>OX457106.1:11368222-12736445 GCA_949752805.1 Deilephila elpenor | reverse complement strand
GGTAAATTTAATATTACATTATTTGAAAATTATTACGAAAGTAAAAGTTTAGTAAATAGTTATAACAATTTTAATAGACATTTGTCTTTCTACAATATTTTGCTTATACATCACAGTGAATATTAACAAAAACATTTGCTTACTTTCCCTGACTTAAAAAAAGTGGTGTATAAACATAAACTTATTTAGCTGTATAACCTTAATATTGATAAAGATGTGAAAGCTTAAAATCTATAAGCTTACTCCAATATTAACTTCCAAAGGACGATGATGGCAACCCACTAGAAACAGAATACGGTCTCTCCCGGTACAAAGACCACCAGACGCTCACCGTACAAGAGATGCCAGAGCGTGCGCCAGCAGGACAGCTTCCTCGCAGTGTAGATGTCATCTGTGATGATGACCTGGTTGACAAGTGTAAGCCCGGAGACAGGGTGCAGATTGTAGGCAACTACAGATGCCTGCCCAATAAACAGGGAGCTTTACTGCGGGCACTTTCAGGTTGGTTTATAAAATTATTAAATGATTAATTAAATCTTAATATCATCTATATACATATTCTAAAATGCTGTGTTTTGTTAGGCCACTCTATTATGTTTTTATTCACATATCTAGAATTCTAGACATTCTAATGACTAACTATATCCTCATGAAATTTTTACACATAAACAAATTAATAATTATATGATTTTTTTCAGAACAATACTCATAGCAAACAACGTTACTCAGATAAACAAAGACATGAACATGTCAATAACCTTGGAAGATGTGAAGCTGTGCAAGAGGCTGGCTCGTAGGACCAATATCGACATATTTGAGCTGCTGGGCAAGTCACTAGCGCCCTCTATACACGGACACGACTATATCAAGCAGGCTATACTTTGTCTACTTCTGGGTGGGATGGAGAAAGTACTGCCTAATGGCACTAGACTAAGAGGGTAAGTTAGATTTTTTGGTCTACCTAGAATATTTTTATTTATTTATTGTTTGCTAGCTTCTGCCCGCAAACTTCGTCAGCGTGATTAACTTTTTTGGTATTTCTCATCCCATCCCGTTATATCCCGCCTGTTCCGTGTCATTCTCACTCAAGGCATGTAATCTAGTCCCATCCCATCCCTTTGAGTATAAAAAGTAACAAATATATCGAAATACCTTCCTCATCCCACGGGAACACTTACTTTTTCGGGATAAAAAGTAGCCTATGTGTTAATCCAGGGTTTCAGCTACTTCCATACCAAATTTCATCAGAATTCGTTAAGCGGTTTTTGAGTTCTTCGCGCACAACCGCACAGACAAACAGACAAACTGACAAACAGGCAAACAGAAAAACAGACAATAATTCTAAAAAACACCCTGTATGTAAATGCAACATATACCAGTTTTTAAGGTTGAACCTACAGCAATACAACTGTGAAAACTGCATCTCATTTGGTGCAGTAGTTTTTGCGTGATGCACAAGCAAACATACAGACAGACAAAAATAAAATAAAAAATTGTTTTGGCTTCTGTTCTCGCGTTAAAATTTCTGAAATATCTTCTATGTACAGACATTGACCATTTACATTTTTATTATATGTATAGATTTGGGAAACATACAATCCTTCAGTCATTATGGTTAAGTTTTAAATAAAAATACATAAGCAAAGTTTCCACTAATATGGAGAAATAAACCTTTATTTCGATTGCTCGTAATTTTTTGTTACTTAGTTGTAGCTGATGTTCAATCTTATTAGGTGTACTGGCAGTTTTAATAATAGTACTGTGAACACATCAGATCAAAAGTACCTGTATGAATGTACTAGTTTTGATGTAACTAGGCAGTTTAATTGGTAGGTTTCCATAGTTATTCATACAATTTTTTGCCTGAGACATTCATAGCAGAATTGTTTGTTGTAATGGGGAGTGCTTATAAACTTATTATAATCAGTGACATCAACGTGCTTCTCATCGGAGACCCGTCGGTAGCTAAGTCTCAGCTGCTTCGCTACGTGGTGCAGACAGCGCCCCGAGCTATCACCACCACTGGCCGAGGGTCTTCTGGAGTGGGTCTCACTGCCGCCGTCACTACTGACCCGGAGACTGGTGACAGAAGGTAATTAATATGTAATGTTTCACAACGAATAATGATTATGAAAATTAATAGTGTGATGTTAAAGTTACTGTAACGTTCTCAATAGATGAGCTAGGTTTGTGACATTTGTTGGCGGGACGACTAGCACAAGAGGGCCGGCGACTGGATGCGTATAGCAGCAGACCGGGCTCTGTGGTGAACTTTGGGAGAAGCCTATGTCCAGCAGTGGACTGCAATGGTCTGATGATGATGTTGTGACATTTGTTTCATTGTAACACATGTAATCATAGGAGAAGTTCTTATGATTGTTCTCACTTTCGATCAGGCTGTGGATTGTGCTACCTGTCAAGGCTTTCCCAAAAGATTACAGCATGGAACTTGTCAAAAAAGGAGTGAAAAGTTTATTTCAGGCTGCGGTAATTGGTTACCATCAGACGGGCCCTATGCTTGTTTGCCTCCTTAGGTATAACAGAAAATTAAAACAAGTTCTCACGCGGAATCCTCAGCTCTGCTTAATAATGTAAGTTTGAATTAGATGGGTCACAGTGGAAGTTTTGTTGTTTGCAGACTAGAGGCGGGCGCGATGGTGCTGGCGGACCGCGGCGTGGTGTGCATCGACGAGTTCGACAAGATGTCGGACGTGGACCGCACGGCCATCCACGAGGTGATGGAGCAGGGCCGCGTCACCATCGCCAAGGCCGGCGTGCACGCCACGCTCAACGCGCGCGCCGCCGTGCTCGCCGCCGCCAACCCCGTCTACGGCAGGGTAACACTCTCACTCTCTCTCTCTCTCTCTCACTCTCTCTCACTCTCTCTCTCTCTCATCTCCACATGGAGCTATTGGAAACAGGTTAAGGTTAAGTCGCTTGATGCAGAGTAAATACTAACTTATAATAATAATAATACATCCAACACTCACATAGGTCTGACCCCACAAAAAAATGAGTGTCGTGTCGTGACTCGTGAGTATCAGAAACGAAGAGACTTTTCGGTCTAAAACAAATACCTGTGGATCACACAATTATTTGTCTTGGTGCGAGAATCGAATCGGAGACCTTTCTTTTGACAGCTACAGCTGTGCCACGGAAGCTGTTGTCTATATTTTTATTCCTTAACAAACAATACAGTATACCTTGTATACTAAACAAAAGCCAAAAAGAAATAAAATAAATTAAAATCTTTGTGTAACTTCCAGTACGATCAATACAAGACGCCGATGGAGAACATAGGTCTGCAAGACTCGCTGCTGTCGCGTTTCGACCTGCTGTTCGTGATGCTGGACATCGCCGACGCCGACCACGACAACATGATCTCCGAACATGTGCTGCGCATGCACAGATACAGGTAAATATACTTATTTCCCTTCTTGTGGCAGAGTAACTAGCCAGAGTAACTACTGGACATAATGAGACTTATGTCATAACATCTTATGTCTCAACATGTTATAAAATCTTATGTTATAACATCTTATGTCGCAATATCATATGGGGCATTTCACGTGAAGCGGACAGCAAAAAAAAAGTGAGGTTTCAGAATTCGTTCATGTTCTGTTTATCTGTACTCCTGGAGGGTATGAACGTGAACACGAAATATTTTTTTTGTATGTGGTATAGTTATTGAGTTATTGGTGTTGAAAGAATTGGAAAAGTTAGTCAAAGGGTTTTTTGGAGGTGATTTTTTTAATTGAAGAAATTAACAATAAAATACTATTTATATCAGGTTATGTAGTTAAAATATAGTTCATTATTATTTCTAATCGAAATTTGAAATTACTATTTTTTACCTTTCGAAATAGTTTAGAATTCAGTTTGAGCGACGAGCACAAAACATTCGATAAGTAAAATAGGTTTTGAATGTCTCTATGAATAACGCCGCATAAGTTATACACATACTAAACTATTTCGAAAGGGACAAAATATTCGTTTGATAACTAAATAAAATCCGTCTATGAATAAGGCAGATAGACGCTGACTGGGCGACCTAAGTGAGCGTCTGGTACCACGCTCAGTGCGGCATCTATGTACTTTTACTCATGTATCTCCTAAACTTAAAAAGATAACATTCTACAACTTTTAATGTAAAATTAATATATTATTAGCTTTATTTTACAACAAAAATAATAAAAAAAATTTACGTGCCAAGTTATTCAAATTCTGATTAGAAACATTTACTTCCGGTTTAATATAAGAAAAAAATAGTAATTTCAAATTTCGATTAGAAATAATAATGAACTATATTTTAACTACATAACCTGATATAAATAGTATTTTATTGTTAATTTCTTCAATTAAAAAAATCACCTCCAAAAAACCCTTTGACTAACTTTTCCAATTCTTTCAACACCAATAACTCAATAACTATACCACATACAAAAAAAATATTTCGTGTTCACGTTCATACCCTCCAGGAGTACAGATAAACAGAACATGAACGAATTCTGAAACCTCACTTTTTTTTTGCTGTCCGCTTCACGTGAAATGCCCCATATGTTATAACATCTTATGTCTCAGGATGGCGAGTGCAGTGGAATAACAAGCATTACTTTTTAATTCAAGTTTGGTTTTACTACTGTCCATGAAAGGTCAGGCCAATGGCATGCTCATCTCGCCATTTTAGCCATTTAAGTCTCAATGTGTCCCATTAGTTGCTCTGGCTATAATTATTTGTTGTTTTACTTTAACTTAAATATGCAATTGCAGGAACCCCAAAGAGCAGGATGGTGAAGTTTTGCCAATGGGGTCCAGTGTTGAAATGCTGTCCACTGAAAATCCTGATATGGATGAACCTGAGGTACAATTTAATTTTTTTGCCAGCCATGTAGTCTATAGCAGATTGTATTGAGAAGCCATTCGTGGTCACTGGTCAGTGCCGGATTAAATCAAAACAGGGTCTATAGAACATGATATTGAGTGGATACCTTGGACTATTATAGATTCTTAACTTTAAATCGATTACGATAGTTTCTTCCTACAATGTACCTTTAATCTGATAAACAGCAAAACTGCTATTTGGATGCAGGAATTGTTACCGCGTTGCTATCTGCGTACATGGCTCGCATATATGTACGTAATACGACGTAATAAGCAGGTGTTTAGACGCAAAGCTCGCACTACTTTTGCTATACAACTAATTCATTGTATGTGACATCCTAAGCTTGGTAGTTTACAATGTTAGAATAATTGCTGGATTTAAATAACCCCTTTTCCTTCCCTTTCCTCATTTTAAGTAGCTGGCAGCTCATCTGAGTCTTAATATCACGCAAATTTAAGGGTGAACACTTAGTACTTACCATCATGATATTTACTCGTTTCTAAGACCTATGGAATAAATATTTAAAAAAATAATATTTTATAAAAAGCCCCACCTTACTGTATTGGGTGTACCTGTAAATAGTAGTATGCTGAATAAATAAAACAAAAATTCCAGGATTCAAACGAGTCGATATACGAGAAGTACGACCCGCTGCTCCACGGCAACACGCGCAGCAAGAAGGAGCAAATCCTGAGCAGCAAGTTCATGCGCAAGTACATCCACATCGCGCGCCTGCTCAAGCCGCGCCTCTCGCAGGCCGCCTGCGACCTCATCGCCGACGAGTACGCGCGCCTGCGCAACCAGGACATGATGGACAACGACGTGGCAAGGGTACTACACCTTCACTATCATTAACAGCCCAGCACCGAAAGTAAATTAAACAATGATGGTATACCATAGGAGGTATGCTGAATATAGGCCTCCCCCAAGGATTTCCTTGGAGATGGAAGGGGCCAGCATTTAGGAATAGCATATTTACATAATATGTATACCGTCATGCTCATCATTATTATCTGTGGTATCTCCAAGCATTGGTATTTCACTGCTAAATATAGACATCTTGTGGACCTATACAAAAATAATAAGTATTATGTTCCAAAAACAAGATTATTCTGTGTTATGATAAAGTACGCAGATTTAATAACCCTCTTCAATACAAACCGTGTGTAACGTTTTCTATGCTTTGACGCAATTGGTTATTTGATTGATCTTAATGTGGGGTCAAGACTATATATGAGTGTTGGATGTATTTATATGGTAAAGTTTCCGTAGTAGTCCGGTAGATGTCGCTATACAAGATTGTGCTTACAGACGCAGCCAGTGACGGCGCGTACTCTGGAGACGCTGATCCGCCTGGCCACGGCGCACGCCAAGAGTCGCCTCAGCGCCAACATCACGCACCACGACGCGCACGCCGCCATACAACTCGTGCAGTTCGCATACTTCAAGAAGGTAACACTATACATTACACTGGGTTATTTTGATTAGAGTACATAAAAATCGACCGACTGCCTCGGTGGCGTAGTTGTATTACGGTACGGTTACAAAGCTGAGGTCTCGGGTTCGAATCCCGGGTCGGGCAAAGTGATATTGAATTTTTCTATTCATTGTCAGCCCGGAGTCAGAAATTTGTGCCCGATATGGCGATGGGCTCGCCTTCTATCACATCGTGGGACGGAACATGCAAGGCGAAATGTGGTTGTCCTGGTGGCGCCTCTGCCTAACCATTCGGGGATAAAGGCGTGAGTTTATGTATGTATGAATGTACATAAAAATGACCGGCGACCGTGCTTATAATAGATGTTGAGTATAATTTAAACATTGATTAGGATATATTGAAATGGAAATAATATTTTACTCAGTATTATTCTTATGACTTCAATAAAAAATGTGCTGTCTGAAAAATGACAATTCAGAAATTATGAGAAGCAGGGAAAATGGTGAAAGTAGTTAACAGTGTAAAATCAATATTAATTAGTCAGAGGGGATTATATTTTGTATCAAAAATAAGAGTTTAGAAAGAATTTCAAATAAACGAGTTTCAACTTATCGAGTCAACTGTAATTGTCTCTTAGGTGCTGACAAAGGAGAAGCGGCGCAAACGCCACGCGTCTACGGACGAAGATGCCGCTTCCGATACCGAAGAACCTGCGCAACCAAGAGCCAAGAGATCGAGGAAAACAGTAAGCTACTTAGTACTGCTTGTTATTTTATAATTTTTTTTTATCATTGAGCTGTTCTTTGTTTCAAATGCTGGAGCTTTCGGTATATTTAAATTAAACTGTCTCCTATGGAATACTCAGGCTACAATGTCCTTCAAATCGAACAACAACAGTGCATTTATACTGCTGTTTCGCGGGACAAATAGACATTGCGGTGGTACCTGCCCAGGCGGCCTCTCACATATAAGAGACCTACCACCAGTAGAGTACTTGTAGGTGTTATCTATGAATATATTTATAACAGCAGCAAGAAGGCGAGGCTCAGGACCCGTACGACTTCTCATCGGACGAGGAGGCGGAGCCCGTGCTGCGCGCCGCGCGGGCGCAGGAGCCCGAGCCCGAGCAGATCCCCACCACGTCTGCAACCACTATACTGCCTGACAGGTATGTGTCATTACACCTATTTTATTACGCCGAAATTTCCGAATCCCAATTTTATTATAAAGAAGAAAAGACAGAAAGAAAATGTTTTTGTAATACCCCAATTATTATATTTTGATCAGCGTCAAAATAAAGTAAATTCAGATTATTAGAATGTCACAAAGCATTTATAACACGTTGATTTCGCGAACAAACGCACGAATGCACGTACAAATGCACGCACACACGTACAAACTCAAGCTAACACGCATACGTGCGCCTTTTTTTTGTGTTGCCTGTACATAATTTGCGTGCACCTATAACTTGCCTGGTGCGCTATTTACGTGTCCGAGCTGTAAAGATGCACTGGTCTTAGATTCAGCGCCACAGTTATTCTGTTTTAAATATATAAAATATATTTATTGACATGATTTTCTTTCCAGATTGAGTCAGTTCAAGGCGGGACTGCACGAGTTATTCCGGTCGGAGCGCGCGAACTCGCTGCCATCTGACCGTGTCACTAAGTTCCTCAATGAGAAGTACTCCCACCAACCCTTCGAGGCGGGCGAGATACTAGCCGCGCTGGACACCATGACCAAAGACAACCAGGTCATGATGGCCGACGATATTGTGTTCTTGATTTAATACGGAGGAATTAACCTATCACAAAAATAAAACTTATAGGAATCAAGCCGAGATTCTCGATCACAAGTATAAGATATGACCAGTCATGTGAAGTGCGAGCTTTAAGTGTATATACTTACCGTATACTGTTGAAAAAGCAGGAGTCAATTTCCAACGCTGTTGAGATCAATATGACAATGGCACGGAGCCAAAATCTCTTTTAGTTATGTGATCAAACAAGCTGTTACTCCAAGTATTATGTCAATGAAAGAATGAAACAGAATTTTCGCAACCATATAACATTATGATATTCCAAGTACTTTTCAACAGTAACATAATAGGTAAAAAGTTTCAACAGCATGTAAATAATGATCTATATATTTTAAGTGCAGGCGCATATTTTGTGTAATTTAAAACATTAAATGGCTGAAGAAAACAAATCGCAATATTACTTTATACCTATCTGATTTTCAGTAATTTTAAACTCGAGTTAAACAATTAACAGTCTTGCATTGAAAAATAATTTACAATAAAACTTGCTCAACTGAAATAAAAAAATATTCTAATGAAAATGCCATGACTATTATGAAATAGTGCCTTGAAATTGTCTTCAGTTAATAGAAATAAGTTGATTTACTATTAGCTATAAACGTTTTGTTATAATCTCAATTATGATTTAAGGATTGTCCCAGTTATAGGGACCAAGCGTTGTACAATCTTTGTTAAGGTAATAAAAAAAAACATACAACTTTGTAATTTTATTTAAAATCCGTTAACTTATAATAACAACGTACAAGTATACTCATTAGCTCGCCATTTAAATCAATTTTCTAAGTCATTTCTTTCCTTTACTTTTGCCTTTCCCAGCGCGACCCTTGGCACCTTTGAATTTGTTAATCTTTCCACCAAACACTTTCTTTGGTTTATTAAAAGATTTCTGCCCTTTGTTCTGATCGTTTCTGCCAGCATTTGGTTTGTGGAACTTTCCTTTGCCATCTTTATTCGGGAACTTTCTTTTGTCACCTTGATTCTGGAATTTTCTTTTTCCATCTGATTGATTATGGAAATTTCTTTTACCTTCTGTTTGATTCTGGAAGTTTCTCTTTCCGTCCTTTTGACTATGAAACCTTCTTCCTTCCGTTTGGTTCTGGAATTTTCTCTTTCCCCCTTTGTCATTTTGTGTTGTGTCCTGATTTTTCTGGTACTTCTTTTGTAACTTCTTGTCTAGCCTCATCTTTTTGAAACCACGCACGCTGTCGTCCTCAGTTTTCCGCTTCTTGGGCTTGTTTTGTGTAAAAAGATCTAAAATGTCAAAGATAATGTTATAAGCAGCGTAGGAAATTCTATGTTCACGTAAAATTATGCTTTTAAACATGAATCTTAGATAATTTATAAACATACCCCATATTTATAAATTATGAAACAAGTTCGCCTACATATTGATATTATTGAATTTAATATCGCGAGACGAAAGATGTACCTAATTGAGCCGTAAGTTATATTTAACCTTATTATTTCTAATTTAAGGTGGACAATAGAATGCATTATTATGCAATAAAGGTCTCATGTGTAGATGTGTACGTACGTACTCGAAACAGCACATTCGTACGCAATGTTTATATTTTAATTATTGTTTGATTACCCATATCTTTGGTTCTGCGAAATTATTTTATAATCTCCTACATAACTAGACTTTGGGTTAAAAGTGATATATTTAAAATTACCTTCTTCCGGTTCGGCACCAACTTCCTGCCTGTAGTAGTCAGCATCGTCGTCCTCTTCCATGTCTTCAGCGCCTTGCGACTCCGCAGCCGCCAGCTCCATCAACCTACAACATCAGGATTACTTGCTTTACTGATGATCTGTACTGTACCGCGGGTAACACTAGTTAGAACTTAAGACTTTCCCGGACACTCACTGAGCTTCTATGCTCTATGAAGGTTGGTGGATTTAGTTACATCCTAAATACTCCATGGGGCAGATCTATATACAGGAGCCACAAATAGTTCGCCAAGCTCAGTTCTGTCCCAACTCCCAAGATATGAAAAAGGCAGCTCAGACTTTAACGAAATAACATATTACTTGAAATCTTACCTCTGACTCTCTGTTTGCTCTTTCTTCTTCTTAATACCTTCTAGAGCCTTCTGCTTGAGTTCTTCTTTCTCCTTCTGTTTCCGCTTAACGTTCTCGTCTTGTTGCGCCTTGCGTTTTTCTTTTTGCCTCCTGCACAAAAAAATGCAAACATTGCATATGTTAATAAACAAAGAAACCCAAAAGTTACGTACCCAGTCCTGACCCCACACTATGCAAGTCTTGTGTCGTGGGAATCAGAAATTTCGGGACAGTTTTTGGTATAACAATACCGTGACCAAAACAAATAAGTGTCACAAAAATTTGTCTCAGTGTTAGCATCGAACTCGCGGCCTCTCGTTTCACAGCCTCGAACCAACTGCGCCATGGAGGCTGTAATATGTGTGAGTACTTGTAATATTAGTGTTTTACCTCTTCGCCTCTCTTTTCTTTTTAATTAAAGCTTTTTCTTGTTCCGTTTTCTCTAGTAGATCGTGGTACAAAACTTCGCCGTCCATCAAACCATCCTCGACCTGTCAAAATGGAAAATAGGTTGAACAAAATTACTCATTTTCAAGCATTTCATTGCAACTGAAATGCACACTAACTGAAAGACTTACATTGACGGTCTAATATTTCGACATATTCTATATTCAAGAACTGTCAATATGTCGAGATTATTATCTGTATAGCAGCTGTGATGCAGTCTCTTGACGATTGAAATATTAGCCCTTAAATTTCTTTATAAAGTTACCACACCCGAACACACTGAAGAAATTACTTCACAGCAAACAATTTCAACATTCAAGCAGCAGGTGCACTAAGGTACCTTCAGCAGCTGGAAGGTGATCCTGGGTCCCAGCTCGAACAGTCTGATGGCGGACTTGGACTCGGCCGCGGCGCCTCGCGAGGCCAGGCTCTGGGGTAACACCACCTGAGCAGCGGGGTCGTCCTCAAACTCACTCTCGGATAACATTCCCGCCCTGGAAATTATCATTCACTCTCAAATAAATACATCCAACAGTACATATTGTATTGATACTACATTAAGGTAAAGGTCCTGTATTGCGAGAATCAGAAGCTACGAAAATCTTTTCGGTCTCACAAACACCCAAACCAAATACACAAACATTTCTCTCGGTGTGGGTATCGGACCCGCATTCTATAAATAAATACACCCAACAGTCACATACATAGTCCTGACCCCACACTAAGATCGAGTCTTGTGTCGTGAGTATCAGAAACTACGAGAGACTTTTCGGTCTCACAAACACCCAGATCCGGAACAAATACCGGTGGATCACACAAACATTTGTTTCGGTGCGTGTATCGGACCCGCAGTCTATCATTTCACAGTCGGCGTCAAAACAACTACGTCACAGAGGCTGTCATATTAAAGTCATTAATATCAGAAGAGAAGATTAGATCAGAAAAGTAAACCATTGCGCCAATCAATCTAATTCTAATCGATTAATTGAAACAATATATATATACTAACTTATCAAAGAACTCTGACATATCCTTACACCGGTTCAAGTTTGGAATTTTGCCCTGCACCATCTGAAAAAAATAATTACACATACAGCCATGAACACAGAAAAAATACATACATACATAAACTCACGCCTTTATCCCAAAAGGGGTAGGCAGAGGCGCCACCAGGACACCCACATTTCGCCTTGTATGTTCCGTCCCATGATGTGATAGGGGGCGAGCCTATCGCCATATCGGGCATAAATTCCTGACTCCGGGCTGATAATGTATAGAAAAACCCAATATCACTTTGCCCGACCCGGGATTCGAACCCAAGACCTCAGCTTGGTAGTCGTACCGTAGTACAACTACGCTACCGAAACAGTCAGAAAAATTAACATATATATTAAAAAGATATATTATTAAGACAAAGGAGAAGGGGCAAACATGTATGAACTCCAGCCTACTGGCCAATAACGACGAGCGATATGTCATTGGAAAGGTCTTTTCAGATGCTACAACTTCTTCTATGACAACTAAACCCAAATCGCTGTATTTAAAAAAATATAGCTACTTAAAGACAGCCCGAAAATCACACGAAAGCGCCTCGGCATAGTGAGCAATAATAACAAGCGATACGTCGTTGGAAAGGTCTTTTAAAATGCTACAACTTCTTCTACGACGACAATTCTCAAATCGGTGTGTGAAAAAAAAAATCGCTGCGTAAAGGTAGCGCAAGGATGAAAACATGTATATGGACTCATAGCCTATTGTCCAATAACGACGAGCAATATGTAATTCGAAAGCTCTCTTCGTTTTCTACAACTTCTTCTTTGGCAAGAAATCCCGATTAGCTGTATTAAAAAAGATATTTCGACATAAAGATATCGCGAGGGCCATATGTATGGACTCCAGCCTATTGGCCAATAACGACGAGCGATACGTCGTTGGAAAGGTCTTTTAAAATGTTACAACTTCTTGTACGGCGACACTTCTCAAATCGGTGTGTGAAAAAAAATATCGCTGCGTAAAGGCAGCGCAAAGATGAAAACATGTATATGGACTCATAGCCTATTGTCCAATAACGACGAGCGATATGTCATTCGAAAACTCTCTTGATTTTCTACAACATCTTCTTCTTTGGCAAGAAATCCCGATAAGCTGTATTCGCGAGGGCCATATGTATGTCTCATAGCCTATTGTCTAATAACGACGAGCGATCCAATAAATCTCTCACTGTGTTTATCGTTCGATATCTTGCAAGATTCAGCAAATTGCGCTGTATCACAATCCAAAAATATGCATTTCCTGCATCTGTAATAACGTCCACCCTTTTAAAATGTAATTGTCAATTATTTACGCAAGACAAGAATTTTCAACATACTGCTATTGTATGTGAAATGAGTCCTGTTTTAGTTTTGTGATATGATAAAATACCATAAAAATTCAATCCAGCTATTGGTCAGAAGTTGTCTAAGGAGTGCTGCGCGACATTATAGAGTTTATTTTAAAATAATAAGTAAAACTTTTTTTACCGGTATTTCTACATTTGCCAGCGGCGTTGATTATTGGCAATGCGTTTAATAATCCAATCTGGAGGAATGTTATAAAAAACAAACACAATTTAAAATAGAGAAAAAAATAATATTATAAGGATATTATGTAGGTATGGACTGCCTCGGTAGCGCAATTGTATGACGGTATGGTTGCAAAGCGGAGGTCTCGAGTTCAAATCCCGGGTCAGCAAATTGATAATGGATTTTTCTATTCATTATCAGTATGGAGTCAGGAATTTGTGCCCGGTATCGTGTTAGCCTCGCCCCCTATCACATCGGAACAGAATAAAAGGCGAAACGTCGGTGTCCTGGTAGCACCTCTGCCTATCCCTCCTGGGAAAAAGGCGTGAGTTTATGTATGTATGTTTTAGGCTTGACTTATTTTTGCGACAAGCTTCGTTTAGTGCCGAGATAGTCGTATAAGCTAATAATGTAAATAATTTTTTTATTCCTGGTTTGTATAAGTACCATGTTTATGTACTTTTGATAAATAAATAAACTATTATTTAAATATGTAAAGATATGAAGTAGTTATTTATCTATGTATATTTTGTAATACAGCGATTTGGGTTTTGTGGTCATAGAAGAAGTTGTAGCATCTGAAAAGACCTTTCCAATGACATATCGCTCGTCGTTATTGGCCAGTAGGCCGGAGTCCATACATATGGCCCTCGCGATATCTTTATATCGAAATATCTTGTTTAATACAGCTAATCGGGTTTTCTTGTCAAAGAAGAAGTTGTAGAAAACAAACAGAGCTTTCGAATGACATATCGCTCGTCGTTATTGGACAATAGGCTATGAGTCCATATACATGTTTTCATCCTCGCGCTACCTTTACGCAGCGATATTTTTTTTCACACACCGATTTGAGAAGTGTCGTCGTAGAAGAAGTTGTAGCATTTTAAAAGACCTCTCCAACGACGTATCGCTTGTTATTATTGCTCACTAAGCCGAGGCGCTTTCGTGTGATTTTCGGGCTGTCTTTAAGTAGCTATATTTTTTTAAATACAGCGATTTGGGTTTAGCTGTCATAGAAGAAGTTGTAGCATCTGAAAAGACCTTTCCAATGACATATCGCTCGTCGTTATTGGCCAGTAGGCTGGGATGCGCCTTCTCCTTTAAATAAGACTTATTACAGACTATTTAAAGACTTATTGTTAAGTTGTCACTATGCTGTGCCAGTGTAATATAATACAGAAAATATATACAAACCTTTTTAGTTCCTTTGTTGAGTCCCACCGGCGTGGCGCGTATCACGTAGTGCCGCATGTCTATTAGTTTAGTCGTTGGATTGTAGTTCATGAGCACGCATCTCCGGATGTTCTTCAATTTCACCTGGAACAAATATTATTTTCAAGCTTAGTATGCCTACGCCTCTATAGGTGTGGGCAAATGTGTTACTAGTGCTATTCACATCTGGCCCACGGCTTATTTTAGTCCCAAAATGTGACATAGGGTGTGAGCCTGTCGCCTTGCCAGGTACAAAATTCAGTCCTGGTTAAAACATTAAGTTGAAAATCATGAATAACATTATTCCTATTCGTCATGGACTATATTATTTCTCCAGAAGAAAGTCAATTTCAGAGTAATCATACATACATAAAGTCACGCCTTTTTCCCAAAGGGGGTAGGCAAGTCCTCTGGTAGCAACCAGGACACTCACGTTTCGCGTTGTATTTTCCGTCCCATGATGTGATGGGAGCGAGCCTATCGCCATATCAAGTACCAATTCCTGACTACGGGCTGGTAATAGAAAAATCCAATATCACTTTGCCCGACCCGGGATGCGACCCGAGACCTCAGGTGTGCAATCATACCGTAGTACACTGTACAACTCGACACCGAAGCAATATTTTTTTTCGTGTTTCAGAGTAATAGTTACATTTTTAATAATAGAAACATGTTTCTAACTAGGTTCTTTTATTGTGTATACAGTTTTATCATGTACCTACTACCTCAAATATCTTTTACTAGTATTGCTCGCCGCTTCGCCCGCGTGAAAAAGTTTTTTACGGATAAGAGTCCCGCTATATATTTTCCTGGGATCAAAATTACCCTATAGCCTTCATCGTTAAATGGACTATCTAACGCTAAAAGAAGTTTTCAAATTCAATTAGTACTTTCTGAGATTATTCTTCATATTTTTCTACTCACCGTAGTAATGTTGATGGTTGGGAACATGTTCTGGAACATGGTGGCCATGAGCTTCATGTGCATGCCCTCGCCGGAGAAGCTGTTGAGCACGATGAGCGGCGCGTGCTGGAAGGCGCGCATCATCACGTACTGCTTGCGGAGGGACGAGATCACGTCCCTGGCTAGGCTGTACTGGAATTATATACTACCTTTTTAGTGAGTGTACATTTTAAATGGTTGAGAAGCTGTAAATTATGGGAATAAAATCTTGCTGCTAGTCACAAGTATCGCTCAACATGTGAAACGGTTTTCGTTATTACGAAATATGTTTATTTTTATGCTATTTAGTATTTATGCGTCAGTTTATCAGTGAACACTCTGTAAGATTTTTTAACCATGCCTCACCTGCCCTTCTCAGCCATGTAAATTTATAAGCCATAAGCCAGAACACACTCGTTTATTGAGTGCTGCAATCACAGTCCATGCTAAGGGGTTCACTAATTAGAGTTTGAATCACATAGCGCATCTCTGACTTTCCAAAGTCATGAGTGAGTCAATTATCACGCGCTTTAATGGCGAAGGAAACATTGTTAACAAACTTGCACACATGTAAGAATTTATATAAAATGTGAAGTCCTGACATGTGGACTTCACCCTTACAATTGAATTCTCGATTGTCAAGTAGGTCCAAGCCCTTCTAAGAGACATACATGGAAAGAAGTATTCTTATAATTTAATATAATCCTGGTTCCTTCAAATAGGTTATGAAGAAGTTAATTTCCTATGTTTATCAACCAGGTAAAGCTTGGTACTCACATTATGAATGCGGAAAGTGAGTGTGGGGCCGCGTGGAAGCCGTGCTAGCCTCATGTATGAACCTAGTTCTGTCTCCGTGAACACCATCATGTGTGATACATGCAGGTATCCTGATACTGACACAAAATCTTTTATTGTATTCTTCTTTCTTTCCTGCAACAAATATAAACATGGTAATTGGTACATGTACAAAATATAAATGTTGGAGTGAAACTATGTAACAAAATATTGTTAAAACAATTGGTAAATAAGCCCTAAGCAATCTAAGGGTAGTTGAAGAAGTAATTTTTTTACAGTAGACTCGGATGTGGTTCTATTTCTATACCCACTATTAGAGTAAGTGTCGAAAGGGTAGGAGCATGACAGTTTGCAATATAAACCGCTTCCAGACCGAAGATGGAGCATTCTACATTCAGTATTTGCCAATGAAGCATTAATTTATTGACAGTTTCCCATTTATAGTTTATACCAAGTAAAATTACACACATTCATAATTAAAAACTTTAAAACTTTAAAATATGTAATAAATAAAAGTATCACAAAGAATTGTTATTGTTTAATATTAGCAATATTATGTCTAGCCACAAGTATAAATAAAATTCCTCCTTGGTTTTCTGCAGTAAATTACAATGTTTTGTAAATATCATAGCATACATACAAAAGGCCTTTTTCCCAGAAGAGGGGACTCGAACCCGAGACCGCAGCTTTGTAACCGTACCGTAATACAACTACGCCACCGAGGCAGTATACAATCATAATCATAAAATTAAACCAAGTGATACAATAACTTAATTAGTAATTAAGAATTCCAAAATTAAATAAATATTTCCAACCCGAGACCTTAGCTTTATAATCGTACCGTAGTACAACGCCACTGAGGCAGATTTTATAAAGAAATTCTGAGTAAATGAGCTATATATTTGTCCGACACAAACCTTCAGTTGTGAGGCAGTAAAAGGTTCCATGATCTTCCTGAAGTCCTTGGCGAGGTCGATGAGGTCCTTGCTGCATTGTCCTCGGTGTATCACGAAGGAATGCGGCGCTTTCACCAGGTTTTCTGGCTCTAAGGACTCTTTACTTGCCGGATTCTTCTTTACACATTTTCCCTTACGTTTCCCCATGTTGCAACGGTAAACTTACTCACAATTATAAAATAGGTTTTTGTTTAACTATAAATAATAGTATTAATTTATAATTATTCAGTTTCTCGTGCCCTTTGGTGCTTTTGTTATTTTCTTGAGGTTATAAAGTATAAACATGCTTGCTGTCAACGTGCGATTTGACAATAGGGATGTATAATGAATCGATTCTGAAAAAACAAATGGTAAAAATCGATTATTGTCAATAAAAAAACTTGACGAATAAGTAGAAACAAAAAATTAACTGCTGATTTTATATTGAACGCGGAAGTCGCTAGCAAAGTTTATAACAAGGTTGTTGCAAATATCAGCATCAGCATCCGCTGATTACCAGCAAATGTTTTGGATATCATCATTTTTAATGTGTAAGTAATATTATTCTTAATATTTATGTATATTTTTCACTGTTCTTTGGTCTCTTGTGTTGTTTATTTTTTCAGTGTTCTTGGCTCTCTTGTGGTATTTATTTTTCAGATGGTGCAAGGCAAAATTTGAAATTTGAATTGGTGTAAAGATATGTTAGAGTGTGAAACTGATTTATTAGTTTTCGGTCGCAGTCTAGATACACTCGGTATAAAATTTAAATTGATTTTAAAACTGTAAAAATTATCGTTATCATTGAAACCGATTAAGTTGTATGATACATCACTCGTATTGGCGTTTTTGATAATGTCAAAATGCCTTTGGTTTCGTTCAAAAATATTTTTTGGCCATGTGCATTCGTTTATGAATTTGTCTTTTGGTAAAATCTTTTTTAAATAATATATTTCTTCCTATTAGTGACTGCAAACTTGGGTCTAGAACATTAAAAAACGTGTTAAATTATAAAGGTTTTCTGCAAATCAATTTATTAATTATCAAAAAAAAACAAAGGACAGGGGACAAAATAAAACTCTACAAAACAAATCAAAACAGCTTTTATTTCTTGCTGGTTTATTTGTATATTTCCCATCCTTGCACATGTAACACTACACTAGGTTTTCATTCTAAGTTTCGTACGTTATTGAAAACCTTTCCGACACAGAAACATTAGATTAAAATCGCTTAATGTAAAAAACGAATAAATACATGTTAATATATGTTATTGCTGCATACTTCCACACCCGGACATGTACCAGCACACTTAAAACAATAAGTATAGTGTAGTGAGAAATAACTTGACAATGTAGTTCCACTCGACTAGTCCGGGGACTCGAGCGCCACCACGAGTCGTCGCAGATGTAGACCACTACCACTTGCCACGTTGCAGCAACACAATCCCGTCACCCTTGCAACAGGGAATGTTGCGACTTGCCACGACCCGTAGCAGCGGCGCGAACCGACGACAAACACACGGATCTCTTCAATTCTCTATTCTATTTTTAGTGCAATAAAGTGCAATATCGAGTAATATCCAACTATCCTAACATTTTTGGATTTAAATATAAGAAAATTAAACAAAATAAAAACATGTATTTGGTAGAAAATTCAACCCCGAAATATAATGAAAGTATTAATCGTCTATGCACCGCGTTATAATAATCTAATCGAAGTATGAATTTGTTCATATAATAAATGGCATTTTTATTTAAACGCAAACAAAATATACAGAATATCTTATTTTTTAGTGTTGGAAGTTGATAAAAATTTGCTGACAGGAACTGGCCTCTATAAATCTAAACATGTAGCGGAGATGCGTTCGTTCCGTACGGATTGGTAAGATTATAAAAAAGCCCCTATAATACCCCTATTAAATTATCTACTAGCTATCAATTCTATACTATTATTAGTTATTAAATACAGTATTGTTAATTTTAATTAAAACATATTTGTCGTGTACACGTGAGCTTGAAATAATATGGACATAATACGGTTATATTATATTGAAATTGAGATCCGATAAAACTATTTTTCCATACAATGATGTGTGAACTAAGTGGTCTGCTGATCCCTTGACCTTCAATTGCCTTTCATCCAATATCTGTCTTGTATGGTCTATTTCATATTTGTCGATGTTCACACCTAGGAATTGAGAAATACTACTACAACGTAAGAACAATTTTAGGCCAAGGTACCTGACTATTCAGCCAGTGTTGCCACACATCTATGCTTTTTCGATAACGTTACAATCTAATGTGACACATAATTGTCAGTGTTACTAGAGATAAACTGCCTGTTTAGAGTGCCCATTGCGCATTTTTAAAAAGTACAAAAATAAAAAAATATAACAAATAATATAACCATCTTTAAAGATTAATTAAATCAAATAAGATTTTATTTTTAATAAAAATATTCTGGTCCGTCGATCAATTTTAAGTCATTTTATATTGTTAATGACACCACAAGTAGACACGTCAAACAGACAGAAAACAATGTTACAGCATGAATTAACATAAAAAATCGAAGCATTAAGCTATTTAAAAAAAGCCGCATCGCATAGTTAGAAACATTTTTAAAACGTTTTTTCGTTTCTACAAGTTGGACTTGGGTGTATTGAAACCACCTATAATATCAATGAAAATCTACTTTATACCGCTCCATTTTCACAAGGTAATGATACAAAATGGTAACGATTTACAATAATTATTTTTTTATACGTTACGTGTGCACCGGAGCGTCTCTTAATTTACTATGAACTTTCATAATGATCAGGATGTGGGTAAATCGACAAAAACCCAGGAATACAAGATGGGTTTAAGAAATCGGCCATGTTCAAGAATTATCTTGAAATTCTTTACCACATACATATAACGTGCTTGAATTAACTTATGATGTTAAAATTCCAGCACACTGAAACAGTGGATGAAAGCAAATTAACCATTATCCGGTATTCCTGGATTTATCCTTATATTTAATTGTATGCAAAAGGATCAACGTATAGAATACTTTTGTATTATAATATTGATCAGAATCAAAAGTGAAAATTGTGTACAAAATGTGGAATTAATATTCAATAATCGATTATAGCCTCGGATTATTGAAATTAATACTTTTAATACTCGCCGCTCATCTGTAAGCAGGGATCAATTTCGCGATGATAATTGACTAGCCGTTATGTGGCTTCTACATATTTAAAAAAAAACCTTCTAAATATAGTTTTAAAAGCATGGACGTGTAGACATTTCATTTTCAAAGTACCCCCCTTGGAATTGTCTAATTTGAATGTGCCGCCACAACTAATTATTTATATTACAAACATTTTGTTTTAAGGACACAAAGTGTCACTGGTCTGTGTGGAACGTACTGCTCGGTAGGTACATCTAGACATTAAACAGACTAGTCTGATAAAGGTGACCATTTCTCAGATATGTCACCGCCCGTTACTGTCTTAATATGTATTTATTTAATCATCCACTGAAATGATTAATTTATTTCATTGACATGCGGTATTTCTATAATTAGCTGGCAACACTTTTATCTACTAGTTATTATTACATACTGTATTTGCAGTTAAGGTTTTTTTTTATTCGACACAAATCATAGCAAAGCAACTCTGAAAGGTAACCATGACAACAGATGGGCGGCGAGATTTAACCAGAACAAAAGAGAAGTAAGTCGCCAGGTTGTTCAAACTGTATAGGAGCAAGGATATGTCCTGATAGTCGGACGCTGACTATTATATCCTTACGGCTTTATTCATAGACAGTTTTAAAACACTTTTTAGTTATCGAATGTCTTGTCCCTTTCAAACGCCTTTTGAATTCAGTTTGAGCGAAGAAGACAAAACTTTTGATAACTAAAATACGTTTTAAATCTATCTATGAATAAGGCCGTCAGTGTTGAGCACTTGAAACCCCGCATACACCCCGCACTACGCACATCACTCGGGAGCGTGCGACGCGGACAACGCGCGTGGCCACGTCGCGCGCCCGCTACTAACAAACGATAAAATTATTTCGTACATTGAATACAAAAGCGACACACCTATCTCACAAAGCATCACAAAAATACTATAAAGAAAATGTGAAGACACAACAGAACGTTTTAAATTGAACACATACGATAAATTATTAACAAAATATGTTTATATGCAAAAAATATATAATTCATGTGCCGCCTAAAGCGCACGATGCACCGCGCCGACCACGTGCTACACTACAGCTTCAACACTATCGGTAACTCATCGATACAATACATTATCGATTCAATTACCGATCGAGAATCGATATTAAGTCGACACCACGCGTATTTTATTTAAATCTACCAAAAGTTTCTAATAATTGCGTACAGCTCAGTTAGTCGATTAAAATATCGATTCTTTCTATACTCAGCCTGGCAGAGGCTAAATGTCATTCGTTTGTTATTAAATTTCTCGGCGTGCAACACCGAACTGTAATATCGAGTGGGGAAACTTTTGCATATATTTAAGTTACAAGTGATAAATATGACTTATATTTTAATTGCACTAATATAAAAATAATTCGCGTGTCTGAACGAGAACAGTACGAGATCGCCCGCGTTTTGTGGAAATGGACAAATAATCCACGATTCGTAAATTTATTTTAAAAATTAGTTTAGCATACGCTATGCCGTGGCAAAATGATATGAGCTGGGGTAATTAAAACTAAAAAACAAACGAACATTGGGAGCGTCCGCACCGTTTCCACAAAGCGTAGGTGATGAGGGTGATGGTCGTCCATATGACGTGGTGGTAGGTATGAGGAGTGGGGCTCCGCGCCCGCTGGCTGGTGCTCATGGCGAGTATACGCGGCGAGTTTAGTTCATACTAGCTGAACTAAATAATGTAAAAAACTTTGCGACGCACGGATAGCGTTGGTGTCGGTTCCGTGCGCGATCACAATTCAATCGTTTAGTGTTGATCCATCTGAAACAAGCGGGTAAATGTTACGATCCGTATTTTAATCGATACCAATCGATTCATATTAACATTATAAGGTGACTTGTGTAATATCAGATCTCTCTTTAAAACACCGAAACATTATTTTGACGACTCTGTCCAACGTGGTGGTATTTCGAATTAGGTTCTGCTAAGCTGCGAGAACAATGCCTAGGCATTATGCTCGGAGATCTTAATAGAGTGTCTTAACAAATTAATCTTAATATAAACAGGCAGATTGAAGATCATATCGGAGGTCCATATTTTTCCGAACCTTTGCAGTTGGAATTTCGACTGTCGAAGTCCGAGTATTCCGGCTAGGCAGGTTTATTTGGACATAAATCATTCGTTCAATAGTACTCGGCTGAGCTGCATTCCTTTTGTAAAAAGTCGCTGAATGCTGCCGGTTTTAATCAGGTAACTGTGGAAATCCAGGGTAGGCCAAAGGTCCAAGGTTCAACAGTGGACTTTCTGTAGCTAAAGATGATGCTGTGAGGTTTATTAACTTTGTTTATTGACCTTTATTCACTAGCTTAAAACTTATTATAAATTTTATCGATTGACTTACTAAATCAATTATCTTAGAGGGCTTCTGCAATTTAGTAAATTCCTTCAGGATCCAGGCAAGACCTAGAAGCTAGTTTACCTGTTCCTGTCCGTTGGTTTCCTGTGACTTCATGACATCTGGCAGGTCCGGGGGCGAAGAGTATGGGGTCAGATCCAAAGCCTCGAATTCTCCATTCTCCTTCCTGTGAATACATTTATATGGCATTAAGATAGGAAAGAAAAAGACTGAAAAACGAAAACACTGTTTTATGGGGGTGTAAGTTTTATATTTTAGGAGAATCTGTATACCATAGAGATTTATTTCCAACTCCTCCTATTAATTTAACTTTATGATTGATTTCGTTGCGGGTTAAACACAAGTTATACATTCCCGGAGACTCGCTGAGCTTCAGTGATCAGTGTCATTAAAATGAGTGCCACTGTTGATCCTGGCTTACAGGAGTTGCCGTGGCGGGTGTGAGGGCGGGACAGTCTCCTACCATAGAGATCCTAATAAGATTTTCTATGGTATATGAAATACGTCAACCCGCACTAGGCTATCATGTTGGACTATGGCCCAAGTCTTCTCAATCGAACTCTTGGTTATCAAGGAGTCCCTCATTGCTCAGCAATGGGCAATTAAGGCACCGATATAGCATCTTTTTGTATACACCCCGTTTATACACAATTTGTTTTATTCAAGAAATAAATTTTACACCCAACAGTCACATATTATATTATAGTCCTGACCCCACATTATGATCACACAGTCTTGCGTCGTGGGAATCAGAAACTACGAGATTTTTTGGTTTCACAAAATCCGAGACCGGAGACAATAATTTATGAGCCGCACAAATGTTTGTCTTGGTGCAGGGATCGAACCCGTAGCCACTCGTTTCAATATTCTTTATCTGGAGAGCACTCCACTAGTAAGTTCATATAGCATTAGGACAAACGTCAGTGGTTTTTAATGCATAATATTTGTTATTAATATATATATAAATAAAAAAACCTGAGTGCATAGTAAAGCAGTGGTGTTGTCAAGGCAGTATAAAAGAAATTTTAATCATTATGAACTATCCGAACGTAATATAAACATGTTTAGTATGTTTACTTTTTTGTGTTAAGAGGAAAAGATGTAAAACTTCCCCTTTTGGTACCCCGGAGGAGGCCGAAAGGGGTATGTCAGTGTCACTGGCCTACCGGTCCGGCACGCTGCGGGTATTGCGGCCGAGTCCCTAACAAAATCCTACGCCAGCATACGGTCTAAAAACCCCTTGGTGGCTGTCGAGCGCATTTTGGGCGGCATTGGATACACGTTTCCTGCTGTTGTTCACCGCAATGTCCAGATCCACAATAATAATTTACGGATCAAAAACACATTTTATCGATGCGAGAATCGAACCCGCGCGGCGCCTCACATTTTACATCCGGCTTCTTTATACTGACAAGAAAACATTAATTTCTTTAATTTGTAATCTTGGTTGTTAACAGAAGATAACATTTAGTTGAAGATAAACATTGCCCGGATTATTTTGTGACGATTACGGGCAATAAATAATTATGAATAATATAAAATGGCATTACATTTGATTGAAAAACGTTTTTGTGTTGTCGAGATCTATTTTAAACTTTTAAATATGGATTTGGAGTTTAATTATATGAATAAATACACCAAACAGTCACATACGTAGTCCTGATCCCACACAAGATCAAGACTCGTGTCGTCGGTATCAGGAACTACCAGACTTTTCGGTCTCACAAACACGGAAACAAATATCTGTGGTTCAAACAAACATTTGTCTCGGTGCGGGGATCGAACCCATGGCCTCTTGTTTCACAGCCGGCGTCTAACCAACTGCGCCACGGAGGCTGCCAAAACGAACCTATGAAATTTGGAACTGGTTCGAAACTGTATTCTTTTGAGATCTATGGGTTTAAAGAGTAGCCATGCTTGACTGTAAGGCTGTAGGTAACCTCCTACCTGAGAGCAAGGCCAATAGGTGCAGGACACTGGGCTTTGGCTGCGTTAGATGTCAGTCCATATTCGGCAAGGGACTTCTCGTCTTCCATCAGCTGGCTGTCTTTGTTGAACAGCATCTGGCTGGTGGGGGGCACCTTCAAGATACCTGCAGACAAATAGTCTGTTAGGACTCACAATTTTACTGTATTTATTAACTGTTGGATTCTTAACCAACCAAGAAGGTTGGCAGGCAATGTTGCCATTTACAAAAATCTGTATTTATTTCAAAACATTTCATAAAATTCACTATTAATTCAACCTAATATTTTTAATTTTTAAGCCAGTTTTTATTGTCCTGTTTTACTTGCATTTATTATCAGGTGCATTCCAATTGCTTTCTCATGCCAGTATAAAAAAACCATCAGTTATTCAAAGACACTGGGTCAACAAAGCAAATCATCTATAATAGAAGATGCTACATATTAAATAATCTGTATTTAAATCCTAAACAAGCCAGAGCCCCTCCTTTTATTCTTAAGTCAATGATAAAGAAAATATACTAATAAATTCAAATATTGTTGGGAGCAGACAATACAGTAGATAGTTATGATCTCGGAAAAAGCTTGTCATGTAACATTTCTTTATATGGATACTACAATAATATTTTCACATAAGTTATCAATTATTTTGTTCTGAAATAAGACTAGGAGGCAACACAATCTACAACACAATATATTCTCCAAAAAAAAGAATAACAAAAAAAAGAAAAGAAAAAAAGGCAGCTTACATTGCTGAGAACAATTCTTAGAATACCTTTTGTATTTCATGTTCTGAAGCAGTGTTGGTATATTTTAATTCAGTAGTATTATGTAGTGAGAAAAGTATACTTGAATAAGAATTATCTTAATTTTGACCACAATTCAATTATCTTCATTGTAGTATTCACTTATTATAAGTTAATTTTATTAACTCTCCCTTTTATGCTTCTGCTTTTGTTAACTTATTTACAGTAAATTAAATATTACTTTCCTTTTTTCAAGATTTTATTGACATGTGGTGATTTGTGAAAAAATCACAATCTTCATAAATGAATACACAGCACTTTGTAATAACAAGAATATATGCAAGCTTTAAATCCAGAATAACATACACCAGCCAATACCACAAAACAAACTTTTAAAAACATTTGCATGAATATCCAAATTGGGATAGAACACACAGAAAAAAAATATATAACTTCCATTGTAATTATTTACAAAATACACACTTGTTAAACATAATATTGTAGCTATTTTATGTACAAAATTTACAGCTCATAATGACAAACATAAATAAATGAATACGTCAACACAAAAATTGCGATTTAAAAAATAATTCGGTTCGCTTAACAACAAACCTTACATGAAGCGCCCGACATTGTATCCTCGACTAAAAATAGATATTTCTCATATCGCTACAAGCGCACTCACCTTCGATCATTTTCTTCAGTTCTAATACAGTGGTAGCGTCCTTCGCGTCCGTAAAGATGGTTAACTTTTTTCGCCTAATCATTAAAAAGACATCCTGAAAACAAATTCCATTTTTGAGGTTACCACAGATACGTATAATTTTACCTCACCACAATGTCGATGGCACAAATAACACTTGGAATTGTTGTTTGTTTACATTCTATTTGATGCTTACCATATTGAGTTTTTAATTAATTATTGTTATCTATTTATTTTATGAAAAATCGCTTGAGCGAGGCGTATGAAATGAAATTATCGAAATGACAACTCTTGAGCAAAAGCACAGACTAGCCAAAGCAATTTTAGAGTTACTGCAGATAATAAAACTTACGTTCGGAAATATGTAAATAAAAAATGTCACAGACTAAGGAGTAAAAAAATGTACACTAAATTGGGGCAATTTTGTATTTTAATAAAATAATTGCAATACAGTATAAATAAAAAAAGTTTATAATGATATTAATTGGGTATTTGACTGTTGTGGCAATAAATTATAAAATGTGTTGCATATGATAACTTTTTGGTAAACAATAATTATAGGTATTTTTATTTACATTTATCTAAATTATAAATATTAAAATTGTCTAAAATAAGTTTGCCATTTTTTATCTGTTGATTAAATGTAACAAAACACGACAAGCTGTCATTGTGCAGCGTGTGATGTCACGATTTACAATTTTCATTCATCTCTGCCACAGATCACTCCCACTAGATACCTAATGCAAGGCAGCGGTTGCGCGCCACACGTATAAGCTATCGGACTGATATAAACCGATTCCAAATGTCGCGTCATCAGTATCATCCAAGTAGTGGACCCGCACATATCGTTGAGCGTTGGCGAAAATTAAGTTTTAGAAATATCATATTACAGTTAAAAATGAATTGCTCAATAAAATGGTGTGGAAAAAACTCAAAAAATTCATATATCCAAAAAAACGGAATAACTTTTCATCGGAAACTAATATTCTTTAAATTAATTTGTTCACGAGCGAGCTCAATTTATACTGGTTATTGTATCGATGTCAAACAGTCGAGTTTGAATCGAAAATCTGCCATCTCTTTTTCGCATAGCAATAACCATAATAAGCCATCTTTTTCTGGTGAAATCACGCCTTCTTCTAGTGCTTGACGCATGTTTATAATATAATTCCAAGCAATATCGATATTTTAAAACATTAATGTAAAATAATTTGATTAAATGACAATGTAACGAAATGTATATTGATTTAAATAAAAATTGCAAATCACCATGATGACGTCATTTAATGTAATTTGAAAAAGGTCAAGTTTTTAACTAGGTACTTTTTCAATAATTGTACTTTTCTGTTTCTTCTTGCTTTGCTATCGTCGCGTCGGGTAAAAACTGTGGGTTAGTATATAACATTATGTTTGAATAATACCATTTTTATTTTAGATTCCCCGCATGTCCCGAAAGTTAAAAATATGGGTAGATGCAACATGTCGAGGTAACGATTGGTGGCCTACAAAAAATAGCGTAATTTGTTCACGACATTTTACCCAAGAATGTTTTTTCCCAATGAAAAATCGTCGTCGTTTAATGGATACTTCTGTACCGACAGAATATTTACCAATTCTGGTACATTTTTATTTATTTAAAAATTTATAATTTCGTAGTTCTGTGTGGATATAATAATATGATTATCAAATAATATTATAATTTTATATTGATTTTGTCCAGCATCCAAGAGTAACATTTATAGCCTTGAGATGAAGCTCGTTTAAGCGTATTCGTCTGATGGTATTTCGGGTCCTATTTCTCGAATCAAGTATCTACTGACTATGTGTTTTAATACATTCATTTTTATTTTGACTGATATAAGTGATATTGGGGTTTTCTGCTTAATTACTAAGAACGTAATGTTAGAAATTCGTGCTTGATGCGTGGCGTTAGAACCGCCTTTTGTCAAATATCATGGGAAGGTATTTAACATAACTATTAGTATACTAAATTTATTGAGAATGAGTAGTACAAGCCGTTGCACTAATTTCAACATACGTTGTATTATCATCCCAAAAACATTCATAATTCGTCAAGTGGGTTTCATTGTCACTTGCCCATATTACCTACCATCTATTACAGCCGCCGTCGGAATTCAAGAAATAGAATAAGTTATTGTAGCCCTTTACGGCGTGAGGTTTAATCATTTAATATTTCATATTTTTATCTGATCTTTTAACCCAACACTTAATTCGGGTGTTACGGCATTATGGTATACAAAAATTAACGGCGAATAATGGAAATAAAACCGTTACATACTAAAGTATAAATCTTAATCCTACTTTATTCGTGTTAGCGATTGGTATAATTTATTAGGTCAGGCCAGTGAAAACATATTATAAAACATTTAACAAGTTGGTAATCAAGTTATAAAAGCGGTCATAACACGTTAAACTTACTGGGAAATCGAACTATCGATACTTTTTATGTTATTTATCGACAAGCCTCATCTCTCGAGCGAAGTCCACGTGACAGCGCTGCAACCCGCCCACTGCCCCGCACCGTTCCCTTCGTTGGCGTTTTCAGTTCAAAACAA
This sequence comes from Deilephila elpenor, assembly GCA_949752805.1. Taxonomy (NCBI): domain Eukaryota; kingdom Metazoa; phylum Arthropoda; class Insecta; order Lepidoptera; family Sphingidae; genus Deilephila; species Deilephila elpenor. The sequence goes on along the minus strand of OX457106.1, from coordinate 12,707,779 downwards.
AACTATCGTAATGCGGTATCTATTGGGAGTGATCTGTGATCTCTGCCATTATGATCATTCACCATTTTTAAAGCGTGACGTAACTTTTTCAAAGTCACGTGACCTACCGTTTTGGTGACATATATGATGATAAAACTGAAAAATATGTTTATTCGTTATAAACAACTCTTTAAAAATAAATTAATAGTTTGAAGAGGTATAGAGTGATTATATCTAGACTTTAAAACACTTTTCAGAAATTAGTCAAATAGCCAATTGCTCATAGATGTATTTTACCTTGACCACACCGAGGTCACAGTCACATACATGGCAATGCATGGCAGAACCCCACACGAAGATCGAGTCTTGTGTCGGGGGTATAAGAAGCTACAAGAGACTTTTCGGTCTCACAAACACCCAGACCCGAGATAAATACTTGTGGGCTTCACAAACATTTGTCTCGGAGCGGGGATCGAACCCGCGTCCTGTTGTTTCACAGCCGGCGTCTAACTATCTACGGCTATCTTATCGAAGGATGGCAGCTGCGCGCAAATTACCAACTTTTATTGTTTTTACAACATTACATTTCTGAAGGTTCTGGTTAGGATAATCTCATATACTTTTTAAATTATTGTATTGTCATCGGTCCTTGACCAGTTTGCTCAAGTCAATCAAGCAGTTACATACATATAACCTGTCGGAAATATCTGTGAACCTAGCCGTAATGCGGTTCACATTAATTTTTTGTGTGTTCCCCTATCTACTATGTTATTTTACATTAAAAACGTTTTGAGATGGATGCGAATTCTATTTTTTATTCTTTTTTCTATTTTAATTCAATTTGTTTAACCTATATTTTTAAATTTGCTTAACTTATGTTCCAATGACGTCAATTATTCAGGTCCACAGATATTTCCGCCGGATAATACATACAGGCGAAGCTAATAAAAGCTCAATTATTCAGGTCCACAGATATTTCCGCCGGATAATACATACAGGCGAAGCTAATAAAAGCGTGTTGAAAAAAGATTTAATATAGGGTTTTGTTATGGTCACTGGAGCGAATGAAAAGAGACACAGACCTCCATGTACTATCTCGCTCGGCTCGTTTTGCCTCCATGTCTTTTATTATAGCAAATTAAATCTTATTGAACAGTTATAAGTGTTATTTCAGGACAACACTATTTCGTGAGTGCGCAGTCCTGTTTGTCTAAGTACGTCCATAGACAACACTCAATGTCAAACCGCGTCGGGGTAATGAACGTTCAAACTTCTCGATTAATTCAACGTGGATGACAATATTAAAATAATTTAATTTAATTAAACATTTATTATTTAATTTAAGTTTCTAAAATATCTAATACAAATATCTTTTTCATTACTGAAATTCTAAAAATATATTTAAAAATATTTTATTTCCACCATTTATGTTGTGTTCGTTACTACGCAGTCACAAAATAATTGTGTTTATTTACTTCAGAATGCATTTGCAATTCTCAGATGCTTCGCGAAAATGGGGAATTTACAAAATCGAGAATTTTTAATTCCTAGTTTTCTTTATAAGATATAAAATTGTTTTAGTGTATAATATTGAAACATTAATAATGAAGCAATGATATATTGTAGTGACTAGAAGTTAACCTAAAATTTTGTTTTGTCAACATGGAATCACAAATATGCGTAAATTGTCGTAATGAAAAGACGGTGAATTCAACTACTAATAGGCTGGTTACCGAAAGTTGTGGTCATATTAAGTGCATGGATTGTTTGCTACAAGAAAAAAATGGTTGTTTAGCATGTCTAAGTGCTAAAAACAGGGAGTCGAATGATGATGATTTAAGGTCGGAAGACAAGCTATCTGACGAGAATGAGCCGGTTCAAGAGGAGGATAAACATGTCAGTGACGTTAGCAGACCGAGTAGTGAGCCCCCCGCGTTCGAGGATTTGAGTAAAAAGAGGAAACCTGAGACATCACATATAAAGATAGAAACAGGTAAACAATCACCTTGGTTTGACAAACCATGTTCGAATTTCTGTTCTGTTTACATAATTAGACACTTAAATCGCATATCTACTGTGTGAGAAGAAAAATGCATGCAATGCTTCAAATTTATTAAATATATAAGCTCATGGCTCATGGCTCATGGCAGGCAGGGGTGCCACTAGTGTTACTCACAACTGGCTAATCTTGTTTGAGGCACAAAAGTCTAGTAACTATGCCTAGTACAAAGTCTATTCTAGGTAATTTTTGTGAGATATCATTAAAAATTTACTGAATGTGGATTGTCTAATGTAGAATTTAAGGCACAACACGATTATACATTAATCTTTAATATATTAGATTCAGGGGCATAAGCAAAATAAAACCATTTATATCTGATTAACACCCTTATTATTCTATATTTATTGTCTGTATTTCAGATGCCAATGGTAGATGTTACGTATGCACATTATGTGATAAGAAATTCCACGCTCGGAGCCAAGTAGCATATCATGCATACTGCAACGGACAGAGGAAACCTTTCCAGTGTCTTGAGTGTTATAAGGTAAGAATATGTCTCCAATGTAATGGACTGTCGTGTCTTATATACTGAAGTTATATAAACACACTAATTTCTGGATGTTATTTAAACAATCAAAACGTAAGATGCAATGTAAGACAAAGTAACATATTACATATTTATTTCTTAGTTTTATGTTACACATTGAATGAATGCAGATTTGATTTACTTTTACTTTTTTATCTTCTCGACGTTTCCATGACCACGAAAGCTGGAAAGCAATTGAAACATCGTGAAGTTAAAAATATAAAATTAAACAAAATCCATGATAAGATCAGTAGACCAGAAGTAAAAATTTGTGTTGGTGCAGGGATTAAACTCACTGCCTTTTGTATCACAACTGGCTCTTAACTAGCAGCATTACCAGAGGCTATCAAAAGAATTATATTAACACATACACATCATGCTTGTAACCCATAGGAGTAGGCGGAGAAGAGGGTTAAGCGGGCGTAAATCGTGGCGCTTTTCGCCCTGGGATGACCCGTGAATAATGCATGTAATGGTCACCGAAAGGTTTTAGTCAGCATGCTGGCGTAGGTTCTGTTAGGTTCGTGCCAGCGTGCTGGGCTGGAAGGCCTGAGACACTGACATACCCTTTTCGGCCTCTCCCGGGGTACCGAAAGGAGAGCATTATAGCTTTTCCTCTTGGCCAAAAAAAGGTAGAGACAGGAGTATGGACAAGTTTATTCAATCCTGATAAATTAATGTGATTATTTTATTTTCTTGCAGAGTTTCGCGACACATTCACATTACAAGTACCATATGCGCGTCCATCGCAACGAGAGGACTTATTCGTGCGACGTATGCAAAGACAGTTTCTTTCAGATGTCCAAGTTGCAGAGGCACAAACTTAAACACACAAGTGAGTATTGTTTTTATTATCTTAATCTTTACATAATCTTGGATTCAAGAGGAAAATTAGGTGGCGGTAGGTGGTTCGCCTTAAAAAAAATTGAAGATATCGTCCTGAAAATTCAGAGATTTGCCCTGGGATTTGAACACGCGACACCGCTTACATGCCACTACGCACTTCATTTATACAAATATAAGCTAAAGAGTTTGTTCTTTGGAACTCCTTAATCTCAGGCATTACTGGTTCAAATAAATACACCCAACAATAAATAAATACACCCAACAGTCACATACATAGTCCTGACCCCACACTAAGATCGAGTCTTGTGTCGTGAGTATCAGAAGCTACGAGAGACTTTTCGGTCTCACAAACACCCAGACCCGAAACAAATACCTGTGGATCACACAAATATTTGTTTCGGTGCGGGGATCGAATCCGCGGCCTCTCGTTTCACAGGCGGCGTCTAACCAACTGCGCCACGGAGGCTGTCTGTAAATTGAAAGGTAATTTCAGTGTAGAAATGTCTAAAATAGAAATTTACCGAGGAGGGTACTTTTTATCACAGGAAAATGTATACTGGGACTTTTAGTCTGGGTGGCGAAGTTGTACGACGGTATGATAGCAAAGCTAAGGTCCCGGGTTCGTATCCCGGGTCGGGCAAATTGATATTGAATTTTTCTATTCATTATCAATCAGCCCGGAGTCGGGAATTTGTGCCCGATATGGCGATAGATTCGCCCATATCCCCTTGTGGGACGGAACACACAAAGCGAAACGTGGGTCCTGGTAGTATCTCTGCCTACCCCTTCTGGGAGAAAGGCGTGAGTATATGTATGTAGTAAGCATGTGTAGTGTGTAGTGAGTAACATGTAAGGTAACGAGTAAGGTGTATGACCAGAGGAGAAGAACTACGTGTGCTCGGTGTGCAGCAAGGCGTTCAACAACGTGACGTCACTGCGCAAGCACGGCCTCACGCACACGGAGGAGCGGCCCTACGCATGCGCCGTGTGCACGCGCACCTTCCGCGACGCCTCCAACTACAGGAAGCACGTCGCCAAGCACTCCGGTAACTATACATATTATTATTTATTTTTGTACTCTAACTTCCTGACCGCTATAGGGGTTTGTCAATGTGATGTCAACTTTTTTTAAATATAACCAAACCCTACCGCTATACAATTTTGAAACTTTACTAAAAATTATGCTAGTTCTAAAACTCACTTTTATCTGAGTTACATATGTTTTAGCGTTGATATTATTTAAACTCCGTTACATTAGTAATTGTTGTCGCAGGGTCAGAGAAGAAGTGCGCCTGTGGGTCTTGCAGTAGCGGGGTAGGTCGGTGTAGCGGGGCTGGAGGTGGGGCTGGAGGTGGGGGTGGGGGTGGTGGGGTCACGGGGAGGTGTGGGACGCGGCAGATGCGGCGCCACCAGTGCCCGCGCTGCCCGCAGGCCTTCCACTCCAGCAAGGACATGCGCAGGCACGCCGCCGTGCACACAGGTAATTATCCCATTCATTTAACTTTAGATAGATTTCGTTGCGGGTTAAATACAATACATTCCCGAAGACTCGCTGAGCTTCAATGCTCGATGTTATTCAAATGTGTGCCACTGTTGATCCTGCGACAGAATTGCAGCGGCGGTTTGAGGGCGGTTCCCAAACGTCGGTAACCACACTTCACTTCCTTCTCAAACTTGCTCTTGTCATCGGAACGTATAAAGCGTCACAAACGCTTCAGCGGTGCCGGATGTCATCAGAGGCAGACAAGAAACGACACAAGTACATAATCCTACCTCAAGTTGCAAGCGGCCTTCAGTCAGACTTACAACAAGGCTAGCTAAGTCCACATGTCTGCCCTGTACATGGACAGAACAAAAAATATTTACCAATTTTCTATGTAGCAAAACAGTTTAACAGGAGAATCGGAAAGATCCTTTAATGTGTAAGTTTGACAGTAGAAGACCGGATATGCAATAATCAAATCACACGTTCCTCCCAAAGTCCATGTATTTTGGCAGATGACCCCAAAAATATGTGAACCTCTTATATACTGTCTCGTAGCATCTACATTGTAGATGGTGAGATGTACCTACTCTTATAAAAAAAATTATTTAAGTAATAAGTAATGATTGTTGTAACTTCTAGTTATTGAATGTGAGAATCATATTGCAGACACAAAGCCATTCCGGTGCAAGGTGTGCAAGCGTCGGTTCCGCAGAAAAGACAATCTGGAGCGGCACATACGTAACACGCACCCCAACTTCGTGACGTCCAGCGCCGTGGAGTGCGACGAGACCGCACTCAAGGAGATCAGCACCAACGGCCAGCCGCGCCACGACGAGAAGACCGAGCTCGAGAGCCGCAACCCCCTCCCGCCCCTCCCGCAGGAGGTCATGCAGAAGCACATCGGCACCCACGAAGACCAGATCGACAAGTCCTACATACTGGTCGCCAACAACGCGCGCCAGAGCGTCATTGTTGGCAAATGGACCGCCAAGGTCGAGAAGGCGCCGACCACTCCTCCTGAATGCGAATATGTGCACAAGATACGTAAAGCCAACTCGATGGCCAGCCACAACAACATCTCGCTGCCGCCGATTGATGAGAAGAAGATGCTGGAGCTGAATAAGAAGAGCAGCCTGGACGCGTACGAGGTGGGCGCTCCGCCCCAGGACAAGAAGAAGGTGTACGAGATGATCATGTATGATGACGACAAACGTGAGCCTGACGCAGACTCCACGCTCGACAGCGACAGCCACTGGAAACGGAGGAAAATGAAACTTAATATGAACTGGTGAGTCTACAAATTCACTCTCTTCAGCCCAGGAAGTCCACTGCGAACAAAGGCCCCCAAGGATCTCCACGTCGACCTGTTAGAAGCGGCCTCTGCCAGCAACCTCCTGAACCTTAACCAGGTCGTCCTTCCACCTTATAGGCGGGCGCCCGAGACTTTGCTTGTACACACAAGTTCACTGTTTCACCTCAATACTGTTGTGTCCCTGTCGATTTTAGATGTATGCAAATAACATTAAAATATAATATTACTGTCAATACAGCGTTAATAGAGCCAGATGGTATTATAACATGTGCATCGGCGCTACACGCAGAAAAAAAAAATATTTCCCAAGATGTCATATAACTATAAAGTTTCTATTAGAAATTATATTTTTCCAATTAATTTATATGTTTGTTTCAGATACATCACAGACTGAAGAATATGTGACATACAAGGAGTAGGTATATTGTCGATGTACATACTTATTTTTAAATTCATATGCTTTGATAAAATATATTTGTATTTTTATCGCCGTTGGCTGACATAAATTGAACACGACACGGTGGCTTAGTCGACTGACCGTTTTTAAATATAAGATATTTATAGTATTGCATTTATAAGGCGGTTATTGATTTATCAGTTACAATTTATTATATGAACTACTAGAATATATTTTACTTTGCAATGAATAGTGTTTTACGAATGTTAATGTTAGGTATAATCAGTTAACTCTTATCGAAATCAGCTTGTTGCTGTAATGGCAGCTGAAACAACAATCCCTGAGGTCCTGTTTGCCATTCTTAGGTACCGACCACAATATTAACTTGTTACCTTAGTGTGCGTACCGTATATTATGAGGGTCGTCATCGAATATCTAGGCAGAGAAAGAGTATTTTTTCAGGGAAACATATCATGTACAATCAATTGTGATATGCGGATCAGCCCTAGCTTGACATAGCAAACCGACGAACAATGGAACAGGCTGGATTTTAAATTGTTTATGTATTGTTAAATCACTGTTATTTCTTAAATGGCAGTATAGTATATTTGTGTGTTTATGTCAGTCAATAGCTCAGCTATTTTTTTAAAAGTGCGTCCAAGACGATAGATGTAAGTTTGAACTGACTTTTTCAACTTTTCAAAATATGTAATATACACGTTTGATTTGAAATTGCGGAATGGAATATCGAAATGATCCGGCTCGAAGGACCAAAATGTATTTGAAAAATACTTGATCTCAACACAGAATAAAATATAATTTATATTGAGAAATTGATATGCCATTATCTGATATTAATGAAGTTTCTGTTTGTTATTAAATCATATACTTTATTTGGTATTTAAGGTGGAAATTTATTAAGATATTTTTATTCGTAATCATCGTATCATTACTTTTAATTGAATATCTAGGATGGTAATCGTGTTTTATATAATTCGATTATAGTGAAGGTTGATTGAACGAAAATGTACTCTACAAGATGTTATGTAACGTCGATAATATTGAACATTCTCGAAGTGCTCAAATTTTGCACACGCAGGAAGATGCCTTAATAAATTACTTTTTTCTTAGAAATATTTTGATATAGCAATCCTGTTTCTTTAGTATGGCCTTTGATTTCTTATCTAAAGCCTGAAGTGAAATAAAAAGCAGGAGAGCGATTTTCGCATTATGTGGCAAAAACAACACTACAATGGTGATACATTATACAATGTTTTGGTTTATTCAACACAAGACATCACCAAGGATTTCCTTTTAAATGTTGCGTTAATAAATATAAATAAGTTATTTTAATATCGACGGTGAAAATCATTGATATGAACATACGAAGAAGACGTGTTGCCAGTGAAAAGTTTCGTGAATATCTGTAATATGGCAAGCTTCTGATAGGCTATGAAAAATATTTTTGGTATGAATTTTGTAAAGCTCCAAAGCAAGTGTATACTATAAGTAATGAATGCGTAGGTTGGAGGCTCGCCGCTTCATTTTTTTTATTGCGCCAATTAGTTTGTATATTGTGAAAACTTGAACGATTCTGATTGCAACATTAATGTATCAATTTAATAACTTCGGGTTTGTGTGATTGGCAGCCATTAGCCAGGTCCGTCGGGCCACGACTGTTGCATATAACGTAGTATTTATTTTGTCGACTGAATGTTGATGATCTCTAACACAAGTTGATCTCAAATTATTATAAGTTGATGTGTAACATTTTGTGAACCAGTTATTTTAAATTGAACCACGTTGCGTGCAGGCTGTTTCCCACATTAATTATTTTCTAACACCTCATTTCTGTAGTAGCAACGTGCATGGGCTGTGAACCGTGAGCTCCTGGGTTCCCAGGGCGGGCAATCCATTTTGGGTCATTTTATCGATGGACGTGAATTGCCCGGATTGGATAATTTTCTTAAAAGGTTGACGTCAGGCAGGCGGTTGGTCGTTAGATAATGAGCCAAATGAGTAGAAACTAGGAGGGCGATGTGTTTATACAAGCTGTAAAGATAATCGAAGGACTTTTTGAAACCTGACATTGTTCATTCTTCCTTATAACCAATCGAAATATACGCTAATAACGCTGACAACAATCCGTGAAAACTTTATAAAATATTTTGGCAGTGGCATGACTTGTGGTCGCGTCTTGTTTGACTCTTCATTGCGCGTGTCACGTGTAGCTTCCAAGCGCTCCATGTTTTTGGGCGCTCAGTGTCTACGAGTCATGTATTTTAATAGATAATATTATTCTAAATTAAGACAATGTTTTCTTGATATTTGGTCTGAGAACAAGTCCCTCGTTTATCTCGTTTGTGTGCGCATGGTAAATGGATTGGCTCTTGGTAAGTCTTAGTAAACCTCCGCCTGCAAACTGCTCAGCGAGTCCTTACCATTATAATGTAATATTGAGCACGTATGCCCCTCAAAGAGCACGCATTTTGGATCGGACTTTCACCATAGCGGACTTTTTGGGAGGAATATGTGGCGTGTAATCCATAGAGCAAACATTTATTCTGCACCTCGAGTGAGGCAATGGCAACTGCTCTATGCATCCTTGTTTTTTTTTATTTATTGATGTGTGATCCATCTGATACACTAAATCTAAAGATACTATCAGATGCAGTTGACTTTCATTTGTCTACTCTGTGGAAAATGTCTGATTCAATATTTTTTCTTGTACATCATAAGTATGGAATACACTATTATATTGTTATTTTGGTTTTGTGTATTTTACTAATATTTTATGACTGTTTGTGAACTGCGCGATATTTGATACGAATAAAATGGTATTTGAATGAATGTTTTTTATTACATTTCCTCTTATATGACACAAAAGTAAGTTGACAACATGGCTAATTAGGAGCCAGGGGCGTCTTGTATCGTCAGGATCTTTTTTAAATAAAAGTCGGTGGATGAAATATTAATTGCTTACAAAATAATTTATATTTCTTTAGACGTTGTGACGGTATCCGAGAACCGACACACAATACGATAATATTGCTATGCAAGTACACCTTATGTACGATTTGAGGGGACGAATGGCAGCAGGGCGGGAATCCAAACGCATTATTACGTCACATCAATCACTCCTCAATTGATAACACAAGGCACTACACTTTTAAAATAACTGTTAAGATTTTTTCTTGCCTAAACTACTATTGCCACTATCAGCGATCTAAATCTATCATTTCTCTATCTACCATCTGGAGCGGCAATTTTTTTTCTTTTGTATGCTAAACCCGAATTATGGGACCATTTGCCTCATTTCTATGTGGGACCGGACTCCTATTTGTAGAATAGGGCTTTCCTACCGCTGATATGATATTCAGTAATCTAATTTTTATCAGGTTGTTGCTATTGTTATTCTAATATTTTTGGTTGCCAGCCAATACCTTTTCACGTCGGCGTGAAAAGAATCAGAGCCGAATTTAGATGCCTTATTAAAAAAAATATTATCGTTCTTTCGCAGTACTTTCTAACCAACTTTCCTGAAAACTCTTTTACTTTAGAAGGTACTTGGTGTCAAAATGCTTGTCACTGACGATCCTGGCTTTAAGAAGTTAAAGATATGAGGGCTGAATAATGTCTTTTATTCTAGAGCTTAATTAGATGTAATATTTATGTAAAAACCGTGTGTTTCAATAGAGTATGTCGAGAGACGAGAGACGTTAGGTATTATCGTAATAGTAAACAATAATAATATTCAAGCCAATTAAACTTTATAGCTGAATACACTCCATTACGTGAGTAAAACATAAATCACGTAGGTCTATTGCGTAATTATTGGACGTACAGTGTGCGGCTCACAGTCAATGTTACGGTCAGCATCCGCATTTCGCGTAGTGAAAAGAATACGGCGAATAAGATATAAATAGAAGAATAATATATAAATTTGTTTTGTGATAAATTTTGATTATGGGCGATTAAAAATAAGTACCTATACCAAAGGCGAATTTATCAAGCGGTTATTCTTCCTATGGAGACTGCGCTGTGGTTTGTACCAAATCTGCATTTAATTTTATTTTAAATCTTAATATATATTTTAGAAACAATAGATACTCTTAAGCATTGGTGTTTGCTATTGCCTGTAATCTATATAATAATTATGTTTATTGAAAGTCCACTCGGTAGCTGCGCAGACGTTGCCTGGCCATGCTGCGCTACTTGACTTTCATTTGTAAAATATTCCTTTTCTATACTGGCATGAAAGAGCGAATACAGTGCAAGTGCATTGCAGCCGAAACAGAATACTTGGGAAGGTTACCGCCAGTCCGCCCCGTGACCACGAAAGCTGTAAAGTAATCGAAACGTCGGGAAGTTAAAAAATGTAAAAATTAAACCAAATCGCGATAAAATCCGTATAAAATAGTTTTATTTCAATGTGTAACATTCGCGTAAATCTAAGAAACCATTATCCGAATTTACATGTTACTGAGACGCGTTTTCGACCAATCATGTACAGTGGTCGGTGGAGGCGGATGGGAAAATCCTACCATCAGCTATGGTCTCCAACAATCCCACACCAAGCTGTTAATTCATTTGGGTTTCCTGGTAAACGTAGAATAGTAGCGCACCGGTTGGATGGACTAATTTGTAGGAGCTACATACCAATTCTTTAGCTTTAACGACTTAAAGCTAAAATAAAATTGCCTAATGTTTATTTCAGCACAATCAACTTTATTGTTTTATGCCATGGAGAACGAAATTGTACAATCCGTTGTAGAGTTGTATAAAAACGACAATTGGAGGGATATTTCCGAGACATACCACGATCATCCTGAAAGAAATAAACTGTTGTGGGTGTATCCGAGCGCTGAGAACTTTAACTTCATAAAAATGTGCCTTGAAGAGCTGAGGTGTGATGGCGTGGTCAGCATCGGTTGCGGCAGTGGTCTGCTCGAGTGGATGTTGTCGCGGGCCACAGGTAAATATATTTATGTACTAATAACAATTAACCACTTTTCCACATTTTGACAAGACGCAATGTGTGAATAGACAGGCCTCAAATTCCCCATCCCAGGACTTTCTTCGAGTCTGGTTGTTGACGAGCGAAAAGTCCTTCTTAAGTATTTTTTCAATGTCCAAGACCCCAGGCTTGGTTCATTAACGGGGTACCAACCTACAGGCCCTTAATTTACTTTCGCTACAAGTTGTGCTTGGAACGAGCCTATCGCGATGTCGGGCACGAATTCCAGACCCGGGCACCTTCTATCAGACTTTTAAAATTAAGACACTGAGTAATATTCTAAAAATATTTGCTTTCCAGGATTTCCCGTGTCAGGAGTCGAGGTAGATGGTGCATGGTGGCATTGTAAATACGCACCGCCCACGTTTATACCTCTCATATTAACTTCCACTCGAATAGATAAAGACGTGACTAACCTTCTCAGCAATCTACACACAGCACTGCTATTTTGTTATTTTAACACAAGAAAAGCTTTCGAAAATTATGTTAAAATGTTTGTTGGTAAAGTTTTAATAATCATAGGCCCCGGTGAAGGCAAAGGCGTGCATACAGAACCGCGGCCGTTTGAAAAATTTGATCAATGGAAACTCTATAAATGGCAAGAAGTAAGACGGAGCGGCGATTTCATAGCAGTCTACATTCGAGATGCTGCTCGGGAAACACGCAGCAGTTGAAGATACCGACGACTTCCGTGGGGAACGAGTCATATTGACAGTCGTAACCATCTATAAGAAGGCGATGATGGATTTGCGAAAAGCAGTAAAGGATATTAGTCGGGATAGTTATATTCTATATATGCCAAAAACTATACTGTAATAAATTAACAGTTTATTATACATAGTATATCTATATACATAAAAACAGTCTTTATAAATAAATGTATTTTGAACTACCGCTAGTTTTTCATTAGTTCGATATTTTTAACGTTGATTTTGTTCGTCGTTTGTCGCATCGGTGTGTTCATCATGGGATCCTTTTTGCCCTGGATAAAATTGTGAAACTCTCCGCTGGGAATGTCGCCGGGCGCCTCCATATTCTCTTTTTGGTTAATCATGGGCAGTTCAGATACAATTCTATTCATTTCATTAACAGTGTCATTTGGAATATTATTCGGAGCTATCTCATTATCCAGGAAGTGAAAATCGTTGTGCATCAAGTACAACGACTCCAATGGGAAATTATTCATGTCGAACCGCGGCAGTAATTTGTTATCGTCAGAATTATCATCAATCTCGATGACGTAGTTTTGTTGATCCGGTCCATCTACGACTACGGTAGACAGGTCCACGTGGCCGGAGTACTGTTCTCCCATTATGTTATCTATGAGGTACTGATCGAGTATCGGTGGAGCGGGAGCAGTGTTGTTAAGTGCCATGTTGTAAAAAGCGTCAGATTTCACCTCGTTTTTGATCTCGTTCATGTTTTTGTGTATGTCCTCTAAGGGCGGAGACGCTTTGTACTCCCGGCTGATAGCTGTGTTGTTCAATAAGTTGGCGTTGCACATCCGCTCCAGGCTCGGCGACTGCGTGTTCTGTTTTATGGTGGTTTCCAGTTTAATGTAGCTCGGGTCGTTAGTGAGTGTCTTCTGCGGCGGTGGGTGCATCGTCATAGAGTTTACATTCATCTGTTGGTTGAAGGAGAACATCTGGCTATCATTGGCGATCTCGGTGTCGACGGGCGTGGTGGCGGTGCCAGGCATCCTCGGCTCCTGCGAGTAGGCCATCATGTCTCCGGCTGTCTGGTCGAGCGCCGCTTGCGGTGGCAGCTGCATGAACTGCGTCGTTATCAAGTTGTTGAACGTCACCGGCCCCGCCAGTCCAAACCTCTCGTTGTCCTCCAACCTCCTAAATGCCATCTTTTGCTGAGAGTGAAATCTGTTGACCTGATCCGGGCCTTTGAGTATTAAGTTACTTTTCACGGATATTTTAGGCTTCTTCCGGGGCGCCCCGTCCTCTACAGATATATTTATGGGAGAATTACTCAAAGAAGGCACAGGTAATATTTGAGTTGGTGTTATGATAGGGCCAGTGACTTTTGTGGTGGGCAAGGACAACTTATCCACTGGCTTGAGCATGATGTTGTTGCAGCTTAGAGAACCTTGTGGAACGGGTGGCAACCTTATAGGGAAATTACTCATAATGTTACTGCTGATACTGTTAACCAATGTGTTGGAAGCTAAGGAGTTGACGTTGTCGTTTTGTAGCAAACTCTGTTCCATAGAAACAGCGGTGTTTAGAAAGCCATGCAGGTTGGTTTGTTCCGCGTCGTAGGCCAACTGCAACGGAAGTTGCGGCTGGTATTGGTGCCGCTCCATCATGGTCTCGTTGGAGCTTTCAGATATGAGGCAGTCTGAATTGTTATCGTCTTTATTGTAATCCGTGACCAGCACCTGGGTGTCGTAACTCGCCTGCTGGACGTCTTCGGCAGTACTCGTGCAGTAGTTCTTGGGGTAGGTTTGAGGCAAGCTCTCAGGTATACTGTCGCAGTCGTAAACTTCGATGGGTATTTCACTGACTGCCTTTGTAGGATCCATTCCATCGGCGTTGGTGACGGATTCCTCTGTGTTCTTATCTGTTCCACTAGGTATGGTCCAGCTGGGCTTGTTGGTTTTCCCTTTGGTCATTTCTATCAACAATTGGATGCCCTCTTTGTCCGCGTGGTTCGTCAAGTGTACGACGTACTTATCTTTGCTGACTGACTTGAAAGGGCAGTATGGGCAACGGTGGAGATCTGTCGAGTTCACATTCGGGTGTTTGGAGATCATGTGCGATGCGAAAACCGTGGATTGTATTGTGTTATAAGGGCAATATTTACATTTGTATACACCTTCTTTAGAGTGCATTTTTTTGTGTCGCCTCATAGCATTGTGATCTGCGGATCTGTAGGAGCATTGGTCACATGCATATGGTTTGTCACCTGTAAGTTAAAACATTAAAATACTTTTAATTTATAACTTTGACATTAAATTTTGAAGTTCTCCACTAAATATCAAAGTATTTGTTTGTTACAAATAAAATAAAATATTTTTTTTGATAAAAACTGTAACGAGAGAATAAAATCACTGGATTTATAATTGCTGCCCTGTGGTTCAGGAGTGTAAGCATTCTGGCACGGTATCCCCTGCCTGTTATAAAAGGCAACGTAAAGGGACTGCTCGGCCACAACAGCATGCTGGGTTGGCAGTTGGGTTTAGGTAGGCAGCGATTTTGTTGTGCTGGACCCCTGGCACTGCGAAGTTCTCTGGGCAGCGGTAGCCGCTTACCATCAGGCGGGCCGCTAGCTCGTCTGCCTATAACGGCAATAAAAAAAAAAAAAAAAAAAAAAAAAAAAATTGACATTACGGCCTCCCGCGGGGTACCGAAAAGTGAGCGTAATAGCTCTTGTTCTTGCACAAAAAAAGGATGTACAATTTATTTTGATTTTTGATTCACTGCTGTGTGTAGGCATCTGTAATAATATGTGACTTTTGTTGGTCTTTTGCCATTCACATCCAGGTGTAATATCAGATGAAATATATAAATATTATAACCTGTGTGTGATCGTAGATGCAATTTGAGCTCCTCCTTCCTGGCAGCAGTGTAATCACAGTGACAGCATCTAAATGGTTTTAGTTTATCATGAACTTCAGCAACATGGACTTTTAGTCGCCTAGCATTGCTAAACTCTCGCTGACACAGAGGACATTGCACAGGTGTTGTGTCCTTCTTGTGGATTATTTTGTGTTTGGAAAGCTGACTGGCATTCTTAAATGACCTGGAGCAAATGGAACCTGGAAATAATTGGCAGCTTGAATAAATAATTGCAGAAGTCTGTAAACAGAGCTGGTACTAGAGTCACTCACAGTAGACCAAGCTCATTGCCATGTCAGGGATAATTTCCAGTCCCAGCAACTTATATTATGAGATTTTTCTAACATAAAATGACATAGTTTTCCAGGTAGGATTAAGCACAGGCATCTATAGCCACAGTCCAAATTTCATGCATGCTGCCAGTAGGCTAATGCAAATAATAAAGAATGGCCTGCATAAGCTTTGGAAGACTATGCAAGTTGAGGAGAAAACACTGCATGACTTTGTGGTCCTATTGACAAAGTGTGATTGAATGAAATCTATTTGTTATAGTTACTGATCACAAAGTTTTCTATATCTCTAGGGATACCTGGGTGAGGCCCTGGTTGCTGTCCATTTAGGTTTAAAAGATGATTATTCACAATTCATTGACAAAGATTTTTTTCTTCCTATCACATTTACAAATATTGCGAAGTTTTTATTACTATGTCCACAATTGACAATGTCTAGTCCTGGGCCTTATGCCATTTAATATTGCAGCATCATTGCCACTTTGGGCTTCAATAATAAGTCTAGTGTAGCGTAAATTATTAAAAATAAGTTTAAAAGTATAATACAACATACACAAATAAGCTTTGATTTTTCCATGGCATTTCATGTGTATGTTGAGGAGTCTATATTTTCTGTAGGTTTTAAAACCACATATTTCACAAGTAGGCAACTCTAAGTCCACTGCATGTATCTTCCACAAGTGAGTGTGTAAGGCATCTGTCGCAGGACACACTTTGGAACACTCTGGACACATTAGCTTGCCATTTTGATGACATTTCCTATGATACAAGATATTTTTTTCTTCCTTCAAGCGTATGTGACATCCACCGACTGAACATAATACACCCAATTTATTTTCAGCATCTTCATTGCCATTTGTTTGCTGGCCCAATTCATCTCGCTTATGTGCATGTGTTGAGGATATCATAGATGAGTCCAAGTCTTTTTGTGGCTGTGATTTAGAGGAGTCATTAGTTGCAGTTTTGGGGTGTATAGAGGAAATAAGGTCTGGTGTAACGCTGGGCACTTGAATGATATTGCAAGTCTGATTAGTACTGGTCGCTTCAGACACACTTACATACTGAGTTGATACTTCATTAGTATATACAATATTAATGCTAGCTTCCTGTATTATTTCCTTAGGGTCGATTTTCTCGAAATTGGGAGTGCTCATTTTGTGTAGCTCATCAACAGATATAAATGCCACTCCTTTAGGCAAGTCGTTGTTAGTGGTGATCACATCGGGCACTATTTCTATCACCTGCGGTATCTTTAGGTCGGATATTTGTCGCGCTACAGGCCTCTCCGCGTCTCTGACAGGAAGGTTGCTCTCTTTTTTAAGATTCGTATTCTTTAAAGCGATTTGCACAAGGCTCTTCACCATTTTCTTCACATCTTTGATGCCCATTTTGTGATGATTGCGTAGGTGTGTGCGGAGCGTCTCCTCGGCATCGAATGCGCTGGAGCAGCCCGGGCAAGGGATCTCGACGTTGTCCGCCAGTCCGTTGCTCCTGGCCAAGTCTGGATGGACGGTGAACAAGTGGAACTTTATATCGTCTTCCGCGAGCGCCATGAAGGGGCAAGCCTCGCATTTGAAGAACGCCGTGGATCCAACGGACTTCTCCTCGTAGGACATCACTTTTTCTTTCGTCTTTACTGGTTTCCTTTCATTACACTCATTTAAATTTTGGCCAACCGCTCGGTTCACATTCAATATGAATGGTTGGGAACACATTTTGCACATTTATATGATTAATAAAGGAAATATAATTAAAAAATTCATTGTCAATCTTTATCTCGTGCTAAATAAATATAAAAAGTATAAACAGCTGTAAATGTCAGACAGCAGACCATAGAGTACAGACTGGGTTAGTCTGTGGTACAGACTACAGAGTACAGCAGACTCGCGCCCATAGACGAAATATCTAATAGACGTAGTGACCCCGTGCCACCGAAAGGGACAACAAAAATAAAGTACTTAATTGGTTTAGGGTTGCCAAGTATGGTACAATTACCCACTATTAGGTAACGGCTTTTTAGAATGATACAAAATTTGCAAACACGGAAGAAGGACGGATAAATAAAAATGCAACAATTTGATAGGTTTGTTTTATTTATTACTGTATACATATATTTACAAAGTGTACAAAATTACGTATGATAGATCAACAATATATAACTATACGGGTTACTATACAGGGTACGGGCTAATACTACAATCTCACTCTTGCCACACTGACATTTTAGGTTATAAAGTTTACGTGTTTATTATAATTACAATAACATTGAGATAAACAAATATATAACTACAATGTATTACAGTGTTATCTCTTTTATAAGATTTTATAGCAAACTAGTTAATATGAATACTGCTGGATACTATTAATTGTTACTAAAGTTATTTACTTACAAATGGAATGATAATCCTGTTATTTTCACACCACTGTCGCTTTTACAACCAAGTACGCTACACCGCACCATTTTGTGATGGATTTAGCAAAGATTTTAGAATTTAAACAATTATAAATCACTTTGAAAACTTCCGACACTAAACACAAACACGATACGACAGTCTTATGTCAAAATTTGTTTAGCAATTTCAATTCCGACCTTGAAAAAACCGGCACGCGGTGCAGGACAGAAAATGTATATTTCGATCTCTTTCTATCTTATAGCAAAACCTATAAGCGGCATCTCTTTCTGTGGGACTGAATAGGCACTATACAGCAGTCTATTAGATTTTTCGTCTATGCTCGCGCCAGTAGGTAGCTATATAGGTAGGTATAGTGTATACCTAAAAACCAGGTATTTACTTCAAAAAAATCTTCAATTATGTTCATGTATTACGATAAGTCGATGCGTGAAGAGATTGGATTCTTGTAATTTTGCAAGTATATCTCATCCCTAGTAATATCCCTAGATTTTGACGGACAATAATTGTGTTTCAGCACTAATCGTATAGGATCATTAGCATCATGAACATAACAAAGACGCAGTCATCGGTTTCCGGTGTATAAAACGAAGGTATAAAAAGCCTTGGGCGGCCGCTGGCCTTGAGGCACAGAACCGACATCAAACGGTTAACGAGGAATCTATATATAGATCAGCCCATATACGTCCCACTGCAAGGTACGGGCCTACTTTACAATCGAGAGAATCGATTGAGAGTGGTTAGGCCATATAGTCCACCACGCTGGCCTAGTGCGGGTTGGCGGACTTACATACCGTAGAAATTCTTTAAAATCGCTACGGTAGTATGCAGGTTTCCTCACGATGTTTTCCTTCACCGTTATAGTGCGTGGTGATTGACTATCAATACACACAACTCCGAAAAGTCAGAGGTGTGCCCTGGGATTTGAACCCGCGACCACCGTGAACATGTAGGCAGCCGCGTCTGGTCCGTTACCAACAGGCCACCACGCACTTTAACGAGGAATGCTATCAATAAAATCAATACACCCAACAGTCACACACATATTACACAGTCGTGACCCCACACACTAAGATCGAATCTTGTGTGTCGTGGTTATCAGAAACAACGAGAGACTTTTCGGTATTACAACCAGACGCGATACAAATACTTGTGGATCATAGAAACATTTGTCTCGGAACGGGGATCGAACCCGCGGCCTCTCGTTTCACAACCGACGTCTAACCAATGGCGCCACGGAGGCTGTCAATTCTCTTCGCTATTACCTACCTATTTAATGTTATCGCTGCCTCTTAGAAAGCCGATGCGTAGCGATGGTTTTGCTCATGTCTCGTTCGATGAGATTGCCTGTGGCCCAACGTGCCTTTCCTTCTAATGTCGTTTGTCCTTGCTTAATTTGGCTATGCATCTACGATTAAAGTTTCGTAGAAGTTCATAGGCGCTGGTAATCACTAAGCACCAAGTGAGTCGTTTTCTCGTTTACAAAAATATATAATATACGGCTGTCCCAAAAAGCGATGATAAATCTGCAATGGGATTACCGATGACGAGTGTTATAATAAAATTCCACCGGTAGGTAAAGATTTTATAATCGAGCAAGTTACATAGGTCATAAACAGGTGAACCCTTAGGTGCAATTAGGCAGTAGTTTAAATAACTGACTTGGTTTTAAATGAGATCTTATAACTTCATATACGTACTATAACGTAGGAATAGATTTTCGAGATTTTTTAAATGTCGTAGTCCTCGTGGAACTATGTTATTTATTTTGTATCTAATGCTCAAGAATAAGTAAATTTTAACAATCGCTAAGAAATTGTGATGTGAATGGAGAGTGACCAATAGTATAACAATAAATAAAACAAATATGTTATGATGAAAGTTTTATTTTAATACAAAGGTATAGTGATAAATATAAGTGTAATTAATATATCTTAATTTAATGCTATTAGGTATTTAAATATCAATTTAAGATTAGTTATTCAGTGAATGTAGGTACGTCAGTGTTTTATTAATCAGACAAAGATTTAAGCGCTCATATTGTGTTCTTGTATAAAACTGTATAGATATCTAGTAGCTGGCAGTTACTTTAATTTTAATATAGACTATAATGCCCTTCCTGGATTGACTCCTACATCACTCTGCTGATTGTACTCGTATTGTCGTAAAAATCGTAAAATAGGTTTGTATTTTAAGACTTCGATCCAAAACATTAAACACACCTATAAACATTAAACACATAGGTATTTATTCAATTAATATCTTTAGCAGTAAATGGTTTAGAATGTCACTTTATTACAAGAGTTATATATGACAGTAAATACATAACATGCTTTTTGAAATGTATGAAAACTTACATATTTTTGCTATTGTATTAAAGTATCTAATAGAATAGTTATAGCCTAATAATTCATAGTATCCCAGTAATATCAGCTTAAATGACTCTTATATAAGAAAAATAGCATTGTTAAATTATGTTCAGTGCTCCTAGCCTGAACATTTTGCAGTATCGTAATAGAATAGTAATAGTAAAATTTTGTATGGGAATTAAAATATGACAGCGGGAAGCGTTTACGATACTATACGAGTATTACTATATGATACTTCAAAATGTTCCGGCTAGGGGCACAGGTAATTGAAACTTTAGTTTTTAAATGGCATAATATTTGAATGGATCTGTGCGATTGTTTTTAAATATGTTACAGTGGCTGGCGCTAATTTTAACAATTCCGATATGTGGGTGAGAGCGTCATGTTTTCCTTCTTCAGTCTTTTTTAATTCCGTCAGAATATTGTATTCTAAATTGGCATTGTAGGTTTTTCTATAAATCGTGGGAGTGAACGGATAGCCACATAACGCATTCAAATAGTTCATTTGTTCGAGGCAATGTTGGAATTGAAACAAAGAGTATATGATTTCTGAACAATAATACTTTGGCTGCGAGGTATAAGGGGCCAAGGCGCGATCGAAGACGTTGCCCTCTGTCCTCTGCAGAGTGTTATTTTGGCCGAAGACTATGAAAGACGTCATCACACTGTACGCTTCATGCGCGCCCCAGGTATCGTTCATGTGCGTCACGTAAATGAGTGTTATCATCAAAAGTCTTGCCTCGCTCGGTAATTCCTGCAGCAGCTCCAAATCAATACCTTTGATAGTATACTTTATGAAATGTTGAAACAAATGTAGTTGTTCAATGTTGTCCCAGCCGTTTTCGAATACTCCACCAACTTCCGCGTAATCCGGTTTTGGGACGTCAGGCATGTTTGCAACAATTTTGTTTCTGTCGCCATTGCGTGTGACAAGTTCAAACGCGTCCCGAGTGTAATTTGTCAAGAGGTTGAAAGCATACTTCACGATATCAATAGACAAAAACATCGCATCGGGCTTCTCGTCGTTTTCGAACACCCAAGAGCCGCCCATAATGCCGTCTCGATACAGTTGAATGTACGGCACAGAAATATATCTGCACGCTATTCCTTTTTCAAACCATTGCGGGTCCATTGTCTCCACCAGTAATTTATTTTTTTCTAGAAAATACTGGCAGGGTACACCCGGAGACTTTCGAGTCAGTTGAGTTTTTATTTCCTCGATTTTCAATTCGATTATTTTTCTGTCGTCGGCATTAATGGTTTTCGTAATCTGGTTAACTGCTTTTTGCTGCGAATTTTTCGACAGCCATTTCAATAATTTCAAGTATTTCAACATTAAGTTTCTCGGCAGATTTAATTCGCCGTGCAATTTCGAAAAGTATTCCTCGGGAAAAATATTTGAATCAGTAAGCAAGACAAAGATGAAGAACTTTTCTCGCGACAAACCATTACTGGTGAGAAAAGTGTTGAAATGTAACAACTCACATTCAATACCGTTATTTGTAGGATCAAAATTGAAATCGTGCTTATAATTGATATAGGAATTGCTTATAATTGCCACTTCTATATCGTTGCTCATAGTAGGACAATCGAGTTTATCTGCTAACGCTGCACAGTGATGTTTGGATTCCAATTCGCACGTTACGTAATCGAATCCCATTTCATCCAAAACTTGTTTGCATATACTCCTCGCGAATATTGGCATACAAATATTAGAGCGTTCCTTTTTAATTTTTTTCTCTACATCCAGCGATGCTCCCTTGAAAACGAAATAACATTTAATTTTTGCTTTTTTAAAGATGTCGAGTCTTTTCTTCAGATAAATAGCGAAAGCGTCACTCTGACAACCGACTTTGTACGGCAGTCCACTTTCTTCATACATGTTATAGAAGTAGTTTTGTGCGTCAATAACTAGTTTGCAGTCCTTTAGAATATGATGCTTGGCGTACTTCCTCAGCAGGTCTTTGAACCCTTTGATTGGCATGGTTGGTTCTGGAACAAAACAATATTTTGATTATAGTAAGTTAAGGCTGCCTCGGTGGCGTAGTTCTACTACGGTACTACTCTAAAGCTGAAGTCTCAGGTTCGATTCCCAGGTCGGACAAAGTGATATTGGGTTTTTCTATTCATTATCAGCCGGGAGTCAGGAATTTGTGCCCGATATGGCGATAGGCTATCACATCATGGGACGGAACATACAAGTTGAAATGTGGGTGTCCTGGCGGTGCCTCTGCCTACCCCTTTTGGAATAAAGGCGTGAGTTTATGTATGTATGTATGTAAGTTAGACTTACCAGAACAGCGGCTATCACTTGGGGCATTAGGAGGTACAACAACTGCTGTATGCGGCTGCCGGCTGGTGATAACCATAAGGACTATTCTATAAAAATGACTAGTGGAGCTAGTTTCCCAGTTTTTTTAACTTTTATTTTTATTAACAGCATATCGCGCAGTGACACCCTCTATGACTGAGGGGTGGCGCCTTATTATTGACAAACAAAATGTTCCTGGCGTTGTGTTGCCAATCGCTCACTATACGAGTAATAACTGCGTCTAAATACAGTGTATATGTAATGGTTTCTTAGATTTACGCGAATGTTGCACATTGAAATAAAACTAATTTTTACTGATTTTATCGCGATTTGGTTTAATTTTTACATTTTTTAACTTCCGACGTTTCTATTACTTTAGTGGTCACAGGGCGGACGGACGGTCCGTGGTGATTGACTATCAATACACATTACACACATAACTCCGAAAAGTCAGAAGTGTGCCCTGGGATTCGAACCCGCGACCACCGTGAACATGTAGGCAGCCGCGTCTGGGCCGTTATATACCAGGTATATCAGAACTGCGACCGAAAACGAAGCCAGGTGGTAGTTTTAGTGATTACAGACAAAATGCAAATAAAAAATTCGCAAAATAAGCGACAGATTTTTTATTGCATTTTTTTTTAATCATTGTGTTTGGGCAGTAAATAGTTAGTTATTGCGAAAATAGTAATTTAAAGTTTAAACCCTAACATACCAAAAAGGTGTACATCATTATATTAGGAAAACTATGTATTTATCACCCAAATACGACGATAAGTAAAATATTACCAAAACGAAAGTTGTCAATTTTTTTTTGCGAAATTTTAGTTGCATAGTGTTTGAAGTCACTAATACTACCACCTGGCTTCGTTTTCGGGCGCAGTCTTGAAATACCCTGTAGGCTGTATATCTACCATATATACCATAGTTCAGAGATATGCATCGTGGTTGTGACTTGTGCCCGGAAATAGCCTTGACTTTGTCACGTTTAAACGAAAATAAGCTCGAGGAATGTCAGTGGCACTATGGAGACCTCTGCCACCCCCGCGTAAATGTCTGTGTAGATGACTGACGAGACATTTAGGGCCTATTTGCTTTTTGTCTTGGAGTTGGACGTAAGTTATACAAAACATAACACATATGTAACTGGTGGGAGGTCTCTCATATGTGAGAGGCCACCTGGGTAGGTACCACTGCAATATCTATTTCTCCCGCCAAACAGTAGTGTAAATGCACTGTTGTGTTCCGGTTTGAAGGACATGGTAGCCAGAGTAACTACTGGACATAATGAGACTTAGCATCTTATGTCTCAGGATGGCGAGCGTAGTGAAATGCCAAGCATTTCTTAGTAATTCATGGTACTGTTTGCTTTTGCTACAGTCCATGAGTGGTCATATCGCTTACCATCAGGCGAATGACATGCTCGACTCACTATTCACTATTCATCGCAATAAAAGAAATAACACTTTGGGATGCGTCTGGAATCTTATAACTATTATTATGGTAAGTACTCACATTTGTGTTTAGATGATTTTTCTTAGGCATAGACTACACCAGTAGTACTGTACTCTTTGGACTACACTCAGCACTGCACTGTTTCGTGTTGACCAGAAGCCCATCGGCTCGCAGACACAAATGGTTCAATGTTTAGCGCAATACCCTTTATATAGATATGAACAACGAATACCGATTCGGGATCTTTACGGCCATAGACATTTCATTGTATCCGATTTTTTTCGCAGGGCTGGCATTAAGTATTTTAGTTATCAAACTGTGGTTTTATGTAATAAGTTCTCAACCGTCACAGTTCTTGGGATCAGTTCTATAGAAATCTTACTTATTAGCAAAATTTACACCAAAGCCTTCGCTTCACGTCAGGAGAAGTGTATCTCGATGCGCGTATGCTAGGCCAACAGATCTGCATCTAAACCGGATATAACAAGACTGCGACCGAAAACGAAGCCAGGTGGTAGTTTTAGTTATTACAGACACAATGCAAATACAAATTTCGCAAAAAAAAGCGACAGGGTTTTTTTGCAATTTTTTTAAATATCATCGTGTTTGGGTGGTAAATTTTTCAGCGAAATTTTTAGTTGAATTGTGTCTTAAGTAACTATATCACCTGGCTTCGTTATCGGTCGCAGTCTGGATATACCCTTTATATATCTGATGTTAATTGCACGTGGATACCTCCACGAGTCCCTGTGGAAAAAAAGAGAGACAAACGAACAAAGTAATCTGTGGGAGTTTATTTAGAAGCGTTTTTTTTTTCTTTCGAATAATCCTTAAAACAATAAATCAAAGGGAACATGCAGAAAAATATGTTATGCCATCCCTATTTTTCATTTGTGGAATAATATTTTAAAATAGCTACTTATTTTATGATTATGTTTTTCCCCTACACCGCTCATGGGTAATGAAATCATCGACGATAAAACTAATAGAGACCTAAAGTTTGATGACACTCTGATGATAGGGTAAATCTCATAAGTACGACCTACTTGAGGTGTGCAAGAGGATAAGGTTTGTGTTAAGTACAAAGAATATAACTACTTGTACCTCTAGTTTAAGTGACAATAGAAACAGGTAAGGTACAGGGATTCCAGTAAAATCGATATTTTCTTCTATATTACCTGTTTTATTGTAATACGACTTAAGCAATATTGTTATTTAGTAATTTTGTACGCAACGTTTACTTAGTTTTACAATAATAGTAATATATAATATATAACAATATATTATTTAGTAATTTTGTACGCAACGTTTACTTAGTTTTACAATAATAGTAATATATAATATATAACAATATAATATAAATAATATATTGCTTCAATTTTTTCGGTTCTTCAATGAATTTAATAAAGATGGCAGAATATATTGACGCAGACGGGTTTTTTTGTTTTTCTTTAATAATTTAATCCGTCATATTAGAAGCAGGCATTTTCTAAATTGGTACGAGCGACAACTAGTTTCAGTATGTAACGCTCCACTGGTGATGCTCTAGAGCGTCTTTATACGTCTTATAGTACCTACGTCCTACATATAATATGCATATATTAAAGAGGGAGTGCTGGTACTTCAAAAAAGTGGATAAAATGGTAGTGCCGAGCTACCTTTTTCTGCCCTCCTACTGCAGCCATTAGGAAGGCAGAAAAAGGTCGTGCATGTGCATTTCGCCAAGAAATGACTCAATGTCACGGCATTAATTTAAAACATTTAAAATTTATGTCGTATTGTCTGAATTATTATTCGTAAAGAAAACAAAACTTAGATAAATACAATTCAAAATGATCGAATCCTCTATCGTACGTCCTAACCATAGATTTGGAGTAAATGAATTTCCGGTTACGGGTTTTCCCCGCCAAAGAATAATGCTACGAGATGTTCACACTTTCTTTGTACTTTTTAGTCTTTGCGCACACTGTACATCTATGATACAGACCTAAGTCCGAAATAAGTTATGACCTTAATGTTTGTGTATACTTTTATAACCTCATGTTATACCTACTATGAAATATCTTTATCAACTGGACCTTCTAGTCTATATACTACAATACAATCAAGTTTGGACGTATTTGGCATATGAGGGCGTTGTCCATCTTGACTAGGTATTCCAAAAACATGCCCGAAGGCACTTTACCTTTTTCTCCTTTGAGTTCGGTTGTCATTCTGTGGTTGAGATTCCGTGTCAAGGTTCGAAGAGTGTAGCTGTGCTATAGATAGTGGTTTATTCTTTGGTATAGATAGTTAATAAACAACTTAATTGTGACCGAGTTACAGAACAGTGGGATTTAGGAAAATTATTAGTACTGAACACTAAACGACCTTTAATTACGGGACCCTTCTGAATTATGATTGACAGTTGAACTGAGATATATAGTTAATGGCGTGTGTACTAAAATGTGGCGTAATAATTATTAATCCTGTCTAAGGATTTATCATCGTAGCTCATGGACTTATTGTTTATATAGTACGTCCATGTCGTAGCGTAATGTAACAAATATTGACGCATTGTTTTATTTTTATTTGATTTTAATGTTTATTTATGTATAGTCAGGACCAAATTATAAGATTTTCAATTTAATAATATTTTATTTTCATTAAAGCTATCTGTAATCATGAATAAATCGATATTTTATTATAATCGACTATTCATCTCATTGTCTTTGGATAGTGGTCGATTCTTTGGTAAGGAGTCATCTCATAATTTGACAGCTAGTGCTGACGTTTACCATTCAGATTGGTAGAAAAATAAAAAGATTACCGGTGTATTTCGGCCTTTGTAACGTGTATCGATACATAATAAATACATCAAAATGAGCGTAAGTTTTTAACATTTGCACTTAAATTGGTTTTACCGGGTTGTAGTTGACACGTTTTTTGTTTGTAGTTGGAGATTGAATCAATGGTGCGCTACGCGTCTCCAATTAATCCGGCGGTGTTCCCACACCTCACGTTGCTGCTGCTTGGGATTGGCATATTCTTTACCGCGTGGTTCTTCGTGTACGAGGTGACCAGTACCAAAGTGTCGCGAGATCTCTTCAAAGAGCTCTTGCTGTCTCTAGTGGCCGCGTTGTTTTCGGGGTTCGGGATTCTATTTCTGCTGCTATGGGTCGGCATTTATGTGTAACGATAATGTTATTTCCTAAGCTATAGTGTATATCATTCCTCTGTACGACTGGCACTGTTTGTGAGAATGTTTGTTATTAAATTGTACATTTCACAATTTTGTAATATTATTGGCTGAAGTGAGAATTCATTCAAAACAGTCCTTTAAGTTTAAAATCTATGTGTAGTTCTTTGTATATATAGCCATCGTGGCTCATTCAAAGGATTGTATTTAACATTTGTTTATTCATCATCATCATCAGCCCGTTGCAGTCCACTGCTAGACATAGGCCCTTTGTTTATTGATTGTCACTATTATTAGTGTAATTACTGGATATGCGCAAACAGCAAGGGCTTGCCTGGCACCTGACTGGAAACCAAATGTGCAAATATTGTGAACTCCATCTGATACTTTTGCACAATGGAAAATCTTAACTGTAACTATCAAATGTATGGTGTGTTTTCATACCTATTATACCCAAGCTCCAATCAATGTGTCAATATTTTTGTACATATATACAATTTTTTATATATATACTATTTTTTACGGATTTTATCGTGATTTGGTTTAATTTATTGTAAAAAATAGTTTTATTTCAATGTGTAACATTCGCATAAATCTAAGAAACCATCATGTGCAGGCATTAGATAGTTGACATAAAACTAGTCTATATTAATCCCCGGGGTTCAAGGTCTGCAACGGGTTTGTGTCAATAATATTAGTAGCTTGGCATGGCAGAAAGGAGCGCTTACAGAGACCAAAATTTATGGCAAGCAGATTATGATGAAATAAGTTTGATATTAATAATTACATTTGAAACAATGATGGATTATATCTATAATAAACAATTTCTATACCCTTTCTATCTCCAGCAAGAAGTTAGAATGGGTACCTATAGTACGTGTCAATGGATTTTTATGTCTCATAGTTTACGAAGATAGATATTTATATACTTATTATTATGGTGTATGTACATTAATAAAATGTCTAATGTCCTCTTTGTTTACCAACTGTAATAAACTATTAATTATTATCATTTTGATTTGTTATATTGTTCAGAATTTAATATTTCTTACATACACTTAACTTGGCATGACTACACCAAATTAAGCTGTGTTAGTTAATGTAATCTTAGTCAATTTTCATCAATGGATATGAGTTTTATATTGGTTGCAAGCAGACTGGGAAATGTAGTAATCTTACATGTCCCACAGTTGTTAACAAGAATTCAAATACGAAATTGGTACAAAGCTCTTAATCCCTCTTAATTTTAAGGAAGTTTTAACTAATGTGAAATGTTATTGCATTTGGCCTTATATTTATATTTAAATCAAAAATCTAAGAGAATTATACAGAACCCTGCAAAACTTCTTAAATTAGTTCATAAAATGGAAAATAAATACCTATACAAGATAGGGAAACAAATAAAAAGCTTAGAATTTTTTTAAATAAATAATTTATTGTCACTTACCTACAATCTATCTATATCAGCCCATATACGTCCCACTGCAGGGCACGGGCCTACTCTACAATCGAGAGAATCGATTGAGAGTGGTTAGGCCATATAGTCCACCACGCTGGCCTAGTGCGGGTTGGCGGACTTTACATACCGTAGAAAATCTTTTAAAATCGCTACGGTATGCAGGTTTCCTCACGATGTTTTCCTTCACCGTTAAACCTTACAGCCAAATGTAATGTATCTAAGACTGAAACGTCGCAGCAGGCCCAGAAAAAGATGGCGAGATGAGCTGGACAGGTGGGAGAAAGACTGGCAGGATCGAGCCCTGAACCGGAACGAATGGAAGGAGGGTAGATAGGCCTTTGCCCTGCAGTGGGACAGTGGAGGCTGATGTATGTATGTATGTATGTATGTACAGGTCGAAAGATAATCACCTTTTTTTTAAGTCGATTAAAAACTTTCAAAATGTGAATATTTGATTTGTCAATAAATTAATGCTGGGAAAAATCTGCATCGATCGCTTTTCGACTGTCGTTTGCGGTAGAATTCGTGTAGCAAAATCAAATGTTTTGCTTAAATCCTGGCAATTCGCTTTGGTATTTTTCGCTCAGTCGGTCTTTTCTAAACGCCTCGTCGAGAAGAACGGTCTCGTGCATCCGTTGTGATGCTAACGACTCGATCCTCTCGTACAGTACTTGGTGTGCCAGCAGAAAATGCCTGTGGGTAAGGCATCGACATAATCAATGGGATGCGGTAAATGTGTTGAGATGTAATTCTCTAGCCGGTTTTTTTTGGAGTCAGTTGGAGTTAGGCACATGTTCTCGATATTACGATAGGCTCGCCCTTCTATCACATCGTGGGATCCGTCCCACGTCGTTCCGACACACAAGGCGAAACGTAGGTATCCTGGCACCTCTGCCAACCCCGGTTAGGAAACGTATCTGTATTTTGTAGGTTTACAGTAACGATCCGTTAACTCACAATCGACAAGCGGTATCCTGTTCAATCCAACTGATATCCATCCTGAACCGGAGGGACAGAGTAAGCAATACGGTCTTTTGACGGCTGTCTAGTCTTATATTGTGATAAGTAAATGATCCTCACTCAAAATCATCATTTTGAGTTGGCATTTCGTCTCGCTAGTTTAATGTAAAACACGATTATTAGTACTAATGAGTCAACACAAATCTTGTGTAGTCCTCGTGGTGTATCTGAGGAGTATTACGTCACCTGAAGTCATCGGCGTGGAGGCGGTACACCTGGGTGATCTCCACCGCGACCACGGTGGCCACGCGCTTGCTGTCGCGCATCAGCAGCGCCACCTCGCCGAAATGTGCGCCATCTCCCAAGTGGCAAACCTTATTTCAACCATAGTTACATCATCAGGTTCAATGGAAAATTCGAAATTAACATAATAACTCATTCAGAACCAAATAACTATCACTGACGAAAAACTTGCAAAAGTGCCATATCATTGTACTTAGATACAATATTGATAAACAATTTTTTTAACGATCCGTATTGTTGATTATCGCTCATTAAAACGCTGAAGGAAAATATCGCGTGGATACTTACATATATGAAAATTACTGTCATGAATTTCAAAGGTATGTGAAGTCCATCATCCCGCGCTAGGTCGGTGCGGTACATTAAACGACCAGTTCCCGAAAAATACGGCAAATCGTAAAATTGTAAGCAAAATCGTTTTGCATCATCGATAAAAAAACAATCAATTACAAGTTCTGAATGGTGTTGCTCTTGTCCATCGACAGGCGTGACGCTCAACCTCTTGCGAAGGTCCTGCTGTACCGAAATCTACTCCTAGTGCCTTCGTTTTTACTATAATGTCGAATTAGCCTCTATACAATCCTTGTCGACTCTGTTGAATAGTTCAACAATCGCTGTTAATGAAAACAAAGGCATCGGAAGTAGGTGAATTGAATTGCGCGACGCGGAATTGCGCGGTATATCGAATATTGTTTGTAGTAGCCCCTGAAATGTGTTAAAATAAAAGCGAGACGGTCACATTTGTCACCTCCACTCCCTTCAAGGAGTAGACGGCGACGGTGCCGTTGGCGATGAAGTACATGCAGTCGCCGATGTCCCCGGCGCGCACCACGGGGTCGTTGGGCAGGTACACCTCGGGGCGCAGGCAGCCCAGGACCGAGCCCACCACGCCCGCCGGCACGCCCTCGAACAGCGACACCTTGTTCACCAGCTTGTGGCACGTATGGAGAGTGATCTCGTTCCGGAGCTCCTCTGCAAATAAATACATCCAACAGTCGCCGATGCGTCGGCGCGGCGTCACCGTGAGTTAATGGCATATCTATCTGTCTAAGTAATGTTAGCGAATTTATTATGCATCTCTGATAAAAGCTCCAATATGGTAATGATATCGGTGATATGCTTTACATTCACCTGAGAGGCAGTCCAGAGAAGTCTCCTCCCGGTAGTACCGCTCCTGATACCTGTAGTTGTAGAAGGCTCGCACGCGCTTCTTCAGCGGCGCCGGGAACTGCTTGTATGTCATGTATTCCTTGAAATACAAGGTTTCGTATATTAAATACAGGCTTTACGATTAATCATCTCAATCCTGGGCTACAGGAAGTTCAATGCTAAAGGTCTGCTCCAAGGATATTGACTCATTTATGCGTTATAAAAACAAGCCTCAAACACTCGTAAATTAGGCACGGAT
Source organism: Deilephila elpenor (assembly GCA_949752805.1). NCBI lineage: Eukaryota > Metazoa > Arthropoda > Insecta > Lepidoptera > Sphingidae > Deilephila > Deilephila elpenor. Next base: position 12,676,441 of record OX457106.1, on the reverse strand, counting down.
AATATTTATAAATGATTGTAGTGCTTAGTTTCTGCAAGTTACCTCCACTTGGTTCATAAGTTCGTGGTAGCGCACCGTCGAGCTGTAGGTCGTCATGTATACTTTCAATAAAAACACTAAAATAAGAAAACAAAACATTTTGGGGTTAGTAAGGAACTTTTTTGCCGTCTTGTTATTAGCAAGTAGTTAAAATGTGTTCAAATAATAATAATAAATACACCCAACAGTCACATAAATAGTCCTGAGACCACAATAAGATCGAGTCTTGTGTCGTGGGTATCAGGAACTACGAGAGACTTCGGTCTCACAAAGACCCAGACCCGAAATAAATACTAGTGGATCACATAAATATTTGTTTTGGTGTAGGGATTTCACAGCCGGTATCTAATCAACTGCACTACGGAGGCTATCCAAAGAAGTGATTTTAATTCACGATTCAAAGCATATCCAATAAAATTTTAATTTATGAACATTTTAGATTACAGCGCCATCTCTTGGTAGCGCTCATTTGATAGAAACAGTCACCTCTCCTCTAACCGTCTACGCCAAAAGTTGTCTACCAATGCTACAATTTTATTCGAATTAACAGCACAAGCGATTAAGTCTAAATATTCATAGAACAGTGCACACTTGCCTAAAGTGTAGACCATGAACATCGCTGAGTAGAGCGTGATCAGGGCGTGTATGACGATCTCATCGGGCTCGGACGCGCGGAACATTGAGAAACCCGTGCCTGAGCAAAGAAATGTGGTATGAGCAAAGGCTTTTGGAAGTCGTCTGATGCGGGCCGCTTCCAACGGGTCGTTTTGGAAATGAAGCCTATTAACCATTGGGTATCCTGTGTCTGACAATTTTGCTAAATCTATTGATTGCGAAATATTTTGATAACGTTCCATGAAAGCGACTTCGTCACATCGAACGTAGAATAACGTGCCGCGGTTTCTTTGACTATAGTTTTTATAGATGCGTGTTAAATTGTTTATTGAATTAAAAAAAAAACTATGCTTGAGTTGCTTAAATCATTTGTCATTGAGAGTGTAGCACTTTGCATATCGGGGTGGTGGGAAATATTGTGGGATTGTGCAGTTGTTATTATACACTATACCGAAAAAAGCCGAGAGCACGATGAATATTCCCTTCCTGTACCGGTTGTGCATGTCGATGTTTAAGATGTTTCTGTCGGGAGCGTTCAGGAAGCGATTGTAGTGTAAAGGCATTTTACCGGTCCCTGGAACACAAAATAGATAAATTATTCCAACGAATAATTACATGTAGTTCTAACGCCACAGTATACTACATGTCTGGTGTGGTAAATATCAGAAAAAATGAGTTCTTGGACTCACTATATCCAGAACTGAAATAAATATTCTATAGTCCACAAATATTTATTTTTGGCTTCACGCCCCAGTTTCCACAGTAGACGTCTTGAACAGTTTATCGATTTATTTATACAATATAGTATAATGGCGGACTTTTCATTCAAACAGTTCCGCTATGGAATTTAATAAAGTTAATAGCTTTTGAGAATAGGGTATTTTTAGTCCTTTTTCCCGGTCTAATGTAGTTTGGCAGACTTCACCTACATTTGAAATAATTATACAAACTTCTTGTATATCCTAGAATTTCATATTACCCATTAATATTAGACTTTATATAATTATAATAAATAAATACACACAATAGTTACATAGTCCTGACCCCACACTAAGTTCGAGTCTTGTATCGTGGGTATCAGGAACTACGAGAGACCTTTCGGACTCACAAACACCCAGATACAAATATCAGTGGATCACACAAATATTTGTCTCCGTGCGGAGATCGAACCTGCGGCCTCACGTTTTACGGCCAGGGTGTAATCAACTATGCCACAGACGATGTCAAAATTGTGGCATAAGGGCAGGTAAAAGAGGTATATAAACTATAAAAACTAATATAATTGTAGGTATTGGCCATGTTACAGTAATAAGCAAGGACAGGCGGCAGGTAGACGACGCAGGTGCACCAGTGCGCCGTCATGACGAAGAGCACGGCGTGCCGCACCGAGCCGTGCCACATGTACGAGCTGCTGAACATCTGCGCGAAAATCATACCAGTGAACATATGTACATACATAATCTCACGCCTTTTTCCTAGAAGAGGTAGGCAGAGGTGCTACCAGGACATCCACGTTTCGCATTTGTGTGTTCCGTCCCACTATGTGATAGGGGGCGAGCCTATCGTCATATAGGACACAAACTCCCGAATCCGGGATGTTAATGAATAGAAAAATTGAAGTTGCGGGTTCAAATCCCAGGGCACACCTCTGACTTTTCTTAGTTATGTGTGTATTGATAGTCAATCACCACGCACTTTAACGGTGAAGGAAAACATTGGGAGGAAACCTGCATACCGTAGCGATTTTAAAGAATTTCTACGGTATGTAGGTCCGCCAACCCGCACTAGGCCAGCGTGGTGGACTATATAGTATATTTTTATTTATTTATTATTTATTAATCCTTTATTGCACCATAAAGAAAAACAATTACAATGAAATAATATAAAAAAGAAAAAGTACAAAAGGCGGCCTTATCGCACTGGGCAATTTCTTCCAGGCAACCTTGGGATGGATATAAAAACAGGAGAATGAGAGGGCAGTCAAGGAGTAAATAGTAATCTAAAATAATTTAACAGTAAACTTGTAATTAAATACATAGACATATTTAAATATAGATAATATTATATAAATACAAATATCTACACACATATTTCAATTAAAATACACAATACACAAACTGCAATATTATATACTATACTATACATACATAGACATACATATATACTTATACTATAATTTACCAGATAATGCGCATGGATAAATATATTACTCGTCTACATAGTTAATGAGAGAGGTAATAGTCCTTCACCATTTTTTTAAATGACGTCAGTGTTCGTGCCCGTCTCACCCCAATTGGGAGTGAGTTCCACAATCGGACAGCTTGGACTGTAAATGATTTGTCCATAAATGTAGTGGAATGCTCGGGCATTCTCAGTTTCAGGTTCTCCGACGACCTCAAGGATCTTGAATGTGAGTCATGGAGAAAGATAAAACGATCTTTAAGATAAGATGGCGTGAGAGGATTAAACAAAATATTGTACAGAAGTGTAAGAATATGAGCATTCCGACGAAACCGGATGGGTAACCACTTGAGCTTAGTGCGAAATTCAGAAACATGATCATATTTGCGAAGACCAAATATGAATCTGATACAGAAATTTTGAAGACGCTCAAGCTTATTAAGTTGGTCCTCGGTGAGATCTACATAGCTGACATCGGCATAATCAAGGATAGGGAGAAGGAGAGTTTGTGCAAGTGAAATCTTCGTGGTGGTGGGTAGAAGATTGCTTAACCTTCGCAAGGACCTTGCCGAAGCAAACAACTTTCGACTAAGCTCACAAAGCTGCGGACCCCAAGTGAAGGACCTATCAAGTAGTAAGCCTAAATTTTTGACAGTGTCACTGTATGGGATGGTAGTACCATTGCAGTAGACAGATGGTAGTTGATCCCAATTTACTTTTGAAACCATCCTGGGGCTCCCAACTACAATTACCTGGGTTTTGGTTGGATTAACCATTAATCCAAAGGTCTTACTCCAATCACAGATCCGTTGTATATCTGAGTTAATTATTGCTACAGCATCAACCATCTTGTCCAAGGACGCTCGAGTGTAGATTTGGAGATCATCTGCATAGAGGTGGTAGGAAGAGCAAAGATGATTGGTTATAGAATTTATAAAGACTGCGAAAAGTAGGGGTGATAGCACGCCGCCCTGTGGAACGCCAGCAGCTACGGGGCACCAGGAAGAAAAACTTTCCTCAACACAGATGCGTTGCCGGCGTCCAAACAGGTAACTACGAAACCAATCAATTGCCATTGGAGATATGTTAAGAGAACCTAGAACGCTAAGCAACACATCAAAATCGACAGTGTTGAAGGCGTTGCTGAAGTCTAGCAGTGCTAAGACAGTCAGCTGACCTTGCTCCATGCCCGATCTGATGCCATCCGTAATATGAGTCAGGGTGGTAGTAGTACTATGCCCAGAACGAAATCCCGACTGGAGAGGATTAAGGAGATTGTTACTAGAAAGGAAATCATTAAGCTGGGTATGGATCAAACGTTCAAGGACTTTGGACAGGAATGGAAGAATAGAAATAGGACGAAATTCAGATAGAACAGACGCCTTAGGTTTTTTGGGAACTGGGATTATATGGGCTTCTTTCCAAGCAGTAGGAAATATCCCTGTGGAAATGGAATGGTTAAGGATGTGGCAAATGATGGGAAGGATTTCGTCTAGGATAGGAAGAATCATATTACGGCTGACACAGTCGCTTCCCATTGCATTAGATGAAATAAGCGTAATGGTTCTCCTGACATCACAAGTAGCAAATTGTTTAAGAATAAAAGGAGAACATTCAGGAGTCTTAATGGTAGTAAGATGCTTAATAGTATTATCTTTAGTCATCGAGTCAAAATACGATGGACAAGAGAAGTGATTGTTTAGGGAATTTAAATCAATGGATTTAGGAATTGAGTCTTGTTTAGGTTTACCCACTCCTAATGTTTTGAGAAATTTCCAGACTTTAGCTGGATCTCCGTTTTCAACCGAGTTGTGAATGTGTCGGCGTTGAGCATTCCTACACACCTTGCTGCAGTGATTCCGAATAGTTACGTACTTTAGCCAGTTTGTTTCATTGGAACGGCGTTTATACCTGGACTTGGCAGACGCTTTTTTACGCAGCAGTTCTTTGATTTCGGCAGTGAGCCAAGGTGATGGTAAATGTTTTACTTTAATTGACCGAATAGGTGCATGCTTATCGAACAGATTAGTCAAACTGCTATTGAAAATATCGACCTTGCCATCAACACAATCCAACTGAAGGAGCGAACTCCAGTCAATATCTCTGGCATCCCTGCGAAGATTAACAAGATTTATACCCCGAAAATTTCGCTGCAAGAGCACTCTGGGAGAGGGCTTAGGAGGACGAATACGATAGGATAGGAACAAGAGGTCATTAGTAAAACGCATCAGCAGCACATTGACCATGTTTTGCAACGTGGTTTAGAGAAGAAACAAAGATAAGATCTAGAAGGGAAGGAATGCAGTTAGGAGAGTGATGGGTTGCAGAAAGAGGAAGAATAGAAAGGTTGCAGGATCGGACAGTATTTGCGAGGGAGGAGGAACGACGGTCATTCTTAAGGAGACAGGTATTGAAATCACCCATGATTATGGTTTGACTGTACGAAGGAGTTAAGTTTTCGAGAATAATTTCAAGAGAAGAAAAGAAATCTATGCGAAGCGAAGGACAATAATAAACACCGAGTAAAAGTTTCTTATGAGAGAATTCCACCTCTAAAAAGAGATGTTCACCAGCATTTGGTAGTGGAGGTTGCGGTGAGGCACTAACTATGGTGTATCGAAAGTAATTGCGTAAATAAATGGCGACACCACCTCCACCCCGTGCTGTGCGATCATTTCTTATAAGGTGGAACCCAGGAAGAGAGTATGAAGTCGAAGGGAGACATGGCTTAAGCCAAGATTCAGAGACAAGGATAGCATGAATATTAGTACAGTCAAAACTAGCCAGCATATCGGGGAAATGAGCCGGAATACTCTGGGCATTGAAATGAACCACATTAAAATTCCTCGAGACGTCAGAGAACTGAAAAGAGAGAGTGTCAGCAAGTGAAGGAACACTGACAAAACTGTCGTCACTGCAAGCTGATAAGAACTCCTCACTTTCACTGCTTGACATTTAAAGTTCAATAAGAATAGGTCTACAGTATTTGTAAATATATGAACAGAGTCAAAAAAGTTACAAAGGTAAATGAATAAATACACTTATTTATAGAATAAAAGTTAAAATAATTATTATAAAATTATTATGATAATTTAAAAATAAAAATAAAATAAATACGTATATATTATCTATAAAACAAATCTACTAACCATCCATCTGCCGGTTGTGAAAAATAGAAGACAGAATAAAATAAAACAGATAAAAGTGAACTTAAGACTAAAATAGAAATTATATTAAATTATATCTATTAAGTTAATTTAAAACACAAAAAAAAATACTAATGCATGTCCAGGTAGTTCAATTGGCTATTTGACTAATTTCTGAAAAGTGTTTTAAAGTCTAGATATAATCACTCTATACCTCTTCAAACTATTAATTTATTTTTAAAGAGGTGTTTATAACGAATAAACATATTTTTCAGTTTTATCATCATATATGTCACCAAAACGGTAGGTCACGTGACTTTCAAAAAGTTACGTCACGCTTTATAAATGGTGAATGATCTTAGTGGCAGAGATGAATGAAAATTGTAAATCGTGACATCACACGCTGCACAATGACAGCTTGTCGTGTTTTGTTACATTTAATCAACAGATAAAAAATGGCAAACTTATTTTAGATAATTTAAATATTTATAATTTAGATAAATGTGAATAAAAATACCTATAACTATTGTTTACCAAAAAGCTATCATATGCAACACATTTTATAATTTATTGCCACAACAGTCAAATACCCAATTGAGAAAAAGATTAAAAAACACATTTAACATTGAGGATTCAGAACGAATCGCAACTTGTCAAAAATGCCATCTGTCAAAAAAAAAAAAAAACATTACAATTTACAATGTGTTTACAGATAGGTTATGTTTATAAATTTTGTCGAATGCCGGGTGGATTAAAAAACTATAACAACTCAAGTGACTTACGATAAATAAACGAACGTATTGACATAAATGCAAAGACTAAACAGTTAACAAATAATACCGACTTAAAGTAACTTAAAGAGAGAACAATTTGGAAAGAGAACCTAAAAATATGATGTTAAACCTGGACAGCATGCTTATCGAGAAAAACAAACGTTACTCATTTTTTAGCAGCCGTAACTCGCCTGGTCTTAGGCACAGCTATAGTCTTCTTCGCAGGACTCGGCTTAGGAGTGGCGTCCACATTAATCTGACTAAGCAGAGTAAGGGACGTCACGCGATGCCGAACGCCAGAGCTTACGACGAAGACAGTACCTTCTCGCGTCCAACAGTTGCTGACGCCAAACTTCTCACGTGCGGCCATAAAAATGTCGTGCCTGGTCTTTGTCAAGAACTCAGAGAGAGTAATACTGGTCCCTTTCAGTTTTGTTTTACTGTACCAGATCTTATCTCTGACTGAAGTATCTTGCAGCTTGACGAGAATAGGTCTTGGTTTTGTAGAAGATGACTGTCGGCCCATTCTGTGGCAACGCTGTATATCTTCGATGCTGAATTCTGCAATGCCAATGTGCTTCTTCACCACATCCACTATTGCCTGTGCAGGATTCTCGTTGGCAACCTCTGCAGCACCATGGAGTAAGAGGATTTTTCGCCGTCTCTGCATCTCTATAGTGTCCACAGTGTGGGCCAGGGCCTCAATTTGCTGCTGCAGCAGACCAAGTGCCTGGGTGGTAAAGGCTCTAAAATTTGCGAACTCGGCAGCCAAATCAGAAGATCCAGTCACACCAGTTGAAGACTTCTGCAGATTGGATTCAAATACGGACATTCTTTTATGAAAATCATTCTTCATATCTTCCATGGTAGCTTTTAATGCAGACTCCATAGTGAGAAAAATATAAGGTGATGTGCAAAGTGTTGTAGTGAAGAGAAAAGTGATTTGTGAAAGGAAATAAAAATATCACCGGCAGGTACACAGCTTAACTGTTGTTAATAAACATTAATTATAGGATAATAACAATAAGAACTAATTTAAATATTAAAAACTTGTAGAGCAAAAAAAAAATTTGTACTTCTTTCCACAACTACCCACAAATACCTGGTATATGGCCTAACTACTCTTAATCGAGTAGAGAGTTGTAGAGTAGGCCCGTGCCCAGCAGTGGGACGTATATGAGCTGAGCAGATGTGGGAAAATGCAGGCAGAAGGAGTCAGGAAAAGTTATTGTAACCGAACTCACCTTGACAAAAACCTTCAAGTCCACTATGGCCGTGTAAAGCCTCGGCGAGCGCAGCAGAGGCAGTATGTGCGCGAGCAGCATGTACCGGAAGTCGTTTACCCCGCGGTACAGTAGCACGAACGCCACCGGGAGACTCGACGCGAGGTCCAACAGGAACCAACAACGCAGGTACCGACTGCCAAGCGAAACATCATATCAGAAAATAAGCAATAGACATAATTATCGCACGTATAAATAACTTGAAATTACGCATAAAACGCACCAAGCAATCTTTTGCCTGATCATGACGATGTTCGAAGATTCCTTTTCAATATATCCGTGGTTGAACTTTAAAACGACGTCGATGAGGCAGATGACGTGGAGCGCCAGCAACACCTCGTCGACGGCGTGCAGCTGCAACACGCCGGGCGTGGGCAGCACGAAGAACAGGCGCAGCGGAGCCATGAACATGTGCAGCAAGTTCACGAACGCCATCATAGTGTTCCAGAATAAGCTGTAACAACGCCACAAGTGGAGCCAGGCTGATACTTGCGTAAGGAAAAAACATTTCGGGTTTGGGTCTCCCTATGTTTAAGGACATACCCCGTGATACTCTCATCATCATCTCATCTCAGAAATTTCATACTGACAAGTTATGATGAGTTCCCACGGCTAGTGTCCTCTTCAAATAACATCGACTGATAAGACCATTAAACGTGACATTTGATTTTACTTACTACTTTAAGTTACCTACTTTTTTGTGGACTACATAGTAACAAGCGGTCCTAAAGGCGCGTATCGACAGGCTGCTCGCAAGCGCTCGTTTAGCGTCTACACAGTCACTTAGTATACGTTTTCCATGGAACCAAATACTTTAGTTGCGTTTACAGCGTTTTTCTTTGAGTGTAAAAGTTTGAAAAAAAAAGAAACTAATTAAATAAAGAGTAGAATACCACGTTTGTGGATGAAACACATAAGATTACAAGCTCGTCGTTGTCTTGTATGTTGCGAGCGCACGAGGCAATACAAATGCGTCCCATGCAACTGAGCGGCTCACACTGAGCGCCCTTGAGCACCTCCATTTACCGACAGCGAGCCGGCACACACAAGCGATGATCGCGCGCGGCAACGTTCAGATTGGCTCGCGAGGCAACCGCGTCTCCACACCAAGAGGCTGGTTCGCGAAGCTTGCCTCGCGAGCCAGCCTTGCAATGTCGATCGATACCCGGCTTTAGACTCTTAGAGTCTTGTAAAGCCACCATGCTAGGTGTCAATTAAGTGCCATATTTTGCTTTGCCTTACGTTAGTTACATTAAATAGTGATACTAATAATCATAGAAGATTACTACCTGACTAGGCTAAGCGGGTGGATGAGGTGTCTCCCACCCTCGCGCAGTTGTCTCTGTCGCTCGGCCACCACGGCGGGGTAGCTTCGGAAGTGCTCGTACGTCTCCGGGTGGTACTGCGCCACTTGGCAGAGTTTCCGCATGGTGCGGTACATGTTCGCCCAGAGGTCTGTTGTCCGCGGCAACATACTATCCGATCCTATTAAAATTTACTTATTTACCAGATAATGTCCCGTTAATATTGGTTCATACAATGTGGTCAGAATCTTTCGGGGCTTTTGTCGATCTTCGCAATGATTCCCACTATCCAAATGTGTGATTTGGTAATTATTGGGACTTGAATGCTATCATTTACTATTATAAGTATTATAATTTAATTTAACTAACGCTTACTATATTAATGCAGTTTTGAAAAATTTTAGTCCATTCCCTCTCTCTCTTCTGCCACAAGAAGTCCAGTGCTGAACGAAGGCCTCCCACATGGATCTCTACATTAGCTGTACAAAGAAATGTGCCGGTTTTATCATATTCTTCCAATTCTTTAGTATTTTTTTTGGGATCCTTCACATTACGAATATAATAGAATATTCAGCCAATAAATGAGTGGGCGATAATTACCGAGCCCCAACTGGCAATGATGTTTCTTGAACGGCATCTCGTTATTTTTACAAATATCTGCACATTTGTAAATTGCTTTGGCAAATTTGACAGATTTTATGTACACAGCTCATCACAGACAGCTCATAGACAATTTCGCATGAGAATTTTTAGTATTTTTCCTTCATCGTTATTGTGCATTGACTATCAATACACACATAACTCCGCAAAGTCAGGGATGTGCTCTGGGATATGTACCCGCGACCACGGTGAACATGTTGGCACCACGCACTTCTTCTACTTAGGCGTTATCCGGTCGGTTGTAGGGTCCAAATTCCGGCTGACATTATTAATGATTACTAACAATATTCCTTATTAATAATTCTATTACTCACAATAACTAACCGATATAAATGTTTGTGGAGCATACACATTTGTCTCGGGGCGGGGATCTAACCCGCAGTCTCTCGTTGCTTAGCTGGCTCACAAACAACGGCGCCAATGAGGCTATCGCCAAATTTGAATAATTATTACTTTAGTTTTCTCCTAAACTTCATACTATTAACGCATATTTTGTATCATTCGTTCGACGCGGAATGTTATATACCGGAATTAATTATAAATTTATAATCACTATTATAGAAAAATAAAACCAACCATATTGTATTGATAAATACATTTATTTTACGAAATCTAAAATAATTGTTCTTACACTAAATTGAGTATATTGTTGTGTACAAAATGAAAGCTTCAATCTTGGGTCGATGACGAAGAATTTCTGTATGATGTATATCCCAAAAGCTTTACTTCACAGAATAAAAAAAAGTATCGTTTCTGCACTGCAGTCTGTGCCTTATTGTAAGTACAGACATCCATAGACAATTGACGAGATAATGGGGTAGTAGACAATGGTGTAGTCTCTCTACGATAAGCTCTCACCAGTCCATATAATTTATTGATTTTTAAATTGGTTTATTGACAGAGACCCCTTGAAGACCACCTGTATAGACCATTAGCCGAAATTAATAAAAGATTTAGATCTCTATCAAAGCATCCCGAAAATAGACCAATCAAGACAAAGAATTATCGACACGCCCACTATTAACTTATCTTGATTGGCTGGTTTTTTGAATCGGTGTTTTGATACAGATTAGGATTGCTTATTGAGTTCGGCCGTTTGTTGGGGATGTTCTAGATCTTTCTGAACTGTCCGTTGGCGAAGCCGGGGCTGAAAGGCGTTGGGTTGAACGCGAAGTTGTTGCCGTGGCTCGCGATCGATTCGGGCTGCAATAAACATTCATAAATACACCCAACAGTCAAACACATAGTTAATATTTTCGAGTCCGATTAATTTGACTTTTGATTGATTTCGTTGCGGGTTAAAGAACTTAAAGACAAGTTCCCGGAGACTTGAGCTTCAGTGCCTGGTGTCATTAAAATGCGTGGCACTGTTGATCCTGCGACATACCTAGTATTAACCTCTTTAAGATTAATCTTGTGTCGTGGGTATCTGGAACTACGTGACACTTTTCGGTGTCACAAACACTCAGACACGAAATAAATACTTGTGAGCTCAAATGTTGATTGATCGAACGATCCAAGTGTTGTAGATGTTTATTGTAATCGGTAATTTTATTTACCACAAGGACAGTTTGCTTGTTTGTCAAATGCAGTTATAAATTTCGTTCTAACCCTTCAAAGGTAATGTTATAATCTAGTCCGTCCATAGCAGGGTCAAGGTCGCCTTTACATTTGAGGCATCGATTAAGAAGAGTTAGGCCACAGTCATGGACTTAGGCATTTAAAGACTCGACTTTCACATACCATAAAAATCCTTCATTTGTATGGTATGCAGGCTTCATGACGATGTTTTCTGTTACCTTTGAAATTCTAATAGACTATCTATAGCACACTAATAGGTTCAAATTCCACGGCATTTGACTCTTCAGCTTAATGTGTTTTTGAATAATCTGCCAATCCGCACTAACCCAATGTGGTGGACTATATGGCCTAACCCCTCTCAATCGTTTTATCAATTGTAGTGGAGGCCCGTGCCCTGCAGTGGGACATATATGGGACGAATATACAGTTGTGTGAATAGAAATAGTAAATATATGTATGTTACCAGCCCGTTGTTGTCTTTTGTGGAGTCAGGGTCGGCGAGGAAGTTGCTGAAGTGCGGCAGGTCCTCGATGCCGATCAGGTCGGAGTCGTTGGAGCCGTCACTGTGGTCATTATCACGTGAGGAATATAACAGTAATGTTTATACAACCCGATTCCCGCCGGCTTCCTTATTTGTTCACTTATATTTTTATACCGATGATATAATGTCATTAAATAAATTAAAGCCACATATGTAAAATAATTATAAAAGTGCAATATTATCTTTTGATAGAATCCGCATATCTTGCAGACAACTAGCTCAAACTTCCGGCCTCTTCCAAAGTACCGGAAGGGGAGCATAACATCTTCCTTGTATAAAATAGTGATTGTGTCTACAAATGGTGGTGGTACACATACCTCATGGCGTCCAGGTCGGGGGTCTTGATGGCTTCGTTGAAGATGGGGTTGGAGCCCTCAACGGTGTGCTTGTTGGTGCCGGGCGCGGCGATGCCGGCGCGGTTCAGCCCAGACTCCTGCGACCCGTACTTCGTCATCGACAGCGCCTCTAGTCGACGGTTGAGCCTGGTGGGGATACATTGTAGTTAATGTTTTTACCTTGCTCGGCAAATTGCTGCACCACAGATAGTATGATGTTGTCGAGAAAGAGTGCTGATTGGCAACAGATGATCATCTCTTGCCTCACGACACAAGGTTTTTATAGAGATCTGTAATAGATGGTAGGATCCTGTAGCTTATAACATAGTTGAAATGATCCGCGCTAGATTCAGCCTGTGACAAACTGACAAAAGTACCCGATGGTAAGAGCGTGTATTTGGTAAAGGGTGGCCTAACCCCTGTTGATCCGTTCCTTAGCGGTCGATTATATCGGAGTCCCGTACAGCAGGAGTAGGTACTCACGCCCTGGTCCGGATGATGAAGGCCAGCAGCAGCACCAGCGACATGAAGCCGAGCAGCGCGGAGAGCGCGGCCAGCACGTACACGGTGAGCTGGTGCGGGTCGGAGCCGGCGTCGGGGCTGGAGCCCGTCAGCAGGTCCTGCAGCACCAGCATCCTCGTCGCCAGCGTTGTCTGGATCGAGCTCAGGAGGACCAGGTCGCTACGGATTCTGGGGAGCGGAGACAGATGTTACATCTGCAATCTATGTCGAACCTGTTATATACATAAGCATAAACGTTTCCGGCATACAAAACATCCTACAGCTTTTCTCGATAAATGGACTACTACTAAAATTTAAATAATTTTTCAATTGAAACATTAGTTCTTGAGATTAGCGCGTTCAAACAAACATTAATAAAAAAAATACAAGGCATTCTACATTCTTCACTAAAATATGAAAATGTAGCGTACGAAAATATGGTGATAGGGATAATAGAACATAATACATAGATTCACAAGCATATCCAAGAAGTGAAATCCGCCTAGATAAACATGGATTGAATGAATAAGAAGTTCTATGGTATATAAAGTCCGTCAACCCGCACTAGGCCAGCATGGTGGACTATATGGCCTAACACCGCTCAATCGTACTCTCGGTTGTAGAGGAGACCCGTAGCGAGGGAAGTAATGGATTGATAGTCCTATAAAGATGGAGGGTAGTTACTGTTCGATCTCTGAGGCGAGCACAGGCACGTGGTCTCGTATGAAGTGTCCGCGGACCTCGGTGCTGTAGTCGAGCGCCACGCCGCCGCTGTCCGTGGCGGGCAGCACCTGGTCAATGTTGCACACCATGCCGAAGCCCGCCGTGAACGTGTCCGCGATCTGGACCGACAACACATCATCATCACCACCATCATCATCATCGTCATCAAGATCATCATCATCATCATCATCATCATCATAATCATCAACAACATCATCATTATAATAATCATCATCATCATCAGCCTTTTACTGTCCACTGTTGGACATAGGCCTTCTCCATATGCAGCCCGCTTCCAACAGGTCGATGTGAAGATGGTTGGTGGAGACCTATGTTCAGTAGTGGTCTTCCTGTGGCTGAAGAGAGAGAAATAAAGAGAGAGAGAGAGGGGAAGAAAGAGAGGTGATGTATTTATTAACTTTTTCTGACTGTTTTTGTGTAATGGTTGGACTGTGTCGTTGAAATGTAGGTATTGTATATATTTATGTCTTATTTTGGTGCATGAATTTCTCTGAGCTGACGTAACTGTGTGTGTATAGTGGTTCAGTGAAGCTACGTGGTTGACTCACAAAGTCCCGGTTGGAGTCGACTTGCTGCAGCGTGTTGATGAACACGAAGTACACGCGGTTCTGCGACGACACGATGTACACCGTCACCCGCGCGCGGTCCTGCGCACCAGCTGTAATATACCTGGTTTATTAATCCAGTCTCACATTATGTTATATTGGGGAAACATCATTTTATTATTATTTATTTATTCACTTAACAACTACTTTAATAGGGTGGGCCCTGACACAGTAGTGTTGACTATCCTATGATATTTTCTCATTATCATAACTTAAATCTATTTTTACTATAACTAATTGTGAACAATGACACTTTCCTAAATTCACTCAGCGTGCAAGAAAAAATATCAATGGTGTCGGCAACTTACTACGCAAGGCGCGCGTGTAAGAGCATGAGAAGGAACATGAGAAGAACACTAGAGGGATAAGGTATCAATCGTAGAGAGCCAGTTCCCAGCAGTGGAATGCATCCATAGTTATCAATAGGCATCCATGAGCTTATATGCAATGTATGGAAATAGAACCTTTGAGAAAAAAAGCAGCTCCTTCATGTAAAGGTATGAATTAAGAGCAATTGATACAATAAATTATCACAATTCATAATTTTAAGCACAAAATTATCCCCTGTATGATCATGATGAAAGTAGGAATAAAGACGAGGAAGAGAAATATGGTACTGACTACAAAATATAGATCTAAATCAAATATAAACCTCTAGATACTGGTTTTAAGAGCAATCGGATCAGTAAATATAAAGTTCAATACGGCGGCCCATATTTTCAATGCTAAAGTTATAAGCATCATTTTATTTCACAATTAGCCTGATTTTTTTTAATAGCAAGGCTCAAGATTTCAGTTCAAAAGGATCTTAACATACCGGTGTCAGTAGCGACGACTTGGAACTGGAACATGCCGTGCATGGATGCCGTGGGCTGGATGTTGAGGGTGAGCACGCCGCTCTGGGTGTTGAGCACGAAGGCAAGTCCCCTCACGCCCTCCAGGGTTGGGTCTACCACCATGGTATCCTGGTCTATTGTGTACGTGATGGCGGAGCCTTCCGAATGGGCAGCCTGAAAGAGAAATAAAAAAGAACCAGTTATCATTATTTGAGCTAGTTGAAAATGTGCGTGGTGGTGTGGTAACTGACCAGACTTCGCTGCCAAAATGTTCACGGTGGTTCCAGGTTCAAATCCCATGGCACATATTCAATCACTATCTAATGATTGATCTCAAAAAGAAACCAATCAAGAAACGTTACATAGGGCGAATAGATAATTCTTTGTTAGGAATTGGTCAATTTAGGATTTGTACTTTGGATAGATCGAGATTGTTTATTAATTTTGGTGGTATGAATATTCACAACTATTTGCAACACTCAGACTCGAAGCGCATTTTTGCGGGCCGCACAGACATTAAACCAACTGCAGCACAAAGATTAGAAGTTACATCGGCTGATAAAACTAGTATCTTACGTGGAGAGTGAGCAGGTCCCTGCCGATGGAGTCTGATGTGGATATTCCCGCGGTATACACCTCGCGAGCGAAGATGGGGCGCGGGTCTGCCTCTCTCACCTGCAAACACAAACACGGCTACTCTTGACAAAATTCAATCTCCAAAGATTACGATATTTTCAAACTTTAATGAAATGTATTTTTTTTTATTGCGTTGAATGGCGAGACGAGCATGCCGTCCGCCTGAAGGTAAAAGATACGACCGCTCCTAGACAGTAGCAAAACCAAACAACACCATGATTTACAAAGCAATGCTTGGCACTTCTATGCGCTCGCGATCCTGAGACATAAGATATTAAGTCTCAATATATCCAGCACTTACTCTGACTACAATGTCCTTCAAACCGGAACACAAAAGTGCATTTACACTGCTGTTTGGCGGGAGAAATAAACATTGCGGTGGAATCTACCCAGGCGGCCTCTTACATATGAGCTACAACCGCTACATCCTTACCACGACAGTAACAGTGAGAGTGGAGGCGGCGAGTGGGGTCCCACCGTTGGGGGAGTTGCTCGCCACCACCTGGAGAGTGTGGGAACTGCTCTCGTTCCTGTCCAGTTCCCGCTCTAGGTACAGGACGTTGTTTACTGGGTCCAGCCCGAAGTGGCCCTCACTGTTGCCTTCTGTAAGGAATATGGTCTGATTAGTTTGTCCACGTGGTAAATGAAATTGAGATTAATTTATCGAATCCATGTTCAAAAAATTTTCAACATTATTTAGATTTAGTTGTCTCTTATTCTGCCAACCGGCAGCTGGTAGCAGTGCAGGGTTAAACTAGGTCTGTCGTATTTTCCAGCAAAGGTTTTTAGTTTAGTTCTTCAAATTTAGGAAAACAATAATGTTTGTTACTGTACAGCGTGTAGTGAAACCTTACAGATTCTATAACGCCGAACACAAACTGCACTTTTCCTTGCATCGGCGCAAATCAGGGAGTTAGTCAGAGTTTATCTGCTAACGATGATAATAATTATAAAATACAAAGCTGTAATTATGATGAAGTTGGTGGTGATGTTGGTCCTAACGATGATAATAATGATGACAATGAAGATGATTTTAAAGGAGCAGTCCCCTAAAGAACTACTAAAGCACTGACCAACGATCCTGTAGTAGATGTTGTAGCAGTCGTCCTGACAGAGGTGGTTCTTGGAGTCTTCAGCTCGAGGCAGCTGGTGGCGCTCCGACATGCCGGCTTCTTTCTCTGTAATAACATTTAACATACATACATATATAAACTCACGCCTTTTTCCCGGAAGGGGTAGGCAGAGGTACCCTGGTAGCAAACCAGGACACCCTCACTTCGAATTGTATTTTCCGTCCCATGATGTGACAGGGGGCGAGCCTATTGCCATATCGGGCACAAATAACATTTCAATAAGATGTTTTTTTGAACTGGTGTTACCAGACCTCTAATCATTTCTGATGACAAGTTTCAGCGTGTAAGCACTTCGCATTCCGGTTTGAAGGATACTTAGCTATTGAAAATACAAGGCACAAGACACATTACACCTAATTTCAATGAGTTTAGTGTAAAACTTGCTAAGTTTAGAGCGGTGGTTCCTATTCCTTGGCATACGTGACGCTTACCATCACTACATCACCTACTCAAAACGAGCATCGAAAAGGCAATTTGTATTAGGACGTAAAGGACACAGATGTAGATCTAAAAGCCATGATGTATATAGAAGAAACTGAAGATAACATTACCGATGAAGGCGACAGTATGTTCGGCGGAGTTGAAGGTGGGTTCTCCCTGCGTGGGCACGAACACCACGCGGAACGAGCAGTCCGTGGACAGAGGGCCTGGTTCCGTGCCCTGGTCTGTCGCCCGGATCCGAACCTGGACATGCAAGGTACCTACTTTAGGACAAAATGGAAAGAATATTTAACAGTGCGCAGCGTGACGAACGACTTAACAGTTGGTGATAATCGTCGATATCAACGTACAAAGCAGTTAAGGTCCAGTGATGCACATAAATGGTCGCTTTCAGGATTCATCCAAATAAAAGCCGACAAAACTGCTTTGACCGGCGGGAATTTTCAATCTCGAGTCATCTAGAATTAACTGCTCTCATTACCAAGTACATTATAGTGAAAGTTCTCCATGTCCCAGTTGAGACGTCGCGTCGACTGTAAGAGACTAAATAAGCGACGAAGTTGTCATGTTATTTATGTTACCGTGAATTCCCTGATGTCCTCAGGGAACAGCTGCAGCAACCGCAACGTGCCGAGGTTCTCGCCATCGTTCACCACTTGGAAGTACTCTTCAGACTCACCTGATATTCAGCAAATGAAACGATAAGTAGGTATTTTGTTTGTTAATGGATATGGCAAATGTAGAGAGAATCGATAAAAAGAGATTTACTATTAAAAGAGCACCGAAATGTAAATGTCAAACATAAAAATTAAACGATGAACATTATACGATGTTTTTAATGCTAACTAAACGGATACACGAGATGAGTTGGGTTTTATTTGTAAGAAACTAGAGGTTGTCTATGACAACCAAATCGGTGACACTCTGATCATGGAACAAGTCAAAAGTATTCTAAAGTGACGAGACTGTATGAAGTGATTGACGAGAGCCACAGCAAGAGCAATTTTAATAAATGAATAATAAATACACCTAATAGTCACATACAAAGTCCTGACCCCACAATAAGATCAAGTCTTGTGCCGTGGGTATCAGAAACTTCGAGAGGCTTTTCGGTCTCACAAAGGCCTAGACCCGAAACAAATACTTGTTGAACATACAAACATTTGTCTCGGTGTGGCAATTGCACCCGCGGCGTCTCGTTTCACAGCCGGCGTCTATCCAACTGCGCCAAACAGGCTGTCAATAAGACATTCCTTGCACGGGTTGACTAAGATCGCAGGAAGGTCCTCAATGCATACTTCCAACAGGTCTTTATGGTCGTTCTTGGAGGCGACCTATGTTCAGGACTTCCTGTAGCTTAAGAGAGAAGGAGAGAAAGCAATAAGCAGCAGCTCACCGTCGCCGACCACTTGGAAGGTGACGAGTCCAGCATGCAGTCCATCTTCATCCGTAGCTGATATCCTCTCCAGAAACTCTCCGTCCACTGTTGCTAAAACACCGTTAGCCACGGCGCGCTCCTGAAATATTTATTTATTTGAAACAATAAGAATAACTTTAAATTCACGTTCACTAATTAATATAAATAAAAAAAAAAAAATGTGTGTGTGTATTAGTGTACACACGTAAGAAGTGAAACTTCTTTATGACATCATTTTTCGAAAAATGATCTACTATTTACAAATTTACAGAATTGGTAAAATAAAGCTAAATTAAATAAAGTTTAAGTTTAGGAGGGGGGAAATTTTTGAGGGAATTTGGGATTTCTATCGGGGCCAATTTGTAGCCCTCACCGAGACGGTTCCGAGGATACCAAGCTCGGTGGGTCCAGGACCTTTATTGGCCGAGATAGGTTTAGGGGGGGGTGAGGTAAAAATTTTAGGTGGGGGTAGGGGCGGGGGGGGGGTTAGGTTTCGTGGGGAGGCTATTGGGCACCTTAAAATATTTTTGGGTGGGGAAAGTTGTGGAGGGGAAATTCGGGAATTCTGTTGGGGCAGGATTGTAGCCCTCACCGAGCCGGTTCCAATGAACCCAAGGTCGGTGGGTCTACGATGGATAATGCCGGAGATATGAGTAGGGGGGGTGAGGTAAATTTTTTAGGGTGGGGGTAAGCGGGGGGGGGGGGGAGGTTTCGTGGGGAGGCTATTGGGCACTGTTTTGGATTTAGGGTGGGGGAAGGCCAGAGGGGGGGTAAGGATCAAATTACAAAAAAGTGGGTGGGACTTAAAATTTTGGGTGGGGCTTGGAAACGGTTGGGGGTGTGGCTTACTGAAGTGGGTACTAATTTACTAAATAAAAAAAGATGGCGCGTAACGGAAGAATGTGACGCGTAACGAAAAATTTTTTCCAACCCCGATAAAGAAGTTTCACTTCAAAAATGTCAGGTAATTTATACTAGGACGGACATAACGAGCAAAATCAATAAATACACCCAACAGTCACATACATAGTCCTGACCCCACACTAAGATCGAGTCTTGTGTCGTGGGTATCAGAAGCTTTTCGGTCTCACAAACACCCAGACCCGAAACAAATACCTGTGGATCACACAAATATTTGTTTGGGTGCAGGGTTCGAACCCACGGCCTCTCGTTTCACAGCCGGCGTCTAACCAACTGCGCCACGGAGGCTGTCAAAATCCGTCTGTACTGCGCATATGCCAAACAGAACCGCGATAACCCCGTGGAAAGAGAGGTAACATAGTGTAATTACTTATGAATGACAGAGACAGAAATAGTTATACATGTACCGCTCTTCCTATACTCATGTTTGGTGTGTCCCCTCTAGGATACCTCAAGGTCACTGAGCTTCAATGCTCAGTGTCAATAAAATTGATCCTGGCTTACAGGAGATGCAGTTAGTACGAGGGCAGGTTAGGCACTTGGCTAAAATCTATGAGAAGTGACAATATAGTCTATGTAGTTACACGACTTGTACTTTAACGGTGAAAGAACATCACGAGGAAACTTGCATACAGTAGCGATTTTAAAGAATTTCTACGGTATGTAAGTCTGCCAACCCGCACTAGGCCAGCGTGGTGGACTATATGGCCTAACCACTCTCAATCGATTCTCTCGATTGTAGAGTAGGCCCGTGCCCTGCAGTGGGACGTATATGGGCTAAAACAGTACAATTTCACGACTACCTAGAAGTTGCTGATTCAATTTAGCCTTCATATATCAAAGAATGGTCATACCCTGGCGAGGCGGATGGTTGAGGACGGCGTCGGGAACACGAACTGCGGCGCGTGGAAGTTGAAGGGGCGGATGACCAGCTCGTACGTCTCGTTGCTCGACTGTTGGGGGATGCCGTGGTCGAACGCCTGCCAAAAACATTGCCCAATTAAATAATATACATCCATAGTGGTATCCCATTAACTACATATAGTCTTCTCGTGAGGATTAGAAATTACGAGTCATTTCAGTCTCACAAGACTTAGATAGAAATAAATATACCACATACATTGCTTTACTTTGTTTATTTTTTATGTTTTTGGGGTTTCTATCAACCTCATCGCACTCAGCTATATTAGATCGTTATTTGGCCTAAGAAGTCCACTGTTGAATGTCGGACTACGACAAAAAAATCCAAAGCAACCATTTTGAAGTGATCTGTATCAGCACTGGAATATTGCTTAAGCTTAAAGACTTAAAGTAAGCATAATCACTATATTATGTAGATAGAAAAATAAATAAATACACCCAACAGTCACATACATAGTCCTGACCCCACACTAAGATCGAGTCTTGTGTCGTGGGTATCAGAAGCTACGAGAGACTTTTCGGTCTCACAAACACCCAGACCCGAAACAAATTCCTGTGGATCACACAAATATTTGTTTCGGTGCGGGGATCGAACCCGCGGCCTCTCGTTTCACAGGCGGTGTCAAACCAACTGCGCCACGGAGGCTGTCAATAATAAAGTCTTTCTGTCTTTCCTTATGTCATGGTTGAATTGGGTCAATGGAATTCACTCTTGAGAATTTGGTCATCCTTATATTCAAGTACAACCTGATAGATTTCTGTTACCCAGACCCCTTTACGTATCTTAACTGAAGGACCTGGTGTACATCACTCACCAGTATATGTATAGCGTAGGTGCCCCAATATCTTTTAAGGTCCATAGCGGTCTCCAGCTCCCCGGTGACGTTGGCGATCTGCACCATGGTGAAGAGTGCAGGAGCGTCCAGGTCTCTGTCGGTGAGGGTGAGGCTGAGGATGGCGTAGCCCACACGTGAGTTGTCCGTGTTGGGCTCGTCGCGATCCGGAGCGTATATGTCTGGTTGGAGGCGGATGCCCTGGGGATAGATGTCTTGGATAATCAAAGTATTCTGTATTTAAATAGTATTTTAGGAGGTCTTCACAGTTGAGACTATTATTGAGAGGGCTTAGGCCATATAGTACACCACGCTGCCCTAGTGCGGCTTGGCGGACTTTACATTCCATAGAAATTCTTACATATCGTGTTGGTTACCTGAGTGAGGTTCTCGGAGATGGACCAGGAGAGCAGGTGCGGCAGCGGCAGCTCAGGTGCGTTGTCGTTCACGTCCAGCAGCACCACCAGCACCTCCGTGTCGTTCTGGTTTCTGTTGCCCTCTGCACATACACCCCAAAAAAATAAAATTAGTTGTAAAGTGGTAATACAAGTGTTATAGATGCGCTTGGCACAATTCCATTTTAGGTAGAAATAAATGAAAATCATCTATTTGTCGCAATTTACAACGATATACAAAATAGCAGCTGTACTACAATAGTTAAAATTATAGAACCATAGAAAATGGATGTGAATTGTAGTCCATATAGTTTAAAGGTGGAAGACAGACCTCCTTCTCCAAAGAAGTTATCAACGAGATTGAAGAAGATTCGGTGCTGTGGTTCATCCCCGTCGCGGTCCAGGACCTCGTCGGACGTGAAGTCCACGTACACCAGCCCCGATTCGCGCTCCACCGAGAAGAACACGCGCAGTCGCGGGTTCACTGCGTAGTTGATCTGGTAGCTCACCGCGTGGTACATCGCTGGAATGTACAGGAGTATCTAGATTATTAACCTTATAACTTTTTTAAACCTGCATACCATAGCGATTTATGGTACGTAAAGATCGCCAAGGTCCACTAAGCCAGCGTGATGGAGTAAATATTCTACCACGCCTGGCCACCGCCGCCTGGCCCTAGGTGTTAAACCCTTCCAATCGTACTCTCAATTGTAGAGGAGGCCTTTTCCCTGGAGTGGGACTCATGTGGCCTAATGCACGTCATTCTTATAATCATCAATATACATACATACATACATAAACTCATGCGTTTATCCTGGAAGGGGTAGGCAGAGGCCCCACCAGGTCACCCACATTTCGCCTTGTATGTTCCGTCCCATGATGTGACAGGGGGCGAGCCTATCGCCATTCCGGGATATACACATAATCATCAATATTAATGGTATTAATGGTAATCCACTAACACGTTGTGTTCCTATAAATATTGAATATCGTAGAAGGACGTAGTAATCACTAAAGCAAGGTATAAATGTCACATTAGCACAGCAAAAATCACATTTACCTTAGAGTAAAGGTAGCTCTCATATTAAGTGAGAGGCCGCCTGGGTAGGTACCACCGCTATGTCTATTTCTCCCGCCAAACAGCAGTGTAAATGAACTGTTGTGTTCCGGTTTGAAGAACATTATAGCCAGAGTAACTACTGGACATAATGAGACTTAACATCTTATGTCTCAGGATGGCGAGCGCAGTGGATTTCCAAGCAATTTGTAATTCTTAGTGTTGTTTGGTTTTGCTACTGTCCATGAGTGGTCGTATCACTTACCATCAGACGAATGACATGCTGGTCTCGCTATTCTTCGCAATGAAAAAAATACGAATGGATGGTCACATACTATCTTCCGGCCTTTACCTATATTTTGAATCCATCATGATGCTCTGTTTAAATTTTCTTTACTATAAACCTACCAAATACACTGGATTGGTCAAGTTACTTGTTGAAGTTTATTGTAAACTCACCGTCTCTATCAAGATCGTTCGCGACCAGAGTGACGACCTCGGAGAGATGCGTGGCGTTCTCGTAGATATACACCACTGAGGGGAACTTGTCTGTTTGCGCGTACGGAACCTTGTTGTTCGTGTCCGTGATGAAGATTGTGATCTGAAATTACAATAGACTAGCCTTAACAAGAATAATGGTTGTATTTGTCACAGCATTTGTTGATTTCACATTGATCCTGATGAGAATGATCTACCGGATGTTTATGGCGAAGTAAAAGCGTCAGGAGAAGAATGAGCTCGTTCGATACCGATCGATTTAATCTCACATAATTATACAATCCAACAAATCTCGTCATCTGACAAGATGCTGTGGCCAATGATGATAAATGCCATGTAGCAATATGGAAATTCATAGGCTCATGCTCAGCAGTGAGGCTGAAGAATACGATAATGTTGAGTCATGAATGTTGGTGGTAATTTTCCATCGGATTGTCCGCTTTGCTGATGCTATGAAAAGTATGGATAATAGTACGAACATTCCCCTCAGTGTCCCATGCGGTGGGGTCGTCGGGGCAGTCGCTGGGGTCGTCGGCGTAGCAGCCGTCGCTGGCTATGACGGTGTAGTAGAGGTGGTAGCGGGGAGGGGTGTCGGCGTCGATGGCACCACTCGTATTCACTGTGATCTGACCCGTGTAGAAGTCGATCATTACGAGGCCCTCGTCCGTGTCTTCGCGGGGACTGTAAGTGAATAATATTACTTAGTTTATATACTATCTTGTACATAAAATAAATTAGAAGTTGTAGTAAAATCGGATAAATTAAAAATTCCGCTGGAGATTGGGTGAATTAGTGGAGAGAATGCAAGAAGGCTGAGGCTGATCGGCATCATGACAAATAGATAAAACGAAGAAAAGTGACATTCGCGGGTTAAACACTTTTTAATAGAGAACAGTAAAATTAGGAAGTAGTGAGCACTAAGAAGGCATATGAATATAACTAGAAGTAAAAGGCTAGAAACGAGAGAACCTGCATCTAGTGGGTATTTTGAGTACAGAGTATCGACGTTAAGCTCAACACACATGGTTATTCTAAGGTAAAAGGCAGTGGAAATTGGGCCCTGGTGGATGGTAGTGGGTGGTGGTACTGACCGTATGGTGTAGCGCACTTGGTTGTAGAGCGGACCGTCGATGTCGCTGGCGTGCACGGAGCCGATGACGACGCCGGCGGCGGAGGTCTCACGCACGCGCATCTCCTGCGTCAGCGTGCCTGCTGTCCACACCGGCCAGTTGTCGTTCATGTCGATTATCGTTATTGTGAACGTCGCTAGAACACACCAATATGTTTTTTATTATTATGTTCTGCAGTATCTCACTACAGGGCACTCCTCCTTATCGAAGATTACTGCATTTATTACACACATTTAAAAACTCATGTATCAAATTATGGGAGGCAGAGATTCCTTCCATGCCTCTTTCCCATCAACTACTAGGTATTACTCTTTTTATGTAGTAACATGCTCTTCGCTTACGAGTTCTTTTAATCTTGCTTTACATGTTTTGGGTTTTGGGTTCCTGTGTAGTTAGTTTTATTATTGAGTCAAAGTTGAATTACCCTTACTACATTCCAGACCATCAGACAATGCTACTAGCCCAGGTATTGTCACACGGTAATGGCCAATTGTGTTTAACTGAAGTCAAGATAATGCTTAAAAAAATAATCTTTACTAACAATTTTAATTTTTCACTAAATACAATGTATCTCACGAGGCTAATTATCCTAAGACTACACTTACACTCATCATAATCATCTCCGTACACAGTGTTGAGGTCGCGCACCCTGACGGTGAGGTACAGCATCTCAAACTCCTCGTAGTCGATGGTGACGTTATGCCTGATCTCGCGGACCACCACGCGGCCGATAGCGGAGCCACGGTTGTTGGCATCGGGGAATATGGTCTCGATCTCCACGCACCTACGATACATCAAATTAATGGTAAGTTAGTTGAGGAGTACTGAAGAAGATTTGATGCAGTAGGTAACCGAGTTTTCGAAGAGACGTGTGCATTCGTAGTTAGTAATTGTGTTTTTGAACGTGAGGGAAAATATCGTAAGATACAAAAAATGACACTTCAGAAGCTTTTCGATTACTTCGTTGCATCAGTATAAATATACTCATATAAAATATTTAGTAAATTAATCTTTCACTAGAGCTTTTGAATCGTGAATCAAAATTATCACCGTTTAATGTTGTAGTTGAGGAAAAGAAACGATACAAAAATTTGGATTGTTTCCTTATTTATTGGCCTTTTTTACTCACCCTATAAATTCAATAGGGTTGGTCTCTCTCCCCTGCTTGGTAGCGTAGGAGGTGTCCCAGTTGATCTCGAAGCGCAAGTTAGCTGTGGTGTCTGGGTCTGTCGCTCGGAGCTCTTCCGTGATCACGAACCCGTCTGGGACGTTCTCCTCCACTTGAGGACTGCCTCGGGGCTGTTGAGAACATTTTTTTATGTTACGGTGGATCGGCAAGGCGAATTAGGACCAGGAAAGCGAAAGTTAGCACTGGCTAGGATAGAGACAAAATAAACAACGAAAGGCATGTAGATATTATTATTATTTTTGTTATTTTATTATACCCATCTATTTTTTCCGTATAAAACCTGTCATGTGAGTGTTGTAAACATCACAATCTTTACTTCTTAGAAGTCACATCTAATAACTTGGTTTATCTTCTCGTTCCTAGGTTACAAAAGCACACAACAAGATCAAATGATTCAGTAACTTAAGTTGTGGAGTGATCTCCCTAACAATTAGAATAATAGGCTAAATGTTCCATAGTTTTCTAATAGAGAGGCGTTTCCCCATTGGTGGGACTACAATATGCTCTTACCAGGCGCAGCGTGGGTGGCGTGTTGTTGATGTCCAGGAGCTGTATGTTGAGTTGCGATGTGGCGGTGTGGTACGGCTCGCCCAGCGTGTCTGTAGCTTGAATCTAGAGAGAAATTGAGGTTTATATTGTTTTGTCTGTTATGTGTTAGTATCTGTCACACTAGGCCTGATGGACTGTGGGTAAAGGCCTCTTAATCGTTAATACCACCATAGGATTTTGGATATGGTTCCAATAACCAGTCATATATCGTACATTCAATCAATATGCAAGAGATTAAGGCATAAATAATAGAGTTGTACAGGGTAATGCACTAGGTGATTAGATTCATACCTGCACGAACAGTTCACTTTGTCTATGGTAGTCAAAGGAGTCATTGACCTTCACGTAGATGCGGCCCGTGTCTTCATCAATGGTCAAGTAGTTCACAGCGTTACCCAGCAAAGAATGCCTGAAAAAACATAAAACTAGTTACTACCTAATTGTTACATAATTAATGCACACAATTGTGTTAGTATCTGAAGAAACCTGCATTCTATAGCAATTTATAAGGATTTCTATGGTATCCGCCAAACTCCATTAGTCTAGCGTGGTGGAATATATGGCCTAACCCCTCTCAATCGTAGAGAAGTTTGTGTCCTGCAGTGGGACGTATATAGGCTGTGATACGTATGATGATGCTATAGCCGTTATAGGCTTATTGACTCACTGGACTCTGTCATCAATGTCCCGGTCAGTAGCGAGTACGGTGGCAACATGGAAGCCAGCGCCCTCGGTTTCGTTGAAGGTCACGGCGTACACGTCCTGCGGGAAGATGGGCTGCTCGTCGTTCCAGTTGATGAGGTCGATGTACACCATCGCCACGCCCACGTGAGAGTTGTTGTTCATGTCTGTCGCTACCACCTGGAATACGCGACACATATTTTTACATACGGAAACGGCAATGTTAATACAATGTCTGATAGAGGGAGTATTGTTATTCAAATAGAAAACTACGATATTTTGTATCAAACAAATAGAAGAATATATCAATTCTTAACTTGAGAATATAAAATAATATTAATAGTTAGAAGCTGCAATGTTATTTTATTAACATGAAAGGAAACCTGCGTACCATAGAGATAATCACAAATTTCTATTGTATGTAATGACCTGCAACTCGCTCTCGGCTAGAGTTGTCTTCATAGCGATGGGTCATCCTTACCGAGCGGTAAGAACCTATCGAACTCTCAGTCATTGAAGTGTCTCGTGTTAAAGAGTAAGCGATTACGACATAGTATATTACTAAACTATTATTAGGTTCTCCATCAAGCAAAAGACCACAGCAAATACAGAAGCTTGCTGTCAAAGCCACGATACTCATCAATGAGGAAACAATTTGAGGCCCTATCTCAAGGGGGCTTCTCCTTAAGTTTCTTCTTCTTAATCTTAAGGAAGGTTCCATCTTAAGGTTTCGGGTCTGGGTGTTTGTGAGGCCGAAAAAGTCTCTCGTAGATACTCACGACCCAAGACTCGATCTTAGTGTGGGGCCAGGATTATGTATGTGACTGATGGGTGTATTTGTATGTGTAACTTACTTTGAGCGTGATGTTCTGGAACCTGGGCACCTCGTAGTCCAGCATGGAATGGTTGAGCGTGCCCATGATGAAGGTCTGGCGCTGGTAGCCCACCTCCGGAGCGATGTAGAACGCCTCCGCCGCGCCCGGAGGGTACACGCTTTCTAGATGCACCTCGTATTGAGCGTTTTGACCCTGAAAATATTAGGACTCCTGATTAGTTTCTGTTACTTCGCTGTGATTATTCTTGGGATGATGCCATACCACTTTGGGCAGAACCTAGCTTTGGTCTTTCTATATACGACGCAAAAGGCAGCGTAATTGCAGACGTAGACAAATATCAAAGATTGTTAAGTATGTTGTTTAGGTAGATAATGCCACTGAGCGGTAATAAAAAAAATATCTGCCGACTCTGAGTAGCCAGTCCGCCGCGTATGAGTATATTCGCTGGGTAAGCGGCTTGGTAAACGCAATACCGAAAAACCTTTAGTAGTGCCCACCATCGGATTGGTCTTTGGTTTTCTCCCTCATTAGTGTTTTTGTGAAGACTGTCTTTTTACCAACCCCCGAATATATCTAGGGGTTAAGGTAAGATGGTGTAATTTCCACAGCTGCATCGCCTCTACTACTTAGAAAAATGGATTACTTACCAAATCCCTGTCATGGAATCCGAATTCCTCTGCGAAGTTGAGGGTCATGGGCGTCTCCTCCATGATCGCGAGCCGGTACACCGGGTGCAGTGGCTCCGGTATCTGGTCGTTGATGTCGTTTACTATGATGACCACGTTGATGGGCGTCGAGAAGGTCTCGTTGTCGTACTTGTACGCGACAATGGTAAGCTGGAACACTTCGCGCTGAAGGTAGTCGCGGTCGATGGGGTCCACCCGGAATATGGCGCCGCTCCTACCACCGGGCAAGGTCTCGATGCTGAAGAAAGTGTCTATGAACATACAAATACAAAAAAAATAGAAGTACTGACAAATATACGACAAGCTTTTACTTGTACCAGACTGGAAGTTATATCTGATGCTAGATTTGAGCGATATGGAATTATCATAAAAATATAGAAACCCCTTCTTTTGAATCTGTTAGTACTGTGCGATAGGTCGCATATAATTATTGAGGCTTTAATTTGCTTGGGCGTCATTTACTACCGAGTCTTTAAATTTTCAGTAAAAAGGGCGCGAACCAAAAGGTTCTCTAATTCATTTTTCTGCCGCACAGTCAAGGTGTGAAACGGTTTGCCATCACACGTGTTCCCTCCTTCCTATAATCCTGGTTCCTTCCGCCGTAGCGTGTAGAGTCATCTTAGCGGGCCGGGCATCTCTATCTAGACGGCATCAGCACTTATCACCAGGTGCAATGCAGTCACTATTCCGTGCCAGAATAAAAATAATTCTACATGGCACTAGGACTTGACGTTTGTTACTGTGCTGTGATAAAGTGAAGATTTTTTAACAGATCCCTAATTGCAGGAAGTCGCTGGATGCAGACCACTTCTAACAACTTGGTGTGGATATTGTTGGGGGAGGCCTATGTTCAGCAGTGAGAGAATAGATCCTTCACCATCAACAGCAGTCTCGAGCCGGTAGTTGATGGGCATGTCGATGCCGGTGTCGCCGTCGATGGCGCGCACGGTAAAGTTCTGGCTGGTCTTCTCGTCGAACTGCTGCACCGCGAAGATCTCCAGCCAGCGCGGCGGTCTGCTGTCCACGTTCTCCACTTGCACCATCATCGTTACCGTGTGCGTGTTGGGTAGGGAGTCCTGAGGGAATTTTTATAATGAGTCGCGTCAATGGAACATTATTTATTGTATTGTCTACTTTTGTAATAATTCATACCAAAGTACATTTTTGAGAATCTATTTGTAGCTTTTATTAGGTTATCAGTTGCAATCCGAAAAGAAGTCAGGTTTCAAAGCGGTTTTTCAAGGGAGGTTCAAAGCAATAGTTGCCGTTACCCTCTATGCAGAACCAATTACTCAAAAGACACTAACTCACTTTTTCTTATTGTGTGATTTCAGACAACATATGCCTACTTACATATAACTACATGAGTAATTATGTATAAGGAAATTCTTAAATTTATCCAAAAGCTAAAACTGACTTACCAAGGCAGTGACACTGAATATATGCAGCGGATTGGTCTCGAAGTTGAGCGCGGTGTTGAGGCCGAGGGTCATGTTCATCCACATCCACTGGTTGGGGATGTTGGTGCCCTGGATGTAGAAGGTCTCGTTGTCGTTGCGGTCGCTGTCGATGCGGAACCGCATGAACTCGGTGCTGATGCGCCCGTCCGCGTCCGAGACGTTGTAGATACATTGAGTGAGACCTGGCTCGCCTAGTTCCTGGAAGAGTTTGATGTTGACTTTATTAACCTCTGACGCAAAAGAGTGGTGTCATAAGTTGACTTGTCTGTCTGTATCGAAGCTCATAAACGAATAACCTCATAAATGATTGTCTCTTTGAATGCAAATGAAGTGTTCCTCATACTGACAATATTACTAATTGCCACATAATAATCCCAACCAACGTATCCAGCGTTATACTAATACGTTGTAATAATGGATCCATTTTCAGGGCGTTCTTTACAATCGGAGAAGGAAAATTTTATGCATAGTATAGTTATCTGAAGATTTCCCGAAACATCTGCGAAGAGTCTAACTAGTAAAGAAGTACTAATCAGTTACGTAAAATGTAGCCGTCTGCGCCTTGATAATGTATTAATTGATCAGCTGAAACACTCACAGGAACCTGGCAGGGTCCAAAGTTGTGTATGATGGGGTCGTTGTCGTCGATGTTAACGATCTGCAAGGAGACGACGGCGATAAGCGGCTGGTCATCCACGCGAACGTTGAACACGTACTGCTGCATCCCTGGCGTCTCGAAGTCTTGTCTGAGGTTACAGTAATAAGGTATGTATCGTGGCAAGGTGGGCAGAGATACTTACTATTAGAATTAAACTTACTTCCAAGAAGAAGTAATTCCACCTCAAGAAGTTATAGGTTGCGAGCGTATGGTAAGGAAATTCCAGTCATGAAACTCCTGATATAGTTTAACTATATTATTACTTATATTATTGTAACTGGTTTGGTTAACATCAATAATAAAATAATTGATTTGAAACATAAAACTTACTCCAAGATATTCAGATCTGCGATTATTCTTATTCTAAGATGTTCATTGAGATTGTTTTCCAGATAAGGTCTTACCGTTGGGTTATGACCAGGTGCCAGTCTCCGGTGTTCGCTGGCACTCTCCTAATAACTGGCATTAGGAGGTTGAACGAACCGGACACGAAGGGTGATTCAATATACGGAGTGGACGCGCCTGAAAACATTTAAGATAGGTATTTGTTAATATATTTCCATTTGGTAGAGTATTGGCATGCGTTCAATCATGTTTTCAGCATCATTATTTGCAGCCAAAAAAATTTCACTGTTGGACATAAGCGCCTCGCAAAGAAATGCAGAACTTTAAGAGAGCAGCTTGTTTTTAGCGACTTCCCTCCAGCTCAAGTTTCGCGTTTTGTGTTTAATCTGTGTTTTTCCGATATCGTCCAGGTCAACCTTATTAATTGGGTCGACCAGTAAAATATAAGCATTTCCCGCCGTTGAATTTTCCATTTGGATAGCACTGCATTTACCTAGTATAGTCATTCTGTGGTGTCCGTTTAAACTGCCTTACCATTATAATTAAGTTTGGCGATGGCCACGTCGCCTTCAATCTCCTCGTCCATGTAGATGATCTGCGAGCCCATGGTGGGGCCCAGCACGTGGTAGCCGTCCATGCACACGTCTTCTCTGTCCTCCGCGGGGATCAGCGGCCTCTGGCTCCATGTTAGTCCTGGAATTATAGCATCATTTTTATTTGATTTTGACGCTTGGATTTCAACAACCTTTTACAGGGCATGAACGACGAACACGTAATTAGACAGTCACCGTGGCGCAACTGGATACTCGCTGTGAAACTAGAGATCGTGGGTTCAATCCACGCAAAGAGATATGTTTAAAATCCACAACTCACAAGTATGGGGTTTGGGTGTTGATGAGAATGATATCCGGTGCCCTTTACTAATAAGCTCGCGACGCGGCGGTATTAATTTTGATTGTCATTAATAATTATGTTCTACAATAGCAGTGTTAGTGGCGCAATGCACAGTTGGGCAAGCATCCAGTTTCCTGAAAATTCTCGCCCAGGGTCTCTGGCAGTGATAAAATCGACAACTTCGTTTGGTTCATAGTTCCCGCAATGGTATGAGATTTATGAGGTAATTAAATGATTTAGACTTACCATCAAAATTCTGTTCTGGTAAATCATCGGGTCTCGGCTCCCTGGGTATAGCAATCATATAGGAACATCTTTCTGCAAATTATAAACATAAAGCATTAAATTAAAAAAACATTATGTGCTTTGCTTTACATACATATGTGCTTTATTAATCATATTCGGTATTTTGTGGAACACGAAATAAATTAGTATTTGGTAATATTTTGGTAGTGAATGTAATGAAATAATATCTAATATTATCTTATTTTAAGAATAACTTTTGGCTGACCACTTTTAGTGGCAAACAACACTAGTTAGATAACATAACATTATTAACACAGACATAAAATACGGCCTAAAAATGTGATAAAAACGATGTTATAATTTTGTCAAAGTTAATGGCATTCTTATCAACATATTAATCTTACATAATGCATTTACTCGTATAACTGTTACATTACATCAAAATCGAATATAGTGGCATTTATAACAGTAAAATAAATGCACTTTATTGGTCACATTCGAGTTTTTGTATTAATTCGAACAAGGATTTCCACAGTGAGCTATCGGGAACTGGCAAAAAGGTTTCAGTGCGCCCTGAAATGACTTTCACAGGAAATTGTTATGTTGCTTCAATTTGAAATATTTCGACTTAGTAGTCTTCTAATGAATAATTTACCTTGAGCTAAAACTATTGAAGATATGGAAACCAGCAGCAACGTCGCGAGCCGGACGTCAACTGCCATCTTGCATTATTTGCTAATATTCTCGATCCTGAAAATACATTTTAACTATATAGGTATGTACGGAAGTCTAAAGACGGGCATACAAAGCCTTAGATAGAGTGGATACAAATGATAAAAAATTCACAGCCTGGAATAAACATGAAATTCCTTGAGATTCAAGTAGCCAGTGGTTCTATAAAGCATCTGCGACCGTGAAATGTTGTGTTATTTAAAAGTAGGGTTATCCATGGGTCAAAGATGAGAGCTATTTTCATGTTGGTTGAACCTATACTTCTAAAACTTATGAGCCGGGAAATATGTAGGAACGAACCGAAGTATACAGAATACCGCAGCTAGGAAGTGTTTTATGAAACAGTAGTTTTCACCTGAACGACGTTGATGTCGAAATGTATAATAAAGATACACAGTGGCTCTATTTATTTATTTATTTATTTAATGCTTTTTTGTACTACAGGGAGATATACAAATGCAAAATTATACGATAAAAATAATAGTACAATTGGACGCCTTATCACACTAGCTAATTTCTTACAGGCTCTACTTGGTCTTAAAAAGTCCAGATAAAAAAGAGCCTCAGCAGTTTATTATCTACAGAATAAATATATACCTCTAGCAGGTACATAAGTACTCCTGTCTCCACAGTAATGTACTAAGCTTAGTGCAAGGGTATCAAAAACAACGAGATGCTTGTTGGTCTCTCAATACCCATAGGTAGGTCTCTCATATGTGAGCCGGCCTGGGTAGGTACTGTTGTGTAGTGTACACTGTTGTGTTTCGGTTTGAAGGACATTGTAGCCAAAGTAACTACTGGACATAATGAGTCTTAACATCTTATGTCTCAGGATGGAGAGCGCAGTGAAATGCCAAGAATTGCTTTGTAATCGTATCGCTTATCATCAGGCGAACGGCAGTCTCAGCATTCATCGCAATAAAAAAAAAATATTTGTGGGCCCTCACAAACATTTGTATCAGTGCGGAGAATGAACCCACAGTCTCTGGTTTCATAGCCGGATGTCAACTGTGCCACGAAGATTGCCGAATCGAATGTTGCATCCAAACTATTTCTTCATCACAAACATTTGACTTAAATAAAACTTTATCAAAGAAATATTCTATGAATAACTTAGTAGATTAATTGGTATTTATATAGATTATTTATTAATTGTTTTATATATCTTAATACTTCCTCGTGATTGAAAAAAATGAAGATTTGATAAAAAAAATGGTAATTTGGTGTAAACAAAACATCATGTTATCTTTAATACGGGGAAAATGATGTTTCTATAATTTTTTTTCTACTGCAGTTAGAATGACTGCAAAGAATCTCAGTAAATAATAATATTTAATACGGACATATTTTGAAATAAAACTATTTATACGGATTTTATCGCGGACCGTCGCGGGGCGGGGCGTCCGCCGCGTGACCACGAAAGCTGTAAAGTAATCGAAACGTCGGGAAGTTAAAAAATGTAAAAATTAAACCAAATCGCGATAAAATCCGTATAAAATAGTTTTATTTCAATGTGTAACATTCGCGTAAATCTAAGAAACCATTACGGACATATTTTTTGAGTACAAGTTCCTATGGGTATAAGCATATTGCTGGAAAATCGCAGGAACTTTTTAAACACATTTAAACCGGTTTAGGATAGTTTTGTTTCATATTGCGGGGCCCCATACTAATAATGTGTAAACAAAATATGTCTACAAATGAAAAGTTTTAAATTTTTCTGCATGCATTATTTGGGAGAGGCTTATGTTCAGCAGTGGACTGCAACGGGCTGATGATGATGATGCATTATTTAAATCTTATGACCAAGAACATCCCTATCTTTGAAATAAAACTAATTGACTGACAGTCCGCCCCGTGACCACGAAAGCTGAAATGCAATCGAAACGTCGGGAAGTTAAAGAATGTAAAAATTAAACCAAATCCCGATAAAATCCGTAAAAAATAGTTTTATTTCTATGTGTTTCATTTGCGTAAATCTAAGAAACTTCTATCCCTATCTTTTTTCATTCAATCAACATTTTATCCAAATATGTTAGTCCTGATTATAAAAAGTTAACTTTAAACATTATTTTTAAACATTCCAAACTATTATTTATTATCGATTCGGATTTTACTCCAAATTACTAGCAACAAGGTCGTAAATACAATATCGACTGTCATGTATAATCTTACATCTACATCAACTATCGCAAGATAATCAGTAAATCACGGATAATTAAAATACGAAAAAAAGACATACTCGTGCATTATAAAATAATAGAGCTTTAAACATCTAAAATGACAATAAATCATATTTCATCGGAAATTTAGTAAAAGGCTTTTTTACACACTAACCCATATAAAAACAACGCTAGCCTAAACAAACGAATCTTCCCACATGTTTGAGAATTTCCTGGTACATATACGGGCCGGCGCAGATAGGTCTAGAAAATAACGCGATCCCTCTATTCGTGTAGGATAATAGATAGGAGTGGGCATTTGATATTTGGAAAATGCTTTAAGGGGAAGAGCCTTTTTTTAAACAGTAGGTCCGGCAAACGAGCAAACAGGTCTCCTAATGGTAAATGATCACTGCCGCCCATAAACATCCACAGTGCTTTGATCATAGATATGTTGCCAGTCCATGAAATCGGGAGGGGAACAGGAAGGAATAAAGAATGGGAAGAGGAGAGGAGTATTGGGCATCCGGCATCTCCGATCAAAATTCTGTAAGACGTAAGTTAATGCTACAATACTAATAGGTCGGATGGTACTGCTATCTCGGAGCAAGCCGAAGCGAAGTCACAGTTTTGCTGCTTTATTTCGTACCGTAAGTGAGGTTGCCGAAGATCCAAAAGCTGGTACTAAGATAGTCATTCGTATAGCAACCATTTACGACAATGAAAACTGTTCACAGTGACCCGAATAAATGTGTCCACCCAATGTACCGTTGGAACTAATATGTTAACATCAAAGAACAGAAGAACATAATCATTCCACGGTGAATGTATATCCAGTTTACTTTAAATAGATACTTGTATAAAACGGAGACACTGTGACACGAATCCTTCTATCTATATAACATGCTTTGCTAACCGCTAATTACAATAGAGTCGTCATCAAGGACCTGCAGTTATGTAGGTACTAATAATAGTGTTGCAATCTTTACGGGCGTGATTCAGATGTGTATTTTTTAATGTTCAATATGAAAACAAGAATCGCTGATAAGAAAAAGAAATACTAATTAAAGGAGATACTAAGACGGGTACCGTCACAAAACCACTGAACAATAACAATATGCTGTGCTTATGGGTGGAAAATTATATATAAAACATTACACATTTTATACCGGGTATATCAAGACCGCGACCGAAAACGAAGCCGGGTGGTAGTTTTAGTGGTTA
Organism: Deilephila elpenor; assembly: GCA_949752805.1. NCBI lineage: Eukaryota > Metazoa > Arthropoda > Insecta > Lepidoptera > Sphingidae > Deilephila > Deilephila elpenor. The sequence goes on along the minus strand of OX457106.1, from coordinate 12,640,253 downwards.
TAGACACAATGCAACGTAAAATTTCCCAAAATAAGCGACAGATTATTTTTTGCAATTTTTTAAAAATCATCGTTTTTACATGGTAAATTCTTAGTTTTTGCGAAAATAATTATTTAAACCCTTAAGTACCATTGCGTCTTTAAAAATAAAAAGGTGTACATCATTATTTAGGAAAAAATAGTATTTTTTCACCCAAAAACGACGAAAAGTAAAAAATTGCAAAAAAAAAATGCAGATTTTTTTTTGTAAAATTTTTACTTGCATTGTGTTTGATATCACTAATACTATCACCTGGCTTCGTTTTCGGTCGCGGTCTTGATATACCCTGTATATACCAACCTATAATGATATTTAGATGGACATAATATGAGTGCACTGCAGCCTATATCAGGGATTAGCTGTGAGCGATAATGCGTTTATTAGCATGATTGTAATGACGAAATGCGTCATACGCTGGTCACTGCATGTTAATTACTGACAATATGCTTCAATACTGTCTCATTCATAGAATTCACGTTATTTTTAAAATCACCACAACTGGTGGCAGGATATCTGGACTGTACTGTATTTACTATTCGTATCATATAGATTGTAATCGCTTCGACATACCAGTTTAAAAAACTAATATCAAGGATTTGTGGTAATTTTTACTACCTAAACAAACAATCATAATAGGTTACTTGGCGAGGTCGTCGTATAAACGTGTTTATTTTCATTTATTTAAAACATAATTAAGATTTATTGGTTTTACATTAAATTATAAGATTACATTTATTCATCCCCTGAATCTTTAAGTTTTGGATGAAATGTGTGAAATTAAAATGTAGAACACATGACAATGAAGATGAAATTGCTAAAGTTAGGTAGAATACGCGTATCGTCAGCTAGTTCATGTATCTTATTGTTCAATCAATCTTCCTAGGATACTATTGTTAAGGGTTTGATAGACATTTACTACTCGTCTCTATGTCAACTCTTTTGACGGCCTTAGATGTCCTTTTCAACTTCAAACAATTAAGTTTCTCGTGGTTATGTGAAATTAAGACATATCCCTAACAACGAAGTACGAAATTATTTTATCTAGGTACCAATTTCGTAGACAAATAATACAAATTAAAGTTTAAAACTAAGTTCTGCCGTACCTGAATATTCCAAAAAATAACCAAAAATCACCCTTATTTCGTCACCCAACAAAAACTCACAAAAATTGCCAAAAAAAATCACCACACACTTCCAATGTCCGCTTTTAATGAGACTGTTGTATTTTTTCGGTGTGTCACAGTGGGCGATAATGATAAGATTGTATATAATGATAATTATTTTATTTTACATATCGATTAATGGCGTCGCTGATACGGATAAGACGGGAATTCGCACGATTCCTATCACTCCGAACGATTGTTTCATCAACAAAGAATTCTGATGTGGCGTTTAGTCGTAGTCATATCACCAGTTATCTCAAATTTATGAACAGGCGCTTCTGTTTTTATTAATACGTCTTTATTATTACGTGAAAAAAAAAGGAAATGCTATGCGAAAGGATACCAATCGGCTGAAAATATCTCGCCTTCTTCATTGTAAAACTTTATTTCTTTATTTCCAACTTAAGTGTGAACTCTAAAGTTTGTAGAGGAAAACGCTAATGTGGGTTATATTATATGTAGCAACAAGACTTAATTATGTATTAGGTTTAAGTAGATACGGACTCAATGAGTCATTACATGAAAGTTACAGAAAGTCGCTGTGTATTGTTGTGTTTAAGGCGATTGACAATTCGCTACATAGTTACTGGCACTCACAGACCTGAGAAATATCGATACTGCCAGCGATTCAGCGCCTAATCGTCCCTACTTGCATAATACACATAAGATCCCAGTCCTGATCGCTTCACTTGAACCAAATTGATTACCACCTTCTACCATCATCTACAAGAAATGCTAAGTACTAAGTTGTTTGTCAGGCTCTCATTATGGTGGAATTATTGAGCTTCCATTTACATAAGAAAATAGGGACTTTCCGGTACTACTTATAGAAGGATATAGTTCGTTATCGGCTTAATCCTCTCTTCGTCCGCAATTACATATGCCGATATAGATAATTGTTTAAACATAGTTCGAGTAATCACGTTCCAGAAATTGTTTTGATGTGAAATACTAACATTTGTACCTATATCTTAAATAATTACTTCCTTAATAAGTATTGAAAAGATTTCTTCCTTATGTAGGCCATACACACTACGGTCTACCGGAGAGGTCATCTGTGCAGGTATGCCTGCGCAGGTAGACCGAACATTGGTACCGCCTGCACAGGCTCAAAAAACTGCACAGGTCTATTCCCACACACATTACGGTATACCTGGGCAGGCATATCTGCACAGGTGGACCTTTCCGATGGACCGTAGCGTGTATGGCAGCCATTACTTAATTATTTTTAATGTATCAATGAAACGACAAATAAATTTAAATATGATATTGCTTTGTACAAAATATAAGTACAGAAAAGATAACAAAATTGGCGTAAACACCGAAAATCTTAGATAATTTTTCGATTCTATTACGGCCATTTTGTTTTTTATGCCCTTAATACAAGGTGACCAATCAGGGTTGCAGACGCTGTAGCATGGCCGGTCTCATGCAATCTGGACCACGCATGTCAAATCGTCCTTCACGTCGATTTAAATCGCGATGGCGGCATTGGGGGCGGAGGCTGTGTGACGCATGCGTGATTGAACCCTTATTCTTTATCCCTGTGTGAAATATGGCGTCTATCGCAGATTCTTTTAATAAGGATCAGAGTTATTAATAGGGTAACAAAGTAAAGGAATGCGAAAACGAAAAATAGATGTAAAATAATTTGTTATGAACATGCCTTGCTTTTACGACGCTGAAAGTTGCTTTTGAATACTGTTTAAGACTACGTTTAGGTATAAGCATAACCTTCAGTCTTACCCCTATGCCTAATAGTAAAATAATTAGGCTGACGATGGTGACCAAATCATTTTTTGGCTGAAAACTCCACTCAGCTTTAAAAATCCAATAAAAATCCGATTATGCGATTAAAGTCTTGTTTCTACAGAAATTCGCAAAACAGTGATAGTCTTGTAATTAGGATTTTTTTTATGTATGTCACTTTAGCAATCGCAATACAATTAAAATTCTTATTTCAAAAGCACCGATATGACCTTCCAGTGGCCTTCAGTTTCTAAATACGTCATTGGGTTTTTATTGACCCCATGATTACATTTATGACTTTTCATTAGATAATTTGCGCATTTCATTTGAAGCTAGATAAGTTTTCAAACGATTGTAAACATATTGCTTTATCTACTTTGTTTTGATGTAAACAAATATCTTGATTTGTATTTTGCGTTTGTAATTCGTCTTTAAAATGAAACAAAAAATATTATATTCAATCCATTACATAACGAATTCGATTTAAGGTAGGTATCTTTTTAATTCTTTTTATGTTTTATCTATCTATAATGGTTTCTTTTTCCTTAAAGTAAAGGTTAAACGACCTTTACTCATTTCGGCATAATATTTTTGATATCTCAGAAAATCTTAGAAAATGTGTAATTTTATACTACATTGACGACATCATAATCGTATTATTCAAATATAAATAATCAACTCGTTTTTGAACTCTTTAATTAAATTCTCTTCTAAAACTCTTTTACAAAACTCAATGGAATTATATCTCTCGTATTATTCCAGAAATAAGTTTAATTGTTTGAGATATACAATAATTATGGTAATTAATAATAAATATTGATGCATTAATGTTATCTGAACATTTCTCTGCGTAGGAAGGTTCGTCGCGGATCGCTCGTAATCGCAGCCGAGGGATAATACAGGAGTAATGGGGACATTTACATAAACAATAGAACTTTCCACGGGCTGATCAGTGAAGATATGATATTATTAATATTCACTGCAACGTGATCGTTGAATTATATTGCTGTGAATGGCGAGACGAGCACCGGTCATGGACAGTAGCAAAACCAGACAACACCATGAATATTGAATGAATAACAAAGAAATTCTTGGCCTTCCACTGCGCTCGCCATCCTGAGACATAAAATTTTAAGTCTCATTATATCCAGTAGTTACTTTAGCTACAATCTCCTTCAAACCGGAACACAACAGTGAATTTACACTGCTGTTTAGCGGGAGAAATAGAAATTGCGGTTGTACGTACCCAGGCGGCCTCGTACATATGAGAGACCTACCACCATTCCCTGTTTAAACAATGAATAAATTTAAAAAAAATCAAGACTAAAATAAAATAATGACGTGAGATCGAGTAGAGAGGTCAGAGCTCTGAGCTCTAGCTCTGAACTGCTGGAGAGTCCACTGAAGGGAAGCCCTGGAAGACTCGCCAGATGAGCTAACAACATCAAGGTAATAGACGGAAAAATAATAGAGATTAGCCCAATGGAGAAAATGTGGGCATACATAAAGGAGGCTCAGTTCAGCAGTGGGTGAATACGGGCTGAAAATTATGATGTTATAATGAGGCAAGTATTCTGACGATAATCGCTCGTCATCCCATACGTAACTCAGTGACCCTATCGACTAAACTTTATAGTACAACACTTGATTTAAGCTTATCACGATCATCACTCAGGACTTCGATTCCATTACATAATGAGTAATTAAGAATATTGAAACAATAATCACTATGCAAATGTTATTTCGTGTAAATACTAAAGACCATAGGCAGACAATTAATTTTTAATAAATTAAATTAATGAGCCACTAAAAGCTAAAAAAATACGTAATACTTTAAAGTAGAAATTCTGACGTCATAGTATTTTTTTTCTTATCGTATAGACTATAGTTTATCTATTGATTGATTCGGTTCATACAACTCTCTGTACCAACATAGGAATAAACTGTGGTTTAATATTATGTATTTTGCATTAAAAATATTATTATGTATCATTTTTTCGTATGATAGATTTGCAAGCTTCGTGTAGGAACATAAGCTTAATCGTTGTGAATATTAAATTTTGTATTTTATAATCCAACAATGCGTTCCACCCTTTACAACCGAGATTAATGTAACATTATATGTAAGTAATAAGGATTCGAATTGACTACACCCCAGCGGAGTAAAGTACGTGTCACCAAGCGATCAGTAAATAGTATTTATTGTACAAATTAATTATCATTAGTATAAATATGAGAGAGTCCTTATCGTTCGCCAGCGTGTGACAGCCGAGTCCGCAGCGCGCCCGCCACTCGCCCCATCCCAGTAGACATCGCCGTGCCCTCACAACAAGTACCAACCCACTATCACAAGTAAGTTATTTATTATTTACCATTTTTGACACACTTTTGAAAAAGAGGGGCTCAATTTGCCTCCTTAACGGGCTGTGTGAAATGATGATATTTATAAAAACAACGTACCTGGTCGCGTCAGCAGTTTATAGATCAAAACGAATAATTTACGTTTAAGGATGTAGCAACTAGAATTTTTTTACTAGATGAATTATTTTGTACATAATAATAATGGTCTCAGTTAGTTTGTTTAAAAATTCTGATGGTTTTGTTTTGTTAAGACACCAATGTCAACTTGAATGTATTTTGATTAACTTGTAGAGTCTTGATGTAGTCAAATGTTGTCATATTGCTTCGCGGATATCTTCGTTACTTATCGATGCATGTTGTTGTCTTCATGTAAATGTTTGTTTGTTTCGTGTAGTTTATATTAGCTCATATTCCTATTTTAATGATATTAATTTATACTGTTAAGACAAAGCTATGTATGTACCTCACGGCAATTATTCCTGATTGCAACCCAATCCAAATAAAATATCCACCGGCTGTCCGTTCGATACAATAATCCCCGACGGCTCGAAAATACATAGATACAAGGTTCGAATCCAAACAAGATAAACTATAGCGGATTTGATCTCCATAGATTATAATTGATATTACGCGTATGTTGATATCTATAATTTGGGACTTCTTCTAAGCATTTAGCGCTAGTAAACGGCTTAATAACAATTTTCATTTTACTACAAGATCTATTGAAGACTCCTGAGATTTAAGTGCTAATATATTTAAGACATGTACGCAAAACAAAATGGTTCTTTGGGCCAATAAACTCCACATTTTGATATCGCGATAAATACACATCTCTGGTTGAAATATAATAAGTGGAGTTGAAATATAATATGTGTACGCCTAGAGGAAGGCCCACGTGTTGTAATTATCAAAAACTACACGGACTTTGATCTTACAACAGCCAGATTACATACGAATATTTGTAGACTATAAACAAACATCTGTTGCTTACCAACAAACATTTATTGATCACATACAAATATTTGTTGATAACACAATTATTACAATTGACACCATTTCCTAAATAGAACATTTATCGCCCTACAATTTTTTCCCTCCATACGTATTGACTTTAAGATAAACCGAGAAATTCGTCTTTTCATTTTAGTTAGCTACTGATTAAATAACGTGAGTTATCAATGTATATTGTTTCTAAGTATTTCTTTCAAATTATTAGATACCATATTAATTTTAAATAAATATGTACCTATTGACCTAATCACCGAAGTATTTCAGAATCTATTGACTTGCACGAAAGCAATAGATATTCGCATAAGTTCGCGATCATCAATTTTAGTGCCCACTGGAGACTCTAATGTCTAAATTGGAATTTTGAAATTGGAACTTGGAACCATTTTATTCAACTATGATTTAGTAATTAGTTTATTACAAAATCGACTACTTCAATTAATTAGATCGCAACTTAATGACAAAATATGTGTTCCTGCATGCAGGTCTACCCTAGAGATTTTGAAATTTACCTATTCCGATTGACTTAAATATAACATGCTCTTGCAATATTTTATGTGATGTTGCTTCAATGGTCTAGACTTAAAGAGATGTAATCCGTGAGGTCCTGAGTTCCACGCCCGATTTGGGCAAACAACTTTGAGTGAATTTTACTGTTTGTGATTTTTTCGTGAAATTCGATGTATGATCTATATTTCTTTAACTATTTTTTATTTGTAATTGTTGGATAACCGGGGTGGACTGTATTTGAATTTGCAAAGGAAATCGAGGATTTTAGTCTTATCCAATGATGTTAGTAATAAAACTATTGATTTATAAGAAATCACTTAGTCTTATGTATTGCTCGTGAGCATAGAAGTCGTAAAAATAAGATGTTATAAAGATTTGTGTAGTTGTGAGTCATTACACAACGTGGTGGGGTCCAAAGTTGAGTTGATATCGCGGGTTCCGGGTGACAGACAGAACGTGATACTTCGCTCAACTTGCGTTGTTATTAACTGATCACTGTATGTACTATCATATATTACATTTATGTAATTTATAGTGATGCCACTGAGGTACTTAACGGTATTTTATTTGAAGGTTTTAGAATTAGTGGTTTTATTTTATCAGAATGCATTTTGTTAGCTCGATTTAAAGTTTTTATAATTAAAATGAACATACCCAACAGTCACATACATAGTCCTGACCCCACACTAAGATCGAGTCTTGTGTTGTGGGTATCAGAAACAACGAGAGACTTTTTCTGTCTCACAAACACCCAGACCCGAAACAAATACCTGTGGATCACACAAATATTTGTTTCGGTGCGGGGATCGAAACCGCGGCCTCTTGTTTAACAGCCGGCGTCTAACCAACTGCGCCACGGAGGCTGTTTATATTTGTCATTAAGTTTCAATATTGTTGCATGCGGGCAATACGAGTCCGTATACTTAATAAATTAGTTTTGATTTTGTAAGATTGCCCCTTTTGCAACTTGTCCGATCATTCAAACATGTCCAACGAGTATCGACATAGGTATCATAATGATGACTATTGGTGATAAAGTGACCAGAAGGTAGGTCCCTTGTATGTGAATCGGTAGTTAGAAAGTCAACCACTTTGTCTATCTTTGTTGTCTAGTTGCATTCTGTATGCTATATTGTGTTCCTACTTGAAGAACATTACAGCCAGTGGTCATTGGCCATTAAAATACATACCTACGTGATAAAACCCAGTATAATTTACGTCCATACTAATGAAGACATCCAGCCTCCTTTGTTTTATCACTCTCCAAGGTTACCCGGTGAGACTATTTATTTCGATGACATACTTCATTAATACATGAAAGATTACAATTATTTTAAAACCGAGATAACCTTTACATAACAATAAACACGCAATCAAGAGCAAGCTCAGTCTCACTCGGTTGCAGCCGTGAAAATACCCGCGAACACTTTAATTTAAAAAAGAATATTTTTTTAAATGTCATTCGAATATCGCGCGCAAATAACGGTAACAAAGATGGCGGGCAATGGTGACGTGTACAAGAAATGTTTTAACGGAACGTGCACCATCGGGGTGAATAAAAAAGTGAGAGGTTCTATAGCTAAGAAGGCCGAGGCATACTTACACGCAGTGGAACAGAGTCGGGGAAATAAAGGTAGGAAGTACTCACCTAAACGATTGGCAACGATTATAGGAAAGTGTTCCACTTTCAATCGCAGTATAATATAACACTATTTCTATTAATTGTTTCTCTCTTCCATAAAGTATAATGTAACTAAATAAAAAAGTGAAATTATTAAATCTTGTATTTACATTGCTTTACTTGGAAATGTTTTTTGGACCATGTGCATAGAAATAACATTCCATCAACTTGTACTATTTAAATTGTGTTGTCTTTTCAATGCTTTGAGGACATTTTATTTGGAGGATCTTTACCAATTTTGTCAATTGTTTGATTTTATAACGTTAATTATTTCATTGTCATTGAATTAACATGTTTATTTATGTGTTACTAAGTGAAATAATACGAGTAATATGGATACATTAAAACGCACACAAACATACATCAGGTTCAGCCATCAGATGAATGTTCAGAAGTACACGAAATATAATTACCAAGATTTTGTACTTACAAGATGATTAACATCGGTGTTTGCACAAACTTGCACCATTCCTAGCTAAAGAAAAATTGTTTTATTTATTTTACCACAATTTGTATACTAATTCAAGGGGAGAAAATGGGCAGAAAATATTGACAAATATTCCCGCCAAACGATTGATAATATGTTTCAAAATTCATCCCTCGAAAACGGCAAAGGAAATTTTGTGTATGCTGTCTAATAAATTAATAATAATATTTTAAGATTAGAATATTTTCTATTTCATAAATGTGCGCGATGAATAATATGGAAATAGCAATAAATGTTAATATTAGCCGGTGATATAACGCGCCTACTAATTCAACAGCGAATTAAAATTAAACATATTTATAAGAACTTTATGTAGTTAATTCCTATTTGCATGAAGTAATGCTAATTCATCGAACACGTTTTAAACAATGGTTCCTTTATAAAAACAATATTGTGATGTTTGATTTAGGTTAAATAATTTGTGTTATTAGAACAAAATACATATAAGTAGCACGAGACCCCAAAAGCATTATTCATAACTTTATTAGTTATATTGTTGGTTTCCTTTATCTCAAATAAATCAAGTTACGATGCGGTAGAGCCACGCGGTTGTCAGTCATGAGTCAGTCAGCATGAATGGGTAGGCTCGTCCGGAGCGGTACCACTGTCTCACAGGAGATCGACGTAAATTGACAGCTTTGCTGTTGCGTTTCGTTCGGTGATTGAGATTGCCGAATATCCAATACTTCTTTCTTCCCGCTCCTCTCCTGATTTGATGGGCCGGCGACACATCTATGACCTAAGCGTTGTGGATGTTCATGTGCAATGATTACTTACCATCACGAGAACAGTTTGCTCGAGTGCAGGTGCTATTGTATAAAAACATCAAGCTTAGCAATAGTGATAAATAGTGACTTTTATAATTCTAGGATACATGTATATGTACCATGGAATTGAGAGAGTGGTTTAAATGATGACAGCCTCCGTGGCGCAGTTGGTTAGACGCCGGCTGTGAAACGAGAGGCCGCGGGTTCGATCCCCGCACCGAAACAAATATTTGTGTGATCCACAGGTATTTGTTTCGGGTCTGGGTGTTTGTGAGACCGAAAAGTCGCTCGTAGTTCCTGATACCCACGACACAAGACTCGATCTTAGTGTGGGGTCAGGACTATGTATGTGACTGTTGGGTGTATTTATTTATTTATTTATTAAATTTTTATACTTTATTATTTTAATTCTTAGTGACTCGCACCAAACAGTCAAACATGCCGAGGCTGGAGGTGGTGTCCAGGGTAGCCGCCATCCCCATTGTGGAGTCCGGCATTGGTGTCACTGAAAAAATATACTTCAAAATCAGGGTAAGGCATTTATTCATACTTTTTAGGTAGAGTTTAGGAGTAGTAACGCAAAATGCTCGGGCATGCAATACATTTTATTAATTAAAAAAATGTCTTCCCATAATAAAAGTTTTATTTATTTAGAGAGCGCGAAATTTTAATTTTGCTGTAATTCCTTCAAACCTTCGCATCGTTGCTTATGTACTATTTTTTTTACATTTTCATGGAATGTCATGGTCCTAAGAGCAAACTCTTGAATGTTTATAAAAATTTAATATTTTACTCAACGTGTACGTTGAATTAAATAATTTCGTGAGTGGGGCTTCGCTATTGGACTGTATGTGGCTAAACAGATATTTTACATCCAAAACACTTTTAATAAACCAGGAATCGAACCCGCTGTTCCGCTGGTACCTCTCCCTAGGCGAGAAGTCCCTGGCAACTGGCATGCAGCTGGCCATGCCGGCAGTGCAGATGCTGGAGACGCCCATCCTGCAGCTCGACAGGTTCCTCTGCAAGTCGCTGGACGTGGTGGAGAAACGCGTGCCTTCTATATACCTGCCACCGCAAGCCGTGAGTAATCAAGGGGTTTTTAACTGTTTATAGATCAGTGAATAGTGTCATATCATGAGTATTTCTATGGTTCTATCGACAATCTACATAGCTCAATTATTGCAACTGAAAAACCTTTGAGCATTTCTCGAATTTAGTTTTGGTTGCTAAATTGAAACCGAAAGCAACATTGAGAGCCATTTTTAACATTGTATGATTAGACTAATCGTTCTTAACATATATAGGACTAAGTAGTTTTCTCTAAACGTTCAAAAATAAATAGACTGGTGGCATCGTTCGTGTTATACAGGGTATATCAAGACCGCGACCGAAAACGAAGCCAAGTGATAGTATTAGTGACTTGAGACACAATGCAAGTAAACATTTCTCCAAAAAAATCGGCAACTTTTTTTTGTAATTTTTTACTTGTCGTATTAGGGTGATAAATACATAGCTTTCCTAAAATAATGATGTAGACCTCTTTATTTCTAAATATTCAATGGTACGTAAGCGTTTAAATTATTATTTTCGCAATAACTAGGGATTTACCACCCAAAAAAGAAGATTTTTAAAAAATTCTAAAAAAAATCTGTCGCTGTTTTGGTGAAATTTTTATTTGCATCGAGTCTGTAACCACTAAAACTACCACCTGGTTTCGTTTTCGGTCGCGGTCTTGATATACCCTGTATATAGAGCCTTAAGCCCCATATACACGGGGAGAGTTTCTTGCCCCGAAGATACGATCATCGTAAGGATATAAAAATATTGCATCGTGTAAACATTTGTCAGAACACGATAATCTATGGCGGTTATGTCATGCGATAATCGCATACGATTCTCGCCGCGAGAAACTCTCCCCGTGTAAATGGCGCCTTTTAATTATTGTGATTAAATTCTAGTAACAAGTAATAACAAAATGAATTCGTCGCAAGTGAGATAATTAAAAAAAGAGTTTACTTTATAATCGTTTATTTGTATTAGTTTAGTTTATTTTTTCTTGTAAGTAGTAATAGAGAAAGTGTTTCGTAGAGAAATGGTAAAATATTCTAAATTTCAGTGCGCATATTAATTGACTTAAAAATAATTTAGTAAAATTGTTAAAGTAAATTATATCTACCATCACATCTTCAATGATTTCGTTAAATAAATTAATAATTTGCCTACCATACGTATTTTTTAACATGTTCTTAGGTAAGTTTTAACGAATGTATTACGCTTTAATCATTAAGCTATAGCTAATAATATAATATTAAGGGTTGATATGTGAATAACAAATAAGATGCTTTTATTTCAAGATCATAACTTTCATAAAGCACAGCTTTTTAAATCGAACAGCTACTTCAACCTAAACATCCTTAGAAGTATCAAAAATTAAAACACAACAAAAGATACTGAGGATAATATATTACTCACTACATTGCTTTAATAATACTTATGGTCCACTTAGACATCGATTAACGTAAATAATGTATTTCCTAAGGAAAAAAAATACCATAAAATACTAATAAGTAATATAATACTTAATATAATAAAATTCATATAAAAATTACAACGGATATCTGGTAAATAGAAAATAAGTACTATGTGTATTGAATTGTTATAAGAGCTATTTAATTGCCTACGTGACCAATAAACGAATTTCATTTCATTTCATTTTATTGATTACTAATAAAATACAAATCACATAAAAGAATATAATGACGGCCAATCACAAACGCTTTATAATCTGCTGTGGGGCACTACTCGCTTAATAATACTAATAAAAACATCACACAGGAGTACTTTTTAATTACTAATAATCCTCATTTAATAACCTTTTCTAGAGGGCTAAGAGAAGCACCGATCCAGACGAAGAAGATGGTATGGATGTAGTCGATGGTTCTAAAGACGTATCTGTGGACAAGCTGAAGAAAAGGCTGTCCCAAAATCAACTGGTTTACAGGGAGAAGAAGATACAAATGGAACTTCTGCACCTTAAAAAGACCCAAGAGCTGCAGCAAAAGATTTTGGAAGTGGAGTTGGAACACAAGAAACGAGTTTTGAAAATGGCTGAAGACGAACACAAGAATAAATTAGCTAAAAGTTAAAATGAATGCATGTGTTGATTTCTTTTCAGTATTTTAGTGTTGTGATTTAAATACTTTCATTAATAAAATTGTATGTAACGTTACCTTACGTAACATTTTTAATATAACGTATTAGTTTGACGAAGTTTCTTAAAGGTTGTTTTTATTTTTTTTTGTATTTTACTAACATCTGTATTAACATCAAGTATGCCATTTTGATAAATTGTTCCAATAAAATATTAACATAATTAATTATAAAGACACTCAAAACTATAGATTGGATCACTCATCACGTATTAAAAGAAAACATCAACGAGGTGCGTTGGGGTAACATCGTAATACAAGGATGGAGGGAGTAAGAACGTAAATACCTACATTTTAAATGTAGTAATTTTTAAAAAGTTTACGTTCTTACCCCTTCCATCCTTGTATTACGGTGTTACCCCAACGCACCATATCTATTTCATGACATCGCGCTAAACTAATGTTCGTTCATGGGTCAGCTTTTATTGTATTTGCTGTAAAAAAAACCTAATATGTTTGTATCTGTGTGTTAGCTGTAAATAATTAAATATTTTACACTAATGTGAAAATCATTTATCATGTCCTCACCCTTATTTGCACGCAATAATGCTATTTGAGCTAGATTCAATAGTACTAGTTTAAACTAAAGTTTTTAAATGACAAATGCTTGCAATTTTTTTCAGCTTTTCTAATTTAACTACCTTAATATTGTAATCTTCGTTTAATTGCTGATTTTTTATTAAACTTAACATATTCGTTTAAAATAATGAGATGTCGCAATAGAATAAAACTAAGCACATCATGCTAGCGCGGTAAAATAACATTCTATAAAGAGAAAGATGCTTAGCTGACTTTTAGATGCGCTGAAAAATGCATGCCGGTGTCCCAAGCCTTCAGCCGCAATGTTAATTTACTATGCCATTACAAAGTATACATAAGTAGATATAGCATTAAATTATTAGCATCATCATTAGCACAGTAGTCGCGGGTTCAAATCCCAGGGCACACCTCTGACTTTTCGGAGTCATGTGTGTATTGATAGTCAATCACCACGCACTATAACGGTGAAAGAAAATGTCGTAAGCAAACCTGCATACCATAGCGATATGTAATAATTTCTACGGCATGTAAAGTCCGCCAACCCAAATCAGGCCAGCGTGCTGGACTACATGGCCACCTCTCAATCGTACTCTCCCTGCAGTGGGCCAACATGGGCAGATATAGATATAGCAAACAGTAGTTAAAAAGGTTTTTTCAAGAATATAAAACTCTAGCATAAAGTTGCAAATGTTACTGCAAATAATAGGTTAATTTCATTCATAAATCATATATGTGTAATATGAAATGCAATATATGTTCAAAATATACCGGATGAGTTATCTGTGACCCAGCGGCCAGCGCAGGTCACTGTTGTTTTGGGAACGCTAGGTTGTTTATGATATCAACATGTCTCTTCTACTTATCATCGACAGAAGCGTGTTTTTCACACTGTACTCTCGTTTAATAGCAGAATAGATCATAGATCAAATGGATATATATTTGTATTATTATTTCGTTGTATTCAGATGTACCCAAAAGATGACTATAAATTTATAAGTATACTAAAAAGTAAACACCCCTATCTCTCGCCTTCTCGTCTACGCCAAATTATCCTTTATATCAGATTTTATGAAAGGAATGAGTATAGAAATTATACAATTACATATTCATTACACATACCTAGTGACAAAAAATACTCAACAATTTGATATAAAGATCACGTATTATTTACAACGCCTAACAAGAAAATATATCCAGCAGTTATACTCATCATCATCATCATCAGCCTGTTGCAGTCCACTGCTGGACATAGGCCTCTCCCAAGGTACGCCACAGAGCCCGGTCTGCTGCTTTACGCATCCAGTCGCTGCCGGCCCTCTTGTGCAAGCCGTCCCGCCCTCTGGCCAGTTATACTCATTGGCATTTAAAAAATTGTACCAGATGCAGGATTCCGTTTCAGGGTTTCCCGGCATTATGGGCTGACTTTTTCTTCACAAGGCATAAAAATATTGGTCGCTATATGACTGGCTGTTTAACTGTGCCCCTGGTAGCCGATAAAATCGCGCAAACTTCTCGCTCTTTTACTATAAAGACCATTTAATTCAACCTAGACCGCACTCATCAAAACCCCAAACTTTGATCGTAACACAGATGTATTCCGAAACCCGTCAGTACGTCCTGCGGCGCGCAGACTCGGTGAAGCAGCTCGGGTCCGCTGTCCTGGACTCTCGGATGACGGCAGTCACTGCTGAGGCGCTGGACAGGGCTCTCACCACCGCTGACAAGTATGTCGACAAGTACCTGCCGCCTGATAACCAGGACGCTGCTGATGGTAAGCAATTTAACATTAAATAATAAGCGATGATAACTATAGACATAAGTTGTTTAAGTGGTAAATTGCTGTAGGTAGTTGAAGCTACAGGAGATAAAAAAGGTTGGGCCCGTACAGGGGTAATGCATTTGTTCCACAGAAAACCCATGTGACTAAAAAACACATGTAATACATAGCTTTGGTGGTGCGTGTCGTGTGAAAGTGATTGCGGTAGCCGCAGAAGCAAGCAGTAAAGTATTTGTAGACAATGATACAAAATCCGTCATAGTAGCCCACGCGAGTGTGTCATATTTGAGTTTTGTCCAGTTTGAAACGTAACGAAATAATTGGGTCAACTGGCGGGATAACGTGTCTCAAGTAAGATATTATTGCACTTACTAAGTGCATTTTAGAAGTCTAGACTCAGGTGGAATTAGGTTGAATTACGAGTGATCTGTGGCTATTTGATACCTACGCAGTCGGGACTACACTCCATCATGTGCAAACCAGTCCCATTATAGTGCTAGCAATTGAATTCTCTTAAGGTTCAAAACAAAAAAATTAAAAACTTACTCAGTTCCGAAACACACTATTTCAGACTGGTTTCCGAAACCGACATGATGTTAATAATGGAAATAACAATGATCCAAATTATATCTCGGCATGCATTTACAGTCTCAATGTTTTATTTAGTATCGCTGCGGTTATCAAACCGTCTGGGGGTGACAAATAAGACCCGTTATCGCCATTGCAGGCGGACTATGTCCCAGCCATGCACCAATAATGTGATATAATATGTCTGATCGCCGCGGTGGCAAGCCGCCTGCTTCTATATTCGGATGTGAATCATTACGTCTAATTAGAAGCGACGAGTTCAACCTTTGATGTACGATTGTTTTGTTTGATAATAAGATGTTTATTTGGAATATTGTCTGGTATCCTGTAATTGCATTTATGTTGTCTAATTAGTGAATTTATTGTAGGAGTAAAAAATAAATATTGAAGTTTAAAAGGCAAATATAAGTAGATTAAGGTCCTAGAATGGTTTAAATATAAATAGTTATCTTAAAAATTATAGTACCTAATGTGGACACGAACGTTTTTTTGACGAAGGAATAATTTCAGTTTCATTAATTACATTATAATGGCTGATAACCTATTTGATAGCAGTCTTTGAAATTCAAATTTTATTCAAAACCATAATGGAGTCCAAGGAAACGAGATTATCTTCCAAGGTTGCTACTACCTTCAGCTATGGCGCCTAACCTAAAAGCAATCCATACAAGTGTTTTGTATTGAGGTTTCCGGTCTTACATAGTGGTGATCATAGTGACGAATGCGGACGCGGTGGACGGCTCGGACGGGGAGTCGGGGCGAGCTCGGGCTGCGCAGGCGGTCCAGCATGGCGCCCGGCTGCGCAGGAAGCTGCAGAGGCGGCTCACCCGGCAGGCCCTAGCCGAGGCCAAGGCGATCAAGGAGCAGATCAACGTGCTTGTTTATGTTGCTGAATTGGTGAGTGAATAGACATTAGGAAGTAATAAACTTAGCAGTACATCTGACTATTATTTGTCCTTATCTTGCAGCTGTTTAATCTATGTAGCAGAGTTTACAATTAGTAGACATGGATTCGCTGTAGCGCATAAAGACTGTCCCGCCATCACACCCGCCACTGCAACTCCTGTAAGCCAGAATCAACAGTTGCACGCATTTTAATGACACTGAGCTTTGAAGCTCAGCAAATCTCCGGGAATAACTTGTCTTTAGTCCGCAATGGTCAGGGATGCTCCTATCTAGTGGTCATGGCCTGTCCCTAGAATAGGTGCTACGAGTACGCGACCTCGGCCCCCCGAGCTACTGCAGTCACTACCAACCTTCCCTTCTGTGACTGCAGTATCCACTCCTACAGGCCATACTTCCCTTTCCCATAACATCCTCCACCCACAAACCCTATTTCCCTTCCCCCGGTTGATGACGGGCAGCAGCGTCATCAACGCGTCTTCCCCCCCCTCTGCGCTCGCCAACCCGCCTGCCAAGCGTGGCGAGTATTGGCAAACTCCTCCTCAAATGATAAGCAACACCAGGACCAGGCCCCCAGTCCCCGGCAGCCCCGCTATTCCTGGCTATGGTAGCGGCCATGGTTACGGCGGGGCAGGGGGTGCTAAGAATCCCCGGGTTGGCCCCGGCTACCACCCCCGACGACGACTGGCCCTGGTAACACACAACATACGCACGTTGAGGACAGACGAGAAGATTGTCGAACTGGAAGAAGAATTGAGTGGGTTACACTGGGACATTTTGGGGTTATCGGAAGTCCGTAGAATCGGGGAGGATACGATAACCCTGAAGTCCGGTAACCTGCTCTTCTACCGGGGGGACGACCAACAGTCCCGAGGAGGTGTCGGATTTCTCGTCCACAGGTCTATCATCAACAACATCGTATCCATCGAAAGTGTGTCGAGCAGGGTAGTGTACCTTATACTCAGAATATCAAAAAGATATTCGTTGAAGGTCATACAGGTATACGCGCCGACCTCGACACACCCAGATGAAGAAGTAGAGGAGATGTATGAGGACATTAGTCGGGCCATACATACTTCCAAAACCTACTTCAATGTTGTTATGGGAGACTTCAACGCAAAGTTGGGCATGAGAAGCGATGCGGAGTTGAAAGTGGGGCAATTTGGACATGGGCAACGGAACCCCAGGGGTCAGAGGCTGGCCGACTTTCTGGAGAAAGAGGGACTCTTTGCGATGAACTCTTTTTTCCAGAAGCCGCCTCACAGGAAATGGACCTGGCTGAGTCCTGACGGTTCTACGAGAAACGAGATAGATTTCATCTTGACGACGAATAGACAGATGTTCAGTGATGTCTCTGTGATCAACAGGGTGAAAACCGGCAGTGATCACCGAATGGTAAGGGGCTCATTGAATATCAATGTCCAATTAGAAAGGCGTCGCTTGATGAAGTCTACGCTCCGACCTACTCGTGCCCATATCCAAAACCCCGAGAGCTTTCAACTTGAGCTGGCAAATCGCTTTGATTGTCTCAAAGAAAACTTTGCAGTGGACGAGCTAAACAGTGGTTTGGTAGAAGCTGTCCATACGGTGGGATCTAAGTATTTTAGACCTCGCCGTAGAGATAGACCACAAAAACTCTCGATCCACACTCTTGACCTCATGGCCGAACGTCGATCTATGGCGCTGCAGTCTTCCGATGACGCCGAAGCATATAGGCAGCTCAATAGACGGATCTGGAAGTCCTTGCGACACGATGTCCGTGCTCACAATACTGTGAGCATTAAAGAGACAATTGAGCGGAATGGAGGCTCCAAAGTGTTTGCAAGAGACTTGTCTATTGGGCAAAGCCAGTTGTGTAGGCTGAAGACGGACGGCGGCCGCGTAGTGTCGACGAGGGCAGAGGTTTTAAGGGAGATCGAGAGGTTCTACGGACAGCTTTACACCTCGGTTGCCGAATCTACTGTTAGCTCGGCCGAAGACCCGAGAGCCGAGTTGATCCGACACTTTAGCGATGATATCCCGGACATCAGCCTGTGTGAGATTGAGATGGCCCTGAAGCAGCTTAAGAACAACAAGGCGCCGGGTGAGAACGGAATCACTTCAGAGCTTCTGAAAGCGGGCGGAGCGCCGATACTGAAAGTCCTTCAGAGGCTCTTCAATTCCGTTCTCCTCGAGGGATCAACGCCAGAGGCATGGAGCAGGAGCGTGGTGGTACTGTTCTTCAAAAAAGGTGATAACACTTTGCTGAAGAACTACAGGCCCATCTCGCTCCTGAGTCATGTCTATAAGCTGTTTTCGAGGGTCATCACAAATCGTCTCGAACGCAGGTTTGATGACTTCCAGCCTCCCGAACAAGCCGGTTTCCGAAAAGGCTTTAGTACCATAGACCACATTCATACGCTTCGGCAAGTTATACAAAAAACCGAGGAATATAACTTGCCGCTTTGTTTAGCGTTTGTGGACTATGAGAAAGCCTTTGATTCGATCGAGACCTGGGCTGTGCTAGAGTCTCTCCAGCGATGCCACATAGACTATCGGTACATCGAAGTGTTGAAGTGTATATATACAACAACGCCACCATGTCGGTCCGAGTACAAGATCAGAGCACGAAGGCTATTCCACTACAGAGAGGCGTGAGACAGGGAGATGTCATATCTCCGAAACTGTTCACTGCCGCGCTGGAAAACGCCTTCAAGCTCTTGCAGTGGAAAGGATTCGGCATCAACATCAACGGCGAGTATATCACTCACCTTCGATTTGCCGACGATATTGTAGTCTTGGCAGAATCGCTGGAGAACCTTAGCACTATGCTCGAAGACCTCAATCGAGTCTCCCAACAGGTGGGTCTTAAAATGAACATGGACAAAACGAAGATCATGTCGAATGTCCATGTTGTGCCCACCCCCATTGGAGTTGGGGGCTCGACTCTTGAAGTTGTAGACGAATATGTCTATTTAGGACAAGTGGTCCGGTTAGGCAGGTCCAACTTCGAGAGAGAGGTCAATCGTCGAATCCAACTCGGTTGGGCAGCGTTCGGGAAACTACGCGACGTCTTCTTGTCCAAAATACCTCAGTGTAATATGGATGGATGGATAGTCCGCAACGAAATCAATCAAAAGTTAAATTAATTGGAGTTGAAAATAGCTAGACAACGATGGCGAAACAAGAGGCCACAGGTTAAAACCCCGCACAGAGATATTTTTTTATCTGATGCATGTGATCCACAACTATTTTTTTTTTAATTTATTTATTTACCAGTACAAATGAACATAAATAGGTATAGATGTATCAAAAACTAGGATAAGTTTGAATGGTTGTAAGACCGAATAATTCCTCATAATTGCTGATAAGACGACGGGTAACTTAGTGGTCAAGACCATGTATATTGTATATATTTCTTGGTTGCATACAGGTCGCAACAGACCCAGTACTGGCGTGGAAGAAGGCCAAGGATTTGTTCGCGACGCTGAGCCAGCCCGAGCCGGAGAACCAGGCCAGACCAGCCACATTCGAGGAGCTGGTGGTGCTGCTGACCAGGGAGACGGCCCGGAAGATGGTGCACCTCGTCAACTACACGCACACCGATCTGCCCAGGTATCAGAATTTTGAATATATCGATTGCACTGAAGCCCGTTCGCATCAACTAACTTGGACTTTTACTTCATCTTTGACACTGTCTGCGCCTTGTGTTGGCCTTGATATAGTTTATAAAAGTTGTCATTAACGTTTGTTGATGCAACTAGGCCGAAATCTGATGGTGGGATGTCGATTCTTTATTATCTACGAAAAGGATACGTAACTATTGACTATTATAATATGTGTATCATTTTATGCCTTATTGTCTGCACCCGAAATGAAATAATAATCAATAGAAGGTGTAATAAAAAAAAATATTTATTAAAATAAGCAATAAAGAAATAAAAAATTAGCGAGTTTTCATAGATAACACAATTTCCTCAACCGTGTTACGGCAAATAACAGTAGTCTACGTACGTCTAGGTATTGTAGTCTACAGGAAATTGGATGTATAAATGGATGCTGTGGATTCCTTGGGGGAAGCCTATGTTCAGCAGTGAACTTCCTGTGGCTGAATAGATACTAGATAGACAGCGGCCCTAAGTGTTGTGAGACCGAAATAAATGTCTATTGTGGGAAGTAAAGATTGCTTAGGAAAATCTGACGTCAAATAATTAATATGTCAGCAAAATTGTTGCTATTGTAACAGTGTGGCTTTTTGTGAGAGAATGGCCGTGGAGTCATGACCAGGCTGAATAAAAAAAAATTACAAAAGTATTTTTGTTACAGGAATGTCCGTCAAGGCATGTCGCTGATTACCAGACAACTGTCATTCGCAGCAGATGCCCTGCTTAAGGTAATGCACGTTAATATTGCCCCAAATTCACCGATATTCCAGACTAAACTACTTATGTTACATTTTTATAACTAATAAACTTTTGAAGTATACAAGAATTAATATTTATACTTCGTTTCAGTCGGTGCCTGTAGAAACTGCGTTCACGGAAGTGAAAGGCTGGCGCAGCAAGCTTAACGTGCTGCTTCAACAACTGCAGTCCACATCCAAAGTCTACCTTGTAAGTCTATAGATTTTTTCCCTCTTCATGCTGCATTTTCATTAAAGCGGAAGTGGCAAAAACCACTAAAGAGAAGACCTGGAATCGACCAATCATAATATAGAACCTGTCATCATAGATATACCTATTTGCAGTTGAACTTATCTGATTGGTCGATTTCTACACATCTCCCTAGTCCCTAGTTTGATTTAGCTGTGCAGAAATCGACCAATTATTATAGTGCATTTCTATGTCTATTAAGACGACGAGTTGAACCTATGTGACTGGCCGATGTCTCCACATCTCTCCACTTGTCTCTGTTTTAGTATAAATGCAGCTTTATTAATAAATCGATTTTCTTTCTTTTCTTTCCTTATTAAAAGTCGTGACCGTCTTGAAAAGCATTGATGTCTGACGAGCTGTTTCCATCCTCCCATTACAGATAGATTATTTTAAAGTAGAAATTCCCCAATATTTGTATTTCCAGGACTGAGAACGACCTCACTTCATCATCAATTACTTAATCTTAACGACTCACTTTTCTGGAAATCTCCCGGTGGATTTAAACGAGGACTGAATATTGATTTTCATTTTTATAATTTCTGTAACTCTCACTAATATTGGTCAATAATCAATATCGGTTTTGTCAATAATTTTTGGAGTTTTGGCATGGATACCATAATTGATGTCATTTTGATTCAGGCCTCATTAAAAATCCCCTTGTATTGCGTAAATTTTCGTTTAAATAAAATATCTACTCAATATAAATAGTTTCATTTCCTGGTTTTATCAAACGTTTAGTGCTGCAATCTTTGAAGATAATTTAAAATAAATACACCCAACAGTCACATACATAGTCCTGATCCCACACTAAGATCGAGTCTTGTGTCGTGACTCGTGGGTATCAAGAACTACGAGAGACTTTTCGGTCTCACATACAACCAGACCCGGAACAAATATCTGTGGTTCACATAAACATTGCAACAAACTGCGCCACGGAGGCTGAATCATTATATAGAATTATGGGGTAGCAGTAGTATACACTTCTAGGTTACGAAATACAGCTTGTATGATAGTGCCCCATCTCCTCTATTGATATATCACTTTTCCTAGGAACACCTGGCGATATTCCTGGCGGGAAACGAGGAGCGAGAGAAGATAGCTCCGCGGTCGGCTTTCGAGCAACGGGACGACCTAGCGGCGATAAACGGACTCAACTGATGTACAAGCGTACTTACTCTACTGTAATGTTGCGTAACGTTATTGATTAGGTTATAGATTATAACTACGTTTTATAATAGAGGCCATCTGAGTCCTTTCTCCCCCGTCTCCCTTGTAATGATCAGTTGTGTGTCTATAGGCAGTGGTTCTCATCTTACATGACAAGTACGGTCATAATCTAAGATTTACAAGTAGATTCAGCTGGACAAGTCAAAAATTCTGGCATAAAATTAGCTACTATTCATTTTATTTGTGAGAAAATAAAACTAAATTAAAATATCTATGTACTTTCTAATGCGGGAAATATTGCTAAGATATTTCTTTCATCTTACTTCTAATGATTGGCATAACGACTACCGATGATAACGTACCTATGTAACTGCAGTTAAATATTTTTATAACTAAATAAACGTAGGTTACAATAAACTTTTAAAATCAAATAAAGTGTATTTCAATGATTCCATTTTTACATCGCTAATTCTGGGACAAAATAAAGTTACGAGTATAATCTTTAATTTAGTGAACAATCTAGTTAAGCAAGGTCTACTTGACTTTAATTAATTTTAATGTAAACTAATTATAAGCAAAATACAGAACGACTAGGTAGGTACATTTAAATTACTAAGAACTAGTGTCATTAGGTACTAGACTAGTCTAGTAATGACACTAGTTTTGGAAATGTGTAGGTTTTAGTGCAATAAAATTAAAGATTTTTTTGGTTAATTATTGCGTTTTATTTCGAAAGATTACAATTACTGCAAAAAAGATAAGGTATTCAACGAGATATAGACACCTAGATGTTTTGCAATCACATACATATATCCTCCTTGGTCAGACGATACCGATTGCTGTGTGTGGCTGTGAACCTTAAAGTTTTGGGTTCGATTCCTAGATCTAAATATTCATCCTTCCGCTTATAGTTGAAAACATAATTCTGGCGCCTTGTGACAAAATTCGGCATGAGGAGGATGGATAAAAGGCTATGGATTAAAACAGACGAACACATGAGGCGAGAGGGAATGGAAGAGTCGGTGGAGGTCGACCCCATCGGACCTACTTCAACCAGATTGATGGCATATAGGCAAGGGTCAGGTTAAAAGTACCATGAACCCACGAAATCTGAGTTTTCGGAGTCATGTGTATTGATATTCGATCACCACGCACTATAACGGTGAAGGAAAACATCTTGAGGGTTGCATACCCACTATAGACATTTGTAAGAATTTCTATGCTATGTAAACTCCGCCAAGCCGCACTAAACCCCTCAATCGTACCTACTGTAGATTGTAGAGGAGGCCCACCACTGCAGTAGGACGTATATAGGCTGATACAGATGCAGAGGCAATTGTTTCATACAGAATAGCCTCTTTAAAATATTCTTGAATCTGGCTGGTGTAAAATTATGAAGTAACTGAAGGTTTTGACGTGGTTTTGACAGTCAGTTATGTAGTTTTACATTTACTTAATAGGTAGTTTATTAATTTTAGATTTATTTAGCATGTTTGCCGAGTGTTAAATCATAATTAAATGTTATTGATATTAAAGCAAGGTAAAAGGAGAAGAAATGTCTTCTCTTAAAGAACACGTTTTGGATGTGCCGCTTTATTATGTAAGAGATACTTAACTTATGAACAAGTAAAAGTATTTTCAACTATAATTTATAAAATAATTATATTATAAATTTGTAAGTGAGCGATAGTCTCATTAGACACTGACCTGATTAAGCTAAGGACGCGGGTTCCAACCCAAGTCAATACGAATTCCTGGCCCCACATCATAATACCAAGTGGTAAAAATTGTGCACACAACGAGAAAAGAACTATATTTTTTTTATAGCCATGAAAGGTGAGACGAGCGTGTCATTCGCCTGATGGTAAGCGATAACCAAACAACATTATGAATAACAAGGCAATGCTTGGCATTCTACTGCGCTCGCCATCCTGAGACGTAAAATGTTAGGTGTCATTATGTCCAGTAGTTACTCTGGCTACAATGTCCTTCAAACTTGTCTTGCAGTCCTCGAGACCACACACATACAAAGAACATTTGCCACAGTGCGAAGATAGAAATACCTATATTGAATATTTCATCAAGAATTTCTAGTACCTAACATATTTTTCATCAAGCTATTTATTGCATTTTAGCCAGAACACTACTCCGAAGAATTAGGTCTTGTTCAAACCAAAAACACGAGGGAATGGCAGCCGAACTCGGCGTTGTGGATGCTGGTGTACGCGCTTTTGTTGTGGGTGATCACATATCTGATGGTGATCACGTTGTCCCTGACTTTTGACTTTGGAATCCGATCTGTGGCTAGTTTCAACAGTTTGATGCATTGGTACAACGGCAGTTCGTCTTATGAACAGTACAATTCTAAATATATTGTTGCTTATTAAAATTTGTGAGTAGGTATAAAATAGTTTCATTTTGTAGAAGTTTTTTAAGAACTTTGTAGATAAGTCCACCAAGCATGAAGCAACATTACTAAGAAGCGAAGGTAGTTTAAGATTCATGACGTAAAATTCCAATTAAAAATCGTCTTACAAATTTTAAATTACAAGTTCGAAGTCGAATCTATAAAAAGTTGTTCTAATAAATAAACCTTATTACTGCAACGTTTTCTTGTTAGTCTGTGCTGCAACCGTAAACATTATCTGTGGAACGAATGAAACTTTGTTTCCATAATCTGTGGCAGCCCAATCCAAACCATTCGTATTTCATTCATCATTCATTCCTAAGCGTTGTTGTCACTGGGGTGGCGTATTATTTTTTTCATAATCTAAGTTAAAATATTGTTGGGTGTACGGATTCTAGTGGTGTAGTAATAAATCTTGGAGGCCAAAATGCCTTCCATCGATGTGATGATGCCTCCGGGGCAGGGCATGGACATCCCGCCAGAGGAGCCCCAGGCGCCCCCGCCGCCTGTTATCGGCATCATATACCCGCCGCCCGAAGTTAGAAGTATCCTTTTTATAAATATAAAACAAAAATATTTAATGGTTAAAATAAAAATAAACTTATGACGAAAACATAACCTCAATTTATTGTTAATAATTTCCTGACATGGCACTGTTCTGGCACGTCGTGTGCTGGAATCCACGGCCCACAGGGAGGGGAGACGCCTACGTCTCCGCAATTGTGTGTTCTTCAATATTTTTGGAGTCTCAATGGGTCAGCTGGGCTAAAGTAGTACCAGTCTCATAGAAAACCGCTGTGATGTGGCAGCATCGGGTTTTAAGATACCTCATACCATTTTTATGTTATCTTAGATCTATTGGTTGAATATTCATATCCACCTTGATAGCCACCACAGTTATTGACACCTCCACTTACTACGGGGAACGAACACTTTACTAAAACCATAGTATGTAGATAATCTATGTAAGAACAATTAATTGCCCAGCAGTAATAATAAAACTATTATTTTAGAATTGTACATTATTATAAAATAAAAGTAAAAGTCAACATTACATTACAACTGGATGCAAAATTGATGAAAGAAAAACCATTGAGTAATAACTATGTAAGTCCATGCAACATTTACTAAATAATTTATCAGATTTATTTTCAGACATTCAAAAAAATAATTTCTTTAACCACCTCTCATAGACATTGTTGACAAGACCGCCAGTTTCGTTGCTAGAAATGGACCAGAATTTGAGGCAAGAATCCGACAGAATGAACTCGGCAACCCAAAGTTCAATTTCCTCAATTCTGGAGATCCGTACCATGCATACTACCAGCATAAAGTCAAGGAGATCAGAGAGGGAAAAGGTTAATATTTGTTATTTATTTGAACATATTTTTGTTGTTAATGTTCATTCAAATATCTGCAGTAAATATCACTTATGCACACATTCTCAACATAATTACTATCATTTGTATAAAATTAACATAGCCATAACTTTGAGATTCGATATTTATTTTGCAATTTCAAATATTAGACTAAAACTTTTCCTGTGTCTTAAATGTACATACAATGTTTTAGGGCCCGAGTCATTGCCTCCCGCTCCCGGTCTTATGCCACCACCACAACGACCAGGCCTTGCCCCGGCGACCGCAGCACGTCAACAGGAACTACTCAAAGCGGCCGCCCCAGCAGAACCCCCGCCGCCACGCGACCCTCCACCAGACTTCGAGTTCATCGCCGACCCGCCGTCCATATCCGCCCTGGAACTAGACATAGTCAAGCTTACCGCTCAGTTTGTAGCCAGGAATGGCAGACAATTCCTCACTGACTTAATGAAGAAGGAAGAGCGCAACCACCAGTTTGACTTCCTTCGTCCGCAGCATTCATTGTTCCAGTACTTCACTCGTTTGCTGGAGCAGTATACAAAAGTGCTGCTACCGCCGAAAGAATTAGTATCAAAACTAGGCGCTGAGATCCGTAGTGGAGTGTTAGAGCAGGCTCGCAGTCGTGCCGCGTGGCACTCGCACCAGTCGCGACGCAAGGCGGCCGACGAGGCCAAAATCGAGAAGGAACGACTCGCGTACGCTTCCATCGACTGGCACGACTTCGTTGTAGTGGAGACAGTAGACTACCCTGCTGGAGAGCCTGGCGACTTCCCCCCTCCCACCACACCCCTGGAAGTAGGCGCACGAGTCCTCGCCCAGGAGAGAGGCGAAGACATTACTCACGGAGGAGAAGACGACGATACAGAGATGCAGCTGGAATCAGAATCAGACTCTGAATCAGAGGATGATCTTGCCGAAATGGAGGATAGGACGCAGCAACAGCAGCGGCCTGATGATAACCGCGTGCAAGACATGGAAGAGGAGAGCTCGTCATCAGATGACGACGGGCCTTCAGAGCGCGGTGAGGAGGCGCCACTGCCGCCGCGCCCGGACCGCGTGGTGGTGAAGAAGTACAACCCGAAGGAGGCCAAGCCCCGGCCGTCGCCCGCGAGCGAGGAGTGGCTGGTGTCGCCCATTACGGGAGAGAAGATCCCGGCCAACAAGGTGGCGGACCACGTGCGCATCGGCCTGCTGGACCCGCGCTGGCTGGAGCAACGCGACCGCGCCACGGCGGAGCGGACCGACCGCGACGAAGCCCTCGCTCCTGGAGCCGCTATCGAGGCTTCGCTTAAACAGGTGCGCTTACTAACACATTATTTCAAAACTAATATTTTACTATTTGTTCTCTTACATTTTTCATTTGGAACTCCACAACTTTGTAGCGGTCTTCATATATAAAATTATATAACTTAATTTTGAAATCCATTCAGTATACTCGCATTCAACAATAAAACTTCAATTCTGTTAATTTAATTCATCCTGTATTTGAACACTACAGTTAGCGGAGCGTCGTACGGACATCTTCGGCGTGGGCGACGAGGAAACGGCCATCGGCAAGAAGATCGGCGAAGAGGAGAAGCGGCGCGACGACCGCGTCACGTGGGACGGACACACCTCCAGCGTGGAGGCCGCCACGCGCGCCGCGCGCGCACACATCACGCTCGAGGACCAGATACAACAGATACACAAGGTATATGCTTATATTTATTATAGTAAAACGCTGGTTGTTCAATAATAAGGACATTATTTTACAAAGTTTAGTGATGTTTGTACATACAGAATATTTCTAGCTCATTAGCGTTACTGGTACATGATTGAGCCCTGCTGATAATATAATGCCACGGGAGTAAGTTTACTAGAGGGTGTTACACTTTGTGTAAGGTTGTTTCATTAACTGACATGAATTCATATTTGAGAGGATGGATGGTAGAAATCTCACTAGCAAATAATTTTGTCGTTATTCCATATACAATTTAAAAAGTAACTGTTAAACTTCTAAGCTTAATCATTGTCATCTTTCCTCAGGTGAAGGGTCTGCTCCCAGACGAAGAGAAAGAGAAAATAGGTCCGAAGCCGGTGGCGGCGCCGGGCCCGGGTCGCGCGGCGCCGGGGCGCGGCCCCCCGCCGGCCCCCCCGCGCGCCGTGCCCCCCGCGCCGCCCGCGCCCGTGCTGCTGCCGCCGCTCACGCCGCTCATGGTGCTGCCGCCGCTGGCGCCGCGCGCGCCGCTCATACCCACGCCCGTCGGCGCCGTGCCGCCTGTCGGTCTGTACCAATGCATAGTAGTAACTAGTAGGATGCTTGGTCTCATTGGTTATTTGTTGCCGAGATGAATGTGAATGTGATCCTGACCATGTGATCCTGACCCAATCAAAGCTAGACCGCATCAGATCGAATTTGTTTTATCGGATTTTTCAATTTCAACAAACCTTATATCAGTGCATCTTATATGTGTAGTCAATTTATCAAGTAAATATTTAAAAATACATTAATACATAATGCCACAACATGGTCCATATATCCTTAGAATTGAAAAGAGAAATGCGTAAGTTAGAGAAGTGCGTGGTGACCTGTAGATAAACGGACCAGACGTGACTGCCAACATGTTCACGGTGGTCGCGGGATCAAATCCCCGCCTCTGACTTTTCGGAGTCATGTGTGCATTTATAGTCAATCACCGCGCACAATAACAGTGAAGGAAAACATCGTGAGGAAACCTGCATGCTATAGTTATTTGTTATAATTTTTATGTATGTAAAGTCTGTCAACCCGCACTAGGCCAGCATGGAGGACTATATGGTCTAACCCTTGTAATTCATACTCTCGATTATAAAGGAGGCTCGTGCAGTGGGACGTATATGAACTTATATATCATTAGAATTTAAATAGAAAGTCTTTTCAAAGTCTGTATAAAATGCAAATAGTTATATAAGTAACTGCTGACAAATACCAATCAGAACATAATTACTACTACCATAAGTTAATTGAACAATTTTTCAGCTTGTTTACCACATGCAAATGTATCTATCAAAATATATGAATTAATGAATATTTATCTAAGTTAAAACATAAAATTTTACATCATTTTTCATTAAATTTAGGTCAAACAATGGTGGTTACAATTTGCTTACACTAAAAGAATACAAAAAAAAAATGGAATAAAAGTAACACTTTTTAAGGCTATTTTTGGGGAAACATAATTTTCAAAATTCAAATTCAAATTCAAATATGTTTTATTGTGGTACATAGGATGGTGTTATAACTATGACCCGCCGTATTGGCATACAATAATGCAACTTAAATCTAATAAAATAAATTTCGATCTAAATATTTTTTTACTTTTATCTTAATCTTCCCAATCATGCAAATAAGTATTATAGCATGACATTAAATCGCAGGTGCAGTGAACCCCGCAGCGTACGGGTACGGCGGCGTGGGCAGCGCGGTGGCGGCGCCGCCCCCGGAGGAGGAGGAGGGCCCCGCCGCCAAGCGAGCGCGCACCGACGACTCCCTCGAGCCGGAGGCCACGTGGTTCGCACGACACCCGGGTGTGGTGCCGCTACAGGTAACAAGCCAGGACCATACCCATACAGACCATACCCATTTAATAAACACTGTGTGACTTGTGCTATTAAAGACATCGGAGTTTTTAAATACAGTCTATTTTAAGTTTGAAATCAAATGTAATAAAACATACGTAGATGCTTGATTGACTAAAGCTTCACAGTGGTGGTAGTGATGGCCAGGACCTGGAAGAAATTAATTTATTTAACAGCCTCCGTGGCCTGAGTTAGACTCTAGCTGTGATACGAAAGGCCGCGGGTTCGATCCCGCACTGAAACAAATGTTTGTGTGAACCAAAT
Source organism: Deilephila elpenor (assembly GCA_949752805.1). Lineage (NCBI taxonomy): Eukaryota > Metazoa > Arthropoda > Insecta > Lepidoptera > Sphingidae > Deilephila > Deilephila elpenor. The sequence goes on along the minus strand of OX457106.1, from coordinate 12,610,020 downwards.
GTATTTGCTTCGGGTCTGGGTGTTTGTGAGATCGAAAATTCTCTCATATTTTCTGATACCCACGACACATGACTCGATCTTAGTATGGAGTCAGGACTATGTATGTATGTCTGTTGGGTGTATTTATTATTATTATTTATTGTCAGCAATATTTTAACAATAAATAAAAAAATATATTGTATAATTAATAATATTGTACATGCTTTTAATGCACAGTTGTTCAATTAAATATTTTACTTACTTACATACATAAACTCAAGCCTCCCTCCCAGAAGGGATAGGCAGAGGTGCCACCAAGACACTTACATTTCGCCTTGTATGTTCCGTCCCATGGTGTGATAGGGGGCAATCCTATCGCCATAAATCGCCATCGGGCACAAATTCCTGACTCCAGGCTGATAATGAATTGAAAAATCCAATACCAGCTTGCCTGACCCGGGATATTTTACTTACTATAATAAATAATGTAGCAGGTATCTGTTATACAATTATTTGTTGTCCCCAGGTGTCGCTGCCATCGTTGCCGGAGCGCAGTGAGTGGCGGCTGGACGGGCGCGCGTTGCCGCTGTCGCTGCCGCTCAACACCTCCGTGGCCGACCTAAAGAACATCGTGCAGAGGTCTACCAACATGCCCACCGCCAAGCAGAAGCTACATTATGAGGTCACTATATGTCTCGTTACTGCACCTGTGTCAGCTCATAAACGCAAACTGCGGAGTACAGGACGCTTCTACAATCGATAGTTCGATTGATACGCCAACAATTACGATATATGAGCGGTGTGTGTGTGTGTGTGTGTGTGTGTGTGTGTCTGCAAATCGCGTCAAATTTGTTTAGCGAAAAATACTTAATCAAGATTGGATTATTTCAATGGATTAATATTATTTAATTAATACTAATTAGTATTAATTAATTAATTAATTAATTAATTAATACTTCAATTAATTAATTAACAAAGCACCTAATGAATCGAAAAGTAAAATTCGTTAAAAGAAATTAAAATGAGCTTACGTAAAATAAACACATGATTTGTATAACCATCAAATAAAAGCTGTTTACTACTGTACATAGGCTACAAATTGAGAGCCATTGATCATTACCCTCAGCTCATCTTCAAAAATGTGTGGCCTAAATATTCTAAGCTTATTAAGTTTTACTAAATATATTAAACAATATCTAATACTTACAGGGCCTGTTCTTCAAAGACACGAACACCCTGGCGTACTACAACGTGCCTCCCGGCGCGGTCATCCAACTGCAGGTCAAGGAACGAGGTGGACGCAAGAAATAGCATTAACTCCCGACGCTACCGCGTGTGGCGCCACTTGTATTCAACGGATACACTTACAATCTAATTGCACTAAATACACAATAGCTTAATTGGTTATAGATAATGTAATGCGATGGTTTAATAAATTCTATATTGTATGAGTTGTTTTATTGTAGTGAATTTTTGTGATTTGAAAATTCGATGAAACCCCAGCGACACAGAAGTATTAGGCGTCGACAAAGAAACAAAGGAAGTAGTGGCGAAGGCTCCTTAGAAGCCAGTTCCTACCGGCTTCCCTTTTGTAATTTATCATTACACTATAAAGAAGCAAATTATTCAAACTTATTTATTTAATATCAAAACTCAATTATTATTTTTTACATTCAACGACATCTGTCGGCCAGATACGTAAACATTACTAGGAAGCGGCACAGTAAGCCCTTTTTATTGCGACGCGGTGCGACCTCTGGCGAATTCCTGTAAAATTGTTCGGCTTATTCAATAACACTAGCGCGGCCCGTGCGCCGCCGCCCGCCGCCGCCCCGCCGCCACCGCGCCGCCCGTTACGCATTGTATAGTATGCAACAAACCACGCAAAATTGTACCTTAAATTGATATAGATTTAAGGTTCAATTTACGCTAAAAAAGCAAGAGGCAAGCCGCAGCTTCTCCGGCATTTCGTGTGTTTAGGTATAGATATTACTTATTACAATAGCGAAATGCGGAGTTTAATGTATTTATAAGTGTTGTATTTACATTTTTACAATATATTCATGGTTCATGCAATTAGTTTTAAATGTTTTTAATTACAAAATGTGTAATATTAATATTATGGTTTTAATGGAAATTACTAATCGTTAGGAGCGTACTAATATGTTTAGGTTGTCGATTTTACAAATAAAGTTAGTGTTTAGATTTTAGGACGTGCTCGATCCTCGCCTGAGGAATACATTGTCTTACTAATGTTACAACTGATAAATGCGGGGCTATCGTACTTGTTAAAATATTGAGTCTAGGTTTTTATTTCTTTTATATTAATCTTATATTCACGTGCAGTTTAGAAATATACTTTTTTATTTTTCTCATTATGTAAGCATGGTTTACTTTTTATTTCATGGACATTGTAAATATTGTATAAGTACATAGGTAACGAAAATATTAAAATTTAATTGACGGCCGCAATAGGCAGATGCCACAATATCACTTACCAAATGAAACCCATTATTTTAGTTTGGTGAGTAAGATTCTCGAAGCAATAATTTGCTGGTGGGAGGATATTCGCAAAGGTCCGAATATAAGGACACACGTGCTTAAGTGTGTCGCGTTTTGCGTTCATTCTGTGAAACATCACAAAGTAAATTTTTAATCTCTATTCGGACTGCACTACGCTTACTATCAGTCGCATTCACAGATTACTTACTACTAGTCGCATTGTAGTCATTTCGTAATCCCTTAGCCCTTCTAATATTATAAATGTGAATGTTAGTTTGTTTGTTACGCTTGCACGCAAAAACTACTCAACCGATCATCATGAAACTTTGTACACATATTTTTGGAGGTATTAGAAGTAACATAGACTACTTTTTATTCCGAAAAAAATAGTGTTCCCGTGGGATGAAGAAGGAATTCCGATATATTTGCTACTTTTTCATACTCAAAAAGATGGGATGGGACTGGATTACATTTCATCAGTGAGAATGAGACGGGGCGGGCGGGATATAACGGGATGGGACGGGACGGGATGGGAGATTTCAAATAAAATTAACCACGCAGACGAAGTTTGCGGGCAGAAGCTAGTAACAGGATAAAGAAAATAAACATATTTTGTGTTTTGAGCTTCGGCTTCCCTTTTAAAAAATGTCACCCTTCGCCACTGAAAGGAAGTTTTGTTAAACCTGTCATCAATATGCGAAATATTTTTCAGAGCACAAAAAGTACTAGGGCGACAGAGAAAGAAATAACTTTTAGAAAAAGTTGTCATCAATATGTGTAAGAATTATCAGAAGTAAAAAGTACTAGGGCGACAAACAATGGAGGAGGTTCCTATAGTTAGAGAGTTCTACGCACAGTTCGATGTCTGTCGCAAATATATTTCGTAAACGTTTTTACAATGCGCGCGCGCACACCGACCGACAGCCAGAAGACAGATAAAACTAGTTCTTATTTAAGTACCAGAAACATATAAAGTAGATATATTTGTTCTACACAGGGATTTGGCGATATTAGCAAATTTTTTTTTTCTCCTTTCAATTACCAGGAACACATTAAGTTGGTGGAGACTGGAAATATGTTTATTCATAATAAGAAGCTAATTACCTATTGGCTACACCTGATGCTCGCACTAGTTTAAGCCACGCCCACCAACTACGAAGGACCAATCAGCGTCTCCATCAATGATACTAATGTTCTAGAAACAAATGCAGATTGATATTTTGCTTTTAAACTACCCTCGATTCCAAATATCACTGAAGTAAGATGATAAACATACGACTTCGTATTAGTTATAAATTAGCAGTGGCGAAGGGCGACTTTTTAACTTTTTAGACAAAAAAATATACATTTAAACATTTTTATACATGTGATTTTAAATGATATGTTGTGTTCAATGATAGACCATTGTAAAAATTCGTAATAAAAGGGACGTTGACCTTAAAAAAAGTAGGTATAACTTCTTACGTGCGTACATCCTTATGTACTCACGTAAGAAGTTATACACAGATACCTTTTTTAAATGTATTTTATTTATAGTTAATTTATGTACAATTATAATATCACGGATTAATAATTGAGAACATACGTTTCAGGAGAAAAGTCAGTTCCACGGTGTAGATAAAGAAAACGCGCTTTTTAGTAAACATTTATTAAAAACGTGTAAAAATAGTAACAAAGCTTGCATGAATCTCATTAACCATGATAAAATATAATTTAGGCTTGTGTGTGTTTGTCAAATTAAATATAAATAACATTACAGATGAATTGAGGAAAATAAATATAAATCAAGAGATACTAGGACAATATTAAATTGCAGTTTCCAGTACCCATGTCTTAATGAATTGATAAAAGAAAGAGATATTAAAGATTACTATGTTTCCTCCATATTTTATTTAATTTTATTTATATTGGAGTTTCTAAATAATATGCTGTATTACAAATCTAAATGTGTATTTGTAATTTTGTATTCATTTAACAAACACATAACCGGCCTAGATTAAAAACATGTAAAAATCATAAAGGAATGTATAAATTGCACATTATTTATGTATTTATAAGCACCATTCTGCGTGTCAATTGATAAAATATTATAAAAACAAAACATTATATAAAAATGATCACAACATAATTCAGATTCTAAATCCGTTCACACACTTACTATAACACTAGTATATTCTTATATATCTTAATAATATTACTTATTAAAACTCGTGATTCAAACATAGTCATTAAATAACTCAAAATATATCCAATTGGATGTACTGAATACCAAGAAATGAATCCATTGCTTTATATAAGTCAGAAAATCAATAATGATAAATATTCCTTATAATAGAGTGCATAAAAGTATGCAGTGTGTGAACGGTAAAACGCATATAAATAAACAACAATATAAAATGATTAGATTATAGTAAATGCTTATGGAATGTAAATAGTCATTATTAGTGAGGTTCCGATCAGACCAATGAAGGCACATTAGTTAAATTACAGCTAGTGTCTTTGCAAACAATATTTAGATACAGGGTGCTTCTAGCCCTGGGTAATCTAGTACAAGATGGTCTCATAGAGGTTTAGTGGGAATACCGGTATTTTTTTTTATTAAGACCTAGTTAAACAGTAGCACCTAGGAACAATCCGGACTGGAAGACAGGAGACACCGGCATAATCCTTTTTACCTCTCCTAGGATTTAAAGATGAGTTAAACAATAGACATATTTTACCCTAGTTCAAATAATCCACTGTGCATCACAATTTGGAGATATTGTTTCCGGTTGATGTAATTCACGAATGATTTGCTAAGATATGCCTATATTGCGTCTTTATAAAGGCCGCAAGATTTTATGACGACCATTACACATCACCATTGATATAATTACAAAATAGTTTCTTGCATTGCAATTTTTGTCTTACAATCAGCACTAACTTTGCAGCAAAAACATTTTCTTCCACGGACAATGAGAAAAACAGTGTGCTATTTTCAATTCTATAACGATCGCAATTAAGTTCAATATACCTCAATAGTATCGATATCAATACTTGAATGTGTTTAGTATTTTTGCTGCTCAATTTGATCTGACACCTAACTCTAGTGCATTGATTTATCTGAATTACTTTCACTATTCTCTTATACATAATGCTAATGTTGATATGTAACTAATCAAGGCACGAATTTTACCTATGTTTGCAAGCAAAGCTTTTAGTTGTAAAATAATGTACTATAAATATTTCTCGATATGTTCTGATGTTATCAATATGTTTGTTAATCAGATTTTAGAATCAACTTTTTGAATTAACCATTTGCAGTTATTAATGAATCGTCAATCTATCTTATCCCATATCCATGTTAAGTCATGTCTTTATTGTAAGTTTTTCTAGTTTCTTTAAATTTACCTTTCATGAGCTTTCAGCGACAATGTAAAGACGAATCATTTTTTAGCATAACCATTGCATTGCATTCTTAGTAATACATTTGTTTTCTTATAGTATCCATCGTTAAAAATATTGAGATCTTTACAACCTTCAAAATTTTCGAACCAAAATAGCAGCGTTTTATAAGTTGATTCTACAATCTGATAATGTTTACTGTGTTATTTCTTTTTACTGGAGTTTGGGAATGTTCTCGATCATCTCTCGGTAGCGGGCCAGCATGGGCGTGTAGATCTTGTCGTGGTCCGGGTACGGGGTCGCCACTGGAGATACCGTCGGTTCGGATCCTGTCAGAATATATACATTGGATTTATATGCTACCACTGGGAACTAGGCTAGTCTCATGCTTAGTTTTAAAGTGAGTGAACCCAAAAAAACTAGGATAGGGTAATGTGACTGCACTACACCTAAAGTTTCTCGCCTCGAAGATACGATCATCGTAAGAATATAAAAAAGTTGCACCGTGTAAACATTTGTCAGAACACGATAATCTATGGCGGTTATGTCATACAATAATCGCATTCAATTCTCCCCGCGAGAAAATCTCTTCGTGTAAATGGGGCTTAATGGTAAGAGCAATGGCACGTAGAAATATTGAACTGATTAGTAGCAGTGTTCAGCAATTCCAGTGACTAAAAATGGTGTGCAAGGTCTCCCTATTTGTTATGTTAGCTTTTGGTCCACTATGTTAGTCTAATGGATGTTGAGGATGGAGTACTTTTATTAGTGGTCGCTCAGTCCAGTTACATAATTTTTAAGTATGAAATATTTATTTATTTATTAATCCTTTATTGCACCATAAAGAAAAACAATTACAATGAAATAATATAAAAAAGAAAAAGTACAGAAGCCGGCCTTATCGCACTGGGCAATTTCTTCCAGGCAACTTTAGGATGGATATAAAAACAGGAGAATGAGAGGGCAGTCAAGGAGTAAATAATAATCTAGAATAATTAAACAGTAAACTTGTAATTAAATACATAGACATATTTAAATATAGATAATATTATATAAATACAAATACCTACACACATATTTCAATTTAAATACACAATACACAAACTACAATATTATACAGGGTATATCAAGACTGCGACCGAAAACGAAGCCAGGTGGTAGTTTTAGTAGTTACAAACACGATGCAAATAAAAATTTCGCCAAAATAGTGAAAGATATTTTTTTTATAATTTTTTAAAAATCATCGTGTTTGGGTGGTAAATACCTAGTTTTTGCGAAAATACTAATTTATACCCTTACGTACCATTGCGTGTTTAAAAATAAAGAGGTGTACATAATTATTTTAGGGAAACTATGTATATATCACCCGAATACGAAGATAAGTAAAAAATTACAAAAAAAAAGTTGTCGATTTTTTTTGCGAAATTTTTACTTGCTTTGTGTCTGAAGTCACTAATACTACAACCTGGCTTCGTTTTCGGTAGCGGTCTTGATATACCCTGTATACTATACATACATAGACATACATATATACTTATACTATAATTTACCAGATAATGCGCAGAAATATTGTTACCTGGTAGCTTAGTGTTGGTGGCGGCGCTCCACACATCAGCTGCCCTGATGGCGGCGCCCAGCAACGCTGCATTACCGTGCTGTTCCTGTAACAAATTCAAAATTGTTTACTCCTCCCTATTTCTGTATCAAAATGCGTGTTAAAATAAATACTCCGCTGTTTTATTTCACGACAAAGTGACTACAATGCACCTAACTTTATAAGCTATTCAATCCAAATAGAAGTAAATATTAATTATCACTCACTGTTCGATATATGGCCGGTTTTCTCGATAGATATACAGAGGTTGAACCCAAAGTGCAATACTTGCGTATATCCGATATAACCAACCCAGGTTTTCTAGTATCATGTAAAATGGTTGCTTTTGGGGCAAAAATTTCACCACCAAATTCTTCACCTTAAATGATTGTAAGTATGGTTATAAATTATAATACGCACCAGCACGTATACGGGCACGTTGAACACATCGGAGAATATCTGCAAGAGGTCCTTGTTGACGGCCGCGCCGCCCGTAGCTATCAGCCGAGACGATTCGTCTGAACACAAAAATATATTTACATTTTATTCATGTGGATGGATACTTTTTAATGTGATATCCACAATACTAATGAAACATGCTCGTTTGCCCTCTTAATAATAAAAAAATGTACTCGTCTACTACATATCAGACATACAAAATGTTTTCGTATAGTATTCGGTAGTAAATTGAAAAGGAAATTAACTGCCTCGGTGGCGTAGTTGTATTACGGTACGGTTACAAAGCTGAGGTCTCGGGTTCGAGTCCCGGGTCGGGCAAAGTGATATTGGATTTTTCTATTCATTATTAGCCCGGAGTCAGGAATTTGTGCCCGATATGGCGATAGGCTCGCCCCCTATCACATCATGGGACGGAACATACAAGGCGAAATGTGGGTGTCCTGGTGGAGCCTCTGCCTACCCTTTCGGGGATAAAGGCGTGAGTTTATGTATGTATGTAAATTGACATAGTTATTGGAAAATATATTTACTAAGGAAAAAAAAGCTTGTGTATGGTGTGTTTTTTTTTCTTCACCTTTATGAACCATCGTCCTGAATATGATCTTAATAAGTTGGATTTTATTTGTTTTACTACTACATTAACTTGTGTAGATTTTTGAGAAGGACGACTTTTTCTCGTGTGCATTTGTTACGATCAACGTCATGGCATGAGCATAACTAGTGCAGCACGTACCGGTGTGCAGGCCCATGTCCTCGGCGTGTGCCCTGCGCGCGAGCGCCTGCCCCTCGAGCAGCGCGCGCGCGTGGTGCTGCGCGGGCAGGCGCGGGGTGCTGCGCCCCGCCGCGTCGCGCTGCCAGCTGCCCGGCGCCGCGCGCGGGACTATCTCCGCCGTGTCGTAGTATATGCCTGCATACATAAGCATTAGTATAATAAAGGACTTACAAACTGTTGCCAAAATATTTTTTTTAGACCAGTATGCAGATATTATCAAAATCACATGTATGTACGCACGCCCGCATTCACACACATTAATATCCAGTGTGTACACTATGACTCTACCACTTTTACTTAGCGCAATATCACGCTGTTAATAGTTAGCCGACCCATGTGTTCCCTCTTTACAAAAATCCTAGATCCTAAATTCTAAAATCTTAAGACACCATCAAGAAGCAGTCACAATTGTATCAAAAGCAAGAAATAATTGCATGTTACTAATTATTGACACTAACTAGACGACATTATATTTAAATAAATAAATAAATACACCCAACAGTCACATACATAGTCCTGACCCCACACTAAGTTCGAGTCTTGTGTCGTGGGTATCAGAAACTACGGGAGACTTTTCGGTCTCACAAACACCCAGACCCGAAACAAACACCTGTGGATCACACAAATATTTGTTTCGGTGCGGGGATCGAACCCGCGGCCTCTCGTTTCACGGGCGGTGCCTAACCAATTGCGCCACGGAGGCTGTCAATTTATATATTCACAATCACTATTTGAAGTAAATAAAGCCAACTTACCCATATTCCCCATATTGCCTCTAACGGTGGACCGCAGCAATTCATTAAAGGCATCCCAACTCGGGCCGGCTAATTGATCCCGGTGGTTCTGCCTGGTCAAGGAGCCGTTGGCGAAGCACAGCAGCGCCATGTAGGGCGCGTGGGGCGTGGGCCCCACCAGCACGTGCCCCGCCAGCGGCGCCGCGGGGGCCTGCAGGCCCAGGATCAACGTGTCGCTTGTACCCAGGCTGAGACCCACCCAGCCGGTGCGGAGACGGAGACCTGGGCATCATAAATAATCGGTTAGCTACACACAATATACTACAGTAAACGAAGCGAAAAATCTGCGAGCACGTGCCAGGTACGCGAAAACATAGCGGAGCAGGAGGGAAGATAGAGAAACTACATAAAAATGACAGAGATAAAAACAGCAAGAGCGGTATAGCAATCGTTTTAGTACATTCAGTTGACGGTATCTTTTAACTCAATGTTAAACAGTATTCGGTATGTAAGTTAGGAGGCTGGCTGTCAAAGGGGTAAAACACAGACCCTACAAACACCCTGTGTGTTTGTACATACTTTAAAATACTGAAACATTAAGTTATTTTTCTATAAACATCCACAAATATTATTTTCGGATATAAATTGAAATAAAACTATTTTATACGGATTTTATCGCGATTTGGTTTAATTTTTACATTTTTTAACTTCCCGACGTTTCGATTACTTTACAGCTTTCGTGGTATAAAATAGTTTTATTTCAATGTGTAACATTCACGTAAATCTAAGAAACCATTCGGATATAAATGTTAGGAAGACAAGTATCTTGCAGTAACTAATTTCTGATCCACATGAAGACTTATATTTCAGTGTGTCAGGTCTGTTGGTCTGTCGGGTGTACCTGCAAGTGCTGAGCAGTTGTCTCCAGTGAAGGCGATCACGCGACACTCGGGTTTGAACCCGTACCGCTGCACAAAGTACGGAGATATCGCTCCCAGATCCGTCGGCGTGGGCACTGGAGTTCTAAGCTTGACTTCTAACGTTTCATCACCACATTCCTATAATTAATATTAATTAACATCATGGAAAGGAACATACAAGGCGAAATGTGGGTGTCCTGGTGGCGCCTCTGCCTACCCCTTGGGATAAAGGCGTGAGCTTATGTATGTAATATTAATTATAGATAGAAACACGTCTATTAATATTTATTTTTATAATTATTTTGTTATTCTTAAACAAAAGTATTTGGTTTTAATATAATTTAGATTTAATTCGTTGGACGTCCACTCACAAGGTTGGCACTGGACAGACTAGACAAAGACAGCCATAATATAAAACTTACAGAAATATCACTTTCATCAGGTCATTGTGAAAACCTTTAAAAATTCCTATGATTACAATCACATTACAATAGACTTCCTATAAGCGAATAAAACCTCATTTACACGGGGAGAGTTTCTCGGTCTCGTAGATATTATTATTGAATGGATATAAAAAAGTTGCATCTTGTAAACATTTGTCAAAACACGATAAGCTATGGCGGTTATGCTATAATCGCATACGATTCTCGAAGCAAGAAACTTCCCCGTGTATATGGCGTTTAAGAGGATAGTACATTTTGAAATAAAACTATTTTTTCTATCGGATCGCAAAAACTAGCAAACTTTTTAAATTAACTTTTTAATTTAATAATTGTAAATTAAGGGTAGTTAAATTGTAACAGTCACTGAGCGGATGACTAATGCCTCAGTCCGCCCCGTGACCACAAAAGCTGTAAAGTAATCGAAACGTCGCGTCGGGTAGTTAAAAAATGTAAAAATTAAACCAAATCGCGATAAAATCCGTAAAAAATAGTTTTATTTCAATGTGTAACATTCGCGTAAATCTAAGAAACCAGGATAGTACATTGTCAATCTTACCTTCAAAGCCCTGTCATCCCACTCCTTCTTATTAATATCGAGCAAATTCATCCCGGACCCATCAGCCAGGTCTATAGGCGCCACCTTGCCCAGGAACAGCGAGGCTGCGAAGGAGGAGACCAGGGATATCCGGGACGCGGCCTGGTATACGCGAGGTTTGGTGCGGTACACCTTGCGGATCTGCGGGCCAGTGAAGCGCTCGTATGCACGAGAGCCCGTGGTTTTTGCTAGCTCCTGTGAAGGTGAGTTAGGAGGTAGAAATCTGCAGTAGAATGGGGTGAAAACCTGGTGTATTTCCGCATATACTTAAATAAATAAATACACCCAACAGTCACATACATAGTCCTGACCCCACACTAAGATCGAGTCTTGTGTCGTGGGTATCAGGAACTACGCGACTTTTCGGTCTCACAAACACCCAGATCCGAAACAAATATTTGTGGTTTACACAAACATTTGTCTCGGTGCGGGGATCGAACCCGCGTAGCCAACTGCGCCACGGAGGCCTTCACTTAGTTTTATGATTAGCCGCGAATGGAGTAGTTCCACTATTTCAAATTAATGAATGAAGTAATTGTTTTAAGTAGTTCGTTATTGCTCGAGATTGCACAATCTGGACAACTTACGGCCGGTCTCTATATCCTATCTATCTTTAACAAGAGCTTAAAATAGCTACCATTACTATGTCGATTCAATTCTGCGCTTCAATAAATAAACATTGACCTATACATTTATCTTACCTAGCTATATATAAATATATGCATCATATCTATATCTATCTATCTTTGTTAGCTGAAACATAAAATGCATCGAAATATCTAATGAAATCTCTTGTTATAGATAGATAAATTATAGAAACCGGCCGTCAAACGTTATACAATTTTATAAAGAATATTTTCCGACTACCGCAATGTTTCATCACAAACCACACACATTATACAAATCCTACATTTTAAAGGATTTTTCTACATTTATTCTATAAAATCCACTCGTACGTACCTCCGGCCCTCCCATAGCCTCCTCCAGAGCCTTGCAGTCCTCAGTAGTGCTGGAGTCCATCCACACGGGCGAGTCACACACGAACGCCGTTGCTAACTGTGTATGCAAGAAGTCGTCGGGAGTCAGGTTACCCAGCCGGGACTCCGCGTCCTTCGACCACCATACCGAGCCGTGTTGCTGCAACAAATGTATAAGACTGTGTCGAAAAATAGCAAATAAATACATCCAACATTATACAAGCATTATAACGGTGAAGGAAAACATCGTAAGGAAAACTGCATACCATAGCGATTTGTAAGAGTTTCTATGGCATGTAAAGTCCGCCAACCTGCACTAGGCCAACGTAGTAGACTATACAGCCTAACCTCTATCAATCATACTCTCGATTGTAGAAGAGCCCCGTACGCTGCAGTGGAACGTATATGGGCTGATACACATAAATAAATAATAAATAAATACAGTGTGAGACTGTTTGGTGTTTTAATTTATTTATTTAACCATACACGATGGTGCCAAATAAGTCAATGCACTTGCATCGGGTAGTCAGTACTTCATAGATACGGAAAAATTGGGAAAGTAAGCAGTATTTTCTGACCTCGTTAAGTACTACCTACGGACCAATATCAAAGGATTTGAATAAATGAACAAGTTAAAATCGCAGTTTGTTCTCATAGCTACAGTTACTGTCCACGCTACTATACGACAAAATACTAGCAGCATAAAAATAATTAGGTCACGTTAATGTTGAGACCACACCTTAGTGTTATTTTAGTTGTCGAGGTAAACTACGATAAATCTCCTGCAAATAATAATACCTTCAAAATATTAACTATTTTGGTAAGCATTAAAACCCAGGCTGTTGCCTGTTGCATAAGGCTGCGGGTTCGATGTAATAATATTTGTTAACTTATAAAAAAATTGCGAAATCCTAAACCGAAGAAATAGTAAATATCGTTTAGAATGTGTATGTCGAGAGTTTCGTTCAGCGTATATCCGAATTATAACAAACCGATATAATTATCTGAATTTTTGAGGGGGCTCCAACTCATTTATGAAGCCGTAAAGTCAGCTCTTTATTGAAATAAAACAATTTTTACAAATTTTATCGCGGGTTTTGTTTAATTTAAAAAAAAACCTAAGAAACCATCAGCCTTTTATGTTTTTAATCGATTTCAAAAAAAGGAGATTATCAATTCGACCTGTACCTATTCAATTTTGTCAGAATTGCACAGTTTTTGGATATGCCAGTCTATACCAGCGTCTGATTACGTATGCCAAATTTCATAAATGTATGTATGTTGTTTTTTGCTTCATCCTGCCCATGACGTCATCCAAAAATTGTATGTTGTCTTGTTACAGTATATTTGTACTTTGCCACAACAGTATAGACATGGAAAACACATAACTTTGTAATGATATCACTGCATTGATTCATTTATTTTCCAAGGCTGTTCACCCACAAAAAAAAAACATTGTAATTTTTTTTTTGCATATTTCTTTACAACAGGATTAATTTATCTTTCCACATTATTCTGATTTAATTCAAATTGAATGTCTCAATCATTTACAGCCTAATATGTGTTTTTTTGCAAATTCAAAATATTAAGTGCCTTCGATTTTCATTTATGTTTTTACACAGACATGACACTAGGACTTTAAAGAACCTGATGGTTCATACTTCATGCAGTCCAAAAGATTCTGTACCTTAGTTAGGGGTCTATGTGTAACTGTTGCAAGTTTCTGTTACCTGTGCTGCTCCAGATAGAGCTTCGACTACGGAGAAGTCTACTCCGGCCACCACAAGCCTGTCCATCACCATATCCAGGGCTTTGACCCATAGCAGCGGCGGAGCGGCTACCTCACCCCGACGCTCACCACGCAGGACGCCCCCCGCTGTCCTGTGGGGCGGAAATTATGGTTAAAATATATTATTTCTTTTGTTTCTAAATATATATATTTTTTTGTTGACAGGTTTCTTCAACTAAAGTTGTTCTGTGTGCACAGTGCTTTAATGATTAAAGTAAAGATATTTTTTCCAGTGGGAAGTTTATTGCCATGTAGAGATTATTTGCTCACCTAAACTCTGGAAGATCCACATCGAACTCCACATCTGCCTCATGGAGCACATGGTAGTCTTCGCCAATCACTATGGCTTTTAGCTGTAAAAACAATATAAATATCAAATTATTAATGTATACTCTTATTATGATATACTGTGCTGCTATTGCATGGTTTGTTAAACCATTTAAAAGAGTCACCAATTCTAAAAAAATGCAAAAAAAAATACTAAAACCTGTATTAATAAATTAATAATTTTGAATGTATTATTAAGCTTGTGAGTCGATTTTAGAAGTTACAATAAAAATAAAATATAGGACCAAAATAATAATAATCAAAAATAAATGGCTGCTAATTCGTTCCAAATTCAAGTTTTGACAAATTCCATTAATAAATGTGAACGCCGGAAGTTTATGCAAAGTAGCCAGACAAATTAAAATTAAGCAGTGTTAAAAACATCGTTGAATCGATTACTTACCGCGTTTCAATATTGAAGAATATGAAATAAATATAATACCATTTGTGAATACGTACCAATGAACACTACTGCAGACGCATCATTTTAATATTTTTTATAAGCAAATGTTTGCAATGAGGAAGATAGCATTAACGTGAAAAACAATTGCAAAATAATTGTATTATTGTAGATGTTAATCAATTTTTTTACGTACTCTTTGTGTGCTAAAATCAAATCCCAAAAAAGTTTTTTTCTTCTCTTCCTCGATCATGTTTTTTTTTATTTTGACAGCACGGATAGACGGACGGTGGCACGGTCGCGTTCCGTTCGGGAACGTTCAGAGACAGCTCCTCACTTTCCGTGACTGAGAACCGTTTTAACAAAATTCATGCGATTTCACATTATCATTAACGTATTTTATTAGTCTGAGTAGAAATTAATCGTCAAAGTCGGGTGATTCGCGTAATGCGATAAACAATACCCACCAAGGTTGTCTTTATCTGTTAATGATAAAACAATTATATCACAGTTATAAACTATATCTCCCTTTATACGGTAAATATTACATAAGTTTCAAAACAAATTAAATATGGTAAGTCATAAGATCAATGTATGTAACTTAAGGTCAAAATCTCTAGTAGCCCTAAAAGGTTCTGCAGCAATTTAATATACCCACTTTCTTCAGATACCTTTAATGTATGAGTTAAAAATCATCCGAATGGGTTAAAAATGCGTCCACATTTCTATTAAGACAATAAACAATTACAATGCGCAACGGTTAATTACTCCCATAACGGCAGCCGAACATATTCGTGTGAATCATGCTGCACATACACCACAGGGCAGGCGAGTTCACTGACCCACATACTGATCTCACACTAATTAAAAACTGAAAGTAATCCCTGTATTCGTGCATTTTTTGTTTTATACTGGCACGGCAAATTAAATCTCATTAGTAACTACAAGTCGCCTAATGTTAAGCGCAGTGCAATACGAATACAATATCCAGCTGCGCACAAATATGCCATTACAACTATACATTTTTATTATTACTTATTAACCATCTTATGATTACCTGTATGATACATTGACCGAAATGCCGATCACCGAAATTGGCCAAAACCCGACTCACTTGAGTGTGTGACTGTGTACAATAAATGTGCTGTTATTGTGATAAAATGTTACATTTCTCTACTAGCTTGTTAGGAGGCCTCGCATCGTAGTTCAAAGAGAATGTGGACCAAAGACTCACGTAAGAATCTCTCGACGGTTTTCATAATTATGCCGGCGTGCTTAATTGCTTCTTTACGCTTCGCTTAGAGAGCCCAATTTTGTAAACTAGAACTTGTGAGTTGGTAGGATTACTAGCTATTTTTAGATGTCTAAAATGCCTAAATATGAGAATAATCCATGTTTCACAGTATTGTGAATTTGCACGGAATATTTGTCAGGCGTTATTGAAAGTTCGACAAAGTGTTTATAAATAAAGATTAAAGGAAAACGCAGATGGTATGGTATAGTTTGTATTTATATTTATATTTATGTGCTTAAGTATACAGTAAATCCCTACTTTGACTAATAAAACCGCTAAATGTGAGCCCGATTCGGGCACTAAGAATTTCGTACCACATAATTGCTCACATTATTAAAATGAATAAATAAATAAACACCCAACCATAACACCCAACAGTCACATACATAGTTCAGGCCCCACATTAAGATAAATTAAGTCTTGTGTCGCAGGTATCAGAACTACGTGAGACTTTTCGGTCCCACAAACACCCAGACCAGAAAGAAATATTTGTGGGCCGCACAAACATTTCTTTTGGTGCGGGGATCGAACCCGCAGTCTCTCGTTTCACAGCCGGCGTCTAACCAACTGCGCCACGGAGGCTGTCAAACTAGGTAGGTTTTGATATGCTTGGGTCAATGTATATGATTTTTCATGACTCTTACAACCCTTAACCCGTTGTCGGGCAGCCCTTAGTTTGCAGTACGGAACTTTACTTTTTTCACTAGTTCAATTAACGCGCCTACTATTTTCTCTTGTTCAATTAATTTTAATAGTTTGTAATCCAGAGTCCGAGGGGCCCCCTGAGCTTGGGGATCCCAGGGCACTACCCTGTCGTCTAGCCCTCCGGTATCTACGCCACTGGGTGATATTCGTGGTATAAAGTCCTGCAAACTCACGCTGAAATATCTAAGTGTGCAGATTGCAAACAATTGACACTTACCATTGAGGCAAGGCGCGTCTCTTGAATACATTATTAGCAAAAATTAACAACCGATTGGAACATGGTCTTTTTCACTGAAGCTTACGGGTTTAATGTTGGTCCGAAAAAAATATTTATGTGGTCAACAGCTCTTTTCTTGTTATGGGGGTTGATTTAAGTGAAAATTGTGTTTGTAAAACTCACTCTTGATACAGGCAAAATTACTACTTAATCACACTTTTTTAATCTGAAAAAATAGTGGATGCTGAATGCAATAGATTGATTTTTGTTCTTATGAGTAAATAAAAATTAATTAGCCCACATAAATCCCACTATAGAATAGAGGCATCCTCTCTAAGATTAAATCTGACTTGGGCCATAGTCCACAAATCTTGATTGTTGCCGATTAAGACTTCTAGCTTTAGTCTACTTATAGCTGCGGATAATGCTAGTACTTAGGTATTGAATCGGCATGATCAGGCATTACTAAATAAGTCATCGATATTCTACTTCATGAGACAGACATTCTACTTACGAGAGCGTCTTTTATTATTTCGCCAGGAGGCTCTAAAAATATTTCACGGATTCGAAACACTCATAATTTTTTTTACAATTTAAATTGGGAATATACATTAATTTGCCCAACTTCCAGCCAGCGTCATCTGCCTCAGAAAAAATATGTTTTTTAAATCTGCTATTAACAAAAACCACATAGGTATTAGGTAGTATTATTATCGGAGGCATAGATTATAGTAATATCGGAGGCTTTACATACTGGTACGGTGTGCTGTGTGCATGTAACAAGAGTAATCGCGTGGAAAGCCGGCCGGCGCGCCCCGGCTATATATAACCTGGCCACCCCAACGCTCAATGGAACGGTAATTCACGCCTGCGGCACTTCAAATACGATCAACTTTGAACATTAGGCCGGCCATCACACGCTTTGCTTCCTTTGCCACTTGCTACCTACTTACCTACGTGTATGGTGGCGAGTCAATTCGGCTTCGACCACACCCTTTGAAGACTGTGCTTAATTTATACTAGTTTTTTTATTACGTTACCGACAGATAAAGTTATACAACTATCCAGACGGAAGGGTAAAATAATTGCTTCTTTTTATACTGATCCAACTATGTTGTTCCGACGGGTGTAATAATCATTAACAAAACCATGATAGGCTGTTCGAAACTGGATACACATAGACTGAATCGGGTTCATGTGACAAAACTTTCGAGGGTCCCTATGATGGTGTCCCAACATCGTGTTTGGTAGTCACTATCCGAGATATGGGGTCTATGGAAATCTCTACCACCAGTCGAAATACAACAGAATATAATTTCACGTCGGTTTCCTGTAAGTAAACGATGTCTACCATCTCAGTCGTACTAGGCTCGAGCACTTAATAACTTAACTTCCGTAAAAAAGACAATGTTTAAATGATAGAGTCCAACAAACGAATAATAATATATTATTATTATTTTACAAAGCTCGAAAATATGTTACGGATTTAAATGTTACCTGATAGAAAGTCAGAATGGCTGTCCATGAATCTTTGCACCCTTAAAGATCGATGAATGGCTGCCTACACCAACGACCAAGTTCACCAACGACAAAAGAAACAAAAAAGAAGAAAACAGTATGTGTTGCTGAGGGAGATTCTTCCGCCGTTTCTTCTTCACAGCTACAACGCATGCCGAAACGGTGGTAGCAGTTATTAACGATTCAGGAGATCTTGTACAAGACTATTTGAAAAAAGAATATTTTGATTTTGATTTTTGAGGCAGCGTTTCTTGCAGTGAATGAGATTGCCGTTTGTCCAACGTCCCATTACTCCGACTGTCTTTTTTACTCCGATGAAGAACAATTATTATACAGGAAAGTCGAGCGTTACTGTAGCTGTCATTAGTATAAAAAAAAGTTTCGATCCTAATTCGAAATTTCGAATGAACCGTGTGTTCAACTGTTTCGACTCAAGAGAATGCCATAGGGCTGCCATATGGCTGGCTATATCGAAGGGCGAGAGAAGATCGTCTCTTGCGGTTCGATACTCTTTCTGGAATACGTTGCACTTAATATCCAGTACAGTGTAATCGTTTTGTCGTGCCAGTATTTAAGCAATTATAAAAATATTTACAAACGAAAGACAGCAATTTCTTTAAAAAATATATAGCCGGAAACGAAATCATAGAAGTTGAAGATTATTAGCCTGGCCTCAGGTATTTGTGCCCGGTATGGCGATAGGCTCGCTCCTAATCACATCGTGTGACGGAGCATACAAGGCGAAGCGTGGGTGTCCTGGTAGAACCTCTGCCTATTCCTTCTGGGAAAAAGGCTCGAGTTTATGTATGTATGAATTATGGTCGTATTTCGACCGCCGGGCGACCCCTAGTCGTTTTCTATTTTACATGTGACAGGCAAAGGAAGTGGAATCCATAACGCCATGGCGCGGCGATCGTTGCGTTGCAGCTAGCGCGGCTTGCGCGGTGGCTGCGGCGTCTGCTCGCCGCGCCGCTAGGATGCTGCGCCTCTCAATATTGTAAACAAGAGCTTATTCGATTGGTGGGCGGCACCGCGCACGCGCCGCGCTACGTGATCTTGCTGTGAGGTCCTTTCATTTCATTTCTTTAGTATTTTTTCTTGAAACACAAACTCGTTGACAATATATGTGTAACTTGTTTTCAACTGTCGTAATTTCTTTGAAGCTTGATACGCGCGCAAATCACAATTCTTGAGAGACTACTGATCATACATTCGCTTTATCTCCCTCACATAGGTCTATTTTTGCCACCTTTATAATGACTATTCACAGTAAGCGATATAGCGAAAACTGGCACTGGATTGTGAGAGGCGAATCTGGCAGGACACCCTTGCAACTGTTGTCGCTGGTTGTCGTCGTAATGGGCTTATTTTTTAATGGCACTACAAAGTGTAGGTACACAATACACATTAATATAACAGCAGCAGACGAGATAGAGAATCCACGGAAGACTGAAGTTAAGCTCTCGTTGGGCGACACAATTATTCTGACCTGATTGTATGCAGATGAATAGGTACAGGATCACTGCTTACGGTGGTCGCTATTTTGGCGGTTACGAATATATCCTAGCTTTAGGGTTACCGTCACTATCACTTACCGTATGAAACGCAACAGCAAATCTTTTTGTGTAATGTACTAACCCGGTCGAGTCAACTCGTACGTGTTGTAGCTTTAACGATCTAGCAGGGCTCTACCACGTATAAAAGTGCTCTGGTTCGATGATGATGAACTATTAAATTTCTATGGACAAGGTTGCATTTTTCCGCTTCATGTTCATTCGTCGATAATCCTCATAATCGTATAATACTAAAACGACGGTTGATAGAGCATAGTGCGACTAGATGTCAAAAGCTCATATTTTCATTCCATAAATGTTATACATACATAAACTCACGCCTTTTTCCCAGAAGCGGTAGGCAGAGGTGCAACCAGGACACCTACGATTCGCCTTATATTTTCTGTCCCACGATGTGATAGGGTGCGAGCCTATTCGAGCGATTCGAACCCGAGACCTCAGCTTTGCCGTCATACCGTAGTACAACTGCGCCACCGAAGCATAAATATCATTAATTATAGAATAGATTAATCACATAGAAAAAGTGAGCTGCGAGGCTTAATCGCCTGACGCGCATTCACTGGCTGCTGGATCATGTTAGAAGAAAACAATGAAGATGACTCATGTAGAAATAGAGCCCTACTCTTACATTTTGTGATACATGGTACTTTAAGAAATATTTAATGAGGTAAACTGTTAGTTAAACCAGTAGGTAACGATATAATTAGTCCCATTAAAGCTTCCTTAATATGTAGAGTTTTTTCATGGTTCACAAATGAGTTCCAATAAAAAACAGGGATAGGAAATGGAATATTATGGTATGTTGGTCGTTTGTCGGTCAGAAAGCGTTTCTTTAAAGATGACATCGATCGAAGCTCGGGATAAAAAGCCGCCGGCACAAGGATCGCACATGGGGCAGCGTGCGTCGGGGCGGACATGCGCGGCGCGGGGCGCGGCGTGCGGGGCGCGGGCGGGGCGCGGGCGGGGCGCGGCGCGGGTGGCGGCAGGGTGCGCGGGGCGCGGCGGCGCGGACCGAGCGCGTGCGCGGTGGGCTCGGGACGCGGGCGGCAGACGCGCCGCGATGGTGGGCCGCGACAGCCGCTCGGAGAGCGCGGCGCGCCCCTGGGCGCCGCGGCATGAGTAGCGCGCCCGCTCGGCCCGGCCCGCGCGCCAGCCATGGCGCAGGCCGCGCCCGCGCCCCATCGCACCCACTCCTTCGCGAAGAAGACCTTCCACAAGCCCACGTACTGCCACCACTGCTCGGATCTGCTGTGGGGCCTCATCGGGCAGGGCTACGGCTGCGAAGGTAGGCGCCGCGCATGCGCCCCGCGCGCGTCGATACCGGCTCCGCGCGCTCGCTGCTGCCGCCCGGCCTCGCCTCGTGCACGACCAGCACGTTATGCAACCCGGGGCCCGCGGCCCCCGGGCGTGTCCGCGTGTCCGCGCCGCGAGCGTGCGATCGATCGCCGTCCGCCGGCAGGCTCGCGTGCCGACCGCCCCGAGCCTTGCACTTGAAATTTCAAGGGCGGCGGCGCGCGGTGCCGGCCGGCGCGTGCTCGTGCGGGCGGCGCGCACTGCACGCGAGCATGGCCGCGCCGCCCGCACATGGCGTGCTAGCTTGTCTCCGCTAGTGACGAGCCTAGTGTGCATTTGAGCACATATCGATCGATCTGTTTTGTAAGAGATTTTTTGGCAGCGCGGGCGGCGGCGCGGGCGGGCGGGGCGCGGCGCTGCATCCCCCGCTGAACCCTTAGCTGTAAGCTAGATGTTGTGAGCGTGCTGCGTGGCGGCTGCTTGGCGGCGGCGGTGATTCGCTGCCGCGTACGCGATCATTACGACGCACCACTGACGTCAGAAGACATTTTGATTTCCCCAATGTTTTGATTCGGTGACCTACAAAAACGCCCCACTATGTTACGTGGCTCCCCGCGAGGAGCTGTTACAGCTCGGCCGCCCGACCGAGACCATTACTGCACGATCAATATTTATATCATTATACGATATCGGAGATGATATATGTGACGTGAGCTTTAATATAATGACCTCTGTACTTAACTGTATTATGCAATTTTTTTGCTTGGTTCGTCACACGCGTTATTACGTCACTGAACGGACAGCGCGTAGTGTTTTTGTCCTTCTTATCTTTTGCAAGGAATCTGATGACGAAGACGAACTAATTATGCTCGATGAGCTTTAAGTTTACAATAAACAATATCAATTGCCTAACACTGATAATTTTATAAATTAATTCGCATTGAAGCATTTGGAACGAAAAAGTCTTAATGATAATGATCATTGAATCAGGGCATTTAGATGAACTTGAAATGTGAAGTTATTTCATTTAATCACAACTTTCTTATAATTCATTTGTTGCGTATGAATCAATTAGAGTATTAGCTAATAAGCTACAATAACTATATTTGTTTATGTGCTATTAGTTAATAATAACTGCATACTTATGTGACCTAAATAACATAATTTTAATTTCGTAACAATATGTGTTTCGGAACATGTGCTTAGACCATCCCTCCAGTTTTATATGTAATACCTCGTGGTTACTCGTATTTAAATGATTAAACACATTTTCATCTAGACATTGTGTTGGGTCTATGCGTCTACATCTAACTAATATACGTTTGGCTTTCTGACTTGCCATTTCAAAGAGCACATTTTATCTCCGTTTTCCCAGCCATTGGCGCCTCATGGACTATATTAGCTTTTCATGAGAATTTACTTGACTATAAATTGGTACCTATAAAATTTGCCCGTTCTTAGACCTACAATAGACCCGCGAGGCTTATAGAATTTAGACTCCATCATCCCCGGAGTTATAAATTTAACTCTATCATTTAAGTTCAAAGGACTAATTCGAAAGACTAATAAATACAACACTTCAATACTTACGATACTTACAATACTTTGTACTTTTGTTCTAATTTTGATCTCTTGATTCGAAATCATTTGTAACTTTAGCATATTCCTAACATGAAACAACATAACAGTTTCCGTCGTTTATTTAAAATATTCTACAAAATCATAATTATTTAATCAAATAGTCTATAATATTGTTGTTTGAATCGTTATCATTATTAACTATCATAAATACTCGTAGACCTTTTACAATTTTGTTCTCATTCATTTAACTTCATTTGGCTGGGATCATCTTGTGGTTAGGTAACGTTGGGCTGTGATTGTCTTTGACTAATGTTCACGGCTGTTCTTCCAAATTGATATCGTCAGTCCATTTGTCCAGTGGCGTACGAACGCTCGCTGCATAGAAAAACGCTTTTTTTTTTATTATTTTCCCTATCTCTTCAGCCACAGGAAGTCTACTACGAAACATAGGCCTCCCCTAAGGCTGTCCACATCGATCTGTTAGAAGCAGCCAAATCTATTATATTAAAACAATTACAAAGGTTATGTACTGGCCCATTGTAGTCCAATGCTGGGAACAGACTGCTCTCGAAAGCTCCGTTGAAAGGACTTAGATCTTAGTCTACACTGGCTTATATTCGATTGGCTGTCATCAAAAATCATAGAAATTCTACATACAATAAACTAGAATGTATTACCATATATTTGGTTAAACATTTTTAGGTCTCCAAAACTTATTCTGCTTTGAAGTCGTATCTGTGCTTTTAAGTTTCAGTATCTAACTCCACGACTTATAGTTATGTTTTTTTCAATTTCTTATTGTACTTCTCTCTTCGTTTTTGTATAAGCGAGAAGTTATCGTATTGTATCATTGAGTTTAGAAAAATCACAACCTGATCCTAGTACTAATTAAAAGACGATGTATATTCGTTGGACCATGAAATACAAAGCTAATTAAAAAAATATTACCCGACTTCCAAATGGCAACGACAATCGAATTGTTAACCTCCTCTTTTGAAGACAGTTAAAATGGCGACAATAGCCTCAAAATCTGATGCGCAAATGACACAGACAGAACGAACTTCATTAACTTACTCATATTTTCCCAATAAGACTAGGTAGGCATACTGTCTTGATAAAACAATTTTTGTCTACGAGATTTCTCATAAGTACTTTTATTAAAATGTCTATAGGTTTACGTTTCTTTCGAGACTGTCATTTTTTAAAGCAGATATCCCCAAGAATTCAATTTGGCATAGAAAACATACTTAAACTCTTTCTTTATCACCTATTATCATTTATTCTATAAATTAGAGGCGTCATTAGTACCCCCTAGAAAGTGAAGAAAGCAATAACTCTCTCTCAATTTTAATGTTTATGCCTGTCTACCTTTTTAATATGAAATGAAATGAAATGAAATTCGTTTATTGGTCACGTAGGCAATTAAATAGCTCTTATGACAAGTCCATACACATAGTACTTATTTTCTATTTACAAGATATTCGTTGTAATTTTTATATTAATTTTATTATATTAAGTATTATATTACTACTAATATCATTGTACCTATCTATTTCCTAGACAGATTAGGACGCCGAGACAAAATAGTGAACATGAATGTGCGTCGCAAACTGACAAAGATTGGGAGCCCCTGCTCTACAAACATGCCTAGGAATCAAACTCAGTATCCTTTACAGAGGCGTCGTAATTTCCTGTGCACCTGATCGCTATTACTTCCTGCTGCAAATAGATTTTCCTATTGCGGTGCTTGTAAGTCTTTCGATGTAACTTTATATGTTGAATTTTACATCGTGTTTCGATTTGAAAAGTCTGGTGTGAGTTGCAAAGGACTCGGGTGGCCGTTTATCAGTCCTTGGGTTAGAATTATAAGCACGATAAACTATATATAGGTGCGAGCTTCTTTTTAATGTGTTTGCCATTCTACTTGGCGTTACCAAAACAGAGCTCAGGTTCGCCTTCCTGTCGAACCTCATTCACTTCACCTAATATTTGGCATCCTGGAGCATAAGTAATTGGCTTCTTATATATTTCCTGAAAACGGCAAGTCGGTGGTTTTATGGTTATATCACGTGGCTCTGCTCTATCGGGGCCCAGTAGTGTTACAGTTACATACATACATAAACTCACGTCTTTTTGAAGAACACATTGAGAAAATTAATATAATTAACATTTGTATTTTCGGTAGTACCCGAATATTAAGGAAAAACATAGTATTATTTAATAACTTCTGAATCTAAATTTAAAAATTACTATTTTTGTACCATTTTTGCGTGTAGTCATTGCTTTTATCACGAATCTCTGACGTAAAAGTTTTGTACGCGCTATCGTAAAATTAACATAAAAGAACGTCTATACGGAAAATACATAGAAATCACACCACATACTATAATCAAATAATCGACTTACCTTACCACTACAAGCCTAATAATATTTACCCTGTTCATCCCCTCTCCCCTTTTTGATCCGATAACCTTTACTGCCAGCTAAATACCTAAAATTGCTTAGGTATTGTATGAACCCAAGTTTACTTACTATACATACATATCTAGAGGCCCTACCCGGACACCCACATTTCGCCTCGTATGTTCTATCCGACGATGTGATAGGGAGTGAGCCTATCGCCATATCTCTTAAGGTTCTTGATATCGATCTGATCCCTTACAGTGCAATAAATTATATTGTTACCTATGAGTGCCATTTTCCAATTAATTTACTTCATAATCTGCTGTATGATTTTTTAATCCAAGACAATTGCCTGATTCTAATATTTTTTCATAATGGTTTCTTAGATTTACGCGAATGTTACACATTGAAATAAAACTATTTTTACGGATTTTATCGCGATTTGGTTAAATTTTTACATTTTTTAACTTCCCGAGGTTTCGATTGCTTTTCAGCTTTCGTGGTGCCGCCCCGTGACCATCGCGATAAAATGCGTAAAAATAGATTTATTTCAATTTTTTACATAACTTCATATGGAGACGCCGTGAGTTAAATCTTGCGATGCATAATAAACATGTTGCGCCGGCCCTCGGCTAACAGGTGGAAGTGGCAGGTGAAGTGGTGGAACCGCTGTGCACTCGAGGGCGTGAATGGGCCGTCGCGGCCGGGCCGGGACTGTCTCACTACTGACGTAACAGCTCTTGCTCTTTACACGTTAAACACTATATGGTTGAAAACCTATACAAATGTGTCGCGAGTCGGGTTCAACCTGTGTATATTAACAGAACCACGTCTGCTGTAGGTCGTCTACCATCTTCAATAGTTGAAAACGCTGTTTTCAAAATAATAAGAATAGCTTTTCTCGCTTCTCATTTTGTAACATTGGACATGTTAATACTATTACATTATCGGCCTTATTCATAGAGTTTTAAAAACTATTTTAGTCATAAAATGTTTTGTCCCTTTCGTATGACTTTTGAATTCAGTTTGAGCGAAGAAGACACAACATTTGATAACTTATATTGGTTTTTAAACTGTCTTTAAATAAGGCCATGTGAGTATAAATGCTTGTGTGTGCGTTATAAAAATGTATCTTAAACAATGAATTAAATATATATTTTTTTATTTTTATTGTAGTAGAGCCATCATAAATGACTTATACAGGGTATATCAAGACTGCGACCGAAAACGAAGCCAGGTAGGTAGTATTAGTGACTTCAGACACAACGCAAGTAGTTGATATACCCGGTATATAGTTTAACCTACATTTTGGTGGTAAATACCACTTTGGCCGAAAGCAAGAGTTTCACATTTTTTGCCTCATTACGTTATTGAACAGTTTTCCATTCCACATATTACTTCCTTCCTATTAATTAAAACTCTCCGTCTTAACATGAAGAAGCAGTTATGTATACATGCATGGCATAAATGTGTCTAATGAAAAGAGATAACTATTTGTTGTCTATTATTACTGCACCGCAATGTCTATTTTCTTCCGCCAAACAGCAGTGTAAAGACACTGTTATGTTCCCGTTTGAAGGATATTGTAGCCAGAGTAACTACTGTACATAATGAGACTTAACATCTTATGTCTCAGGATGACGAGCGTAGTGTTAGGCATTCCAGCATTGCTTTATAATTCAAGATGTTGTTTGGTTTTGCTACTGTCCATGAGCGGTCGTATCGCTTACCATCAGGCGAATGGTATGCTCATCTCGCCATTCATCGCAATAAAAAATAATCTCTATTTGGAAGGTATAGCTCTTACCCTTCTGTCTGTCCATTCGCCATAGTACGGCAACCCACCTAAAAAATGTACAATTACCATCAAGAACAGTGCAGCCACTTTCCCGAGCCAACATATAACTTCACATTGTGATCAAGCTGGCATAGTCATTCGGTGTGTAGGTTTTAAGCATTCGTGAGTGGTAGTTGAGCTGGGATGAGCTAAGCTGGTCGCTCGAATACCGCTTGTGTATCAAACGAGGCTAAGAACTTGACAACGATCCAAAAAAAACTTAAAGTGATGGTATTTAGGACGTACAAGATACCTCAAGTTATAGGCAATTTCGTGTACACAGACTAAGATTAAAAACTCAGGATATTTAATTGCAATACAGAATTTATTCAAAAATATTTTTAGACGACACTTAGTCCTTACATAAAAAAGCCGCAATATCTCTATTGAATAGTTACGATTTTAGACCATAATTTATTCCGCAAAGACGACGAGGACTTTTGGAACGACAGCTTAAATACGTATTGTTAAAGTAAATATTGCAGCTAAAGACTCAGGCATCTAGTAGCATGTTATTAAAATCATCCTATATCCCTGTTAATTACCCATAATTATTATATTCATTTAAAACTTACCATATGTATAGAATTCTCCGCATCCAATCACTTGAGCACTGAGTCTAGATAGTCTAGATCTAGATAGTCCACCTTAATCTGTCTACGCTGTGCCGTCTTAGATAGAAAATCCAAATTGCATTTCCCGTAGCCGCCGTAGCAAGCGTAGGATTTATTAGCCGTAGCACTCCGTAGCTGAATTATAATGACCTCTGCTACGGCCACCGGCGTAGCTTCATCTCTACGTTTATAAAATAATAATTACACATTGTAGATGTTGTTTTTTTATTGCTAATAATGGCGAGACTGTCATGCCATTCCTGTGATGGTAAGCGATACATAGTTGTACTTTGAGACTGAGTATTAAATATTAAAGAGTTAAGTTGCGTAGTATACAAAAAAGTACATCAAGAAGAAAATACTTAATATTTAGAGCAATAAATTAATTATTGTCGTTGATTTATTTTTGCATTATGTACTTATTAAAACCATCATATTTTAAGTCTATCCGAAAACTAACTACATAGGATCTGTTTAAGAAATAAAGTAATATATTATTTACAATTTTCTATACAGAGTATTATAGAAAATAATACGAACGGTTTTTCTCTGTCGAAAATGTTCTTACACCGCCCTGAATTATAAATTTTGTCGGGTCATATTGTTTTGGTCGTATAAGCAAAACCAAACAAGCTACCAAAACCATTTTCTCTGCCAAAGACCCCGTGGTAACCAGAGAAGTGAACATAGCAGTATTAACATCCCGACGTCAACTCCTTTATTTCTCTATTCCCAGCGTGACACGCATACAATTGATAAAGCGCTGAACACCGAGGAACAGCGCTGAACGTCGCTGAACAGCGTGTGTATCCGTTCCACGCTATCTCGTGACAATGGCGCGTGCCGACAAAGCGACTCGACACTTGGGACGAGGACTGCAAGTGGGACGCGAGATAACCGACGGACCAGGCTTTGTCTCCGCGTCTTTGTGCCTCGACAATTAATGCTCGTTTGATTGTCCATCGCGTGAAGTTTATGACGTGTGTTGCCAGGGAAAAAACAATGGCTTTTGTCGTGGGAAATGTTTTATAGGGAGATATTTTTATTTTTGTCGACTTTCTTTCATTGTTGTGAAGTACGTTCATTATTATTGAGAATAAATACGGATTGCTATGGTGATGTAAATTAATACCAATTTCCGACCAGTCAAGTCTGACGTCACAAGTAACAATACATGCTAGGATTTATTCGTGTACATCTGAGGTTGATAAAATCAATTAAGTCGAATAAGCCGTAAACGATTTTGCCAAATTAGAGTAAAAGAGCATTTATTTACGACTAATCTATAACCTTGAATAACAATTGAAATTCAATTATTTTTATATAGCAAAGAATTCTAGTAGAATCCATCCAAATATTCATTTGCTACCATCACGTGATTCTGTATTAAATTTTCATAAAAAGGGTCAGAAAGGACTCCATCAACACATAAACAGCAACCATATCCGTCAGGCTAACAAATATAATACCTCTGTTTATTGCCATTCTAAATATAAAACTCCTTGGTCTTGGGCGGAATATACATAAAATGGCACGACGATGGCGGGCCACCATCCAGGGCTGCGCCGAGCGTATGTAGGCCAGCAGTGACGTCACGAGTGGTGACCCACTTCCATTGCCATTGAGAGGCGCGCGTCAATGGTGCCCCCCGCCCGGGCCCCGCGCCCACCCTGCAACGATCCCCCGCCAAAATGAGGGGGGCGTGTCAAAATTCATGTAAAAATAGATTGATATTTGTGGCAATACCTTTGTCAGGAAAATGTTAGGACAATATTTAGAAAATATAGATTTTATGGTCAAATAGCTGCTAATTTTAAATTATATGGCATTATTGAATAGTTATGACAGTATTTGACTCATTAAAAGGCTTGGGTTTCAACCAAAAACTAAAATAATTCTCGATTTAGTTAAAGGACATCACAATTCCTTTATAAATACAGTTTTAAAAGCATACATTTGCAAATATTATTTCGTATACTATCTAGTGACGTCATAACAAATTACAAGTAAATAATTTTCTAAAAAACAGGCAGTAATTATTTTCAAATCCTTTGTCTCAACAGATGACGTCATACGACACACATTCCTATTAAATGAATACCTGTGTATACGTCATTTGTTTAAGAATATCTGTAAGTATTGTTAAGGTGCAACTGGGCTATGACGCGACGTCACGTAACATCAGTAAATATCTCACACTCGAGCGCACACGGCACAAAAGAAACTGTTGCAACAAAATGTTACATGAATGCACGTCAACAAAAGACTTTGCACAATGGGTGAAAAGTTTGTCTGTTGAGCCGGCGCTGGCTCTCGATCTATTATTTAAGTCGAGATGACAAATGCCTTACTAATGCAATGCGCGATTCTTTTGTTTTAAGTCTGTTAATGATGTGTACACCCCCCGAAGACTTTGCATATAAGACACTGGATTAAACTTTTGAATTTCTCGCTTTATCTCCTAGGTAAAATATGTAGTCAATTATTTTATATTGTAGCAACAAGCAAGTTTATAATGTCAAACGAGTGAATATAGCATTAACTTTTTGAAATTAAAAACAAGATCGCTTTAAATCGATATGATTTCAGAATATTGTAATTTAACGTAGCATATAAGGATGATCAAAGGGTTTATTTGATATTTTCTTGGAACAAATCAGATTCCTTGTAGCATTGTTGAGGAGTGGTAAAATATGTTAACGTTACCACCCGTATATCATATATAATTATATTTTGTTCCCGCTTTAGTTTCCGCACAATATCAGTTACCTAATAATTTTAGTAGCAATATGACATTCGAATCATTACCTCTTACAATAGATTGCCAATGCTAAACCACCAGCTCAATGCAAGCTCATTAAATTGAATGGCTGAATATCAGTAGTTAAATATAACCTATATGACATTACAGTAATAGGGTCTAAAATTGAAAACGCATTAATGTGTAATATTCAA
This sequence comes from Deilephila elpenor, assembly GCA_949752805.1. Lineage (NCBI taxonomy): Eukaryota > Metazoa > Arthropoda > Insecta > Lepidoptera > Sphingidae > Deilephila > Deilephila elpenor. The sequence goes on along the minus strand of OX457106.1, from coordinate 12,579,154 downwards.
ACTTGTTCGAGCAAATTGTTCTTTAACAATTGGTATTAATACCATGAAATCAAACAAACAGAACCGACAGAAATAAACGAAATTTTAAGCCAATTTAATGGAGGAAATCTATTTATGATAATTTGGAATTTAATTTTAATTAAAAATCTGGTTTAACAGAGAGGATTCAGATAGTATATATGCCAGCATCTTCCGACACCAATATGGTCTATGGTCGATAAAAGACTATCCTGCCTACTTACCCAGTTCTGCAACTCCTGTCAGCCAAGATTAACAGTAACTCGTACAGAATTCATATCGAGCACTGCAACTCGAGTAGTTTTTGGTCCATTGTCTTGTCTTTAACCCTCAATGAAATTAATCAGAAAGAAAACAAACAGCAGGAATTGCGACCAAATTCAACGCAATTCGAAACGTCAGTTTTGTACTCTTTTGGATCAGCAGTCCTTTTCACATCATTTATTATCATGATCAGCCCACAGCAGTTCACTTCTGGACTGGATACGGTTCTCCAATTGCACGTCTCGAAATCTATCATCACGTTGAGCATTGTAAAAACGAAGAGGTTTTGAATTCGAAAGTATATTTTTCAATTCATTTTCAATTTAAGACTGAAATTGGTGCTTATTACCTGAATCTTAACAGTGACAGTCCACAATGAACTCAAAAATACCCGGTCGGTCAAGTGCGCTCGCCCACGCGCCCGCGCCTCCGATTTAACCCGCCGTATGCGCCCGAGCCGACCCACTTACTGCCGGACATGGACCTAATGTGCCTCAGGACTATCCCTACCTAGCATATTGTGGTCTATGGTAGAGTTTGTTCATTCATAGACCTCAAGCTTGGACGTGATGTGCTATAAAAAAAAAATGTGTGTGTGTATTAGTGTACACACGTAAGAAGTGAAACTTCTTTATGACATCATTTTTCGAAAAATGATCTACTATTTACAAATTTACAGAATTGGTAAAATATAGCTAAATTAAATAAAGTTTAAGTTTAGGAGGGGGGAAATTTTTGAGGGAATTTGGGATTTCTATCGGGGCCAATTTGTAGCCCTCACCGAGACGGTTCCGAGGATACCAAGCTCGGTGGGTCCACGACCTTTATTGGCCGAGATAGGTTTAGGGGGGTGAGGTAAAAATTGTAGGTGGGGGTAGGGGCGGGGGGCGGGGGGGTTTAGGTTTCGTGGGGGGGCTATTGGGCACCTTAAAATATTTTTGGGTGGGGAATGTTGTGGAGGGGGAATTCGGGAATTCTGTTGGGGCAGGATTGTAGGCCTCACCGAGCCGATTCTAATGAACCCAGGGTCGATGGGTCTACGATGGATATTGGCGGAGATAGGAATAGGGGGGGTGAGGTAAAAATTTTAGGTGGGGGTGGGGGGGGGGGTTTAGGTTTCGTGGGGAGGCTATTGGGCACATTAAAATATTTTTGGGTGGGGAAAGTTGTGGAGGGGGAATTCGGGAATTCTGTTGGGGCAGGATTGTAGCCCTCACCGAGCCGGTTCCAATGAACCCAAGGTCGGTGGGTCTACGATGGATAATGCCGGATATATGAGTAGGGGGGGTGAGGTAAAATTTTTAGGGTGGGGGAAGGCCAGAGGGGGGGGTAAGGATAAAATTACAAAAAAGTGGGTGGGACTTAAAATGTTGGGTGGGGCTTGGAAACGGTTGGGGGTGTGGCTTACTGAAGTGGGTACTAATTTACTAAATAAAAAAAGATGGCGCGTAACGGAAGAATGTGACGCGTAACGAAAAATTTTTTCCAACCCCGATAAAGAAGTTTCACTTCAATAATTTGGTAGTAAGACGTTTTTTTAAATTGGTTAAATCAATCTTTGAAAATCTAATTGACAATTTATCATTCAAACGATCATTGTACAAACATTTTTTAGTCTGTAATGGTCATTTTAAACTCAGATTATATTATAGTTTAATATAAAAAAAACTTATTTGCTAATAAACGCAGAAGTAAATCCTAATCTTCACTCCGACCTAAAACGCCCAAATGTTTTATAGAAAAACAAAACTATTCACATATTTTTAACAGAAATCAACCCTGACACAATCTCGCGGAAAGTCTATAAAAATCTCAACAAACATGCGAAATGTTAAACACGTGTCAAAGAGACTATGGCTCGGTTGAACCGCGATGGGCGACATTTAGGTCAAACACTACAATAGCTCTATTTATATCTAGTAAATCTAAAATACACACGTATTCCTGTACGCGGACGGAAATAAACTGCGTGTATTGGTTGCAGCAGCAGGGCTGCCGGCGCTGTTGTCTTGTCAGGAATCTCCAGGTGTTGACCTTTTGGACTAATATCTAGCAAAATAAAGAATTGCACTGGATTGTTCTGATATGTGTTCCAATCTGATTCTTGTGGGTGCGAACGGCAATCATGTGAAAACAAGTTAAATAAAATATATAACACCTGTATAACTTCGTATACAATAATCATGTCCCATAAAAGTTTCTATGTTCGAAGCACTATGAAACTAGATGGAACCCTGAGAGGCTCATACTATTAGTTGATTTATAGATCTAGATTGTTTTTGGGTTATAATTCGGTGTCTATATCTTTATGTATTTGTATAAGAGTTGCTTAACAAGCGTTTCGGTCCGGTGAACCATGTTGGAGTCAGTACTTGCCGTTCATCTTTAGCAAAAGCTGTATTTGTCTGTCCCTAAGTATTGAATAAAGCGATTCGGTAAATCAAAATTATTTAATCTAAGCTCAATCAAAACCATATTCTGCCAGCCATTATGGCAAAGTCACGCGTTAATTACCATAAAACCTGTGCACTTTATTATTATAATATAATATATAATATTTATTTCTGGTCTGGCTGTGAGACCGAAAAGCCTCTCTTAGTTCTGATAACTGCGACACAAGACTTAATTGATCATAATGTGGGTCAGGACTATTATGTACTATGTAGTATGTGACTGTTGGGTGTATTTATTATTATAACTTTATGCCCTTTCATCTGATTAACATTAAACTGAATGTGATTGTGTGAATTGTAAAAAAATAAACAATCTTCAGTAACACCTGGGAATAGAGTCCGAAGCCTGGCCGTCCATGTACGAAACCACTAGACAATAGCCCAATATAATTCGGCTAATGGTAACCCTATCGACACGGCCTACTTTGGTTTAACGCGCGGACGTCAAACGAATACTGTTAAAAATAATGGCCCACACTTACAACGTTACAATAAAACATGCGCTTCATAACTAAATCAACCCGGGCTGTTTCCAAAATAAAGGATAAAATATACCTGCCCTTGTTTTTCTAATAAATAAATACACCCAACAGTCACACACATAGTTCTGACCCCACACTAAGATCGAGTCTTGTGTCGTGGGTATCAAACTGCGAGAGACGTTTCGGTCTCACAAACACCCAGACCCGAAACAAATACCTGTGGATCACACAAACATTTGTTTCAGTGCGGGGATCGAACCCGCGGCCTCTTGTTTCATAGCCGGCGTCTAACCACGGAGGCTGTCAACATAAAACATTACTTTATTGGAAGTCCATGATCATTCCATACAGTCATTAGATAGTTTTTTCATTGCAATGAATGGCGAGCAGTAGCAAACCCAAACAACACCATGAATTACAAAGCAATGCTTGCCATTCCACTGCGCTCACCATCCTGAGACATAAGTAAAGATATTAAGTCTCAAAATGTCCAGTAGTTACTCTGGCTACAATGTCCTTCAAACTGGAACACAACAGTGCATTTGCGTTGCTGTTAGGCAGGAGAAATAGTCTTTGCGTAGGTGTGAAAGGCTACTAACAAGTGCACGTCTTTATTCCCGTATAGGTAGACAGAAATGACACTAGTATAGGCAGTTCGCGAGCTTATTTCCATCCTAAATTAAATAAGGGTGAGCCTATCATCACGATGGGTAGAACTTTTAATCTCGAATAATTTATGAAATTGTTAAAAAAAAATCTCAACGCGGATTTTATCCCACCTTTTCGAACCTAAGACCTCGCTGTTACAGCCCACACATGTAGTCACAAGACTAATTAAGTTAAGAAACAGACAGCAATATCCCGTTTCTTTAACAAAAGCTTGAAGATTGTGGATAAAGTACATGGTTTGGCCCAAGTCCTATTTATCGTCAAGTAATCTAACAATTAAACATCCCGAAAGGCAAGCCGTGTTTTAAATTATTGTTAAAAATGACGTATTTGCATAAAGTTTAGGATTTTTACTTTATTTGATGTTAAAAGAACGATGTTAGTGACTTACAATATTCAAGATTTTAAGCTGTAACAATCTTCTACGCGTAACTTAAGTTCTACGAGCGCTACGTGTTTTCGTAGTAAGGCGTAGTAAGGTCCGCGTAGCAACTACGGCCGCTACAAATATAATTAATTTACACATTAAATTATCAGTAACTTTGCATTAATTTGATTCATATTAATCCGAATGCATTTTATTGCGAAGGGCTAATTCCACCATGTTATCTATCATAGTGACTAGTGAATGAGGTTACCAAATTTATGTAAGTACAATTAGTATTTAGTTAATTTTATTATTAATGTCCAGTACAGAACTTTTCAAACCAGTCACTGGATTTCTCCTGATTCTGATCCAACTTCTCGCAAACGAACTCTGGGCACTCATGGGGAGTATCATGTTCAGCCACGGGCGACTAAGGCCTGATATAATATGATGATCATTATGACCATTACCAGCATCTCTGGTGGGTGACAAGTGTTGATACACTACATACGATAAAAGATGGGACCATAAGTATCTTTGACAGTGACAACTTACCGCCACTCTCAGCTACATGTTGAGAAGCACGTAGTAATGTCTAAATATAGGGCCGTACATCGCGGTGTATAACTACGCACGTGACGTAGCAGCGGAATAAGTTCAAGGCGTAGATCTCCTCCGTCTTGCCTCGTGCTGTTATTCTTCATTTATTGGCTTCAGTATCTGACCCGTCTGGTTTCCCTAAACCTTCAGTCTACCCTTTATTTTTATCCTAATTGTGTGTCGTCGACAAAACTATAAGCCAAATCTGCAACAAGGATTTTTGCACCGATGTCAATGGAAGATAAAAGGATATTACTTTCAACAAAAATTCTTGTTAAGGTTAATTATCAATTATCTTTTAGGTATGAAGAATATTTTACAAATTGAAATTGTGTTAGTATGCTCCTAGGACAGTTCAAAATGTTTTCATCGAGCAGCTATATGGTTAAGCTTTGTTTTCGAATCACGTTGCACTTACGTCACATACCTAGTCAGAGAGTTATTGTAATGATCTTTCCTATTATTCTTCTGAGATTATTTCACTCCAATACAATTCTTTTTGATAAAACTCCTTATCTGATTAAGCAGCAGTTGCTACTTATTCATTTCTGGTACAATTGAACTGAAGAAACTTTCCAGTCCCAACTAAACTCATTTTTAAATTTGATCAACTGTATCACATTTACCCATCTCATGATGCCCCCAAATTCCTGGTACAAGGGGCGCGGGCGGGACGAGGGCGAGGAGCTGAGAGGGGAGGGAGGGTGACCCGGCGCTCCAGCGCAGAACTGTGCCACGCGTGACGTCAGAGGGCGGGCCACATCCATGCGCCACCAATCATTATACATCCCGGTGAATGTAGGTCAACGAACTTATGAATTTATAAATGATAAATATTTAATTAGAACCGTCGGTTTGATCAATTAATTAGTTCGTGTTTAATGTGCTATTTTATTTTTAATAAAATTTTATTAATTTATTTGATATTTGGTAAGTCCACAGTCCTTATTGTGGCCTTACCAACGCACTATGCTCATTTTTTAATAGTGTCTGAAAATATCGTTAAGGTTGGCATGATATTTAAAAGATAGTCACAGGATTTCTTGTGAGTTGTGGGAGCATTTTCAGTCATACTCAGGCCTACTTAGTTATATGTGTTTGTCGATCTGCAATATTCAGTAGATAAAGCCAACACCATAACTTGGCATCTTTGTCAATATTTTTTTTTTCTTTTTATTAAATACCTATCGTGTTGTCAGCTTTGTGACAGAACGCGGTGATGTAATGCGATATGCATTAAAGTGATTTTCAATTCCTTCATCTACGTATTCGTATATCTTCCCCTGTCCCAAACATTCGAATGCAATAATTTGCATGTGAACTGCTATCTTTTTGACCCGTTACTTGCATGATGTCAGCATTTCATACTTATGCTTTGTCCTCTTTGGTCTATTAGGTTTGAAAACTTCACACACTTTTTTAATTCTGAAAGATCCTAAAGAAAATAGTTCTTTAGACACTTCAGTTACCACATTAAGAACTGAAGATCCAATATTTACGTAGTTAACTCTTATGTCATTTCAACCCCACCCCTGTTTATCGGTGAAAAATTGCGAGATTTGATCCGTTAATTCCTCGGTTCCATGTCAGTTTTATGCCATTGTTGTTGTTTTCAGGAGCTTTTTATCGGAAGCTTCCATTTCTTTGAAATCGGTGGTAACGAAATTAAGCTTGCTCATTTATCAGATTGCGTCAGAAAATATGTCACCTCTAGGATTCCTGCTCCTACCTGTCAGTCGATAACCTTTCCAGGTTGTGACTGTTTGATGATTATTCAATTCCTGCATGTAAGATCGACAATGGTAAATATTTTATTATATTAATTACTGAAAGCTGAAACTAGACCAAAAAAAAATATTTGTTACAACTGCCTAGTATGTCAAATCTTATAGTTTGTAGGTCGGAAATAAGCCTCGCAAAATGTTCGTGGTACTATTGAGTACTGCCTACCCTTTCAGATATAGTTATGAGTACACAGTACAGTAGTATTGTTTACTCGGGCCGCGCAGGTGTCGCGTGGTTCCGGCCCACTCGTTTGATGTGCACTACAGGCCTTTATTTTACGGACATTCATTGTGCTATTTACGTATCGCTGTCCACTACAGCGTGGACGTCACGCTTTGTTTATTGTAACATTTATTATATATAGACGTTAATTTCCTTTTATCTTGTAACGTACGTTATATTTGGATGTGATGTGTACCCGCTACCCGGTACTGCTTCCTAGACTCAAGGGCGGTAGAGACAGTATGCTGCGCTCGGTTTAGTGATACATTCGTGATTTAATCTCGATAGTGTTTGTAGGAATTGGTATAAAATAAAAGTTTGAATATTTTGAAATAAATATTTTATTTTATATTTCAATTTGTGATTTAGCATTCAGCTACATCACAAATTAGAATTAAGTAAAAATAGTTTGTACGAATAGAGTAACAGAAACTCATAATAAAAATAGTATCCGTATTATTTTTTTGATTGTTCGAAATCTTTTTGTGCCTTTGTTAATTTATAATCGAAAATCAAACATTACAGTAGCGAGCATGGGGCCCAGTCGATTCACTTATACATTCAGCAATAACTGTTTGTCTCTGGCCGGGCCAGCGCGGCGCGGCGTGGCGGCTCGCAGCCACGCGCTCGATTTATTCTACAATTTCACACTTATTTCGTAACTTTTCCCCCAGTGTTCCGACTGCGCACCGTTATAACGCTATTCTCGTTAACTGTAGTAAATATTTGTATGAAGAACTAGTACAGCACCACTATCCGATTGTAGTAAACTAAAATTCACCGAATTACAGAACGAGGTTACTATCGCTGTTACGTCAGTGCAGTCGGTGCCGTGATAGACGCTATCCACCGTAATGTGCATATTAGTGTAGCATACATATTAGGTGTTATCATTTACTAGTACCTAAGCTTATGTATTTTAAATTAGGGAAATTAATTTTAATTGGACATTAATAGGTTAACCAAATGTTATCTGTGAAACAAGATGCAAAGGCAGCAAACTATACAGCCAAAGCTCCAATGGGGATACACCTAAGCCACCCGCGGCTAAGTCGAAATTCGAACGCGAGCTGGAGCGCGATTGGCCTGTGCGCGTGACGTCAATGCCGACCTCCCGCCGCGTCCCGCGCCTCGATCCCCGCGCCTCTACCCCGCGTCGCCCCTCGCCGACGCGCCTCTCCCCCCCGCCGAAGGCCGCGCCACTCGGCTCTGAAAAATAATCACGATTTTCGGACGGAATATTTTTTTCTGGTAGTGGAAGTGTGACACGGTATTGTTCGGCGCGTCGCTGTGGGCGCAGTATTTTGGTATGGACATAGCGCGCACGTGCTCGATGCAGCGCGTGTGGATGCGTCCCGATGTTCGTCTCCATTAGGAGTAGGTCATTATTGTTATTGTTTTTTAACTCGCCCATTACGTCATACTTCGCCTTGTTCTAAGTTAAGAATTGGAGTTAAATCACTCGGAACATTGACGCTAACCATATTGTTTTACTAATTTCTAATTACTCATTCTTAGTTGAAGTTGAATCTGTTGGGAACGGAGCAGGAAATATACGAAGACATACGAATGATTTCTTTTTATATTTAGTAATAATTAGTATCTATGAAGTTACTAATGGTATTTAGATATAAAACGTAGGTATTTCTTTACGAAATCCCTGCGATACTCAAGTATTAGTCTAACAAACACCATATTATTATAAAAATATAATTCTAGAGTATCGAACAACTATTGCGTACGTTTATCGCGATCACAGCAGATTTTAATTACGCCATGTTTAGTAATAGTAATATCGACTAGTTGCTAAATACGAATAATATTAATTCGCAAGCCATTTGAGTTTGGACGGTCGTCTTTTTCAAACCACGATGCTCAATAGGTTTCAATCAACATCAATTATGTCCGCTCACATTGCTTAAGGATTCATGAACGTCAAACAATACTGCAGTTTTAAAACACATTATTACTTCTACGATTTGAAATAATATTTAACAACAAAAACTAAATTGTAACATCATCATATTCCATGACTATGTTCTATATTCGGGGCAAGGTGTCAGAAGCTTTCTTCAATTAATAAAAACCTTTCTCGTATCAATGAGTGGAGTAGGACGCACGGGCTCACAGTAAACCCTAAAACTCTGGTCATTGTTGATGGCAGCTCCAGGATGGTTTCTCAGTTGAATGTGAATCAAATACCTCAGATCTAGGGATTTCCATCCCGAGGTTTAATTTTCAATCCCGAAATATTGGAATTAATGAAAGCAATCCCGGAATCCGAGGTTTATCCCGGGATTGAGGAATGTTACAAAAAACGATAAAACGCACGTAAAAATAAAAAATATATGTGTACAAATTAATTCCTTCCGTTTTTTGTCTCCAAAATTTATATTAGAACAACATTAATAACCACATTAACCAAAGTGTTGAATTTCAAGAGAAACTTTGGCTTAAAATATAAATGTACTCACCTTTAGATGACAGTCGATGCCAAATAATATTTAGCAATATTTTAAGAAAAGGTTTGTATCGTAAAAAATACCAACGTCCGCTCTCACCAGAACCCACACACCAATACACTCAACTCACCATAAAAAACACAGAAAAACATAACCCTTCCACAACCGACTGGAACTTGCACAATTTAAATATGAGTGTACAAACAAGGGCCCTACAATATTATGTCAACGAGTAGTTAGCGCCACACGCGATATCAACAGGTTCCAGCCCCGAGCTGTACATAATTTAACGAAACGCCCTCACCTCTACATATCATTATACCAATGAACCAGCGACAATTTTTACTCGATTATATATTTTACTAATCGGCGATTTTAATAGATTTATACTAAATCATATTCTGAATATAAATATGCATATTTACAGAGAATTCACTGCATAATAATCGTACCAAATGAATAGAAAATGATACAAAACTTTAATTACTACAAGACCACTAGTGGCCGCGCTTACGCTTCAACTCTTTCATACTACCTTGTCGGTATTGAAGATATGAACAGATTTCTAACGAAAGGTCTCTAACAAAATTGTGGAGTTATTTTACCACCAATACCTGCATAAGATTTATTCGATAGTAACTAAAATTAGAAAGTTTAATCAACAGATAAAAGATCTATATTTTTAGATATAAATCTTACCCGTTGTCATTGCTTTAATCAGCTTTAATGCACTAAAAAGTCATTTAACCTGTCTTTGTTTTTAAATGATTGTCTCTTTTATCTTTACCAGCATACGAGCGTACTAGACTCAACCAATAAAATTATCAATAATTGAGCACGCTGGCCTACTTTCCATCGTTTCCTGAATTCGATCAGACGCCATATCTTTCCCAATTATCTAAACGATCGACGTATTCACAGAACATCAACACAAGCGTAATGCATTCCAAAAATAGCTCAAACTCAATATGGTGTAGGAATTGCTCGGAGCGTGCGTACACGCACTACGCCTATGTATAGATGTGGCTATTTGCGTTCTCTCTGAATCACTGTGGTAATTAACATTAGGACGCTTTTTGTATAATACACGCTATTTATCCTTTTTTGTTGTATAGTCGATTTATGACATGACATTCAAATAATCGACGATTTTTTAAAATATGTAACGTCTATTAAATGCAAAATTAAACCTATTTGTTAGGGGAAAAGAAAAATAAATTTTTCTTTCTTCAAATTTTTAAAATCTTGATAATATTTTATGTTTATTCTCGTGACGCAGTTTCAATTAGTTAATGAATTGATAATTGCGATTCTACATGAACCACAATCAATTCATGATGATCAATCAGTCTTGTTCGTTTCTTAAGTTCGTTGTACTCCATTCACATTTTTTAATGGAAGTTATATATGGGTAAGTTAGTCATCTAGTATTCACATAGAACAAGAGCCCGCGAGCTCTTACGTCGTTTTATAAAATCTGAAAGCTAGTCCGCCCATGCCACTATCACAGGCATCACACGATCAGCAACTATGACATTGGGATCGTCGTGGCTTTCTTCAATGTATCTGGAACAATGATGCTATAAAAACGTCTTAGGTCTGACAAGTTGAAAGAACTATCAAAAGTGTCTGACTAAGAAGGAAACTTGTGACTGTTCTCCAAGTATAGTATAAAATTCAGCTTTTATACTATAACGCTGGTAAATAACATATTATGTTATCTTAGAACTTTAAAAAATATCCATAGTTCACCAAGCTTATTTCCCTGTCAATGTGCTATTGACCTACCCATTGCTACGCGGAGCAAATAATTTTAGCGCCGACAACTGATACTTGAAAAGTAGAAGCAGATATTATAGGCCAGTTTACATGGTACTATAACTTCTATTATTGGTATTTTTGTTTCTGCCCATATATGTCCCACTGCAGGGCACGGGCCTACTCTACAATCGAGGGTACAATTGAGAGCGGTTAGGCCATATAGTCCACCACGCTGGCGTAGTGTGGGTTGGCGGACTTTACATATAAAAATTCTTACAAATCGCTATGGTATGCAGGTTTCCTCACGATGTTCTCCTGCACCGTTATAGTGCGTAGTAATTGACTATCGATACACCCATGACTCCGTAAAGTCAGAGGTGTGCCCTGGGATTTGAAAGCGCGATCGCCGTGAACATGTAGGCAGCCGCGTCTGATCCGTTACCAACAGGCCACCACGCACTTATACTTATATTATTGGTATTAGTAGTAATAAATTAGACGTATGTATTACGCCAGTGTCCACTAACGCAAATGTCAGGTGGTGTGGTGTCGCGCTGGTGCCGCGCGGGCTGCGTCGCGTCTGCGCCGCTCCTATTTAAATACTACGTGACGTATTAACACTAATATACTACCGAGTGCACGCGCATAGTGAACTAGGAAAGCGGGATCATAAACTGATATATTTATTAACACGATATTAAAGACATTTTATGTCGATATATTTTCATTTTATGACAATTTGGTTCTACCTTGTCAATATACCTTACATAACTCAATTAGGCATTATAAACAACTTCCTATGACTAGGTAAACCAAACGCATACGATGCAACGAAATATCTTAATACCATTACATAAATAACATTCCCTTCGTACAACACAACTTAAAACATTTCAAACACCACCAAATTGTTAGATTATAAAATCGCTGCCGCTACCGCGTACGCTCCGCTCATAAACACGTGCTTAGTCGACCACGTTTCCTTGATCCCCATCCGGCTGCGGTGCCCTTCCGCGATAAATAAAACGACGAGCGTTTATTGACAAGAGGCGGCTAAAAATACCCGCGCGCACCGACGCGCCGCGCGAGGGTGTGATCTCACAAATTACATCTACAATTACTTCTTTATATTACGTCGTGCTGTCGACAGCCTCTGTGGGGCTGTGTTAAGATGCTGGATACTAAACATGAGGCCACGCGTATATTCGCTTCCAGTCTGGATTTTGTGAAAGCAAAATATGACTTAGATTCTAACACTCACGGCATAGGCTTTGTACCTTAATGTATATGAATGTTGGATATAAATGTAATATAGACTATAAACCAAGGTCGGTTTTTCTTTTATTTGTCGATCAGGAAAATGTAATTCTAGAGATTGAACTATTTCCTCATAGAATTGACGTCGAACAAGCTGTAAAATATACCCAAACTATAACGAAAAGAAAACCTTTATCTTCGTAAAGATTTTCAATAATGCATATATGTCTATTATATAATTTGTACTTTTAAAAATATTTTATGTAATAGCTATCAATGCGATAAATTCGGTAGACTTATTGAGCTACAATTTAGCGTAAAGTATCTGTAAAAATAACTTTTTTAACCGAACGTCCTCTAATTTCATGATCACAAATTAAAGTAATTGAAATTTACATCGAAAAATTCATGATAATAAACCCATTCAGTAACTTTTTGTTATAAATATTTTGGTATGAAAATCATGATTGTGTGATGTGCAGTCTACGCGGCTACGACGTAGCAACTGATAACAGTAATCAGCTCTGTCTCTGTCGTATGTATGACGTAAGACTATTGTACTTCATTTAAAGTTACTTTTAAGTATAAATTAAATCATTCTTGTGGGTTACCTAAATAGTTATAGATTCATTGAAATGAAAACATACAAATATATTAGTTACAAAATTAAATGAAACATTAATATAAACTTTATAAACATTGAAGTTATTTTAAGATTGCGAATCCTACTAATATTATAAAGGTGTTTGTGCGTTTGTTACTTCTTCACGCTTAAACGTCTGTACTAATTTTGTTGAAATTTGGTACAGAGGTAGCTGAAACCCCGGATTAGCACATAGGGTTCTTATTATCCTGAAAAATTTACGGACGGGACTGAAAAAGGGCTAGTATTTGAATTCAAACCGAATTTCTTCGGTTTATCTCGTGGTAATGTTTGAGTAATATAGAATTGCTCGTTGTAATATTCATGGTAAATAACCATAGTTGCAATATTGAAGTTAGATAACAAAAAAATAAATATGTACAAAAAAGAACTTTGTTTTATAAATAGAAAACATTGAATTGTGACTGTTGTCAGTAAAAGTAGAATCAATTTCTCGTGGGTATAACATCAGGAGAATGGTTTGCTTCCTTACCTCCATCGCAACATTAATAAATCCCTACTATTGATTCCTAAATAATATGTACAAATAAAATGCTCAAATATTTGTTAAAAGCATATAACAATTACGTATGTAAAATATATATATTAATTAGCCGTATTTAACACGTAATTATAAGCCGAAGAAATTACCTTTAATAATATAAAACACAAAGACTAAGTATTTTATTTATTCTGTATCTGCCCATATTACGTCCCACTGCAGGGCACGCCGGGCAGGGCCTCCTCTACAATCGAGAGTACATCCAAGGGTTTTTTTTATTTAACAATATTTATTAAAGCAGTAAGTACTTATTCAATGTTTCTGCGTTAAAACGCTACTCATAAACAGGTGTATCGATTACACAACTGTCATTTGTAGTTTTAAAATCTAAGGACGAAACTCAAACAGCCTTAAATTTATCAAATCTACTTTTTGGGAAATAATAAAAATACATGAGTTGCTACTGAATTGTACAGAGGCTGCATTAACAGAATCTGCAAGAGGCAGAGGTTGGGTGCGTCTCGGCGAGATGGCGAGATGTCACGGGAGCATGCGCGGCCCGTATCGATCGCCGCGAGATGATTCCCTCAGCGGCCACATCGCACATACACGCCGCCGCACCGCCGGCCCGTGTACATTGTAAATTATACTAAAACTTCACAATCATACTTATTCACAGCTTTGGAATATACTCTATGATCTAGTAAAGTATTCAAAGTTTCCAATAGACATGATTGAACATTTCTGGTGAAGGGCGTTTTAGGTAGGGGAGGGCGGGGTACAAAGTGTCGGGGGCATTTTCTTCTGACGGTAATGGGTTTGAAAAGAACAAATACAGCTATAGATGTGAAGTGCGTCGTAAAACCGCAGCCCTTACCGCTGCTGCGTCAGCCATATTAGCGACGCCGACCAAGTGTGGTAGTCAAACTTGTGACTTAAATGTCTGGTAAGTATTTTTTTCGTATCTTAACGTATTGGTTTAATTTATTAAAATTTATAGTGCGCATCTTGCATGAATCTGTTAAAATCACAAAGAGAATAAGTTTTAAATATAATTGTTGAATTTTTGCTTTCTACTTAATAGTTATCTAAAATAGCCTTTAAGGTGAAAATTGGGACTGAAAGATCCGCAGGCTGGGGGCTAGAGAGACTACAAAAGAAAAAGGGACGGGACAAAACATCTGCGAAACAAGCCATTCACTTTTAAACATATCCTTCTGAAACAATTGAACCTTTTCTAACAGCTTTGCCAAAAACTGCAATAATTACAGACATGCGACTGACTTTAAAATGGAAGAAAATATTAGAAGAGATGTAAAATAATAAGATAAATGAACTGGGAACCGTAAAAAAAGGAAATTGAAAAAGGAAAGTGTACATACTGGACAAGGCAAGAAATCAGCCAGTCATACATTGATTTGTATTTACACCTTAAATCCAAATTGATGTATGATTTCCTGATTCCTGGTAATAGCGAACTTTATAAAACGCCAAGTGCTTCTCGACGATGAAGATAATAGAGAAACGTATTTTTTAAAACAAATGTTGATGTTAAATAAATGAGAGTTTTTGAATATTGTGATTTTTTTATTTAAGAATTGTTAATGTTAACAACTTTTTTTTATTATTTTATTGTATTTATTAATAAACCGTTTTATAAATTACAGCAATAAAATAAAATTTGATTTTATAACTTTTGTGTTTGATTTCTGCGGTGGTAAATGGTATCGGAACAACTTACCCCGACGATGAACAACCAACCCGATGAATTCGTTGTTTCTGGTTGGTTTACATAAAAAAAATATCCTTAGCCTGTAATCTTTTTAATTGAATAAATATTATAATACAGTATGAAACTAGAAGAAATTCTACATCTGCTTAAGTCGTAGGCTTCAAACCACTTTTTGACTTTTCTATTAATACGCGTTAGAAGACTAATAAACGTAACAACATTGTATTTTCTATTTTAATGTTTAGAATATTGTTACCTGCTTTCAATTGTAGCTCAGCATTGAGAATCGAACTATTAATTTTAATAATAAACCATAAAATATATAATTATCTCAAGTAATCAAGAGATACTATGCTAACAAAAGACTTTCATTTTAGGGTTTTACGACTGTATGTGTGACTGTTGGGTGTATTTATATTATTAGCTGACTTATCGTATCAGTAATAAAGGACTTGTTAGTTCAATGAACCCCCACAGCACTTAGCCTAGTAGTCTAAACCTAATAAAATAAATTGATAACCCGTAAGGTATGACATGTTGAGTGAAGCCCTCGCGTGACGAGCTACCCCGGGCGAGTAGCGTGCTCCTCGACCCTCAAAATACTCTGGAGAACTATTAATATTACTTATTACTTTAATTTATTTAATGTAGAATACTTATTAAAAAATAAAAATTGTTTTAGGGAGTTCTGGTATATTATTACTGTTAATTTGCTACAGGTTAAAGATCAATTGGTGTTCTAATACATTGCGTGCAGCTGATCTTAGCTAATAGGAATTGCAGGAAGATGTGCAGGCGGCGTAGGTTCTAAACCATTTTTCTGTATCTATAATGTTGAATGCACTGTTGAATCTTGTCTTAAATCGTAAAAACACGTGTGAAGGCTTACAAACAACAGCTTTGGGTTCACTACTCTCCTGATAGCTTGTTCTCTCTTTTACATAATGTTATGTCTTTTAAGCGTGCGTAAAGAAAAAATCGTATACGTCAGCATGATCGTAAGAATGGAAAGAACATTAAACCATATACCTTACAGCCCACAGCTGTACTCTGCTAACCCAACGGATGTAGTTCTAAGAAACACATACACAATAAAATAGCAATATATAAATAGTTTATGTTTATGGGAAGTTACCGTCGGAATGGAAAGAATTTTCCTCAAACACTGACATATCTTCTGAGAAACGTATATATTCGGTAGACTGGAACTCGGTAAACAGATTGTCGGATTTTTGACCATAACGGTCGCTGTTTACCCAAAACTTCTCCGAACGCCACCCACGCAATCCGTCCTACTGTAATTGAGGAAAAGATACAAGCTTTCTGATTTTTAAAATAAGAATTAATTAATTATAAGTTCAATAACCTCCACGGTTCTCCTCTGTGATCGATTTTCATCGGTTGAAATTTTGATTAAAAGATACACAATTGAGTTGCAGGTTTCGCAGAATGGTACGACGATTGCATGCTTTCACCGTTGTCGCGGTGAAAACAGTCTATTTTATCTATGTTTTATGTTTCAAGCATTGAAATATTCGGGTATAATTTAATTACTTACCGGATGTTATTTTATAACTAGCGACTAATAATTACCTTAAGTTCTTTAGGGAATCCTATATACGGTTGTCACAACCCGGATAGATACGAATTTCGTCGCAACATTTATTTTTATCAAAGTTTTCTACACGATAAATCTTTTGTTGCTCTCCAGAGCCTCACCCATTAGTGAGGCTCTGCGTGCACATGACGATAGGAAATTTCTGTTACTCCTGCTTAATATGTAATATCTTACTTGTCACTAATACATTTTGTTTTGTTCCAGTCTGCAACTTCATAGTGCACGAGCGATGTGTAGGTCAAGTGGTAACGCCGTGCTGTGGGGTCGCGCCGAGCCTTATCAAGGTAAGATTACTTACTTTACCATTAACACTATGGGCTATTTGGTCTGCAATAAAAGCTTTTTTTTTTATTTATTTATTAAACCACAATAATATCGCCATCAATCAATTAAAATCTATTCCAAATATTAAAGGCACCTTCCATATTCCCAAACTCGCTGAGCTTCAGTGCTCGGTGTGAATAAAATGCGTACCGCTTTCGAACCTCACTACAGGAGTACCAGTAGGCCACTGGTGCCTCACAGCCTCACACAGGCATGTGAGGGAATTTGAGAGAAACAATCCCAAATGGAGTGTGTGTCTGTGTGTTCTCGAGTGGAGACCGCGCCTCGGCAAACGTAGTGTAGGACGCCCTCCAACCAGGTGGAGCGACGATATTCGTGGGGTGGCTGGTAGGGGTTGGCGACGATGGGCTGAAGATCGAATCCAGTGGCGTGCTATGGGAGAGGCCTATGTCCAGCAGTGGACGCAGAAGGGCTGATGATGAATCCCAAATGATTACAAGTGCAATACATGTTTAATACTTTAATTATGTTTTTTAATCAGAATATAAGTAATGACTGTCAATAATAAACATGGACCAAACTAGGAAATGTAAGAGTGTTTCCAGCCTTTGAAAGTGAAGGGAAATAGAGAACTTAAAAAAGGGGCTCCGAAAATATCACGTCACTAAATGAATTATGGCGGCAAAACAGTTTAAGTCGGATTTCTGGGATCCATGATTTTAATTGATGTGATGCAGCAGTGGATGATTGTGTGCAGTGAACAATGTGGTAAATTTTCGGTACTATTGGCTTATACACGACGCTCGATTTCATTATCTATGTGTATTTACATTCCTAGTCAACAAGATTCCAGTAGGAGGTTTCTGGAAGGGAAAGGTTTTACAATGTAAGCTCTTCGATGGGAATAATTTTCGATTTCCATACAAATAGTTGATTGTTAAATATTATTCAACAGAACCCAGTGGCTCACTGCTGGTCGGAACCGACACACCACAAGCGCAAGTTCTGCACGGTGTGCCGGAAGCGGCTCGATGAACTACCAGCTTTACACTGCATGAGTGAGTACTACACCTTATTTCTTCTTTCTACCACTTGAGGTGGGAACTGCGGGATCAAACTCTAGAATGAAACACGACTATTGTATTGATAATGCAGCAAGTATACAAGTTTCGACTCTTTCAGACTTCTGTACCAGCTTTTATATGATAGTTCTTAGATTCGGTTTCTATGGAAATGCGCAGTTTATGCTGTATGATTACTTTTATAGAAATTAAATATTATGAATAAACAACATTTATTTTTAATCTTATTTTTAAAGGTGGAACGTAAGGAGTTGTTTTGGTATTGTTTTGTTTCTTTATGGTTTATGTTTTTCTTGGCTACATGTAGAAAATTATACTCGCATCCTGTCTTCAATGGTAGCTTTAAAAGAATCAAACGTAGAAAATAAACAAAATGCTAACTTTTAAATCACTATGGTTGAGCCAGGTTCAATATTTGAAAGACGTATTACGATTTGGTATCGCAATATAGTAAATATGGTCTATTGTAGTAGTCCGCTAGTTGCTCTTATTTATAAAAGTCAAAGCGCATTGAGAGTGGTATTCTACTACTGTAGAATGTGGATTTCGTGTGATATATTAAAGATTGAACTGTGAGTGGTGTTGCAGTATGCGAGTACTACGTGCACGGAGAATGCGTGGACTTCGCGGCGGCGGACTGCAAGGAGAACGCAACGTACTGCGCGGGCAGCGAGCCACGCCACGTGCACCACTGGCGCGAAGGCAACCTGCCCGCCAACTCCAAGTGCGCCGCCTGCCGCCGCGCATGCTGCTCCGCCGAGTGCCTCACCGGATACCGCTGCGAGTGGTGTGGCACCACGGTACCGACCCCATACCTCACGCTGCTTACCATCTCCCACGTCTCACTCGACCATACTCACCCCGCATTCCGGTCGACAGTGCCACGCCGGCTGCCGCTCGCTGATACCCGAAGAATGCAACTTCGGCATGCTGCAGCCGATCTTCTTGCCGCCGTCGGCGGTGTCCATCCCGCGCACCGAGGTGCCCATGGAGGCCATCATCGGCGTGCACGTGCGCCCGCCGCCCTCGCAGCGCGACTTCGGCTGCCGTAAGTGTCCGCTCCACCAGGTCGCGTACCCTCGCCCGCGCCGCACCGCTTTTCTTTCTATCACATGTGCCTCGCAATTCGCGGCCGGCTTCGTTGTAAGCGTCGCTTGGATCGTATCGTAGCCGTCGATCTCTTCAGCTCTCATGCAGCCGCTCACCGTCAGACGGTGGGCAGTAGTGTCTTTCGGCAATCCGCTTTCACTCTACATGAACAGTACCTATTAGAGTATCAGACGTAGTGTGAGCGCGCGGGTCCGACGGCGAGCGGCTCTCCTCCAGCACGAGCGGTGGTGGCCGGCGCCGGCGGGCGTAGGTACCGGCGCGAATCGCCGGGCACATGGTTGTGTGAGTGGGTAAAAGCGTGCGGCGGCGGAGCGTGAGCGTGTGTGTTGGGGCAGCGCGCGAGCGCCGCGGCACGGGCGGCTGGGGCCCGGCGCGGCTCGTCACGCTGGCGCGGCGCCTGCTGCCCGCCGCCTGCAGCCCGCACGGCGGCGCCTCGCCCCCCTACACCAGAGGTAACACCACCCCGCCTCACCTCCCACCCGCCACCCGCCACCCCGCACACCCGCACACCGCGCACCGCGCCGCCCGCCGGCGACCAGCATGTTCGCCTGCCGTGCGCAGCTTCGCCGATACTACCATGAGAGAAATTGATTTTTGCAACTACACATGAAGCGAGATCCGCGCTCATGCACTGCTCTACTACTGTACTAGTGTAGATCGGCCAAGCTAACGTTGAGTCCGGAAGCTTTGGATGTGGGCTTCATGCGCCATCTGTGTGTTTAGGTAACCTGCAACAATACTACTGCAACATCAATTGAAACTGATTTCTCTCATATGTGTGTTTCCATGTTGCCGGTGATTCTTAGAGTCGTAACTGGTAGTGCATGCGAGGAGTGTAGGCGACGCTTGTGACTGTTGTAACCGAGCGTGACTACCACTGACCACACTACATGAGCGACCATCAGCGCGCCGCGACTCGCCACTCTTACATTCATTATAACAACCCTTCCAATGTTACATCATACTACTTCTCCACTCATGAAATTACAACATTCATTGCATTAAAATCAACTTCAACTTGCCAATATAAATACGTAAAAAACTTCAAAAACCATTACATAAATCTATATATTTTCTAGTTTTTCATAATGTAAATGAAAGAATCAATGTTTTGGAGTTTTATTTTCAGTTAAATATTCCTAAAATAAAATTGAGGTTCCTACATTCGTTAAATGATGCACAATAAGTATCAGCTGATAGTATCACTTGTACCAGGTCCTAAATATGAATCAGATTGCCAACCCTTCAATCCGGGTTAAGAGTGAGAGGAGGCTTTTGTCTAGATATGACTCATATAGATTAGGAATCTATAATCATACTTAATATTTCTTAACATATCAAAATCTGACATTGCAACATAAGATGTACCGCAACTTGCAAGCCATCTTGACTCAAATACAAAGGTATTAATTACTCGCTGAAATTATCGAAAATTATTATTTTCCATTTAATTTAACCTTATTAAGACCAAAAGAATAAGTTTGACAAATCTTTAATCTCATTACGGGGATAAGTTTCAACTTCCCACTTTCTGCCGCCTTACTTAGGTGCAGAATATCAAAGTGCATCGTAGTGTTGTAATTTCATGACGTAGGACTATCCACGTGTGTACTGATCGTTTGTCCGCGTCCTAACATCCCGAGCCTTGCAAAGCGTTGTGTGCCGGGCCGGCCATGAATACTCGTGATGCAGTATTCCAACGGCATCAGGTAACAAACATACATAATCACGGATAGTTATGTCACCCTCGACGGACCATTCTCTTGCATTTCAACACCATATTCAACTGTTTTGTGATTGGATAAATCTATTTGAATAACACAATTTGCTCGGAATGACTTCCGGGAAAAGTCTGACCAGTCGTCAAACCATTGCCAATGTTTTTGAAAGATGACCTAGTGTATGTCATCAAGGCTTATAAAAGAAGATTCACAGACATGCAGTAACTTATTGTAGATTAAGAAATAACCAGGGTTTCATATTTAATTCAATACGATTGAATTTTCTGTGTAGTACACAAAAGATTTAAAATTAATTTTAAATCTTAAATAAATATAGTCAATATCATTTACTCGAAGTTCGATTTTCAAATAATAGTGAAAAGTAAGAATTTTCAGGAGATAATGTCAAATGTGTTCCAATTTCAAAATACGGTAGCTCTACATTTCAATGATTAGATTTTAATTTTATTTTTAGAGCCATTTATAAAATAACGGTGTTAGTAGATTGTTCGGCGAGGGTGAGGTTATGTGTTTTGTGTGTATGCTGCTAGTTGTTCGCTTTTATCGTGTTGACCCAATTAAAACGGTTGTGTTGCGCTGCCCGCCCGCGTGGTGACGTTGGTCGGACACAACGTTTCAATTGTGACAACCATGTGTGTGAATCTAGATGGACGATGACGATTAGTAGCTTCATTATGCCATGGGAGCTTTTTAAACGCAAACAAGCATGGTTATTAATTTTACTATAACAACAATAAAACGCTTTCTTATGCTCCTCGTAAACCCCCTTAAAATGTTGACCTAGCTTTTTCAATGCCTCTTACTCTAAATATAATTTAAAATAATAAGCATGATTATAATAAAGCTGCATTGAATCGACAGCATATTTGATTCCTGTCATAAACGGCTGTGACAACCGGACAGTTAAATAGAAGAAATTCACCCTTTATTTTTTCAATGAATTGTGTCAACCCACAGTACTTAACTTACATAATAATTGTTAAATTGCACTGTGAATTGTTTAATTTAATGGTTTAAAAAGCTCCGATGCACATAACCATAGTGTTCACTAAACAATTTTAAGAGGTATTGTAAGAATTCCAGTCGTCAAGGTTTTTGGGTTCTAGATAAAACAAAAACTATGTATCAGAAATATTAAATTTAACACGAATAACACTATGTAAACTTTAAATATGTAATATGCAGCAGTACTTAATAAAATAAATAAATAAAACATTTTCCAATAACTGAAATTGTAGAAAAAAACAACAAACAACGTACATATTCGATAGGTAGGTATTTACAAAATTTCTTAAAGCTAGAATAATTAAATAAATAAATGCCTATGTCGCGTCGTAGCCGTGACTCAGCTTAATGTTGTTCTGCGGCGAGAACCACAATACAATGCTGATTTTCAGTTGTCACCCAATTGCTCAAATCACTCTCTGTTTCTTCCTATTTAATCTTACAAACAAGTAAAGGTTGGCATACTGATTAGCTACTGTCCCTATAGTCTTTAGTCTAAAGCTAAAGGAAATAGTTTTGCGGCGCTCTCAGTTCTGTCTACTCAATAAGTTGTAACAAGCTAAAAAAACTTCTTGCGAAAAACTACTCCGGGTACCTTGTGGCTCTTCTACCTTAAGGTCGTGTGGTTGAAGTATTATTAAACCCCTATTTCCAAATACGGAACCTACCCCTTTCAAATAGCTTAGGTATCTATTTCAAAATAAATGAGTGGAATACAAAAAATACATAGGTATTTGAAAAAAAAAGCTTGACCCGAAAACCTTGAACTGCTAAGTATTCGAAAACTAATAAATGTGAATTAAACTGTCATATTAATGAGTAGATACTAATTGTTAAGTAGTTACTATTAAATTATATTCAATAAATGTATGTGTGTGCCCATTTTTGGCGCAAATGTGTTTTATTATCATAATTTATGTATTCATATTGGGTTTTAAGGGGAGCTCATAATACCCGAGCAAAATACAATACTTTTAGTCATTAAAACAGATTTCATGTCAATCATGGAAAAAATAGATTGACGATGTTTTTATCAAAGTGATTTCGAGCTTGAACTAGTATTAAAATACATAATAATTATTTACAAGCTTTACCTGAATTTTAAAACGTGTAGCAACAGATTATGTCCCAAATAATATTTAAAAAACTGATGGCAACATTAAATCTTATGTTAAAAGAAAAGATTGTCCTTCGACCCTTAGACTTTGATGGTCACATTTCAATTATGGACTTCAATTATGAAAGTATATGTAAGAACGTCACTTATCTCTTGCGACATTTTCTCCATTTTATGGTTTATGAGAATACAAATGCAACCTATAGTCACAGTAATAGCTTCTGTGGGGTCGCATGGAAGAAAACCGAGGCGCGTCTCGCTCTGAAGTACCTGGCGCCGCCCGTGATGTGACTGACGGCCACCGCAGGGTTTTAGCCGGTGCCACTGGCTTATCTTTTCTGGCCTCCCCCGAGGTACCTGAAGGGGAGCTTTTCCAGCTTTGCTCCTTTTAAAGATAAATATTGATGGCTTCCAATGAGTAGAGACAAACTGAACAGTATGTTACAATGCTAGTCAAGCCAAGACTGGTTTTAAGTATCGTCCCGAGTGATGCTCGGGCTTGTGAGTTCCCCGGGGCGGGGGGTGTACGTGAGCTGGGTGGGTGTTGCAGCGCGCAGCGTGAGCGAGGAGTTCAGCTCGGGCTGCGAGGGTCGCGCGGGCTCCGCGGGCGGCTCCACGGGCGCGCCCGCCGACCAGGAGCACCGCCCTGACCACAAGCAGCACAGAGACCGCACGCCCGATGATAGAGATGAAGGTACCCACATAATAACTTTTCATTACTTACCCACATATGTGATAGTCACTGTGTAGATGTCAGATGGTAATATCTAGTTCTTTAAAGCTTAATCATAATTACAAGAGTGTTTTCGTTTTACAAATGTCTTCAAATACGGAAATAACTAAGTTTGGTGTTAAATATTTTGTAGTTACTAACCACACCCCAAGTCTTTTGTAAATGATTCCAATAGCACAAAGCATTTCTTACATTAATTTTCATTTCTATTTATCTCATTTAGAAGCTGTAACCTTTCCTCGAATAAAACAAAAGAAATTGCTAAGCTTCTCTCTCAATCGCGGTGCAGAAGTGGTAAAGGTGTACGACGGGGAGGCGGCGTGGTCGCGGCGGCTGTACCGGCCCGTGGTGGTGGGGCGCAATTGGAACGAGCGCGAGCTGGTGGCGGCCGCCCTGCGCGCCTTCCACGTGGCGCGCGACCCCGACCAGTTCGAGCTCACCGACGCGCTGGCCGGCGACGAGCCGCCGCTCAACGACCCCACGCCGCTCGCGCGCGTCACCCGCCTGCCCAACAAGCGACCCGCACTGTTTCTGCGCTTCAAGTTAGTCACGTCTCATAACGATAATCTTGAAACTCGTGTTTTTTGATATTGGTATAATCACGTTATACCGGATACCCAGCGTTGACTACAGTTTGACGAATTGTCGCACAAAATATTGAAGTAAAGTAACGTATAGTTCGTCAGTGAGATTCCCGCAAACATTCGTCTTCAAACCACGACTTCAAATTGTCTATCTGGAAAAGGTCGAAACCGATTCATTATATCAACGTAGAAAAGAGAACATATAGGCTAACACAGTTTATTTGTCTCAAGCAACACATAAAAATAACAGTTTAGATTTAAACAGGCGTAGTATTCTTCGCTGTGCTAAGTTGTCCTTATTATGCAACACTAAACATCCAAGGTATCATAAATCTGTTACATTGATGGCCCACTCCAGATCTTGCTTACTTATCGGGGCCATACGTGTTTAGGGAGCCGGAGTCAGGCGGCGGGGAGGTGCGCGTGTACCCGGGGCGCGTGGCGGGCGCGGGCGAGACGTTCGTCACGGTGTCCTGCTCCGGCGACGACACCGTGGCCGACCTCATGGCGGCCGCGCTCGAGCGCTTCGGCCTCGACCCCGCCAACGCCATCGCCGAGTACCGCTGCTCCGAGATACTGCTCGACCGCGGAGGTATTTCTGCTTTCCGAAGACCAATAATAGGGCTAGAAGTTTACGAGTGAAAATAGTTACTAGTAAGCAAAGTGGGAGATGAAAAGGTGGTGACGAGTAAACTTAGGTCGGAGAACATAGCTAAACGCAGTCCAATTCGACAAGCCGTTTTAACATATTGAGATAAACCTGTATATAGTCTTAAAGTAAACGTCTTATTCATAATTATGATTAAAGCAGAAAGCTTTACTCCATTGAAATTCGTATAACTTATAAAATGCTTCCTTTAGAATACCTAATGTCGGTATGAAGGCGCCTGATAATTAATATAACATATCCATGGATAATGTAACGTGTAGTATCGGAGCGCGTGCTGGAAGAGGAGGAGCGTCCGTGGCGCATCGTGGTGCGGCTGGCGCGCGAGTCGGTGCGGCGCATGGAGCTGGCGCGCTTCTACCTGCAGCCGCGCCGCGACCCGCACGGGCCCACGCTGGCGCTGTTCGTGGCCTCGCTGCCGCCCGGCCTCTCCGAGCGCAACTACGAGAACATACTAGTCGAGTTCCTTGGCACCGGTAAAATACATACTTGATCAAAGCTTTGCCCCTAGTTTTATCAATCTAGATCGAGTGGCCCCGGTAGATCGATACACATCATATCCAGTAAAATTTTGCAATGCTGCACCTTATGTTGCTAGAATCTTATTATCTACAGACAATGCTTTTACTATAAATACAGCCCAAAATATCTCAAGTTTCACTTCTCCATTTAGTATCAAATGTATATTATTCACCCATCTTCTGGGCTTTCAGGACATAAGAATCGGTATATTTCGAAAACTAATATCTTTCTTATCTTGTACAAATTTATTAATATTTGTTTTTGTCCTGCAGAGAACAAGTTCACATCAATCGGTCCGATCTACTACGAGTACGGGTCGATGGTGATCACATACGAGGACGCGAGCAAGGCGGTGCGCGCGCTCTACGCTCTCAGAGAGGCCAAATATGAAGATAAGCATTTATTAGGTCTGTACCATACATAACCTAAACCAATAACCAGAACACTATTCCAATGTAAATACATTGGAATAGTGGTATTAAGTAATACCACTACTCAATATAGACTTCGAAACAGCTAAAACAAACGTAACATGGAGAAATAAAAATAGCCTATTGAAAATGCTGCTACTTGTTCTTATCACAAAATAATGTGCATTTGGAAACCTTTACTGTTCATTTCAGTCACAAAACGCAGCATTGACAAAATGACATGAAGTAGGTATTTGTAATTGTTCAAATGAATTATGCTTTTTACCTCGTTCTTTTGATCCTTTCTTCTAATCATAAGTCTGTGTGCAGTTATGCTCCTGCCCAGCATAGAGCCGTCGATGGTGCCAGCGGGCGTGAAGCCGCTGCTGGTGTTTGTCAACGTCAAGTCCGGCGGCTGCCAGGGCCTGGAGCTCATCTCCTCCTTTAGGAAACTCCTCAACCCCTACCAGGTCTTCGACCTCGAGAATGGAGGTCCGTTGCCTGGGTGAGTACCTATTAGGGCTCTATATTATTTACATTTAATAGTAAGTGGCAGGAAAGAAAACATGAAAGGGCTATTAGATATATTAAGAAAGAGCATCGGTAGATACAATTATCTACACTATACATATTTAAATGTAATTACGAAGTAAAAGTTACAAGCCAGTTGGGTGCTCTGGGAGATGTTCTGAAAATTGCGAATACGAAAATATATGATTGAGAATCCGACAATGTGTATGGCATATAAAAATTCAACTAAAAAACGGTAAAAAATTGACTTTAACATATCATTATGAACCAGTGTCTATCAATATTGCTTCATGATGTTACGTATTAGTCCCTGTGTTGTATCTTCACTTATTACTAACGGTAAGATGCATGTGCAGGCTGTACGTGTTTCGTCACATTCCCAACTACAAGATCCTGGTGTGCGGCGGCGACGGCACCATCGGCTGGGTGCTGCAGTGCCTCGACAACGTCGGCCAGGACTCGCAGTGCTCCAACCCGCCCTGCGCCATCGTGCCCCTCGGCACTGGTACGCTACCAATTAATTAGCGACTAATATTTTGCTAAACTTTTGACAGCCTCCGTGGTGCAGTTGGTTAGACGCCGCCTGTGAAACGAGAAGCCGCGGGTTCGATCCCCGCACCGAGACAAATATTTGTGATGAATTAGACAATCACCCCAAGACGACTTATCAAATCTCATGAGATTAATAAATATATGACGTTCTCTGAAGATGTTTCTGGAGACCTTTAAAAAGATTGACAAAAATTATGCTTTAAATATTATACTCGTATGACTTACGTGAGATTTAGAAGCTACATGGGTAATGTAACACAGGCAACGACCTGGCCCGCGTGCTGCGCTGGGGCTCCGGGTACACGGGCTGCGAGGACCCGCTGTCGCTCCTGCGTGACGTCATCGACGCCGAGGAGATCCGCCTGGACCGCTGGACCGTGGTGTTCCACCCCGAGGACAAGCAGGACGAGCCCAAGGACCTCGCCAAGCAGCTGCCCGGTCAGTCCACCCTCCCACCAGCCATACTGGACCGGACCGCACTTAGTAGGATATCCACCATCATAATAATTATTAGATATAAGAACATCGCTGGAGGAAGGGCGAAGAAAAGAAACTGTAAGAGAAATAAGAGATTTACTAGAAAAGAAAAGAAGATAGCGTGACTGTATGAGTGAAAGGAAAATTGTACGGTACCGGTTTTTTTTTGTACATTTGGCTTCTAGTATGTCATTGGCATCCACAAATGATTTTGGTTTGAATCTTCTTGATGTATTGGATCTATCTATTAAAGAGATTGACTTTTGTCATCATTTCCGAGTTCAGGATGTCTCCAAATTGTAATATTTTATAAAAAATCTAAATTTCTTTATTATAAATATAAATCAAAATTATCCGTTCTTCAAAACTTCAAAAAATTAACGATATACGGGATTAATGGAATCACAATTTGTAGCCATCCGCTGAACCACTTAACCACTTCATTTAGATCCACTGAATGCCACCACGGTGTAGTACAGTAGAAACGCTATTGATACATTCAATAATCCTACCTGAAGCCTACAAGGCCGGCACAATCGTGTCAACGAGCGAGAGACGTGGAGACCAGACTGCAGTGCACTTACCACCAGGTGCATTGTAGTGACCCGTGGTAAAACTTACAGCGTCAGTCACTGCAGGGTCGCAGAGCGAGGACAACTCGCAGATCCTGGTGATGAACAACTACTTCGGCATCGGCATCGACGCCGACCTGTGCCTCGACTTCCACAACGCGCGCGAGGAGAACCCCAACAAGTTCAACAGCAGGTAATGCCACTGCAATGGGAATACCTTTATGTGCAGATTTGCAGGGGAAAAGGCAGATTTCAAGTTAAAAACTGTCCTAAGTTTTAATTTCGTCAGTGTGTAATAAACGAAGTTACTTATTATTTGAATAGATGTGTGTAGGTTTGGTACATTTGCAAGGCGATAAAGATTTAAAGAAAGGAGTCTATTAGTAGGTACACATCCTAAGGTCAGAATCTACAAAATATGAAGTGTAAGCTTTGAGGTGGTCTCAATTTACAACTGGATAATAAATTCATCTATCACATTCAGGGAATGAAATAATTAGGGTGTACAAAGGAATCATCCTTAGTGGATGGAATAAGCAATTGTGCCATTACTATCATGGTTCAATTGCCCATTCCTTCGAGGGTACAGTCATGACCTTATGCATATAACATTGCAGACTGCGCAACAAGGGCGTGTACGTGAAGATGGGGCTGCGCAAGATGGTGGGGCGCAAGATGTGCAAGGACCTGCACAAGGCGGTGCGCCTCGAGGTGGACGGCAAGCAGGTGGAACTACCCGCTGTCGAGGGCATCATCATATTGAATATACTCAGGTAACACGCTACATACTGTAAAATAAATGATTGCTTTTCAGGAACGTATTTTTGACAAATTTGCTATCCTGCTGGACAACTGATAAACTATTCATACTATAAATTTTAGGTATAATTTCAGCTGTATTGATCAATTGACGACCCATACTAAATCAAGTCCTAGTTCTATCTTAAGCATAAAATAGTGTTGCTTAAGCTTAATGAATAATTTTACCAACGTTTAAAATACTTAGCAACAAGACAAATTAAACTTTTGTAACTAGACTCGCATAATGGGATCTTAATTACAAATTCAATGTTCTCCACAATTTTTACCACTTAAAATTCGACGTGTACTAAGGCTCCGTGGTATATAACAGCTGGGGCTCCGGCGCAAACCCGTGGGGTCCGGAGAAGGACGACCAGTTCAACAAGCCCAACCACTGGGATGGCATGCTGGAGGTGGTGGGCGTCACCGGCGTCGTGCACCTCGGGCAGATCCAGTCGGGGCTGCGCGGCGCCATGCGGATAGCACAGGTCTTGTTAACCTACATTTACAGCACATTATTAGAAGATCCAACAGCAGACAAAGAGGCACTTCAACAGGTGCAACGTTATAATTAGACTTCTTATAGTTGATGATGATAGGGAAAATATTTACTACTTAAATTAGTGGGTGGGATCTAGAAACGAGGAAGATAAATATTAGGATAAACCATCAAATTAGAACTATTGAAAACCTGATAGTAAGAGACACGCGCTCGTAAACAACAACACAACTGACTAGGACAATAATTAAAGGAGAGCCGGCGAAATTAAAACTGGAATTTACAAAGAAAAGTAATACTGATTTTTTAACCCCAGAACTTCCAAACATAACACGATGCTATCACGTTAGTTTTCTGTGACACAGTTACTGGATCAACTGTGAAAATACCCTCAAAATGTTACCATTTTAACAAATCCATATCCACAGGGTGGTCACATCAAGATCAACCTGCGCAGCGAGATCCCGGTGCAGGTGGACGGCGAGCCGTGGGTGGCGGCGCCCAGCGAGGTGGTCGTACTCAAGTCCGCTCTCAAGGTATACACTGCGGGACCCTCGCAACCACGCCAAGAGTTGATCAAATGGACTTGGGGATTAGCATATTGAATTACAACGAAAAACTTATATTTAGAAGCACTAACTAGCTGAGGCTTTGCAACTGATCAAAATGGATATGACGTTGAGAAAAATATATTCAAAAGCTGCACCCTAGCCCGTACTAACTCAATGTGTGAGCCAAAGCCGATCTCAGCCGAAATATATTCTTTTTACTTTAAATATACAAAGCACGATAGAAGTATAACTCAAGGGCTGGTATTATGATATTTCGGAGTGTTTAATGGATTTAGAAATAATAATGTTTTTGTAACCAAAAACATTTGATCAACTCTTGTATATTTACTATGTCATATTCGCATGTGCTCGCTTGCCTGTACCCGTATTGGGTCTTACATAACCATTGCTGCATTACTATGTTTAATAACAAACTTATCGTACTCACGCAGTGGTCGCTTCATAAAGTACCATACTGTGAAAAATAAATGTATTAATTCCGATAAACTATAAAATTAAAATCATTTTAAACATTTTCAATGGCCAAAAGACTCCATTGACAAACCTTTATTTTGACATAATTTGAATATGTTGCCATTTTAAATAATCTTTAATATTGATGCAAAGTTACCTATAACCCATAACAATTTAGTAAAAATAGAAAATTCTTCGTATCGCTGAAGCGTCCGTTGCGTTGAGTACACATTTTCAAAATTCGCCCCGAGTCACGTAAAGCCCGAGCACTCAGACTCCACTCAGCACCAGTTCCGTTAGAGACGGGGCGCGTCTAGACCCGCCTGTCCACGGCGCAGTAGACGCGCCGCGCGCCCGCCACCACGCCGCACCACACGGGGTTGTCACGTACTGTTTGTGTTCGAACATTCTACCGAATACGACACGACTATTGCCATTTTATATTACCGCTTTGTAAATACATATTAAGCTTTTAGAAGCACAATTTTTCGCTCCGCACGATTTTGTTCACACGTCAAAACGTAGTAAAGTTTGGGAGCGGTGTAGTCGGATGAGAGGTAGCGAAGGCGCGGGGACGTGACAACCCCGTGTGGCGCGGCGGGTGTCGGGCGGGGTGCCGGGTGGGGCGCGAGGCGCGGCGCCGCTGAGGAGGTGTGTGTGGGTGTGGCAGGCGACGATGCTGAAGAAAACCAAGCGCGGGTCGGGCGGCGCGGGCTCGGCGACGGCGGCGGGCCCGTGACGCCCGCGCCCCCCGCTAGCGTCCCGCGCCCCTTCCGCAGGCCACCATGCTCAAGAAGCGCGCGAAGGTGCGGCGCCGCAACACCGAGCCGGCGATGCCGCCGCGGCCGCGGCCTCCACCGCCGCCCCCGCCGCCGCCCGAGGACTCCTGAATCTGGCTGAGCGAGCGGCTTATCTAAAGCCCGCGCCGGCCTGGGGCTCAAGGCTGACGCGCGCGCGCCGCTCGCTGCGCTGCACTCCTCATACTCCCCACACTCCCCGTCGCCCTCCATCCTCCCCACGTCCCCGCGTCCCTCGCCTCCTCCCCCGCCTCCTCCGCTCCTGGTTCCCTCAGTCATTCAGGTCGTCATTGTCATCGCCGCTGCCGCCACGCACTGACGGCGCTTCTCGTGTAAATAAATTATTAAACAAAACTAATATATAACTTATAATAAAAAAAATAAATTTATAGTCATTAGTTGTTGTTTTATTTTTAGTCAGAATTATAATTTGAAAATGTGTAAAAAAATAAATACAGATATGTACTTCTTTCGTATTTTCATTTTTATCCACTTAGATTACCCTGAAACAACTTTAAAGAACAACATAAAACTCATTCACAAAACACAGCTATTTACGATACTATGCAGTGTATGTACAATACTTTACGGATGAAAAACTTAATAATATTAATTCAAGCGTTTTAACTCAGTCTTCAGCCCCATGTGGACAACACTTTGAAGACTTGTTTTACATTCAAAGACTGATGTAAAATGCCTCAAAAATAAATTACAGCGATATTAATTTAATTACACCTATTTTTTACTACAAAAATCATGCGTGCTCACTAGGTTTTTATAAATGGTTGCACTAAATGGAATTGTCAGAATTATATATTCTATTTTATGAGCATCAACCAGAAAATTCATCTACAGTAAAATATAATATATCACTAGTTCTGTTAAAGGAGACAAAGTAAATCGACAATAGCTAATGTCATAATGTTGCCATATTAAAATGGTTACGTGATATGACTTTGTGTTGAAAAATATCAGTACAGAAAATCTTATCTAGAATAATTCATTCCATACAAAATTAAGAACTTCGAAGAGTCATTTTTCTTTGCTTTTATTAGTATACAAATTTTATAACATGAACGACAGAATCGTTTTTGTCTAATGTCAATATCTTTTTATCAATGTGTGTACTTGTAGAGGTAGTTAGTGAGGAATAAAAGACAATGTAAAATTATATTTTTATTTTCCCTTCACTTACGACTAGATACAAAGCATAGTTTAACGTCGCCTCTCGTCTGCCAACTGGTAATCAGCATCAAACGAGTAGACGCAGGCGACTTGCGTACATTATACAAAATATTTACAATAGCCACCAAACGATGCGTCAATTTAAAATACACATAAATTACAACAAAACGGGGATATACCGTATTTTCAAAATTAACATTTTATATATTTTTCTGAGAAAATAAAAAGGCTGCACGATTCTTTGTCCTTGCAGATTCAAAATGTTATTATAAAAGAATTAGTTATAAGTCTATTACAACCAATGAATACATAAGCATACTTTGACACATTTTTTATTTCACACCTATACATTGGCATGAAAGAGAAAAAATAACTAATAACGAAACTTATTTTTAACATCACATTACTACTACATAACTACGATATAAAGAAAAGACGAGCACTATAATAACCCGTTGAAGCTTCGCGTATCACATGAGCAAGCTTCCTTAAGTTGTAAAAATCACCTGCATTCGTATTTGTACTTCATTAGTTATGCGAAGTAATCAATCAAATAGCTCCATTTTTACTGAATTTCTAAAAAACACTAGTTGAATTTTAATCCAAACAAAATTAGAAGGTAAATAGGTGAATAAACCTAGGGGTGATTCTAAAGACGTAATACTAGCACCCCCATCAATAAATAATATTTAAATATCAATGTTAATATAACAAACATAGTAAACTTTGCATTATAGAATTGGTGAGTTTGAAAAATTGGTATTGTCAACCAAACGTCAATTTGACATTACAATATGGCAACACCGCAGAAGGCAAAAACCAAGAACTGAACTAAACTGACATTATAAAAGACGAACCAAGCTGCAGCTTTTATTTCATAAAAATATTAATGTTTTACTTTTTAAATTATTTTGTGGCTGAGAAAATGCCTCATGCATTTTAATTCTTGGATAGCTACAATATTAAATAGTTGACGCACTATTGAATAATAACAGAACCATTCCAGTTTGAAAATAGCTGAGGTTTACGGAGCTTAAATTCACAATAATGCATTAGCGAAAGACTCTGTGTTATAATTTTTATACATACATTTTTACAGAAATGGCCGGAACAATGTTTTTATAATAATATTCTCACAATACATCTGCATAAATTTTAGGATTTGGAATACTTGCGTGACTTATAAATAGGATAAACGACCCCTTCAAGACCCTGCACTTCTTTAATTTTCATTTGTTTATCGAAAAAATAATAGCAACACTGGGCTTAAAATTGCAAATTAAAAAAAAGGACCTATAAAACAATGTCATGTACAATTTTGGTTTCCTGTATAAAAAAAAATGAATAAAAAATCAGACTCAATAAAATGCAAACAGTAAAAGGGTTGAACGAGGGGCGTTTACCACACGTTTGACTTACAGTAAGGCTAAACGTTAATATCTAGAGTCACAATCCGTGCGCATTACAATTGCTAAACATTTGTGATTCTAGTCTTCTTTAATACTAATGGCGGGCGCACGTTCATAACAAATTCTGTTTGAGTATTGGACTCAGGATTCATATCACATTCGTGTTGAAATTAAATGAAATGAAATTATTTATTGAACCATTTACCAGTCATTTTTTTTCCACTACCACCCGATTCACAAGGATGTTTTTGAAGACTGGGCAGGAAACTCTAGTTGCTTTTTTGAAAACAAGTTTATAATACAGTGATTATACAGTTGGTACTTGAGTATCAACATTATCATGATACCTACTTCCAGATGACATATAAAGGCCAATAAAATTTAAATGTAGCAGTCCTTCCATCACCAATGAGACATTTCAATCTATAGTAATAATCTCATTATAATATATTAAATATCAGATTTTGATTGTCACGCGAATTTCTTTTATTATGCCCATAATATAATTAAAAAACATATTTCTTTCGCATTAAACACGCGACACAAAATTCTTGAATGTACTAAACAGCCTAGTCCAACTGAAAAATAAATACAAATGAATTGCTTCTAGTTAGCCTAAGTTCATAAAAAAACAGTATTTCTTCACATGAAACGCATGACACAAAATGTTATGAACGTGCCACCCTAACAGCGAGTCAGCGTGATGTTATTTCAACAATATGCATGAAAAAATAGCTTCATTTGTCTCTCACTACTTTCAAGCGATTAGATGTAAATCTTAACATTAATTCGAAATTCCCTTTTCAATAGACCATCGTAAAAAAGTATTTAATTTATGTGGTAAAAATATGTTAGAGGTATGATTGTATATTCTATTAGGGCATAGGGAACACTCCCATAATCGACATTGATATCTTGGGTATTTTTTTGAATGTGGCAATACTTGTGGTAAATTGTCCTTGAAATAAATTTAATATGTCAATTGTAGTCAAAAACATATGAATGAATTAAATGTGTTAATCAGCGACTATCAAAATTAGACGCAAAAATAAATATACAGTGTTTTCATACAAATATAAACACCAAAATTAGCCCTTACAATAAACAACTATTAAGACCCCGAATTTCTTAAAATATGCACAATTTATTGCAAGTATCGATGACCACTAGCCTCGAACTAAAGTAGTCTAAATATCTATATTGTTTATTTTATCACATCACATATATACATGCTACATATTTATGGTTTAATTTATAATAATTCATAAGTACATACAGATTTTTTTTCAATGAGAATAGCTTAGCTTAAAAAAAATTAGCTTTCCTTTTCTTCTTAAAAATTGTTTTATTTCTCTACTCCACATTTTATTGTATAATTGCTTACATTAGTTCTAGGCTAGTCATATAAAAATGCCGTGGATTCTTTTTGGGTAAACAGCGATTATATCACTCATGCGTTTGCAAGTTCATTCATCAGGCTCACCAATATTTTGAGCGGCAGTGTCGTCGACACCCGTTTGGCTGGACAATTTGATTGCCAGCACTTCGTAATCCTGAAAATAATCACGCATTATTATACTTTAAATTATTGAAGTGGTTATAGCCACGCTGGAGCCAGGGCTGTATTGTGAATGGGCCGGCTCGACCAGGGTGGTACCAACCTCTACCGAGGAGAGATGTGGTAAAAAAACAGACTTTAGGTTACATGGCTGCATTTTTTTTTTTTTGAGAAAACTGGATATTGAAACATTTTCCTTTTGTATCCCCAAAAATTTGTACTGATTCGTCGTTAGGCATTTAATTTTGGCCTAAAAAAACGTACCGTGTCTAGGTGTGCGTGTGAGCTAGAAAATACAAATACCTAAGTGTATGCGTGCGTGGTGTGCAGCGGCGCGGCGGCGTCGGCGGTGTAGGAGCGCACGCGGCTGAAGGCGAAGGGCGGGAACTTGGCGGGCGACAGGTCGAACGTGGTCCAGTGCTCGCGCCGCCCCGCCGCCATGTAGCGCTCCCACTGCAGCCACCAGTTGCGCGCGCGCCCCGAGCGCAGCTCCAACTCCTGCACGCAAGTATCTCGTCAGCAAAACATACACACACACACCTTGTGTTTTTGTGCGGACCGCATTTCGTGTATAATATATTGCTATATAATATGCCCGAGGGATACTTATGGATAGTTCGTTGTTTTGGTGCCATAATCAACGTATCGAAAATTATAATAAAGGTCACCTCATTGATCTAGTTGTAGTATGTATTGGCTGTGATTTGTTAACAAATTCCGGTCTCAAACATTAAAATCTCCCCAAAACATTTTGAAACAGGTAGAAGTTCCGCGAACTGTATATGGCACTGGTGCAACTTCTGCCTACTCCTTTTGAACACAGGCGTCGGCTAATGCATGTATGTAAAGTCAAATTACGAGCAGTCAAATTCGTGTCAATACTAAATTCAAAATTAACTATACAAAAAAAACTTATTAGAATGACATCTAGCGGCACATGTGTGAACTACATCCAACTAATTTGCTCGTTAGGAGTGTTACCAAATGGAAGGTCTGTTCCGGTTGCTCGGGCTCCTTGCGACGCGCGCGGAACCTCGTGTTGGACGCCTGCGCCGGCTTCTTCTCGCTGGACTTCTTGATCACTATCACAACCTGAAAGAGATAATAACTTTCATATAGTCTGATAAATAAAACACTTATTGTATTCTGCTAATCAAAACTCTGAATAACCAAATGTTAATGTCTATGGAAAACAATAAATAAAATATATAATAAGTGTGAGTCCAAATAACGAACCAAAAATTTCATTATTAGATCAAAAATATGAGTTATTTTTATTGAAAATAAACTACTGAGATTTTGTTGAGAGTTACTGGAGAGGACCTTGCAAACAAAACCTCTGCGCACTGGGCACGTACATAGCAGAAGGAGAGAAGATTGTGTGGCTGCTTAGGAGTGAAAGAGGTAGATATAGACATATCACACAGTACAGAGGGAGTGACCTTGTTGCCGATGAGGCGGTAGTGGCCCTGCATGATGCCGAGGCCGGGCTTGACCTGGCGGTAGCGCAGCTGCGCCACCGACGCAGCCGGCTCCTCCGCCGTCGTCCACATCAGCACCATGCCCTCGGGGAAGAATCTGACACACATACATAACACTTCATAGCTTTTAGCTATATAGTGCGTTGGGGTAACACTGTAAAGCCGCGTATCGACATTGCGAGGCTGCTAGGGAGGATGCTCGTGGTTTGGCTCGCGGTGCGCTCTTTAAGCGTCTACACAGTCAGGCCGAGCCACGCCGAGCCTACGCCGCGAGACGTCAGTATACGTTTTCCATGGAACCAAAAACTTTAGTTGCGTTTTTTTTTTTTTGAGTAAAATTTTGAGAAAAAACATGAAACTATAGGTCTCCAACTATCTAGAGAGCCGGGGCATGAAGTGAAGGGAGGTGTGCAGTGACAGGTATCATGCAAAGACCAAGTGAGATAGAGAATTTACGAATAACATGTAATACAACGCTTGGTGTTGCACGACTAAAACCATTACCCAGTTTTAGGAAAGATCTCGAAGTAATATTAAAAAAAAAGCGTTATTTGTTTCCTAGGTAGATGTTTGTGGCGGTTCCGCCCACGTACTTGAAACTGATAACTCGGTCAAAGTGTCTTCCTAAATATGAGATTTTCGACGAAGATACCTAAACACCTCCCTATTAATATTTAAAGATATTGTATTGTATATGTAGTAAAAAAAACAAAGCCATAATAATACTCGATACTTTATTGTCCAATAAATATAAGATATAGTATATTTTGAATTGACTCAATCCTGATTATAAAATTATGTTTTATTACATTTTTGGTGGAGGTAGAGACAGAGGTTAGTAGAGAGCTAACATATAATATTTTTGTTAATCAGTGTAGATCTCTTTTTACTTTAAGAGTATTCTCATCTATTACGAACAGATGTAATTATCCATTTCGTGCAGTGTCTGCTTATGTTGGAAGCTGTAAAAATATATATTATAACAATCATGTCTTATTTGTAAGTATTGTTTATATAAAAAACTGTTCAATTCATATTTATTAGGCGCGGCGCATATGGGAAAATTAGCTGTTTACTGTTGGCAACAATAATAATACGTAAATATATTATATTTATTGCAGGATTTCTTTATATTCAATTTATCACGAATACCACGGGTTGAAAATGGGCCGATACAAACAAAAATACCAATAGAATGCTTTCTCTAAGTAACATGAATCAAAATACTCGTAAATTCGAATGAAAAGGAAGTTCTGAATTATTTTGCGGGCTGATGCTTTTATAATCATTTAATCTTTGATATTGTGGCTTATATAAATACATATCGACATTAGGTATACACTTCACTTGATATTATATACCTTTAAATACTTAAAACATGCGAAAATATAATAATTCATTTACGACGATGTGTCAAACGTCATGTTTGTTTATATAATGTTTGCAATGACATCGCACTGACATCACACGAACACGAAGGATGGACATAGCGATATTTATAACATAAGGAGATGCTCTCTATCTTTTTCTACTGCGTTGATTTATACGTCTGCTTGTGGAAACAAAACATTCACCGGGCTATTGACAGTTCCCCTGCACGGAGCAGACCTGGAATGTAAGGCCCTCTAGATAGTTGGAGAGCTATAATTAAAAAGAAGAAAACCACGTTGGTGGATGAAACACATTAGATTATAATCTTCTCTTTGTCTTCTATGTTGCGAGCGCACGATGCAATACAAATGCGTCCAATACAACTGAGCGGCTCACACTGAGCGCCCTTTGAGTACTGCCATCATCATACAGCGAGCCGGCTCGCGCGCGGCTACGTTCAAATTGGATCGGGAGGCATTAGTAGCAACACTAACCTGAGGTACCGGTAGTAATCCACGAGGTACCAGGGCCGGTAGAACTGGTCCTGGAAGGAGTTCTCCCCGTGGCGCAGGTACGTGGTCTTGCTGATGTAGCAGCCGTTGAGGCGCAGGCGCGGCCTCTCCACGTACATGTGGCGCCAGGAACCGAACCCGCTCGCGCGCGGCGTGCCGCAGTCTATACCCCAAGTTCTGTATACAATAATTTATAAACGAGTCAAATTAATAAATACCTATATTATAAATAATGTTTGTAAGTTTGTATGTCATGGGTAATTTCCTACTAATGTCAATATTTGAAATGTACAATACTCCAGATAAATTGCCAGTTGAATATCTTTTCACATCCAATTTTGCACCTAAATTGATAACTGTTACTATCTATGTTACTTAAGAATTTCATTATGGTCCTTCGAGCCGGATATCCAATCTAATAGGCTAGTATAGATGACCACAGAACTCAGTATGTGTTACCTGACACACAGCGACCGCCATATATCGGGCTCCCTCGCCAGCACGTAGAAGCCGCGACACACGGCCGCCATGCGCTCCAGCGCCGCCGCGTCCAGCTCCGAGCTCACCACCCAGCGCGCCACCACCAGCATCACCTCGTACGGCAGCCACGACATGTGGCCGCTCTGGAACAACCACTTGTAGTAACCGTGACGCCATAATAGTGGACACTATTACGTTATGTATAACTACCGGCACGGATCTTGAGCGCTGGCCGTTACTTGCGCAGATGTCGATTTTTGGGTCTCTTTAGAGGTATGATGAAGTAAGCGGGCGGGGGCATTATCGCATCGGCCAGTGATTGGTTCACTACGCAACGCCATATTGTTGTTATGCCTAATTCATTCATTGCGTTTGTTCAATTCATTCATTTATTTTGTCCTTAAGTTCACGATGCGCAAAGCAATCCCCACTCTGTAGCCGAGCGCTCAAGATCCGTGCCGGCGGTTATACGTG
This sequence comes from Deilephila elpenor, assembly GCA_949752805.1. Lineage (NCBI taxonomy): Eukaryota > Metazoa > Arthropoda > Insecta > Lepidoptera > Sphingidae > Deilephila > Deilephila elpenor. The sequence goes on along the minus strand of OX457106.1, from coordinate 12,539,338 downwards.
TGTGTTGAAACAGTCGCAGCGAATTCACATGTATGCATGCTCTAATGGTCTAAATGACCTAACCCCTCTCAATCGTACTCTCTATTGTAGAGGAGGCCCGTGCCCTGCATCGGGACGTATATTGACTGACATAGATACATAATTCTCTCATGTGTGCTTAATGAACGAACACAAACACACGGTCCAACTGAGCCATGGAGCAAGACACACACCCATCGCACTTGCTAATTAGTTGCTTTAGTGCGCACAATGGTACATAAATCAAAAATTTTATTCCAAAATATATTTTAACACATTAACTGCGGCGTACAAACACGGTGTGACACAAGTAGTGTTATTTCATATATGAGCCACATTGGTAGTTAAGAATAGGGCAAGGTACATACATCAGTAGGCACTTGGGGTTCGCACAGCAGGCCCTTCTTGGCGAGGATGCGCTGCAGGCGCGCCAGCAGGTCCTCGCCCTCCACTGCGTCTTCATCGTCGCTCGGGTTGTAGTTGTCCTCCCGCGGCTCGTCCTCCGGCTCCGATTCCTCTGTTGGATATCATGACCGGTTGATAAAGTTCATTATTAGTGGTCTCCATCTGTTAATCTTTTGGAGACTTGTGTCCAGCAACTAATGTCCTGTGACTGATAATAATGAGTATACTTATTAACTGTGTCAATATAACATGGAATGTTTATCATCCATGATTTCTTTTTATTTTCAGTAGTTATATATAAGTTCCGGAAGAAAAAGTTTTATAAATCACTTTACTTAATAATAGTAAAAAATAAATTGTGTAATTGTTTTTTTTTTATGTAAACCAATATAAATCTTTCATTTATCTTAGAATAAATAATCTGGCCTGAAGCCAAGAATAAATTATAAAAACATGTTTGTAACACCAATAATAATACCTTGCGGGGTGTCAGGCCTGAGGTCAGTGCTCTCGTAGAGCCTGGTCTCCACGTCGGGCAGGATCTGCATGGCGCGCTTGTAGTGCTGAATGGCCTCGTACAGCTTGCCGCCGCGCTCCAGCTCCACGCCTACTAGGAACAATTGCTTCGCCTGGCGAACATGATATGAAAACATTAACATTATAGCCAATGGCCAACATGTAAAAATGGAATAGGATTGATGTGAAATTCTCCTTCAATTAAATGGACAAGTAAATGAACAAATAATAAATACAAATACACCCAACTATCACACCCATAGCCCTGACCCCACATTAAGATCAATTAAGTTTTGTATTGTGGGTATCAGGAACTACGAGAGACTATTCGGTCTCACAAACACCAGACTCGAAACAAATATTTGTAGGCCACACAGACATGTCTCAACAATAGATTTCAACATTTTTCCAATAAATAAATGAATATAGGAAGCATTTTATTTTATTTACCTTGTCCTCTTCAGAAACAGGCTCAGAAATTTCCTCCTTGGGCACAGCAACCTTCTGGCGCGTAGGAGTCGACTCCAGTTCCCGCTGCCATTGCTGACGGAAGGCAGACAGCTCGTCCACATCATTATTATTCTGTGGAGCAAAATCCATTTAATAAACAACTTCCAGATCCATTGAATATATTAAGAAGCATGCTATTATTTTGAGACATTTCAAGAATTACCTTGGCAAATTCTCTGACAATATTAATAAAAAGCCACAGAACGGATAAGTTATTTCATCAAATAAGGTCAAATTATGTAAAATAAAAAATAACAAGCTAAAAAACTTACTGGCAAAGTATCTTCAATGTTTAGTTGCTGCAGTGCAACAGCTACTTCTCCGAGTCCCTGGTGATTGGACGAGGAAGAGTCCTCCTGCTCCTCACCCTCACACTCGCTGCCGGTGCCACTGGCTCCTGATCCTGATGCCTGCAAAGCAACATTGAATAGTAGGTTAATTGGTGCAAAGCAATTCTGGAAACTTCGGAATATGGCTTATATGGTTATACAATAATGAATTATAAGCCAAAATAAATTGTGAGAGATAGCTGAAAAGTGATATCACACAGATGTGAATCTCAATAAATGAAAATCATGAGAAAGTTATGCAAAATTACATACAAAACTATATGTCCTAACCATCAATTAATTAATCTACCTTAAAGGTTGGCAAAGCTTCTCCATGCCCTATGGTGTTACCATTTTCATGGGCGGTGGAGGTCACTTACCATCAGGTAAACCGTATGCTCGTTTGCCATCTATATTATAACAAAAACAATGGACAACACAACAGCATGACCCCTTTGTAAACATTGTTAATTTTACAATTTTAGACCACTGTTGCCTTTATATTGATTATAATCTAAATGTTGGAGACTGTTCAAAATAATATGAACAGCTTAAAATTGTAGACACTTATCGCTGGCAATTAACCTGGATGCAAAATACTGTTATTACGTGGATCAGTTCAAAATAGACTGTTGCCAATTTTTTTTATTGACTACAGCTAAGTATTATTATTTTTTTAATACTCTTCTAAAGTTTATACAATAGAGTAGGACTCAATTAGACAGCTGGCACAATATTAAACTTGTAATAAAACTGATTTAGGGATTGATGCATGGTGACCTTGTATAAGTTGTGATAACTTAATATTATTTTACAATAATTTTAAAAAATTCAGAAGGTGCAATTTATCACGATAAACTCTTCAAAGCGAAATAAATATCTAAATTATGCCAAAGATTGATAAAGCACAACAAACCATCGGTGAATTTTATACACACAATCCTTTAATAAATAATAAAAGACGTACAAAAATAATTCTCACCATTTCAAAAAGCGAATTAAGTCCAGAAGATGTCCAATGTATAGAAAATGTGTCTGGTGCTTAGATTTGCACACAGATTTGCATTAATCTCATAAAAAATCGCAGGAAAAATAATATTCCGTCTCGCTATTAAAATAAACGTGTGTTTCAAACAACTTGTATCCGTATATTTAGCAATACGATTTGTTAAAATGGAATAGCTATATTTTGTAATGGTTGGAAAGAAAGGGAGAGAAAACAAATGCTTCGAAATACAAGTTGACACAATTAATGACATAACCGGAGATGTCATAAAAAAATAGAAAGCAACAGGGCCCAACTCAGGTATAGTTACATCGAAATTTTTACCTACCGGTTTAAATAAATATTGCGCCACATGCCATATTATTATGTGAATCAGGATATAATAAATCACATAGGTAAATATTTAGTTAAGTCGTAGGAATATAAACCAATAAAATATTTAAGTCACCATTTTATTATAGATAGTTTAATTAGTAGTAAACAGTAATTAAAGTTAATTAAATCAGTACATTTACTAGTAAATTAGTTTTCTTTAATTTTAGATAACCATTTTTATTGATTTTTGAAGTGAAACTTCTTTATCGGGGTTGGAAAAAATTTTTCGTTACGCGTCACATTCTTCCGTTACGCGCTATCTTTTTTTATTTAGTAAATTAGTACCCACTTCAGTAAGCCACACCCCCAACCGTTTCCAAGCCCCCACCCAAAATTTTAAGTCCCACCCACTTTTTTGTAATGTGATCCTTACCCCCCCTCTGGCCTTCCCCCACCCTAAATCCAAAACAGTGCCCAATAGCCTCCCCACGAACCCCCCCCCCCCCCGCTTACCCCCACCCTAAAAATTTTACCTCACCCCCCCTACTCATATCTCCGGCATTATCCATCGTAGACCCACCGACCTTGGGTTCATTGGAACCGGCTCGGTGAGGGCTACAATCCTGCCCCAACAGAATTCTCGAATTCCCCCTCCACAACTTTCCCCACCCAAAAATATTTTAAGGTGCCCAATAGCCCCCCCACGAAACCTAAGCCCCCCCCCCCCCCCGCCCCTACCCCCACCTAAATTTTTTACCTCACCCCCCCTAAACCTATCTCGGCCAATAAAGGTCGTGGACCCACCGAGCTTGGTATCCTCGGAATCGTCTCGGTGAGGGCTACAAATTGGCCCCGATAGAAATCCCAAATTCCCTCAAAAATTTCCCCCCTCCTAAACTTAAACTTTATTTAATTTAGCTTTATTTTACCAATTCTGTAAATTTGTAAATAGTAGATCATTTTTCGAAAAATGATGTCATAAAGAAGTTTCACTTCTTACGTGTGTACACTAATACACACACACATTTTTTTTTTATTCATTATGGCGCCGTAATCAATAATCACGCCGTAAATATAAATGCGAAGTATTTTGCCGGCATATGTTTATTACTTTTCATCCTTATACAATATACCACAAGTTAAATGAAATTCGAATTGCTTCTGCTCAGATTTATGTTATACTTATTTCCGGTTAAGTTGAAAAAATATTGCATCTGAGCGAAACAATACAAGACTGCCGGTACCTGCCAACTAAACCTTGTGAGTTGTGGGTGTAGGTTGAAATTCGAAAATAGGTATATTAAAACCAAAAATCTAGTTTGATACAAATTCACACAATAGTAGCACATTTATTAAATTCAAGGTAACCAAATTCAAGGTAATTCCAACATATTTATTGAGATACAAATATTTACATTAAAAAAACAAAAGTACATACCTACATACTATCTGCCTAAATGGTTTTTGTTTATAAGATAATAATATTGATATTAAGTACATTTGATTGTCTTCTTTGTTCATTTAACTGATTATGGATAATAATCCAAAAATATATTAACAGTGTCGTGTAACCAATGGTTAGCAATAAGTAAATTAAACCAAAATAAAAATTATTTTCAGATTTCATAGTTTCTATGCTAATTATCATAGCTGCACCAAAGCTTCCAACCATGTAAAATACCATACCCCATAAATATAATACAATGAGTCTCCGAGTACCCATTTTTAAACCCACTAATAATACAATGTGAATAAAAAATACAAAAATCCCGAGAAACCCATAAACGGTGGTCACAATTAAAGTTTCGATTTCAGGTAAACCATTATCGAGAAAGTATATTTTACCCTGAGGCGTAGCAAAAAATATGCATACCAGTGATGGTAATATTCCTTGTAAAGCAATTAAAATGGAACCTGTTTTCAATGTTATACAAAAGCAGAAAGAAATAAAAATTGGGCAATAATAATCCAATGTATGTACATAAGTTGGATTTGGTTTCCTTGATCTTCCCATTGCTAAACAGGGAGGCAATGATGCCCAATAAAAATATTTCCAAGACTTATAAATATTTTATATGACTTCAGATTCAATTCACTTTATGGTTTGGATATTACTTCCCTAAACTTCTATGTTCTAGATGTCAATATTGATGGATGAATGATTAATCGCACGCAAGCGCAATTAAAAATGTACACTGATTTAGGATATAAAGTTTTGTGAAGACGAATCTTAGGCCCCATATCCACCTGTAAGAAAACTTCTGCGAAGGCATGGACGTAGAAACGTCTATGCGCGAAGGTGTCTGAATGTCAGACAGTAGGTAGTTATGCGACCTGCCACCTTATACCCTATATTAAACCCTCAGGGTTAATGGGTCAATAAGGAGTTGTATAGCTGCTTCATCTGAACTGACTTAATGTATTCGATGTACCAGTGGCGAATACCAAGAGTATCAAGTAGACGGTTCTCACAAGAGAATAGTATATAAGCCATGGACATCGCAACGTCAGTTGACTTTGCTTCAAACCATCATAACTAACACAAGTCTTTGTCTTTGTTAGAATTTATCATTTGTGAATTATTTGAAATAAATTATTTTTATTTACAAATACGCTCGAGATAATTTGACTGGCGCAGTCGGGTCGGATTTAATATCGCGTTAAAAGTAGGTTCGGAAGGGACACAAAAATAGGTCGCCGAATTGTACTACCAACGCTAAAGATAAATAATCCGCGAACCACAAAAATATAAATTAGTCAAGTACGTAACAAGTGATAAAGAAGCAATTTCCAGCATGGGAAGAAAGAGCAAGTGAGTAAATCCTTTCATTCCTTCCTATCGCTTTCCTTCCTTTTTAATTGGACTGAAAATCGCCAATTTTTAAAAAGGCGTGTTTTTCCTTTCATTAGGAAATCCACAAAATAGCGCCGTAATCTTGGACTAACATTGCCAATTTTACGTAGAAAAATAATTTGAATTAATTATTTTTGCCTTTGATATCATTGTGTTTTTGTGTTGTATGTGCATTATTTTATTAAAACAATGAATCAAATACAGCTAATCCCACGGGAGATAATCGAAATCATCCCTAGATATGACGGCGACGAACGGTTGCTTAGTCTTTTTTTAAATAAATGTGAGTACGTTATCAGAAGCTTTAGAGGCGATAACAGTGTAGCTCAGCAAACATATGTGTTTCACAGTGTTACAAGTAGACTGACGGGAAAGGCCGCAGTATTACTCAGTGAAAGACAGAATGTAGCATCTTGGGATTTATTAAGGGAACTATTAGTTCAGCATTTTGGTGACAGTAGGTCAGAAGAATGTATAGCCATGGAGCTAGAAAGCATTAAAATAAATTCAAACGAATCATTTATCGAATTGTGTCACAGAATCCAAAATGTTAGGAGTTCTTTGATAGCAAAAGTAAATCTTTTGACGGACGAAGGTATTAAGGCGTCAAAAATGATAATATATAATAACTTAGCACATAAAGTTTTTATATACAACTTGCCTGAGAATTTAATCCAATTTGTGAGATTAAGTAAGTCCACAAATCTGGAGGATACATTATCTATCGTAATGGAAGAAGTTAATTTCCAAAAGGAATTTAAAAATAAATGTGTAAAGCCACAAGCACCTAAAAATTGTGTAACAAACGAATATAATAAAACACAATTTAAGGAGCATAATAATACTTTGCCGAAACCTCAATTTAAATTTGGAGGTCAAAATCAAAAGCCACAGGGCTTTCAATTCAAAAATCCTGTAAATTTCCAACCAAGACCGCAACAGTTTCCACAATATGTGAATAACTATAAAAGGTCTGGATTTTTCAAGAAAAATCCGCAACAGCAATTTAAGTTTGGCATCCCACAGTCGCAAAATCAGGTACAAGACGTATCAATGCGAACTGTGAGGAATAATAAGCTAGTAGGAAATTTTATAAAGGGAGCCTCAGACGGCCCACCAGGATAGATTATAATAATGTTGATAACATGATAAAACTACCGTATATTAATATACCAAAGTTAGGTAAATTCATGATTGATACGGGTAGTTCTCGCTCATTCTTAAGCCCAAACAAGGCGTTTAAATACTTTCGTAAGTATTTATACAACGAACCATTCGAAGTAATTAGTACTCATGGTCGTAGCGAGCATGATACGGTGGCTCAGATTCCGCTTCCAGTGATTTTTAATACGAACTTGATACACAAGTTTTATATTTATCAAGTAGATAAGAAATACGATGGATTATTAGGCTCAGACTTGTTACAAGACCTAAAGGCAAATGTTGATTTTAACAACAAGGTCTTAAAAGTAAAAAATGCGAATATACCAATGGTATATAATGTTGTATCGCAAATAGGGAATAACTCTATAGAATTTATGGATATAGATCCAACTATAGATGAGTCGTTGACAATATCAAAAAATGGTCTTCAACCAAATGACGATAAAATCAAGGCAGTCTTAAAATTTCCTTTGCCTAAGACACCAACGGAAATAAAAAGTTTCCTTGGACTAGTAGGTTACTATCGTAAGTTTATAAAAGATTTCTCAAAAATCACTCAACCTCTTACGAATTGTTTGAAAAAGAGAAATAAAGTTGTCATAACCCAACAGTATATAAATGCATTTGAGAAATGTAAAGAGTTGCTTACTAATGCACCTTTACTTCAATTTCCAGATTTCTCAAAGCCATTCCTATTAACTACGGACGCCTCTAATTTTGCGTTAGGTGCAGTTTTGTCACAGGGTCCGATAGGAAGTGATAAGCCTATTGCATTCGCGAGTAGGACTTTAAATAGTGCAGAAACCCGCTACAGTGCTATAGAAAAGGAACTATTAGCAGTAGTATGGGCATGCAGGCATTTTAGGCCATATTTATATGGAAAGAAATTCACTGTTATAAGTGACCATAGGCCGTTAGTATGGGTAAATTCATTAAAAGAACCAGGATGTAGGCTAACTCGTTGGAAGTTGAGATTAGCAGAATATGACTTTGATATAAAGCATAAGCCTGGCAAACAAAATAGTAACGCAGATGCGTTATCGCGTATAAAAATTAACGCAATTGATAATGATAGTCAATCTATGTTAGTTAATACGGACGATGATCCGAGAATAAAGGCGGTGATTCAAGAAATTGAACACGAATATAATAGAATGAATAGGGAAAGACAAAATAGTAACTCTCCCGTAATAATATCATCAGATGATGATGATGATGATAGGATGAATAGGATAAATAGGATTAATGAATTAGAAAAATCCGTATTTACATATCCTGTACCATCGCTAAATAGCAGCGAATCCAAGAAGTCGTCTGATATTGTAACAATACATTCTAAGAGGAAAAAATATTTGTATAATTACTTAACAGATAGAATGTTAGGGATTAAAGAAAAGATTATTGAAAAGCGGGGCGGCGAAAAAGAATTCGACGTTAAACCCGGCGATACAGTTTTCATAAAAGGAGTAAATATAAGGCGTAGCAAGGATAAACCTCGCTATCAAAAGGCCAAAATAACAGACAATATAATTAGAAATACTGTTATGGTCCAAGCCAAAGATAGAGAAAAAAGGGTACCTATTAAAGATATAAAACGTCCTCCACAGGTACATCCTTCTCTTAATCATCCAAGCAGTCCAAAACCTGGCACTTCAACTTCAGCAAATTGAAGCCAACCCAGGTATACTTCCAGTAAAAGAAGGTCGTGCTTACCTTAGTTTATATAACTGGGAAATAGTTAAGATTTTAGATCTACAATTAATATATGAAAACTTGGAATATAATTTTATTAAATATGGAGAAGTAAATTCATATTTAGATAAAAACTTAGATATTCATATTTTAGATGGTAGCATTGTAGACATTAAACTACAAGCAGAATATATAAGAAATATAACTGTAGAAAAGTATGAGCAGTTAATTCCGAATATTAGGGTTAAAAGAGGAATACTTAATCCTTTAGGAACAATTATTAAAGCTATCACAGGAAATATGGATAATGATGACGCAATTAGATATGAACAAATTTTGAGTAAAGTTCAATCTGAGCAAAATGCTATCTCCAATAAAATGACTATTGTCTCTGAAATAGTGGATTCATTAGTTAACTTAACAAATTCTAGTAGGAATAATTTTATTATGTTGGAGAAAAATATGGATGAAATTGAATTATATTTAAATAAAACATATTTTCAACGAAGTAAAGAACTCGTTATAAATACTTTTAATATACTCATCCATAATTTTCAGTTATTACTTACAAGATTAAGTGAAATTGAAACTATAATAGCATTTAGTAGAATTAATATCGTTCATCAGTCACTATTAAATATTAGTGAATTATATTATATATTGAGAGATGTAGAAAAGGTAGATAAATTAATATTACCTGTTACTGTAGAGAATCTTGCAAATATTGAAAGATGTATAGATATTAAGGCTTACATCAAAGGCAAACAAATAATTTTTATATTATCAGTTCCTACGGTTCAATTAAAAGTGTATAACTATTACCAACTACATCCCTTTCCTATGTTCAATCCAATCCGGAATAACACATTCCTCATTATTCCGAAACATTCCTTTATCCTTATGGAAGGGTTGAAAGCATTAGAGCTCAAGGAGTCATGCAATGAAATAGATGAACAGATATACTTGTGCTACGAGAGCAACGTGTCGCCTAGTAATGACGACGCATGTATAGCAGATTTAATGAAGTTTTCTACTAATATAACTTCATGTTTGCAATTGCCAGTGAAAGCTAGCAAACTTAAAATTAAAACCATACAAACAGATGTGTGGATAGTATATTCCGAAATTGAAATGTTCATTATGGAATATTGTGATGACAATATAAGCCAGTATAAAATATTGGGCACGTATATTATTACGCTAAACACAAACTGTGAGGTAAAAATTGGAGAAATGACGTTGAGGAAACGTCATATTAATGGAAACCAGATCACACTTCACAGGATGCCTGTTATTCACCTACCGAGTGTTGCTGAGCATCCAGAGTTCCAGAGGACTTCCGTCAACCTGGACAACTATAATATGGAAGATCTACGGGTGTTGTCTCGTGTTCTACAAAGTGATAGTGAAGTGATAAAAGACGAAGGGCAAATGCCACCAGTGAATATACACAGTGTTAGCATAGGAACTATTGTACTTTACCTCATATTGATTTTTGTATTGTTGTATTTCGTGTTTAGTAATAGAAATTTTATATTGTCAAAATGTGTCCGAAATCATCATCCGAAAAGTGTTTCAGGAAATGATTTCGTACTTAAGGAGGGAGGAGTTATGCGACCTGCCACCTTATACCCTATATTAAACCCTCAGGGTTAATGGGTCAATAAGGAGTTGTATAGCTGCTTCATCTGAACTGACTTAATGTATTCGATGTACCAGTGGCGAATACCAAGAGTATCAAGTAGACGGTTCTCACAAGAGAATAGTATATAAGCCATGGACATCGCAACGTCAGTTGACTTTGCTTCAAACCATCATAACTAACACAAGTCTTTGTCTTTGTTAGAATTTATCATTTGTGAATTATTTGAAATAAATTATTTTTATTTACAAATACGCTCGAGATAATTTGACTAGGTAGACTCCTCGCCAGATAAGTGTGCGCGTAACGGAGGGCGCTTCTAATGTTGCAAGCTATATGAAAATAATAAACTTCACCAAAATGGGAATTGTAGTACCTATAGCAATTGGAGTTGTAAACTCTTGTATCACGCAGACAGCAGCCTGTTATATACTTATAATGCTTGGAATTATTTTGTCTTAATGTAGGATTGTTAAAATATGCTGCAATTATAAGGTATTTACCCAGTTTTAATTAAATTCCAATTACTTTAAATTACTACATAAGTGGAATTGTATAAGCTATCAATTTCCCAATGTTATTTTCCCAACAACAGTGAATTGAAGATTGACAAATTAGTCTTTAATGGTAAAACTTTAAATTGTTGAGGTAAATTATTAGGGTAAATTCATTAAGTGGGCAACATTCTATGACGTCAACATTAGTTTTGACTTTTTTCCGCGCGCAGACTTACGGGGCGAGCAGTCTACTAGATAGTTTGCAGGTGTAAATTACAAAACTCAAACAAATGTAATTTTGATAAAATTATACGCAAGTTGTTAACACGAGATTCATTGCGGAAAAAAAATTAGGTATATAAGCAATATCTTTAAAGGTCTAGTCTAGACAAAAATCATAACGGAGTCCTGAAATTAAAAGTGAAAGGCTGTATAAACATGTCCATTGCCATATAAAAAAAAAATTGTTAAGAAGAAAAACTGTCATTCGTCATTTCCACAGATTGTCATTTCTGAAATCTGGTTTTTGCCTATTCGTCAGCTAAATCATTAAACTAGTCAAAAAATTTACATGTTTAGATGATACGCAAAATGTAATGAAGCTTCGTGTGTGATTTACAAAAGTATACATTCCATATATTCAGTACAGACTGAATAAAGACACGAAAAGTTCTGCAAAATGGTGAGTAACCTAAGGCAAAAACTTTGTTATAACTACGTGTACAGACACTAGATTCTTGGATTGATTGTAAACCTTTATGGGTTATCTTCTTATAAATATTAGAAGTATTTATATGAAGTGGCCGGTTTAGACCAACTTACGCCGGAGACGTCATAATGACTACAATAATTGCTTCAAGGGCGTTCAATTGTGCAGAAGCATATTATACATTACTGAAAGAAAACTTGAAAGACGTCTTTCAGATACTTATCTACCTATTTCAGTTTAATACCGACAGTGTACAGCAGTTTTAGATCGAATTTACGTCTCACCAAGTAAATAGTGATTTTGATATCTTCCAAGCCGATAACTTTTGGCTTACAACAAATACAGTGCTGTCGAAACGTGTTTTTGTTTTAAACGCATTATAATATGATGCTACAAATCCATAAGATAAGTTTAGTTAGTCTTATCACTCTAAAATATATTCTATTAGTTAGGATAATTGTAATGGGGACATTATAAACAAAACTTGTTGAATATTTCTTTATTCCACAATAAACTGCTTGTTCAGTTTTGTAGGTCACTATAACAGTCTTAAATTCCATCTTTAGGTTAAATTTAACAAATAAAGTAATTTAATTATGGTTTCAAATATTTTCAGATGCAATTTATGCTGCTATTTAGCCGTCAAGGCAAGTTGAGGCTGCAGAAATGGTATGTAGCACATCCTGACAAGCTGAAGAAGAAGATCACCAGAGAGCTGATCACCACTGTTCTTGCCCGCAAGCCCAAAATGTGCTCATTCCTTGAGTGGAAGGATGTCAAAGTTGTTTACAAAAGGTAAATAGTAACAAAAATTATGTAGCTTGTATTACTTCTTTACTTAAATACCTATTTGATAATTAGTATATCTAAATGGAAGGGATGAATATATAAAACAAAAAAATAAATGTATTGCAATAAATAAATTCATGATTTCAGTATTTTTCCAAGTATCTTTTGACAGCTCAACACTATAGTTTAACAATAGCATTACTAATTTTAGAATTAGCTTCCCTCGCTTAATAAACAATTTATACTCCTACCTTGAAAAATAAGGTTAATTTGTTATTTAATTCCCTATTCCTTATTTTCAGATATGCATCACTCTATTTCTGCTGTGCCATGGAGCAGGAGGACAATGAACTGCTGACTCTGGAGCTGATTCATCGCTATGTGGAGCTGCTGGATAAATATTTTGGCAGTGTAAGTATTCATTATTTATTTTATATAGGTATAGGATTTTTAAAAGTATACATATGAATGTGTGCAACCTATTTCCTTAGGAAATTTTTATGGGTTTTAGACTATTGTCTAACTCTGACTAGATCTGGATTTCTTACTATCAGAAGTATTTTGTTTTCAAGTTAGTAAATAATGTTTTATTTGCACAAAACTTACTTAGTCAATAGAACAATATATTTCATAGTATTTATTATATTAAACTGTAAATTAATATTTAAATTATTTACATCTCCAGGTATGTGAGCTGGATATCATCTTCAACTTTGAGAAAGCATACTTTATACTGGATGAGTTGGTGCTCGGTGGGGAGCTTCAGGAGACCAGCAAGAAGAATGTACTGAAGGCCATCGCTGCACAGGATTTGCTGCAGGAGGTCAGTAGCCAGGACAATGAGCTTGTATAACTTGGGCTTCACTCGAGCCACAGGGATGGAATAACGTTATCATGGGTGGGACAAAATGTAGAAACAAAGTCTAGTTATGCTCTACTAAATATTCTTTATTTGCTCAACTTATAGTTAAACAAACGATGAGCTATGAAAATTAATGAGTCCAAGATTTTGAAAATATTTACATTTCGTCTGTAACGGCGAATAGGTTGGGGGCAATAGTTTTTTCATATCTCTATGTGTCCAGTGAACAAATTGCGGCAACTTGCGTTATAGTCCTTTAATATTATTATACTATAAAAAGATTTGAATTTGCTAACAGACTATACAATTTCCTTGGATGTCTTACATACTACTCTTTCTTGTTAACTTTTCATATATTTAATATTATTGTGATGTTTGTATGTATTAATAGAATTCTATTTGCACTTATAGGTGTATATTGTATAGTATTTAGAAATTACATATAGTTATGAGATGTTAGTATAAGGGCAATTTTTTCACTGGATACTCAATATACATGTTTTTTCAGTATTTGCTATTACCGGTGTATACGCCAAAGAATTAATCGATTTAGTATATAGATGAACACAGAATGTAGGTTTAGTTAAACGTAATGTAGCCACGGGCACTGTTTGTACGTTTTAAAAATATTCTCTTAACATGTGGGCAATATATTTTATATATATATAAATATTATGAAAACTTATAGTGTTCTAGTCGTCACACTTCACGCTTTGTTTAGGGACGTAGCACTTTCTGGAGACCTGGCTATGGATTGATTAAGGTATATCATCAAGCTATAAAATTTGTGTGAAGATTAAAAATTATACTGAACAATATACTTTAAATAAATATAGGATAAAACTTGAATTTACTTGGACAACAGTAATCTTTGTGATTAATACTAGTTCTGTTACATACATTTCGTTTTCTCTTTGGGGCTATAATTAATATTTTTTCAACGGAATATGGAATCAATAGCGAGAGTGACTATGCTTATAAAAATATACTCATAGGAAATTTTAACTAGCGATTCAGATAATCCGTATCTGTTACTCAATACTGCGAGTCTCAAATTTCTCTATTAATTATCTTTTTACTCTTGACACTTATTTTACGTTTGCAAAAATACCTTAACTATATCTGTCGCTGTCTCTTGGTGTTAATATAACGATGTGGACCAGTATGATTAGTACAGTGGCCTCGGTAGTGCCTTTTTATTGTTTAATGTATTTAGAATACGCGTGTAGGAATTATATATATAACACTGATCTACATATCACTATGTATACTGTTTTGCACTTGTAAACATATAATCTCTTCAATTACTATAATATATCTATTAAATATAACAACATATCACAGATAGTCAATGAAACTCCTTCAACGTCAATTCAGAGGACACACTTAAAATAGAAAAGTTACACAATTTTCTTACGTTTAGCACTGAGCTACTCAAAAGTCTGACATACACGCTAGATACTTCTTATACCACTGATGTGACGCGGTGGTAACTATATAGACTTATAACGAATATAGTACACGAATTTCGAAGTTGGCTAATGAAATATGTCGCTTGTTCTCCCGACTCTCCTCTGCACTCGGCTAATTTATGATTTTGTTTTGGTGTGGTATGCATGCACTGGTGGCGGTCAGGACCTGAACGATGGATTATTGCACTGACGCCTTGCACATCCTCGGAAATGAAAAGCTCTACGACTCTCTTTATGTGTGTATAGCCAGACGAACTCACTGCGCCGCGTGGTGTGATACGCACTTTAATTATCGAAATTAGGTACAGCGACTTTATTTAGCCCTTTTGTAGAATTTTCACACCTTGTATTTTGAGAACCCTTGCTGATGCCAGTAAGACATGCGTAATTCAGTATTTTAGCTACAACACATGGCAGACCCGTATCTCATGAAGTAGATACATAGTTGTATTCCTCGATGTCGCTATACCAGTGTCGAAAAAATATTTTTACTTTTTTTGTATTATTTATGAAGCGTGTGACACACCACGCGCTGCACTCTCAACGCACAGATTTTCGATACCTCAGCACCTAGTACCATATCACGCTTTTGCTTCCGCTTATTATTTTACGCTATGCATGATATTGAGTTCCTCCCTTTTTCTAATAAATCTGTACATTTTTGTTTCACTCTCAATTATCATACACAGCATGTACATTGTACACAGACAGAAGTCTCATAATTATACCATATAATAATTAAACATACAATCATTAAAAACATTCCATAATCTCCAATTTGAATCTTGTATCTGATATTAATTTAGTCATCTAGGTCATAATAGTTAGAGATAAAGTAATAGACTGTTTATATTGTTGTGCTTCATGTATGTGTAGATAATGATATGAGAAATTGTATACGGGACACTGCTTTGCTCACCTGTGATCTCATAGTCGAGAATCAAATATTTAATAGAATTAGTATATAAAATATTAATTAGAAATTGAATTCACACATTGAGGCATGATCTCAATTAAATAAACACTTTCACGTTTCTACAACCAACGCCATTTATAAGTTAAAGGACACTCATAATGATGTATTACTCGGGATAACTATGGCAATATTAATGGTTAAGACGATAGAATATGTTCGCTTTGGTGTGTGGTAAAGCATTGTCCTATGGTAAAGGTTTGGCTGTTCATGCGTATATTATAATGAGTTTGTCGAAATACATTTGATTCAAACAAAATTCTGTTTTCTTGCATGTACCGATACCTATCCTTTGCTGTGGCATGAGTTACTTGCAGTTGTCGGTTTTCAGCAGATCAATGGATTTTCAATATATTTTTTGTTTTTCTTTTATTAGCCGGTCAGGTATTAAAATGGGTAGTAGTTTTAGTGTGACAAAGAATTCATAGTATAGTGGGACACAATAAAGAAAAACAAGTTTAAAAAGATAGAATCTAAATAGTAATAATAATGTAGGTACTCGAAACTCATGCTGCAGCCATCCCATATACTGGTGTGCGGATATTCAGCAAATGGAAGCTATCATAATGCTTTCCTTGGTGTGGACTAGCGTCCATTTGTATTAACAGCATGCTACTCGCGCATTCTTTGTGTGCTAAATTAACATGTGTGCCAGTCTGTAGGTGGGTACGCCATTCATTGGGTAGACAGGTATGAAAAAAACATAAATAAAAAGGGAACTGTGTGTTCTATAAAATTAGTTTCATGCTTTTGTGATATGTGATTTAGTTTTTCATACAAAAGCACAAACGGTCAATTATGACGGGTTTCATCATAATTTCTGGTTATGAAGTTATTTTTATTGATTAAATGAAGATTGACATCTAATCTCAAAGTGCTATTCTCTATTGGCCCGTACATTGGCGGCTAAAGTTTTGCAGAGTATTAGGCTTTAACTCGATAGGATCCATAAGTTCTTAACCACTCCATAGACAAGCGAATATTGACCCGGCAAATACTCGCATGTTTATGGGCGATTTTATTAGGACGAGACTGTGGATGCGGCGCTGCGTGAAGTTGGCTTACTGTGAGTGTCTCCGCGTCGTGGCACCGTCTGGGGCCCAACAGGACCGCCGCTGCGCTTCCAGATACGCACCTGTATAGGAATTGTTGTGACTGCAAATCATTTGTAAAATTATGTGTTAACTAGTGAAGTTTCGAATGACATACGTTCTTGTATAAACAAATATTATAACAAAAATATTCGAAATCAAGACAACATTCTATTCTATACAATAATTATTACGCAAAACTTGGTGTAATTATTATAATGATTGAATTAATTTTTAGGTTAAAACCATTGTCCCGATTCCATTGTTGCTTGACTGATTGAAATTAAATGAAATGTTTTTATAGATCGCGTTGCTAAATGAATAAGACCATTTAAAAACAAGTGTTTAAAAAAGATCTTAAAAATATGTCATTTAGAAAAACTCTAGAATATATTCATTCGTAATATCACTAACGTTAACGTATAACGGACATCACAAATGATCTCTGTAAGATAAATATTTAATATATTTTTTAATTGTAATTATCTTGGAGTGTAAGTAAGTATGCGTATTTTATTATATCTGTCCTATTTCGTGCATTAGTGTCAACACATTTGGCTGAAGAAGTGGACCAATATTTAATCTATACTCTCAGATTACATATTATTACCTTTTATAAATGCCTAGTGTGAAAGTTATCCCAATTTAAAAATAAATTAAAATGGTTGTTTCATTTTGCTTCATTTTTCATGGACAGACGTACAATATGGTATAAAATTATACGATAATGTTCAATTAGCCATTTATGACAATTTGTTATCCAAGTTTTAGTTTTGGATTGTGTTATTGTTTTGCAAATTCCAATATGTTACGTATGTACAAAATATTGATTAGGTCCAACTTTTTAGTACTAATTATATTCCACTTTTAAAACTGGAACTTTATTTCCATTTGTATGACTTCGTAAGTAATATAATATAACTATTTATGTAACAAAGCATTTTAATGCGTTTAATGCGCATAAAATATTTCGAATATTCCATAATTTATTCCTGTGTCATTAAAATTATTTATTATCTCTATTTTTACTAAATCTACAAAATATTAGGTATAAATAAGCTCTCAATTTTCTTTATTATTTTTTATATTTACTTCTCCAATATTAAGTTTTTGTGATTTTTATTTTTGTTTTGATTTGAGTTTATTATAAATGTTACTCTATCGATTTCGAATTATTGATGATTGGTTCTTTTTAATTGTAAGGATGAACGTTATGTGATATACAAAATATAAATTTCCAAATTTTGATAAAGTGGGTCTGAAACACCCATAAGTGTTCCTGAATACGGACCTGTCAAGTCGAATTTAGTATAGTTTCGTTGTAATTATTTTTAAATGAAAGGTGCTTAGTAACCCTTGTTTATCTTAAAGAATATGTTTTCGTGAACATAAATGTGTTAATAGACTACCAACGAAGCATTTTTGAATCGAAGCATGTTTATAAACAAAATTGTTAGCTTACAATTGTGCATCTCAGCAAATTTATGAATATTTTTATACACACACACACATTTGCAACATAAAAACAAACAGAAACATTTGCAACACAAAAACAACATAAAGAAAAAAAGTATATAGTTAATGAAATGTTATTAATGTTTTAAATACGAACATTTTTTTTGTTGTCGATCTACATGATCTACAAGAGTTGATCTATGTGATAGTTAAGCAAAGATTTACGGATTTGTCAATTTATTTTTATTCTTGTATTATCAGAGGCTATGATATGACAAAAGTTTTTGTAACTACCTATGTATTTTATAAACACCTTTATAAAATATGGTTAAGTCTGAATTTGCTGGGGTGCATGATCAACATATTCATATAATTACGTTGACATTAAGTTAAGTTATAGTATTCTTTTATTTTCTGTGGTGCAATAAACGTTACCTGAATACCAACGAGTATGTAGCGTCTCATACATTTTATACTGTACAAGTTTAATAAAACACGTTATTTGTGACTTTACTTTTCATTGCAACACCTATGGTATGTCAGTATCGAAAAATATCTCCATATTTGCCCACCCGTATAGGGCATTTTTTATGCATGTGAAAAATCTGAAAGGTAATGTATTATTAAGGTCAAAGGGCCTTCATTAGAATTGAAATAAGGGTTAAAATTTAAAATCCTATATATACGTACAGCAAACTATATTTCTAGGTCTTTAAAATCAAAACATATACATACATACAATTAAAATCTGGAGAACCATCTTTCAAATATTGAAAGCATTATTCAGCTGCAATAGTTCCAGAAATTACCTTATAAATGCAATCTTAAAATCCAATATACATTTTTTTTAACCATCACACACTTGAACCCAACCCTTAGTAATATCCATATTTCTTATTATTAATAAATAATGTGAATAAGTTGTATAATGTCGCGTAGCCGAAAAGCGATAGCTCGTTCTAACGCGGCCACGAGCGACACTGGCTCAGTGATGACCGTTGTTGCAGGAGGAGACTCCGCAGGGCTTCTTCGAGGACCACGGGCTCGGCTAAGGAGCTGCGCTGCACCCACACAAGTAACGCCTCACTACGTACACGTGATATAATTACCGCTGCATACGTGTAAACGAAAAAAAAAGTTAAATGAGTTTTGAACAGATGATTTAAATTTGGAACCTCTGTTTGCGCCTTTTTAGTGAAAATGTTTTTTTTTCATTTGTTGCCGGGCAGTTAGTTTATGGTTACAGACTTGCCTCTTGTCACGTCTTAGAAAGGAAGCTTGGTGAACAGTTAGCAACTACACCGCCCCCTATGGGTATACAGATGTGAACTAATATCATCTCTGAATTTTATCTGTAAAACATGCCAAAATTCGTTTACATGTATGCAGTGCACAAAGCATGCTTTATAAACATAGCCTGACAATGCACACGAGTCCTATCTTCCGAAAAGCATATATTTATCACTTAACGTTATCATAAATAATTATGAAAACTGTCATGTTTGCTTGATAAGGTCTTTATCTTTTATCAGAGTATTTGCGGATTTTTCGAGACGTTATTGTTGAATTTTGTTAGTGTATAAAGTTGTAATAATTCTTGTATTGTCAGTAGTTTTGCATTTTGAAAAGACATACGTAATTTTATATGTTATAGTGTGACAAAGCCTTCTCACAAAATATTCCTCGTTTCGCACTAGAATTAAAGACAGTTAAAAAACTGTATTCATTATATCAGCCCATATTATAAGATCCGGCTTGGCAAGGATCACGTTTACCTTCCATTGAAAAGAATTAGGTTCATCACGTGGGCCTAGGACGGCCTTCATGTAAAGCTCAGCAGTTTTTATATAGCTTAATATAGGTTTACTGCAGTAAAATATGTACTTTATAATTTTCAATTATTTTTGCGAATATAATGACATTACATTTGTACGTAATATTAGGTATGTATTGAGTTGAGCCGCATCGCAACACGATCGGGGCTTATCAGTAGCAATAATCCCCCAGCCTATCTGTTTAATGCTGCATTTAATCTGCATATGACGACATATTATCGAGAAAGCTCCTTTCATACATACATACATAATCATCACGCCTGTATTCTATAGGGGTAGGCAAAGACTATGGATCGCCACGCCTTTCATTGAATGATAGTCTAGTAATTTCACAATACCCAATATTTTCTTAAGGGCGCCGATATTCAAAAAACAAAAAGTCATGTTATTTTTACGAAATACAGCTTAAGATAATGAAAATGTTATACGTAATAATTTTACATGTTTCTACCCCGATGCGCTTCGGTGCGGCCGGCTCAAATACCGCGCTAATATACGCAGTAAATATTAGCTAAATTATCTGTAATGAGATTAATGTTTTATCGCACTAATTTCATGCGAAATCATGAGATTGGGTATAATAATCCTGGGGGTCGATGACCTTATATCGTATTAGTTACAAAATTGTGATGTCTATACCTCATCTTTTTGTTTCTTTTGAATAGTCCTTCATGCGTAATAATAATTGTATTCCACCTCAAAGTACGTAACAATGTAATCGCACTGAAAAAACTAGTGATGGCTTTTTTTAAGATATTTAAGTAATTGCGTCCTAAGCATAGTTTTATCTTTAGTTTTACGTAATTTTAATGGCAGCTTGTTCTTAATTAGTTTAATGTTTTAATTTTTAAAACGTATTGATCCCGCAGTTGGTGTGGTTTCGTTACAAGCGTTTGATGTAAATTTTTAAAGTTTTATAATTTTAATCTTGTACACTTATTAAAAACTGTCAACCTTGATATAATTTAGTATGAAATACACAATATTATTAATTCATGAAAAATTGTTTATAAGGGTCCCGTAATACACGATTCCTTATAAGTTATAACCTACTCTAACCTAACCGCATTAACTGAGGGATCTAAAGTCTACTTATGGGTATGCTAGGCCCTTGATTGCTGTATTAGAATTAATAATTTGCAATACAAAATAAAAGTATTCATGTTCAATAACGGATTGTGCCAAAAAGATTCATATTTTCGTACGTGTTTCAATAATTGTTGTTGTAATTGATGTTAATGGGGGATGAAATCATCTAAAAAAGGAATATTTCTAAAGTTCTTTTTTAAATTGAATAATGCTTGTAATAAGTACAAGAAACTCAAAATAAGTAGAAATTTTCAAATTGTATTAGCAAGTATCTATTTTTACATAATTTCGTGCCCCACATTTGTTATTCATGTTCAATTATGAAGTCAAAAATCATTCAATTTTGGAATATTTATATCCGTCTTTTCAAGTATATTACGACTATCTTTGATTATAATTTGTAATTTGTACTGTGTGATAGATTCTCAACGTATATCTATAACTCTTCGTATGTAAGGCTGATATCAACACGTCGAAAGTCCATATCAAGTCTCATATCTCCAAAATCCGCTTTGAACAAGTAAGGCCTAACAAAACTATTTATATAGACGTACCCATTAGTATTATATTCGTTCCGTACGAAATTATTATACAATAAAACATTATTGCAGTATAAATGGTTTATTTAAAATACATCTCTTAAAAAATAACATAATCATGCTGTATAAATACAAATTTAAGACTCATTTCGCAGCCTTTTACAATGTAAATATGATAAAAACCCTTACAACTAACAGCCATAACAATGTGGATACACCCTGTGTAGCTTCATTGTGGCTTCACTTAAACTAAATTGAGACATTTATTTTCCGTTTCTTCAACACTTCTGTATATAAAAGACTTCAAAAGTACTAAAATAATGCAAGTAAATGTAACATTAAATGTAAAATTATAGTATATTTTTAAATTAATGCTTGGGCGAGTTTTCCTTGGACTTGGGCGAGTGCTCCTTGGACTTGGCCTCGGGCGTGGCCTTGACCTTGTCTGCGGTGGTGGCGGGCTGGTGCGCGGGGCGCGGGGGCGGCGTCGCGGGGGGCGCGGGCTCCGCGGGCTGCGGGGCGGGGACCTGCTCCTCCTGCTGCTGCTGGCTCGTCACCTTGGCCAGGTGGAGGGCGGCTAGAAGGGCGGTCACGTAGCGGCGAACGTCCAGTTCTATACCTGCGGAATATTGTTTTCTATTAATAACGCTGCTTAATCAAGTGTTTACTTTACAAAACAAAGAAAAATCTCAACAGTTAAACTGTAAAGTCTGGATGTAGAATGTTAGCTATGTTTATCTGGTGTTTTTAACACTTATTTAACGTGTCAAATTTCAAATATTGATGTAAGATTTTGTGTTGTAGGGTGTGAATAAATTTAGCACGCAATGTGAAGACAATAGCGTAAGCAAAGTGCTTGCGCAACATGTCATGTTCAGTTGTAATCATACCAAATGATGGGCCGGGCAATGATCATTAAAAAACGTCTACTCTCTCTCTCTCTCTCTTTTCAATAACGGGAAGTCCACAACTGAACATGGAATATATTTCATCTATTTTTTTTTTCTATTCTATAGTAATCATAGTTAACGTGTATGTACCTGTTTGTCTAAGTTCGTTGATCTTGTAAGCGAGGTTGGCCCACACTCTTCTCGCGGCGACGGCGCTGAGGCGACCTACTGTCTGCACCGTGTGCAGCGCGGGGTCCGCCGTGGATGTCGCGATGTCCTCTGAAAACATACACACATCAGTACCAGCCAAACAATTATCAAACGTCAGTATTCATATGTAACAAAAGCACATTTCACTCTAACATGACCAAAAATCCATCTGAAACCCAAACAATTTATTATGTTCCAAGTTTTGCAAAATATGAATACTAACTACCAATATTATGACTTCTGCCTTTCATCATCATTAGCCTTCTATAGTCTACAGCTGGACATAAGCTTCTTCCATATTGCGCCATTTCAGCTTTCTTTCGCCAATCGACACTCGCACCTAGCTAGCCTACCTTTGGTACTGTGTATTTTATATCTTGTAAAATACTCACTGGACGGCTCCTCGGTGACTCCCACGGGCGGCAGGTAGTGGTCCAGCAGCTGCATGGCGTATGTGGCGCCGGAGTCGACGCCGTGCATCGCCTTCTGTCCGTACGCCGTCGAGAGCAGTGCGTTCGCTTTGGCCCAAGACAACTCCTTCAGAGACTTCACGCGTTGCTCAGCTGCGACCCTCGCGCCGTAGACCTACGACAAATGTTTCGTTATAATTTGGGAGATTTGAGTGCTATGAACTCCCTCAGTACGTCCCTCTGCAGAGCATCAGCATGGCCGTCCTCTACAATCGAGAGTACGATTAGAAAACGAAGTATGGTCTTTTGCGTCGTGTTCGATAATAATATAGTACTATAATGATATCTATGAATACAACAGAAATAACAACAAGGGAAGAGAAAACTTCTGGTAGTGTGATTTCGATACATTCAATGTCTTTTCACTTTCAATCCGCATAAATAAATAGACTATTATCGCCGACTGAGAAACGAGAGGCCGCGGGTTCGATCCCCGCACCGAGACAAATATTTGTGGGGCCCACAAGTGTGTCTCGGGTCTGGGTGTTTGTGAGACCGAAAAGTCTCTCGTAGCTTCTGATACCCACGACACAAGACTTAATTGGTCTTAATGTGTGGTCAGGACTATGTATGTGACTGTTGGGTGTATTAATTAATTTATTATTATTAGGATCAGTAAGTTAAAAATTCTTAAATAATTTTCTTTGAATGGAAATAGTGCCCTATGAATCAGCAGTGATTATGTTATAGTCCATTAACTATTTTCAAAACTTATTTAGAAAGAAAAAAGAACCTAAATATTTATTAATCTTAACTTCACTCTTTTTATGAAATTGTTATGCAATCCAAAAAAGTTTCTAAACAAAAGAACACATTAAGATAATCATTATCAAATGAGCTGTTACAACATATTCCTAAATTGAAACATTAATTAAATTAATCATAAAACGATAGAGATGCAAAAAATCCTACATTAACTTTGATAACCCGCGAATAAAAATATGATAACATTTGAACATGTGTTTTATCAAGTTTCTACCAACAATTCATTTGTAACCTATCACCTTAGCCCAGGGGTTCCCAAAGAGGGCGCCGTGAAGCAATTCTCTCTCCCTCACACAATTAATTTTTGTCTGTATCTACCTAACTAATATTGTACCTATATAGATAGGTATTTATAAATACGAAATAGATATTTCTACCAGCTACATAGGTTAGACAAAATAGTAGGCATGTAGGTGCGTGGCGTAATGAAAAAGATTGGAAACCCTTGCCTTAGGCCTACAATGTCATATAGTAACAAAGCAAGATGTTTTGACGATACTAAGGACTTTGGGCAGCGTTCGGGAAACTACGCGACGTCTTCTTGTCCAAAATACCTCAGTGCCTCAAATCGAAAGTCTTCGATAGTTGTGTGTTGCCAGTGATGACATACGGCACCGAGACGTGGCCTCTCACTATGGGCCTTATTAGGCGGCTCAAAGTCACTCAACGAGCTATGGAGAGGGCTATGCTCGGGGTTTCCCTACGAGATCGAATCAGAAATGAGGAGATCCGTAGGAGAACTAAAGTAACCGACATAGCCCAGCGGATTAGTAAGTTGAAGTGGCAATGGGCGGGGCACATAGCGCGGAGAACTGATGGCCGATGGGGCCATAAAGTTCTCGAATGGAGGCCACGTAGCGGAAAGCGCAGCGTAGGACGTCCACCCACAAGATGGTCAGACGACCTTGTAAGGGTGGCGGGACGTCGCTGGATGCAGGCTGCCTCCAGCAGGTCATTGTGGAGATCATTGGGAGAGGCCTATGTTCAGCAGTGGACGTCCTTTGGCTGATGGATGAAGGACTTCTAGATCCGGTTAGTGATAACAATAATCACTTTGATAACGCAAGTGTTATCAATCGTGGCGTAATGACGATCTTGGATTATGAAAGTTTAATTACTAATAAATCGTTTTCAGATGATTTTATTAAATTTGTAGAAAATTATCTATTTTGAAGTTTTTGTTGTAGTAGAAACAAATGTTTCGTTGTTTATAAAGAATAAAATTGGGCGTTTATTGTTGAAACTAAAGCGGAAAGCTAATTAAGTATACCTTACCTATCAGAAATGTGTACCTGAAAATGACCTTCTTTTTTATGGTAAGTAATTACGCATACTGATTACTGGGTATTTAATAGAAGTAATAAATATTCCCAAAATTTCATTTTTCATAAAATGACTTATTTAACAAACCAACCAGTAGTTACATTCCAATAATGATAGCAGACAAATAATTAATTTCGATATTATATTATTGCTGGCGACATCATATCACTGTGCAAAAAAACTGATGCACGATATAAACGGACTACTATCAGAAGCTTCTCATAATCGGAGGGACGGTGGTATTCAATGCACCGCGATAATGAGTCAAACATCCTGTTCAAGCGCGTAGATATACGGGTCACGTCGAGGTCACATCCTACAAACTACGCAATGGAAAGTGAATGATTGAAAAGTGACATCTCACTGTCAAGAATTGATTGAAACAAAATCTGTATACCAAGACAATTGACCAACGTTTGTGGTATAGTTGAAAAGTCGTAGCTCATAGGTAGCTGGTATTCTAACTGCTCCCATCAATGCTACAAGTTCGAATGCTTGTGAATAATATTATCTTGACGAGGTACGACGATGGTGGAAGTGCAATACATTTGAAATTTATATTTTATTTTTGTAGTTTATTGTACATAAATAGATCAGTATATAGAGACTATAAAACAACAAATTACAAATGGCGGTCTTGTCGCACTAAGGCAATCTCTACCAGACAACCATATCCACTATCAGCCCGCAATTGCACCCGGCAATATCAAAATAACACTTGTAAAAATGCATTGAACCAACCTGTCCTACTCTTGTACGTGACCAAGCTAATTACCGTAATACTATATCCACGTGACGCTACCACAATGAACTTTGGATAGACAATCATTAACAATTGTTAATATTACTCTTTGTGACCTGTGAACCTGTGTAAATCGATCGTGACAAGTTTATGTTTGTATTTGAATCATGTTTTTCCTTCCGCGACACAGTACTAGAATGTTCGATAAAAGTGGACTAGTCCTCCTCATTTCACAGGCAATGTTTTGCGACGTAAAATAACATTACATAGGTACATACCAATTACCACGTACTCCGTGGAACTTGTTTACTGCGATTTAACTAATTAATTGTGTGGTTTTTAAAACACTATGAAAATGGCAACAGGTTATATGCAAACGTGTTTCATACAGTCTCCATGGCGCAGTTGGTTAGACGCAGACTGTAAACGTGAGGCTGCGGCTTCGATTCCCGCACCGAACCAAATATTTATGAGATCCACAGGTATTTGTTTCGGGTCTGGGTGTTTGTGAGATCGAAAAGTTTCTTGTAGCCTGATACTCTCGACACAAGACTAGATATTGTGGGGTCTGGACTATGTAAGTGACTGTTGAGTGTATTTATTTATTTGATAATATGATATTGACTGCCTCGGTGGCGTAGTTGTATTACGGTACGGTTACAAAGCTGAGGTCTCGGGTTCGAATCCCGGGTCGGGCAAAATGATACTGGATTTTTCTATTAATTATCAGCCCGGAGTCAGGAATTTGTGCCCGATATAGCGATATGCTCGCCCCCTATCACATCGTGGGACGGAACATACAAGCCGAAATGTGGGTGGTCCTGGTGGCGCCTCTGCCTACCACTTCGCGGATAAAGGCGTGAGTTTAAGTTTGTATGTATGTGATATTGATATGTTACTCATGTAGGTAGCCATATATCATATAAATAAGACTAGTTATGTTTGGTGTCATTAGAACGACCTCCGTCTGACGCTTGGAGCATTGAATTTAAAGTACATAGGTATTAATTGCATCGCATTCGTGAGCTGTCTCACGTATACCTACTGAAATCAAAACACTATCACTCCTTTATTTCGATTAGTGTCTGATATTATCTTCAATCTTTATAATATTAATCTAATTGCAGTGTCAATCGTAAGATCCGGAATCAGTTCCTTTATTATGATTATTTGAACAAGTTTTTTATCGTCACATGACAAATTTGAAACTTTACTGTGCCAACTGCCAGATGAGATCTGTATTGCCGTATAATACAACACCAACTAAGGACAGATGACTTGCTTTCGCTTTTCAATATAAATTTACAGATTATTTCCCTTACTAATCCTTTGTAGGCACACGCATAAGTATCTTTATGTATTAATATCCTGAGATGAGGTTTTAATTTATTCATTCACATCGTACGAGTGCTTGTCTCGTTCCAAGACATGGCCATGACAACTCATTAACTTCATAATTACTTCCGTTTGACAAGCGGAAATGACGGCGTGCCATGCTCTCTAAAGCATGGAGACTCGTTTTATCAACCTATAACTACATTCCAGAGAGATCACTTGTTGTTGACAAACCTGCATGGCATAGTACAAAATAACGTTCTATATAGGTTTTCTTCTGAGCACGATTCTTCTCTATAATCGGGAGTTCGATTAGGAGGGCCATAGCCGAGTGTGTTGGCGGACTCCACACACCACAGATTTTTTTATATAGATCTCTTTGGTATGCAGGTACCACAATGTTTTCCATCTTCTTCAATAACGCGTATGTATTTTAGCGGTGTAGAAAATGATAAAAGATTTACATTAGAACAGTCGAGAAAAACATAATGGATGTTTTAATTCACATCTCTTTGTAAACAACAGGATTTTCCTTAATGCAAAATATAAACTTACATTCTAAGAAAATGCCGACTTCAGACTCGTTTTCGAATCTCCCTATATGTTATCAACTTTACGGCATTTTACTAGGTACCTACACTAGATACTTTAGCTATGCCCCAAATAATGCCTACGGCCATGTATATTAAATATTGAGTTAAAATGACTAATAGATACTTTGGTAAAGGACTGGAACCAATAAAGCTGCAAGCAAGTCCTCCAATATTAAAACTAGCTGATAGAAGAACGAGAATAACAAAGGAATGTCCTGGCATAAACAGTATAGCTTTTAAGTAGCATAAATAATATGATTCTTGCATGTTCTAAAATGCATATTATCGTTGACGGCAGACACAAATAATTCGACCATAAAATTCTTCCACCGTAAAATTGTCAACCGAAAATAATCAAATAAAGAATGCTAAGACCGGATTTAGCGTCACAATCTGTAAAGTAGATATCAAATCTTGTTAGCGTGACGCTTACAAAACGCACTGAAACCTTATCGAAACCTTGCGTATTTAGAGCACATAAATCATGTGTTGTAATCTTACCTTGTTGACATGCGGCGATATTCTGGAGAGCACCGCTTGCTTGGTCGTCTCCACGATGACCTTGGGTTGTTCCGTGACGATAGGCACGTGGCGCTCCAGCTGGTCCAGGGCGGCGGCGACCTTGGCGTCTCCCGCAGCCAGGGGCGCTGAC
This sequence comes from Deilephila elpenor, assembly GCA_949752805.1. Taxonomy (NCBI): domain Eukaryota; kingdom Metazoa; phylum Arthropoda; class Insecta; order Lepidoptera; family Sphingidae; genus Deilephila; species Deilephila elpenor. Next base: position 12,510,596 of record OX457106.1, on the reverse strand, counting down.
ACGTAGGGCGCTGCCGTGGTAGCCGCGAGCACCATGCCCGCTTCGGCGGTGGATAGCGCCCATTCGAGTAGGGAATGTGCTCCTAGTGACGAAAAATACTTTATTACAAATGAGTTTATACATGCATGCGTACGACTGTATTGACTGTGCCAATCTCTTTTTAACGAGCTATTTGTTCCAAATTGTAAATATTGGTATGTTTTTGTTGTGAAAATTAATAAGGATTGACGACATTTCTGGCAAACTGGATGTAAATGTCAACAATATAAATAAAGCATAATATAGATCGAGTTTTTCGATTACGTTTATAAATAGCAACAATCACGCAAGTTTAAATAAGATCGTCGATTATGTACTTAATACAACCCAATGACCTTCTAGCAACTACTCTCTAGATTACGCAGTAGTGGATAAAAATATGATGCAGGTAGTTGGTATCAATCAATATGTATTTAGGTAGGTATGCATATTGGATTTAGTGGGTTTGTCACAAGTCATAAACTGCTATTAAGGTTTATCCTTTATGGTCCGGGAGCCAGCGACAGATTTTCATGACCAAGTTCCTCTCAAGCGGTAATTAGTAAAATGCATCAGAGTATAGTATTATGAAGCCTCGTGAACGTCAGCTGGCACTCGGTTGGGGGGATGAGCGGTTGTAGCCTCCCACGCACGAAGAAAATAAAAATACATTCACTCATTTCCTCTCAGCTAAAAATTTGTCAAATTGTAGCTTATCTAATATCTCAACGAAAAAAAATAATCAGCTGGTTCCAACATAGTGTATTGTACGTCAGCTGGTGTCTCGAAAATGAATTTTTTATTTTTATTTTCAGTGATTTCCTCTCAAACAAAAATTTACCTGATGATAGCTTATATGTAACTGTGGATAAATATATAGGTCAGCTGGCTGTATCTTGGTGGAAAAACCGTCAGCTGATACTTTGAAAGTTATTACATAGGAGTTAGGCAGGAGCATCTACTGTCAATTTAAATGCATCAGCTGACTAGCTTATCCTCGACTTATTGCTAGCTGATTTTTTTTATTTATCGCATCAGTATATTAACAATCAGCTCACAAATTTTCATCTGGGAGGAAATGACGTATCTTTAATTATTCGACATAGCGCTGCATCAAAATGAGATTTGAGTTGAAATAAATATTCCGTATCAATGTTTTTGAAACGAATAAGTATGTAATCCAATGATATTAGATATATATAAATAATTAAATAAACAATTAGCTTAGTATAAATTAACGAGTTACTCGATAAATAATATTTATTATATAAACGTGATGAAAAATGACAATGAGAATAACAATGTGATTTATTCATTTTCGTTTTCGCTCTGGCTTGAGTCACTTTCCTCTCTTTCCGATTCAGCGTCAGAGTCGCTGTCAGAGCTGTCTGCTGTTATGTCTTCATTGTCATCATCTGAACAAAAATTTAAAAAATATATTAGGATGCGTATTTTAGCATAATATAATCAAAATGATAAAAAAAAATTACCTTTTTCAGGCTGAATACTGATTTCATTAATCGATGATGGTAACTGACTTCCAGAAAACCAGATGAATTCATACTTGTTGTCGATTTCTGCCCAACCATAACCTACAGGATCATCAGAAGTTGGAACTTTCAGGTGTGCATGTGACCAAATTTGAGCAATGTAACATGCTCTTAAAAATTGCTGATATAGCTCTGATCTGCATGTTGGTAAAGAAGAGCCATCAATACCTTTTTTTGGTAACTTGAAAGTTTCAGTATCCAAAAATTTATATATTTTTTCAAACGACGCTACTCTTGCCTCATTGATCTTTTTTAGACGATTAAATCCATACATATGGCAAACAAACTCTTCTATCTTCTCAAAAATATTTTCTCTATTCTCTGATGGTTTTGACATTTGGATGAAACACTCGATGAAACTTTTCAATTTAGCCATTATTGAAAAAGGACGTTTTTTTCCTTTTCGAAAAAAGTCCGGGTTAAAATCACACCCTGTGAACGCGTGAAATGCCGCGAGTGCTGCGCTCAAATCAGATCCTAAAGCTTCATATAATTGAGTAACATTGATAAATCTTGTTATGGTCTCTGCATTTAAATGAGCTTATATTCTTATGATCGATCGATGAAAAAATATGGTTTTCTTCATTATTTGATTTTATTTTTTTAGTTAAAAATGCAATTTTATTGTTCAATGCATTTAAATTGACAGTAGATGCTCCTGCCTAACTCCTATGTAATAACTTTCAAAGTATCAGCTGACGGTTTTTCCACCAAGATACAGCCAGCTGACCTATATATTTATCCACAGTTACATATAAGCTATCATCAGGTAAATTTTTGTTTGAGAGGAAATCACTGAAAATAAAAATAAAAATTTCATTTTCGAGACACCAGCTGACGTACAATACACTATGTTGGAACCAGCTGATTATTTTTTTTCGTTGAGATATTAGATAAGCTACAATTTGACAAATTTTTAGCTGAGAGGAAATGAATGAATGTATTTTTATTTTCTTCGTGCGTGGGAGGCTACAACCGCTCATCCCCCCAACCGAGTGCCAGCTGACGTTCACGAGGCTTCATAATACTATACTCTGATGCGTCTCACGAATTATCTCTTGAGAGGAAATAATTGACCAAATTTGCACCTGGCTCACGGACTATTAGGTTGTTGTATGTTTAGGTTTTATAATACAAACTATAGGTATTAACAAATGCTATGAGACTTACTGTTGCAATATTTAATTACCAATAAATCAATACTGTCTGTTATTCAATACATAATGTATGTAAATAATATTTACATTATTTTGTATGTGATTTGCCAGTTCAATATTTGCTCAATTCAAAGTAGGACAGCAAGTTTGATACATTAACAACAGTATCCATTTTTATAGGTTGTTGATGTTCATTATAATATGTCTCAGACAAATTTTCTTAGCTTAGTGAATCAACAAATTGCAATGTGCATGGTGAATTTTATTGAAAATAACTCCAAACACTCATTGTGTATATTGTTAGTAGGGTGCTCAAAATATACTTTGGTGCATATGTTAGGTAGTCTAAATTAAATGCTGAGTCATGTTGAGTGTGATGACCTAAAACAAAATCTTGCAGTGTAAGAACTAAAATTAGGATAAATCAGCACAATGTAATAAAAGTTACATATATAAAAATATTATCTGTTGTTCATTATATTAAAATGGTATTGCATAAAACTTTAGAATTCATAAATAAATTAATGAGAGCAAGTTGGATGGAAATACTCAAGGAAAATAAAATATGAAATACATAATAAAGGTTTGCAAATTAAATGTTATTTATCAAGAAAAGTGTGGTTTTAAATCCCTTATTATTATGTTGAACTAATTGCACCTACAGAAAATACTTAAATGAGTTATACTATCCACTTATCAGTGCCTGACCAAAAATTGTTCAGTTTTGAAAGATATTTTACAGTGCATTATCAAATTAGATATTAGTTTATACAAAAATTGTATACACATATCATATTATATGTGTATAAAAGTCAAATATATGGTAATTTTATTAGCTCAGTGATATTTCATAACTTTCCCAAACAATGCAGATATATAATTACAATGTATAAAACACAACATATTCTTTCTAGAAATATATGGTATTATAATAGGCCAAAATATTCTTCTCACCTTTCACCTTGCTGTAGAATGCTCCAACATGTCCGACTGCTGCCCCAACAGCGGGCAGGGCCATTGCCTTTTGCACAGACTGCAATTGTGGCAGTGAAGTTGGTGCTGAACTTATTTCTGTCGCCATCTACAGGTAATATGTATTGTTAAACACTGCCTCAAATCTAACAGATATTTTCTTTATCAACAAATCTAACAGATATTTTCTTTATCAACACATTTTTTATCCACAAAATTGATTTATAGCATATTTTACCATTTGTTTAATGGACAATATAAATATTTATTAAATATCTAGTCTGTGTAAGATTTTTTTTTCTTGGTATGTGTTAAATATTTTTCAGTACTTATTGTATTCTAGTTCTTTAAACTCATAACATGCAAATGCTGTTATGTTTTTCAGACTGTAGATGTAACTACAGACAGTCTTTGTAAGAGGGCTAAACTACATATTATATTTCATTCATAAATGTAGGTGGCACATCAGAGTACCTATAAATATTTTATTCTAAATATTCCATATATTTCGCTTAGAAAGTTAAGTTACACAATCTATAAGGATGTCAGTTATTATTGTAATGTTTTCTTTGCACATAACTTAAAGAGCACTTAGGTTCTACTTCATATAATTAGTATTCTGCCTTATTCCTTTGCATTTATGGTATACAAACATATAAAAAAATATATTTTAGAGAATAAATGAGAAGATGCACATCAGCATTACCTATATAATAAAGTACATTAATTATAAAAAAATCTTAAATAAAGGTACCTAAGATGCAAATTTTACAAGAGCATTTCATATAAGTACATAGTTGTTAATGAAAATGTTTATATTATAATATTTCTATATTATATAATACAAAAGACTTTTCGCTTACAGACCGGTTAGAATGTAAGAAATTTATTTTTATAAGTAATGCATAGAAACAAAGACTTAAAAAACTTGTAGCTTATTGGAAGTTAAACAATTTCTGAGAATGTCAGCCTTAAATTCTCAATGCGAGGGTAGTTAAAAAAGACTAAATTGTTAACGGTTTTTTTAACATATTTTAAAAACAATTCGCTATTTAATTTGCGAAAGATAGGTTTTCCGATGGCAGAACACAAAGTTTGTAAGATCGTGTAAACAATCTTTGTGGCCGTGCCAAGAATGCACCGAGAAATGCCGTAATAGCGTAATTATGCTACAAGGATGCACGCTCTACATACCAAAAAATCTTTAAATTACTTTATTAAACTTTAAAAGCTAAAAGCAGTCAGGAGGTATGCAACTTACATTTGATTTTTTATTTTTAGAAACCAATATTACTTTCTACTTTATTGAGCACTGTACTAATCACTCGGTATGTTAACTCTGTAAGCACTGGATGAGAAATGCACGATTCACGAAACGAATGTATTTTGTAATATAAACTGTGAATCAACTTTGTTGGACTTTGGCCCAATGACGAAATAAACCAACAAAATTTGTTTTGGCTAGTGATGTCCGTTTGATATTTAGTCGGCCATAACTATTTTAGACGATTATAGAATATCGCCTCATTCAATTTATAACATATACTGTGAATAACTGAATATACAATTGTTATGCCTGTATCTTGTGGGAGTTAGGAGAATATAGACCTCTGCTTTGTTCAGCATTAAAATATTTCTCTAGCTTAATTCAATTTCGTCAATCTCCAATATTCGCATCATCCAGGATACTAATGTCTGAGTAATTTTACCACACACGCCATTTATATACTCCTCGTGTATTTTATTACACGTCAATTATATTAAACTATTAACCTTAAAATATATTTTTAGTGGACAGTAGCAAAACAAAGAACACCATGAATAACAAAGCAATGCTAGGCATTCCACTGTGTTCGCCATCCTGAGACAAAAGATGTCAAGTCTCATGATGTCCAGTAGTTACTCCAGCTACAATGTCTTTCAAAGTGGTACACTACAGTGCATTTACACTGCATTCACACATTATGATCAAAGGTACAGGTTATAGGTTTGTTATTTTACTAAAAATGTTTTTCAAGATTTCAAATTCCAATTCTAAGAAATATTAATAATTATACGCATAAAAAATCCTTGCAATAATTAACTATAGTAAAAAATTATGTTGTAAAACTGATGACAGGAAAAGCGTAAAAATTGAAATGTCATTACAAAATAAGATCGAAACAATTTGATCGTACATTTAGGCGATTGTGACTAATTTTTGTGTTCGTATCTACATGGCTTATGGACATCACTAGGCTTCCAAATGTCATACAAAGAAAAGAGATAAACATAGCACTACGCAGTATGCTAGAAAAGGAAGCCATACATATAGAAAATTTATAAATTGTATGTTTTATTAAATAATTACATTTTCTTCAAACAAAAGCATTGATAAAAAATAGACATCTTCAGCCTTAAGTGTCTTAGCAATTTGTTGTGAAAAGGTATTTTTATCTCATGGCAAATATTTGTGATGTTGATCAAATGGACAATCTCAAATACATACTTGGACGTCAAATGCCAAAGCGAACATTGATTTGTGGAATGGGGCCAACACCTACATATTTTTAAACAAACATTGGATGCGATAGTGCACCTGATTGGTGGAACACACTTCGTCTTGTTTTTGTGACTTGGGATATCGTATTAGATATAATTTATTTTGTAAGTTTAAAATGTCCTGGAGCAATGACGTTGTTCTAGAATTTTTACAATTGTACAGACGAGAACAGCTTGTCTGGGATCCGAAGCACCCTATGCACAGAAATAGAACAGAAAATAACGCGGCATGGCAACGCATAAAGTCATCTCTAAGCATTGACTGCTCTATAGTTGATCTTAAGAAAAAGAAGGAATCACTAATGACATCCTTTAGAATGCATTTAAATAAAAAGAAGACTCAAGATGGTTACTGCACAACTTGGTTCGCTTTTCCCTTAATGGAGAGTTTTCTTGGCGGGAAATACGAATGTGATAGCACCAACCAATTGGAACAAGAGGTGAGTGAATTTTGGTAAATGTTGGAGTTAGTTTGATCCAATTACGTAACTACTTATGGCCATATTTTACTTGGACGTATCATGTGTGTCACACATTACAAACATTCGCCCATATGGATAAAGCATGTGACGGTATTGCTGGTTTCTAATAATTTGATGTACGAATCGTTTTATTTAAATCTGTAAAAATATAATTATTGATCATTGACTTTTGTTATTTCAGTACTATAACAACCCGGTGACATATACACAGCAAGGTATACCGGACCATAACTCAAGCAAAATTATGGGTGTTCTCGATAAAAAACAAAATAAAAATATATCATCAAACAGTTCCAAGACTAAAAGCGGAAGTAGCTCGGACTATATCTACTCAAAAAAACAAATGGATGACACTCTTAGTTATTTAAAAAGCGAAGCCGGCGAAAAGAGGGAAATGGACGAATATGAATTGTACGGACAATTGTTAGCGAAAAAATTAAGAAAATTAGATGAACATCAACGAGACGTCGCAATGCACGAAATCGACAATATAATGTTTCGCGCCAAAATGCAAAGCGGACCCACGCAGTCGCGTAGTTACTCTTCCTCGCCCTCTCCAGTTCCTAGGAAGATTAAATCCCCCATTTTTATTATAGCACAGCAAAATAACCAACAATATGAAGACGAAAACACACCGTATCAAGATCACATGCAGGCGCAACCACCGTCTTAGCAGCATTATCACCTATTTGTTGGTACGGAGTACTGACTGATGAAGGAAATCTTAAACCAAATGGTACAAGATACCACGGAGAGTATACAATATACTCCTGCTAGTTTAAGCGTCTTGTGAATGTTAGGTGTAGACTATTTATGAAATGGTGCCTATAATGTATTGCGTGCAATAAAGTTAATTATTACGTCATCGCGACGATAAAATAGTTAATAAAAAAAATTTACTTTATCTTATTATGATAACCTGTCTGTAACGTATAATTACTACAATGATAGTAGCGTAGTGGAATATTTATCATGTCCTACTAAACTAGTCCAGAGGATTATTTACCTTGAAAAGTAACATCTAGATACTATTAATAGCAAAACCTTGAACCCATCCGCTTTTGTCCAGCTCTGTAAAAAAAACATTCGACCAATTACATCTTAACTGTTCAGCCAGGAACATTATCTAATTTTAGTTACAAATTAATAATCACACTCAACCGTCTCAGGCATTACTGATCTTATATTAAGATACCATGTCTTGTTTTGTGGGTATCAAGAAACTACGAGAGATTTGATGGTCTCACAACATCCGGTCCCGAAAAAAATGTTATGGGTTGCTTGGTGCCAGCATCGAACCCGCAGCCCCTCATTTCGCAAACTGTTCTCAACCAACAGCGCTACAATGACTGTCAGTAGTGTGTTCCCCTGAAAGTTTCCGGGTTTAGGTGTGTCAACGATGATAACCATGTGGTACAAAAGTACCCTAAGGTACAAAAGGTATCCATGACGATTTCATCCAACAATTATTTAGCTGAATTAATTACTATACCCGGTAATCATGGCAGTCTATTTATCAAATGAAATACTTAATCCCGGAACTGCTTAAGGTGGCAGATATTACACATTATTTACGCTTTTGAATTTATTTTCTTAATATCAGGTCGCTGCGAATATCCACATTAAGGATATTCGGGTCATTTAACATTAAGAGAGGAACACCTGAAGTTCGAGGAGGAGAGAAAAGAGGATTTCTTGCATGTGAACGCAAATGCCTGATCAAACATGCAACCGACTAGTATAAAGTACCTTCAACCTTGGACTTTGACCCAGCTATTGCGTAATTTTACACTTAAATTACAAGCGTCTACAATGACTCGGATACAATAAGACTTTGATGCCTGAGTCATATCTTTATGATATAGGTACTCGAATGTTCTGACGTATGGTTCAAAGTCCAGTGTACTGAACTACGTGTTCCAATAGAACAATCGATAAGGAATTACTATGACTAATCATAATAGGTACGTAATATATAAATGTCTACTCCGACAGCGAAAATCCCATTAGCACATCATTCTTCGATATCAGGTCAAAGTTCAGATGGAAATAAATTATTTATATACGAAATACTACATTATTATGGCTGTGTCTTGTTTGGATAAGTAAACTGCAGAGCGCTAAACTTTTAATTATTATTCTTGTATAATTTAGAGATTAAGAACTCAATGTTATAGCTACATGCGACTGTTAAGTTAAAACTGGCGAGAAAGTGTAAAAAAGACAGAGCGATCTTGAGGCCAATATCTATTTACGGATATTTAAATTAACTGTAACTAGCGAATATTACAAAAAGACAATGATTTGGCATCCACTTAATCCTTTCACTTCTAGTACTTTTAATAAACACGATTGAGATTAGGTTAAAAATAGATAGTTGTAGAACTGTTATTGTTTTAAGTAGGTAGGTAATTAATATGTTAGTAGTCCAGTATAATATGACTATGATCAATGATCTACACGCAGAATAGACCCATGTACCATCCAGATACGATAAATAGGGTAGATATGCCTAACTAAAATGTAACTATAAGACGTCTGGGTCGCACGGATGCCATCATTTTTCGGGTAGTTCAACTTTGAATGTAGAGTTTAGATCGGTGAGCCCTACATCACCGCTCCGCCTTACCTCCTTACCAGGCAGTGGCAGCGAGACGTTTTTCTTCGCAGTACTTGTACATAGTTACCTACCACAATGAAGTCCATTGGAGCCTACAAATAATTTAAAAAAAATTAAGACTCCTACGTACCTAAATATTTTGATGCATCATTCTCATTTTAGAAAATAATGTAAACTGGGCCCGAAGGTTGGTACTTTTCACATGAATATCGGTAGGTACTAGTAGGTAGTAGGTCTAGGTAGGTTCCTACCGTAGTTCGTACCTACCTACAGCGCATCGACTATAAGTTAGCGTGTGGTGAAATTAGGAAAAACAAATAAAAGTAAAAAATATATGTTTAACAAAGGATTTAGGGCATTGTGTGCCATAAATGCTTTCATTATATAAGCAACTAGCAGATATACTCGTAACCTAATAGCAATAACATGACCAATTGAATAGAAATAAAAAAGAGGAAATTAATTTTAGTACTTTCCAGTCTTTCCACAACAGCGCTTCGCGCGACAGATCACAGAAGATCGTAATTCGTAGACGATCTGAAATCCGGAGCCAGCTGATTGTCAATAACCACGTTCCGTATCCATTTTTTCTAAGATACACATTCAGCATAAAGTATGTTGCAGTCTTGTCTACCTCGCGCACTTTGTGTTATGTTCTCGCTCACATTGATTCATATTGTTTTTGTTTGTCAAAAGCAATAGACACGAGAATCATAACAAAGAAATAAAAATATTTTATAAAATCGATCACGCAGTTAATACAATTTTGAATTAATATTGAATGGCTAAACGACTAGTGAAACAATGGCTACTTTGGTAAAGGAGAAACATAAACAGGTAATTGTGCAATGTTAAATACAACTAAGTGATGAAAATGTGATGAAACGTAATATTTTGCTATTACCTACGACTTACATTTTCAGAAAAAGAAGTCAAAGGACAAACAGCCTAAAATAAATTTAATTAAAAATGTATCAGAAACTCCAAATATTAGTGAAGTATTAACCGAAAATCCTGTTAAGAGTACAGTCGAAATTTTGGATCCTATATCTGATGTAGAGGTACCTGGCACTTTGACTGGAGAGTCAGAAAGTATTGAAGAAAAGTATGAAAATACACCTGAGGCAATGCCTTCTCTTTTAGAGACCCCAACTATAGAAATATGTCAAGACACACACCAAAATAAAGAGTCTGACGATGTGTTAAGTGTAATGGAGACATCTGAAACAGAAACTAATTTCAAAGATTTAACAGGGAAATTAAAAAGAATGGCGATACCTCAGGTAAACACAGAGTTGACTGAGAAACGGAAAAAGGAATTAGAGGATTGTAATGCTTACCTCACAGCTTCCAGTGAATCAAATATACAAGCCATGAGTGAAGATGTGCAGCATGAGATTAGTCAGAATTCAATGGATTTTGAACAATTTTCTTCAGATTGTACAGAATCAGAGTTTGAGACAACTCAGGACTTTAACATAATCAATACTTCAGAAGTTGCAGAACCCTCAGCTCCAATGTTACTGGAAGAGATGCCACAGGGGCAAACTTCTGTTTGTAGTGTTGTGCAAACAGAAGTCATTGTTCAGCATATCAAGCCTAAAACACAGTGTATGCCTTTAGAAGATGCAATACGCCTGTTTGGCGGTAAAGAAATGGCTGAAGTGCAATCAATGAGTGAAATGGAAGAGTCAATAGTAGAGGCGGGTCCTGTGAGTGGCCCTGATCATCCTTTGGTGGACTTATTGTCTACATTTAGGTAAAAAGTTTCTTTAATGAAGCTAGTTTAACTAGATATATAATTGAAAGGTTTTGTGGTGCAATTGTTGCAATTATTTATTTTGAGTTTGAATATTGTGAGGTCAAACAGTTTCTTGTAGTTTCTGATACATAAAAAACTAAACCAGTTTATTTATTTCAGCCTTAGTGCTCTAATATGACTGAAAATACACCAATATCTGTTTATGTTTATTCTACTTAGAAGTATTAGAATTAAATTTGTAGTACATTAGTTACACAATAATTTTACTTACAGGTCGGCACTAATAGCTGTGGAACGTGAGCGCAATGAATTATTTTACAAAGTTAATGAAGAAGAGAGATGCAGAAATGAATTGTGGAGGATAGAAAGACTTAACATTAATATATCAGAACCGTGTCCCTGTGGGGCTAGAGTGTACTTCAAAGGTTCATATGATTATGCAGTGCTGCTGAGGGACAAGCTACCCGTAGCTAAGATGCGTTTGGAGTCACTGTTGAGGGATGTCCAGGATTCCTATTGTCATTATCAGCATGAAGCTTTGTTAGCACACTGTCAGGTAAAAGAACATTTTCAGAGGGGTAATTATTTATCAATACAATATAAAGTATTTGCATTTGTACTTGATGCCCAAGGTATTCTCTACAAGTCATATAAGTTGACATTACATCAGTCTACATGAGTGTGGGGTTTGATTCCCTATGTGTGTGCTCTTGGACACAAAAGCATAATTTGTATGTAACTTGATAATTATTTAATACACTAACATGACATATCCCACAGTTACTGTTTGTAATATAATAAATTGTAATATGATACATCAATTTGTAACATAATATCACAGGCTACTTAGCTTAGCCTAAGTGGTCTATGCATAACATGTAGAATTGACTGCACACCTAACAGTGTAAAATAAAGCAGGTATATTATATTTAAAAGTTACTTAAGGCTTTTAAGCCATAAAAGCGTAAAGTAATGTTTAAAGTGGTAAGTCTGTAATGAGTAATTGAATGTGCTATGCAGATAGAAGAGTTGATCTCTGAGACAGTGACTGGTAATAAGGGCGAAATTCGCGAGGCACTGTCTCTGATCCTACAAGCGTTGCGGCTGAGCGACACGGCGCCTGAAGCGCTGTCGAGCGCTTTACAGCGGTGGGCGAGCGCGCTGGCCGAGGCATTAGTGGACGCCCGGGATTTAAGACAATTGCTGTTTCTGATACACCATCTTTTTAGGTATGATTTATTTTTAGTGAAGTTATAATATGTGAAGTAGTCACGTTTTATCACAGTTTTGGTGCTGTACAATAAATGCATATTTATATATTTTTACTGTACTTTTGTTTTTCAATGGATACTGCATCGGTGGAAAGATATTTGGATATAAATAAGAGGAGTTGACGAGTAGATTGAGTTGCATTGATATGGAAAGGCTTCAAAAACAATTTTTATGGAATATTTTATCTTTTGACTGCCTCGGTGGCGCAGTTGTACATGTTGTACATGTTACAGTATGATTGCAAAGCTGAAGTCTCTGGTTCGAATCCCGGGTCGGGCGAAGTGGTATTGGATTTTTCTATTCAGTATCAGCCCGGAGTCAGGAATTTGTGTCCGATATGGCGATAGGCTCGCTCCCTATAACATCGTGGGACAGAAAATACAAGGGCGAACGTGGGTGTCCTGGTTGCACCTCTAGCTACCCCTTCTGGGAAAAAGGCACGTGTTTATGTATGTAATTTATTTTATAGACAAACTCATTCAGTGAAATGGGCGTCGAGCTTCATTCGAATGAACGTGGAGGACAGCGTGTCGGCCGCCCGGATGATTGGCATGTTGGAAATCTTGCTGGCGAGGCCCAAACCACAGCTGGATACGGGGGTCGAATGTACTGAAGGTAAAGGAAAAATACTTATAAATATGCTTAATACTATATTGTTTACAAATATTTAACCTAAAATTACTAGAGTCTACATGTTTACCGGGCCTCGGCAACAAATATTAAAGTCTGTACCATTTTTTTCTCAATTCAGTGTCAAGATTTTTTTTTTTTTTTTTTTAATTTAAATGCCCAGTATAATGCAAAACCCTACCCTGCTGGCTATCAGTCAACGACCCGGCACCGTGACGTTTCGTACGGCTTTCATTGCTGGTTTATGAAATATCCAATTACTGAAATGATAGCCACAGATAACATGAATATTGTTGTTTGATTAGTGTTGAAATCAGTTATAACTCTTTCTATTTGGAGAGTCTTTTTTCTATTTTGCTTACAGCCTATGCTTATGCCTATATATAGCCTATTATGTTGATTCAGAGACGGAGGAGGTGTGGGAGGAGGTGGACAAGCACGGCAGCGGAGGCGCCGTGAGCGAGGGCACGCTGCGGGAGCGCGACCTGCTCGCTCTACTTTACGCTTTCCCGTTGAAGGAGCTGGTCGCGCGACTACTGCTCTTTACACATGCTGTCAGTACCAACTACAATATTACTTATCTTTTTAATTTGTCCGTATAAAAGCGTTGCTAGGTATAGCCCGTCGTATTTTTTGTATTATTCATTTGTGTATTTTTGCCTAGATATCTCAATTCCACCTATGTTATTAGTTATTTAATTGTATGAAGGTCAAAAAATTCAAATGATGTAAATTATACAAATACCTTGCAAAATTAGCATTTTGTTGGATCACTGTAAATGCACTGAAAATAACAAAACCGCTTCAAGTCAAACAAGCTTAAATACAATACAATATTCTTTATTGTAAACCAATACAAAAAATAAATTACAAAATGAAAGCAAAAAAGAAAAAAATATGGTATTACAAGTGGCGGTCTTATCGCTTGGAGCGATCTCATCAATACAACCTTTGTATGGATAGTATCAGAAGTTGGTGGCGATACACAACAAAGAAAATACACAGGATATATACAAAAATAAGTAGTACAAGTAATTTGCTTGTATATTTGACGCAGGACATAAGACAAGCACGTTCCGAGTCATGGGGCGGGGAGGCGGGGGCGAGCGGTATAGTGCGCGCGTGCTGCGGCGTGCGCACGCTGCTGCGCACGCTCACCCGCGCCGCCGACGTGCACGCGCGCTACCACCGCCTGCGTAGGGCGCTACGGAGTGTAGCCACCTCGGCGCTGGTGGGGTTGGGGGGGTTGCATCTGTGCTCTAGGTATTTATATTCAAAAGTTTGAAGTGTTAGTCTAGCTGTGGATAGTCTTACGCGACGTGTGTGGACAACTTTGTTATGATAGTTTTAGAATATTGATGTGAAGTATATATTTTTTTTTTTTTATTGCCTTCGTAGGCAGACGAGCATGCGGCTCGCCTGATGGTAAGCGATCACCGCCGCTCATGGACCTTCGCAGTGCCAGCTGCTTATTGCTATTAAGGCTTTTCGTTAAGTAAGATTGCACTCTTCCTCTTTCATCCGCTTAATGATAAAGACCAGCAAAGCAGTTTCGATTCTATCTGCTTTGTGGTAGTGGTCGATGAGAGTGATGATTTACTATATTCAAGTTTATTGCAGTACAATTCTCTGGTTTTAGTAACTACTTTTAACTGCAATTGGTGATTAATCTTCAACAGAGCTTTCTACAAAGAACAGTACAGAGCGAAAATCGCAGCGGAACTTGAAGCGTGTTTCACAGCCGGGGTCGCGTTGTTCGGCACTGAAGAGCTGTACTCCCTCCCTGCTACATTACTCGCTGAAGACACCGCCATGGACTACTGTGTCACATTGGGGATGTCTTTGCATGGTATGCGTTTCTCCATTATGATTGATATTCCTAGTCGGGATTGGGTCAGGTTTGTGTCATAATGGCCACGTGATTATGTTGGCCATCTATGTGGGCTGTTAGGAAGATTCTAAAATGCAACAAAATCTATACGGCAAAAATACTTTATTCATAATAGTGTAAATACGCTTTTAACAAGGCCAAAACTTCGTTTATACTTTACAAGTTAGTTTTAGCAAGATGCTATATTTGGTTTCTCTCTCTCTTTAGCTACAGGAAGTCCACTTCTACTTGGCCCTAGTCTGAAAATAGTCAGTATATAAAAATATTCTTATATTTAACTAAATAATCTTTTTTCAATATGCAGATAAGTCGCCGAGGCGCATAGAGTCGTTATGCGTGGACGTGCCCGTAGTAACGTGCGACGTGCGCGTGCGCATGGTGACACAAGCCGCTGTAGATCGTACAGACCATCATGAACTCGCCAGGACTGTGCTGGACTTCTTGTTCGCGGCAAGTTGCATACAATTTATGAGTTTCATTCTTACAATTATTATATACTTCTGCGTTTGTTATGCCGAAGAAGTCTTATTAAGCAGTTAGAACTCGTCAAAATATGTGGTAAACGAAACTAGAAAAGTCCAATTATTGTTGAAAGCCGATCCATCCAGTGGAATCCAGTGACCTAAAGGTATTTTCTTCAATTAAACAACATCTATAAGAGCCGAAGTACCATATCATGAGATTTTCGTTTAAATGCTTATACCCACAGACGTGCATCCGTCGCAGGACAGTTCAATGTAAGGGCGCGTGCGTGGTGTCGGCGCGCGAGTGCCTGCCGCGCCTGCTGGCCGCGCATCCATACTTGTACGCTATTGCGCTGCACACGCTCGCTGACTTGCACCAGGGTGAGTTCATTATCATATTTAACCTGTAGTAGTCCACTGCTGGTCGTGGGCCTCCTTCAATGTAAGACAGTTCACAGGTCATAGTGTGCTTAAGGGTAGCTAATTATTTATTTATTGCTACCTACTATTTAATGACAAATTACTTACATATTACTTTATTAAAAATTTATGAGCCAGCTAAAAGTGTCATTCGAATTACGCCAAGCTTATTTGTATCCTATTTTCAGCATCGACTATGAAAATTTTCATGAGATTTGTTACGTGGTAAACAAACAGTTCATTTTATACTATTGTAAAAGATTTAATCCAACTCTTTTGCTCGTATTATTTTGTGAATGTCATATCCACAACTAAATTAATTAAACACAATCTCAGCGGAACCCATAGAGCCGTGGGCGGTGACGGTACTATCGGTGGGGGCGTGGCGTCCCGCGGGCGGCGAGCTGCGAGCGCTCCTGGACGACTGGCTGCTGCGCTGCGAGCATCTCATACAGCATCTGTTGTTGAATCTCGACTATACGCCGCACACGTGAGTGACTTTGCTTATTATTTTACCATTGCATAAATATTGTTTGTTTTTTTCTTAAGATTTATATTGAGCGATAACATATCTATCTATCTATCTATCTATTTCTGTTGAAACCGCGGGTTTACTGACTCGGTTACATGATATATCAGTGATCGATAATACATCACAAAGACACAAACTGAGTACAATGGTAGTTATCTGGTCATATACAAATATCAGTTGTATAGTATTGATAATGTGATGACTGAGGATGCGCTTCCACAGCGGCTTGTCTCTGGACACGCAGCTATCCGTGGGCGCGTGGTTGTGCACGTGGGCGGCGGGCGGCGAGGCGCGCTGGCGCGTGCTGCGGCGCGTGCGCGTGCACCGCAGCGCGTGGGGCGGAGCCCTGGACGCGCCGCCGCCGGAGCCCCCGCCTGACCCCGCCGATGTGTTCGCCACGGCGTACGCGCTGCTGGCTACGAGCTGGGGACATTGTATACCACTTGTAAGTACAAATGTGTCCGATACCTCTAAAGCTTACTTTCTCCAAACAGTTTATGTAATGGTAAGTGATTACCGCTGCTCATCTCCATAAACATCGTATCTGCAACACTTGGATCATTGATACGTTGGCGGCCCCTTCCAATATGCAATGTCACTTATCAAAGCGGCAAGTTCTGGTACAGTTGCCGTTATCTGGATGGATACGGATATCCTGTCACTGCCTGTATTGTTACAGTCATAATGTATGTATCGTTTCCAGATCTGCTCGGAGGGTGTGAGTGCGTTGCGGCGCGTGTGCGTGTGGCGCGCGCGTGAGGCGGTGCACTGCGCGGCGCCGCTCATGCGCGTCATGGCGCTTTCGCCGGAGTCTGTCTCGCTCACTCCGCAGTATGTACTGTTTTTACGTTACATTTTACTAGGGTTTTATTAACGCTTCTTTATAAAATCGTCGTGTCTTAATAGTTTACGATTATCACACGCATGTTGAAAAGCTTGTGATAACCAGTCAATCGATACAGCAATGTAAAAGTAGTAATAATGTTATATCCTAAAGGATATAATATTTTAACACTCTATATTTGTTAAGTTTTAACAGTCGAGATTTTCAAAAATAGAAATAGTATTTTTCTCACATCTGACTAAAAATATGTGTGCGAATTTTACAATTTTTTTATCAAAGCCAAAAAAACAGAAGTTAGAACAAAGTCAAGAAATATTTACAACATAGTATGGTGTGTGTAGATTCGGCGAGGTGTTCACAACGCTGCTGATGTCGGGTCCCACGCTGGTGCAGCGCGCGCTGGGTCGCGGCGGGGAGAGCGGGTTCGACATGCTACTGAGGGTGCTGCTCGAACAAGTGCACGATAAACAGTTAATACTTTTTTATTGGATTTTTCTATTCATTATCAGCCCGGAGTCAGGAATTTGTGCCCGATATGGTGATAGGCTCACCCCCTATCACATCGTGGGACGGAACATTCAAGGCGAAATGTGGGTGTCCTGGTGGCGCCTCTGCCTACCCATTCTGGGAAAAAGGCGTAAGTTTATGTATGTATGTATGTACTTTTTTTATAGCTTATATACCGGCAAACGAACGAACAGGTCAGCTGATGGTAAGTAATCACTGCCTCATGAACATCCACCACCCTGGGATAAGGAATGTTGCCGGCCCATCAGATCGGGAAGGAAAAATTATGGGAAAAGGAAATTGATTTTAGGCATCCGACAATCCCACCCATAGAATCTCACGTCGATCTCCTTTCAGACAGTGGTACCACCCCGTACTCATTCATGTCATGACTGACAACAGCTTGAATCGACCACTTTTTAAGCTTCTACTGACTTTCACTTTAATACTTACTTTTTGATGGTTCAATTGAGTTCTTAATTTTTTTTAAATATTTGTCTTTAGCATATCTATTTTCTCATCCACCTTGATAAATAAACCTCTTGTACGGGCACTTGTTAGCCACGTACATTAAAGAAATTAATATTGAAGAATTTTTAAAATGTGAAAGAGAACAAACTAATATACATTTGAAATAAAACTATTTTATACGGATTTTATCGCGATTTGGTTTAATTTTTACATTTTTTAACTTCCCGACGTTTCGATTACTTTACAGCTTTCGTGGTCACGGGGCGGACTGATAAAATCCGTATAAAATAGTTTTATTTCAATGTGTAACATTCGCGTAAATCTAAGAAACTAATATACATTGTCATTTCCCACAATACCAATTTGTACTATTATTAAATTAACATTCCCTATTATCAAGGCACGGTCCAGGCGTGCTGAACGCGTGGGCGCATGCTCTATGGGGCAAGACCATCATCCAGGGTGGCAGCGGGCAAAACATGCAGCTGTTAGACACAGCCGCACTCGCTACTAGGGACTGGCCACAATTGGATGCGCACGCTGCATCACTTATACAGGTACGTATTATTTGTAAGACTAAGTACAAGCTGTACTGCTGTGAGATTATGAGCATGGATGGAATAAGTATGAGAGTCTATGAATAACATGCAACGATCTTTACGTTAAAGAGAAATTAGAATTCAAGAAAATAGTAAAGATGCTGCTGGGGTGTAACTCCAGTTCCCTAAGCTTAGTTATCTCAACATGTACTAGGAAAGAACCTATTGCTGTGCTGGGCACGAATTCAGGTCACATGCAATTCAGATTATCAAGTTTTTCGATCGGAAATCTCACACAATGTATTACCCGAATTAGGAATTGATCGCATGACCCGACGGTTTATGTTTTGTGCACGCCGCCACTGCCAAATGGTTAAAACTTGTTTTGTCAACCACTTGCGATAAAGCGACTTGAACTCAAATTCGAAGCGACTAATATCATTAAAAAGTCTTGAGCTATTTAATGATTTTAAGGTATAGACCTTGAATATAGAGAAATAGCTAGAACTTATATTTATTGTCACAGGAGGAGAACGGTAAAGAGCAGATCAACCAATCAGTGAAGTTTTCGTACTGCGCGCCTCTACTATGCGAGGCGATACTCCGCGCGTGGCAGGCCAGCTGCGTGCAAGGACATCATGCGCCATTACTGCATGTGTTACACACTCAGAGGGAACAGAAGCAAAGAATACATGTTGATAAGGCGCTGCAGGTGATTACAGCATCATTACCATATGTATCATTACCATATTCATCATTACCATCATCATCATTACCATCAAAATCATTACCTTCACCATAATCATTTTCAGCCTATATTCACCCTCTGCTGGGTATATCTTGGCTTGACCTCAGTTAAGTATTTGATACTATAATCCGGCCGGTCAGAGAATGCGTTCCTGACACATGTCAGTTGAGCATGAGTAGTGATGGGAAAGAATTATCATTTTGCTAAACTTTTGAATTATTCCCAGTAAAAGTAGCAAGATAGAATAATTGGATACTTGACTATTTTCTATAAAGTGTTTTAAAATCTAGGTATAATCATTCTTTAAATCTTCCAACCGTTAATATATTTTTAAAGAGATCTTTATAACGAATAAACATGTTTTTCTTTATTACTAAAAATATTGTCACCAAAACGGTTGGTCACGTGACTTTTTAAAATTTACGTCACACTTTACAATTGGTGAATGATCTTATTATTAAATCAATTATAAGTAAATAATATAAGTTAATATTAAATGTTCTTATTTGAAATATTTTAATAAAAACGTAAACTTCAATGCCAAATTTAAACAAAATTCACAAATGTGAAAAATATTATATTGCTGCCAGGTGAAATAAAGAGTTAGATCCGTTTAATTATTACGTTATACATTATTAAAAAACACAAATGTATTATTTTATATTATAACGGAAAATAACGTTATAATAATCTGCTATTTTTTGGCCACATCACTCCAGAAATGAACAGTTGACATAACCTTGTAACGGCGTGGTATGAACTTATAAATATAATATTTTTATTTTTATTAACCGTCAAATTTAGTCCAAAGTGATAAAATTTAACCTAAATTTACATATTATATAATTTTTTATGATGTTTTATTTCGTAAGTAGGGTAAATAAATAAAATTGTTCGATAATGTATTTACATTTGCTGTCGTTGCATTTGCAACGACACTTCAAAGTTACGTCGTCCGTTCGATTACAACCTTTCAGGAACGCATTCTCTGAGCGGCCGGATTATATAACAAAATTATATGAGTTCTACCAAGTCACTGCAGATATCTGAGGCCTGGGCCCAACTGAATGCTTAACTTTCTTCCCTTCATAAGGTTAGCGAGAAGGTGGCTATGAATAGGTTTCCTATGGTAAACATGTGAAGGGTGTGTTTAGTGCTAGATCTTGTGGATAATGATTCCACAGCCTACGAACAATGTTGTAACTCTTCAAAGATAGCTTTGCGTCAGCAGTTTGCGCACCACAATTATTTTTATTAGGGTTAAACTCCTTAATGATGTAAATAATAATTTGAATACTGCAGCAAATAGAAGCGAAGATAAGCTCAGAAGAGTTGACGATATACCGAAGCGCCACGGCGGCCATAGCAGCGCCCCTACATCACCCCGCGCACCTCACGCTGTGGAGACTCTTCATGCACCTGTATCTAGAGAGACCGCCCGGACTCGTGTGAGTTATTGACTCATTACATTTCTATGAATGCTTTTAGTGTGACCAGGAAGAAAAAAATATTTTTTTATTTATAACATAATGGTGATACTGAGGTACTGATATTAAGGTAGAGCTTGAATGATGAAAAATGTTTCGAAATCGAAAAGATCATTGGACTGCATTAAGTCCTGAATTAAACCATTTACTTATTTTAAGATATATTCGTCTTTATGTAAATGATCGTTCCAGGCCAGATGCAGTACCACCAGTCGGCCCCATGTTCTTCAGCGGGATCATAAAGTACAGAACCCTCGGACATATTAAAAAACGCCTTTATGACGCCGCAACACACCACTGTATGGAGGTCGGCAAGATCAAGTCCGAACAGCACATAGCCGCCGCTTCAGAATCGACTAAGAAAGATAACAAAGAAGAATCGCCTATTTGTATAGAAGAAAATCTATTCCCATCGCTAACTATAGTCGATTTGACTGGGGAGTCGACTGAGTTGGAATCAGGGTCTGATGATGAAGGCAAAGATAATGTTATACAGAGTAAAGAAGATAAGACTGAATCGTCCGAGTCGTTAAAGAAAAAGCAGCGGGATTTGGTGAATTACCATATTGGTGCTGAGAAGTAAGTAATTGAAGTTTAGTTTCAATGGTCCTGCTGTTTCATAATTTCTATATTATATTTTTAACATCCAAATTTATAATTATTTATAAAGTTCAATTCTCCAATAGTGTTTTGATATCATAAAGGGCCGAATGGATTATGAATTGTTGCCCTTGGCAAGAGAAACTATGTAAGTCAACGTTACAAATGTGTCTTTCTGTTCAGGATGATGCGCGAGTACTTGCGCATAATGGAAGAAGGTGAAAAAGTTCGCGCTCAGCAACATCATGTGGACATAGCCAGGTTCATTCCCGAACAGGTACCGCACATTATCCTAGTAATGAAAAACTATGCATAGTCTGCGATTGATAACATGTAGTTAAAAAAAATACAAGACAACAACCTGCCGAATTTACCTTATCATCAATTCAATTAAAGCTTAAGTTAAATAATACGTGCAAAATACTTACGGCCTTATTTATAGACATATTTAAACCCTATTTTAGTTATCGAATGTTTTGTCTCTTTCAAATGCCTTTAGAATTCAGTTTGAGCTAAAAAGACAAAACATTCGATAACTAAAATAGGTTTTAAATCTGTGAATGAATAAGGCCGTTAGAAACTATATTTTTCTCTCCCCAGGCGTTAGAAGCAGGTTGGCAGGCCGCACTATCTCGGTACTCTCCGCCCACACCCGCCGACGTGGACTCTCCGGTCACCACCAAGTGTCCAGTCATGCAGCCGCCACCACCACCAACCAGTCCTTTTAACATGGCTATCAACGCTATTCTCAAGATTAATGATCATTCGAAGAAAAGGTAGGTTTTTATTGTAAAATGTATTATTTTTATCGAGTGAGATGTAGGTACCGTTTTGGCATCGCTTTTCGTCCCGTGGGTGATACAGCCTCTAATGTTTGTGTATGCAATCATTGAGAGATATTTTTATTTTATGAACAAGGCGAAATGTGGGTTTCCTTTGTCTACCCCTTCTGGGAAAAAGGTGTGAGTTTTGTATATACAGGGTATATCAAGACTGCGACCGAAAACGAAGCCAGGTGGTAGTATTAGTGACTTCAGACACAATGCAAGTAAAAATTTCGCAAAAAAATCGACAACTTTTTTTGTAATTTTTTACTTATCGTCGTATTTGGGTAATAAATACATAGTTTTCCTAAAATAATGATGCAGACCTTTTTTATTTTTCAACACTCAATGGTACGTAAGGGTTTAAATTATTATTTTTGCAAAAACTAGGATTTTACCACCCAAACAAGATGATTTTTAAAAAGTTCTAAAAAATATCTGGCGCTGTTTTGGTGAAATTTTTATTTGCGTCGTGTCTGTAACCACTAAAACCTGGCTTCATTTTCGGTCGCGGTCTTGAGATACCCTGTATGTATGTAATTTTATATGCACACTAGTAGGTCACTTCAGTCCAATAACGGATTTCTTATGTCATTGCGGTTCAACAAAGATTAATAAACCATTTTTTATTTTCAGCCATCGAGTAGTAAATATAATATCGCCCATAGAAGATTTGAACTTCAGAGACTCCCGCACGTTTTTCTGTTTAGTAGACAAACACATGAAGGACATCGAGAATCTTGCGCAGTAAGTCAAACAAATATAATGGTTCCTTAGATTTACGCGAATGTTACACATTGAAATAAAACTATTTATTACGGATTTTATCGCGATTTGTACGTGTAGTACGTACGCGAGTAATCGAAACGCCGGGAAGTTAAAACATGTAAAAATTTAATCAAATCGCGATAAAATCCGTAATAAATAGTTTTATTTCAATGTCAAACAAATATTTCATAATTTGCGGAGAATACTCCACCCCAGTGATGGTTATAAGGGTTTCTCTTACATTATGTGAATGTGCTGAAATCTTAGTTTACCTCGCAGAACCTTATAAACTGTGATAATGTGTGGCCATGTTATATTTTATTTAAAGACATCTCACGGTACTAGCCCTGCCTAGTTTGAGAAGTCTTTCAATAATTCAAGCGGATTTATACAACTTTTGTAAAGAAGTTATTCATTAATTAATTACTTAATTAAATTACTATTTAAGCGTAAACATTCTCAGATATTTTTTTAAATTTATTATCATTTTGTATTGCAGGGAGTGGTCCAAAGATGTTTCTCAGATATCGGTACTAGACAACAAGCTGTGGGAGCTAGTGAGCGTGTTACGCGTGCGTCGCTCCCTCCCGCCCGTCCGGAGACAGTGCCAGAACAAATGCAAGCCCCTTATTATTATCATACCTGTAAGTACTATGCACAGGATTTTGAACCTTCTATTGTAGTGTATAGGGTTTGAAATGGGTTACGTTAAGATTTTTAGTCGAGTCGTTATTGTTCGGTGTTCGATAAATTATTTTTTGTATAATAGCTCGACATCCTACCATTGTATATTTGTGGTTTTTTATTGGTGTCATCGATAAATTTCTATAAAAAACTATAGGGTGTTATTCTATTTTTGTTCAACACTTTCAGCAACAAGAATGGTGTATATCCACGAGTGCAGAAAACGGCATTAGAGAAAACAGGTATGATATTTTTTTTTATATTTTGATTAAATTATGTGATTTGTGATGACATTATAAATGGGAGCCGTAGAAAATGTATTTGTCTTATTGAAGAGGGTTATTTCGAGAAGGAGAATGATATGATGATGATGTTGTTGCGCAGAGGTCGCTGGGTGTCGTGCGTGCGTCGCATGTCGCGGGCGCGTCCGCACGCCGCGCGCACCGCCGCCGCAATGCTCGCGCTTTCCAGGTAACCATCATTATATCATGAATCTATCCTTTTCCCGTGTTAAAAACAAATATAAAATCTTAAAGTTTTATGTTTTCAATATGCAATACAGCATTTAATTGTTTGATGCAAATTTTGCTCATTGTAACTATAGATTTGCGATCTATAAGAAGATATAATGATAACGAGGACTATATAGAGATGTATAGCCCACGTTTACGTGGCGTTAATACATAGATCAGTAGATTGATTCAACTCGACTTAAACAAGTATAAAATATAAATAACATGTTGTATATATCAGGCGCATCCGAGACAGCGCGACGGCGGCGCTGGTGGCGGAGCGCTTGTGGCGCTGCTCGGCGCAGGCGGAGTCGTGCAGCCTCGCGCGACACGCACTCAACGACACCTTGCGCAGGCTCGCTGAGGTACGCAAATCCACCCCGTCATCAATCCACGTCCCAAGTCATTAGCGAAAATCATTACTCTTTCTATAGCTCTCCAACTATCTAGAGGGCCTTACATTCCAGGTCTGCTCCGTACAGGGGAACTGTCAATAGCCCGGTGAATGTTTTGTTTCCACAAGCAGACGTATAAATCAACGCAGTGGAAAAAGATAGAGAGCATCTCCTTATAAATATCGCTATGTCCATCCTTCGTGTTCGTGTGATGTCAGTGCGATGTCATTGCAAACATTTTATAAACAAACATGACGTTTGACACATCGTCGTAAATGAATTATTATATTTTCGCATGTTTTAAGTATTTAAAGGTATATAATATCAAGTGAAGTGTATACCTAATGTCGATATGTATTTATATAAGCCACAATATCAAAGATTAAATGATTATAAAAGCATCAGCCTGCAAAGTAATACAGAACTTCCTTTTCATTCGAATTTACGAGTATTTTGATTCATGTTACTTAGAGAAAGCATTCTAATGGTATTTTTGTTTGTATCGGCCCATTTTCAACCCGTGGTATTCGTGATAAATTGAATATAAAGAAATCCTGCAATAAATATATATTTACGTATTATTATTGTTGCCAACAGTAAACAGCTAATTTTCCCATATGCGCCGCGCCTAATAAATATGAATTGAACAGTTTTTGATATAAACAATACTTACAAATAAGACATGATTGTTATAATATATATTTTTACAGCTTCCAACATAACCAGACACTGCACGAAATGGATAATTACATCTGTTCGTAATAGATGAGAATACACTTAAAGTAAAAAGAGCTCTACACTGATTAACAAAAATATTATAAGAGTAGCTCTCTCTACTAACCTCTGCCTCTACCTCCACCAAAAATGTAATAAAACATAATTTCATAATCAGGATTAACTCAATTCAAAATATACTATATCTTATATTTATTGGACAATAAAGTATTGATTATTATTATGGCTTTGTTTTTTTACTACATATACAATACAATATCTTTAAATATTAATAGGGAGGTGTTTAGGTATCTTCGTCGAAAATCACATATTTAGGAAGACACTTTGACCGAGTTATCAGTTTCAAGTAAGTGGGCGGAACCGCCACCAACATCTACCTAGGAAACAAATAACGCTTCTTTTTAAATATTACTTCGAGATCTTCCCTAAAATTGGGTAATGGTTTTAATCGTGCAACACCAAGCGTTGTATTACATGTTATTCGTAAATTCTCTATCTCACTTGGTCTTTGCATGATAGCTGTCACTGCACACCTTCCCTCACTTCATGCCCCGGCTCTCTAGATAGTTGGAGACCTATAGCTTAAGAGCGTTGTACACTACATTACTGCCATCGTTTTAAAATATGGCTCTACTATTTTTCATTTTACCTGTAAATAAATTGGAGTAAAGTTTTATGGTATGTGAAGTTCGTCACTCTGCATTAGGCGTGGGCCCACTTGAAAAATAAAATATGTGCTGGATGTGGTATGTAGAAGTGGATCAGCGGCGACGGGCACGTGGTGTCGGAGCTGGTGGCGCGCTGGAGCCGCGCGGCGCGCTGCCCGGCGCAGCACGCGGCCGTGTGCGCGCTCGTGGCGCCGCGCGTGCTGCCGCGCCACCACTACACGCTCGTCTACAGCACCGTGCTGCGCGCGCCGCTGCCAGACCACCTGCTCTTCAGCTGCCTCTCCAAGGTCAGTACTCTGCTGTACTGTATCCAAGTTAGTACCGCGGTACAGAAGTATTGAGAGAATCAGTAATACATCATTTAATGCTGAGTCTAACATTACAGTTCGAAATGAGCAAATGGGCCGAAGAGGCAACGGCGAGCGAGCGTCGCGAGATCATGGAAGCGTTATCAGTGGCGTCGCAGCGCTGGGGCGCGACGCCGAGCGCGCAGCAGCAGGTAGCGCTGGAGCTGGTGGGCGTGCACGCGAGCGCGCTGGTGGGCGCGGCCGAGCTGGCGCCGCACGTGCTGGGCGCCGCGCGGGCCGCACGCGCGCGCACGCTGCCGCCCGCGCACCTGACGCACACCGTGCGCGCCGCGCAGCGCTGCGCCGAACAAGTCTCCTTCGATCAGGTCTCTTACTTATTTGTATCCCTGTCGATATCATAATCAATAACAATGCCAACCCGTATACATCCCACTACAGACACGGGCTATCTCTACAACTGAGAAGAGTTAGGTTATCGTCCACCAAGTTGACCTAGTCCAGAGTTAGGGGACTTCTTTTTACTTTCCGAATAAGTTCTTACGATCCCAACCACATTCTTTAAAATATTGCACAATACATCCAAACTATTAGTTCGTTATGTTGTTGTCAGATGGGTCATCTGCTCCGCGACCTGGGCGCGTCGTGGTGGGAGGCTCGTAAAGAGCTCAACAGTACGTGGGGCGAGGGCTCCGCGCCCTACACGCAGTACGCGCTGCACTTCGCGCAACTGTTCCACGTGCTGTTGCGCGCGTTTGTACGCGCCGCCATGGAACTCAGCTACGAACCTGCCCGAGGTATGTTCACCGCCGTTTCAAGTATCAAAATTTTTAACAGAGATTAGATTATATTTATTGTAGACCTATGAAGATGAAGATTTGTGGATTTTTTTTCCATAATTTTAGTATTCACTAAGACTGACAGTTTGACTGACTGAGGTTTGCAAAGGATGAAATTTGGGATTTTGACGGATTTCTACGTCAAATACGCCAATTAGGGTCGTTCTGACTTAACTAGTAATTAGAAGCATAGGTATTCTCAAATACCAAGCTAATATTTCTTCACTTGTAATTTTCTATCCAATAATAAATGTGACGTGATCATGGGAATCTAAAAAGTACTTCAACCTATATCCCCAGTGGGTCGTTGTACATGGAGCGGCGTACAAGACGCGTTCGGTCCCTGGGTGACTCCTCACGCGACCATACCGCCTCTGCTGCCGTACTCCGTGGATGAGGAGGATGAGCAGTACACGGCCATGCTGGAGCGATTTGTCGACACTATCGAGCAGCTGATGGTGGATTGTCCAGGTGAGTTTTATGAGGTCAATATTGGTACAGTTTGTTATTACAATTAGTAAGCTAATGAATTTGATGTATCTCTGTGGATTTTAAAATATGAATATTAATTGAGTAAACTCCAGGCGGGCAGATATCTGTAAAATATGGATTGCGATTATTTCATCGTTTTTATTTATCTCACCTAATTTAAATGTCTTTAGCAAATCATAACTCTAGTGTTTTTTTCTTATGCCATAGGAAGTACGCTGTTTAATATAAGCTTTCGTATATAGTGCGAAGTTCTTATATGGTTACTTGGTGTCGTTTTATTATTGGAAATTTATTATTAGAACATCATCTAACAGACTTATTCATAGACATATTTAAAATATATTTTAGTTATCGAATGTTTTTTCTTTTCGAACTACTCGATAACTAAAATAGGTTTTAATGTTTTCTATGATTGAGGCCGTAAGGTGTATGTGTGTGTGTGTGTGCAGGCAGCGAGGAGTCGGTGCTGCAGCAGTGCTGGGAGTGGTGCGTGCGCGCGAGCTCGCCGGCGCGGGGGGCGCACGCCGCGGCGCTGCTGGCGCACACGGCGCGCCTGCCGTGGCGACACCACCAGTGGTGCTATGCGCCTGTCTTCAATACTGTTATGCAGGTACAACTAAATAAGAATATAATAAAAATAAAATATTATTCTAATTCACATAACCGACTGGTCGTAATGTCAATGAGAAATAATACTAATTTGATATTGCGAATAAAACATTAGTAAGCAATAAACAGCGGCACCGTACCGCTAATTCTGTTTCGGACGGAGCGGATATCGCGAAGAAAGTTGGTGTATATTGCACATGTACTAGCCTTGACCTTAGGAAGTAAGGAAAGTGTGTGAAAAAGTAGACAGTTTCATTGCGTAGGACTGATAGAGACAAAAATATACATAGCTGTTCAAGAACCGCTTTTTTTTTTTATTTTATGTCATTAGTAAAATATGTTAATAAACTCACGTCACTCCAGGAACTTTGACGCTGTTTATGACAATTGTGAATGTATATTGTAATATTTGTTACCAGATGAGTGCGCTGGAGTGGGCGGAGCTGCAGCGCTGGTGCTGCGAGTCGTGGGCGCGCGTGCGTGCGGACACGTGGATGCGCGCGGGCGACGCCGCCGACCAGCCCGCCGCCAGCCTCATGAAGCTGCTGTACCTCTTCACGGGCTGCACCATGCCGCACCTGCCCGAGGTAACTATCAGGCCGCGTATCCACAACGCGTTCTAAGAGGACGAACATTGGCGCGCGTTCCAGCCACGCGAAATGGATACCAGTTTGGAACACGCTCCAATTTGTTCGTTGGAGCGCTTGAACATGTAGTAGACCGTTCAGTTGTAGCATGCGTGCCAGTTGAGACGGACGATTATATGTTTTTTTGCGTTTTTTCGTTGATTTACGTACACTCCTGGCCCGTATGATATTTCAAATTTTTTTGGAATCTTATGACTTATTTGATATGACATGCCATATTTAAACGGCAGCTTAATGCAGCGATTTGAAATGTGTTTCGCTATAATGTAACGCTACAGAAAAGAGTTTTGTCAGCAATAATTAATTAAAATCATGAATTTACTGTACTGATTATTTATATATTTTTGTAATGCAGACGATAGACGAGGCGACGCGGCTGCCGTGGGGTCTGCTGCCGGACCACGCCATCGAGCAGGGCCTCGACTACTTCTTCTCGCTGCATCACTCCGCGGGCAAGGCTTACCACGAGCTGCCGCAGTTTCAGTGAGAATCCAGTCTATTATTGTTAATAAGTCGATTTAAGTTGTGTTCAGTTAACCAAGTTAGATCAAATTAAACTGATTGTACAGCACAATCGTTTAATATTTTTAATGTATATGCGTGGTGGTTCAAGTGTTTATGTGATCTACAGTATTTGTTTCTGGTCTGGGTGTTTGTGAGGGGTCTCTCGTAGCTTCTGATACCCACGACACAAGACTCGATTTTAGTGTGGGGTCAGCTTATGTATGTGACTGTCGGTGTATTTATTTATAAAACTGATATGTACAGCGTGGCGCTGCACGCGTGCGGGCTGCGCATATGTCCGTCGGCGATGGCGTGTGCGGCGGGCGCGGGGCCGGGCGGGCGGCGCGGCGTGCGCGGCGCCGTGCTGTCGCGGCTGGTGCGCGCGGCGGCGGCGCCCGCGCTGCAGCGCCACGTGCGCGCCGACACGCACACGCTGCTGCACACTCTCACTGAACTTGGTACTCTATGGGACTTACTATTTGTACTCTAACTGTTGGTGCACGTATGTAGAGAAATAAATTAGGATAGCGCTATTTGCAGTAAAACCGAAGGAATGTCTTTCAGCCGTTCTCATGAAAATATCAAATTAAGATTTGATTTAATAAAAATTTACAATAGTACAACTAAATATAAATGTTTTGTCTTATACTTTACAAGCAGCTTGACATCAACCTTTACGGGAATTGCCACAGACTTATTTTAAAATAATCTAATTTCAATATAGGCCACCAACTCGTAGTAGGCCATCGTGGCGGATTATATGGCCTAACCCCTTGCAGTAGGACAAATATGGGCTGATAGAGATACAGATAATTTTAATACCTAATTATCATTGCTTATTAGAAAAACATTACGTCATATTATCTTTAACAAAAGTTTTAATAAATAAATATATTTCAGCGCCTCATATAGAGAACTCTGAGGGCGAGTTGGAAGACTTGCTGAGCCGTGCTATTATCGTCATGTGCATGGAGCCAGCAGCTGCCGCCGCTTTACCGGTCAGTGAAATATACATTTACTCAAATCCTATTATTATAGTAAATAAGCAAAAATTTAATATAAATACGTGTTACGATTAAGTAAGGTAAATATTGAGGTCTTTGACGGTGACTTTGAAACAAGAAGTTGCAAGTCCGATTTCATTACATTTATTCATTGAGACATTTGTCTGACCCATAAATATTTGTTTCTGTCTGAGTATTTATGAGATCAAAAAACATGTCGTAGTTCCTGATAACCACGACACAAGACTAGTGTGTTACCAAGAACGGATCCAGTTTTCAAGTCAGTGGGGGGGGGGGGGGGTACTATAGTTCTAGTCAGAACACTGGACGTACTCGAATTCGATTACAATTATACATTTAAAAGTGATTATTTAAAAGTTGGTTACACCTGTAATGACTGAATAATATTAACGATTTTTTAAAGTGAAAATCTAACGATTTATTTTTAAAATATGTCAATCTGGAGTCAACCCAGGGGGGGGGGGCATGACCCCCATGACCTTCCCTCTGGATCCGCCTATGAAAGTTGAATTTATGTGTATGGCGTGCAGGTGTGGGAGCAGTGGATCCGCAGCAGCAGCGGCGCGTTGTGTGTTGCAGCTCTGTCGGCAGCCAACACGGTGACGGTGCTGCAGTACTTCGCGCCGCTCGCTGACCGCGCCGCCAGGCAACACCTCGCGCAACCAGGTACGCTGTACTATACCCACGCACTTGTTTCACAACAGGCAATGCCTATATGGGAACCCTTGCAATATTCTTTATGTCGAATGTTAATTTCAATTTTCATACTATGCAATGTATGGATACTTATATTTTAATTTAAAAATAGGCCACGTGTTTAAAATGATTATCTGAATGGGGCAATCGAAATCGCTTTATTCATTTACATTTTAGATTAATGATTGATTTATTTGCGGGTTAAAGACAAGTTACACATTCCGGAGACTCGCTAAGCTTCAACTCTCGGTGTCTTTAAAACGCGTGCCACTGTTGATCCTGCGACACAGGAACTTTCTTCTTCAATCTTTTCATATGCATACATTGAAGCTATTATGATCAGATATTTTTCCTATGTATTATTTGCAACTTCGCCCATATTTAGAAAGCCTGATAGTTTCGGTGTACCTGGCTGTGTATTTATATAAAACTTTTGAATAAATGTCCACACAAATTAATAATTGAGAGCTTCAATACCTCCTAAATAGAAAGAACAGCTTCACCAAACGGACATGCGGGAGAAAATCTAGGTTCTTCTCCCCCTGGTATATCCGGTGCCGCCCATAAGGCCAGTATCAAAAAAAATCAATTTGCCGCCCCAAAAAAATACAGCCGAAATGTCTCGTCCTCTGTTTACATTAACACTATTAATTTGAAACTCGTTATGCTCGTAGTGATTTTGCCACATTTAACATGTGATGTCATAGAAAAAAAAATATGCAACATAAATTATAAATGAGTACTTTTTGATATAACATTTCAGGTATAATGTATAAAATCTCATTCAATATTTTATCGTAAATTAAAATATAAGGTGTACTTATTATATTATGTTCAATGTATGAATGAGCACTGATTAAATAAAGCAAGTATTGACCCAGATAAAGATAACTTACGTAGATAATAATATGGTGACACTAAGATTGATTTTGAAATATTGCATATTTATAACAGGAAATATTGATAACTTCTTACCTAATCCCTAGAGTTTTAAATCTGAAGGCGATACGTAATTTCGACAGGTCTCACATCGGCCCATTAGCTCAGTTGGTTAGAGCGTCGTGCTAATAACGCGAAGGTCGCGGGTTCGATCCCCTCATGGGCCATGAATAATTTTTCTTTTTCTAAATTTATATTTTGTTTTACACAATTAGTGTATGGTATTCATAATTAAATATGTTATTTTTATAGCACAACATGTAATATTTAATTCTATTAATTTTCTGCATCAACAATTTAACGGTACTGTATGGTGTATTGCAATGATCTCCCCCACAACCTAGCTCATATAAAAAATCATAAATAAATTAATTTATATTATTACAAATGAATAACAAAAAAATACACCCAACAGTCACATACATAGTCCTACCCTACACTAAGATCGAGTCTTGTGTCGTGGGCATCAGGAACTACGAGAGACTTTTCGGTCTCACAAACACGCAGACCCGAAACAAGATGTTAATTTATCAGTAAATGGTATAAGACGTGTAATAACTTCTTTGAAAACACGTCGTAGATAAATTGATTGATCACTCGTGCCTATCCTCAACTACGATTACACTAATACTGCCCATGACAAGATAGCCTGTTACTTAAATATGCGATAGTTAATGCTTACGTATAAAAACTTAATTATTTCTTATTGTGATGAATGGCGAGACGAGCATGCCATTCGCCTGATGGTAAGCGATACGACCGCTCATGAGCAGTCGCAAAACCAAAAAAACACCTCGCTCGCCGTCCTAAGACATAAGATGTTAAGTCTCATTATGTTAATAGTAACTCTGGATAAAATGTCTTTTAACCCGGAACACAACACTGCATTTAAACTGGAGTTTGGCGGGAGAAATAGACATTGCGCTGGTATCTACGAGGCGGCCTTACATATTATATGAGAGACTTACAACCTAGTTTTTGCGAAAAAAGTAATTTTAACCTTGACGCACCATTGCGTCTTTGAAAATAAAAAGGTGTACATCATTATTTTAGGAAAACAATGTATTTATCACCCAAATACGACGATAAGTAAAAAATTACAAAAAAAATATACGTTATTTTTGTGCGAAATTTTTAGTTGCTTTGTATCTGAAGTCACTGGATTCGTTTTCGGTCGCAGTTTGGATATACTCTGTATAATATAGTTTTACTCATGTTCATTATGTCCTGGTATACCAGACTCCACGGGGTGGGAGGAGGTGGTGTCGCGCTGGCGGCAGTGTCCGTGGCGGCGCGCGTGCGAGCTGGTGAGCTGCGCGCGCCTGCACGCCGCGTACGGCTGCGCGCTCGTCACGCACAGTGAAGATGGCCATCAGCACCGCAGTGTCACGGATACAGTACGCGCGTTCACTGAGGGACAGCTTGACTTGTGAGTCGTTTATTGGTGTTGAAAATGTTTCAAATGCTATTTAGATTACCCCGGACGTAAACTGACGAGTCCACGAGTAAACATAACCGATTTCAACCTACGTGCTGCTTTGCTTTCACTTTGGTGAAAGCTTAAGTTTAAGAAGAAATCCTGTGGCTAATGATAATTATGATGACATTCCAATAATCTTTCTCATGTTCACATTGCTAATGTAAATGTTATTTTTTCGTGCTAGTGTGTCCTGTTATTAGATATAGTGCCACAGGGCTTACATGAATATTTTTATTGACATTACAGCATAGAAGAAGAGGTGATGATAGCGGTATGGATCTGCCACGTCGTCCGCGTCAGTCGCGAGTGCAGCGCGGCGGAGGGCGCGGCGACGACGTGCGCGAGTGCGTGCGCGGCGCTGCTGGCGCGGTGGGCGGAGCCTGCGCGCCGCTCGCTGCTGAGGGTGGTCACCCTGCAGCCTGATAATGACAGGCCTACTGCGGGGTAAGTTACTTATAGAATTCACTGACATATACTTGTATTTTGTATTTTATTTACTTTTCGGACAGCTTATCCATCCATCCATCCATCAGCCAAAGGACGACCACTGCTGAACATAGGCCTCTCCCAATGATTTCCACAGTGACCTGTTGGAGGCAGCCTGCATCCAGCGACGTCCCGCCACCTTTACCAGGTCGTCTGACCATCTTGTGGGTGGACGTCCTACGCTGCGTTTTCCGCTACGTGGCCTCCATTCGAGAACTTTTTGGCCCCATCGGCCATCAGTTCTCCGCGCTATGTGCCCCGCCCATTGCCACTTCAACTTACTAATCCGCTGGGCTATGTCGGTTACTTTAGTTCTCCTACGGATCTCCTCATTTCTGATTCGATCTCGTAGGGAAACCCCGAGCATAGCCCTCTCCATAGCTCGTTGAGTGACTTTGAGCCGCCTAATAAGGCCCATAGTGAGAGGCCACGTCTCGGTGCCGTATGTCATCACTGGCAACACACAACTATCGAAGACTTTCGATTTGAGGCACTGAGGTATTTTGGACAAGAAGACGTCGCGTAGTTTCCCGAACGCTGCCCAACCGAGTTGGATTCGACGATTGACCTCTCTCTCGAAGTTGGACCTGCCTAACCGGACCACAGCAGGACCTGCCTAACCGGACAGCTTATAGAGTAATAAAAAAAACCTATAATTTGGCTCAAAAAAAGTGATACGTCGTTATCATTGCAAGGTTAAATTGTCAATATTCTATTACATAAAAACCATTCTTCTTTACATTGCTTTATTACCTTCTTGAATACTAACTTAACTTAGGAGAATTTAATTTTAGAAAATCTAGCTATCTACAAATAAAACAGCACTAGAGGCCTCTAGTGCTGTTTTATTATACCACAATATAAGGCCTTATTATGTGGTAAAAACCTGTGACTAACTAAATGCCAAGTTTCTCACTATCATCATTTCTATCTATTATTTTGTAGGCTATAATTTAAAACAATAATAAAAACATTTGCATCCTCAGACACCGACTACTAAGCCGTCTAGGGCAGTGCATTCTATCTCCCTCGGAAACATCGACGCGCGCGTACGAGACCGCGTGCGCATCACTAGGCAGCAGCTACAGTGACGTCACGGACTGGGGCGAAGCACCCACCCCGGACCGTCTGCCGCGCCTGGCTGCCCGCCTCTATCCCAAGCACACCATCTACTTCGCGAAAGAACTTCATGCTACTACTGTCAATTGAAGACAAACTGGTAGATATTGACATAAAAATATTGGAGGAATTTCATAGCTCGGATGTGATCCGTATGACGTTTATGGAAGGTGTGAATGCTCTAAGAATTTATATAGAAATCTATCGACATAGAGACAACATATCGAAAGTGATACAATATATAATAGACATTTCAATGGCAATGTTTCTCTCTGATCTGTCGATCTGAATTAGTGACGATATTTTAGTACATTCTTAAGTTATATGAACTAATTGTCGGTCTTATCTATCACTAGGTTAACATGTAGATCGATTATACAGGGTATCTCAAGACCGCGACCGAAAACGAAGCCAGGTGGTAGTTTTAGTCGTTACAGACTCGATGTATTTAGAAATAAAGAGGTCTACATCATTATTTTAGGAAAGCTATGTATTTATCACCCAAATACGACGATAAGTAAAAAATTACAAAAAAAAGTTGCCGATTTTTTTTGAGAAAATTTTACTTGCATTGTGTCTGAAGTCACTAATACTATCACTTGGCTTCGTTTTCGGTCGCGGTCTTGATATACCCTGTATATTCCCAAAAGTCGATGTCTGCTAAAATAAATATCACCAATAGGGTTAAGTTCTCGAAAAGAATCATAAGTTGGGGAGAAAGTTGGTACAATTTTGTGATGAGATTTTAAGGCGTATTTAACTAGAAAGAACAGAATAAAAATATAGCTAAAACTGTTAAAGATACGTTTTAATACGGCACCTAAAAATCATTGTATTCAGATTATGTAATTATAGTACTTGCATTCGATTATAACGATCATAGCCACAAAAATGTCGATAATGCTGCATACTTTAGCGTGTTCTGGAGTGGAGACCGCGTCTTGGAAAACGTAGCGTGGGACGTCCTTTGGCCAGATGGCGGGACGACTTGCATAAAAGGGCCGGCAGCGACTGGATGCGTAAAGCAGCAGACCGGGCTCTGTGGCGTACCTTGGGAGAGGCCTATGTCCAGCAGTGGACTGCAACGGCTATGATATATCTAGTTATTATTGAAAAACCTAAATATTAAGTAAGGTAATAGTTGAGAAACCTAAATATTGGGACAATTCAAAGAACTTTATTGAAAAAGACCAATATAAAACGATAATCGTGTAATACATATATTGAATTTTAATAAATGCCACGTGACAACCATTCACAATTCATCAAAGTATATAATAATATAATTCCTCTGCTTAACCTCTATAATCTATTGTACTCTCCT
The DNA here is from genome assembly GCA_949752805.1 of Deilephila elpenor. Classification (NCBI taxonomy): domain Eukaryota; kingdom Metazoa; phylum Arthropoda; class Insecta; order Lepidoptera; family Sphingidae; genus Deilephila; species Deilephila elpenor. Next base: position 12,474,038 of record OX457106.1, on the reverse strand, counting down.
CCGCACAGCATAGTTTTGGTACCAAAGTTATATCTATTTAAATTTTATCTCTCCGCTTCGTTTTTCACTACTTACTTTAATTTCTATTACTTTTTCTACCACACGATGTATCGATATGTACCGATCTTTTCACGTATCATACAATTTTTAAATCTGAATCTGAAGTATATAATATTTTTTCCCTATATTATTTTTACTGTATCATAAATATAAATCCGCCGGAGGGTAGTTTCGTATCTCTTGACACTGTGTCACTGTGTCTGAGTCTTGTGTACGCTTTCGAATGTGCATGTGTGTTCCGCTGTTCGCTCAATTTCACGTCTGGGTATCTATCGTTTCGCGGACAATCTAGTAAAAGTGCTTGTTAGATCACCATTATCGTCAGTTCACCATCCAGTTTCAGGGGCAGGATTTCGGTGAGTTGTCTAATCATACTTTATCAATAGATATTCATTGATTTTTTGACCGACTTCAAAAGAGGAGGTAATCAATTCCATTGATTTTTTTTTTCTTTTTGTATGTTTGTTACGCGTTTACGCTGGTATCAGGGAACAGATTAAAAAAAAGTGTTGTCGGAAAGCTTGATATTCTAGGTTGGTCCCATAAAAAATTGGTGAAGACCTGATGAATATCTTCGGTCCTGCAGACCGGAACTCCTCAAAATTGAACGGTACAGCAATAATTATTTTTAGTCGTTGTTGTATTCGTCACTGTACGTACTTCAAAAGCAGTCAAGCTGATCCTCTGGTAATTCGGGATAAGCCATGAAGGTTCGCTGGAGGTATTGGCAATGAGTAATTTACTCCGCGAGCGTTTGCGAGTACTATAAAGATTAATTCATAACGAAGTTTTAGATGACTAAATTCTATCTTAATTAATTGGTATGTCATATTGTATGTATGTAGTTGGTGTCCATTATTGTGTATTATGATGCAGCCAATCATGTGCCAAAAAAAACGATGTTTAGATTTTGTGTAATAAAAAGAAGATCAGAGATGTAATTAGAAAGTTACGTATCGTTATATTGTACATGGTATATTCTAAAACCGAGAACTTTAAACAATTCTCTCCGAGTACTACAAAAATAATGACTTTTAGATCTGCGAAATAGAATAAAGCCTATACAAGTTTAAATCTTAGAAGACATAATTAGTAATGAGTGTATAGATTAATATTAATAACTGTAGAACTAGAAGTGCTATTGAGACGATTATGTATTAATAGAGATGTGAGACCGAATGAGAGCTGTTTTAAAGACAGGACCGCATTAGAGGGGATCTTGCGCCGAACAAAATGATTCAAATATAATTATTTACGTGCTGCGGCGTACAGTGCTGTCCGAATGCGGTTCTGGCTTAATAATGTCCTTATCAATGTTGTGTTATTGTTTTTTATTTAAAAAAATCGTCGATATTCGCGAGCACCAGCTTCTGCCATAAACATCTGTGTAAACACATATTTGAATTCAAAGAATAATGGATTTAAAAACCAGTTAAGTATAATTTTTTTTCTATTTCTTTAATGAAATTGGTTGAAAGTTGAAATATATATGTTATGAATGAATGACGGAAAATGGGAATATGGCCCCGCTAGTCACATTCCTGAGTAGTTCGGCCCTGTATTTTAAAGCTCAATGTATTCGTAATTGTATATGTAATTATTATCAATGTAATTGCTTATTGTATTTCTGTAAAGACCTAAAATATAATTTATTTGTACTAATATATTTAATAGGTGTTTGTATAACCATGACTGTTTAGAATATTAGATTTAATCACCATTCCGACGTCTTGTATACCAAAACTTATTATATAACAATCTTAGAAATATAGTTTAAATAAGTACATTTACAAGAGTTCATTTCACAATATAGAATAGATAATATATCACAAGAATATTTCTTTACTTTCTATAACCTAAAATTAATAAATAATAAATAAATACACCCAACAGTCACATACCTAGTCCCGACCCCACACTAAGATTGAGTCTTGTGTCGTGGGTATCAGGAACTAGAAGAGACTTTTCTGTCTCACAAGCACCCAGAGACAAATACCCTTGGATCACACATATTTGTTTAGGTGCGGGGATCGAACCCGCGGCCTCTAGTTTCTCAAGCGGCGTCTAAGCAACTGTGCCACGGAGGCTGTAATTATTATACGTGTAATTGGCTTTTTTCGAGTAATTGTGATTCGAAACCAACTCTACCAAACATCCTGAAATATTTGTTGATAATAAAAAATAAGGATTCCGGATTTAATTGTATTGACGCCAACACAATTTAACATCACCTGTATGTCCATATTGACGATGAATTCTGAACCACTATTTGACATTAAAGTACTGCCAGAAAAAAACATATTATACGTAAATATACTAAAAGAATTAATTAAAAATTTTGTAAAGAAAACGCAAGTCTATAAAAATCTACTTACCGCCAAAGACTCGGAAATTTGCTTATAACTTATCGCCTGTAAATTGTATGAAAATGAAAATATGAAAATATATTTATTATAAATCACAAATAGTTACATGAATTTTAGCATGTTGACATTAAACAAAAGACGGATAAGACATTTGTAATTTTTGGAATTAAACATTGTAAATCATACGTGGTCCCCTCACTAGGCAAGCCTGTACCGAGGGGTCCCAACACTTTGTTTTACATTGTCACTGAGTACACACAGGTACACGGTAGTTTAAAAATAATAAAGTTAAAATAATCGAAAAGAAAACATAAGAAATCCTTGGGATATAAAACAAAATAAACTATACATTTTCAAATAAGATAATAAAAATCAATAACAAAGTAATAATTTCTAAATAAAGTTTGAAACAATGTATTAGGTTCCAGCCACTTAATTAGAGATTTAAGTAAGAATACTGTTTTCCTTCCTAATTAATTAATACAGTTAAAGTAATGTGCTAATTAGTTTTTCTGCCTCCTCATATGTTAGCTTAAATAGCCAACCTTTTATAATTTTATTTGCCTCTCGCATTGAGCATAGTCGGATGTCACTCTGTTTTGTAACATTATTATAAATCATAGCGGTAATATAAGGATGGAAGCGTTTAGCAAGAGCTGAATGTATTGTAGGTAGGGGTACTCTAAAAAGCCTTCTTTTAATCATAGCTGTGTAGTCTGGAGATCTCAGAACGTTTTTGTGCATTGATAGGGAAATAATTTGTATAAATAACTTACGCACAGTTAGAACATTGGCTTCTTCATATAAAGCAGTAGTCGGGTACCGGCGATTTTTTTTGAGCATTACTTTCAGAGTGGCTCTTTGGGCACGTTCTAAAAGGAGCATGTATGTTCGTGCAGCACCACCCCAAGCAGGTAGGCAATATGACAAAAGTGATTGTGATAACGAAAAGTATATTGTTTTCAGAGTTTCAATGGAGGCCACATCTCGTAGTTGTTTCATGATATGTATGGTTTTCCTTACTTTATTAGACAACGATAGTATGTGTTCCTTGAAGTTAAAGTTTTGATCAATTATTATTCCGAGATATTTAATGGATTCTGTTTTTGTAAGAGTTTCATAAGTCCAGGGGTCACTAGAAATATCACTAGACTTGTGTAATCGAAGAGATAAGGAAGGAGGAGGAGCGGAAGATGAAGTTTTGTGGAAGCATATGTACTTTGTTTTTGTCACATTCAAAGTGAGAAGATTGTTGTTTAGCCAATTGGATATAAGCCCCATTCCCCTTTTAGCGTAGTCGAAAGTTTTTTCCCAGTTTGGTCCATTAAAGATTAATACTGTATCATCGGCATAACATATGGTTTCACAATGGTCTACGGGTAAGCTATGAATATCATCCATATATAGGTTAAAAAGGGTGGGTCCTAAAATACTTCCTTGAGGGACACCAAATGTGACCTCTTGTGTATCGCTGATATAATTAGAAACCTTTACACACTGTTTCCGCCCCGACAGATAGCTTTCGAACCACTTTATAGGAATACCTCTTATACCTTTGTACTCGAGTTTTCTTAAAAGAATTGGGACGGAAACAGTGTCAAAAGCTTTGGCCAGGTCAAGGAATACACCAATACACTTACTAGAACCATCAAGTTTCGAGGCAACCGATGATGTTAAGTTAGTGACTGCGTCATTTGTTGATTTACCGCGCCGAAAACCGTACTGCTTATTTGATAACAAACTTTTTTGCTCTAAGTAATCGACAAGCCTCTTACTCACAATTTTTTCCAGTAACTTTGAAAATACTCCTAATAATGATATAGGTCTATAATTATCGGGAATATTTTTTGCACCGGCTTTGTGTATAGGGGAGACCACCGCAGTTTTCCAGATTTCAGGAAAAGTGCCCAGTTCCATACTTCTATTAAATATATTAGTTAATGGGTCTATGATATATCCTTGTATAGCTTTAACTAGTTCATTATTGATACCATCTAATCCGGGAGCTTTATCATTCGGGAGATTATTGATTAAATTTTTAACTTCGTGTATATCAGTAGGTCGTAGAAAAAAAGAGTTGAGAGGTGACGCACTAATATTTATTTTCATAGCTAGTGCTATTTCATTTGTATTGGTCGATTTTAAAATTTCCTTAGCTAGCCTGTTTCCTACATTAGAGAAGTAGTTATTACACATATCTAAGGAATTTTTGCTATCAGTATTTCCTGGGACAGATAATAACTCGGCTGGATCATTATTGTTAGCGGAGATATGACATATTTCTTTTATAGTTTTCCATATTTTTTTAGGCTGATTTTTATTCTCTGTTAATACCTTATTGTTATAATCTGATTTAACTTTTCTTAACAAATCTATATAAAAGTTTCTGTAACGCGTGAACACTAATTTTGCAATGGAGTCATCCGGATTTGATTTAGAACGCATATGTAATCGATCTTTATGTTTCATACAACGCAATAATCCCGGCGTTATCCACGGTTTCATATGGAATTTTGAACGACTAATTACTGTGGTATGAGTATGTTTACTTATGATACCTGATAGAGTGTCCATAAATGCTTTGGTAGCTTCATTAAGATTTGGATGATCGATTATATGGGACCAGACTACATTTTGAAGATCTTTGGCAATGCCTGCGATATCTCTGATCTTTTTCAATCTACTAGGCTTGTTGTTTAAGATTTTGCCAAGATTAACACCAAGTACAATCAAAGAGTGGTCCGTAATATCTATCTGGCAAACTAACCCCAAAGCTTGTAATTTTGTTCTTACGAAAAAGTGGTCTAAAGTGGAGGGGCCTCTAGTAGGTTGTGAAATCGCGGGTAGCATTCCATGTTCAGCCATTAAACATTGGTATTCGGAAGATATTTTGTCACATACTTCTGGACTTATATTAATATTCAAGTCTCCAGTTAGAACGAAATTATTGCTACTATTGTAAGTATCAAGGAATTTATCCAAGGATTGTAGGAAGTTGTCACAATTTTTGAATGAAGGGGACCTATAAATTGTTACTATAGTAATAGCGTTAGGTATTTCGATGGTAATACATTCAGCTTCAACAAGTTCAGTTTCTTTGCAGATTACATTCCATGATTCTTTTATATAAACGACCACTCCACCGTTTTGGTTATTTTGTTTTGTCGTTCTATAAAAGGTAAACCCTTGCATCTGAGGAATGATTGAGTGGTCACTGAGTCTACATTCAGTAAGGCATAGTACATCAAACGCTACATGCAATCTTTTTATAGCAACCATAAGGTTGTCAATATTTTTGTTGATACTCCTTATGTTTAATGTTAGAATTTTAAAATTATAACACGGTAGAAGTACATTTTTACACAATTCGGCTTCTTCGATGGTATGACAATCAATTAAATATGAATCTAGTTCATTTATAATGTTGTTATCTGCCATTAAGGAGGATAATAAGGATATATGAAAGTCGCTTGATATATTTGTAAACCAGTTGATTGATTGTCATGCACAGAGTAATACAATAATATTGAGATCAAACATTTGTTTTGACTGTTATCGAGTTTAGTTATTATCGAAACTTTGTTAGTATTGGTTGAAATTGCACATTTAAAGTTATAACAACAATTACTATAATGTACGAATAAAACAAAAACAATATAATGTATGACAATGTCATAGCAACTGAGGCGGTGTAAAGTTGTTGAGGACGTTTGCTTACATTTAATTATTAAAGATTTAAAATAATAAACAGTAAAAACATAAATACTTCTAAGCCGCAGTGCCCATTTCTGCGATGCGGTCCAGGTCGGCAGTGTTGAATACGCGAGTTGCAGGTTTCCCATTGTATTTCCTGATATATATTGCACCTCGATTACAAAAACATTGGGCGAAACCCAATGATTTGGTCTTGTTGCGGGCGGCGCGAAATAACAGCCGGTTTTCTTTTGTAAGTCGCTCATTAACAAAGATTTTTAGTTGCATTCCAGAAAAATCTAGGTCGTTACTGGTGATGTTTCGCCGTTGCTTAGCCGATCTTAACAATTCATCTCGCTTGCTCCTTCGAAGTAGTCGTATAACAACAGGTCGTGGAAGGTTTAGTTCACTTTTGGTAGCATTTGGATCAGGTGTAGACCTTTTCGGCCCTACTCTGCTCACCCAGTCGATATCGTGATCTTCCAGACTTACGCCAAGTTTGTGTGCCACTAGAAGAATAGAGTGTCCGAGGCTTTCATTTGGAGTTTCAGGAATACCTGATATTTCAAGTTCGTTACATAGATGATTTTGCGCTTCTATGTTGGCCTCCGACTGTAATTGTGCAATTGTAGCACGCAGGATTCCATTCTCTCTCTCATGACGCTCCAATTCATTGATACGCAAAGTGTTGTTAGCAGTAATTTCATCAATTTGGTTCAAGCGATCGTGACATCGCGATAGCGAGATTGTAGCTTCTTCTAGTCTGCCCTTTAAACCCGAGATTTCGTTTGTTAGCTGTCTGATTTCAGACATCAGCTCCCTGACTTCCTCAGAAGTTATGTTGTTGTTTCCAGATTGTTCTGGTATCTGGTATAAAATAGATAACTTTATATGTGAACCTGTGTTTTATTTACACAATACGTCACAATAACGACTTATGTGCATTACTGTAAGGGATAAATAGCATAAAACAACATATCAATCATATTATGTTGTAAATATTATGCTCAAGAATTTACTGAATTTTATTAATGAAACGAGCTGCTCGACTACAGTCTATGTCTACGTGTGTCGAAAAAAATATAGTTTTGGGTCTCAAAAAATGGTAAATCATTTTTACAGATAAAATATTTGTAACACTAGCCTGTAAGCCTGTGGATCAATGGAGTGAATACGCGTAAAATAAACAAAAATATTTTTTGTATCAATTATATTTCTTGTATTTACATTTGTACACATTGAACGTGACTAGTTTATAGGAAAATAATACGAATAATGGCAATTTTTGGTTAATACATAATATTTTGCACAGATTTGCAAAAAAAATGCTTAGGTAGCTATACTAAAAGTAAGTATTTGGTAATGCAAGGCTTACATTTTTAGGCTTAAGTACCTAATGTCTAACAAAAAATATTGATATTCTAATCAATAAATTCTAATTTACAGTCATAGAAGCAAATAGTTTTTATAATGTCCTGAGGATATTTAAATTCGCAAATAAAGTTTTTTTCTTCTATTTTTGGGTTTGCAAATAAAGTTCAAACAAATTTTACAGAGTGCATAGACCTTAAATGATTGGCTCTAGCCATTTAGCTCTCTCTATGCCAGGAGGAATTAATAAAAAAACCTCTATGCCAATTGCCAGGTTCACCTTGATAAATAATTCTAAAAACGCCAACAGCCATGCGTACAGTCATATCTCGAGATAAACCTGAACCTTAAAAGTGTTTTACATAGTTATCTCGAATATTATCTTGAAATCAATTTTTCTGGTATTTATTGGCCATGCGATATTTGATAAAAAGTCTGCTGTAATTTTTCATAGTCAGTTGCAATCGCTTGTAATACTCGAATTATCTATTCTTTTAGTATTATATTTTTATTTTATTTTATTATACATATCGTAGGTATTTCGATATTTTAATACAAATCATTATTATCATTATCATTATCTATTATTTATCGCGAATAGCGAAATATAATTTTCAGCAGAGGAGAGGTATGTGAAATTATATAAAATGAATTGTAATTTAAATATAAAATTATAAATAGTACAGGTAGATGCGGTTAAATTCGAGCAGCATAACTATAGAATTAAAAATCAAATTAGATTAACATCTAATAATCGTCAATCACTGGTTTTTGCAACACCAACCGTTGGATACCTTAAAAGTTACCTAATGGAGGTAATAGAGGTTGCAAGAAGTCACTGGTCGCAGGCCGCTTCCACAACTCACTGTGGAAATCCTTGGACTATGTTCAGCAAGGGACTGAAGAAGAAGAAAAAAGAAAAATAACCCTTCAAACTAGTTGTGTGGTTATCGTGGCTGCAGTCTCTTGCCGTGGTAATGCATGATGAGGCCTACCACAGCGGCGGCGGTGGCTACTGAGCTGGACTGCTGTGCGCTGAGCCGGCTCCCCCACAGCCAGCCAGCAGGCAGCCAGCTCACGGCGTGGATGACGTCTAGAACCAGCTTGGTGGTGGTGAGCGAGGCCTGGGTGAACCGCACTGGGGCGCACTTCGGCGGGTCCGGGGAGTTGAGCAGCTGCGCCGACGCGTTGAGGGCTCGGATTGATCTGATGAATTATTACATTTTATGTCCTATTGAATATTCTCAAGGAAGGTACTAAATGGAAAGAAACTTGTACTTACGTTAAAAATAATGTACTATACTTTAAAAAAAATGGAATAAGAAACAGAATAAGAAAGTCTAATAAAAATTGAACTATCGTGCATGAAATTGTTCGGACAACCAAACATACATAGGTATAGCGTACATAACAGTAAGCTTATTGTAAAATCAATTTAGTGTGCCATCAACCCGCGTTGGTGTCACTCTATCATTATTAACATTTAGCATTAATTAAATCAATATATCAAGCAAGTTCAAATAATTTGCAATATTTTATTTATATCATAAAAGGTGCGACATAAAACCCATATTTTTTTCGTCCTTCGAGCCGATTATGTTGACGACAATCGCCAACTAGCTGCAAACTTGAATCGATTTGATATAGACAAAGTTGGCACTAAAAAATTGTTCTTGAAATATCTATTTACGAAATGCAATATTACCAACCTGATAAATCCAACAAATGCTGACAGCGACCAGAACAGCTTGTGAGCTGTCTTCACGTTGTGATCTACGTTCTTCGATACCACCAGCACGCCTGTGTCTATGAGCCAAACTAACTTCTCGGCTTGCAAGTAGGCGAGAGTGAAGGCATTATTGGCGACGCCTAGTGTACCCCAAATTGGTCCCTCCTAGAAAAGGTAATTAGTGATAGTAATTATTTGGAGGTTATCTTCATTATTTATTAATATTCCTACAAATAACTAAGAGCTTAGATTACCGATTCAAAACATTGGATGTAAAGATATGCTTATGCAGGACAATGGGCATTATCTGCCAGTCTGTTAATGATAGGTATAGTTTTATTTAAAGATAAATGGCTAGTAAATTCTTGTGTCGGCAATGAGGTAGTAAAACAGCTGATACTAAGATAAGATTCAAGAGCTTTCGACGTAAGAGGGTACTCAAGTGCATGCTTGTTATCAACTACAAAGTGCACGATGCCCCCCACGGAGTAATATGCGCGGTTAGTAAATATATGCGGCTGTACAGAGAAGCACTAAGCAAGTTGTAAATATCGGTTAACAAATACCTAAGTATAGTCCATTAGCGATGTAAATTAAGTTACCGTGATGTAACGTTAACTAAATTATTAGATGTATTTTATAGTTATATTAATAGAAAAAGAAAATAATTAATTTATTGTATCTGTACTTATTTAATTTTTTTAATCCTCATGTTGTTTTCAATTTCCATCCGTTTCGAAAGTTAGTTTTCACCAGCAAAGGACGGGCAAGAAAGTCTACTGATGCCCTCTTAAAAACCAGTTTAGATTGCGTTTAAGTAACACCTTAGAAGTAACACAGACTGCTCCTATTATAGTAGATAATTTACCTGCTTGCCACAGCCGTAGCTAAGCGCGACCTTGAGCGCAGCAGCGTCGTCGAAGAGCCTGAGGGTGGCGCGGGCGGCGGCGATGCGAGCACTGGCTGTGAGCAGGTCCTGGCGCTGGGAGGTGGCACCCCATAGCTTTAGGATATAGCTTGTCAGGGAGACTACCTGTTTAAATTAGAATTAAATCAGACTTGTGACTTCTAAGAGGCGATCGGATGAATATAGTACCTACCTAATGACCTACTGTGGCTATCGAAGATCCCCATTTTCAACTTTTATGTGTAGGATCCAACAAAACATCGAGTGCTTTAGTTTCTAAACATTTTATGTGAAGTGCAACTTAATATGTATAGTCTGTAGAATAAATTTAATGAATCGATTAAGTAATTTAAATTAGATATCAAGATTAACTGAATTATTTTTATCAGAGATTTAAATGATAGGTCCGTTCGCTCACGCCTTTACCTATTCAGTTGTTTTATACCTAACAAATCAAACTTAGTAGGTATGTAGGTCTTGACCTTTAAATTGTACATGTTTTACTATTTCATCTGTCTTCCCTTATCCCATATTTTCTTAGGTTGACACAATCTGACTTCAACCATGTTGTAGAATAAATATCATATTTACCTACTTATACGATCAGCTGTGTGCAAGATCTCATCTTCTTAACCCTATACGAGTAGTAGGATTTGGTGCGATATCCGAAGTGTTAAATAGACTTGGAAGACTTAGGCCTAATGCGGTTCGTAGATTTCACATGAATACAAAATCGTGTGAACATCCAGGTTTGCAGGTTTCTAAGAATCGGCACGTATCTACGTACCTTTGAGAAGTTGATGTGTGCCTTGTGTTAGAACCCGTGACCACCAGTTTGGAAGTCGCTCCTCACCCAACTCGACCGCCTAGTTTTTATATTTCCGGACATGTAAAATTTTATTTTTCTTTTTCTCAAACTTTAAACCGATTTCTCAGTTATTTAACAGCACTTTTTCTCTAGCTATTGCGCTGGATACATTTGAAATTTCTATAAGGCGTCAAGGATCAAACGCTCATTACATTATTTTTACGAACATACATACATACATACATAAACTCACGCCTTTATCCCCGAAGGGGTATGCAGAGGCGCCACCAGGACACCCACATTTCGCCTTGTATGTTCCGTCCCATGATGTGATAGGGGGCGAGCCTATCGCCATATCGGGCACAAATTCCTGAGTCCGGGCTGATAATGAATAGAAAAGGCCAATACCACTTTGCCCGACCCGGGACTCGAACCCAACACCTCAGCTTTGTAGCCGTACCGTAATACAACTACGCCACCGAGGCAGTCGTCGCAGTTTTTACGAACAACTGTCTAAAAACATTATTTTTTTACGGCACAAGTCTGAAATACAGTAAACGGCGTCTGGTAACAAGATATCACTGGTACCTTTAAACAAGCATGAATATAGTTGTGCCTTTGTCAACATTTGCAACTGGTTCGTGAAATAAAGATGGAAAGCTGAAAAAAAAGCTTTCAATTTTTCACTCAACAATTTCATTCACTGCACAAAACTGCACAAATCTGTAACATCACACCGGTCACCCAGACAGGGGCTTAATTCCTAGACAGTATATCCTACCTTATCGCGATTGGCGTGTGATTGCAATAGATCGCAGAAGCCGTCCACTACCTCCATATTGCTACCTTCAAGTTCGCCACCAGACTGGACACTATCACGTGTAAAAGACAAAATATTTCCTTATCGAGAGGTGATAAGATACGCGTCGATACATTGATCTGGCTTACATTAGACATTTGGCGTTTCAGGATCATTACGTATCTGTTATATAATGATAACATTGTCATATGTCGACAATGATTGTTGTACTAAAACCGCGCAGGTAACGAGAGATTACATTAGTAAATATTAGTATTCTATTGTAAAATGCCTTGTCATGAGCACGCAGATAGTGTGCCCGTAACATTGGTACTTTGTTTTATTCCACTTGTACAACTTTAATAGATGAGAAAGTTGACTTACTTACTTAATTTACTTACTTACTTAGTCGATCGGGCCTCGTAAAGGTGCTCTACTATTCTATAACTAGCAATGAAATAAGCAGAGAAAGTCAGCCAAACCATTTTCCTTGCTTATAAACAGATTGGCTTTGATTTTTATTATTTTTCTAAATATTTGATGCAATGTGAGCTAGGGTTCAGTGTTCATATTTTTATTGTGATAAGAATATGTGGCAGACTTTAATAAAAGAAGATTCCTGTAAAATTAAATTTAAACTATAAATAAAACACGGTAACCCGTTCATATTTTTCATGTTTGTACGTCAACATACATTCACAATTGTACAAAATATAAAACAATACTCAATATCACCAATCATTTACAACAACACAATAAAGCTTATTTATTTATAAAAATAATAGGTAAACATAAACTGAAAGTATTATTAAAATACACTTAATAACACCCTGCCAGTTTCGGAAGTACTTCTCGTGACTATTTTTCTACCTTACAAACTTACCTTTTAATGAATTAAACGCTTGATAAGGTGTTATCAGATTGCAAAAAAGAATTGCCTTTAATAAGCGAATGCAATATTTTAGAATAAAACCTCGCTTCTATGCATAAACTAAAGTTCGAGACGAATGTCGAGGTAAAGTTTGTAGAAATAAAAATAATAATTGTGATTTTGTCATTTCTCATAATTTTACAAATCATTCTTCAAAAATATTTAGAATATAATACAAATGTTTCTTTAATTTGACGAAAAATCGGACCACAAGTCAGTCCAACCGACAAAAAGTCGCAGAGCATGCTCGTCTATAATTAAATTATTTACAAAGTTTTACTATATAATTATACAAGGTACTTAGTGTAGTCGAAGTTTGGCAAATATTAAAGTCATAAATTCGGGAGATTTTCGGAACCAGTCCTAAGGAAAAATACACACGGTACAATAACGTAAAAGGTTAATATTCTAGTAAAATAGTTGCTAGACCTGCTGTATCGAGACAGTATTAAACTTGAGATTTTAACGTTGTTAAATTTTTCTTGCAACATAAAATTATAGTATGGTGAATGTCCCAGAAACCGGTATGAAATGTACTAAAAAACAACCCATGCGTGATAAAGGTAATCCTTGCTAAACAGACAAATTACCAGAAAAGTAAAACAACGTTTTCTGGTATAACTTATGGCTATTAATGACGTAGAAAATATTTAGTTCAAATGCTATCTCATAGTACTAATGGATCCTAAAAGTCAGGAATGTTTATTTATTTTAGAAGTCGTTTTCTGGCGAAGTACATGGCTATACCGATGACTGAGGAGGTGGTAGCAATGGCCGCAACTTTAGTGGAGCCTATCTTCTCCCCCCACAGCCAGCCTGGGGGCAGGCAGCTGACTGCGTGTGTGATGTCGAGGCAGAGTTTACCAGCTACTACAGCTTGGAGACCGAGTCTGATGTCGAGATTCCGCCGCGCGTCCGCACCGCCATCTTCAGATGCTTTTTGTAAACAGTCGCGACTCCACCACAGTTGTCTGATCGACCGCGATGTTCTGGGGATAGGAGAATACACTATATAAAATTTCAGCAACTTTTTATAAACCATTTAATTCTCAACACTCAACCAAAATTGGTAGATGTACATGACCACAGAAGTATGAGTTTTACATACGAGTGCATCATACAATTGGATGAGCGTTAAAAAACGATTGCTTTTTGGTGTTGTCGTGGCAGTATAAAATAATTGAAATATTTAAATTTATTTCCTTATATAACAAACAATTCTTCAACACGGCCGCAAGGGAACTGTATTGTATTTCAATTCTGTATTTTTAAACTTATATAAAAAAATATACATACTGTATCAACGATATGAAGAGGCTAGCGGCCCACAGCGCGGTGCTGATGATCTCCAACGTCTCAGCTGTCTTCTCGTTCAGTTTGAGAACTCCCACGTCGTACAGCCAGCACGCCTTCTCCACCGGCAGGAACGCTTGGTCCACCATGTTGGCGAGCACACCTAACGCCGCTGCTGTTGATGAGGATTCCTACAACAATGTATGTTGTTTAGAATCTGCGTGTATTTACTAGGGCCCACGTTAAGTAGAGTTCCAAGATTGGCCGCAAAAGCGCAGGTTTGATGTTGTGGAAGGTACGTAATGGATTTTTTTCTTTATTATTAAGGGGCGAGACCATGGTGTTTAAGAGAATGCCTCAGTTCAGGTGAAATGGGAGCGATTGATCAGAAAGACCAACCCTAATTCTGGCGATTCCAACATCAAGAAGGCTACTTCCTTCTATACGTTGGAGTCACCGAGTCAATTAGGGTCGGCCTACGAAGCAACTTAGCACAGAGGCCGTAGGACATCTTTTTATTAACTTGTAGGAACGTGTCGTAGTTTAGTCATGGCTCTGTCACTCTGTATTTCCTATGTATTCAATAGAATACCATATTTGCTTCCGCAATGAACTGAGAGAAATTAAATAGTTTTGCCTCGCAGGGCGACCTCTAGTGAGGTCAACTGTTTTTATAGGTTTACGCTTTCATTTCCTATACACGAGTTGAAGGCGTTTGTGGGTAAATTCAGTATATCTATAACACCTGCACTGTTATAGTTTGTAAATTATTTTAACGCATATTTATCATTATCGTGAACAGAATTGAGCAATGACCAAATAAAAATTACAAGACGTGACACATAGACCGCTTTAAACAAGTCGCTGATATTGACAATGTAATAATAAAAATTTACTTAGCGATTCACAACTAACCAATATTTGTTAATTTTTATCGCATTTTTTGTAATCAGTTGATCATGGTTTTAGTCGCCACGGATCAGTTTCACTGATTACTAACACAAATAAGTAACATAACATAAACGCACGCCTTTATCCCCGAAGGGGTAGGCAGGGGCGCCACCAGGAAACCCACATTTCACCTTGTATATTCCGTCCCACAATGTGATAGGGGGCGAGCCTATCGCCATATCGGGCACAAATTCCTGACTCCGGGCTGATAATGAATAGAAAAATCCTACATCACTTTGCCCGACCCGGGACTCGAACCCGAGACCTCAGCTTTGTAACCGTACCGTAATACAACTACGCCACCGAGGCAGTCTATTAGCCACAAATAAGTATTAACACAAAAAAATCCGTAACAAATATATCCAATGTTTTTATGAGAATTGATACTTGTATCATATCATACAGGGTATATCAAGACTGTGACCGAAAACGAAGCCAGGTGGTAGTGTTAGTGGCTTCAGACACAACGCAACTAAAAATTTCGCAAAAAAAAAAAAAAGTCAACGTTTTTTTGGTATTTTTTTACTTATCGTCGTATTTTGGTGATAAATACACAGTTTTCCTAAAATAATTATGTACACCTTTTTTATTTTTTAGGACGCAATGGTACGATAGGGTTTAAATTACTATTTTCGTAATAACTATATATTTACTACCCAAAAACAATGATATTTTAAAAATTGCAAAAAAAAAACTGTCGCTTATTTTGCGAAATTTTTATTTGCGTTGTGTCTGTAACCACTAAAACTACCACCCGGCTTCGTTTTCGGCCACAGTCTTGATATACCCATGTAGTACAGTATCGGCCCAAGAACGCCCATTGCTAAGTACAGAACTTTTGTACAACCAACAGCTTGAGAGGGCTGACTTCCTTGAGTAAGCGCTCTCATTCGAATTACGCCCGTCATGCTAACCCGATGCGAGTTAGTTAGACGTTAGTTAGGAACTTCCCATACGCACCATAAAATTAAAATGTTGACTTTTATTAGGAACTAGGTGAAAGGTCGACCAGTAAACATTGATAGCGTTAATGGAGCTCTGTACGGCACAACGCAAAGTTACATGAAGGAATAAGAACACGTGAAAAATATCGTAAAACAAATCAAATACTGGGCACAAATCAAACAGATAAGTCATAATTTTCACACTCAAAAATGCTAAGCAACTAAACAAAAATAAATCCTTCTATACACTTACATGTCTTCCCAAGCCGTAGTTGTAAGTGTGCCTGATCATGGGGATGTCGTCGAAAAGGCGCAGCATCATGCGCGCACCGGACAGCCTCGACCCCGCCGCCTGCCACGGCTTGTTGTCTGTCACACAGCCGTACAGCTTGAACGCGTAGCATGCTAGACGGACCACCTGGAATCAATGGTATATTGGTGAGAATGATGCATAGTCGCGAAAAAAAATAATGTAAATAATACATTTTGAATAATATTGCGGAATATTTTAGGCAAAGGTTGCAGGCAGACGCTGAATGCGAGATTAACTTGCCTCAATAGTTGAAAATGATGAACAATCTTGGATAACATTATAAATTAAATTTAGAAATTATGGAAGAAAAAATAAAATAAACTATTTAAAGCATGTGAATAACCATGGCTAATAAATATTAAGCTGGTTTATAATAGAAATTAAGATCTATAAATTATTTTAATAGTCTATTGTTGTTGAATGATGTAATATAATGTGTGATATTTATCACAAAAATGAATTATTTATGAAACAATTTACATTATTACTTAAGAAATTAAGAGGTAAAGAAGGCAGGTTATTATCAGTCATTCTTAATTCAAAATAAAGATGATGATGAAATTAACATACTATAGTCCACATTATTAAATTGTCCACATAAATAATTTTGGATAAAATTTACAACTCAAGACCAAAGTTTGGAGCATGAATAAATTTATAGTTTACCTTTAAAATTTATACAGTATTTTAACTCATCCAAATAATTAATGAAAAAATAGAATAGATTGAAACAGAGGAAAGCATATTTATTTGCTTTACTAATAGATAACTGTATATAAAAAGGTGTGTGTGAGTGGGTGGTGGCCTGATGGAAGCAGACCAGACACGGCTGCTAATATATCCATGGTGGTTGCAGGTTCCAATCCCAGGGCACATATCTTAGTTTTCAGAGTCATGTGTGTATTGATAATCAATCACAACACACTATAATGTTGAAGGTAAACATCATCAAGAAACCTGCATATTATAGGGATTTGTAAGAATTTCTATAGCATGTAAGTCCACAGTTTGATACCCAGCAAATATCTTTGGACAATTTACAAATAAAAAAAAAAATCAAGTGTGTGCACTGTTCATATGAACAACAATAAAACTACAAAGATATAATAATTACTAACTCTTACATTAAAAACAGTGTAAAAATACAGTTTTATATCAAAAGTAGCTAAATGGATTGCTATCTTTAATTACTACTTTCACATTCCTAAAATAATTAGGTTTCATTATTAGAAGTCTGATGCAATTAAAGAGGAGTTTATGAAGTAACTAATGGATTCTAGATATTTACTTGATTGTTTTGAGCAGGGATTTTTTAAACTACTCACATAAATTCACTTATATTTTCATTTTGATTTTTTTTAAACAATATAATATTTTATTAATCCATAACACAATATAATAATTTTAATGACAGTCTTATGGGATTAATTAAATATTATCTTTGCATTTAAATAGCCACACATAACAAATAATATAGAAATAAATGAGTTAATTAACAGCATATACTAAATATTAATCAACCTTAAATTTGGAAATATCTTGAGAAAATTAAATAATTTTGGAATTATAATGTCATACTTTAAGAATGTACAAATTATAGTAATAATGCAATAAAGACAAAAAATCAGGGCTATGTCTAAATTAATTGTGTTGAGCTTTACAAACAAATAAACAATTTTAATATAAAGAAAACTATTTTTTGAAATAAAATGTAACTTGTGTGCATTCTACATTAATTTTTTTAATTATAATACAACAATCGGATGGCATTTGAAAGGCACGTCGGGTTCACCAACATGATTTAGTACCGGGCTATTGGCTATACACTGGTGTTACTAGTACAACTATGTAAATACCAAGGTCGAACTGTTTCCGCATACTTTACCTTATCTCTCCCGTTGTAGCTATCCAAAAGCTCGCAAATATCTTCTGTCAATGTAGACATATTGTGGCTGAACAATAGATTTTCTTCGACGTCACGTTACAAGGGTTTTCAATGATAAGTTATCTGTCTTGATTCAGCAAGCTCGCGGCGGCACGTCGCGATTGCAGCGGCGTGCGTTGCTATGAGTATACAATTCTTCACTATCACATTTCGCCAATGTGCTACTGTTTTGCAACCTTGGATTGATTTCGAAAGGTTTTTGTGGACATGAGACAGCTGACCACGTCAAAATGACATTTAAATTTTACGTTTCTAAAGATAGCTATCGTTAAAAAATATTCCTTGTGATTATGGTTTTTATTTAATTTAAATTAAATTCAGGTCTGAGGAACCAATAAATGTTTTAGCGTGCGTATTTTTTCTATTTTGGTTTAATTTTTTTCTATAAAAGTTTTTTTTTACATTTATACTAATTCTAAACTTGTAATCAGGTTTTGTAAACATAAGCCAGTCGTCAAAAAATAACACAATCGGTGACGGCTAACGTCAAAAACCAAAATAAAGTTTGTTTTTCTATTCAACACGTTGGAAAATATAAGATATTAATTAAATTTTTACATATCTACTTAATAAACTATATGTAGAGTGATTTTAAAAACTACGATTTGGTGCTAAGACTTAAGGATAAAGTACGAATGTAATATTTTCGATAGGAATTATTTCAAGACTGTAATCATGAAAGTGTTTTCCATAAACGATATACCCGAGTTTTCAAAAAGAGAACGCATAGTGGTTGTTGGGGTGATTGGCAAATCTCCTTACCGGTACCCCAATAAAACCACTCCACTTCTGCCTAGAGTGCAAAGTGAAGAAGTAAGTGCTTGAACTTCGTCCCATAGGTTAAATAATAATTCATACTACTATTCATGAATATAACTATTTATAAAAGTTAAAGAAAAAAATTGTTACTCCTTAATTTTCAGAATGACATAGAATGTCACTGGGACGAAAGAAGAGGTGTACTGTACCTCCATGCTATTACATATATGGACACAAAGAAATTGGTGGAACTAGCTGCAAATCTAGATGAGAATTCCAAGAGTACAGTGAAGGATGCGGATGCTGCCCACTGGTTGGTGGCGTCTGGGGAGCTGGCTATTGACTCTTGTAAGCTTATTGGGTTGCTGTTTCAACTGTGTCACATTGTGGTGCTGTCGTCACCTACTTCGGTCTTTGATATCGGATATTTGCAGATTCTGAAAGCAATTGATGCATACAGGTATTTATTGGTTATTAATCACATAATTAGCATTATACTTTTTCAAAATATTTAAGTGGCACTTGCTTAAGTATTGTTGGGGATGGCTGAGTGAATAGTTTGTATATTTCACAAGAACCATAAGAGAAACTGATTTTGATACCATAATTTTTACTGCAAGTTCAAAGTCTAGTAATATTTCCAACATTTCTCAAATGAAACAACTAGAAACTCAAAGTTGTAAAATTTACATTACTATAGGATTATATCAGTAAAATAAATTACATACATGTATAATATACTAAAAATCAGATGACCAGATGTCAGGACAACTTGGACAAGAGGGCCGGCAGCGACTAGATGTGTAAAGCAGCAGACCGGGTACTGTGGCGTACCTTGGGAGAGGCTTATGTCCAGCAGTGGACAGCATGGGCTGATGATGATGCTAAAAATCTCCCATTCTTTCAATCCATACTATTACAGAACAGAACTATCCATGGATGCGATATCAGCGCTGTCGGAAGTGGGCGCGGGTGGCGCGTGGGAGACGCACGGTCGTTGTTGCTGTCCTCGCCTACTGTTCCACTTCAGGCGAGCTCCTCCGCCGCTAAAGAAGGCCCCGGCAGCACTCAAGAAACTAGAACACTCTGTGGAGGATCAGCTTTACTTTATCTTCAGGAAGGCGAGAATTATTACAAATGTTTGGTGTGTATTCAATTGTGCTTTACTAAATTTATCTTTTAATTTGTATTTTTCAACATGATCTCGTACTAGGTTTACTTTAGTATTGTAAGTACTTATCACAAATATAATCTACTCATTAATCAAAGTCAACTTGTTTGCAGACAGTCAATAATTTTTTGTCAATATTGCTATTATTTTACATACATAAACGCTTTTTTCCCAGACAGGGTAGGCAGAGGCGCCACATTTCGTCTTATATGTTCCGTCCCATGATGTGACAGGGGGCGAGCCTATCGCCATATCGGACACAAATTCCTAGTCTGGTCTGATAATGAGTAGAAAACTCCAATACCACTTTGCCCGACCCCGGATTCGAACCCGAGGCCTCAGTTTTGTAATCGTACCGTAGCACAACTACGACACAGAGGCAGTCTTTTTGCAATTTTTTTTGTTTTAAATTGCAGTGCTAAGTCATTGTTCGCGATACCAAAAAACGAAGAGTTTGTATACATAAGTTCAGAAGATGAAGTGGGCAACGCCCGCGACGTGAGCTCGCTGGTGCGCGGGCTGGTGCGGTTGTGTGCGGGGGCGCCGCCCCCCGGCCTAGCTGCGGCCAAGTCGGAGCGCCCGGGCTTCGCGCAGTTCGTACAGGCGCACGTGGATTTAGCGTTCACCGAAGGCTTTGATGATAATGTTGGCAAATATGCCATGAGCACTTCTTTTTTCGAGGTGAGATTACAAATATTGAATGGTGACTAGATTTTAACTTTTCTTACCAAAAGTAAATGATTCGCTGTCTTTCTGTACTAATGCAAGGTTATCGCAGTAACATAATGTGTCATATTTTGTCACTAGTTACTAAGACTAGCTGTCTGCATGACTATATTGTTGGAAAAAAATGGATATGTTAATTGTCATTGAGGACAGTAGCTACCAGTTATCAAGGATCCATTTACCTACCCTTCATGGCTACAAGCGTGATGTTACACCCATATGCCCACGTGTGTTACAGCTACCCAGTGCGTCCAGCTGGCGCGCGGCGGCGCAGGCGCTGCTGGAGGTGTACGTGTGGGGTGGCGCGGGGGGTGCGGGGGGTGCGGCGGGCGCGGGGGCGGAGGCGGGGGGCGCGCTGTTTGACGCACTCGCTACTGATGTCCGGTTCTCGCAAGCACGATGCGCTAAGGTACTTTTCTTTTAGAACTTCAACAAATGTTATTGAGTTAGTGTTGTGTAGATATTGTTAGGGACCCAGCTCGGTCACAACATCCGCATTGTTCCGAGCTGAAAGGCCAGTGACACTTACATACCCCTTTCGACCTCCCCCGGGGTACCGAAAGGGGAGCTTAATACTTAATAGCTTTTCCTCTCGAAACAAAAAAAAAAAACAAGCGTAGTGTAATCAAATCCAAGCTTTGTAAGTGTACTATGTCAGAAAAAGTTGTATTTAGACCCAATAATAAGGCAAACATCATATTGGACGGTTTTTATATTCTTGAAGGAATACTAGTTATAAGTATTTCTTACGTGCTATGTTTAAGGTGTTGCCGATAGCGCAAGCGTCATATGCGGAGGGGCTTCCCGCTCACTATTCCAGCCAACATCACACGCACAAGGTCAGTTAATTAATTATTGTTAAAATAGGTTCGTAATTAATTAATTATTAACCCATTAGTGCATGACGTCCGATAAATCGGACTTCTATAAAATGGTAATTTTTGGAATAATAAATTATTTTTTTCATGGTTTATTATTTTAAGATATTAGTTTAATATATATTTTCACACGGCAACACCGTTATTAAAAAATGTATTTACGCGCCAACGCACAAGCTGTCAGTTTACAAAATGGCGGGACGCCGTCAAACTTCTTCTCGGCGAAGGTAACATTTTATTTTATTTTTGTTTGTATTTTGTTTGGTATTATGTATAAAAAACTAATAATTTTGTTGCTTATCTATCAGACTATCTATTTCCAATATAATATTCACGTAACCACTGTTACTTTGAATGTTTCGCTTGCGAATTTTGTACTGTCCGATATATCGCACGCTATGCACAGCGGGTACTGCATGTGGTGTTTATTGATTTTTTACAGTTTGCAAGTGCATGAAATATTATCGGCTTTAGAGTTTGAGGATGATGATTATACTGAAAATATAATTTACGTTGAGCCCCCTGTTGAAGATGCGAACCATGTCACTGACGAAGATAGTGACAAGTCCGATGAGGAACATGGTGCAAATCTAAATCATTTAGGACGAGGATTGCTGCAAGCTGGCTGCGAATTGCGACGTTTGCGAGGTGATGGCAATTTGTCTTCTTTATCATCATCTACAGCTCTCAGGTCAAATACGCAATGGTCGTTGAATAATAATTTTCAATCAAATAGCGATAGTGATGACGATGAACCCCTATCTACGTTTATTTCCCGTAACAAGTCGATAAGGTCTTCACCCACCACCAAAAAGAAAAAAACTACACATTGGAGAAAAGAGGAACCTACTTTTATTTGTTCTGAATTTCGTCCACAGCCACCATCAGACGAAAGTAAGATGTGCCAAAATCCTTTGGATTACTTCAAATTATTTTTCCACTATGACCTTATCAGGCATATAGTCAAACAAACGAACCTGTACGCTTTGCAAAAAAATAAATCTTTGATGGTAACGGAAGACGAAATCTACGTTATTTTAGGAGCGATGCTCTTATCGGGCTACGTCAAGTTACCAAACAAACGCTTGTATTTTAGCAAAGATAATGACGTGCCTAAAATTCTACAAGACAGTATTCGATGCAATCGGTTTGAGTTGATTCTTCAACATGTACATTTGAACGACAACAACGAGCTCGGTGTTTCATCTACAGATAGATTGTACAAATTACGTCCTCTCCTTGAAAGCCTGGGAGAATCGTTTCAAAAGCACTATGGATTGGATGAAAACTATAGCATTGACGAAAGTATGATTCCGTACTACGGAAAACACTACGCTAAACAATTTATCCGTGGAAAGCCAATTAGGTTTGGATTCAAAAACTGGGCGATGTGTGCGAGTACAGGATACATGATAGCGTTTAGTTTATATACAGGAAAAAGTACAGAAAAAAAAGTTTTTGGACTAGGTGGTGACGTAGTTCTTAGCCTAATTGCATTGAGCAAACTTCCACCTGATAATGGTATAAAATTGTTTTTTGATAACTACTTTACATCTTTGAGCCTGATGAGACACCTGAAAGAGCTTGGCTATTATGCTACAGGAACATTGCGAGCTAATCGCACCGAGAACTGCCCAGTCAAAGACGTAAAACTATTCAGGAAGGAGGAGCGAGGTCATTACGATTACCGACTATGTGATGATGTCTTCGTATGCCGGTGGAATGATAATAATGTAGTCACAGTAGCCACTAACTTTCAAAATTTAGAAATGACATCCGCAACGCGCTGGTCTCACGAAAAAAAAGCCAAAGTGCTTGTCCCTCAGCCATCACTTATTTCAAATTACAATAAGCATATGGGTGGAGTAGATAAATGCGACCAACTTGTGGCAAATTTACGAACTCGGATGCGTATAAAGAAGTGGTGGTGGCCCATATTTGCATATCTACTAGACGTCTCGGTAGTAAACGCCTGGTTACTTGCTCGGAAGAATGGCTGCACAAAAGACACTGAGTCCTTGTTCGTTTTTAGGCGCTTTATAGCAAGAAGCTTACTTGCAACACATGGGACACCGCCCCATCAAGGACGCAAGCCAGCAAAATCGTTGTCTACAATGAGATACGACGGTAAAAATCATTGGCTTGTCCCAATAAATACCGAACGAAGGTGTGCAAATCAATGTGGAGGAAAAACTAAATTTCAATGTCAGAAATGTGATGTGGGTCTTCACCCAAAATGCCACATGACATACCATGTCATAAACTAAAATATAATTCATTTGTTTTATTTCTTTATAATAAATTTTATCATAAAATCCATACTTTTATTGAATCTATTTTTAACCTCAATTGTGTCCGCCGTGCATAACGTCCGATTTTTCGGACGTGCTATAAAATCAGAACTGTCATACAAACTAAATATTTTATGAAATTTAATCGTCGAAGACATTCTTAATAATAGTTTAATTAGCTTTGTCATGATAAAGAGGCCCAAATAAACTTTATGCACTAATGGGCATAAAAAATTACTGCACTCATCGACTGCACCCAAAGTTCAATATCGCTACATTATTCATATAATGGGCCAACAGATTAATTCGGGGCCTATGAGCAATGAAAGTAAAATCGAGCTACGTGAGTGATACCTGCTTATCCAAAGTTAAATTGCTCGTAACAGTACATAGCAGGTTAACGTACACCGTAGATATGTCCAAGGACCACCACAATCCACATTACCATCAACGTAGCAATGCCAGCCGCTCACTGACATTGCAGTTGGTTATGGAGATTTTATTTTATTTTATTGAAATAGGTACATCCACATCATATACATTATAATAATACAAAATATCTTAGTCTAATATAATAATTCTGATATATATGAAAATCTGGCGTACACAACATTCACCATGCCATAACAAAAAGAAGACAGCGTACTTAGTTTCTTTTTTTTAAGCAAGATTTAACGTTTATAATTCCAACAAGTAGCCTATAACCTTCAATGTGTGTGCTTGTATATGCAAGTATCACTAGGTGTTTGTATAAGTAGAGTACAACATACCCCCCTTCACTGTATCTGTGTGTGTATTAATTATATAGTAACGTACAACGTTGAACGTATGTGCGTGCAGGTGTCGGTGTCGCTGGGCGTGCTGGACACGATGGCGCGCGGGCCGCTGGCGGCGGGCGCGGCGGCGCGGCTGCGCGCGGCCTGCGACCTCACGTGGGCGGCGCGGAGACTCTGCGAGGCGCCCTCGCTCACCGGACACCCGTGCGCGCTGCCGGAACAGTATGTCCCACTAATATAAATAAATACACCCAACAGTCACATACATAGTCCTGACCCTACACTAAGATCGAGTCTTGTGTCGTGGGTATCAGAAGCTACGAGAGACTTTTTGGTCTCACAAACACCCAGACCCGAAACAAATACCTGTGGATCACACAAATATTTGTTTCGGTGCGGGGATCGAACCCGCGGCCTCTCGTTTTACAGGCGGCGTCTAACCAACTGCGCCACGGAGGCTGTCAATATACATTACTATTTTATATTCACTACCTAAATAAGTTACAAGATAAGGTAATTTTTTGCCACTCCCCGACAGAGGAAATTTTTAAATGAAAAGTATTTTATATGCCATGTTTCCCTAAGCTACTTATGAATCAAAATATAACTGAGAATGATCAATATATACACACTGCATCGCAAATGTATTTAGATGAATTATTTTCAATTTCCGAGTGATAATAATACTGATTTGCTCGAAAACCAATAAACACTGACAGACAACAACATGCAGTATGCTTGATAACGCGCAGGAAACTCGCTATAAAAAGTCACTATTGCAGGATTTTCCACTATTCAACCAGATATAAATATGAGAGTACCCTTGGTTGACAGCGACAGCAGCAAGGAGCACTCGTCGGGCGTGTGCTACGTGTCCGCGTGCAACTGCGGGCGCAGCAAGTGCTCGCGCGAGGACCCGTACTCCGCGCGCGCCGCCAACTGCGCCTTCTACGCCACCGCCGCGCGCCACTGCGCCGCCTGCGCCACGCTGCTCGCCGTGCCCTTCCCCGTGTTCCAGCCCTCCACGCCCACCTACAAGTACGTGTCTATACCCAGCCCACTCCACTGCTGGACGTAGCCCAAGCGCCAACCATCTCCGTCTAGAGCAACCCGCATCCATCAGCTACGTCCATCAGGGCAGGTGCAGGACGTCCTATACTACGTTTACCTAAGCACGATCTCCACTCTTCTCGCACATACTTACACACATACATAAACTCACGCCTTTATCCCCGAAGGGGTAGGCAGAGGCGCCACCAGAGCACCCACATTTCGCCTTGTATGTTCCGTCCCACGATGCGATAGGGGCGAGCCTGTCGCCATATCGGGCACAAATTCCAGACTCCGGGCTGATAATGAATAGAAAAACCCAATACCACTTTGCCCGACTCGGGACTCGAACCCGAGACCTCAGCTTTGTAACCGTACCGTAATACAACTACGCCACCGAGGCAGTCGCACTGTAATACTTGTATTTTTTATGTTCACTTTATGTTGATAAGTCGTCATGTGAAACTTTGGTTTGGTTAGTATTAGACGATATATTTTGTTTTAAAAGAAACATATCTAATATTATGTTTATATTTTCATTTCTTAAACAATTTAGTATTAATTTATTCCCAACTATGATTTACCGCAGAGCAGCGTCAGTAAAAGGCTCAGCGACTGAAGAGACCACTGAGGTGACGGGTGGCGACTCCGGCGGCAATTCGGGCTCCGTGGGCGAGGGTGGCGAGGGCGGCGGCGCCGAGGACGCGGGCGCCTGGTCCGCGCCGCAGCTGTCGCCGGGCTCGGCCGCCACGCAGCCGGAGAATGATGAAGATGATGAGGGATACGTTGTGCCCGTCACAGGGGAATCTGTTAACGGTACGTATTATGTGTTGTGTAATTTGACCACGCAGCCGCGCATGAAATGCCATCAACCTCTACGGGATTTGGAAGGCGCAGATGTTGCCCACACACCCCTGCTTTCGATCCTTATGGTGAGATGAGCATCCACAACAGCTACGAGGCAACGCATTTGGCCGTCCATCTCGATGTCATTCCTGAAGGTAGCGCTCCATTACCACAAAATAAAACAAATTTATTTCCTCTTAGCTTGCCTTTGTAGGTTATGCCTCTAGAGCCTTCAATAACCCACTAACTTACTCATTTACCAATTCCAGAGAAGGTGATAAGCCGCCAGCCGTCGACAACAGAGTACCTCCCAGGCATGCTGCACACGAACAGTCCCGCTGGTCTCCTGCCCGCGTTCCCGAGCTGGTCGCTGGTGTGCGTGGGCGCCTCCTCGCTGTACTCGCACAGCGTGGGCCTGCCCGAGCACCTGCAGCCGGGGTTCCTGCCGCACACCAACTTCCTCATGCCGTGGGACTGTGCTGTCCGGTCAGTAACATACTTATCGATAATAGTGTCGATATTTTTAGGTTAGGAAAAATTTTACGTTGTAGATCATGAGTAAAGATGATGAGAACTAAGCGGATGATATTTTGGTTGAAATAAAAACATGTTGTTATTAAAAAATATACCTGTACGCAATATTATAGATATCGATATGGTATATCGATGTTTTTTAGTCTCAGTAAAGACTTAGTACTAACGCTTGTTTCCAATGTGATGTTGCAGCATGGAGCAGGCGTCGCTGTGGCGCGCGGCGGTGACGCGCGGGCGCGGCAAGAGCGCGCAGCCGCACCACCTCACCGTCAAGATCTTCATCGGCTTCGAGTACGAGTGCCCGCGCGGACACCGGTATTTACTCCATTATACTAACTAATTATGCGTTCTAAAAGTTATTTAAAGGTAGGAGTTTCCGCTCCCCCCTTAAAACTTATCCAATCGAGAATGTAAGATCACCAATCCAATTAAAATAGTCGGCAAACGGAAAATAAACATACCATGTGGGTGGACTACTGCGGCAAAACAAAAAGCTATCGATCTGTTCAACTTAGATTTCTTTTGTAAGAATATAACTTACCACACGTTTGGTATTTGCCATATGCAGTCTTAAAAACAACGTGTATGTACACGCTGTTAAAGGAGAAGGGGCAAACATGTATGAACTCCAGCCTACTGGCCAATAACGACGAGCGATATGTCATTGGAAAGGTCTTTTCAGATGCTACAACTTCTTCTATGACAACAAAACCCAAATCGCTGTATTTAAAAAAATATAGCTACTTAAAGACAGTCCGAAAATCGCACGAAAGCGCCTCGGCATAGTGAGCAATAACAACAAGCGATACGTCGTTGGAAAGGTCTTTTAAAATGCTACAACTTCTTCTACGGCGACACTTCTCAAATCGATGTATGAAAAAAAAAATCGCTGCGTAAAGGTAGCGCAAGGATGAAAACATGTCAATGGACTCATAGCCTATTGTCCAATAACGACGAGCAATATGTCATTCGAAAGCTCTCTTCGTTTTCTACAACTTCTTCTTTGGCAAAAAATCCCGATTAGCTGTATTAAAAAAGATATTTCGACATAAAGATATCGCGAGGGCCATATGTATGGACTCCAGCCTATTGGCCTATAACGACGAGCGATATGTCGTTGGAAAGGTCTTTTAAAATGTTACAACTTCTTCTACGGCGACACTTCTCAAATCGGTGTGTGAAAAAAAATATCGCTGCGTAAAGGTAGCGCAAAGATGAAAACATGTATATGGACTCATAGCCTATTGTCCAATAACGACGAGCGATATGTCATTCGAAAACTCTCTTGGTTTTCTACAACATCTTCTTCTTTGGCAAGAAATCCTGATAAGCTGTATTCGCGAGGGCCATATGTATGTCTCATAGCCTATTGTCTAATAACGACGAGCGATCCAATAAATCTCTCACTGTGTTTATCGTTCGATATCTTGCAAGATTCAGCAAATTGCGCTGTATCACAATCCAAAAATATGCATTTCCTGCATCTGTAATAACGTCCACCGTTTTAAAATGTAATTGTCAATTATTTACGCAAGACAAGAATTTTCAACATACTGTTATTGTATATGAAATGAGTCCTGTTTTAGTTTTGTGATATGATAAAATGCCATAAAAATTCAATCCAGCTATTGGTCAGAAGTTGTCTAAGGAGTGTTGCGCGACATTATAGAGTTTATTTTAAAATAATAAGTAAAACTTTTTTTTACCGGTATTTCTACATTTGCCAGTGGCGTTGATTATTGGCAATGCGTTTAATAATCCAATCTGGAGGGATGTTATAAAAAACAAACACAATTTAAAATAGAGAAAAAAATAATATAAGGATATTATGTAGGTATGGACTGCCTCGGTAGCGCAATTGTATGACGGTATGGTTGCAAAGCGGAGGTCTCGAGTTCAAATCCCGGGTCAGCAAATTGATAATGGATTTTTCTATTCATTATCAGTATGGAGTCAGGAATTTGTGCCCGGTATGGTGTTAGCCTCGCCCCCTATCACATCGGAACAGAACAAAAGGCGAAACGTCGGTGTCCTGGTAGCACCTCTGCCTATCCCTCCTGGGAAAAAGGCGTGAGTTTATGTATGTATGTTTTAGGCTTGGCTCATTTTTGCGACAAGCTTCGTTTAGTGCCGAGATAGTCGTATAAGCTAATAATGTAAATAATGTTTTTATTCCTAGTTTGTATAAGTAACATGTTTATGTACTTTTGATAAATAAATAAACTATTATTTAAATATATAAAGATATGAAGTAGTTATTTATCTATGTAGATTTTTTAATACAGCGATTTGGGTTTTGTTGTCATAGAAGAAGTTGTTGTATCTGAAAAGAGCTTTCCAACGACATATCGCTCGTCGTTATTGGCCAATAGGCTGGAGTCCATACATATGGCCCTCGCGATATCTTTATGTCGAAATATCTTTTTTAATACAGCTAATCGGGATTTCTTGCCAAAGAAAAAGTTGTAGAAAACAAACAGAGCTTTCGAATGACATATCGCTCGTCGTTATTGGCCAATAGGCTGGAGTCCATACATATGGCCCTCGCGATATCTTTATGTCGAAATATCTTTTTTAATACAGCTAACCGGGATTTCTTGCCAAAGAAGAAGTTGTAGAAAACAAACAGAGCTTTCGAATGACATATCGCTCGTCGTTATTGGACAATAGGCTATGAGTCCATATACATGTTTTCATCCTTGCGCTACTTTTACGCAGCGATATTTTTTTTCACACATCGATTTTAGAAGTGTCGCCGTAGAAGAAATTGTAGCATTTTAAAAGACCTTTCCAACGACGTATCGCTTGTTGATATTGCTCACTATGCCGAGGCGCTTTCGTGTGATTTTCGGGCTGTCTTTAAGTAGCTATATTTTTTTTAAATACAGCGATTTGGGTTTAGTTGTCATAGAAGAAGTTGTAGCATCTGAAAAGACCTTTCCAATGACATATCGCTCGTCGTTATTGGCCAGTAGGCTGGGATGCGCCTTCTCCTTTCTCTTTCTAAATTTTGATGTTCGTGAATATTGTATTTTTATTCTCCAATACAGACACTTTGATGTACTAGTAACATAAATACGAATATGAATTCTCAGGTTCATGATGTCATCCCCGGACACGGTGATGTCGGGCCCGGCGGGCGCGAGCGGCGCGGGCGGCGCGGGCGCGGCGCTGGCGGGCAGCAGCATGCCGGCGGTGGCGCCGTGCCTGTGCCGCGCGCCCGCGCCGCCGCCCGCGCCACTCACGCGCGTGCACGTCGTCACGCCCAAGGCGCCCGTGCACGTCACGCTCGACCCACGGGTATGACAAATACTTTTGAATTAACTATACCTATTAAGTTCAAAATCGATATCAGCACTACTAAATTTATTTTTAACTCACTATAAAACTCACTCTCTATTCATCTTGATATCAATTGCTATCTATGTCAACTGTTAGATATGGGTATCCAGATATGCACGAATTTTTTTTAGTCCTGCTTCAAGCGAATCCAATAGATGCATGCCTCTTGACAGTGTCTTGGTCGTCTGACAGGTGGTCTGCATTTTAGTCAACATGCCGTTTTAGCTTCTCTATTATTGTTCCATCATTGTATTCGCAATCAACAGTTTAACTAAATAAACATTATTTTAATCACAAAATTACTATTTCCAGATGCAACCCATAGCCGGCGGTCCGATATTCGTCCCGCAACCAGTAGGTTCTCCGGCCATCAAGCTGTCAGCGTCAGCGTACTGGGTGCTTCGCCTCCCCTACGTGTACAGCGACGAGCGCGGCTGCCTGCCCCGCGCGCGGCCCTCGTCGCTGCCCCGCCCCGGCGCCCTGCTCGCGCCGCTCTTCGGCTTGCAGGACTAGCGCGACGCCAAACATCTCACCAAACTCACCAAACAGCTCATGCTGGAGAGGTTCAAGTGAGATGGACTGGTGGAATCCATTCGGGAAGACTTCAGGAGGCTGGCGAGACTTCAAGAGATTTACTTGGATAGTGAGGCCATATTTGGTTAGTACTTTGTGAGGCGTATATGCAATAGTCAATGTCAACCGTTGATTTGTTAAATATAAAATGTAGAAAAAGACATTGTTATATCTCGATCCGAAATTATTATGAAATGTTTTACTCTCTAAAATAGGATTCGAATGGAAAATAATTTACTGTTTAAAGTTCAGTGAGAATTTACAATAAAATCTGCTGCTATACAAAACATAGAACTACTACAAAAGATGAGAAAACGAAAAAGATACATTTTCGACATGCTGACATGCTAATGAGACTAGCCACCTTTACGACATAAAGTACAGTGAACAAAAAAAATACTTATGTATTAATTTAAAGCATTTACACATTCTGTTATTCATTTTTAAATTAGTCAAATATAAATATGTTTGCTGTATTGTATCTGTACGGAGAGTATGTACATGTATCCCATACACATTTTATTACGGAAATATTACAAAACAGAATTAAACTTGGTATTATAGGTTATAATTGTATTCTTAGAAATTGTGTAGAGAACGATACTCGACTGCAGTCCTTGTAACATAGCTTTTTACTGTGCCCTTTATATGAATCCTTTTTTACTGTATGCGTATCAAAAGACACAGAACCGCTGTTTACGTCTATACATTTGTTAGAAATTTGTTACGAAAATTGCATTTGTTTTTATTTTTAGGGATTTAAAGTAATAACATTCAGTTTCTCTTGTCTTTGTTTGCTTTGCTTTGGTTATCCTATCTGGTTTCCAATTTAGTCAAAATACGACAATCTATCAAGATTTTAACTGAAACTAAACCATTATAACTTGTATTTTGTTTAATCTGTATTCTATAGTACAGTGTGCAAAGAAAGACTGTTTTTATTACCTCTACACTGCATCTTTTAGTATGTACTAAATGCATTGCTGTCCTGTTTAAACATAGAGTGGTGATAGAAGAATTCATTATCCACTTTTTTGAATTTTGAATGGCGAGACAAGCATGCCATTCGCCTCATGGTAAGCGATACGACCGCTCATAGACAGTAGCAAAACCAAACCACACCATGATTTACAAAGAAATGCTTGGTATTACACTGCGCTCGCCATCCTAAGACAAGATGTTAAGTCTAGTGGCGGTACTTCCATACAAGCCCAAAAGCCCGGCTTGCCCTACATAATACGTATTTACTCCATATTGAATACAAACTATTACATTCAATACAACAGTCATTTATTAGAAAACATCTAGCATTTAAATTTTTTGAATTTACCGCGCCGCTATTCAATGAGACGCCAGCGCCGAAGCGCCGCGTAATATTCATTCATTAAAACTATACTGAACTTTAAAAGACGGAGCACACAGCACATATATCTATCCTTTTCTCTCTCGTGTGCTTTTACGGGGCTTCTAGCAACGCGTGAACTGTATGGGGAAATGATATTACTCGATCGCTACGAATGTATAGCTATAGATATGTTATATAGCTGTTTACTGTACACGAAATGCCCGGCTTCGGCCTTGATGATGTAAAAACATCGTGCGTTGCATGGTCGTCACGTGATTATTTGTTAAATCAATTATATCTATTGTTATTAAATTAAGTTGGTTCCTTTTTGAAATTATTTCTAATATTTTTTTTAGAACAAATAATGAAGTTTTAATATTTCTTTTAATAAATTGTATCTTTTGTATTGTTTATTTCACGTTTACTGGCAATACAGCACATATTTCTACTAACTTCATTTATATTATGATTTATGAGTTGTGAATGTGTTTTGTTTAAGGTTAATGTTTAGTTTTTTTATGTTATTTAAACTTTTTGATACTATTATGAGTTGTATTGTTTTCTGTGATGGTTTGAGTGCGATGGTGAAAGCGTTCATTGCCGGTAAAAAGGTAAATTCATTCAATTATATTGAAAAATAAACCGGCGCGAAATCTATGCCGGGTTTGTACATTTAGTAAGTCGCGGTAAATCACAATAGACATTTCTTCAGGTCAGTTTAATAAACTACGTACTTTTATTACTACATGCTCCCTTTAAAGCTATTAAACAATCGTGATTCATATGTTTTTAAATGACACGTCTTGTGTGTTAGATTGTTTGGATTATAATGCTTTAAATTTTCATTAATTTAGGTGGTCCTTTCAAAAGGCAATCTATTATTTTAAATTCAGAAAAACATTTAAACATGAATGCGTTAATAATAATTTCTGTCTGCAATTTCGGTTAACCTCGAAGTCTAACACGGCACCACAGAATAGTGACGGCAATAGAAATGCAATGAAAAGTTACGGATGCATGTTCACAAGTAATCTATATTAATTGTTTTAATCTTAAGATTGTGTTGAAGGTTTGCCGACGTATTATAAATTAATTTTCTTCGTTCTTAGTAACTTTGTGTTAAATAATATTAATTAAACGAAAAAAAATATTCGGCTTGCCCTACTCCAAAACCCTAGGCACGCCACTGGTTAAGTCTCATATGAGAGACCTACCTGTAAATGGCACCATCCCTAAGCCAAAATTATCCGGCCTGCTATTGAAGTGTGCTTCAAGATTGTATTAAAGTGCAGTTGGCCCCCCATAAATATGAAATGTCTAGCAAAACTCATTTTGTAAATAAGTGGAATATCTATGTGTGAGTAAGCTACTTGTTCAGTGGAATATTTTATACAATATGTATGTTAATAAATTTTTAATAATAAATATGATGTGTAAAGTATATTGCGTTTTATTATTTTGTTGTAACAAAATTACGTTTAACAAATACACTTGATATAAAAATTTACAAATAATAAACAAAGCAAAAAAAAACATTAATTACATTGTTATATTCTTTATCCATTTTTTACTTACAATGATTAACAATTAATCAAAACTTTAATTTGTCACTTTAAAAAGTATTGTTTTAATTAACCCTAGTTCACATCTAACTCACCGCGTACATAAACTACATACTTGATTTGATTTTGTTGACCATACACATACCTTTGTTGTCTTTAAAATCCAATGAATTTACTTACTTACCATGGCTATAAAAGTTTTAGCATTTATAACAATAAAAAATATAGACATTTCTAATGTGTGCATGCATATTTATTTCCAAAAAAGTATTACAGTAGTAACCTTGAAAACAATTCAATAACTTTTTGACGCATGCGCCGTACGCGCCAAACCACGTGTATACGCGCCTCCAAATCAATACAAATACTTATTACTTAATAACGTCCTGTTATATGATATCCAATATCAATTCCAGTAATTAAAAATGGTTATCATCATAATAAAATCATAAGGCTCATTTTTGAATCATTATAAGTTATTATAAATGGAAACAAAATGGCGGCAGCGTTTATATTTCCAATAGAAGAAGATTTTACCTAACTAGTATTTTTTGCACCAAAAGCATAGAATTATTTGTTAATAATTAAAAATTGAGATATTTAATTAACCTCCCATTTATTCTCAATTTATAATGATTATATTCAATTTCTGAAATGTATTCAAACATAATTCAAAAAATAATATTTTTAATCCAAAATCAATTCAAATGAGTTTAAAATTATATGAGATTAATGCTAATATGACAATCAATTTACTAATTCTTAGTTACAAAATTAAAAAAACGATCCAATAACTCCATTATTTATTTTAAAGGAATACAAAAAATATTAAAATAAAAAGTAGTTCTTAAATCCATTTCCGTGTCAAGTTGTGAAGGGGGCGTGGTGAGCCGGTGGTAGGGCGAGGGAAGGGAGACTGGTGGGGGGTAGAGCTTCTTCCTTCGCAACGCGCTCCGATCTTGCCAGTCGCTTGTGCGCCGCCGCCGCGCGAACGTGTCTTAGTGGAACGCTCTCGGGTGTAATAAAGTCTAAACTTTGACAAAGTTTTGCGGCAATCATGCCGCTCCTACATCAGGTGAGTTTTTATTACTATTTCCTAACTTTGTTCATATATCGTGCCAACTGTTCTTCCGTTGTTTTAATTTGTGCATTTATTTCCAGAAGTACCCGGTTTCGTTTTATTTATTTTTCTAAGAGTTTACATCTAGGCACTATAGAACCAAGACTTTAGTAAATGCTTTGCTGTAGATTTTATAAATTTGCTTTTTAAATCTTAGGACAATTCCCGCGGAAGCGGCGGTTCCAATGAGAACCGGCGCTCCCTCGCAGAACTCCTAGGCTTGGATACATCGCAGATTCCCGAGCCACCGTCTGCGCCCGCCATCGGCCAAATGCCTAATGTGAGTAAACAAATCAAAGTAATTAACATCTGGAGCTTAACTGTTGCGCCAACGTGTTAA
This sequence comes from Deilephila elpenor, assembly GCA_949752805.1. Classification (NCBI taxonomy): domain Eukaryota; kingdom Metazoa; phylum Arthropoda; class Insecta; order Lepidoptera; family Sphingidae; genus Deilephila; species Deilephila elpenor. Next base: position 12,438,615 of record OX457106.1, on the reverse strand, counting down.
GAGCTATTCAGGAGTGTAAATAACTTACTACTTGGCATTAAGATACCGAGATTTAGATGATATCTTCACAAGTTCTTTAAACCACGTGAACTTAAAACTACCCTCTAGTATTTCATGTTGACTAATCCTTAAAATCTTTAGACCTGCATGTATGACAATGCGTTTCTGCATATATGCAATACCATCCCACGATGGGCGCCAATATAGATTGCATATAATCTATAATTCAATGTTTGATTTACTACATATTATTCCAGACTACATTTATAGCTTCAATCCTAAATTGCATTCGCGATTCTTTTTTCAAACGATAAATCTTGAAAAAAATACTATTAACACCACGTCGGGCGCCAACACTTCATTCCAACATTGGCATTGGGAGCGGGAGCCCATTTAAATCAAATTTTAAGTGGCAAGCTCTCGTAGGTTTTATTGTTCGTTCATAATAATGTAGCATACGACATCCGGTTTGATGCCAGTTAATGTACAGTGAAGGCTGGTGCCAACAGTGGGCGCGTAATGTGCACCGCGTGCCAAATGCCGACCGGATCGCTATGCTTTAATGCACTTGCATTAGCTCGTATAGCCTTCGGATTTGTCTATGGTTGGGCTTACATCGAGACGCTTGGGCCAGACGTTTGTTTAATCACGTCTGTTGGACGCGCCGCTCGTATTGTCGAGTCTATTAGATTAGTTTATTTTGGAATTTAAATCACTAGTTTGCTGGTTTACATTCCTAGACTTCCCACTTGGTTCTATTTTAATCTGGTCGGGTTATTGAGATTTCTAAGTTCGTCTTGTTCAATTTGTTCCTGATTCGGAATAAGCTGAATGCTATTTCTAGTTACTGAATAATCCAAATTGATTCATAGCCTGATATTCGTGATTTGGTGTCGATCTATATGTCTGCTAATCTTTCCCGCCTTTTTTAAATTTATTCGAACAGCTATAATTAGAGCCAACTTTACAAATCTTAAATTCAGTAATAACTGTCTGTATTCCAAATAAGGTTTAAAATTTAGCGTGTGCCCATAATTGGTTTGTCGTCTTCGAATCCCGCTCCTTGTATCGTGTACATGTAATCGCGAACTTGGCAGTCGTCTGGCGGCGTATTGCCGGCTATTGGCATGGCGCTGGCAATTTAATATTATTGTAGGCCCATGCCAAGGCTGTGTAGCGGCGGCTAATCGCCAGAGCCGCGCTGCGACCCGGAAAACTCTTCGATACAGATACGGAGTTTTTCATGCTTGTTGCGTTCCACATGTAACTGAATATCAAGATTAATTTATCGTCTAGACTTCGAAACTTTTAAACTTTTTTGTTCTAGTAAATTGTATGTATGTGATTTAAGGCTTAAGTTTTAATTGGTAACTTCAATTCTACGAATAGATGCAATAAAGATATATAATGTATTGATAAATGTGGACGAGCAGTTTAATTTGATTTTTAGATTTTTAAAAACCGAATGTGTTTGCAGTTCGGTCCGGAGGCCGGCGGCACGTGGCGCTGGGAGGAGCCTCGCAGCCCGGAGGCGGCGCAGAGCCCGCGCGCGCTCGTGCCGCCCGCCTGCTTCCCGCCACGACACCCGCGGGCCTTCGCCAGCTACAGGTCGGTTATTTCTACCCTCTTTTATTTAATGGCTTTGCAGTGGCGTGCCTAGGGTTTTGGAGTAGGGCAAGCCGAATATTTTTTTTCGTTTAATTAATATTATTTAACACAAAGTTACTAAGAACGAAGAAAATTAATTTATAATACGTCGGCAAACCTTCAACACAATCTTAAGATTAAAACAATTAATATAGATTACTTGTGAACATGCATCCGTAACTTTTCATTGCATTTCTATTGCCGTCACTATTCTGTGGTGCCGTGTTAGACTTCGAGGTTAACCGAAATTGCAGACAGAAATTATTATTAACGCATTCATGTTTAAATGTTTTTCTGAATTTAAAATAATAGATTGCCTTTTGAAAGGACCACCTAAATTAATGAAAATTTAAAGCATTATAATCCAAACAATCTAACACACAAGACGTGTCATTTAAAAACATATGAATCACGATTGTTTAATAGCTTTAAAGGGAGCATGTAGTAATAAAAGTACGTAGTTTATTAAACTGACCTGAAGAAATGTCTATTGTGATTTACCGCGACTTACTAAATGTACAAACCCGGCATAGATTTCGCGCCGGTTTATTTTTCAATATAATTGAATGAATTTACCTTTTTACCGGCAATGAACGCTTTCACCATCGCACTCAAACCATCACAGAAAACAATACAACTCATAATAGTATCAAAAAGTTTAAATAACATAAAAAAACTAAACATTAACCTTAAACAAAACACATTCACAACTCATAAATCATAATATAAATGAAGTTAGTAGAAATATGTGCTGTATTGCCAGTAAACGTGAAATAAACAATACAAAAGATACAATTTATTAAAAGAAATATTAAAACTTCATTATTTGTTCTAAAAAAAATATTAGAAATAATTTCAAAAAGGAACCAACTTAATTTAATAACAATAGATATAATTGATTTAACAAATAATCACGTGACGACCATGCAACGCACGATGTTTTTACATCATCAAGGCCGAAGCCGGGCATTTCGTGTACAGTAAACAGCTATATAACATATCTATAGCTATACATTCGTAGCGATCGAGTAATATCATTTCCCCATACAGTTCACGCGTTGCTAGAAGCCCCGTAAAAGCACACGAGAGAGAAAAGGATAGATATATGTGCTGTGTGCTCCGTCTTTTAAAGTTCAGTATAGTTTTAATGAATGAATATTACGCGGCGCTTCGGCGCTGGCGTCTCATTGAATAGCGGCGCGGTAAATTCAAAAAATTTAAATGCTAGATGTTTTCTAATAAATGACTGTTGTATTGAATGTAATAGTTTGTATTCAATATGGAGTAAATACGTATTATGTAGGGCAAGCCGGGCTTTTGGGCTTGTATGGAAGTACCGCCACTATGGCTTTGGTGTACTTTTTGCTACGAACTTAGATTTCATAAGTACATTCTAGGATGTGGATGGAGTTTAACTTGATGGTTCATAGCAAGTGCTTAGATTTTCAACTTCAAAGCCTTTTTGAACTGTCTGAATTCGAAAATTCAATTCTCTTGAGATATTCTCATCTCTTTTAGATATTTAGGGCCCAGAACCTAATCTGATCGTACTTTTTTTTTTTTTTTTTTTTATTGCAATGAATGGCGAGACGAGCATGCCATTCGCGTGATGGTAAGCGATACGACCGCTCATGGACAGTAGCAAAACCAAACAACACCATGAATTACAAGGGAATGCTTGGAATTCCACTGCGCTCGCCATCCTGAGACATAAGATGTTAAGTCTCAATATGTCCAGTAGTTACTCTGGCTACAATGTCCTTCAAACCGGAACACAACAGCGCATTAACACTGCTGTTTGGCGGGAGAAATCGACATTGCGGTGGTACCCACCCAGGTGGCCTCTCACATATGAGAGACCTACCACCAGTAAAACGTAACATTAACAAGTTATTAGAACCAATTTCTCTTATGTTAATCTGTTTTACTTTAGGCACGTAAATTATAAAATGCTTCATAAAATCGTTTTGCTTTACAAACCACGAAACTTCCTTAATGTCTCCAGTCCTATAATCCTTATTCAAGTAACTTGGCAATCTCACGGGTTCTTATATTGCCACCTATCCTGGGTGTCTTTAATATTATAACTTTGAACTTTGTTTAGCGGCGTATAGCCCCATCTACACGGGGAGTTTCTCGCCTCGAAGATAAGATTATCGTAAGGTTATAAAAAAAATCGTCATGTAAACGTCACAACGCAATCTATGGAGATGTCATCGTGATAATGCCATACGATTTTCGCTATACCAACTCTCTCCGTGTAAATGGGGCTGTATATCTGAAGTCTTATTATACCAAACTTGTTTCTAACTCGTTAAAAAATAAAGTGCTTGAAAAGAATATTTTGATGGGCAGTTTTGATTATCCGATATTGTTTGTTGCAGTGAAAGTGCACAGCCTGGTCCGGGATGGCCGGAGGAGTCCACATCAGGGCAAGGCATCACCGACCTCGTGGCTTCCTTAGTGAGTACACCTTCATTACTATTTGTAACTCTTGTATAGAAATTATATTTAATTCTGATTAATTGGAGGTAGTTGTAAAAATTTTGATGCTGAGCTGTGAAGTTAGATGTATAACTGGCGCGTGTTTCAGAAGGCCCTGGCGATGCCGGCTCCGTCGGCGAGTGGGCGCTCCATGTACGCGGCCGTGCCGCCGCCCGCGCGCCTCAGCTACGACCAGCTCGAGAAAGTGGTCCGTAAACGTTTTTGAACCTGGTTTTTTTTTTTTCATCTGACGAGTTTAGTTTCTTGGACTAAATATTTAAAAAAAAGTTTCCCTTGCAATACAGGAATAAGGTAGTTATATTTTTTTTGTCGTGTATTTGTAAGTAATTTGTGTTTGGCAGGTGGAGCCACACTGGGCACCGGATCATACCGGCGGCGCCTCCGCCAGAGATAACCGTGCCAATCTACTACCACGTCGCGCGTCTTTCTGTAAGTTTTGTATTTTCCAATTTCGCGTATTTTCAGCGGTTTGAATTAAGATTTTTTTCAAAAGTCTTTGTAATTAAGCTTGTTAGATTGGATCAGTGAGTGGATTGGTTCCGTTGCAGGCGGCGCGGTGTCGAGCAGCCGCGCGCGGCCGGAGGTGCTGGTGTGGAGCGGGGCGCTGCCGGCGCGCAGCGCGGAGCCGGCGGGGGGGTTCTCCCCCAAGGTGTTCCTGGGCGGCCTGCCCTGGGACATCACGGAGCACGCGCTCATGCACACGCTGCGCCACTTCCACCCAGTACGGTCAGTAGACATTACTTATCCTCATGGTGTTCGTGCGTTTAATATTTTAATTTGTACAAATTAATACTTATCCTCATGGTGTTCGTGCGTTTAATATTTTAATTTGTACAAATTAAGCTCTTCTGTCCAACTAAGTTTTGATTATACAATAAAATACCAATATGTATTAACGTTGGGGATTTTACTACTTTCAATGAAATAATTTTACTCTTTTATTGAGCGAAACTACTAGACTAGTCTAGTGTACTAAACTGAGCCTTCAACGTTGTGGTGCCTATACTATGTAATACAATGTAAATGAACGCTATATTTAGTGTTTGCATTCGAAATATATGCATCGCGGTTATTTGCACCCCTGATGGATACCACTGCTGTAGCATCCAGCATCTTAAATTAGCACATGTAGGTGTTTGCGGAGTTTCTTCCAACATGTTGCAGTATATATAACTAGGTGGGGCTGCCTTCATTGTAACGGTGATGTGTAACTCGGTATGTATGTGTGCAGCGTGGAGTGGCCGGGGCGCGAGTGCGGCGGCGCGTCCCCGCGCGGGTACGCGTACGTGACGCTGGAGAGCGAGCGCCGCGTGCGCGCGCTGCTGGCGGCCTCGCGCTGCGACGGACGCGACTGGTACTACCGCATCGCCTCGCGCAAGATGCGCACCAAGGAGGTAGGTTACACTTTTCTACTTCATTTTACTTCCAAATATTTCTAGGCTTCAAAGAAAATGCTTAATTTTAAAACGTTTCTTTATTGTATATTGACATATATGCGTGTTAAAAGACAACTCAACTTGAAAAATGTCCATTTAAATTGACATGTAAAAAGTTCAGAACATGTACAAATGCATCAAATACTATTTTTATCAATTGCCCAGGTAGGGCCTTTACTAAAATTGTGTAAATATCTCGAGTTGGATCGTAGTGGAATGCCAAGTATTTCTTTGTAATTCATGGTATTTGGTTTGCTTCTGTTCATGAGTGGTCGTATCATGGCATGCTCGTCTCCATTAGTTGCAATAAACAAAATGGCGTTGTGCAGGTGCAAGTGATTCCGTGGGCCGTGTGCGACTCGAACTGGGTGAGCGGCGGCTCGGCGCGGCTGGAGCCGGCGCGCACGGTGTTCGTGGGCGCGTTGCACGGCATGATCAGCGCCTCCGGCCTCGCCACCATCATGAACGACCTCTTCTCCGGCGTCGTGTACGCAGGTATGTATATTATAAGCCTTAAATATGCTTAGTTTGTCTATCACAAAAAATACTTAACATATCAAGTATTAAGTACAACACGTTGCCCTAAGCTTGTAATTATCTACGTTATACGCAACCGGCAATTTATACATTTAGCGCTGTAGTAACTATCGTATTACTCTAAAGAATTGTAAAGTGACTAGTCTCTTGTAGAATTAAAAAAGAAGAATTTTCGCTTCAACCATTTGTGCTTCCAGGCATCGACACTGACAAGAACAAGTACCCGATCGGCTCGGGTCGCGTGACCTTCAACAACGTGCGCTCGTACGTGCGCGCCATCTCCGCAGCGTACATCGAGATACGCACGCCAAAGTTCACTAAAAAGGTACGGGATCCGGATTCTTATTCGAACATAATATGGCGTTGTTTTTTAAATAAACTGTTTTTTAAAACGTTTTTGTTTTAGGTACAAGTAGACCCGTACTTAGAAGACTCGATGTGTTCGGTTTGCAACTTGCAGCAAGGACCCTATTTCTGCCGCGAACCTACATGCTTTGGGTAAAATTATTACTATTACCTTTTTCCACACTTGGTTAATCTTAAATTATTTTTGTCAAATGTCATGTTTTATAGCAGAGTACTGAAGAAAGTATGGTTGCAGGTATTTTTGTCGTTCCTGCTGGTCGTGGCAGCACAGCGCCGAAAACCACAAGCCGCTGATGCGCAGTTCCAAGAGCGTGCAGGGCTCCGCCCCCAACGGACACGGGGCTACTGGGCAAGCGCCCTCTCCCCCCGCTGATAGGGTGCCTGCGCTCTGCCTTAATGGTGGCAACGGCATGTACACCACGACTAACGATGGTTAGTAGGCAACTGTTCTATTTGTTATAACTTTTCTGAATGTAGGCAGACTTGGTTTTCTATTTCGACTATTAGATGCCTTGGCTAGTTTACTCTAAATGTAATGGAGCTAATTTTGTCCCTGTGCGTGTAGGCACGCCGTCCCCCGCAACAAGCGGCGCCAGCGGCACGAGCGGCGCGAGCGCGGGCGACGCGGAGGCGGCGGCGGAGGCGGGCTGGCCGCCGCGCTGAGGCTGGTGGCGGCCGCGCCCCTCGCCCCGCGCCCCCGCCGCCACCACCCCCCTCACCACCATCACCATCCCCCGCGGCGCCGGAGCGAGGCGGCGATGTTGAACGTGCATGTTGGCCGCCCACGCTCAATGGCGATAGTTGTCGAGTCGCTATTAAGTTGGGCGCTTCGCCAGCATTCCAGCTTAGTTTAAGGTTGATTACTGACTGCACTGGAATGCCAAATTCTAATGCTTATTCGGATAAATTGACAAACGTGGTTCACACATCGCTTCGAGTACTAAATTTGACGTTTATTCCAATGTTTCAGTGCGGTCCTTTCAATTGATAGTTTTAATTGTAATCAAATTGTGGCGTTTTGCAATTTTTCCTAGTTCTATTACGATGGCTGAAAAATTGTACAAGTGTCAAGATTGATTGGTTTTAGTGTTAGAAAAATTGTCTTTTGAATTATCTAATTTTAAATTGTATAATCGATATACGATCTGCCATATCGACGGCAAGCCTCGCACACAATTGTATCTCTTCATATGAATTTGATTATTTACTAGACTAATGGTTAATGGGACTGAATTATAAAATACAGCTTCACAGGCCGCGGGCAAAATTCAAATATTTAATATTGTAAAGTAATATCGATACGCCGCCTGCGTAGTCAACACCGTGCCTCCTAGTTAGGTGATTTTTAAGTATTTTAATACGCCTGTAGGCTGTCCACTGTTAAGATTTTAATAACATTTTTAAGCTTTTAAAATGTAATCGTGATTTTATAGGGTTTTAGGAAGCAATAGATAAATGAATTGATTTTAACTGATCGCTTGTTACTTGATTTTAAACTAAATATACGAATGTTATTGGAAATAAATATTAACGAATCATTTGAGCCGTTTTACTTGTGCATCCTCTTCATACACACCACACATGTACAATACTAACAATTGGTCTGGCTTACACCAATAGAAACGCTTCGTGCCACAAGTTTTAAGAATCGAGCAGTTCATTGTCGAGAAAGAACCATTTTCGAATGACTGATCTAGATATTGTAACGTGTAGGTGCGCGCGCAGTGTTCTTGAAGATTCGAGATCTTTCAATCAGTGGCGGCGTAAGGTAGGTTGGCACACTGGGCGGTTTCGTATTGAGCACCCCTACCTAAAATATACCTAAACTATACATGCTTACTCCGGACTTTTCGTGCTCGTATAAGATATTGTTTTTTTTTTGAAGGCGAAAAATGAAAAAAAAAAAAAAAAGGTACTCCTTTGTAGGCGACGGCGAGCAGGATCGTGGTCCACGCTCTTTGTTTGTTGTCGCTTGTCGGGTTGTCGTTGTCACCCCTTGGTGCTTGGTACCCGGGGCGGACCGCCCCCATCGCCCCCCCCTTTACGCCGCCACTGCTTTCAATGGAAAAGAGTTGACACATTTACACGTCATTGATATTCAATTTATACGTCTGATATTAGTCTTGTATTCCTGTTCTTTATATTGTACATAGTAAGTGTATATTAAAATTATTTACAAAAGTGTGGATTGTTTTTAAATCCACACACACTTACAGACGCGACGTATGCAAAGCACTGCTCCAAACTTGTATTTAGTTTTGAAATGTATTTCATAATAAAATCCAGCCATATAGTTCTCTACTTATATTGTAAGCTTAATAAGTTATAAGTGATAACACGTGGTCGTTTGACGACAACGTGGTGTGGTTCAGTCGAAGCTCATGCTCATGTCGGAGGTGTTGGTGTGGTCGGCGCCGGCGGGGGCGGGGGTGGCGGGCGCGGGGGTCGTGATGTTCACCTCCGGGAACGGGAACTGCGGGATCTCTTCCTCTGCAACAATATTCATATACAATAATTCATATACAAATCAATCGGCGGCATCAATATTGAGCTTCAAAGCTCGGTGTCATTAAAATGCGTGCCACTGTTGATCCTGGCTTACAGGAGTTGCAGTGGCGGGTGAGGGCGGGACAATCCTATAATAAATCATATCCTTAACTACTGCTTATGTAAAATTGAAAAGTGAGGAATAACAGCTGAGTCAATCGACGATCATTTAGGGCCTACGCACACTGGGACGGAATAGCCAAGTATTTTTTTCTTTACCAAAGGATCTGGAATCTTATCTAGTAGGAATGCGACAAAGAAGACTGACTTAACTTTGTAGAACCTTGAGCTTAGTTACCTTATCCCTGTATAACAATGCAAACCTTGTGCATTGTTATACAGGGATAAGATAACTATTTCGAAAATATAAACATCTGCTTAAGAAATCTATGCAGTACAGCACAAATATTTACTTTGCATTACTTATAAATACGTAAATACGCCATAGTACATGTGCACGGTTCCTAATCATAGCAGTTTGTGATACCACATTGATTAGTGGTCTAGTAGAAGCCTACTTTTGCTTGTAGAGGCATGAATGCGCAAGGAAAGCACCGGAGAGGAATGCCGACGGATTGAAAAGCGAGCCACCACCTGATTATGACACTCGGCCAAGAGAGGTTAAACTGGTTAAACTCATCAACTTGGACAAAGCGAGAAAGATAACTAGCTGTGTCTCCGTTGCATATTTACGTGGAGACACAACATGCATAAACGCATACGTCAGATATGTAACGTATAAATTTAAGATTTATATTATAATAAAGTCTGTTTGTAATTAAAACTTGTTTTCACTTCTCTATCACTACACCACATTTACTTTTACCTACGTATAAGTTTCTACCTTAATATAAGTTCGTACTCTCGATTGTAGAAGAGGCCCGTGCCCCGCAGTAGCTACGTAATATGTACATGCTGACGGATACAGAAAAATAATAAAAAATGGTTGGATTAATATTTTTATAAAATTATCAACTATATCAATACTATGCGGAAAAATTCCACCAAAAAGTACCAGGGCGACAAGACAAGCAGAGGTTTTGTTAAAAATATATCAACAAAATTATGTAGAATATTATTTATCAGAGCACAAAAAGTACGAGGGCGACAGAGCGAGCAAGGAAGGACGTTTCGTTAGACCTATGTCAACAATATTATTATGCGGAATATTTCTTGGAGCACAAAAAGTACTAGGGCGACAGAATAATCAAGGTTTCGGTAAACTTATGTCAACAATATTATGCGGAATATTTCTCAGAGCACAAAAAGTACTAGGGCATCAGAAGAAGCAAGGCGGTGTCGTTAAAACTATGTCTACAATATTATGTGACAAAAATACTAGGGCGACAGAACAAACACGGAAGTAACGTTAAACTTATGTCAGCAATATTATATGGAATATTTCTCACAGCACAAAAAGTACTAGGGCCACAGAACAAGCAAGGAGGTTTCGTTAAACCTATGTCAACAATTATTATATGGAATATTTCTCACAGCACAAAAATACTAGGGCGACAGAACAAACACGGAAGTAACGTTAAACTTATGTCAGCAATATTATATGGAATATTTCTCACAGCACAAAAAGTACTAGGGCGACAGAACAAGCAAGGAGGTTTCGTTAAACCTATGTCAACAATTATTATATGGAATATTTCTCACAGCACAAAAAGTACTAGGGCGACATAACAAGCAAGGAGGTTTCGTTAAACCTATGTCAACAATTATTATATGGAATATTTCTCACAGCACAAAAAGTACTAGGGCGACAGAACAAGCAAGGAGGTTTCGTTAAACCTATGTCAACAATATTATGCAGAATATTTTTCAGAGCACGAAAAGTACTAGGGCAACAGAACAAGCGAGGAGGTTTCGTGAAACCTATGTTAACAATATGCGGAATATTTCTCAAAACACTAACCTAAGCTATGTCATCAATATTATGCGGAATATTTATCACAGCATAAAAAGTACTAGGGCGACAGAACAAGCAAGGCCTAACGAAACCTCCTTAGGTTTCGTTAAACCTATGTCAACAACATGCGGAATATTTCTCAAAACACTAACCTAACCTATGTCATCAATATTATGCGGAATATTTATCAGAGCATAAAAAGTACTAGGGCGACAGAACAAGCGAGGAGGTTTCGTGAAACCTATGTTAACAATATGCGGAATATTTCTCAAAACACTAACCTAACCTAACCTATGTCATCAATATTATGCCGAATATTTATCAGAGCACAAAAAGTACTAGGGCGACAAAGAATAGAGGAGGTTACTGTAGTTATGAGAGTTCTACCCACAGTCCGATGTGGGTAGAACTACAATCTAATATCTACCCACAGTGACATACCCTTCACTTAGAATAATATGTCATTAATTCATTGAAGAGCTTGTCTTGTCAAGTTATGATCATGCCATGAAACGTGTATTTAATTGAATATGTAGATCTGTATTGTGCAAAAGTGTTAAAGAAAAATATACATATATTTATTTTCTTCTAGTTTTTGACATTGTTGTGTTATAGTTCATTAAGGATAAATCACATGTGAAAAGTTCATACGCGATAGAAGAAAATCCTTGATAAATAAGATAAGAAGACAAATATAGAATTTCGGGTGTAGGATAGGTAGGATTTACTTCTAATGATATTGATACCAGGTTTAGAATTATTATGTATTTTATTCACATATATATAACATATAAAAAGCGAGGTAGCGAGGTCGTAAGGGGCCAGACGCGGCTGCAATCATGTTCACGGTGGTCGCAGGTACAATTCCCAGGGCACATCTGACTTTTCGGAGTCATATGTATATTGATATTGTCAATCACCACGTTCTATAATAGTGAAGAAAACCTCCATCTACAATATAAAGTACGCCAACCCACACTAGACGACTATGGACATGGCCATAGTCCCCGTGGTGGACTATGGCCCTCTCAATCATCCTCTTGATTTAGAGGAGGCCCGCGCCCTGTCATCATCATCATCATCAGCCCGTTGCAGTCTATTGCTGGACATAGGCCTCTCCCAAGGTACACCACAGAGCCCGGTCTGCTGTTTTACACATCCAGTCGCTGCCGGTCCTCTTGTGCAAGTCGTCCCACCATCTGGCCAGATGACGTCCCACGGTACGTTTGCCAAGACGCGCCCTGTATTGGGTCGTATATGGACTGGATATATATATTTAATCAAGAAAATGAGAAAATATCGATAAATAAATAAATACACCCAACAGTCACATACATAGTCCTGACCACACACTAAGATCGAGTCTTGTATCGTGGATATCAGAAACTACAAGAGACTTTTCGGTCTCACAAACACCTACACCCGAAACAAATACCTGTGGATCACACAAACATTTGTTTCGGTGCGGGGATCGAACCCGCGGCCTCTCGTTTCACAGGCGGCATCTAACCTACTGCGCCACGGAGGCTGTCAAATGTACAATATTTTAAATGTGCAATTTCATTTTCCATTGTAGCCAATTTCTCCCGTCTCCTTTATGTTGTAAATTGATCTTCTGGCATCACCGAGATTTCTTGCCACAGTATTGGAGAGCGCGGCGCGGCGCGTGGCGGGATGTGTTGGCAGGCAGCTGGAATCCTCGAGTATCGAAGCAGTCTGTACGCTGACCTGTGCCTAAATCCTCTGCCATTTCGTGGCCTATGTAGGCCTTTATTGGTGTATCTAATAAACTGTATCGAGTATTATTGGATACATAAACCGCGTTATAAGATTGATGATTTAAAGTGTGTGTTCCGTAACGGTGGTAATCTGAATCACTGAACACAATATAATCAATTCATTATGAAATTACCACTTACATGACCAATAAAATAATTTAATTTCATCAATCATGCCATTCACTGCAATAGCCGTCAGAAATTGTAGTTTGCAACATGCTATAGTAAAACACTGATAATTGATTGGAACTGATTAAAAGTTAATGGCCAGTCGTGAACCCTTAAAAGTCGGTAAGTATTGAGATAGCAGTGTAACATACCGGTGAGTGCGGCATCGAGGCGGTCCAGTATGGCGTCGAGCAGCGCCTGCGCCACGGCGTCGTCGGGGTCCTTGGCCAGCGCCGCGTGCAGCGCGTCCGCCGCCGCCGCCTCGCGCCCCAGCAGCGCCAGCGCCAGCGCCGCCGCCGCCAGCGACCCCGCGCGCCCGGGCCGCAGCGCCAGCGCGCGCCCGTGCCAGCGCAGCGCCTCCTCGGGCCGCCCCAGCGCGCGCGCGCTGTGCCCCAGCGCGTCCAGCGTGGCCGCCCACGCCGCCGACACCTCCCCCTCGCCGCCTGCGCCGCCCGCGCCCTCCCCCGCGCCGCCCTCCTGCGCCGCCTGCAGCGCGCACAGCCACAGCCGGTGGGCCGCGGCGTAATCCCCGGCCGCGTAGGCCGCGGCGCCCGCCTCGTGCGCCACGTGGGGCTCGCGCACGATGCTCGCGATGCGGTCCCAGCCGCTTCGGTTCTCCGAGTCTGACTCCTCGTGAATCGCGTCTATTGCACTCTGTCAATAAAATATATTGTGAAAAAAGCGTTTTTATTAATCCGGCTCGCAGGACCAAAAATCGATAAATTTATAAATGCGAATTAAAAACACACAATACTATGCAACTATAACTATTTCAGTAATGTAAATATATCATAATGTGAATATTTACACCTCTGCGTTGTTGTGCAGTGCTGCGGCTCGGTAGAGGAACCGTTCGCACATGGACACGTTGTTCAGTAGCGAGCACTCGATGCCCACGTACAGCGGCGGCAAGTGGCACCCGCTCATCAACTGACTAGCCTGCAAACACAAATACACAAAAATATTTAAATAGTTTCCGGAATAAACTGGAATTTGATTTAAAAATTATTTTCCTTTTATATTAATACGAACTATTCATTTATTTTGTTTCTAATTTACATTTGTATATTAGCCTTTACATCTTCGATCAAATATTTGATTATTTTTCTACATCTCGTAGTTCAAAATACAAATGTATAAGTACAAGCAACCTTAGCTACTTTAGGCATGTGATTTTGTTCCCGATCCTGTATCTAGTATATACAGGGTATATCAAGACTGCGACCGACAACAATGGACCTAAAAATTTCTGAAAAAAACTGTCAAATTTTTTTTTTGCAATTTTTTTAAAATCATTCTGTTTGGGTGCTACATACCTAGTTTTTGCGAAAAAGGAATTTAAACCCTAACGTAACATTGCGTGTTTAAAAATAAAAAGGTGTAAATCATTATTTTAGGAAAACTATATATTTATCATCCAAATATGTATCCGATAAGTAAAAATTACAAAAATAAAATTGTCGATTTTTTTTTTTGCGAAATTTTTATATAATTGTGTCTGAAGTAACTAATACTACCACCTGGCTTCGTTTTCGGTCGCAGTCTTGATATACCCTGTATTATTGATCGAAGCTTTACACCGTTATATTTCGCATTTAAGCCTTTGCTTCTTCAATTAAATATCCAACAAAAATACGTCACGAATAGATATATTTCTTATGACTGTATTACCTTGAAGTAAGCAGCCATGGCCTGGTCATGTTCGTTGTCTGCGGCGAAGCTGTGTCCGTAGGCGACCCACACGCAGCCCGCACTGGGTTCTAAGCTCTTCGCCTTGTTCAGGTACCGACGAGCCAGCTCGCTTTTACCTGCGAACAACGGATTGTTATAATATTAAACTTTATGTTCCAGTTGCGTAGAGGAAATTTGACGATGTCAACGTTCAAAGTTATTGTCAAAATTATTTGATGATTATTTTCGAGAGTTTAATTAATGATTATAGATAGGTAGTAGGCAATAGCATTATTTTTAAGAGATAATTGATTTTAAGAATTTATTTGATATGTATATGGAATCAAAGTTTATGAAAGGAAATCGGAGATTGTAGAATTAAGAAACTTCTATATAGAGTGACTTTGACATATCATGTAAATACCTATAAGAAAATAGTAGCACCCGACAGCAAACCACGAGGTCCAGTTCCCGGGGTAGGCGTCGACCAGCTGGTGCGCGAAGGCGAAGAGGTCCGCGGCGCGGCGCAGCTCCACGAGGCAGGCGGCGCGCACGTCGGCGCAGCACCACGGGTCCGCGCGCGCCAGCGTCGCCAGCGCGCCCGCCCAGCCGCACGCCGCCGCCTGCCGCCGCGCGCCGCACGCCGCCGCCTCCAGCGTGCGCGCGCGCACCGCCTCCGCGCCCTGCACACACAGGCCTACTGTACCCGCGCGCCGAACTGCCACTGAACACCATGCTTCATCACGTACTTGAATCGTACGTACGTTATGAGCCATGGGGCAAAACATATTGGGTCTTTGATGATCTCACATACGGAACGAAATAGGACAAAATTACCGTCGGTTTACGACAGTTTCTTGTGTGACATTAGTAGCACCCTGATTGAGCCACTGTATTTCTATAGTAGTCTAAAGTATGTTTCTATAGTGTGGTTTTACCAAAATGAACTCTTGCCTTTTTACATTTCAACTTAGGAGATAATTTAGCAATCAATACTTAGAAATCGATAATAATAATTATCACGGGATTAAGACACAATCAAATTGATTACGGAACTTAAATACAGTGTGTACGTACGGGGCAGTCGTCCCCGGGCGCGTGGTGCGCGAGCGGCGCGGGCGCGGGCGCGGGCGCGTGCGTGCGGAAGCGCTGCGCGTAGGCGCCGCGCACCAGCGCTCCCTCCGCCGCGCCCAGCTGCCGGCTGATCGACAGCGACTCGATCAACTCGCTCTCTAGCGACACAGCACCACATATACACTTCATCAATATTTCTAAATATATATGTCACGCGATAGTAATGCATGTCATTGAAAACACATCAAAATAATTATAGTACTTGTAGATTTCAAAATAGGGTTAAAACTATCCAAGTGATATCTAATTCGTTAAGTCCCCACAGGGATACTATTAAGCGTATTTATAATGCGTATTTATAGTGCACATCTTCGAAAATTTTGGATTCCTTACTTCTCATCCTAAAATAAGATTCTAATTATTTTTTCCTTATCTTACCGACTCTCCAACATAATCTATTGCTAAGACAATAAAAAAAAAATGAGCATAAACCTTGTCTGGGCGTGAGTGCGTGCTGGTCGAGCAGCAGATCTAGGGCTTCGTAGCAGGCGCAGTCAGCACGCAGGGCGGTGGCCAGCGCCTCGGCCGCCGCCTCGCGACGCTCCAGCGCGGACAGCGCGCGCGCCTGCGTCACTAGCACCGCGGCTAGTGCGCGCTGGAAATATATATCATCGTCAGCTACAGGATGTTTCTGTCGAACATAGGCCTCTCCCAAAGATTTTCACGTGTTGGAAGCGACCGAGATCGAAAACAAACACATGCACGGCATAAAAGTAAGAGTAACCTCAAGCAATAAACTTCAAAAAGTTCACAAATACAATAACTGTCATTGGATAATGTCTTACATTGTGGGTTTGGTCCGTGTTCTTTGGTTCAAGCAGCATTGGGTCACACTCCTCTAACAGATTGAGTGCTGCAGAGTGTTCCCGCGCTGCTAGGTAAGCTCGCATCGCTACACCGAGACACAATAAGTGCCGCCTATAAATATATTTTTTATTAAGTTTTCATTTAGCTAAGAAATGTTGTAAAGCATATTTGTTCTTTTCTTATTTCATTTTAGGCAGCTACAATAGTTTTATTAAATTACAACAATTATCTAATTTTTTTTTAAACTGTACTTTATTGTATCAACCCATAAACATCCCACTGCAAAGTCACATGTGGGCCTAGTGCGGGTTGATGGACTTTACATACTATACAAATTCTTGCAAATCACTATGGTATTGAGGTTTCCTCACAATGTTTTGCTTCACCATTATATTTTTTTAAAGATGAAATTTAAATTTTCTCATAATTATTTTAGCAGTTAACAGGTATCATTAAATATATCTCACTTATGAAGGTTCCTGGAGGTGACAGCATGGGCAGCCCTGTGGAACTCTCCTCTTGCAAGCATGGCACTAGCTAACAGCCACACATCATCACCACTCGCTCCCTCGGGACCACCATCTGCGGCTGCCGCTGCTGCATCTGCCCAGAAGAATGCACTGGTCCATTGGCCCTGTTGAATTGTAATTCAAACTTTATTACTAGTTAACAAACTAGTTAAATTGTTGTTGATATAATTAAGAAAAGTACAAGAAAATAACTAGTGTCTATATGTTTGAGTCTTAACATAATAATAGTTATAGTACAAAATTTATGTTGATGTAATATGTAATATTGCTGCTGAATATAGACCTTCCCCAAGGATCTCCACATCAATGTGTTGGCCTGTCGACCAGCGGCTTACTGTTGAGGTAATACTTGGCTTCAATCAATGTTACTTTATTCACTGACTCTCATATGAGCTCTTTCAATTAGAGAACTTATGGAGGGATAAGAGGTAAAATATATTGTAAAGTAAAATCCAATTAATATGTCGAGACCTCTTAAATAATCTTTGCCAAGTAGTTACACATAAACAATATTAGTAATGGAAAATCTTACCAATTCAAAGTACTGTTTGACTAAAGAGCGCATAAAATCGATGTTGAGGCATACGTCCACACTGGCCCTGCCGGTCTGCGCCGCCTTCGCCATCTAGCATGTACCAATCAAACGTAGTGAATACAAAACAAACTTGTATTTAACTTGGCCGACACTTCACTTTCAAGTTTGTAGACCACAACAACAACAAGGTTTTCACTGTTTAGACGTCACGTAGTGTACATATAATGGGGATAATAAGTAATAATACAGTAAAAACTTTAAATTACTTTGTAAATAAGCATTGATTTCGTTTATCCCGCTGCCTAATAAAATGACAGTTAAAATCTTTGACCTGCTTCAAATGTCAAATCGGTTTTTGAACGGTGAAAAAAATCATTATAACGTGTAATAACCGGTAATAAATTATAACCACAAATGTTATTTAACACTGATGTATCGTTTTCGAGACATCCCTAGTAAGAAATATAATACGCCTAAAGTTAGAAGTCCACTTTTCGTACCAAGGCGTTCGTATCTATGCCATAATCGCTGTTAGAAATTTATCTGCGTTTCAATTTACCTGGGTTCACCCATGCTGTCAAATGATAGATTTGAATTTTGATGACGGAAAGAAAAAGGTTATACATAGAAAAAGAGGGAATAGGCTGACTAATTTTATTTATTAATATTTATAATTGAAAAGTATTTAGACAGCCGTAATTATTGTCTTTAAGTGTTTTAATAGGATATTAACTTTAGTTTTGTGAAAAGTCTGATAGCTCAAAGAACGCAACGTGTCTTAGGTTAGGCCGTTGGTGAAACATGTTCATACAGTACTTGAAATAACATGACTGAAAGGAAAATGTGCAAATTCTACAATTTAAACGTGCCTGAACGACGTTCCGCTGAAGGTGGCGGTGTTGTGCCCAACCATGGTAACAACGAAGATGAGGACAGAGGCCCCGACGACGTGCTGGCGCCGCCGGTGCCGCCACACGAGCACAAGCTCGAGTACAGCTACTGGATGTGGTTCTCACGGCGCCTGCCCACGCGCGACTCGGCCTCCGCTACGGGCTACGGGCAGGTCTGTTCACGACAGTGTATCTCATGATAGCTACTTCTGCTTTGTAAATAACATCCGAAATGCATCTTGCATTCAATATTCTTGTATGTTGTTATTAAACAATATATACAATGACAGGTTAACATTAAAATTGTGAGGTGTAACAGGTTAGTTTCACATTCAAATTGAATAATACTTTAAGGTTTTAGTAATTTATAATCTAAGTGAAGCAGTGTTTAACAATACCCTTATCATATAAATACAAGATAAACAAGCATTATTCTCGATTACAGAAATAATTATCTTGACATTAAAGAATATTTAAATATAAGAAATATGACACATGTGCAAAGGTAAATAGCTTCTGAATTTTGAATGGCTTTATACATTCCATGCCAACCCAAGTAACCCCTGGAAGTAATTATAAGGGATTGGGCAATACATATTCAGAAAACTAAATTCTGTGAATAAGTTGGTGTTATAATAGAAGACACCTGTTGACCTACATTCCCACTTAAATATAAGACTGAAAAGATACCATAAAATCATGTTTCTAATACATTTTCTGGGTATAATGTGTTCCTATATACCAATTTAGAAACCTTATTGCAATGTTTTGTAAGGTTTTCATTCATCTTTACCTAGCAGTAGGCATATTGTTAGACATAAATCTCTACAATAAAATTGAGTGTTGTCGTCAATATTTGTCACCTTTAAGTAAAACTCAGAGCCTGTATAAGTTTCATACATTTTCTTTTACAAATTTGGTAAACACTAATTGAAGTAGTGTAATAATTAGAAGCAGAGTCATAATGTAATTAAATTGGAATTATATTCGTAAAGGTTTTTGTTTTAAATGAAAGCTCAATACATTTCTTATCATATAATCTTTAGACGAGTGTATATTTTTTTCATATTTAAACTTATTAGTATTAAGTTCAGAAACATCTATGAATGGTTGGTGATACAGATACATCTATGAATATATTCTGATGACATTGACAATTTGAGTAAAGGATAAGGAGATGATTCTCTCCATTGATGGTTATATTATCATAGTATAAGATCTTAATAAGCAGAAGTTAAATAGGCACCTTTTCCTCTGAGAAATTAACTCTTTTATTTTGAATCGAACACCTGTTTAAAGTTAATTTCATTAAATACATGAATTAAAATATTTTTAACTTGTCTAGCTAAAGAACATAACTTTAAATAGGTTATACATTTTTATGACAAGCTTTATATTTATTAATTATTAAAAATTGGCCTTCACTATTGTTAGAACTTATATGATAAAGCCTACATATTAGAAACATTCTGTATATGTATGAATGCATTGTTATCATGTTGAATATGAATAATTTGCTACCAGGCTAAATTCATAATTGAGGCATGGTCTATAAAAAGAGTGTTTATGTAATCTTCATTGATATATTTCAACTCGTGGACCAAAACAAAACAGTGTAGAAAATATCTGTTTTTGGAAAGCCTATATATTTTATCACATGACAGTACTCTGGAATGTTATATGTATCCCAATACACTATAACATGCCACTTATTAACACCTTATCAAGCCAATTTATAGTCGCTGTTTACATTGAATGTGTAGATTTTTTAAGGCCAGTGTTTTTGATGTTTTTCCGCTTGTTGGTTATAATTTAAATCTATTGTGAGTATAATTAATGGATAGCACCCTGTTGACTATTTTAATGGTTTATGTTTACTTTGTAATGAACAAAAATAGATATTGAAGTATAAAACTAGTATAACCCATTGAATATATCCATTAATATTGTTAGAGAACTAGAATTCAGTAGTGAAATCCATGAAGCTTGTATGGACTACAAGTCCACTTGTACTTGAACTACAATGTGAAAACTTATATGGCTAAATTATGTATTACAAATGATTAATTTGCAAAGCCAGTTTAACCAATATGCTTTTGCCATACTCAGTATTAGAACTTTTCTTCTTTATACGACAGAAGCTATTAAGCTTTGAAGGCAAAATACATGAAAGAAACAAATGCTTCCATCACAAGCAAAGATTCCAATATAGCCATACTATCTGGTATAACCTCACAACCAAATAACTGAATCACTTATGATGAGTTTGGTACCCTCGACTCGACTGCCTTGGTGGCGTAGTTGTACTACGACTCACTACTACAAAGCTCAGGTCTCGGGTTCGAATCCCGGGTCGGGCAAAGTGATATTGGGTTTTTCTATTTATTATCAACCCGGAATCAGGAATTTGTGCCCAATATGGCGATAGGCTCGACCCCTATCACATCATGGGACAGAACATACAAGGCGAAATCTGGGTGTCCTGGTGGCGCCTCTGCCTACCCCTTCTGGCATAAAGGCGTGAGTTCATGTATGTATGTATGTATCTAAATATCATGATGACGCCGGGCTGCCGTCGCTGGCCGCCTACGAGTGCAAGGTGCACTACATACAAAATATTTGCTCTTAACAATGACCTAAATTAAGTAATATTTTAGACTTATTACTAAACAATAATGTTTGTGGACGGCCACTATACCCTACAGATTGTTGACGCGTAAGGGAGAAAGGAAGGAAGTTTAGGATGTCGGCGTAAGAGAGAAAGGGTGACCTTTTAAAACTATTTACCGTCTAGCGAAGCCGGGGCACATTACTTATGAATAATAAGTGCAGTTCTCTATGCACTAAAAACGCCTTAATAAGCCTATAATATTTGCTTCATGTCTAAGTATTGTTGCTTTGTCAGCAACGTAATACGAGGAATATACAAAATTAGTTGTAGTTTAAACAAAAATATGTATTATGTGTGAAGAATCCAATTTATGTATTTTTTACTAACTTTTCTGTAGAGCAATGTTGTACCTTCTCCATTTTCAACTAGGATCAACATTCAACATGCATTGAAATTAAATCCTTATTATGATACTGCTCCTAATTTACTTTTGTTAGTTATATTTGGTATTTTTTAAATTAAAAGCACCTCAATTCATGCTACAAGTAGGAAAGGTAATCTATTAAATTTCCTAGATACTGTGTATCCCTTTCTGACCTGTTCCATGCTGGGTCCGCAGGCGCTACGTCTGGTGGGTCGCGTGGCGAGCGTGGAGCAGTGGTGGGGGTTGTACACACACCTGGCGCGGCCGTCGGAGCTCCCGCCGTTATCCGACCTACACCTCTTCAAACTGGGCATCAAGCCCATGTGGGAAGACCCCGCTAACGTCAACGGAGGGAAATGGGTAAACACATAAACCTTACCTTCAGATTGTTTTTATTCTGACACAATGAAAAGATTTTTATTCTGATTCGATAATATTGACACAAAAACGGATGTTACAAAAGGAAGTCGTTTCCGACTGGTCACTGGATAGCCTTGCTGGACGCCTATATTTAGCAGTGGATTTACCATGTCTGAAGATAATGAAAACAACTGCACTGAATCTGATGGCGAATATAGTACCGTCCTTATTCCGCCTTTTTTTGGACATAAATATAATTAAATGAGATGGCATCATAAGATTTAAACTGTAAAATATTCGCGAGCCATATAGTTGCGATAGGTGCTACATAGATAAAGATAGCCGAGTTAGAAGTGGACTAGACTGGTAAATCAGAGGTTTGTGCCCAAAATACAACCCGCACTTCGAACTTCGAAGTAACGTTACATAATTCAGTCTGATATATTGTTGATTATGTATCAATACTTTAATTGAAATTCACAGGATGATTAAATAAAATATCAAAGTGTATCTGACCTGCATTGCCCCTGATTTAAATTTAAAATGTGGATAAAAAACAAAGCATGTTTACAAGATATACTGCACAATTAACTCTTTATTAGCATACCGAACTTGATTCTGTACAAGTTTAGAATCGATAAGATGGTATTGCAAGAAATATGCGGTATGATGTTGCAATTAAAATTATTTTCAATTAAAAAATACGCAATGGATAACCGGTCGTGGTGACCCACACAAGTGTGTTTTTAGTCTCTGTATATTCGGTAAGCAAGCGGGTATCAATAAATGTAGCGACAAGCGAAAAATCTTACTCCAGTGGATGCGGTGCGATCACTTTGTCATACCAGCGTAAAAAAATCTTGGTTGTTCTAAACCCTGTTTAAGGGGTGTATAGATCATTTCTTTGATAGCATATGTCGAGAGCCGCTGGCAGCTGGCCACTAAAGCAAACCCTAGTAAAGATACTAATGGTTCTTCTAAAAAACATTGATTGTGTCGGCAGGTGGTGAGACTACGTAAAACACAGACGGGGCGCGCGTGGGAGGACCTGTGCATGGCGATGCTCGGCGAACAGTTCATGGTGGGGCCTGAGCTGTGCGGAGTTGTACTCTCTGTGCGCTTCCAGGTAAGAGCCGCCAGCCTAATACACTTAATGGCTTCTTTCGTTCAGTGAGACGGTGTATGGTTCGTGATGTGGATTCCCACAGAAATGCATTTGGTATGAGCTTGCCATTTTAGTGGCTAAGGACTGGAATCGGGCCGCCTTTTTTTATATCTTGGGTTGGAATTACTTCCCAACTTATTATTCTGCTGTTACCTTCAGCGAAGTTCGGATGCCGGCTATATCAGTCTACTCTTACAGAGTTGCAGATGAAAACTTAGGTAAAATTCTCTTAGCTATATTGTAGTCGTTTTGCACTACATGTTATCTTCTTTACTATAAAAAATATGTAATTTATGAAATAGATCATTGGGGCAGGCCCATGTAAACTTGAGGCTCATACTGATGAAAATATAATTGGTGGCAGGACGACCACCTGGCGGTGTGGCACCGGACGGCGTCGGACACGACGGCGGCGGCGCGCGTGCGGGACGCCATGCGCCGCATCCTGCAGCTGCCCGCGTCCGTGGCCATCGAGTACAAGGCGCACGGCGACTGCCTGCGCGCCTCCGCGTCGCGCGCGCACGAGCCCGACGCGCCGCCCGAGCCGCACCCGCCCCCCGAGCCGCACCACCCGCGCTCCTAGCCCCCCACCTCGTCTCACTCGCTTCGCACCCGCCCCCCGCCTCACTCACCTTCACCTAGAGGCCGCACCCTGCCCCGTTGAGGCGCATCACTAGATGTACATTACCCTCGATCGATGTTGAACCAGACCCGGCGCGTCCGCTCGCGCGCCACCCACGTGACACGCCTCCATGTGCTTATCATTGTCATTGTGAACTTGAGTGAGATAACGAATTTTGATTATATACACCCCACTGTAGTTCTCACGACGTTGTTGCCAGTATCGGAATGATGTATATAATAATATAGTGTAATTCGATGTGAAGACGCGCGTATGCGAGCATGTATTGTGAGGACGGCCGCTCGACAACCATTGTACAGTGAACGATTCATTTTGTCAACTCGCAAATGAAACGTAAATAAAAGAAAATAAAAATCAGACTTTGTAAACATTGAATTTTTGTTTTTATCTCCCATAATCTACGGTACTAGTGACTATCAGTCCCAAAAAATCCACGAAATTAACGAAAGGAAAATTGATTTAAACTTCTGGAAAATATTCATTCGTACACCATTTAACTTAATCACTAACGAATTTGATTTTCTAACGAAACTCCTGTCCCTATGACCGTAGATTTAACCTCAATCGGGCCCACTTGTTACAAACTGGGTTAGTATGTATTATATTCTACATACGACTCAGTTATAGAAGTAGTCGTTATTTTCCTACCCTACTCTTAGTGCTAGCGGGCCTATTATAAACGTAAGCTAAGCGATTGTACCTAAGCTATTGTGATGTTTATGAATATAAACTATTTCAATGTGACTGTAATAAAATTGACCCAAAATAATAACATTGTTTCATAAAGGTTTCTTAGATTTACGCGAATGTTACACATTGAAATAAAACTATTTTTACGGATTTTATCGCAAGAATCCTTTGCAAGAACCGGGCGTATATAAAATAGATTGTGACTGTGGCCTCTCTTATATCGGCCAAACCAAGAGAAGCATAGGGACCCGCGTAAAAGAACACATAGCTGACGTCAAACACCGACGCTCAACGAAGTCTGCAGTTGCTGAACACATCGAAGAAGGCTCCAAGCATTACCTTCGTTTTGATAAGCCCCAAATCCTCGCTAAAGAACACCGCTTCCTACCCAGGATGTTTCGCGAGGCTATTGAAATTAAAAAACATCCAAATTTCAATAGAGAAGATGGCTTGAAGCTTGCACCATCATGGGATCCAATTCTACATTTGATTAAATCGGAACCCAAAAGACCAGCTGCCAGACCTCATGACACAGTGAGCTCCTACTGCGTAGATCGGATCGCAACACCTAGTTAACTTTTTAAATTAACTTTTTAATTTAATAATTGAAAATTAAGGGTAGTTTAATTGTGACAGTCACAGAGCGGATGACTAATACCTCAGTCCGCCCCGTGACCACGAAAGCTGTAAAGTAATCGAAACGTCGGGAAGTTAAAAAATGTAAAAATTAAACCAAATCGCGATAAAATCCGTAAAAATAGTTTTATTTCAATTGTTTCATAAATTTCCCCATATACAATAACTATTAATTTTGAATTTTAACATTACATGAATAATACTGCCATTTTTTTTTGCTTAAACCTTCTGAATTATTAATTAGTATATACCCTCAACCTTTATCACAAATATACATCATTATGTGGATAATTTTATACTCACAGAATATTCCAGAACATAATGCACATCAAAGTCAGGTCACAATAACACACAGGTCTAGAAAATATATTTTAATACATCAAATTTCAACAGACATCCACGTTTGTTAATTAAAAAATAAAACGTTTCACATCTCTATGACATCGCTACACACCGAGACCGCGCCCGGCCCGCGCCGAGCCACCCACTCAACTAATACTACAAAAATCTAAAAAACTTCTATACCATTATACAATTATGTTACACTAGTTGTGGACACACTGAGGGTAGTTGATCAAAATCAAACATGGATACCGACCAATACTAAATATATTTTTAATTATCAAATTTATTTTAGTTTGTTAAACTGACAAAAATGAATTATAAATATGTTCTCCCTCCTTCGCTCTCAGGACAATCTTAATTTAATATTGCGTCATCTAGCGGCATAAGCTTGAACTACATTCTCCTAGCCAAGCGGCAACCAAAGACTACAAAACATTGTATTTTTGATTCTATCACAACTGAGGAAATTCTATCCTGAAATTGCCAAAAATGGCGACCATCGAATGTTTATATTAGCGGTCGATATAACTCTTTCATCACTTGAAACAATTTGTAGGAAGGGAACACCGTAATATTTTATAAATATTCCTTACAATAATGTAAACGTCACAATATATGATATAGAGTTACAATTCTATGCGCGACCGTCCAGCGGAACGGCGGACACAAAAGATTTTAGGGGTTATAAGTAATTTCAGCGAACAACAAGTGATTCTTTTGCCATTCTATGTGCTGTCTCCACTTTAAACTCTAAATCAGCCTAGTTTCGCTGGAAGGTCACGCATGGGCTTGAAAGTATACTTCAGTTTGTACTGCTAACCCAACAGGCATAAGTAAATAGAATAAATTATTCCACACATCCAAGCTTGATTTTCATCAACACGTGACACCGCCACCATCAACAACAACAATATTCTATAGCAACAGTTATAATCTACATTTTTACATACATCCACTTGAAATAGTAACGATTCATATTCACAGATTTATAAAGTATCAAACTTGGTATTGTCGACGATGGCGATGTGGACTACATATCATATACCAATCTGTCATTCCTCCGCTATTTATTGATAAACTTTTAAATACAGCAACATTTCAGACTATATGCAGTGGCTTCAACACGTTCACTGTACGACAAAAAATTGTAGGAACTTATTTGGAACAACCTGACGGCCTTAGGTACATCATCATTTGGTGTTTACTTTTACATAATTGCTTTAATTAAAAAAATATAAAAACTTTAATCCAACCATTAAGCAAAAAACTAAATATATTTAGGCTATTTCTACAATAAAAAAAAAAACAAGAAAATTTCCAATAATGTAGATAATTATAATGGCAACATAAAATCAACTAATTAGTTAGTATATGATAGTCAATTGTGTCCAAAAGCTTTGTGCGATCAATACATGTTGTGGTTCTAGAATTCCTGCTAATAATCTTTAAGTCTTATTTTCATACTAAAGGCTCTATATCTTACTATTCAATTGTAATTATTTATAATATTTAATAAACAGCAAACGTGTTGAAACGTAGTAACACATCTTTAGGCCTAGTCTTTATATTCATTTATACATTTGAGTGCAAAGTGTGTCCACAAGTCTTATTAATTACACTTACCTAAGTATATACATTTGGCATCTTCACTTACACTAGATGTGGTGATATGCACGCTGCACTTGGTAAATCAAATTCGTCATGATTACCATTGATATTACATTTATGCTATAACAATCACAATAATTTACCAATGATATAATTTCATTTCGTGTGAGGGGCTGGCCACATTGCCTATAATTTGTTCTTATCTATAACCATACTGACACGTGCCTCGAGACCCTGGATTTATAAATAATACAGTAAAGTAGTATTTAGGAATACCATTGTTTAGAATTTGTAATGCGAAATATATTTCAATTCTCAAAACCAAAAACACTTATATAAACAATCAAAATAATCTGTCCTAGCAATTACATACAATATTGAAATTTGAAAGTAAAATAACCCTGACCAATTATTAACACCACACCACACAATCGGAAGACTTAGAGACAGGGATACCGTCAGGGCCATTAATGAACAACAATAACGAGGCACATGCTCAGAATCTCCACAAACACTAACACACACATATCAATAATACTTATTCAATGTGGCCACGACCCTTTAAAACAAAGTGCGTAACACTAGCCAATTTCCTAGCCTTACGAGTGGGGACATAACCAGAAATATATCAATGCTTTTGGAAGGTTGCATGCGCCTTCTGTATACTCAGGTGTCTTCAGAATATACAGCATGCTTTAATTAATCGATAATTAATTTACTTGTGATACATGCTTGATTGAACCTATACAGGGTGAATTTTCCAAATGGGCGTGTAGGCCAATTCCGAAACTACTTCCTAGAATTTGATCTTCATTGGCAACATTATCAAATGGTGTAATAATACACGATGTGGTTTTTTTTTCCAAAATGATCGGGTTCGATTCCTCACTAGATATATTAATTAATCAACAATTTAAGAATGCAATTTGATTTTTTATCAAAATCAGTTGGTGACGCCTTTCAGAATTTTTAGATATTCCTCACGGTTTCGGATTTGACCATCCATGTATTCTTGAAAAATTCAATTCATAGGTATACATGATCTACCTAATAAAAAAATAATATTTTTCACACCCGTATGCGAGACCAAATACCATCATTTTTCATGATAAAAAATACTTAAATAAAAATAAACCTGTATCCTTATACGATGTCAGTATTACCAGATACTTAGTATAGTAATGCTCTTTCTGGTTATGTCCCCATCCCAAGTGAGACTGTCGTGTGTTCCTGCAACGTCTATGGCACATGATGTCAGCCACTTACATCTACATCTGCCGGAATGCTAATCAATATACCTTAGCAAACGATTGTGGTTCTGTTACATGGGTAAAAAAACATTCAAATAACAATTTAGTAAATGTTTTATTACACAAAATCGATAATAAATCAAAAATATGCTTAATCAAAACTATGCATACCTTTATTAAAACATTATACACTTTAATTCAATTATATTCCTCAACATTAACAATAATTTGTTGTTTCAAATATTACAAAGTGAAAGTGCCACAAAAACTGTAAAATTCAATTTTCACCAATGCAACAGAGCCACAAGAAGAATTATCATTAACACTAATTTCATTGCTTCGTTTTCCTTTCAAAATAGCACTTGATCGTTTACACGAAATAATACAACTTCTAACATTAAATAAGAAACGTGGTATAAAAAAACATTCCAGTCTTACTGAAATCATAGGGTCCCGTCGAGTTGAATAAACTGATTATAATGTTAGGCATTTGTATATACGGCAAGATGGTCCTATTACTAAAAGACCCTAGATTACGGTGGACCCCTTAATCTATCTATGCTAACAATAAAAACTCCAAAAATTACGTTACTTTATCCAAAAAAATAAATATGCCCTCAAAGCATTATGACCAAAGGCGAACAAGGCCAGATTATATAAAAAAGGATATAACAAGAACGAGAAATTATAACTACATGAATTCGCGTACATTGCAAAATATTGTTGCTTGTAATTAAAGTCACCTTTTAACAACAAAAAGTTTCAAACAAATGTATCGTATATTTAACTATACTATGCGTGACCATAACATATTTTTTCTACAAAACGACGTTGACAATTATGTCGATCTAATTATGACGGAATAAGTCGTCATTCATAACTTTTAGGAGGACGTACATACGTAAATCATGACTAAGACGATCTTTACGTATATTTTACTAAGACGAAACAATCCGTCAACCACACATCTACGATAGGACGTAATATTACGTCAGCCGCATAGAACGGAATAAACCGTTATGTGTATTAAAAATATACAACTAATGCTCATACATGAACAAACAAAATGTACAATACATTTATTATATCTATCAAATTTGAACAGTTTCATTAAAGAACACTATTTATTGCGATTTGTTGCCTTTTCACATTTAATATACACAAAAAAGGAAGTCAATTAGCAAAGAGGTTTCAAGACAGAGTAGAAGCTAAGGTATAAAGAATCTAAAGACATAACATTGGTTTTAGTCAAAGGTTAAAAAGTGGATTAAAATTAATGTTAACTGGGATGCAAGGATAAATATTGCAAAATATAAAAAATGACCAAACTTCAAGAGCTTATAAAATCAAAATTCAATTAAAAAACGATATAAAACTCTTAATAACTACTTTAATTAATTTCAATTTTTTAAAGCATTGCAAAGGATAGTCAAGGGGGACTTTAATATATTATAGTTTGTGTAAATTATAATAAAAGCACACATTTTGAATCATGAGTCAGGTTATGACAATGATTAACTAGGTTGACCGTCTAAAAGACCCAATAACTAAGCGACTCATAAATAAGATGTTTTCATGTAATAGACCAGCCTTGACGTAAAAATACGCAATATGGACATTTGACTTATTTTCTACTTTGTTGCCACATTCCAGAGTTCAAAAATATAACTCTGACTTTTAGAATCGTTGCATTAATTTAATATTTAAATGATAAGGTAATAGTTGCCATTTTGAGCATTGAAATAATGTTACTTCTGTCTCAAGGGATTTTTACCTACGGAAGGTTTCAACTGAAAAACATTTTCAGACGAAAAAACGCACAAAGATAGGCTTTATGTTCATTTGTAAAAGTAAAAAAAAAAAAACATTACTTAATATCGTATTTACATATTTTCTAATATTAAAATAATATTCAATAAATTCTACTATGCAGCTAGTCAAAATAGTCCAAATTTATGAGTGTTCAGGAACATAAGAACCGCCCTTGTTATTTTCTTTATTAATCGTAGGCGGAATCGTATTAAAATGGGAATATGATTACAAACTTTTTTCTATGAGTGATATTTACAGGACATGGCATTTGTGCGTTGAATTTCAGGATTACGTATTAATTTAGGACCTCATTTTGTTTGGAGATTGATAAATTTAGTCAAGACTCAAAACCAATTTTAACGCCCAAAATCTACCAGTGTTGCCAATTTAATTGCATAAACATTCGACCTACAACATACAACCCTCGTTATAAAGCAGATAGGAAATTTTGTTTCTTACTATTGTAAAGGAAGTTGTTTTGTTTTGATAGTAAATATCATTTTAAATTATTATAAATTAATTTGTATTTTTTTATACTTTTTGTAAAAAGTCAAAATGTTAAATAAATCTAATTACATTTCCTTCTCCAAATATTAATCTAAACATGTCATACCTTCTTCGCAACATAACCAAAATATACGCAGAAAGTTTAAAACATTGACTGTGGCACAAAAACAATGAATTATCCACGACTTATGTAGATAATAAACAACACACCTGACGTGTGAGAGACGCATGCGTGTTGTGACCAAAATCACAACATATGTTTGCGCCGCAGTCAACGTGTTAAAAATATTTATATGTGATGTAAAGGTTTTTCTAGCAGCGAGAGAGGTGTATATTGTACCATTAGGTCAGGTATATATTAGAGTAACTTAGAGCGGACATACGCACCTCGTGGGCACGCGGAATTCATTAGAGCGGGAGGGAAGATGGCGCGAGTGCGTGTGTGTGAGAAAATGTTGCACGCACGCCAGCTGCCTTTCGCACGTGCCTACACCACACGCAGGAGATCCATTAGAGTGGGAGGAAGATGTTGCGAGTGCGTGCGGACACGCGCATGGAATTACCAGACGCAAGTATATCCATTAGAGCGGGATGCAAGATGGTGCGTTTATATGCGGACACGTGCACGTAGTTACCAGAGGCACGGGGATCCATTAGAGTGGGATGGATGGTGCGTGTGAGAGAGAGGTCAGCATGCGGGCGGGTGTCGCGGCGCCAGGTGGTGGATGAGCAGCGGCGCGGTGGCGCTGGCGGGGCGCTGCGCTAGCACGCGCTCCAGCACGCACGACGCCGACAGCCGCGCCTCCGCGTCGTGGTCCCAGCACTCCTCCATCGTGTCGCACAGTACGCTCACACCCTGACACAAACCACAACACAAATAATGTCATTACATTATAATTTACAGTGTACCTACCGTCGAATCAATTAATAAAAAAAATGTAAGTGGTAGATCGACAATGTGGTTGAGGGTAACAAATGTACGGCTATAGTCCGTCGGGACAATCGAAATAGGTCAGGAGGGTACCACTGTCTCATAGAAAGCCGACGTTAAGCAATAGCTATGCTATCCTATTTCACTTGATGAAAAATTTTACTGGGTCCAGTCTAGTTTCCCAGCCATTTGCGAACATCGGCAACGCACGATCTAAATATACATCTATATGGGCGGTACTAATCACTTATCACCAGCTAAGCCGTTTGAACATTTGCCGGACCCACGTAATGTAAAGGCATTCTCACGGGGTGGTTCCGCCACTGTGGCTGTATGTGCGGCCGGAGCTTCCTCTGCACCACGGCCTCCTGCATCTCCTCGAGGCTGGGGTGCGAGCCCACCTCCTCCTCCAGCGGCAGCCGGTACTGCCCCGCGGTGTCCGCGCCGCTGTCACTGCACCTGTGGGGAAGAATGTGACTATTGTTAATGGGAGTGCCTCGGTAGCGTAGTTGTATTACGTTGCGATTACAAAGTGTCGCCACCTATCACATTGTGGGACGGAAAATGCAAGGCGAAATGTGATTGTCCTAGTAGCACCCCTGCCTACCCGTTCTGGGAAGAAGGCGTGAGTTTATGTATGTTAATTAGAGTAAAAGCCAAAAGTTGAAGCCAGCAGTATATGTGGAAATCGATAAAAAAAAATTGTTATCGGATCCGTCAAATTTAAATAACAAATAGTAGTTGTTTCTTAAATTGTATTGAGATAACAGTCCACCCATATTAATTCGAGACCTTAGAAAACTCCTGAAACCTTCAAACGTCTAAACAGAGTACCTGTATCCTAATTTGTGTACTAGTAAGTCTTCTAAATTACCAACTAAACACCGTTAATTAAAATACTAGGAATAATCTTCACCGTTTCAGCTTAAATTAAACATACATTTATACATACATGTAAGTATGTATGTATGTATGAATGAATAACCTTCACTATTTCAGCTTAAATTAAAATATATTGAAACACCAAATTCCCAACTTTACAAATAACAGTAGCACCTTTTTAATAATTGACAGAAAGGTTTCTGGACGAATGAAACATCAACCCACATTTCAGGTCAATATTTATAGATTTCGGTTTTGGGTCAGACCTCGAATGTTTCGGCCACATTTAGCTCTGAACCAGTTCACCGCCTAAATTCGGGAATCTTTAATATTACATATTTTTGCTTAATTGATATTTCACCGACATATAACGGTATTGTGGTTTAAAAAAGCCTTTTTAAGGGTATCAAGAAATTGAAAGTTTACAAAGATACTGTAATATACTTTAGAAAAGTAGACGGGATGGAACGAACAGAAGGTCGCAAGTTTAAGCCTATGAAACACAAATCTGAGTTTAGTTATTACATGTTTATTTATGGTTAATGATAGCTTACTATAACGGTGAAGGAAAACATTGGAAGAAAAACTGCAGAATTATTCGAGTATTTCAACGGTATTTGAAGGACCGCCAACACGCACTTATACACCAACTTAGTCCCGACGATTTTAACATACATACATAAACTCACGTCTTTTTCCCAGAAGGAGTAGGCAGAGGTGCTACCAGGACACCCAGGTTTTGCCTTGTGTGTACAATTTAAACAGCTTTTTGTAACTCGTAAAAAATAAAAACTATTTCCTTAAATCTATGAAAATTACTATAGACTTTACTCATCTTTAAATGAAAAATCTTATCGGTATAAAAATATCGGGCATTACAGACCGAAAATATTCAAATTTTGCTTCTGTGCCCACGGTAAAATTCTTTCCGTCTCCGCAACTGAACACAGCGACATTAAGTAGTTACAGGAATATTTTCCCGTATGAATCATGTTTCAGACTAATGTATGAATGAATTTACTTTACGGAAAATAGGTATGAAGTTTTTCTTGGATTTAGGATAGTCTTATCCTAATAACAAATACGTATTGGTAACGTTAGTATTTTATAATAGTTACAAAGCGTTGTCACTTTGCCGTACAGCACGGCGTGCCAGTATATGTCAGGAAATATTTATAGCATGAAAGCCTAATATTAAATCCTGATTTCATTTGTAAAACAGAATATCTCCTTTAGAAGAGCATACCTATAAGAATAAATAAAGGTAATTATTAAAATTATTACTCACCTCGAAGCAATCTCCCACAGCACCAGCGCGCACGCATACATATCGATTCTCAGGAAAGCGTCTTTCGTGAAGTTGATCGCTCCGTCCAGCACTTCAGGAGCCATGTATCTCCTCGTCCCCACTTGTCCATGCGCGTCGCCGCACCCCCGAGCCGGCACGAAGATCAGCGCCAGGCCGAAGTCAGCGATGCAAGCGCTTAGATCCGCTTTCAACAGTACGTTCTTGGATTTGAAGTCCCGGTGCGCCACCGCCGGCTTGCCTCCCATCTCTTCGTGAAGATGAGACAGACCACGAGCCACACACGCAGCCACGCGCCAAGCCTCAGACCAGGTTAGAGTGTGCGCTTTCAGATAGTCGCATAGTGAACCCTGTGTGAATTATACAAAATCATTGTAAATGTAAATTCAAAGAAATAGTTTTATTTTATGAAAATAATTTTGTTAACAATCTAACGCAAACATTTATCTTATTATGTTACGATATGACAGCCGACATTTGATATTAAAATAGTTTTTCCACAAAATACGTAACATACGCAACTGATAAGCATTATATTTTAAGGCCGCAAAAAAACTCGCTATCAAAACGATTTGTTTGCAAAGCGGGTGTGTGCAAATGTTTACCTTCTCATGATAAGCGGTGACGAGCCAGTACTCGGCCTGCAGATTATCTCCTTTCTTATCCACGCCGATGTAGTGCAATATGTCGGGGTGGTCCATGCGCGGCAGCCGGAACACCTCCTGCTCGGCGAGCCACGATTGCTTATCTTGCAAAGGAAACACCTTTACTGCCACGTCCCTCTGACCCAGCTTGGCGCGCCACACCGCCCCGAATCTCCCGCGTGCCCTCACCTCACACAACGTCACTTGCCCCACCAGAGTTCCTGTTTCGTTCTCCATTCCCGCGCCGGCTGAAGGTGGTCTTGATAGGGAAGCTTCGCCGTTGCCGAGCTCAGCGAAGGAGGTTCCCTTACGTCTCCTATACAATAGGTAGCATCCGACCAACACAGCGAATAAGATGAACAGGGGCGTGAGAGTGTAAAATATCACTGCCTGCGTATCGTCTGTGTCGGGCGTGTCAGAAGCCGGGATCTTTTGCGGAGGAATGTCAGTTTGCGTCATCACTGTATCGAGGCTCGGGAATGTGAGGTTCTTATTGCACATGTCGCCTTCACAGCAGCAGTGAACGAGAGGGAGCTTGGCATTGTGCAGGCGGCAGCTCGCTGTTCTATCCTTGCAAGAGACGGTGTCCACGAAGCATCCTTTGACTTTAGGATAAGCAGTATTAGTCACGTTGTTGTACAGCCAGAGGACAAAGCAATGGACGCTCTTGTCAGCCTCCACTGCCGGGCATTCCTCCTGTAAGGTGGGAGGACAGGTGGTGTTTTTGGTGGAGTCACAGCTGGGCGTGCTCGCATTGTAGAACTCGCAGTAGCGCGTCGCCACGCCACCTTCCTTGGGCCGAGGTGGGAGGTTATCATCTGATGGGGGGGCTGCTAATGTTGTCTGAATGCCTAAACAAAGGTTTATCTAATCAATAGTTGTTATTAAATCTTTTCGTGAAGTAGGTAGAAGATAAATAGGACAAGACTTTGTGTATAATTGTTTAGAAACACAAGATTATTGTGACAATAAAAAGATTTTTCGGTTAGTTGGCTAGAAATGGATGATTTTAACTACAACTATCATATTTAATTGTTGATTAAGTATTTATGTATTGTTTCTTCTTAAGTATTATATGAACAGTGTGCATGTATTTATTGATATAAGTTTAAAGATTTTGTGATACATTTATGCAGAAAAAACAAAGGGAATATTAAAATAAATGTCATTCTAAATGTATGTATACTGGTTTTTATAAAACTAGTTTTGGTAAGAAACTTCACCAGTTCTACAAAATATTTATGCAAACCAAATGCTACAGGAAATAACTTCACTGGATATTTTTGAGAATTTCGCTTTATATCAAACTAAAATAGTTTCCCAATTTATAGCATATTATGATATACAATATGAAACATACAGATTTGTGTAATACATGTATATGTATTTATGATATACTATACATACATATACATGTATACTATACATACACTCATAGATAGAGAAAGGCGCCATTCATGCCAACCACAGTTTCCCAATCTTATTTTCATCTCAAGATATGAAAGTGGTCATCATGTTATAATGACCAATATGTGTCAAAATAAATTTTAAGCAATGCCTACAGTACATTATAACTTTTTGAATAAAAACCAATAATGTTATGAATAATTAATAAACTAGTAGTCAAAACAAGGAAAATAAAACATAGAAATAAGATCTATAATGTTATTTGACTAATTGGCTGTGTCATTGCATCAATCTCAAGCCGTCCCTTTTTTAATAATTGCACAGATGCAACAATAAAGAAGATACATCTCATGAGATGGCTAGTGATAACTTCTGCCAATAAACATCTACAACACTGCAATCATAATGGGGTACAAGTATTACGTCCTCGGCAATCTCACTTGCCAAACGAACCACGCAATATGGTTACTATAATTTGTCAGTTGTCTGTGACATAACAGTACCATCTCAGTTGGCTGGGCCTATTGTTACAGTAATAGTAGTCTCAGGGAACTTATAACTACAGTGTGGCTCCATTACTCAGAGAGAGATTTAATACTTTCATAATGGCTTCTAAGATTTATGTGAATGTTGCACATTAATTAGTTTTATTTCATACATAATTGCCATGCCTGTATTACATAGGGGTACGTAAAAACTTTGGATCACCACTTTGCTTGATTGTGACGTATTACTTTCATTCACTTTCATCAATCTCTTCATGCATTTTCTTCATGCGGTTCAGGGTACTTTTGAGTTTTAATTCAATACTTTCATAAACAAGAGACAACTTTCAACAGACAACTTTCGTAAGAGAAGGGTGGCACTAAATTGTAGTCAAGAATTAATTTAATTCTTGTGAGATGGACATGTTAGTACAATGTGTGTTAATGTGTACATGAGTACAATGTGTTGCAGTAAAATAATGATTACATTCTAGAATCATAACATATTTCATTGCACCTACTTGTTTTATCTGTTAAAATTTAGTTATTTTTGAATTAATATTTTATAATTGAAATAATTTTATGTTGATTTTGCTGAGATAGTATTATTGTGATGACTTATAAAATGTTTTCAGTATGTTCAAAAGTTGTGCTTTGTTCTGTTTCTGTTAGTAAATTTTCTTTTTGCTTTAATGATATTTAAAAGTCTTCAAAACACTGGAATTCCATTATATATACTATTACTAGAGAATAGGTCCTTTACAATTAAAGAAAACTTAACTTCAAACCAAATTTGCATAATTATTATCTTCATCATACTATCCATATTTTTATGTTTTCTAGCACAATACTAACATAAATTGTTGTCAATGAATAACTTTTTCGATTTAAGAAACTTTACAATAATCTTTAAAGGTGTCAATAAACTTATAAGGATGAAACAAATACGAAAGCATAACTCACCCAACATCAGCAGCATTAGGTGAAGAACGATCGTGACCGGCATCATGAGAGCCTCGGCGCAGGCGGGTGCAGCCCTGCCGCTCCGGCGACACTATCCAATGTTATTTTTATACGCGGCCCCGACATCAACGTCTATTCTATTTAGGATATTTCTACCATAAGTACATGACAGTAAACAACGCACAAACCAACTCGGTCAAACGGAAGACATTCTTCCACAATAACCACACGACAAATGTTACAACACACGTAATAAACGAATCTAATTTACTCAATTGCGGTAATTGCACTGATTTTAATCAAATTTTCCGAAAATAAAACACACCAAATAACGTAGTTCGTAGCTGCCCTCATAGATAATACACTATATAGGAAATAGATATGCCACTCTTCAAAAATATTGAGGTAAAAAAAAATTACCTTTGCTGACGGCGAGATGTCGCTGGAAATATTGTTTTAAATAAAATCCGCCAGATGGTGCTGCTCATGCCTTTTAATTACCTAAAGAATGGAGGGGAGTCACGACAATTGGGCACGAACTCATCGTTTTGTATCCAAATCCCAATAATTTCATTTTAAAACGAAGAGAACTGGCACCAATTTGCCGTATTTAAAAAAACAGCATGTTTGCAATAACATTATCTTTATTTTTACCCGACATTATCATTATTATTATCTTTATCATTTTGTTACAATTGCGCAATGTTTGCATGTTTGTCTATGTCGATGTTTCAATAGATAGGCAAAATTTCATATGTGCATGTATATATTATGTCTTTTTGTATGTTTGTTTCTCAGGTTAAACTAGGTGACTTTTCACATTTAGTTTAAGCATAATCAATTATGGCTCAAGAGTTTTCAAGATATAAATTGTTTAATGCTGCAATTTCTATAATTCTTAGTTAGTATTATATTTGTTATGTGTCATCTACGGGTTTCCTCGTGTGCGTAAATAATATATACATGCACCTCTGATAGAAATTAAGGACAATTCTATAATATATGCTCCATATTTACAAAAATTCTTGCATTATCTATGTACAAACAAAGTGGTTAGGGCTTATAACGTCCTCAGAGGTACACACCATTTCAAAATAGCACTTCCA
This sequence comes from Deilephila elpenor, assembly GCA_949752805.1. Taxonomy (NCBI): domain Eukaryota; kingdom Metazoa; phylum Arthropoda; class Insecta; order Lepidoptera; family Sphingidae; genus Deilephila; species Deilephila elpenor. Next base: position 12,400,374 of record OX457106.1, on the reverse strand, counting down.
GAAACACTTCCTAGGCGCCATTGTTGTTCTTGAAATATCCAAATCGGAAAGCAAGTATGAAAATCCAGTAATAGGAAGCCGAGGTCAAACGCAAAAGATATCAAACAAGTCCAGTTAAAAGCCAAAGTCGCAAAATTATAGCTATTGAATCGCAGTAGTACGCACACGAAAGTTTTCGAAAAACTTGTGTCAATTTTTGACACAAATTGTAAAGAGGGTATGTACATACATTAAAAAATGTAAAGTATGTAATAAAATGGTTACAGTAATAAATAAAATATACTTGAATTTTTTATATTAATAAGGAAAATAAAAATTATTAAAAAGCAAAACTGCTTGTTTTGTTTATTATTTATACTTTTAGTATTTTAATTTTTTTTTGGCCCTTGCCGCGACATCTAGTAATACTTTAACAAAAAGATCATCAGGTCGGACCCGTGGTTTGTTTCTAATGCATTCAAGATGGCGCGGCAAGTACCTTATGAATAGAATGCAAGAGAGTGGCACCCCCATGGCTGCCCTTTTTGACGTTCGTAGGGAGGCGCCAATCGGTCCGCATCGTTATTATCTTCAATGTTTAAACAAAATACAAATAAATATGCACAATCAATGAATATCTAAGGTATAATAGGTAATATATTACACATTTTTATTGGTGAAATCATTAAAATTTTGTAATCCATTTAGTTTTTATTATTCTTTATATAATTGGCCGTTTACGAAATAGCTACATTAAACCTAATGTACTCTCCTAGTTTATTTTAAGATATGTAGTTACAATCTTCAAGCGAAAGCTACTTTATATATCGTTGGATATCGTTAATAAATGCAGTGAGTGAATGTTAGGGACTAGGGTCTTACCAACGCATATAATAACAACTCGTGCGTAGATAAACAACCCGTCCATAATGTAAAAAAAAAACAATTATCCAAAATTCATTGCTATTTACCAAATCTTAAACAATTATAAACGATTGAGTGATCGTTTCTTATTTTTTTAATACAGTATCTTTCAATTATTGAAAGTTTTCCAAAGTAACGTTATAACTTTCAAGTTATAACTGTCTATAACTGCATCTGTTACTAAATTGGTTATTTGATACAGTCTACTTTTTATCAAGCATAATTAAAATTCTATGCTAATTAAGAATTCATATTTTGTGCCGTTTATTGTAAAAATTGTAAACATAAAAATGTCTACAAAAAATTATGAGTCCAAAATGGAATGTTGGTCGCAGAATGCTACTTCTTTCAGACAACATTGAATTAATCAGAAATTCATAACATACATAAATCCAGTCTTTTTCCCAGAAGGGATTGGCAGAGATGCTTATAAATAAATGAAATGATATATGAATTGGCAGCATGGTTTTGTTCCTTATGAAACAAAAAAAAGTTAATGAAATTTGACATTTGATATGACAGTTGACAGCTGAATGTAAACAAGTTCGAAGTTTTTATTTTTCCGAAATTGAAATCACCTCAAAGTGCCTAATTTCTAATAGACCAATTGAAATTTGTACATGGACTATAGAGTAGTCCGTTAATAATACATAGAATGAAGCTATAACAATGTCCTTTTTCTATTTAACGGCTGCAAAAGGTGACATGCCAATATATTTATTAGAGGATATTGTTATTAAAAGACTGGAAATCCTAAAAGCAATTTTAAATGGAAAGAACTTATTTTACCACGAATATATAATAGAAGGAAGTGTCTACGACAATGTTGGACATTTTATGCTTTGTATAATCGCTATTTTGAGTGAAAATAGAGACTTCTCTTCGTTTTTTCTAAAAGCCGAGACGGAACTATTCAAGCTAAGAATCGGATGTTTGTCTTCGTATGATATGCGATGTTTTGCCAAAAAGTTATTAAGAGTTATCAAGAAACATGAACTAGAAGAAACTTTTATTACACCTTTGCATCTTATATGTCAACATCTAATTTTGAAACATATTGCCCAGCATATATCCCAGTCCCATGAGACAGAATGTGATATGTATAACATCAAAATATATTTCATTCATTGCCTTTCGTTTGTATCTAAAAGACAAGTTGAGATGGATAAAGGAACGGCTGTGATACCATGTGGATTGTGGAAAAAATATTTAATATCTCTATTTATTGACAATGTAAAGAATAGACTAAGGAAGGGTGCAATGCCCATACAAAATGATCCGAGAATAGAAGATATGTTGCATAGAATTAATAAAATATTTATTCCAAATTTAAATGATGCCCAACATGTTTTAAAAAGCAAGGAAGTTGATAAAACATTTAAATTATTTCCTCCCTGCATGTTAAACTTACATCAACAACTAAGGCAAAGGCATAGGCTGTCACATTCACAAAGATTTTATTACAGCCTTTTTCTAAAAGACATTGGTATGCCAATTGAAGAAGCTATAGACTTTTGGAGAACTGAATATAGATTGAGTCCAAATGGAAGCCACAGCTGCTGTCACAATTGGGAGAAGGATGAGAAAAAGTATTTATATGGTATACGGCATATGTATGGATTGGAAGGGAGTAGAAAAAAATATTCTTCAGTAAATTGCCAAAGGATTCAGAGCATAGAAAATGCTTGTACTGAAGGAGGCTGTCCTTTCAAGACATTTGATAATAAAAATATGATTCAACTTCTTCAGGATCCTACATTGACTGTGATGTCACAAATATCCGAATATAAAAGGAAGGGCCAGTATACATTGGCATGTATGTCAACATTAAAAAAGAGTGAAGACTGTGATAATTTTAGCTTTAATTTTAATCCTGTTAAATATTATACAATTTCTTCAAAAACTAGTCTAGCTCATTGAATATACACATATGAATTTCATTATTTTGTATTAATGTGTTTTGATAGTCAATCACCACGCACTTTAACGGTGAAGGAAAACATCGTGAGGAAACCTGCATACCATAGCGATTTTAAAGAATTTCTACGGTATGTAAGTCCGCCAACCCGCACTAGGCCAGCGTGGTGGACTATATGGCCTAACCACTCTCAATCGATTCGCTCGATTGTAGAGTAGGCCCGTGCCCTGCAGTGGGACGTATATGGGCTGATATAGATATAGATATAGATTAATGTGTTATGTTTGATATGGAATAATAAAATATTTAATGTACTTTAAGTATTAATTAATACAACCACAGTTTTGGCATATGTTACAACTGTGAAAAAGAAATGGTGCAAATAATCACTAAAAATTGCCTCGGTGGCGTAGTTGTATTACGGTACGGTTACAAAGCTGAGGTCTCGGGTTCGAGTCCCGGGTCGGGCAAAGTGATATTGGATTTTTCTATTCAGATGATGTCAGATGGCGCTAAATGTGCCAATTGCAATGCGCTTTATCATCGACTTTGTGCAGCACTGCCGCAGACTGGGCCCATTGCCACCACCTGGCAGTGTGCAGATTGTAAAAAAAGGGTGAAGGAAAACACGCCAGTTCCAATGAATTCTCCTGGAACTGTATCGCCCGGGGTCTCGGAGACAATCAGTAATTTTGAACTGGAGCTTCGCAGAATTCGGGACGAACTGCGCACTGTGCGTAATGAATTTCGAGCGTTCAGGGAAGAGATCGCAGAAATAAGAGCACTGAATGGACGTATGGACTCTATTGAGACTAGACTCGATATTTTGGAACAGTCTCACTCTACTCTAAGCTCTAGTCCGGTAATAGAAAATACTATAGAGCAGTTAAAACGTGAGCTCAATAATCGAGATCAGGAGCTCTTAGCCAACGACCTGGAGATCTCTAACATTCCGGAGTGCAGCAGCGAGAACCTGGCTCACACTGTGAAACTCGTTGCCACAAAGCTGGGTGTCAGTTTGGATGAACGTGACATAGTCAGCGTGGATCGGGCGGGGGGTCGGACAATAAACGCTACCAACGCTTCTGGACCCACCGAGTCTCGACCAAGACCTATCATCGTCCGCATGGCTCGGCGTGAAGTTCGTGACACATTCTTAAAGAGCGCGAGGGTACGCCGCGGAGCTAACACAGAAGAGCTGGGTCTAGCTGGACAACCAAGGCGATTTTATGTCAACGAACGGTTGACAAAAATTAACAGATTGTTATTTCGTCTGGCTCGAGAGGCTGCACAACGTCACAGCTGGAAATTCGTCTGGACTAGTAGGGGTCGCATACTGGCTCGACGAAAGCCAGGTGATGATGTCTGTCGTATCTATTGCGAGGAAGACATCTCTAGATTTTTTAAAGATGTGGACCATGAGGCATCAAAGACGTCTAATTAACTGTACTTCCTACATTTACTGCATGTGTAAAACATATATTATAATTAGTTACAGTTGCTATAATTTATTAAGGTTATTTGAGATGCATGGCTCAAGTAGTTCTCATCAAATGTATTTTTTTCTATTTATACAGCCACATAGTAATATAATTGAGTGTAATATTCTAAAATACTTTATAGGTGATTCACGTTATATGGTGCGCATTGTTTCACATAGGTTGTTATTGGCTTTTATTCTTCAAAAACACAACACAAATCGCATAAAACTACTATTACTCGCTAGACTTATATTACTAATAGCATATTTCAATTATAATGATTTTTTATTTAGAGTATTATGTTCCATGATGTATATAATATTAATACTACATATAAAATTTATTTATGTTTCTAACAAACTCAATATCTTTACAAAAATTATTTCATATTTTGTTATGTTTTTAATTTACAATATTATTCGTACCAAAAAATAAGTTAATTAAGTTTGGGATTTTTAATGCTGGTTCGCTCGCTACTGGCCATGATGAGTTTCTGGTGGCCATGAGTAATCACGCAGTTGACATTATGGCAATAAACGAGACTTGGTTGCGGTTGGGCGAGGAGAATCGAGCACCTACGGTACCGGGATATCGTTTAAGACATATTCCCCGACCGGTAACGATACGTGGGGGACGCGGAGGGGGTGTCGGGTTTTACATCAAATCAGGTATAAGTGCGCGAGTCCGACAACATCCGGACCAGCCAAATGTCGAGCAAATTTGGATGAATATTAAATTAAATAACAAAACTCTCTTATTTGGTACTGCATATCGACCACCCTGGCTTGACCTAGATTTATTCCTTGACTCGCTGACAATGAGTATTAACGCATTGGCGCCTTATGATAGCGTTATCCTGCTCGGCGATTTTAATGTGAATATGTTAGATGTACAGGGCAGTAAAACTAAGCGTCTACTGGAGTTTGTCAATCATTGCGGACTTGTACAAATAGTGACTACTCCAACGCATTTCGTCAATGACAGTAGTTCACTTATTGATGTTATTTGCACTGATGCACGATATAGAGACCTTTGCGTACAACACATTAATGAACTAGGAAACCACTCTTTTATCACGTGTCGTTTAGATATAAAGAAGGATAAGGCTATTAGAAGGCTGGTAGTGCATCGTCCATTGCGGAGCATTGCGCTTGACCTTTTTGAACGTGACCTAAAACTGATTCCGTGGGACACGTTACGCAACATGGGAGACGTAAACACTATGCTTTCTATATTCAATGCTAATATAATTGGACTATTTGATGCTCATGCCCCAATTAGGCGTAATTCCTTTAAAAATTTGCCCACCCCTTGGATTACCCCGAATATTAAATTAATGTGTAGTCTACGTAATGCAGCCAGGGCTAAATATTTACGTACTAAAAAGCAGGGTCACAAAGATTATTATCTTCAATTAAAAGCTTTAGTCATAAAATCATTACGACATGAGAAGGAGGCATATTTTAATAAACACATTAATGAGAATATACACAGTTCTAAGGTATTATGGAAAAATTTAAAATCACGTGTTTACCCTTCAGAAAATTTAAATGTTCTTCCAGACCATCTTTGTGACCCGGAAAATATAAATAGGGCATTCTTAGACATTCCTGGGAACCAGGAGGTGGCCATATCTAAATTAACTTTTTTCGAATATCACAGGCACGGTCCGTCAACTTTTTGCTTGAAAGAAGTTGACGAGACAACTGTATTAACTGCTTTAAAAAGGATTAAGACTAATGCTCAGGGTATTGATGGTATCACGAAAGATATGATCCGAATGACGCTTCCTGAAACTCTGACAGTTATAACATCCATTGTGAATACCTCAATCAGAACGTGCACATTTCCTGATCTGTGGCGTTGTGCAATTGTTAAGCCTATACCTAAAAACAACAATCCCCAGAGTTTCAAGGAATTGCGCCCTATAAGTGTCCTGCCATGTCTTTCTAAGGTACTGGAGCGTGTGGTATACTCACAAATCACAGAGTATCTTGATAACTACAATATTCTTCCTGATTTTCAATCAGGATTCAGGAAGGGTCGCGGTACTTCTAGCGCTCTTTCAGATGTGGTGGGTAATATCTTGGAGGCACGGGATCGAGGTGAAGGAACTATTCTGACTCTACTTGACTTCTCGCGAGCCTTTGATGCGATCAATATCCATTTGCTCTTATCCAAATTGCGATACTATGGTTTCGAAATAGACACCGTAAGATGGTTTCATAGTTATCTCACCAATCGTTCGCAGTATGTGGAGATACAAAAAGAGGATGGATCTTCTTTATTTTCCACTCCCAGACCAGTGACTCGAGGTGTTCCCCAGGGATCTATTCTTGGCCCTCTGTTATATATTATCTATAGCGCGGATATTGCACGCTCTCTTAAGGAATGTAGATACCACATGTACGCGGATGATATTCAGCTGTATCTATCGTTTAAGTATGATGAACTAGCATCAGCCGTCAATAAAATTAACAACGACCTAGCTGGGGTAGTGTCATGGTCCAACTCCAACACACTTGTACTGAACCCCGCAAAGTCTAACTTTATAGTTTTGGGAAGCAGTACACAAATCAAACTCATATTGTCGGCTGCGCCACGGATACACATCATGGGAGAAAATATTAATAGGGTTGAAACAGCGCGCAACTTAGGACTGATAATGGACCCAGAACTTCACTTTGAGCCACATATAAACGAAGTTATTAAAAACTGTTTTTATAGACTAAAAGTACTGTACCGGTTTCGGCAGTATCTTAATATAAAATCGAGGAAGTTACTTGTGGATAGTCTTATTTTATCAAGATTAAATTATTGTGACACTGTGTATGGCCCTTGTTTACTTTCTCGAACAGTGCGTTTAATTCAACGCGTGCAGAACGCCTGTGCCCGGTTCTGTTTCAATATTCCCAGTCGCAACCATGTCACGCCATTTTTAAATGACGCTAATATCCTTAAAATGGCAGCCCGTAGGGAACTACACTTGGCTACCCTGTTGTTTGGCGTCATAAAAGAAAAAAAACCGAAATACTTGTATGACAAGCTGATGTGGAGACAGGACAACTTCAAATATGCGTCCCGTTCGGCAACAAATCCACTTGCGATTCCTCAACATCGGACCTCTGCTTTCAGAGGTTCATTTAAATACGCTGCCACTCGTTGTTGGAACAATATTCCTCCACCATGTCGAGCTAAAAATAACAAATATACATTCAAAAATAATCTAAAGAAGTATTTATTATCTAAACAAAAGCAATAATGTTAAATGTTTAGCGAGTTTAGTAGCCTGTACTTACCACATGGTGTTTGTTAGTTTGAACTCCATGAAATACCGTGTTTTGTCTTTTCTTAAGTTCATGGACGGAAATTGTAATTTGTTTCAAAGTGCGCGTTTGCGAAAATTGTGTTGTTTTGATGCCACTCGTGTAACAAGATGAATAGCTTAATTACCTATATTACTTTTAAATTAGTCTTAAGATGCGCGTTGGCTATCGTACGCGTGGCTCATAATGACGGTTATGAATGTTTATGGGGTGATCGTTGCAACAATCTACCCACTCAAATAGTTTATATTTTTCTTATTACTAACTACGGTTGCTGATGGCTGATTGTTGTATTTGTATTATTTTATTTTGTATGCATTGTCTTTTTTATAGAAATAGTTATTATTTGTTTGTGCTCCAATTTGTTTTTGTACCGACTGGACGTCTGTGTGTCACTTGAGCTTCTCTTTGAAAACCAGCGCTGCGGTATTATTCAGGTGATATCGCAGCATACAAGCTGAAAGAGTGGCTCATTGTTGGCACAATATTTTAGGCAAAAAAAAGTGTTAACTCGTAGTTTAGTCTATCTTTATTGTGCCAATAATAAAAACTATTATTATTATTTATTATTATTTATTCATTATCAGCCCGGAGTCAGGAATTTGTGCCCGATATGGCGATAGGCTCGCCCCCTATCACATCATGGGACGGAACATACAAGGCGAAATATGGGTGTCCCGGTGGCGCCTCTGCCTACCCCTTCGGGGATAAAGGCGTGAGTTTATGTATGTATGTATGTAATCACTAAAAATTAACATTATAAGATTAGTGCTTATTCAGTTCAATCCTTTCTCACAGTAATCTTACTTTTAAATATTCACTGTTGATTCTTTCTTCTTTAGTAGATTTGCATTTGCTAATCTTTATTTTCCATTGATAGTCTTACGATTTCCGGGGCAGCGCGCTCCGAGCAATTAAGCTCGAGTAAAGATTTGGGAGTTCTCTGGGTAATGGGTGCACAGTAATTTTCTTCCGTTAAAAACTAAAATATAAACTGAGATTACTTTGTGAATGGTAATTTGTTGAAGTCTTTGTGCAACAGTGATTTTAAACGCAGTTCTGACGTCTTTGTTATACATCCAACCTTTATTCTATAATCATTGAATCCAACTTATTCGACGTAGGCAATATACATATACCTACTTAATTCAATGAAATATTAACATGGAATGAAATATTAGCAAGGCCAAGGATGGGACACACGTGTCGGTTCTCGCCAATTAATGCAATCAATTTATAATTCATAAATCTGCTACCGTAACCGTGACGTTGCAAAATTAGTAGTGATTTTGTTGTTGTTATGATAGCTATTGGCAACTATAAAGTGCGTATTTGGCTCTAATCAACGTCCCTACTACCTTATTTGTTATAAACATTCTAAGCAGATTTCATACTACTATCGTAACTTTCAAAACAAAGGAAATTGTCTACCACCTATGTCCCTTCAGAGGTTTATTTTGACATTTTTAGGTGTTTCGTGTTGCGTTCTACATAAGCGGGACGTCCTCCAGGTAGGTACCATCGCTTTATTTATTTCTGCCATCTAGCAACAGCGTAAGCACTGCTGTGTTGTAATTTGTAGGACATTGTAGGCTATGAAGTAGTCTTTCCCATTGATTTGAAAACTCCTTAGTCCATGGTCTTTCCACATTTCGATTACGCCTCATCCAGTAACATTTTAGTTTGGCAGCCTTTTTATCGTAATCCTCAACATGAATTTCAGAGCGCAGCTTGGTGTTCACAATTTCTAGCTTTACACCTAGAATACTTTTTTTTAACGAGGGGAAAACTAATTATGGCTTCCATTCCGGAAACTCTGGGGGAGTGGGCAGGAAGGATATGTCGGGGTCACCGGCCTTCCAGCTCGGTGCACAGATGTTAATGCCGAGCTGGATCCCTAACGCTAATACCCTACGCCGGAATACCGACCAAAACACCACGATGGCCTGCTTCGCGCATATCTGAGTGACTGCGGTCCCTGCTAGCGAAACTCGCGCTGTACTATTCTGCAGCCGCTCTATGCTGTTGAGAGACTTGCTTAGATTACCTGCTGCGTGCCATTGGTCGTTTGAAAAACTTAAAATTAGGTAATAATAATAAAATTAAAATCAATAGGTATAGAAAAAAATAATAGTATTACCATAAAATATTCGAGGATATTTCGTTTTTTATGTTTACTATCAAAGAAGAACATTAGCAGGTACTTTTAAGCTTTTTTCGGCAATGTTTTCCGCTCAGTGCTTCTACCAAGGCTATGCTTATTAAATTATACAATAACTTATAAGCCACAGACGGGAATGTACTAATAATATGAATTGTATCTACTTTTAAAACTAGTTCGGTGTGGTATTTTAGTTGTGTTTTTAATTATTAATTCATTCATAAGATGACGTAGTTTTAGTTTTAAATTAAATATGTATAAATGATTACGTGTTGTTCTGATATTTTGCATAGGTACATTACAGAACGAAAACAATAGTTAAAATTCTAGTTACAGGAAACTAGATTAAATAATATTTAATGAACATGCGATAAGCTCCACATTACAGTTTCAAATTATCCTCTTTGCACATATTAATGTTACCTATGTAATAATTTCTTTTCCGCAGCCGGTTCTACATTAAAACAGAAGTCACACATAAAATTAGAAGCATCATTCTGAAAATATTTTTGATGGATAACAAAATTATACATCAACTACTGCCTCGGTGGTGCAGTTCACAGTTGTACCACGGCACCATTACAACGCTGAGGTCTCGGGTTCGAATCTCGGGTAAGGCAGAGTGATATTGAATTTTTCTATTCATTAACAGTCCAGAGTAAGAAATTTGTGCCCGATATGGTGATAGGCTCGCCCCATATCACATCGTGGGACGGAACACACAAGGCGAAACCTGGGTGTCCTGGTACTAGGAGCACCTCTGCCCTTCTGGAAAAAGGCGTGAGTTTATGTATGTAATAACTAATAAGTATACTTATATTAAAATTCGCAAGAGCATTTCTTAGCTTATATTTTTTTTTCTAAAGTTTCAAGACCTTAAAACATTTGCTTTGTCGACGAACCTTTTATTTTTAAAAATATAATGCCAATTTGCATAGTCTTGATAATAGATTTTTCTAATCATTATCAGCCCGGAGTCAGAAATTTGTGCTCGATATAGCGTTAGGCTCGCTTCCTATTACCTACATCGTGGGACGGAATATACAAGGCGAAATGTGGGTGTCCTGGTGACGCCTCTGCCTACCCCTTCGGGGATAAAGGTGTGAGTTTATGTATGTACCTATGCACAGTCTCGATTGTTGTCGGCCTTGAATTTAGCCAAAATTGTCTTGTAAGTCCTTTATTTAGGTGAAACATTAACACAATTAATGTGTAAGGAAGTTCGGAGGTACAGAAACAAAAGTAAAGTAACAGATTCTCAGAACACACTTTTATTTCGTATAACTGTTCACTACGAAGTCAAAAGAAGAAACCAAAACAGCCTCCATGGCGCATTTGGTTAGACGCCGGCTGTGAAATGAGTGGCCGCGGGTTCGATCCCCGCACCGAGATAAATATTTGTGTGATCTACAGGTATTCGTTTCGGGTCTGGGTGTTGGTGAGACGGAAAAGTCTCTCGTAGTTTCCGATACCCATGAAACTAGACTCGATCTTAGTGCGGGTTGAGGACTATGTATGTGACTGTTGGGTGTATTTATTTATTTATTATTTAAACTCACCAAATTAAATAAAAATTATAGAAGACAAGATGTCAAATCATAGCACTTCCTTTTTCCCAATAATTGTATTTTTCTTATTTTCCTACTCAATTGACTTTCTTCAATTTATAGAATCATGACAAATGGTCAATTGACTTACTTTAAAATTTATTGAAATACTTAGTGCGATATTATTCTAATTGAATTGAATTAATAACAACAAATAAATAGTCCTCAAAATATATTAAAAGTAATTCTTAATTCAAAATACATAATCAATGCATATTATGTTTAGATACAATATGTAGGTAAGATTTTTGTGTCATCCTTTCACCTTTGTGTCATCCTTACCACTGTGGCGCATTTGCGCGACTGCCGGCTTTGAAACGAGTCGTCGCTGCTTCAATCCATTGTTCCACCCTTTTTATTGTTTTAAGATCAAAACTCCCTTGTAGTTTCTAACTGAAGACCATTGTGTGACTGTTGAGTACATGTATAGGTAAGACAGATGGTCGTAAATACATGTAATATGCAGAAAAAATGTCCCTATTACAACCATTTTACAGACATTAACTAGCTGCAAAAAGCTCTAGAATGGTTCGGTTTATGGAGTTCTTTGATAGGAATATAAATAAAACATTTAGGTCACTTATTATATAAAAAAAATGATTTATTCTGACAAGTGCGATGTATTATATAATTCCGTAACGAACATCACCTGTCCAGCTTCCATGAACTTGAAAAAGAGCCAACAAAATGATTAAATTTTCGCGTTCCTGGTCGACAAGTGCAGACACAACTCGAATCAATTAACGTTTTCATAGACTAACCGAAGGTGGCCTGGAATCGAATTCGCGAACACATAGTAGCGTTGCCGGCACCACATGCACTATCACACGGGCTGACTGATAACGTTAGTCGTTTATATTTGGCCGACGATACAAGTCGTGTATAACGATGGCGGTTCGCGATGTATTCCCAGTGAAATTCGGCGATAATTACTACGACATCAAAAGATTTTTGCGTGACCATCCCGGTGGGGTCAATACTCTTGAGATGTTTAAAGGGAAGTCTGTGATGCAGGCTATGCGCAAGTATGGGCACAGTAGCAGCGCGTACCATATGATGAAGGACTTTCAGGTGCCAGAAGATGAGTTAAAAGATGTGAATTTGACTGGAAGTGTGAGTGCGAACGGAAGGATTATTACTAATGAAGATGCTGAGCGGGATGATGAGGAGATAGCCTTCCTGGAGGAGCTAGAGGTACCTTTTATTTGGTTTTGCTTCTTAACTGATCATAGGGTATTTAGTATGACTTCTAAAATGAATTGGGCAATTTTATTGGCCGTTCTTTTTTAAAATTAGAAATATTTCGAGTACAGTATTACCTGCGGATTTATTCTCAATTAAATATTTGTGAGTTGTATCGTGATTTAATACCTTTTATTTATATAATAGTTGTTTTATACTACAATATTACTTAATGCAATACAATTACCTATTATAATATATTTGTTAAATAATAATTATGGAGTTCGTACTATATTTTATCATCGATTTCTGTCGCAACAAATAGATGTATTAATAAAATATAAAAAGCAGCAGGTATGTATGTAGATTAATTCTATTAAAAGTTAGTTAAATATAGGTACTGGCTTTGGTAGGTAATAAAAGTTCTTTCACCATCTTCACATAAAAAACCGTTCTTATTTAAATCTTTCACAATAAGGGTATGGTTTGGTACTAAGCAAAATCTTTTAATTTTTTCTCAAGCTGGAAAGCAACAACAGACCTAAATGTTGTTACTGAGTAAAAAATCAACAATAAAAAAACATGTGGAGGTGTGATGGCACAAATATCCTGAACTAACGAGAATGCACGAACTATGAACAGATTGTAGAAAGTGGAAGGAACCGGAAACGAAAATAATGTCGGGATCGAGCAAAGCGAAAATCCGTAGTCCTACTTCAATAGGATGCAACAGACAGGACATAAGATATTAAATTAACTAGGTATAGTTAATAGTGTTTTTCCGACATTCACGCACTAAATTACTTTGTTAATTTTTTAAACTTCAGATAAACACTCAAACATTACAGCAGTAACTTTCAAAAAGTTTTATGAATAAGGAAATGAATAATTCCAAGGATATTTATAATGTTTTAAATCGTGTTCAATTATAAATGTTAAAAATATGAGCATGACGAAAACTGCATGTGCAGCTGGGGTTCTCCATAATATTTGTCAAGCTCCGCAGTTAGTCGAGAGCCGGCTGTGAAACGACAGGCCGCGGGTTCGGTCCAAGCACGGAGACAAATGTTTGTGCGGCCCATAAACATGAGTTTAGGATCCGGTACTGATAGACCGAAAAGACTCTCGTAGTTGCCTGTTCTCACGACACGAGATCTTACTGTGGTGTGTCTGTAAGGTGTATTTATTTCACTCAAAACCGAAAGTAAGATTAAGAATTCATCTATCAGTTTATATTCGATACTACAGCATATAGGCCTCTTCAAAAATCAAGAAAGATTTGTATATTTGATGTAAGGCTTAGTAAAAGGTTGTATAGCTTGCGAGTATGATTTATTGCTTATATGATTTATTTAACTAAAGTAATGAATATAAAATTGCAAGCTATGAGCGCACGCAACGCGGATGACAATCGATCGTGTACTAATTGCGTAAACAATATTGTATTAATTGCTGGCAATTCAAATGTACGGCGCTAGCCCGTACTGTAATCCTTTCATTAAGATTACCTACTACTTAGTTAAATAGTAATCTTGTTAAAAAGACTTATATCGAGTTCGATATAAATCTTTATAAACAAACATAAACTTCCGCGAGTACTACCACGATAAGAATAATTAAACGTCTTTAAATTGCTGATTCATAAAAAATGAGTAATTATAATGATAAGACCGAGCGCCAAGATATTTATCTTATTTCAATATAAGATTTAGGAATAAGCGCTTTCAACTTATTATCAACACAATATATTTGCAGCGGAATTACATATATTAAAAGTTACATATTTATGATTTAAATTGGATTCAATTTTTATCCGTTATTTTTTGGGGGTAAGGGCTTTTACACAAAACTGCGAATCAGCGCGATGCCAATTCGCAACGCAGAAAACGGTAACAAAAATTGCTGCGTTGTGATTTCGTGCGGCAAGGCGCGGCGTCTCGATTCGGGTGAGCATTCCTTCGACGCTTATAGTTGAGAAGATACAGAATCAGGAATGCGCGATGCAAATCAATTCGCAAGTTCTTGAGATGCGTCTTAGGAGCTCGTTGATTTTTACGATGTGACGTCGCATAGCAGTTAGGTACGTACGAGCCCTCATGAAAAGGGATTTTCCGTCAACGCGTAGTAGTGCAATCATAAAACGTTTTACTTGGCATTATTCCAAATTATAATGACGTGTGCTTCCTGTGACGCTGACGACGCAACTAACATTACGCTGATTACAATTTTAAGATTTGGTACCACTGACGTAGGTACATTATGATCACAGAAATGAGTCTATTTAAATGTCGCAAGTGTCTTCAAATGCATGAATGTTAAGCGTGTCAGATTATTGCTATCTTCAACAGTGACGTAGTGAAATTCTCTCTTTGAGTAAAGCTGATTTAAAGTTTAACCATATATTGAAGAACCTGATAATCGCATCGCAATCGTAATAACAGAGGAGTGTCACTAAATGAAACATAGTTGAAAATTGAAAGAAGTAAACCAAGCTTACTTTGGACACTTTTTTTTTTAGTTGCCTTCGTAGGCAGGCGAGCATGCGGCTCGCCTGCCTACGTGAAGACTGAAGTTTGTATACTGGCGGCATCTATAGATTCATGTTAGTGTTCTAGTTAGCCGTCTTGTTTTTTTTTTATATTATAGGAGAAAACGAGCATGTGGTTCACTTGTGGTAAGTGATCACCACCGCCAATGAACATCTGCAACACCATAGTCCATAGGGTATGGAGATACGATGCCGGCCTTGACGGTGGGAATACGCTCTTTTTTTTTTCACACACATACACACACAAACTCACGCCTTTATCCCCGGAGGGGTAGGCACAGGCGCCACCAGGACACCCACATTTCGCCTTGTATGTTGCGTCCCATGATGTGATAGGGGGCGAGCCTATCGCCATATCGGGCATAAATTCCTGACTCCGGGCTGATAATGAATAGAAATCCAATATCACTTTGCCCGACCCGGGACTCGAACCCGAGACCTCAGCTTTGTAACCGTACCGTAATACAACTACGCCACCGAGGCAGTCTTTTTTTTTCGCCAGGTCGTAAGTCGTATGTCTTACTTTTAAGTCAATGTCCAATGATAATTCCTATGTCACTTTTGTGATTAATATTGCAGGCTTTTCGAGTAACATTGACGAATGTAAACACACTCAGCTGTTATTAACTACAGGTTTTTCTTAAAATGACAAATTATTTTTGTCTTTCGTCATTCATACGTTATGTGTCCGAGGTCACATTATGTAGGTCAAGCTCGAGTTTGCAAATTGTTGCGGTGAAAAAAAAAACAGAAAAGGTCGATTTAGTCCGACTATTAATTTGTCTGTACACCGATTATATATCATATAACTGTAACATTGATATCGATGCATATAACTAAATAAAAACGCCCAACAGTCATATATTATACAAGTCTGGTGTCGTGGGTATTAAAAACTACGACTTTTCGGTCTCACAAACACCGAGACGCGAAACAGATGTTTGTGGCTCACTCAAATGTTTGTCTTGGTGTAGGCATCGAACTTACGGCCTCTCGTTTTAAAGCCGGCGTCTAACCAACTGCGCCACGGAGGCTGTCGGCCTGATATTGTCAGTATTATCATATATTACAATCATGGACATACATGCATTTACATATAATAGGATCGTGGAGTGCAAAAATTACGCAAAAATTATTGTCTACATAAGACTCTATTTTAATGTAAAAACGACTCATTTTAGTCTAACAACTAGGAACTAGAAGGTATGTACTTTTTGGCATTATTTAACTATCTCAAAAAAGTATCTATCCTTAAAATCTACATTAATACATACGTTATTTAAATGTTGACTGAATCATTTCTGCACAACGCAGTCCAAATATTATATCTAGATAATATAATTCTACATGATAGTACGGTGTTTATTATATCCAAACATAATATTGTATGAAATAATCAGTAATCCATTATCTTTCATAACTCTTATATTAATCAATTGTGACTTGCAACTTTATATTTTAGTCTGGGTATCTATATAGTTTTTCTTTCAAATCAAAATATTCTTTATTCAAGTAGTCTTTTACAAGATCTTTTGAATCGTTAATTTCTGCTACCACCGCTTCGGAACGTGTTGTAGCTGTGAAGAAGAAACGGCGCAAGAAACTCCCTCAGCAACACGAACTGTCTTCATTTTTTTTTTGCTTGTCTTTTCTTTCTTTAATGAGATGTGGTAGGGGTGAGCTTATCTCCACATCGGGCACAAATTCCGGACTCCGGGCTAATAATCATCCATCCATCAGGCAAAGGAAGTCCACTGCTGAACATAGGCCTCTCCCAATGATTTCCAGAGTGACCTGTTGGAGGCAGCCTGCATTCAGCGACGTCCCGCGACCTTTACCAGGTCGTCTGGCCACCTCGGGCTAATAATAAATAGAAAAATCCAATATCACTTTGCCTAACCCGGGATTCGACCTTAGCTTTGCATTCATACCAATAGATCTGCGCTACCAAGGCTACTCATGAATTTAGCCCAAATATTATCATTGACGGGTTGTCCATTGATAGACGTGCTGGTAATACCGTGCGTATTAGTCATCGCAGCGTTATCAACGCACCTGCGCATCTTATCAAATAGATACGAGTTCTAAAAAAAATTAACAGGCTACACTTTACAGCTTTTACACACATTTATCGCTAATACTTTCTTAAGCCGTTCGGAAATGTTTGATGTGGTGCAGTGGCTCAAGTAACACGCAATGTCACATATATTTTTTTTAACATTTAGTAATTTTACTGAAATTAAGCTGAGAATTGTAATGTAGTACAATCATAAGGGATTGGAATTGTCAACTAAAATCATTGATTACAATATTTGAAGCGATGTCTTAATATTTGCCCCTACTGCCTCTTTTAACATAAAAATGGCATTGTCATGATACGTATTATGATTATTATATCGTGAACTGGTGGGACATTGATTCAGTGGGGTTAAAGTGGTGTTAAAATAATGAGCGGATTTAAATTATTTCTTACGACGTTTCACTCGTGAGACAATGATAGAAAGTGCGATGACGATGTTCATACTATTTATGTAAGATATGGTTTAAGGCAGGCGTCCAAATAACCACACCATACGCATCGGGCGCATCGCATCGAACGGGTTGTTCACACCATTTAGTTATAATGTCGGTAAATTCGACTGCTGCTGAAACTGTGGACGCTGCGACGCATTTTAAAAAATAGTCCGTATAATGCGATCCGTCCGTTACGTATGATCCGAATATGTGGAAACCTGCCTTTAAATACTGACGCACCTTGTCTTCCATAGTAACTTGGCCTCTATCTTATCATACACGTGTGTCTGTTTTTACCAAAATACGTTCAGCTGAATCAGATGACTAATGGATAATGAATCATAAATGTGTCATATTGTGATCTTAGTTGCCTACTATTTTCTTTTTCCCTTCCGGGCCAAGGATCACTTTGCAATTTCGTCCGAACTAGTTTATAAGGAGAATAATAATAAGCAGTACGGCAGTTATAATAAGGTGCGCTTGGGCGACAGCCCAGGGTTCTAGAAGCCACAGGCCTAGTTTCAGTGGTTGAAAAATGAAAATGAAAAAATCTTTATTTGAAAATATTAATTTTACATAAAGAATATTGCAAGGGTCCTCAAATTAGGCGTTGCCTGTGTCTTGAGAAACCAGATAAAATATAATTATTTTTACAAAAATTTGGGTGTGTGAGTGTGTGAGCGTGATATCTGTGGTGATATGTATGTGTGTGCGTATGTGGTTCTATTAAACTGTGAAAGTATAAAGTGTGTATACATAACTTTATATGTATGTATATACGAGTATATATAATTTAAAAATTCCATCGTTTTATTTAATAACTGTTGTGGAAGATGGAGGAGAAGATGGAGGAGGATGGAGGGTTTTAGCATGGGTTAGGACAATAAATGCCTGTGACCCTCCCTCAGAACTCTACTAAGATAATAAACATCAGGATATTAACTCGTGACAACCAGTACATCTAAAGTAGCCAAAACAAAAGTTACGCGTCTGATATGTCTGTATTTGATTCATTTGTAAAAGCCAAAGACGTAAATAATAAACATAACGCACAGCACCTGCGCGTCACCATCACGTAATCCAGTGCTCCTGGCCAGAATTATATTTAGGCATTTAGAAATACCATGGAGCGGCCGTGACCTTGTGGTCTCGAGTGCAACTGGATTAATACAAGGAAGTTGGCAGTGCCAACAATATCGCCATTTGAAATTATTGATTAAAGAAACCGTTGCTGTATACTGCCACGGTACGATTACAACGGCGAGGTCTCGGGTTCGAATCCCGGGTCGGGCAAGGGATATCGGACTTTTTTATTCATTATCCGCCCGGAGTCAGGAATTTGTGCCCGATATGGCAGAGGTGCCACCAGGACACCAACATTTCGCCTTGTATGTTCCGTCCCATGATGTGATAGGGGGCGAGCCTATCGCCATATCGGGCACGAATTTTCGACTCCGGGCTGGTAATGAATAGAAAAACCTAACATCACTTTGCCCGACCCGGGATTCGAACCCGAGACCTCAGCTTTGTAATCATACCGTAGTACAATTTCACCACCGAGGCAGTAAAAGGATATCTAGGTGTATTTTTTGAAAGAAAGAAAGAAAGAAAGAAAGTAAGAAAAACTATTTATTGAATTTTCTTTTCCAACAACTAGTTTAGACACTACAATCTAGGTTATGCAGTGCAGAGTAGTTTGAAATTTGGATGTCCTTTAAGGGGAGCTTAAAGAAGCTGGATGTTCTCAATACGCTACATGTTGTCTCTGATTAAAAAATACTCTATAGGACACAGTTTTCCCATATATTTACATTATTTACAAGTATGAAACAATAATTTCTGAAAACCTAAATTCAAGCATAGTGCTAAGGTCTTCCAGCGATTCTGACAAGACTACAATATGGTCGGCAAACTGAAGGTGAGTGATATACTCGCCGTTGATGTTGATGCCGAATGCTTTTCACTGCAAGAGCTTAACGGCGTTTTCCGGCGCGGCAGTGAACTGTTTCGGAGATATGACATCTCCTCGTCTCACGCCTATCTGTAGTCGAATAGACTTCGTGCCTTGATGTTATACCCGGACTGACATGGTGGCGTTGTAGTGTTTCCTGATACCCACGACACAAGACTCGATTTTAGTGTTGGGTCAGGACTATGTATGTGACTGTTGGGTGTATTTATTTATTTATTGGCTGTATTGTATTACTATTTAATCATTAATTAATATGTGGTGGATTTTAAATTTAGAACGTGATAGTCATTCTTTTTGAAATCAATTTTTGATATTTTCAATTTTTCACAACCTTGGCATAAATCTGTGGTACATTTGGAGAATGGCCAATCGTCCACAAATAAAATACAATGACAAAAATCGCTATTAGATTATTTATGTGATTTAGAATATTAGCGCACTGCGAATAAACAAAGAAGAGATTTGATTTTAATTATATGGGATTCGATTCGTAGACAGTAGGACCGCAATCGAAAATCAAGCCAGATGGTAGTATTAGTAACTTCAGACACGATGCAAGTAAAAATTTCGCAAAAAAAATACGTTAACTTTATTGTAATTTTTTATTTATCGTCGTATTTGTGATAATTACATAATTTTCCTGAAAGAATGATGTACACCTTTTTATTTCTAAAGACGCAAATCGCAATGGTGCGTAAGGGTTTAAATTACTATTTTCGCAAAAACTAGACTAGTTAGTTTTATACTAACTACGATTTTGTGAGAACATTAGTGTCGCCATAAAGACACAAGTTATTACGTACAAAAAGTAGCGGCAAGTGGAGTGATATTAAAAAAAAGGGGGAACCATTATGATTTCGAAACACAAATATTACTCTCAACAAAAACTAAAATTGTTCTTCACATAACTTAAGTTGGTAATTAATAAATAACAGTATCGTAGGAACTCTAATTGACAAAATCCATAAATCAGATTAGTAAGGTGTATACAAAAACAATTGGTTTAGGTACGTATGTTGCAGAAAGTGCATATTGCAGGCATTTGTTGTAATTGAGGGCTCTGATACTACAAAACTAGCAATTACATAATGGTTTCTAACACTGTGAATATCTAATCTATCTATAACAGCCCATATACGTCCCATTGTAGGGCACGGGCCTACTCTACAATGGAGAGAATCGATTGAGAGGGGTTAGGCCATGTAGTCCACCACGCTGGCCTAGTGCGGGTTGGCGTACTTACATACCGTAGAAGTTCTCTAAAATCGCTACGGTACGCAGGTTTGCGATTGTTTTGATCTGTGTAGTACCATAGAAATATTTCCTCTCGATCAAAAGGTTAATAGACTACGCCTGAATACTCGAACACAACTTAAGTCTTAAATATTATATTGCATTTAACTACGCAAGTACCGCTTAAATGTACTGGTTAAATGGGACGTGGGTAGTTAAGTGCAACTTAATATATAAATGGCGTTTGAGTATTCGAGCGTAAGTCCTGTATTCAGTAGTGAATGTCTTGTGATATAAAATGGCTTCCTTATAATATAAGCATATTTCATAATCCACTGCACCATTTATTGGATATCCGGTACATATAATAGCTGTTGAAACATTAAGACGTCACTTCTATTAATAAACAATCCGGCGCGCCTGTTTATTTTCATACGATAATTTATGGCTTCAAAGAACTGGAAAGTCCTTGTCGTCACAACTTCATTATTCGTAGACATAACAATGGGTTTTAATCAGTAAATGTCCCTGCCTATGTGATATTCGTGAAATAGTATACCCATATTATGGTGACTGCACTGTGATAAGAACGTGCTGGCTCCACAAGGGTGAAGGTGACAAGGGATTAAATGTTGAGAGCGCCCTAGACAAGCACCTCAAAGACGCCCCTCTAGCAGCCATATTAAAAAAAATACATACATACATGAATGTATAGTTCATTTAGCAAACCAATGCGATTCGTATGTAACATAATTATAACATCAGACAGCCTCCGTGGCGCAGTTGATTAGACGCCGCCTGTGAAACGAGAGGCCGCGAGTTCGATCCCCGCACCGAGAGAAATGTTTGGGAAGCCCACAAATATTTCTTTCGGTTCTGGGTGTTTGTGAGACCGAAAAGTCTCTCATAGTTCTGATACCTGCGACACAAGACTTAATTGATCTTAATGTGGTGTCAGGATTAGGTGTGTGACTGTTGGGTGTATTTATTTATTTATTATTTATCAGATGGTTTTGCATAGAAACGAAGATATCCGAAATCATCGCGCGCCCCTTCGTAGCCTCGCGCCTGTAGGCAAGTGCCTAGTTTGCCTTAGGGATAACCGCCACTGGTTATAAGTGATAACTGTCCAACAGAATACTGATGTATAATGATGATATAGCAACATCGAAGACTGAAGAATGAACATGCATTATTCCCCAAGCTTAACTCAAAATTTTTAACAAAATTGTGATCATTATGACTGCCTGGGTGGCGTACTGTAGTACAAGTACGATTATAAACGATTATAAAGCTGAGGTCTCGGGTTCGAATCCCGGGTCGGGCTAAGTGATATTGGATTTTTCTATTCATTATCAGCCCGAAGTCAGGAACATGTGCCGGATATGGCGATAGGCTGCCCCCAATCACATTATGGACGGAACATACAAGGCGAAATGTGGGTGTCCTGGTGGCGCCTCTGCCTACCTCTTCTGGGATAAAGGCGTGAGTTTATGTATGTATCATCATTGTGGCGGTATCACTCGAATTCGCTTAGGAACAATTGAGCTTTAGCGTCATCGTAAAAAATGACATAGACAAATATTACGACACTCTTTATGCGTGGATTTTAAATTGCACGGTATTTATGTCGCCCAATAATATGAGCGAATTGTTTTTAAAGTGCTTTTTGTTAAAGCACAGAGCACTTTATTGTTTAACGTTATGAATTATGATTGTGTTAAATTGTTGTGACTTTATTACAAAGGGGTTACGTAGTTGGGAATGAATAAAATTCTTATGTTAATAAATAAGTCTTATTTTAAATACCTGTGTTAATAAATATTACTAACACAGTTATTTTACATTATAGGGTGCCTCGGTGGCGCAGTTGTACTACGATACGATTACAACGCTGAGGTCTCGGGTTCGAATTCTGAGGTCGAAAAAAGTGATATTGCATTTTTATATTCATTATTATCAGGAATACAAATTCCTGACTCCGGGCGGCCACAAGCCACATATGGCGATAGACTCGCCTCCTACGACATCGTGATACGGAACACACATCGCCTCTACAATCGAGAGTATGTTTGAGAGGGGTTAGGCCTTGTAGTCCACCACACTGGCGTTGTGCGGGTTGGTGGACTTTACATACCAATACAACAACTACTCATAAAAATAAATTATTTATAAAACAATCAGAATATGTTTTATGGTGTTACAAACGCTTTATTGAAGTGTCCGCGGTGTTGCATATTGATTCAGATAAGTAGTGATATCGCGGATTTACCTGGTACCGACTGGTCAACAGTGTTAGTTAAATCAACTATGAACTATATAGAAAACTAGGTTATGTACCTTTATGCGTACAACTTGCAAAATATACACTGTATTAATACTTAAATAATACATAAACGCGCGCCGTTTCCCAGAAAGGGATTGAGACTTAACATCTTATGTCTCAGGATGGCGAGCGCAGTGGAATTCCTAGCATTGCCTTGTAATTCATGGTGTTGTTTGGTTTTGCTACTGTCCATGAGCGGGCGTATCGCTTACCATCAGGCGAATGGCAATCGAATGGCAGTCTCGCCATTCATTCCAGTAAAAAAAAAATTGGGCCAAAAATGGCCATTAACCCGTTCGATGTTTATTGACCAATTATGTGTATATCTTAAATTCAAAAATTCCATAGTATCTATAGTTAAAACCGAGAAATGAACTATCAAATTCTTAAAATACTGCTAATAAAATCCGAATAAAATTCGAATCACACATGCAGGAAAACTACAAGGGGAAAGATACGGGTTATTTAAATATGGGAAAAGCCACGTCCTTTTAAATTTAAACATCGGAAATATAAAAAAAAACTCTTGCCATTATGAAAACCATTAAACCAATGTGACACTAACATGTTTATGATATTGTAAATACGTAACAATTCGCACAAGATATTAGGTTCTACTATGTAGTAAATGTTACGACTTATGTATTCTACACACAAGTTATTAAGAAGAAGCCATGAAATACTTCCATTCATATTGGTATTCACTTATTCAGGTTTCCTCTCATGTATCAACTTCTAAGACTGCCTCGGTGGCGTACTCTATTACGATACGGTTACAAAGCTGAGGTCTCGGGTTCGAGTCCCGGGTCGGGCAAGGTGATATTGGATTTCTCTATTCATTATCAGCCCGGAGTCAGGAATTTGTGCCCGATATGGCTATAGGCTCGCCCCCTATCACAGCGTTGGACGGAACATACAACGTGAAATGTCCTGGTGGCGCCTCTGCCTGCACCTTCGGTATGAAGGCGTGAGTTTATGTATGTAGTCCTTACTAAGGCTTGTGGGAATTTCGCACATCATTAATGTTATTTGATGAATAAATTCGTAATTGATAAATAATGTGATAATGAGCGATAACGTAGTTGGCAGCGGGCTAGACGAACTTATCCGAGGACGAAGATTCAAGTTCAGAGCTTGAACCTCTGACTTATGAAAACTGCGTGTGTACTTGTAGTTAACCTAATAAATATCTGAGTTCTGTTTAAAAATATATATTATATTGAAGAGTATTACTTAGTCAATAGGATTTTAAAACCATGACTATTTGTCTATGAATACGGATTTATGGAAACTACAAGTAATAAAAGACGTCATTTTGGTCAATGTCGTTCGTACAACTTTGTAGTGATAAGTATTAGTTTTGGTGTTGTCTATGAAAAGTCAACTGCATTTGCTTCGTATTAGGACGAGGTCCATGCATTCTGTTCATATTGTGTTAGATTTAACTATTTGTGTAGGTTGCTTCATTATGAGGCTTGAATAACTGTCGTTCGCTGTTACATAAAAAATAAAATAACCCAACAGTTACATACATAGTCCTGACCAGTGACCCCACACTAAGATCAAGTCTTGTGTCGTGGGTATCAGAAACTACGAGACACTTTTCGGTCTCACAAACACCCAGACCCGAACCAAATATTTGTGGTTCACACAAACATTTGTCTCGGTGTGGGGGTCGAAACCGCGGCCTCTCGTTTCAACAACTGCGCCACGAAAGCTGTCATGACATAGCATATTGCGGTTAAAGCTTAACACAAATATGATCGCTAGGAATAATCAAAATACTTTAACATTATGAAATTGCATGTCAATAACATTACCAAAAATAATATGTTTAAAGAAACTAAAGCAGAGAATAATGTTTTTTACAACAATTACGGCCGTATACTCAAACAGCACTTAAATATTATATTGTTATTTGCACTTAACTACGGAAATGCCGCTTAAATGCACTGATTAAGTGGGCCATGGGTAGTTAAGTGCAACTTAATATTATATAAATAACCTTTGAGTATTCAGGCGTTATTCTAGCAAAGAAATATCCAGAGGCTATATCGTAAAAATATTTTAGGTGCACTAACTGCTGACGGTGTGGCCCGTATGTGGTTTTATTTATTTATTTATTTGTTATTTGGGATACAAACAGAGAATAAATAAATAAATAACAGAAGAAAGTGTTACAGAATCCAGTAAAGTCTCCAACAATAACATTATTTAAACTAAGTTCAATGAAATAAAAGTAACAAAAGAAGGCCATATCCACCACCCGATGTATTTTTTACACAATTTAAAAGTCACGAGATGCAATCCTTTGAAATCCAGACGTTCAATGCCAAAGCCTTGACTTATATTTCACACATCCATTAATAAAAACACTTAACTCGTCAGCAGTTGCAACAATTAACCGAATGATTTAACGCGGCGGTGATTCCTCTTCTACTTTGACAAGTTTTAATTAATCGCAGGCGCCAGTATTAAAGTGGGACTATGTGTGTGACTGTTGGGTATGTGCGAGGTATACGCCAGTTCTTAGTTACGATTCAGTCTCTTGCCTACTTAAACTCCACCTTTTTTCCCAGAAGGGCTAGGCAAAGGTGCTACCAGGACACCCACATTTCGCCTTGTATGTTTCGTTCCACGATGTGTTAGGGAAACAAATATTTGTGTTATCCACAGGCATTTATTTCAGGTCTCGGTGTTTGTGAGACCGAAAAGTCTCTCGTAACTTCTGGCACCCACGACCCAAGACTTAATTGATCTTAATGTGGGACCAGGACTATGTATGTGACTGTTGGGTGTATGTATTTATTAATATAATTTATTTTCCCAGAATTGTCTCGACTGGTCCAAGCCGATGCTGAACCAACTAGAAGCTATCGCGCCACACTACGGACAGTGGGTGAACAGCGCAGTATACCGTCCATGTCGGCTGTTCGCAAGCCCTTACCTGGAGAGCATGACCTTCACGCCCTGGTACCTCGTACCTATGTTCTGGATACCCATTATCCTGTACATCGCGTGGACGCAGTATGTGGAGCAGGTTTTATGTGTAGGTTAGTAAATAGCATGTTATCTGAGGTATGACTAGACCTTGTTCGTCGCTCATGTGATACGAAAGTTATATCTTGAAGACAGATAGAGCTACAGTTATTTTAACGTGACAAAATCAACAAGTATTATTCAGTAAGTTTACAATCATTTTTCTATGAGCAAGTTTGGCAATTAATGGTTAACAGGCCCTTTCGCTTTGATGACTAACAAGCATTTATATACAGGGTTAGTTCGAAAGGGTGTATAAAGCTGTAAGGGGGTGCTGCATTCATCATAATGAGTAACTTTTGCAAGGGGTCCAACCCTGAACTCGAGAAAAAAAAAACGGCTGTTTCATACATTTTGCAAATTCAAACGATTAAACAGGAACTGCTGATTTTTTCTCGATTTAAGGGTTGGACCTTGCAAAAGTTGTTCATTATGACGAGAGCAGTATACCCCTTTCGGCTTTATATACCGTTTATGACTAACCGTGTATAATATTTGAAGAAAGTTGACGACGTAATGAAGGTTGCAGGATCTCGCTAGACGCAGGCTGCTCCAAACAGGAGGGTATGGATATCCTTGAGATCCTATGTTCAGCAGTGGACATCCTCTGACTGAACAAGAAGAAGAACTTGATCATTTTCAATTCAAATCTTAAAGAAGCTAATTTCCAGTAGTATATTTTCTGTTGCTGATGATTATTATGATTATGAGGGAAAGATTATCTAGCTATAAATGAACCGATGACATTCTATTTTTATCTTTTAGATGCAGACACGTGTAAAGAGTCTCGACTCAACTCTCTTCAGTTCTGCTTTCATTTCCTGCAAGGGATAGCTTTGTGGACTATAATAGAATACTCAGTGCATCGATGGGTGTTCCATTTGGATCCAGGATCCTCGATAACACTGATCAAAATGCATTTTCTGCTGCATGGCATGCATCATAAGGTAATATTTTGATTTATGGTCCATAAATACATAATTGAATGGTCAATGTTGGTATATTCGATGCGGCGATTGATATGCTTGATGGCCACGCAGGAATTTTAACGGATATGTTGGCGTAGGACTTTTAGGGACTCCGCTCGGCCACTATATCTGCAAGTGTGCTGGGCTGTGTGGTGACACTAGCATACCTTTTCCTATAATGAGCTTAATAGCTTCCGCTCAAAAAACAACAGAGCATTTGGTTTTCTAACAGAGCATTACGAAGAAAGTAATCAGAAGAACAATATACATCACAGGGCAGGTATACAAAAACACACATGTCCATGACATTATTACCGTTACAAGATAATAACATGATAGGGACAGATACTGTACACAAAAGAAGGTAATATGAAATATTTGGACGGTGTTTGGGTTACGGCTGATTACTCCGACTGATAAGCTTGCAGGAAATCTATTGATTTCTCAATAGTTAGATAATGCTTTCGTGACTGCCGAAGGAGAGAACTGAGTAATGTTTTATGAGTGTAAATCCAATTATTTGGCACGATCTGCAGCCTTCATTCTATGATATTGAGATTCATTTTTTTTATAAATTACAGAAATCACTAATCAGATTCATATTAGTTATCAGAGCGACCCAGTGTTATAATGATACTAAAATACATGTACGGTCACTATGTGATGTCAGTATATAAACACCCGAAAAAATGTATCACTATTACTTCTTTATGGTCAAATGAATCTTTTCACGATTTAATCACCGGATTATAGTGTAGCTCTTCAACTAACTTTGTTCCGAGAGATAAAAGTGTTTAATTTAAAATATAATATTTTTTATTTAGGTAATTTAGAATTGCATTATTGGACTGCCTCGGTGGCGTAATTGTATTACGGTACGGTTACAAAGCTGAGGTCTCGGGTTCGAGTCCCGGGTCGGGCAAAGTGATACTGGGTTTTTCTATTAATTATCAGCCCGGAGTCAGGAATTTGTGCCCGATATGGCGATAGGCTCGCCTCCTATCACATCGTGGGACGGAACATGCATGGCGAAATGTGGGTGTCCTAGTGGCGCCTCTGCCTACCCCTTCGGGGATACAGGCGTGAGTTTCAGTGGCGAAGGGTGACTTTTTTCAAAAGGGAAGCCGATACTTCTGGTGACTAGTTTTATTAAATTAACAAGTACTCATACTTATATTTTTACTCCGTTATGTACGTAAGATATTGAGCGACATATTTGCTTAGTAAGGCCCTGCGCAGACGGCACACTTTTTGTGCGATCGAGTCTGCGGCGCACAAAAAGTCTGCATGGCGCGCAAAAAGTCGGTCGCGGATTTTGCACAGACTCAACGCACACGACGCACATCTTCGATCATTTTGTCGGCAGAGCTGTAGGGACGTAGATGCTATGGAAATCGTGCAGAGATCGCGAAGTATTATTTTGTACATGAAGTACAGAAAAAGAAGTTAATTAATTAATTATTTTGTTCAAAATACCAAGGTATAGGTGTTATACATAATAATCAAAGCGATTTTGATATATTGAATCTTGTATCGATTCATTAATCGATAACTGTCATTCGTTCATTATCATTCAATATTGATACCCATCCCTAATTTTTGCATAAGAAAAAATAAACAAATAACCTCTATGTTTTTCATCTAATCGTTTTTTTATAGTTTTGCAAGTTTTATCTCCAATTACTACTAAAAAGTCTAATAAAAACTTAAACTTATCGTATTTTGTTTTTTCTTTAGACGTCATACATGTCCAAACAGGAGCGGAATAAACATTATAGCACACTTCTTCCCACATTTTTCTTTTTAAATGTCAATCATGATATTCTGCCTTAGAAGTATCATAAATTGCTGGTCTGTTTTGTATTTCTTGAATTAACATAGTTACATCGACCTCTGGCGCCATGATAATAGATCGCGTGCGTTACGTCCACCCACCCCTAGCAAATGCAGATTGCCGACTAAAGAGTGCGCCGTCTGCGTTAGCGCGCGTTGAAGCAAACGTTCAATTTTTTTCACACACTTTTTGTGCGGAGCGGCGCGCTGCGGCGCGGTGCGGTCTGCCCGAATTACACGGATTTTTTGTGCGCCGGACTTTTTGCGCGTCGTGTGCGTTACTGCATATAATTGCATATGTTCTATTTTCACAGACTAAAAAGTGCGTCACGGATAGTCTGTCGTCTGCGCAGGGCCTCATACTTACTATATTTTCATACAACACTTGCACGGAATAGCACTGTGCCTGTTAGGTGCTTTTTTTAACGTTTTTAAAGTAAATTTCGATTCAATGCAAAAGAAAACATTAGCCTGTTTTGAAATTGATCGACAAAAAAAATTCAAACGTTCCTTATTTATAAAAAAAAGATGAAGAGATTGATGTAAGTGAACGAAAGTAAAACGATGCCAGTATAGAGCTAACTGGAGATCTATCGAATCTGGCAACCCTCATGGGATGCAGGCGTGGGTTATGTTTGTATGTCCTATTTTGAATCAACGCTAACAAAAATACGGCATTACAATATTTATTAAATAATTAAAACTTGTCAGTTGCCGTTCTTTCTCTGGTACTTAAATGTATTATCAAATTTAATATAATTTCCAGTGTGTCTTTTAATTACGTAAATGCAGCATTTTTAAAATTACCTCATAATAATGCAATTCATGAGATAAAACGATACATACGACATTATCAAGTTTCATTCATCATTAAAGTTTTGCTAAATAGATAGATCTGTTTGCACTTCGAAACCAGTATAACAGTTCGTAACCAGTTATACATATACACTGAAACAACACAGTAGTAAATAATATTTTCTAATTATAAACACGAAATAAAAGAGGCGCGAACTGGCAAATTACTTTATAAGCCGTAGGCCCACCGGCATATTCACAAGCGAATACCGTCGTATTTCTACAAATAAATTTACACCTTAAAAGCTAAGAGTTTTAAGGTGCAATTTTGCATGCAGTTCTGAGCAACAAACGTGTAACAGAGATGGCAAATAATGCGTTGGAAATGAGCGCGAGAGCAACGGGAACTCGTGCTGTGTCCTTGTAGCCTGACGTGACGTCATCGGGATCTAGGCGGCCGCGTGTTTCGTATGCATGTACTTACGTTGAACATCGCGCAATGCGTTTGTCGTTGTGTTATTAATTGATCGATAATATTTTGTTTATTAATATTGAATAACATTTGTTTATTGTTTATATTTATTTTAATATTGTTTATTATTTGATTATTTTCTTCATATAACTTGTTTAAAAAAAATTAAATAATTAATAATTTCCTTTAAATTATAAGGCGTGCTGCTAGGAATCGGCTTGTATGAACCCTTCGCCACTGGTGAGTTTATGTATGTATGTATGTATGTATTATCTGGAATTACGATATTTTACCCCTGTTTATTTGTTTATATTCTTTAATCTAATTTAAGAGCTTTATGTTTTAGTTGTTTGATTCTTATTTCTGAGCGCAAGCTTCTTTTCTCTCTTTAAAAATGCATACGTAGGTAAAAGATAAAAGCTGCAATCCACGACTAAATTACACGTTTTACATTAATAAAGCCGTTTCATATAATTTACTATACGATGCGTTTGGAAAAGCGCCATATGGTTGCGGTGGAATCGAAATCGAAATTATACACTTCGTGGTATCTAATAATATTTTACTAAGAAACTTGTATACGTAACAAAAAAACTTATTAGAATTATTAAACTTGGGTAGGTTATTAATTAAGGGTTTGTGCTTAGGCCACGAAAGACATTTTCTTCTACCTACTTTTATGAAAGTAGTTATTTTCGATCTTAGTGTACGGTCAGAACTGTGTATGTTTGAGTGTATTTATTTATGTATTGAATATTCAATATTTATTGATAATAGAGTTAGACGATAGATATTGGTTAGACGCCGCTTGTGAAACGAGAGGCCGCGGGTTCGATCCCCGCACCGAGACAAATATTTGTGTGAACTACAAGTGTTTGTTTCGGGTCTGGGTGTCTGTGAGACCGAAAAGTAGTCTTAGTTTCTGATACCCACGACACAAGACTCGATCTTAGTGTGGGGTCAGGACTATGCATGTGACTGTTGGGTGTATTTATTTATTTATTAAATAATAATTATTTTTGGTTGAATGAAAGTATCGTAATGGAGTTGGTTAATAAGTCTGCAGTGAAACGAACATCCGCAAATTCGATGACTGAACCAAGACAAATGTTTGTGTAATTGTGACTATTCATGTCTTCATGTATTCCTTCCTTAGATAAAATTAAGCAAAAGGGGGTAGGGGGGAAGACATGACATACATACATTCATAAACTCATGCCTTTTCCCAGAATGGGTAGGCAGAGGTGCTACCAGGACACCCACATTTCGCCTTGTATGTTCCGTCCCATGATGTGATAGGGGGCGAGCCTATCGCCATATTATCGGGCACAAATTCCTAACTCCGGGCTTTTAATGAATAGAAAAATTCAATACCACTTTGCCCGACCCGGGATTCGAACCTGAGACCTCAGCTTTGTAGTTGTACCGTAGTACAACTACACCACCGAGGCAGTCGAGTCTATCGTTATCTAAAGTTGCTGTATTTGGGAACGTTATCTTTAAGTTTTGTATTTTAACTTATTAGAATAGAGTTATGTTCAGCAGTGGACTTCCGGTGGCTAAGTAGGTAAATAGATAGATATGAGTTAATATTATTTACTCGTTAATTATACTTGTGAGAACGAAAATCTATTATTCTACAACGGGCAGACGACCTTCTTTCTTTTTCTTTAATGTAGATTGTTACTGTTGTAGTATTATGCAAAACGTTAATTTTATATTAAGCATGGTTGGCTGATTATAATCACGAGTTCTATATACGTCTTGTATCCTTTTGTTTTTGAGAATTTAATGAGATTAACGCCATTTCCTGAATCGTGTTAATACCCAGTAGGTATTTCAGTGTTATTTAGGTATTTTGTATGTAATAGTATGCACATTGTTCATATATTGGTTTTTTTTATTTCAAGTTTGTAAATAGTGTACATCATCATCATCATTAGCCCGTTGCAGTCCACTGCTGGACATAGGCCTCTCCCAAGGTACGCCACAGAACCCGGTCTGCTGCTTTACGCATACAGTCGCTGCCGACCCTCTTGTGCAAGTCGTTCCGCAGAGGTTAAAATAGTGTATATGAATAAATTATTTACTAAACGGTTTTTAAAGGTTAAATATAGTTATGGTTAGATTAACAGCGTTAAAATATTTAAAAATAAAACGAATTGCTCCAAGGAGAACTCAGTGATTTAAACAGCTATAATTCATAAAGTTAATCTTATTTTACCCTTTGCTGTATCCTGGTAGGTATGTTTTCTGACTATGTGGTTTTAGTTAATGCATTAGTAAGTTAATCATCTCTCCACGTATACCTAATGGAGACCGCGCTTAGGTTAACGTAGTGTAGGACGTCCTGCAGCACGATGGACCGACGACTTAAAAAAAGCGGCGGGTAGCAGATGGATGACAGCTGCTCAAGACCGGGATGGTTGGCGCTCACTTGGGGAGACCTACGTCCAGCAGTGGAGGGCGACAGGCTGAGTTTATAACGAGTGTGGTCGAAAACGAAGCCGAGCGGTAGAGAAATTTAAAATTTCCCAATCAAAATCGATGAATATTAATACCAAATAATTTCAGGTGCCGTTCGACAAGCTACGGCAGGTGTTCCCACCGATCCCAGCTCTGGTGATTGCTATCATCCTTTACAATATTGGTAGACCATTCCTTACATATTCACGGATAAAGCTGTCTGGCGGACTTCTAGGTAAGAACTATTTCTCTCTGTCCTTCAGTCACAGGAAAGACCACTGCTGAACATAAGACTCCCCATGGGTTTTCTTATGGCTTGTCTCTATATCCCATCTATCTTGAACAAGAGCTTAAAATAGCTACCATTACTATGTCGATACAATTCTCTCTATCTTTGTTAGATGAAACATAAAATGAATCGAAATATGTAATGAAATCTCTTCTTATATATAAATTATAGAAACCGGCCTTTAGCGGACTTGTTCGAAGCTGTCTGCATTCAGTGACATCTGTATTATTTTAGGCACCATTGTATTATTTTAAATTTCGGCTCATTTACCATCGTTCTGACCAATCATGCAGAAGTTTTAAAATGGTTAGATGTAGTAGTTGTAATTTATGACTATAAATATATAGTAAATTAATTAATAAAAATACGTAACGATAGTCAAAAAATAAATTTTACAATATCTTAATACACAATGGTCGCTATATAAATAACAAAAGTAGGAATACAAGAATTGGCCCGTACCATTAAAATCAATCACGAATTACTAGAACTTAATAAGCCTATATCGACCATTTTAATTGACAGATTTAAAACATATTTTAGTTATCGAATATTTTGTCCCTTTCGGACGTCTTTAAAATTCAGTGTGAGCGGAAAAGACAAAACATTCGATAGCTAAAGTAGATTTTAAATCTGTCTATGAATAAGACCGTAAGAATTTAACATCGATAAGACAGTATCATTCGCACGAGTAGAAGTTCTTAATAAATAATCGTATATGCCTCAGGTATTTTCTTATCAATATGAAATGCTAGGGTGTGGATCTTCGAACTATGCGAGTCATACTCGGCTTGTAAAGTAAATACTGACATTTTGTTTTAGTCAAATGACTACATACGATAAGAATATTTTTGAAGCTATTCCTTTATTGTACCAGCGCAGAATATACAGAATCATGTGAAGGTGTGTGTTGAGGACCAGAAATACTTAGGTGTTAATACAAAGCTAAAATGCTAATACTGATTTCTGATAAAATTGACTCAAGAAGCCGCTTTATGAATGTTTCTGCGGCTTATAGGGTTGCCTAAATTCAGCGATGAACTTCTTGTGTCTGAAGAAGATATTAACAGTAACAATACACAGGGTATACTAGACTGCGACTGAAAATAAAGCCAATTAATTTTAGTGACTACAGACACAATGCAACTAAAAGTTTCGAAAAAATAAGCGATTTTTTTTTAAGTGTCATCGTGTTTGGTTGGTATCCCATTCCTACCATTGTGTCTTAAAATAAAAGGGTGTACATTATTATTTAAGGAAATCTGCGTATTTACCACCCAAACATGCTGATAGGTAAAAATATCGTCGCTTTTTTTTCCAAATTTTTAGGTGCAGTCTGTCTGAACTCACTAAAACCACCACCTGGCTTCATTTTCGGTCGCAGCCTGGATATGCCCTGTACTATTATTTTAAATTGATTCCCAGGATACTTAATATACGACATGATACACTTCTACGTGCATTACGGCTCGCCGCGAGATGGTTCCTACCTCTACGCCATGAAGAGGTACCATTCAAATCACCACTTCATTAACCATAACAAAGGTATAACAAATTAATGGTCTCTTAGATTAAGTAATTATTTTCTGTGACAATGCCCTTTTATTGCCACCTTATACTTTTCATCTTGATCTGATTTCTCTTAACTATCCAAGGAGATAGATACAATTCACTTTTTTATGCATGTCACATATGTATAAAATATATTGGCCTTTTGAAAGACTCCGTGGCGCAGTTGGTTAGACGCCGGCTGTGAAGTGTAGGCCGCGGGTTCGATCCCCGTACCGAATCAAATATTTGTGTGATCCACAGGTATTAGTTTCGGGTCTGGGTGTTGGTGAGACCAAAAAAGTCCCTCGTAGTTGCTGATACCCACGACACAAGACTGGATATTAGTGTGGGGTCAGGACTATGTATGTGACTGTTGGGTGTATTTTGTGAAAAAGAGAACTGTCTTGGTGGCCCAGTTGTACTATGGTATGAAGCTGAGGTCTCGAGTTCGAATCCCGGGTCGGGCAAAATTATATTGGATTTTCGGTTCACTATCGGCCCGGAGTCAGGAATTTGTACCCGATATGGCGATAGGCTCGCCCCCTATCACATAGAGAGACTGAAAATACAAGACGAAACGTAGGTGTCCTGGTTGCACCTCTGCCCTTTCAATGAAGGTGTATATTTGATCGAAGCTCTGCCCCTTCTAGGAAAAAGGCGTTAGTTTATGTATGTATGTATTTTTTTTTGGTTACAGCGTACGGGATCACTTCAAAATTATGGGACCATATATTCAGGACATTTGTGCAAATAAAAAAGCTAGGGATAAGTTTGCGTTGGTAATTATTTAGTTATTGGTTAAGGATGAAAATTAATTTCCTCTATGGTTGTAAATAGTATTATCGTTAGTTTTTAAAAATCTGTTGTTATGGAGAACAGGATGGAAAATTAGTACCGGTGAGGTACTAGTACTGGTAACCTTGTATTGTGACCATGAGATATTAAGCTTAGTTGGATGACCCTAGGAGTTAAATAATTCGAATATGCACCGAAAACATAAAATCTTAAAGAATCCATTCTATTTTGCTTGTGGCTGAGGTCGTTTGATGGGGTGACAGTAATAACGTTTTTAAAAATGGCCTACCTAAAAATAAACTTGGAGATATTTTAAATAATAAAAAAAATGGTAAGATTTTCGTGTCAAGTGTATTAATATAACCTACTGTGTCATAAAATATAATTCTCTTGACGTGCAGTATTTTTGGCGCCATTAAACATCTATGAAACCAAGGGAAAGTGGGATAAAAGAGATCGAGTGATCTCCTTTAGGATTGCTTATGGAAATAATGAGTATTATAAAACAACGCCGGGCAATTTGATTTTTCATCACATTCCAACAGCTCGAGTTTAAAAAATAATAATTAATTAGCAATTATTACCCATATCAACCTATCGGAGTTTTTGTTATCGTTGTGATTTTTTTGCCAAATGTGTTGAAAATTGGGCCTACCCAGCAGGTCACTGTTGCCAATACGGCATCATGAAGAAATTATGAGAATGTGAAAATCTGGGTAACTGAGGAAAGGTATGGCTCTCAGGCAATCCCTGAATCAACTCCCTGAACAAACCACTGCACCAATGTGTATAAGGACAATGAAATATTCGAATGTTTGTATATAATAGTTATAAAGTAGATTTAAGTTATTGCGAGTCTGTGATCCTGTTTAAATATACATCTTTAGTTATAACAAACGAAAATATTATACTATTGTAGGATTTTGACAGCCTCCGTGGCGCAGTTGGTAAGACGCCGCCTGTGAAACGAGACGCCGCGGGTTCGATCCCCGCACCGAAACAAATGTTTGCGTGATCCACAGGTATTTGTTCCGGGTCTTGGTGTTTGCGAGTCCGAAAAGTCTCTCGTAGTTTCTGTTACTCACAACACAAGACTCGATCTTAGTGTGGGTTAGGACTATGTAGGTACCTATATATGTGACTGTTGGGTGTATTTCAGAAAAAGTCTGAAGTATATAAATAGGTAGGTATATAAAACACTTATTTTTTAAGCCTATCAAGAAAATTGGCTAATATTATTTGTTATTATCATTTAATACTTTTAGTTCTACTTTATCAATTACCACTACCTAAACAACATTATTCCTTTACGACCTTCTATTAAAATATTATTGAGGCGCCAATAATGGTTTATTGTTTCTGATTCCTTGCGATTTGGGTCAATTAATTTTCGTTTGTTATTATTGTATAAAGATGTTATATCAAACCAGAATTTATATGGCATAGGAAAACTGTTAAAAATGTACGAAGAACAACAAATAAAGATTTTTAAATATTAATCGTGTTTCAACATGATAACTTTCATATCATATCCTTATTTTTTAAATTGAATTTTGTTGTCATATCAGTCGTAGTATTATACTACACTTAGTATTATAGTACTACTATATACCCAGTAATTAATAAATTAAAAAAAGGACAATCTCCAATTTCATCAAAGAATCAAATTACCTAGTTGAGAAAATAATACATAATTGGGTATTCTACCCATTTTCAAAAAGTCTTTTAAGTTGTTCCTAAGATTAAGACAAACTATTTAAAAAAATATCAAATTTTTATTCGTTCGGCAAGTCCAATAAAAAACCATTTAAAATTTAAATTTTAAATTTATGCGCGCAAATATGTGAAAACGCTAGGCGCCATTTTCCTTTAAAATGATACGTCACTCAACCAGTAAACAACCTGTGTTTGTATGAGCTCTTGGACACCGGAGGGGGTATTCTACTTACGGAATGACGTAGAATCGTTATCCATCATGGCGGCAGCCGTTTCACATATTTTTAGGACAGATAAAAAAATTGAAATTTTCAAAACGAATTATAAAATTTATTCCTTGGAAATATAAACTGAAATTAACATATACTTATTGCTTAATGCTCTACTATATACATTTATAGTTTTTAGATTTTTTCTTTCTTATAGTAAAATACCCAATTATCTATGAGCAAATCCTTGAGAAATAATAATGTTCAGCAGTTAATTTCCCATGATTGAATATGACAATGATAATTATTATGTAATTTTAAACGAGTAAAGTATGGTTATTATTTCAATTTCTTAATTAATAACTTTAACACCGTTAGATATACCTTCTAACGGTTTAATTACATAACGCTAAAATAACAATTTTAGAATTCGTGTGTAGTGTAGGTAAAATATAGATACATTATATTGTACATTAAATAAATATATAAATAGTACATACTTAGTAAATAGTTTTTTATAACTAATATAAAATAAATAAAAATATTATGTAAATAAAATAAATTAATTAGTGGACAAACACACATTTTTCTTATTAGATAAATTTATCACTCACTGAACGGGTGATCGCTTTGTTCTCCGATTGGGGGCGGAGCATAACGACTACCTGAGTGCGGTACGGTCTGTCGGTCACCGGCCGGCGCTTTTAGTGTGTTCCACAGAGTACATTATACAGGGTATCTCAAGACCGCGACCAAAAACGAAGCCAGGTAGTAGTTTTAGTGGTTACAGACACGATGCAAATAAAAATTTCACCAAAACAGCGACAGATTATTTTTTAGAATTTTTTAAAAATCATTTTATTTTGGGTGGTAAATACCTAGTTATTGCGAAAATAAAAATTTAAACGCTTACGTTCCATTGAGTGTTTAGAAATAAAGAGGTCTACATCATTATTTTAGGAAAGCTATGTATTTATTACCCAAATAAGACGATAAGTAAAAAATTACAAAAAAAAAGTTGCCGATTTTATTTGAGAAATTTTTACTTGCATTGTGTTTGAAGTCACTAACACTATCACCTGGCTTCGTTTTCGGTCGCGGTCTTGATATACCCGGTATATCTGAGAGTGTGTTCGGATTTTTATTGTACGGCACATACACTGTGTACCCAACTGTATTAAAAGTGTATCGCTGTTTGTTGGGGAGTTTCATTTCTGCCACCTTCACCTTCATCCATCATACATCCACTAAACGTGGAAATAAAATTTTCCAGAAATCTTTAATTAACCTATCAATTGGTCATATGAACAGACATTCTATTTTTGAAACGAATTGTAACATATATGAATGAATAGAAAAACGCCTGATAATGGATAACTTAGATAATTTATTATGATATAATAGACAACAGAACAGGTACATGTAATTATTAAGTAATATTTGATAAGTACATGCTTTATCCGTCCACGCTATTGCTGACCGAAAGAGTAACGCAATGTACGTGACATGATTAGATGATATCTCATCTATGGTTCAAACCTCCTTAGTCAGTTTTTAATGTTCAACCTCTTTGCTGGAATAAAAAATATATTTTATATTAAATATTTTTTCTAATCATGTTTCGGTTATCGATTAAAGTTAATTACTTTAAATTATAGGTTAAATAAATGTAATTTAAATGTTTAAAGTACCAAAAAAGATGGACATGAAAAAGTTATTCTTTAAATACAAAAGTGTTTTAAAAATATTGGTGCTTCTGTGTCTTCTTCTAGCGAATACTAATGGATGTTGTAGCAGTGATTGGGATTTTTTGACGGAGGATTTATTCTCCTTATTGTGTCCATTGTTGTCAAGCACGACCTCTTTGGTTTCGGACTTATTTAAATCACACTCAATAGGTAAGACTTAATCATTTTTTAGAATAAGTGAACTCGTTGGGTATACTGGCAGTAATTACAATAAAAAAGGTAAAATTCGAAATTTAGCGGGAATTCTAATGATCGGCAACTTATTTTACTTGTAGAATTAAAGCTGTTTCGTGTAAGATTCGTTTAATTTGATTGAGAATTTTCGAATTTATTTAAAACTATAGAATAAATTAAATAAATCTTTGCCTTTTTTACCTTGCCAGTAAGTATGTCCCTGCTTTAATTTGTTCCTCCATTAATATTAATTCTATCACAAATATTATTCATGAAACATTTTACGTTTGAGCACTAAGCGTATAAAATATTCTGTTCACGCTGTTTGAACTGTATAATTATTTTACTACGTAGATGTTCGACCTTTATTCACATTTTCTTGATTCATACTCCGAATCAACCCGTTTGCAACGAGAAAAAAGACATTAAACCTAAGCACTCTAAGTTCTGGTGAAGATGTGGATTCTATTTTTTTCACTGTATCAGCACGGTACTCCTTCGCAACAGAAAATTCTATTGCGAGGGGTTAGGCAATTGTCCACCACGCTGGCCTATTGCGGGTTAGCAGACTTCACTTACTATAGAAAATTTTGTTAAAATTTCCATGGTATTTGTTTGTTTGTTTGTTTATTTATTAAGGAAAACATACAGCATAAATGTTACAGATAAATACACGTTACATAAAATATTACAAATAAGCCAGTAAAGTTTTCACTGAAAACAAAACATGGAGAGTATACAACAATAACAAAATTAAACATTAAAGAAAATAACTAATTTTATAATTATCAAAAAACAAGGAATATTAACAACAATTATGCCAAAAATCAATGACCTGGAAAAAGTAAACAATAATAATAATTTAATTATCTTATTTCGACAGCCTCCGTGGCGCAGTTGGTTAGACGCTGCCTGTGAAACGAGAGGCCGCGGGTCCGATCCCCGCACCGAGACAAATGTTTGTGAGAACCACAAGTATTTGTTTCGGGTCTGGGTGTTGTGAGACCGAAAAGTCTCTCGTAGTTCCTGATACCCACGACACAAGACTCGATCTTAGTGTGGGGTCAGGACTATGTATGTGACTGTTGGGTGTATTTATTTATTTATTTCCTGAATGGATGGGAGAACCAGTAGTTTTTTATTTTATTTTGTTATAGAAGCAATATAATACGACTTATTGTTATTTAATATATCAATATGGTTATATGTTCTATCGTAGTCATGACATGCTCTTATAATAAAGCGATTTTTTGAATATTTTTTAAGACAAGTAGGAAGAGAGAATGTATGTTTGTAACGCGCGTTAATACGGTATGTAGGTATCCTCACAATGGTAATTGACTATTGAGTATTGACACACATGACTTTGAACTGAAAAGTCAGAGGTGTGCTCTAGCAGTCTATCCCGCGATCACCGTTTCGAAATCCGCGTACGGTACGTTACAGGCAACCGCAGTCATGAAGGATTTTGTGATAGTGTTGCCCATAACACCGAACAAAAAACAAGTCGTTTTGCTCGCTCCCTCAAAATGGCCGAAGCGGCTTCCATCTAGTAAGTAACCACCAAACATCAAATATGGAAGTCGCTTGGCTTTCCTTCAAGATAGCCGAAAAACTTCCACTTAGTGAAGAATAGTATCAAAATTAACATTTAAACTTGTCAGAAGAAGAAGGTCCTATATCCTGTGAGCTGGTGGAGGAATGTCTGCGCTGTGGCCGTGAGTTATCACGAGCTGCAAGTCGACGCAACAATGAGCTGGTGAGGAACGGCATCTGCCTTGAACCTACCCATCCAGCTATGTTCCACTTCTTCTCATCTAAACTACCTGATGATGTGAAGAAGGCAGCGGAACTATCCGATGAGCTGCTGACTGCGACTAAACTTTTGCAGAACAAGCTGTGTTCTAGGTAAATGGGTATTATTATTACGTTTTTTTTTTTGTATTGTTAAGACAAATTTACAATGCACCTGATGGAGAAGCAGAGTATGAAGTGATATAAACTTTTACATAACTAGTTGATCTCGAGGTATGTGGTCATTTTCACGAAACTCGCACTATCCTATAATCTTACTTTCTTGTTTATTTTTTGATTTTTTATACACGCATGTTAAAGTGATTACAATACACATGATGAGAATTGAAGCGCATGTAGAGCATTTAGGCGATATTTATGGCGAGAAGTGATTATACATTTCGCCGATCATTATTCCGGCCTAATCAAAACTGGACAATATAGACGGTGTTTAAAAATAGCGACCGACTTGCGTAAGGTCAATGACAGACTTTCCACCATAGTACACTGCATATCAAGACCAATACGAATTTCCTACCACTAGCGAACATAAGTTTTGTTACAGCTGCTGCGTAACTCCAAACACATTCATGGCTTTCCTCGAGCACCAGGTGATAAAGATCCACGACCCTACTTTCTGTCTCCCCGTCAATATCAAGTGCTCTGGCAGCAAGTACCGAAGCATTGACGGCACTTGTAACAACCTTGAGCATCCTCACTGGGGCAGACGAGGGGCGCCCTTCACCAGAATCGCCACTCCGAGATATGCCGATGGTATTGTA
The DNA here is from genome assembly GCA_949752805.1 of Deilephila elpenor. Taxonomy (NCBI): domain Eukaryota; kingdom Metazoa; phylum Arthropoda; class Insecta; order Lepidoptera; family Sphingidae; genus Deilephila; species Deilephila elpenor. The sequence goes on along the minus strand of OX457106.1, from coordinate 12,358,572 downwards.
TAGAGAAAACATGTGGTATTAAATATGTACTAACTACGATGTACAGTATAAAAAGCTTTAACTACAAAGGCTTATTGGCATTGGTGCAATCTCGATCCAGCCAATCCATTAGTACTGTAACTTTAACGAGCTTTAGCATGACTACCACTTCGAGCTTTTGAAAAGATTATACGGAGAATTTAAATATGCTCCTTAGAACAATTGGTTCACAAGACACAAGCGGCACCTAACTATCCACAGACAAATATTTGTGTTAGTTAGGGACGTTGCGATATCGGAGTTTTGTGTAGTTTGTAATACATTTACTTTAAGGTATGCGCCTACTTTGTTTTCTCTTTGCACCATCCAACGATCAACTGGCAGTAACTGCTTCAGGCATTAAGTCCGTCTTTATACTATGTATTAAAAGCATAATAGCGACGGCACAAGCCCTTTATCTATAGAGACTGACCCTCACACTCACCACTGCAACTCCTGTAAACCAGAATCAACAGCGGCACGCATTTTAATGACACCGAGCTTTGAAGCTCAGCGAGTCTCCGGGAATGTCTTTAACCCGCAACGAATCGATCATAAAGTTAAATTAATAGAAGGAGTTGGAAATATTTTGTCCACTTCCCTCCCTAACAAAGCGTGTGACAAAACAATGAACTGTGTGTGAACTATGTGTGTGACTGTTGAATGTAGGTATCCACGCAATGCCAGTGGCCCGCAGCGGTCGTCAGTTGCCCAACGCGCGCATGCTGTCCACGCGGCTGTTCACCGACAGACCCATCCCCAGCCGAGTGCTCTCCTTCATGAACATGCAGTGGGGACAGTTCATCACCCATGACATGGTGTTTCAGGTTATGGAGGTCACTGGTGCGTATCGTAAATTATTTATTCTGATTTCTGTTAAAATACTCTACGCTTTTAAATTAAGAAGTCTGGACTCGACAATGTTAATATTCTGCGTCTGATTGGCTTGCCTGCCATCTAGATAAGGTATCGACAGGCGACAGAAGAATAGTATTCTAATCTTTTCTTCTCTTCCTTCGTTATATAGCTCTCACCTTAAAAAAACAATCTAACTTGAAGGGACATTCCTTACACATGGCTATTTTATTCTGCATTCAGAAATCCTCGTTCAAAAAACATCAATGTAACCTTTACAGTATAATACCAAATATTAATAACTAATACAAAAACCACATTTATCATGCAGACGAAGGCGGCATCCAATGCTGCCTGGACAACGGGCAAGGCCCACTCCCTGCAGAGTGGCAGAACGACAAGTGCATCCCCATATGCGTGAGCGACGACGATCCCTTCTACCGGCACTATGGCGTCAAGTGCCTCAACATGGTGCGCAGCGTCACCACACCACGGGAGGACTGTAGTCTTGGACATGCTGAACAGGTAGATTTCCATATTCTATCTTATATCACCCTGGCCTAGAAGCCTAGCTTTTGTAGACTAGGTACCATATCTTATTTAATTTACACTTTATACAATATTTGAATAGCTAGACTTAATGTCACTCTCTACCAGTCAAACCTCAGATATTATGATATTCCATCTCATAACACCCTAGCCTCTCCTTAGTAAACGATTGGTATGGAGAACTACAGGTTGGTAAAAAAAAGAAGAGTGATCATGTTGCCAATGCTGTAGTATCAAAAGATAATAAAGAGCATCAGAAATAAAAAATACAATCGGGTGATAAATATTGTATTCCATCAAACGACTTCGAACGAGTTATAAAGCCAAATACGCAACGATATAAACTAATCTAGATAAATTTAGGGAACCATAAAAAGAAGTCACAGTCATCCTTATAAATAAAATGACTTGCTTAATGTGGTGCTGAGTGAATAATTCGAGAATAACTGCACCGATTAATAAACTTTGTTCTTTAAATGCTCGCGATAAACTTAATGATGTTTTAATGAGAGAGCATTTTTGGAGTATCTACTGGAAAAGTTGGAAATTAGGATGAAAATATTGTATGAAATTATCTACTAAAATACGAAGTGATATTCAGGTTGACAGTTCTGCTGTGATCCATGAGGAAATGAATAATTAAAAGGGATATTTCATGCTACCAATATATTGTAGTATCATGCATTGACCTACCCTTAGAAACTATTACACAAGTTCAATTGGTATGATATTGGAAATTTTGATGATTAGTGGAAGGTACACTCAGTTTTTTGTTGAGTAGTGGTATGGGACGGAGAGGAAGGAAAAGGGGAACTCAGGTAGAGTTTTCGAATACAAAAGTTTAAAGTGGAAATTAGATGTTTCTACTTTCTGGTGTGAAGTGTAGTCATAACATATCTGCACCGAAACGAATATAAACTCTAACCTACTCTTGTCTTAATCATAATTTTATGTATTTATCTACATGATGGGCTGGGGTCTAGAATCGTTTGGCACGAGTTGAGGGCTAAAAATTATTAAAGGTGGTAGGGATTGGTTCCCTGATTATAACGTATCACTCTTATTAAAAGGTAATTTATAGTTTTCGAGAAATTAATTAATAAAGTTTCTAACCTTAAATCAGATATTAGGTAAAACGGAACGTTTTTATGGGCGATTGACAACTAAATCTTTATTATTGTGTCAAGTATATAGTCTGTGGTTTGAAATGTCGTGCAATACCGTGAAACGGAACGTAAAAACTACGCGATTTGCGTCATGAGTCAGTGTGATTAGAATGTTTTGTTTATGTTTTTTGCGGAGTTTACGCATCTGCAATAGTGTATAGACTCATGTTTTGTTGTTTTATATGTTTTATATGGACCTAGAAATTATGTTCAGAAGCAAGTTTGTGTATCCACTCTATGGTTAAAATAGGTCGAATCTGCCCCAAAACCGACACGGAGCACCCCGACTTCCACGTAGTCTCTTGGCTACCACCCCTAGAGTATTTATAAAAAGCCGGAGACGTTGCAGAAGCAAGTATATTTTGAAAACAAGTGTTTTGAGGTTAGGTTACTTTAATTGGGTTTTCTCAGGAACGGTGCATTGCCTTTTCATGGGAGTAGTACCGGAGGACAGTAGGCATCCTCCCCCTCCCCCCTCACCCCCTCCCAACCCCCATTTCGTGCCAAACGATTCTAGATCTTTACCTTATATGTCTATCACTCACCAGTATCTTGCTTCTGCCGCTGGCTGGACGAAGCCGACAAAACTGGTGATCTTTGTAGAACTCAACATTACCATATCTTTCACAAATCAATCTAAACTACTCAAGAAGTAGCGCACCAGCGGAGCACGCGTCTTGCCTTCGCAAGCGTTCACGAGAAACTGACCTATTCGTCCAGCAAGATGTTAAAAAATAACTACATCTACCCTCCACTATAAAATATTTCTTATTAAAATTCAAGATCAATGAAAATATGGCATCAGAAATTAAAGTGACTGCGTTTTTATGTATTGTTCGTTATATTTAGTATGTTTAATGTTTCATATAGTCAGCGAGAACGCATCTTCGATTCTCTGGGTTATTAAACTATTGCAACTATTACTTACTGACTAACTTACTTTACTTACTAACAAATAGCTAGTCCGAGCTGCTAGTTTGATATTCTATTCTTCAGTTTGTGACATTATAAATTTTAGTGCGCTACCAACTACTATTTTAATTTTCATTTATAAGAATTATTATCAAATGTTCTAATACATTCTGTGGTTTAAAAATAAGAACTGCTGTACTTAAATACCTATACAGAGCTTTGTTAGATGAATACAGTGACGAGTTTCCTGGACGGGTCTCCGATCTACGGCTCCGACAAGAAGCTAGCGTCCAAGCTGCGCAGCAAGTGTGGCGGGAGGCTGCGACAGGTGAAGAAGAAAGGCTCTCTGAGAGGTTTCCCACCTTCTGTCGATGATAAGGAAGCTGTGTGTGATCTAAGGAATAAATCGGAACCTTGTTATCTGGCAGGTAAGGGTTGCTAGATTTAGATAAATGAGTGGCAATTTGGCGACTATGTTTCGACATACAAAGCTTCAGAATTCCGTCCAAGAGATGAGCAGTCCATCTAAATACAAAGGATGGAGAAAGTTGTTTGTTGCAGACGGTCATCAAAATCTGTGGGGATCTTTTTCAGACAAGCCTATGTTTAGCAGTGTATTTCGTATAGCTGAAGATATTTATAATGTTTATGATGTCTTTTAAAGGACAAAATCAGAAAAACAAACAAGCGGTTCATCTGATGGCAATATGCCAATATCGCATGAAGCTACAAATACTTTCTAATTTGAAATTGTTATGGTCAATAATGATCTTAATATTGTGCTTAATCCTCTGGACCTTACATTTCAACCAGGTGATGTGCGTGTAAACCAGACACCAACACTAGCGATGCTGCATACTTTACTACTTCGGGAGCACAACAGAGTGGCCGACATCCTCAGCAATCTCAATCCGTTGTGGAGCGACGAAAAGCTGTACCAAGAAGCAAGGAGGATCGTCATAGCGGAGATACAGCATATCACTTACCAGGAATGGCTGCCCCTTAACTTTGGTAATGTAGTAGATCAGCTATCAGCCCTTGTATTTATACTACGCTGGGCTTAAGTGGACAGGCTTTTTTGGGTGACGTCGGCGTCTTGGTTAAGCTATGTTGAGACCTAGGATACATTACCAATGTACCATTGAGAATGGAACCATTTAATTTTAGAAAATAAGGAGAATATATTGGTAGAGCCACAATGAAATTACTTTAGATTACTTTAGGAATGGGTCGGCTCCACTGGTGTGGTACCACTGTCTTGCAGAAAGCCATCGTAAAGCGAAGTTTTTGCTGTATTGTTTCGATGAAGGAGATTTCTGGAGACCAAAAATCTCGTTCCTCCTCCCGTTATTTTCATCTAAGTGTTCTAAATGCACATAGACAGTGGTGATCACTATAAGTTGAGTAAGATACAACAGATGCCTATAATCTTACCATTCAGAATTTTCGCAGGCGAGTGCTATCTCCGCTACTATGGCATATCTCCATCAAATTTGTACAGTCGGGACTACACGGAGGACGTGAACCCTGGGATCATCAACGGGTTTGGAGCTGGAGCTTTCAGGTTCCTGCACTCCATCGTACCAGATACTATCATGGCCTGCCCTTCCAGCTACAGGGCGGGATATTTGCACAGGTATATCTCAAATGTCTCTACTATATACTACTATGTCAGCCCATATACGTCCCACTGCAGGGCACGGGCCTACTCTACAATCGAGAGAATCGATTGAGAGTGGTTAGGCCATATAGTCCACCACGCTGGCCTAGTGCGGATTGGCGGACTTACATACCGTAGAAATTCTTTAAAATCGCTACGGTATGCAGGTTTCCTCACGATGTTTTCCTTCACCGTTAAAGTGCGTGGTGATTGACTATCAATACACACATAACTCCGAAAAGTCAGAGGTGTGCCCTGGGATTTGAACCCGCGACCACCGTGAACATGTAGGCAGCCGCGTCTGGTCCGTTACCAACAGGCCACCACGCACTTTTTTAATGTCAATTTCTTTTGACATGTCTCTACTCTTGATGAATTCCTTATTAGTTTCAATATCAGACTAGGGAAATTTCCTGTGTTTCATTTGTCATGCAGTTTGACAAATATCGTTTAAAAAACATTTAATTTTAAAATAGAATTAAGATTGCCTGTAAAATGCCGGAGAAAATAATATTTTAAGTAGTGTAGTGGGGATGCTCGCTAATAATCTCGTATGCACGTTGCTTAATAGATATGACGCCAAAGTAAACTATTACTCATTTTTCTATTACTCATTTAAACAGATCTGAAATATTTGTAATTTACTTACGTGATGCAATGTGTGATGAAACAGAGATAAATGATTAAAGTCTTAGTTGCGTTAGCGACTCCAAGATAAAGTCCTAGGCTCTATTTTTATTTACATTAGGTCTTGAATCTACCGCAGACTAACATCACAAGCCTACGACTGCCTCGGTGGCGTAGTTGTATTACTGTACGGTTACAAAGCTGAGGTCTCGGGTTCGAATCCCAGGTCGGGCAAAGTGATATTGGTGTTTTCTATTCATTATCAGCCCGGAGTCAGGAATTTGTGCCCGATATGGCAATAGGCTCGCCCCATAACATACAAGGCGAAATGTAGATGTCCTGGTGGCGCCTCTGCCTACCCCTTCTGGGATAAAGGTGTGAGTTTATGTATGTATGTAACATGACAAGCGTTCTAAAAAACCAAAGGGGCATAATTGTAGTAACATTTGAGCCTACTCAGTTAGAGACCCAAAGATATATTGCTTTTTTTCAGACTAAGCGACCACTACTCCAATCCAAGCCTGTTAGAGCAAACTGCAGAATCATTTGATGACGTAGTGCGTGGTATAGTGGCTCATCACGCATCAGAATCAGACCCGTTCATGACGGGCGAGATATCCAACTTGCTGTTCAAGTCGCGTAATAACTGGGGACTGGACCTCATCGCTATGGACATACAGAGAGGCAGGGACCATGGGATAGCCTCGTATAATGAATATAGGTAGGTTTACATTTTTGAACATCTTGATGACGATGTAAGATGCCGTAATGTTGCTGATAAAATTACAGTTAATATAGTATTGTCTTGACAAAAAATATATGGAAATGCTAAATTCAAATGTAATAATTCTAATGTGTGTTATAGAGAAATATGTGGTCTAAGGAGAGCAAGATGTTTCCAAGATTTAGCAGGAGAAATTTCACAGGATGTAAGTACACATCTGCATTCCTCTCAACCGTTCCAATCCGGGAATTAACCTGTTCTTTATTTTTTTTAACTAAGAATGGTAGTTTCATGAACAGTAAAACCACGCCATGATCTGTTTGAAAAACCTGTCGAAAAAATAACGAGCAACTTTCCTATCTTATCCGTTCTAGCTGTGAGAAAACTGTAAGGCGGTTTTTTCCTTTTTAAATTATTAAATTAACTTTAGTAACAAATGTTTTACATGGTAATATTAAAAGTTGATTAATCAAATATATTTTTACGAAATATTTTTCCCATAGCGTATAAACGCCCTTGTCCAGCTTTACGAGTGCGTGGACGATATAGACTTGATCGTGGGCGGGGCTATGGAGCGCGACGTCCAGGGTTCGATCCTGGGTCACACGTTCCACTGCATCGTGGCGGAGCAGTTCTACAGGACACGGATTGGAGACAGATTCTTCTATGATAACGGGGAAATGCCACATTCTTTTACTCCTGGTGAGTTTTACATGTATTGAAATTATTTTGAGGTTGATAAAAATGGGGTAACTGGTATAGGATCAAGCAATATGGAGTTTCTTATTTAAATTGGAATGGTAAACTCATTACAATTAATCAGAGGTTTTAGTAGGTTAGATTGGAGGTTGCAGTACTAGAAGGGCGCGGGTTCGAACCCTGCACAGAGACCAATCGAGGCTCCCTACGTAAACTATCGAAATTGTATATTCGCTGCTTTACACCAATAACATTGAAAGTGGCAAATTTGATATTTCATTATATTTATTTTATGCTCTTTCAATTTCATTCGACTGAGGAACAGTTGAAGGTACATTTGTATAAATATTATAAAGAATTATAAATCTTTATCTCTAGTGCAATAAAACAAAATTGTAATTTTTTAGATTCGATAGTTTACGTAGGGAGCGACGAAATGTTTGTACACAACACAAATATTTCTTTCGGGTCTGAGTGTTGAGACCAAAAAGTCTCATAATTGTTTTCTCAATGGATAAGATTTGGTATCTTACCGTGGAGGTAGAACTATGTGCACTATTGAGTATATCTATTATTATAAAATAATGTATTAATTTCCCACAGATCAACTAAGAGAAATAAAGAAAACGTCAATGGCTCGTCTAATATGCGACAACACAGACGGCGTGTACTACGTGCAGAGGAAGGCTTTCGAGGTGGAATCCCAGCACAATCCCAAATATAGCTGCGATGATTATAACGCCATACCTTATATGGACCTCACGGCGTGGAAGAAACCTGCTTTCGATCTCTTTGATTGATGGGAATGACGACTGAAATACGAAGACAATTTTAGGTTGCTGACTAACTTTGCCTGTAACTTTGACTTTGAAAACGTCAATCCCATACATTAGCAATGTCAAGTACGTCACGTATGGCGATGACATTGTCAAAGTTGCAACTAAGCCATAATTGAGAATGCGGGTGATAATTGTATTACGTTTATCTGCTTTGCTAATATTTATGAAGATTTGAAATAATGAATATATGGGAGGTCAATCTGTAATGATGTGCCTAGATACGCACCTGTATAAAGTATTCATGTTGAATTCAAACTAGTCTATTTAATTCATAGGTTGTTTTATATATTACAGTGCTCAGTGTCTGTAAATGATTGTCTATGGAGCTTATATTATTTTTACTTTTACTTTGTTAAAATTGATTTTTTGTTTTTATTTCATAAACCATTGGTTAATTTAAGTAAAACAATTATTTAATTCGCAACGAATTTATTTAAGAATGTAACGTAATGTAAATATAATAAATTCCTGTATTATACAAAGTTTTTAATTTCACCTAAAATTAAGTAGTTATCACAATTTTGTCATTTAAACTTATAAAATAATCATACAAATAAGGGAAACGTTATTGAATATTATATTTTAAAAATGCATACACTTGAAATAAGTTTATAAAAAAGTAATTTTGTATTTGAGGTATTAAATTGCAGATAGCAGCACATACTACATTTTAATTACAGATACTGGGGCAGAACTCCATGCTTCGTTTAGTCGGTCTTGGTAATTTGAATGACAACTACTAAATCAATGAAAACTACCAAAGTAGCAAACACTAAATACCGTTTTGTCAATGCCTACATGCCTGGTACGCATGCACAGATTTTGTTAATTATATATTTTCTAGTATAAAGCCCCATTTACACGGGAAAGTTTCTCACCTCGAAGATACGATTATCGTAAGGATATTAAAAAGTTACATCGTGTAAACATATTTCAGAACACAATAAACTACGGCGGTTATGTCATGCGGTAATCGCATACGATTCTCGCCACGAGAAACTCTCTCGTGTAAATGGCGTTTAATACCTCAATGGTCTATGTAAAAACCGTATTCTTAATAACCATGCTAAAAGAAGTGTAAAAGGCAGGACAAGCACCACAACCTTTGGTTTAATAAACATGAGCCAAAATGTTGCAAGCGAATGTAATAAAGAATAGTATATCCTTCAGAAGTATTCAATAAACATTATTTAATTATTAATAATTAAAAAAGTCTATCTAATAAATTCATTTAAACTTCAGTATACGTAACTGTACATAATTATTGATTAGTGATAACATTATAAACATTCAAAACGGGAAGGTAATCAGAGAAAATGTTTTAAATTTCTTTACAACGCCATCTATACACAACTGCTGGAAACTAATCGCCCACTTTACAAGTAACTTGGAACTAAATCAGCCAAGATGGGCAAATGTGGGATGGTCATTTGAACATTTTTATACAATATTTAAACTTATGGAATGTTTTAATTTTATACCCTAGAATATCAAGTTGAACTTCCTATTTTATATTTATCATCAATGAAACTGTAACAAGTTTTAAGCTAAATATTACTTGAAAGGCATAATTATTGCTTAGAACCCGATTCATGCCTATCTATGTATTATGTATTTTTTCTTAGGTATTTTAAAGTACACCCCCATTTTTAATTTGATTGTGATGAATATCTAGGGGGGTTATGTGGACTTACAAAATAATAAAATAGATACAATATGTCATAAAAGAAGACAATTACAGTTTCTGACAGCCTCCGTAGCGCAGTTGGTTAGACGCCGGTTGTGAAACAAGAGGCCGCGGGTTCGATCCCCGCACCGAGACAAATGTTTGTGAGGCCCACAAATATTTGTCTCGGGTCTGGGTGTTTGTGAGACCGAAAAGTCTCTCGTATTTTCTGATACCTGCGACACAAGATTTAATTGATCTTAATGTGGGGTCAGGACTATGTATGTGACTGTTGGGTGTATTTATTTATTATTTATTAATTACACATATACCGGGTTTATCAAGACTGCGATCGAAAACGAAGCCAAACGAATATCGCAAAAAAAGCGGATTTTTTTAAATATCATTGTGTTTAAGTGGAAAATAGTAATTTAAACCCTTCTTAAAAAATAAAAAGGTGTACATCATTATTTTGAAAACTATGTTTATCACCCAAATACAACCAGTAAAAATTATAAAAAAAAAGGTGACAACTTTTTTGCGAAATTTTTAGTTGAATTGTGTCTGAAGTCACTAATACTACCACCTGGTTTCGTTTTCGGTTGCAGTCTTGATAAACCCTGTATATATGAGGCCATTTACTATAATATTAACTCTATCATTAATGGGCCAGGTTCAGTGTGCACAGTGCACATCCGTCTTATGGATAGCCTTGTTCTTTTTTAGCTATTTAAACTTATAATCCTATAGCAAACCAAATGTCTTTCAATAGAATTTCCTATAGGTTCTCGGAAACTGACTCCGGAACTGCTAATAAACAATTTACAAGTGTTATCTATAGATACTGTATAGATATTGTACTGTTATTAGATATACATACTGTTATTATACATATATATACATATTACATATATACATACATATACATACATATATACATACATATATATACTGTTATTATACATAGATATTGTACTGTAGAAATAAAAAAAAAAAAAAAAAAAATGTTGACATATATGTTGCGTTTGATCCATTAACCAGCTCGGTAAAGGTCGTTCTATATCGGGATCTTAGACCATAACATAATTGTCACCCTCTTTATATAAAATGTGTTATGTATGTCTTATGTGTCAAAAACATTTTGTATTTTTTTTATAATTTTTTTATATACTTTTCAGTCAGATAGCTGAAGCTCTATAAATCCTTAAACCCCTCTCTTCACTGCCTCTTGTAACTCCTCCGTCCACATTTGGTAAAACACCTAGTATTTGTTCAGGTTTAAAGACTACAGTGATCATTTTCCATCAGGTAACTTCATTGCTATTTAGACTTAAAAATAATTAAATCAAAAGGTTCCTGTTATTCCTGTCGTTTCCCCACAAAGAAGACAGTTTGGTCTGAATGTTGTTCCATTTCACCGAGGAGTTGATCAGCTGTGATATCCCTCCCGAGCTGGGGTTGATGATGCGGTCCAGGAATGGTCTTTTGTAAAGTCTCTGAGCCTCCGCCCTTTGGTCTTCTGTTACTTTTCTGTCGTCCAAGTGGTTTAGGGACGAAAACTGGGATATCACAAATAGTCTGTAAAAAAGATTCTATTGTTTATTTTGTTGCATCAAGACGACAGGGAAAAGGTGCATTATATACAAGTTTAATCATATTCTCGCCCAACAGACACACACACATCACTCTGAGTCCTGACCCTACGTTAAGATAGACGTCTTGAGCCGCGGCTATCAGAAACTATATTTTACGGCCTCGCGACAGTCAAATGCATAAAAAATACTCGCTGTTCACATAAATGTTTGCCTCAATACAGTGATCGAACCCTTGGCCACTCATGTGTGAACAAACATGTTTTGCAATATATGAGATCTAATTGCTGATTTCTAAAATGCTAGATAAAATAAGATTGTAAGATTATAATAAGTAAAATATGATTTTCGTACTCAATAATAAATTAGTACCCACACACACATCTAAAAAATATTGACAATAACTTCAATAATTCATCGCCTCAAAACCACAACAACCAAACAATGTCCATTTTGCTGTTTAAATAATACAATTAAAAAAAATTCTTACCTGTATTGTAAGTATTCATAGAAGGTACCTCCGTTGAAGTAGCTAGGTGCAGCAGGGTTGCCCATCAGGCATAAGTATTGCATGTTGGGGCATGAGTCCTTTAACTTACCCACCCATGGGTACAGGGATGATATTTTGCAGTGGTTTAACCTACAAGATAGGTTTATAGTATTATACTAATTGTATGTTAAATAATATTTGAAAAAAGTTTTTTCTTACATTTTTACACTGATAAATATCTGGTAGTTGATATCAATATTTTAAATTATATTGAGCTGATTTTCATTCATAATATAATTCATAGTTTAACAAAAGAATGATTGACGAAGGATGTAAAAAATGTAAGGATGTAAAGTACAAGCATTAATAATATTGTAGAGTCTAAACATGCTGCCTTCTATTTTACAGCAGTATTCTCTTTCATTACATGATAAAACCATTTAGTTTAATATAACAGCATGCATAAACAAACAATAATTATAATACTATATGCAATTCAAATGAAGTTAGAAAAATTAAATGTATGCTTACCACAGTAGCTCCAACTTTGGCAATGGTGGCAATGTACAATTTTCAGTTATTGGATTATGATCTGCTATCAATGATGTTAGATGTTTGAAGTACACAAGAGCATCTAGATTTCTGAAAAAAAGACCCATGATAAAATTTCAATATAATTTCATTTTCGTAAGAAGTTTAGCATAATAAATTCTTATTGTTATTCTTACAATTACAATAATTTTCACGATTGAGTAGTTTTTAATGTGCATCTATAATACCTTCAATGTCAATGTTGCATTGATAAAATAATTGAATCATGTACATACGTAATTTTATTGTGACTGATATCTAAGTACTTGATATGATCTGCAAATCGTTCCACTATAGTTCTGGGCACTTCATAAAGCCTCTCATAGGCTAATGTCAGTTTTCCCGTTTCTTCCTCATTTTCTCCAGCTGTTTCCGATCTATTAATAAAATGACAATAATTAGTTATTAGTTTAATATCTGGGTATCTCTGAAAAATATTGACAGTTTGTTAACCCAGTTATAAATCAATAATTCAATAATTATTTTAGATAATATTATTGGATTAACATATTTTTTTAAATTAAATTAAGCAGTTTTTCAATACCACATTGCCAATTACAAATGTAAACTGCATGTATGTGCATATTTCATTTTATAAATACACCCATCTAGGAGAATTTACAAAATTGTAATTATAGGACTTTAAAAGTGGCCTAGCCTTGTGAGAAATATCACAGATTTAGGCCCTCTTTATGGTGAGAGCTTCACTAAAAGATTAAGCAACTTACACAATTAAATCTGGAGGTATAGTTGTCTCAGACATGTCGGTCATAGAGTCCACCAGGGCTCCTCTGGACAGATCTACTGATATCACACCCTCATCACTGGCTTTGGAGGTGCTGGGGAAACTGCAAGACAAATATTAACCTCAGCTAGAGCCATAGGTTGTATAAAATATTCCAATTAGACCTGTTGGAAGCATCTTGCAGCCGGTAAATATATTTTTATAAGTAAATATGGATTTGCATTAATAGTAAGTAAAATTTTATAATATAAATAACATAATTTTTAGTCAAAAACTAAAATAATTGAATTTCCAAAATTGCAAATTCTTGAAATATGCTACTTTACTGCTGATTAAACAATATGGTTTAGACATTTTTCAATGTACTTAATAATCAAATATAACCTAAGAAAATACAACATTTATTTGCAACATATCTTATAAAAAATACGATGTTCACAAGACTCAATTAAATGTATCATTAAAATGTATTTCTGGTTATGTTAGCTCTGTATTACTTCGAAATTAATGTGTCATTAAAATAATTTTACAATATAAGGAAATTATGTTATGATTATACCTATGAACTGATTAACACTGCAATCATAAAACTTCTTATACAATATAATTTTAATGGAATAATTAAAACACAATAAAACATACACTCTTCCAACACACTGTTCAAGGCCCGATTATATAAATAAATAATGACTGGTTTATCCACCTGACATATAATATTATCTGTAAAAGTCTATTCAACTGGTTTGTTATATAAATATTTAAATTCTTATTTCTCACCTAAAAATTACAAGTTTCCATCCCAGCTGACAAATGACATTTCTAATTTATTTTGATTTTTTGTACGTTTCGTTCAAAAATATCGAAAAGGGTTATGATTAAGATTAGGACTTAGAATAGAATATAACGCAATTAAAAATTTCAAAATGGATAAAAATTTATAATGTAACACATTTCGGTAATTTCTGTTATATTAATCATTGTTTAATACTGTAATTGTCTTAATCTACGCATTTAAATAATATTTAAAAAAAAATGGTCAATAACCCTTTCCAAATGTTTTGTTAAAATTAATCTAACGGCTACTAATTACAATCAATTTATACATGACAGGCTACTAAGATAAAGTTTGTAGATAAATGGCCATTACTCACCTATTCGCAAATGGACTATTCGTATCCATTATGTTTTTCTATGGACTTTACAAGAGTAGCTCCCAAAGCAAATATTTTCGACGTTGATAATTTGAATAGCACGAATCGTTATATTGGCACGAAATTAAAGTATATTTTGATTTATCCATATGTGATGTTATCTATCTAACCGCGTTGAAGAGAGCCAAATACATGATAAGAAGTTATTTAGGTTCGTGTGAGTCTGAGCGTGCATAGGTAGGTAAATTGATAACGTTTATCAATGTGTTAAGAGAATTGAGTAATAAGCTTCAGCCGCTTTATTTCCAAATATTTTAATATCATTTGAAAACCATGCTTTGGTACGTACTCGATAATTATGATAGTCAATCACCACGCACTGTAACGATGAAAGAAACATGTATGTAATGTATGATTTGTAAGAATGTCCTTGGTACCTATGTATGTAAAGTGCGCCAACCCGGACTAGGCCAGCGTGGTGGATTATATGGCTTATGCGGTATCCCTTCTCAATCGTACTCTCGATTGTAAAGGAGACCCGTGTCCTTCAGTGGGACGTATATGAGTTGATACCAGTAATCTGTGGTTGATACACAGCGATAGCTTAGTTGCTTGCGGATCGGACTTCTTCGTTCGAGTTCTCAGATATATAATGTACTCTGTGGTTCGAGTCAACAAAATCGGACTAACAAAACAGAAGTCGAAGATTCAATTTTCGACCCCATTGCTCATACCTTTACTGTTTTCAAGTTATGTGTAGGTACCTAATACTTATCCTCATTTATTTATCTCTCACTTTATCGACGAAAAAAAATGCTGCGATGAAATTCCCACAACTGAACAGTTTTGTATGGGTACTTACTAGACTCAAACGATAACCACTCTCAAACGATTCCCTCGATTGTAGAGTAGGCCCGTGCCCTGCAGTGGGACGTATATGGGCTGATATAGATAGATAGATAGACTTACTAGACCTAGCTTTTTCAAAGGTATGTGAAGTCCACCAGGCATCAAGCTTCAATTCCGTTCAATTAATAATTATATTATAATTTTAATCATTAATTCTTTATTTTTTCTTGGGCACTTTACACTTTACCTTGAGGGAAAAGTATTTTGAACTATATTTTACCTTTGTAATTTGTTCAAATATCACTTTCATAAGATTTAACCTTAAACCACCACCTAGCTAACAAGCATATTTACTCCTTAGTCTGTGCAAGCAGAGTAGACAGTTTTAATAAATTTATTTTTATTTTTAGCTGTCCTATACATACATACATACATAAACTCACGCCTTTATCCCCGAAGGGGTAGGCAGAGGCGCCACCAGGACACCCACATTTCGCTTTGTATGTTCCGTCCCACGATGTGATAGTGGGCGAGCCTATCGCCATATCGGGCACTTTCTGACTCCGGGCTGATAATGAATAGAAAAATCCAATATCACTTTGCCCGACCCGGGACTCGAACCCGAGACCTCAGCTTTGTAGCCGTACCGTAATACAACTACGCCACCGAGGCAGTCCCCAAAAAATAACGGATAAAAATTGAATCCACCGTACCGTAATACAAGACCTAAGTAATCTGTGAATACAACTACGCCACCGAGGCAGTCGTATATATGTAGCAGAATTTAAAAATGAGTAAATACTGTTAATTAAATTAAAATAAAAGAAGTAAAAGTGGCATAGTTCATGGCAACATTCTTATCAAACGTCAGTTTGTTAAGTTTGTTGACACGTCATGGCCACAGAGCACAGCTGGACAGTGGTCAATTAAATTTCATGTTTAAAATAAACAATTTATAACAGAATACACACTGCCAACATGGACGTAAGTACCTAAACATTGGAAAAATCATATAATTATATTTTCCTCGGTGGTTAAACTCATGTTCTTTTAGGACAGCCACATACCCATTGACATAAACATCGGTAAGCTCCAAGACTGGTTGGTGAGTCGACGTCACGTAAACAAAGAATGGCAGAAGAGCATTATAGCTGTGAGGGAGAAGATAAACAATGCCATACAGGACATGCCTGCGCACGACGACATAGCCGCGTTACTTACAGGCAGTTACATTAACTATTTCCACTGCTTGAAAATCATAGAGATTCTCAAAGAGACCGAGGCTGATACTAAGAATCTGTTCGGGGGGTACGGATCGCAGCGGATGAAGGACTGGCAGGATGTCGTCAGGTGTTATGAGAAAGATAATTTGTACTTGGCAGAGGCAGCTCAAATGTTTGTCAGGAATATTAATTATGAGATACCGGGGTTAAAGAAACAGATTGCTAAGGAGGAACAGTTACAAGCAGTGAGTATGACTTACAAGTTCATGTCTATCTATATAGATTATGAAAATGGTCCTTTCAATTAATATGTATTTAATTATTTTCAGGAAAGTGAAAAAAAGCATACAGATTATTTAAAGAACGAAGCATCTAGTAAATCAGAGTTCCTCCAGCTGTGCAAGCAGCTGGGCATTCAGGGAGATAAGATCAAAAGAGAATTAGTAGACAGGTTGAAAGAATTGCCTGAAATATATGACAAGGTAGGATGAAATAATTTTTAAGCCATAATAATAGCCCAAAGGTGTCCAGTTCAATTTGAATTTACCAATTTCACAATATACTACAAAAATATACATGCTGGTTTTAAAGTATATTGGATTTAAGGTATGCCTTAAAATGTAATTAAAAAAAATAATATTTACTTAATTCCGTTACAGATAGGAAAATCCCTGAAACCATTACAACCAGGATTCCAACTATACTCAGCCTTTACAAAATATATTCTGGAAGACAAAGCAACAGAAGTACTACCCCTGCTTCAATATGTGGTAGAGCACGGCAACACTACAGTGTATGAATGGAGTTATGGCGAGCCACCGTTGAGTGTGGAACCAGATCCGATACACATTGAATTTGATGATGAAGATCAGAGTGCCGGAGACCAGGTAATTCCAAGAGAAGATTGAATATTTTTTGCCCTCAAACATTTAGTCATATAATTAACAAAATTATTTTACAGAATTTAGGCTAAATTTAATTTAATATACATACAGTTGGATAAGTTGTGGATTTTTCAATTACACACACACAAAACACAAATAGACTGATCTCACAGATTTATGTCTCAATTCGCAGTTGATTGAGTTTCATATCTGGTTTCTTGTTCACTGTATTGCATAATGCGCAGAAATGCCTCAGTGGCACAGTTGTACTACAGTATGATTGCAAGTCTGAAGTTTCGGGTTCGAATCCCGGGTCAACCAATGTGACATTCGATTTGCTATTAATTATTAGATCATTCTCCTGACAGTGGGCTGATAATCGGGCATAAATTCCTTGATTTGTGCCCAATATGGTGTTAGGCTCACCGCCTATCACATTGTGGGACGGAATACACAAGGCAAAATGTGGGTGTCCTGGTAACACATCTGCCTATCCCTTCTGGGAAAAAGGCGTGAATTTATGTATGTATGTTTTGCATTATATGCTATGTGTAATATGTGTAGTGAAATATCTTAAATCTAGAATTAATGGCAGTAATTTTCTTTTCAGATTGATTTTGGCGACAGCAGTGGTATTGATTTTGGTGGCGTTGATACACCCTCTGGTGAAATTGACTTTGGCGATGGCGACGGAACCGGAGAGATAGACTGGGGAAACATTGATAGTGGCACACCAGGAGACATTGTTAGTATATCTATTCTCTTTTATTATCATTTACGCAATCTTTCATATATTTCACATAGAAATTTACTCTTAGTTGTATCATACCAATAAGTTACATCATTAATCCCTGCACTACTTAAAACGAGTAAGCTACTGCAGACTAAAAAGATTGCAGTGGCCAATAATTTCTTATTGACTTTGTTGTAAAATACCAATAAAAAAGTACATTTTGACAGCTGAACCATAACTCTTAATAAATATTTATAAAATGGTTCACAGTAATGGAATATATTCATTGCTTCAATTTTGTCCACAAATACTAGCCATACATTAAATATGCTCTATTTCAGGACCTGTCGGCAGACATAGCAGCGGTATCACTAGAAGAGTCTGGCATAGTGGTGGAAGAGCAGGGAGTGTTAGGCGGTGTGGCGCGGGGGAAGGACGCACTCACTTTACTCGACAACCCCACTACTAGAAACCAGATAATCGACCAACTGGTGGAGGTATGTATTATTTTAAGTATTCAGTAACAAAAAATCCTTGTACTTAAAAGGAACACTCAGTCTGTCTGTCTATGTGTGTTTTTATACCGGCATTGGCATGGTGTCTTCAATTAAGACAATACGGGAGATATTGAATAAGCTGAATAAGCTGGGTATGGTAAAGGAGATTATGAATTACAAAGTGATTACAATGGATCTGGATAGTAATATCAGTGCAATCAAAACGATGTATCCACTGGTAAGAATAATATGGTTGTATCACCCATTGACACAATTATATCTGCTGAGCGTGAAACTTTCCAGACATGGGTGTGTCGCTTTGACCAGTTATCTTCCACTGGTTAAGGTGGTCAATCCGGGTAGATACGACTTATCCTATCACTAATAATAATCATAATTTCAGCTGGAATCGTTCCTAAAAATGCGTCTATACGAGGAGAACACAGCGAGCGACAGCCACAGCTTCACCCTCCTGCAACAGTTGCCCACGGAGAGCGTGGCGGCGCTCACGGGCATGCTGGACGCCGTGCAGGTGGCCACCAGCAGGCTCACCGCGCCCGAGATCAACCACCTGCACAACGTCAAGCACTCGCCCAGGTCAGCTGCATACACACGCACGCATCAATGCACACGCATATATGCACGCACGCACACACACGCACACGTATACGTACGTACACGTATGCACGCACGCGTATGCCCATTCAAATCTCTGTAGGTAGAAAGCCGGCTTGTGCTCACAATTCAAGAAGTTTATTATCGTCTCAAGATGTGCAAGGATTCAGTTGTGGTAAAGCGGAACTTTGGGAAAGGTCTTATTATAGAACACTATTATAATGTTATTTGGAGCACTTTTGCGTGGTACGCGCATTTCATAAAAAAACACCGACTGTTTATAAATTCAGGAAGAAGCAACATATTGATAGTCTTTATTTAAAACCTATACGATTAACCGCTAGGTACGTGGACGTGCTAACGGCGCAGCTGAAACAGAAGCTGTCTCTATGCGACAAGCTGTCCCGGCTGGCGGCGCGCGCGGCGGAGCAGGCGGCGGCGGCGGCGGCGCGCGCCTCCGAGCTGCGCCCCGCGCTCGCACGACTCGTGCAACGGACCAAGGAACTGCAGGCCAATGTGAGTATTATTCTGATACTTATAACACGCTTTTATTACCTTATGTATGTATGTAACACCTTTGAACAAGCTTTTCGATCACTTCAAAACTTCGGATAACTTTGTAATTTGGCACTTTTTTTTGTAATTATCAAGGACCGATGATAATTTTAGTTTTTTAATTATATACACCTGCTATTCAACGACCGCCACATTTTCTAAATCAACGAGGTGAATAGAAACGCATGCGTCAATAGTCAAACATAGTCGTTTGATGTTTTAACACAAAATTAGCATTTTAAGAATCTGAAAAAAAAAACAAGTATGATTTCCAATACGCCCGCGTAAGCGGTTTGAAAAACACCTAGTTTTATCATTAACTCTTTTCGTTACCAAGTATTGCTTATATCAAAATCAATTGAGCCGTACACACTTCGCCAAAAATTTGCGCAGAAGGACAATTTGAAAACAAATAAACGATATTCCACCCGAAAGTTAAAATACATCAAGCCAACTCAGCGGAGTCGCGGTCCCGACGACGGTGGTGGCTGTACGGGGTGCCACCACCACGCTGTAGTGGGTACTAAACACCACTTTCCACCAAATAGTCCAGGATACATGAATGAATTAGGAGAATATCTATCTCGGCGGAGCACGCGCCATGCGTTGCGAAGCGCACACCAGATTTCACAAAATGACGTACCCAGTGAGAAGCTAACGACAAACTACCCTCAACTGGATTGTATTTATTATAAAATATGAATACATAAACTACGAAAGCTGTTTTGTAAAACTAGCTCTAGTTATACGAATAAATTATTAGGATTTTAAACCTAAATTAGCGGTCGCAACATCAGCTAAATAATTAACTTACTTTAGCCCAATGAGGTACAAAATACAAAATAATAAAGTATAACTAATGACTTTTTGTGATTTCAGATCGAAAGTGACATTTCAAAGAAGTACAAAGGAAGGCCGGTCAACATCATCGGAGGTGTTAAATTCTTATAAAGATTAATATAATTTAAATATTAACTTGAGATCTGTATTCTTAAAGATATATGACGTCAATAAATCGGAATCGAGTCTCAAGTTGATATTATCGAAAAAATACATGTAAAGTATTTTTGACTTGTATATATTTTTGTAATGTCGTTAAATGAATATATAGTATATTCGTTTGATATTTTCTTTATTTTTACCTGTCGTAATATATAATAATAAAAGGATACATAATACACACATGTATTTACTTCTGACCTCATTGTGTGATACAAGACTTCTGTGGTGGCCTGGGTATCAGAAACCTCGAAACATTTTTGGTTTCACGAACCTCATATGCGAAACGAATATTGGAGGTCATAAAAACATTTGCCTCAGTGTGGGGACTGAATCCGCGATGTCTCGTTTTACAACCAGCTGAACCAACTTTGTCACGGATATTATATGAAATGAAATGAAATTCGTTTATTGGTTATATGAATGAAACAATTTACTTAATAATACTAAAATTAATACATCTCAGAATAGTCTTAATATTTAATTATCCGTAATAGAAACCGGGGTAATAATAATAATAGGTGGGGTAGTAATAATATGGGTAATAATAATAAGGCCAGTACATAACACATGGCACAGCCGTTCCATTCGCGTTTCTTCTAGAAGAACTACAATAAGGCAGCTTCGGAGACTTGCATTCACAGAATATTATGTATATATGTATGAGAAATATTACATACATTATCCATTTCGTTAATGATGCCATCTGAAAAAAAGAATTTATATCATATACATATTTTTTTATTTAATATAAACATATATACGTCCGGTAAACGAGTATACAGGTCAACCTGATAGTACCTAGTGATCTCGCCCCATGAAAATCCACAGCACTTGGGTCATCGATGTGTTGCCGGCCCATCAAATCAGAAGGGGAGCGGGAAGGAAAAACAATGGGATGATGAAAAGGGCATTGGGCATCCAGCAATTTCACTCACTGAATGAAACGCCACACCTAAATTGTTACTTCATCTCGATCTTCTCTGAGACAGTGGTACTTTCCAGGACGAGCCTGTCCATTGATGTCATAAGTCATAACTGATTATAGCGTGGCTTACCACTTCACAAATTTCACTTCAATATTTAAGGGATTCAAGGAATCACAAAAGGCATAGTGTGCCTGTCACATTCCAGGGTTGGAATCCTGAACAAGGTCCGTCGGGTTTTCGCGCAACTATACCGCTTGTATAATGCGCAGGACAGCCGGGTATGGAATACTGTTCACACCTTTGGGACGAATCCGCCCAGTTATTGCATGATGCAGACCTTACGAGCAACTTGGGGTCTGTCTCCATATTATACGTTTCCTGTGCTGTTCCGTGGAGGCATGGGTTTTACTACTTACTAGTCAGTTTGATATTAAAAATGTCCGAACCACTTTTCAACGGAGCCACCAATAATAAGGTTCCTACCGTGACTTAATGACTGTTCTTATCACCAAACGATATCAACAGAATTCAAAGGTTATGACATGTGAAATGCGTTTTAGTTTGCACAAGTTATATACTTATGTCGGATTAGCATCCGTAGAAGCTTACTTCTGTTTATTACGTACCTTATCCTTTCCTTATTACGAAATGATAACAATCATTCTAGCCGCTATCGAGAGAAACACGGCCTACGTCAACGCGTGAATAACCGATTGCTTCGGTTTTTTATTACTACACAGTTTATTAATTTGTCATTAGAATTAGGTAGGCACGAGGAAATCGATTTGAATTTTCTACAATCTTGAAATTCAGTTAAGCAATCGAAGATATAACAGGTAGCATGGTAGGGTCAATTTATTCTTAGCCAAGACATTTTCTCGTCATTGCTGGATTTTTGAGTCACTAAATCACGGTAGGTATGAAATCAATGATTAATTCTTTCTTTTGATATTAAAGTGTCCAGTCAAGTAATTAAAACTTAAGACTGAAAAGACCCCTGTTATTCAGGGAGCCCCAAGAAAATTTAAATGAAATTTATAACTTACTGAGTTCCTCTTACAAGCGTAGTTTAGGCTTTACCTGATTCCATGACGTAAAGTATAATGCCCCATGATAACCGAATTAGTAGTGTCTTCAGAATAGCCGTGGCTCAGTGCTGAAAAGTACCCGCCAAAAAGTGCGCTCTGAGGAAAGTGACGTAAGAATTTTGTTTTCCAATACCTAAGTAAAATATACATATTTGTATCTTAAGAGATATCTATTGTGCTTCAATTTTTAAACAGAAATTATCTAAATATAAAAGCAGAAGGGTTTCGTATAGCGTATTGAGCCTCGTTCATTGAAATTTACGCATCATCGGGCAACGGCGATATGTAATGATTTCGGATAGGGCCGCTTATCTCAACCTATTTTGAGTCATTTGGCTGGAACGGTTCACTTTGTCTCATCTCAATAGCTGTTTGTAAATATGGCTACTGTCTGGTGCCTTTGTAATAAATCCATTGTAACGTATTCGTAATTTGTAATACAAACGTACATTTGCAAATTGTGCTATCTCTGAGGTGGTTCCGGCTCTACGAAGATATTTCGCAGTAATGCTCTTTTTTTTCCTCTTCCACAAAGAATATACAGTTAGAATGTTAGTTGACGATGAGTACCTATAGATTTTATTTAACAAAAGATAAGTAACACAGAGAATTTGTCCCCGCCGTCGATCATTGATATTATATGGCGTGAGGTCGCTGTGGGCCGGTGGACTAGACAGACAGTCGAAGTTTGGACCTCCGAATTTCGCTGTCTTTGAGAACAAAGCTGTGATGCTTTCATTATTCAATTCTTTTATTTCTGTTTCATTGTCACATTACGTGAACAGAGAATAAATAATGTATGTCATGGTTAATTTACACCGAACATAGAGGCTGTACCGTATGTAACAATGGGTAGAATTTAGTGCAGATTATAAAGATAGGTTTGTGGGCAGTCGTGCGCTATAATCATTATGGCTAGTTAAAATAAGTTGTGCAATACTTGAAAGTAACACGATTCGAATGGATCTTTGACAATGAAAAAGGTATAGTTATTGTTTTTTCGTTGGAAGTATTTAAAAGCTATGTAGGTTCTGTTTTTTAACTAACTTCAAAAAAGGTTCTCAATTTGTCGGAATAGTTTTATAACTTTTACAATTTCAAACAAGTAATATTTATTTGGCGATAAAGAATAGAATGTAATAACCTGATATAATAGTTTTTAAATAGCTCAGTCGTCAGAGAATTGATAAATTTTGGAAACCACAAACAAATATACTGCTAGTTTACTTGTTTGTAATTTATTTATAGGACTTAAAATCATGAACAGAGTCGCAACTTTTACTAAACACAGGAGCTCTGATTATAAAACCCCTTCAGGTACCACGTTTACATCTTAAAAGAAAGTATCCAAATACAGGACCAAAATAGAACGAACCTCTGTTAAACCAATAGTTTCTAAGCTTATTAGGGTACGAGGTAAATGGAGGCATGGAATTCAAAGACGGGGTCTGCGGTTGGGAATAAAGTTAGGTAGAATAAACACTTACTTGGTATGCTGTTGTGCTCGTAGGTAAGTCGGTAAATAGTGGCACTGTATGCTCGTATGCATTGAGGTATTTTGTTACCTTTATCTAAATCTTGCATCCTTTAATATGACGTCAATCTTGGTCCGTTTATTGTCAAATAGGACTTTAGTTTTGTGCTCTCCCTTATCACTTTCATAGTGTCGACGGAACCTGTCCTACAGCCATGATGCAAAATAGTTTGGTATCTAATTTTACGATTGTTTCCTACCAGGAATCAACCCTTTCCACAAACCACACATTGAAGGACTTTTTCATCAAATACACATAATTATTGCTTAATTTTTATAATAAGTTTCATAATGTCCAAAATTTTTAGAAATCTAAATAAATTCAATCCTTGGATCTCTTCATAAATAAGCGAAGTATAACATTACATACGGCGGTATGGAGATACATTTTTATATATTTTTGGTAAATAAAACATGTATTATTTAATGAACATTTTATTTTACATCTAATTTGTACTGACTTGGTATTTATTTGTTACAATGTTTCTTAAATTATTGTAAGTGCAAAACGGTAAGATTATGTGTGGCTGCGTACAGACGAAAGTAATGGTAGGTCTTCATAAGTCTAAGGTTTACTCTAAGTCTAATTTTTCATAGAAGTTTCACATACTTTTTTTATTTCGAATAATATTCCAGTTAAGAGTGAGTAAACAGCTCATATATTAAAATTATACTGCGATAAAGGATCAATATATGTTTTTAAAGGTTTTACCGTTATATGTGTTACATTATAATCTCTGTCAATCTTTAATATACGAGTTAACACAACTCATGTAATTTACTTGAACTCTACAGGCGAAACTTCCAAGGAAAGAATCTTATGAGCTTCTCACGTACTATGTTTTTGTAAAAAAACTGAAAAATGTGAGTTTAGGTCAATGTTGAAATTCTAAACAAATATTGCATTAAAATACAAACATACGACTGAATTAACAAAATAGTTTTATTTATAGTACTTCACAAGATTTTGTGTATTTTACGAATACTTTGTGACGTAAAAAAGTATACGCATATTAATATTGATCAAGGATCATTCGTACCTACTAACGATCGACTATCGATTTTTTTATAGACTACAATGGTAACAATATCTAAAGTATTGACTAGTGAGCTGTGTATCTATTATTTCTATCACCTAAAAGCTAAAAGATTTTGCAGCAATCTTACTGGGGACGAGCGGCAGAAGGAAGGGCCTCTGGGACACGAGTATCTTCTTACGCACATTGCGAATAACCTGAAAAGAAGAACATTAATTAGTCTTCTCGTATCATATTTTACTGCCATGTATTGTTGTGGTACCGCCGTGCTAAATGCTTGGGCTCGACCATGGCTATATTTCTGGGTTTTTAGGTTGAGATGTGATTAGGGGTGTGGTGTGGT
This sequence comes from Deilephila elpenor, assembly GCA_949752805.1. Taxonomy (NCBI): domain Eukaryota; kingdom Metazoa; phylum Arthropoda; class Insecta; order Lepidoptera; family Sphingidae; genus Deilephila; species Deilephila elpenor. The sequence goes on along the minus strand of OX457106.1, from coordinate 12,333,002 downwards.
GCTTCATGTATATTTGAGAGCAGTAATTAAACGGTTATCAACGGAGACGGGCGTATTTCATTTGTGCTACTCACACACAGTACTCACACCAACAAACGTCATAACATTACATGGCGACCAGTCTCTTTTCGCCAAGCTTTTTTCCATCCTACGGTGTCGAGGGAGCGAGCCTACCATACTTGCTACGAACTACTTGCCAAACCTTAATAATTTACCAAATATGTTGGTACCTAAGAAGTTTATTCATCAAAAATATGCTAGAGTGGTGCCGTAGTGGTGTCAATTGTAGAAGACGCTTGTGGTCAGCAGAGAGACTGTTTAATTTTACAATTATGACAATTAGTACATCTGTTAATTGTTGGGAGTTACCGAGGGGCGAGGACTAAGGTAAATGTACTGTGGACTAAGCATAAAATCACACATCTGTTTTTTAATAAAAATATGAGAGACAGCAATAATCAGTTGATCACAAAATTATTACTTTAATTTATTACTTCATACACGACAATGTTCTACCCCACACGGGAATAAAGAATGAAGGTTCAGTATATGGAAGGTAATAAACAATACGAATTGTTTTACATGTAAAACCAATCTCCAGAGGTTAAGAGCGAAGTTATATTTCCTTTTGCTTACTGAAATATTAATTATAATCTTGTTGAACTTCGTTAACTCTTCAACTAATTGAAATGTTTTAAAATTAACTCGACCTGGTAAACGCAACTTTATTAAATATGTTACGTTTGTATTATCTAAAGGAGAACATTAGTTTTACGAAGCACCACTTTTTTAAATGTAGTATATTGATTTCTTGTTTATTTTGCTTGTATTTTCACATGATTGTGACAGATTAGTCTGAATCTTAATCAGGGTTTCTTATTATTATAATAGTGAATACAATCATGAGCTTTTATTTAGTAGAAAGACAATTTTGGTTAATTTATTTCACTGAGGGAAGGGCGCGAAAGTTATTCCTTACACACATTCCATAATAGAATTCCGACATTCCTGCCAGATGTGTAGAGGTCGAGTAATGTAATCTTAGAATTTCTATTGCTATAAATAATTGTATAAATGTTAGTCGTTGTTTTGTCATTAGAAAGATGAAAGGTCTTATCGATGTTTATTGCAATGTATACTATTTACTATGCATCTGTTACATCACCCTGTCCCATTTGAAAGTATGTAGGTGCAGAACAACGAGATATCGATGTATATTACTGAAGGTTTTAGGTTAATTTTTTGGCCTCTAGTCAAAGTCAATTCGATTGTATTCTTAACAAAAATACCCGGCAAATGTGTTGAAAATGTAAAAAGTCATACAAAAATTGGGCGACATAGGATTGGAACCCAGCAGGACTTCATAAGCCAATGTTTAGATGGAAGGGGCGATGTCCGAAGATGTCTAGGAAACGACTAAAGATATTGCGCATCTGTATCATTACAGATATGAACAAACGCATTCTATGTTCTAACCTGGAAAAAGGTCATGTTGCCACAAATCTGTAAAACACTGATCTTTATTGATAAAACAATAAAAAAGACTATAAAACAAACTGAAGCAACATCAAATGGATTAGATTTCCCATTTAAGCAATGTAATTTAATAATAGTTTGTCAATAGCGGTGTTCATGGACACCGACGCATATTTTATTGTATAAGAACACGTAATAACTGGTTCGTTGGCCAAACGGCCAGAGCATCGATACATTTGATTACTTCATTATGTTCGTTGACCGAGTTATAAATGTGTAAATATTATAATTTCCTATATTTCTGCGTTTAGAAATGTTACCTTGAAAGTTTCGTCACAATGTCAAGGTTAAAATGCGTATTATGTGAAAAATAAGGTGTGGTGTGATGAAAATCGATTAACCTTTGTTAGCAATCACGCGTGTTATGGAAATAATATTTATCGACGATATTTGCATATATTTATATGTTTTGAAATACTTTTATGTGTTGCATATTTTTAACGGTTCACCTTTCGTCGTCCTAAATATGTAATAGATGTGAACTCTATTACAGCTTCTATCCTCTTTAATTTAAATCTTAGTAATTACCATTGTGTGAATTGAGAATTGCGAAACAGGATTTACTAATTAATTAAAACTAGTTTTACATACATACATACACAAAAGGGGTAGGCAGAGGTGCAACCAGGACACCTACGTTACGCCTTGTATTTTCCGTCCCAAAATATGATGAGGGCGACCCAATCGCCATATCGGTCACAAATTCCTGACTCCTGGCTGATCCTCCGGCCATAATCTTTGTATTTAGTGTATTCACGATTTATTGAGTTATTTCTTTCCATTAATGCTATCTAAGTATACGACGACGATGGGCTGAAGATCGAGCCCAGTGGCGTGCTATGGGAGAGGCTTATGTCCAGCAGTGGACGCAGAAGGGCTGATGATGATGATAATGATGATGAAGGAAAACATCGTGAGGAAACCTTCATACCGTAGCGATTTTAAAGAATTTCTACTGTATGTAAAGTCCGCTAACTCGCACTGGGCCAACATAGGGGACTATATGACCTTACCCCTCTCAATCGTTCTCTCGATTGTAGAGGAGGCTCGTGCTCTGCACTGAGACTTATGTGAGCTGATACAGTACAATAAAATATTAAGGGATCATATCGTTGATTATAACATAATAGTTAACGTATGAACTGCTAACGCGAGATACTTTATGTGGTGTGGTACTACCTGGTTTATAGAAATATTACTTTCGTGGCAAGCGTGGCGTTTAAACATGTGTTGCGCTTCAATTACCCTGACATTGTGGAGTAAAAGTTGTTTTCTTGCATAATTATTGTCGGAAGCTATTTTCTGCACGAAAGTTAACCTGCTGCGACGCGGTTTAGGAGCAATATGGGCATGTATGTGAATTTTGGGTATATAAAACTCCATATGCTTTGCCTGGGGCAGGAGTTTGTGTCATTACTTCAAAATGTGTGGGTTTAATCAACTCATATAGATTCAAATTGATAAAATCACAAAGCGAATTACCCATTTACCATGTAAATAATTTTACTCAGGACCTACCAGCCCTTGTTGCCACTAAACCGATGGACCTATAATATACATTAGTTATTACTCGCTCACCGGTACCACAGCCGTCTAGACCGCCCATTTTATTACCAATCGCTTATTATTCTTAAGCTTAATATTCTAATTTGGTCTACGATATAGAGTTATTTTTATTGCGATGAATGACGAGACGAGCATGTCATTCGCCTGATGGTAAGCTATACGACCGCTTATGGACAGTAGCAAAACCAAACAAAACCATGAATTACAAAGCATTGCTTAGCATTCCAACGCTCGCCATCCTGACACATAAGATGTTAAGTCTCATTATGTCGAGTAGTTACTCTGGCTACAATATCCTTCAAACCCGAATACAACAATGCATTTACACTGCTGTTTGGCGGAAGAAATAGACATTGCGTTGGTACATACCCAGGTGGCCTCTTACATATGAGAGACCACCAGTAAATATTATTTACCTGTCACACTCGCAGAGCCTCGCCGCACATCCGTTCACAACTTGGTGTTGTGTGTGGTAGTTCTCGAGCGCACACAGCGGCTCGCCGTGGTAGCAATGCCAGTAGTACGGCTGGAAGTAGACGGTGTAGAAGGGGCAGTGAATGTTCTCGTAACATTCGTCGTGGAGCTGGCAGCATCTGGAATGGAGAGATTACTTAGAAGATATGGGAGTGTGGGATAAGCATGTCTATAGACTAGAGTAGGTACAACCAAAAAAAACAGGAATAATTATGTATTGTATTATAATCGCCTGCCTCGGTGGCGCAGTTGTACTACGGAATTATTGCAAAGCTGAGGTCTCGGGTTCGAATCCCGGGTCGGGCAAAGTGATATTAGATTTTTGTATTTATTATCAGCCTGGAGTCAGGAATTTGTGCCCGATATGGCGATAGGCTCGCCTCCTATCACACCGTTGGAAAATACAAGGCGAAACGTGGGTATCCTGGTTGCTACTAGGAAAGTCTCTGCCTACCCCTTCCGGGAAAAAGGTATGAGTTTATGTACGTATGTATTTTAAAAAGTGTGTTAGTTTTTATTTAAGGTAGTACAGTCAATGTATAAGAGTCTTTTGTGACGATGTTATTTGCAATCTCTTAAATAAATTATAATTTTTCAAGTCTCGGAATTGTTTTAAACAACATATACTCGCATTTTCTGTAGCATTACGTGTTTTTGATTAACAAGAAAACACTGTATTTAGTTGTTTTAATGCGTGGTAAAAATACGACGACTTAAAGACAGATTTGAAATTTCAGACTGTGCTGAAATGTGCTGTTAAATACGAGTAGTTATATAATTAAGAACGAAATACTACATGTTGAATGTTAACAGCACGGCTATTTTGGGTGTTCAAATGCCCGAAGCTAAATAAAGCGATAAATTAGATCGGCGGTAATGCAACATATAATTAATAATTGACAGTTTGTAACTTTGTGGGTAATCAAATTGATTAAAATTTGTACGTAACATTTGTCAAATGTCTCGCATTGGTTCTACGTTCGAGATTGCAGTTAGATTGATGTACGTATGTACATTACGTAAATTATTCGATCTGGTTAACAAACGTCTGTTACTTATAAATTAGTTAATGCAAAGTTAATTGACTGCCTCGGTGGCGTAGATGTACTACGATACGACTACAAAGCTGAGGTCTCGGGTTCGAATCCCGGGTCGGACAAAGTGATATTGGGTTTTTCTATTCATTATCAGCCCGGAATCAGTTATTGGTGCCCGATATGGCGATAGGCTTGCCCCCTATCACATCATGGGACGGAATATACAAGGCGAAATGTAGGGGTCGTGGTGGCGCCTCTGCCTACCCCTTCTGGGATGAAGGCGTGAGTTTATGTATTCTACTATGTAAATTCTAATTACAAACCATTTGATGGTATGGGAAATAGAATATAAACAGAGTACCTATCCACCGGGAAAATATCTTTATTTCCCCGTCCATCAAACTTAGATTGTAAATAGGCTGAATCCTAGACGTGAGCTAACGCGGTTCCCTATACCGGGTTTTTTGTCTGTATGCATTTTGGTCGCTAACCAACGGTAGTTGCACGTGCCCTACCACAACCTAACCATCTTTCAAAGGAAGCTTTTATTCGATATGTTCGTATCGTTTATAGGTATATTTAAAATAATATTATAGGTCATATCACCTGTCTATGCCATCAGTTGGTCTGCCGTTGCCGAGGAACCCGCAGTAGCAGCCATATCCCTTGTAGGCCAGGGGCTCGCAGCCAGTCGCACAGTATATCATATTGTACAGATGAAACACGCCTCTCTTGCCCCTGCTGTCTCCCTTGTATACTTGAGGATCCACGTGTCTGGAAATAGGAACGTGTTGCTCAAAACTTGGAAGTTGAATTCATGACGAGATGCAGAAACACCGCCATAATCATCGTTTTGAGCCATAGGAAGTTCAATACTGAACATAGGACTCTCCAAGATTTCGATCGAAATTTGTTGGGAGCGGCCGGAAATCAGTGACTTGAAGTAACGGTTAGTAGGTCGTCCGTCCACTTAAACTTTGGGTTTTTTGTTTAAAATTCTTGACCCTTCTCCATTTTATCAACATTAGCCTTTAAACGTTCACTGACAACATCAACCCAGAGCTCTTTTGGTAAGTGTTTACTTATTTTTAACATCACTGTTCCTTACCTGACTCCTCTGGCATAGTCTTCTGCAGGCACTGAGTACCTGAAGGGATCTCTTGCAAATCCCACTAATAGCTTGCCTTTGCTCTTATATTCATGGACATTGTAATCGACTTCATTAGTTCTAGTGACTTCTTGCCTGTGTTTATTGTAATTACTACTAGTCACTTTGTATGGCCTAAAGTGCCTTATTTGGGCGTATTCTGTGTTGTTGAAGATTGTGTTGTAAGTCAGCTGCCGAGACCAAACTGAAAAAAAAAAGAATATTGTTTATAGATCTGTAGCAATAGCATTTGTTGATAATTTTAACTTGGCGTGTATTGTCAAACTACTGAAGAAAATTAATAGAGTTATTTGTTATAAGCACAATTATTTACGTGTAATGTCATAGTACTACAAACAAATGGACGCGCAAATAAAGCTCGTACCGAGAACTTATATGGAAATAATAAATTATTGACATTTTGACGTTGATGGTACGAACGCGATTGTATGGAATGTTTGGGTTCAAGGCAGTGGGTTTGCTAGTTTTTCAATCGATTTATATCCGAAGGCAAACTGTACTATTACACGATAGAAATCTATTAGAAAGATATGTACATTTCATAACTTGGTTAAATTTATGAAAATTAGCAACTTTACTTTCTGATTTTATAGTACAATTAAGTTGAAATAATTCTTTATGTTACGCATTCATGTCTAGTATTTGTAAGTAGGTGTAATTCTGTAATGTTTAGATACTGACAACCGTTCACAACGGATCACAAATAGATTTTTTTTTATTTTTTGGTAGGTACTTTAAAGTATAAAGCTATTATATACTATTCAATATATTTATTAATTTAAAAAAATATATATTTTCATAATGTTTTACCAATCAAAGGACAAAGAGCATAGATATCTCGACCTGTTTACAGACTCAGAGGTGTCAATTCAATGATGTCACTGGCTTTCCGCACAAAATCAGATAAACTTTAACCTCGTTTGTGCTGTTTTTTCATGCACTAAATCCTTTAGAACAATAAGAAAATGCCATAATTGAATACACAATGCAGGCGGATCAATGGCAGCGTGAGAGCCGACTATGGAAATTCGTTGTTTGTTTCTATAATGCGAGTTATATAATGTGCTCTATGCACATACAAGCATACATGCTTGAGCACATTTGGGATGGATAATGTATGTAACGCAATTTAAATAACTACAATGGTAATAATGTGCAACTGATAAAAAATAACATCACGTTATAAAGTAATAATTCAGTATTTAGGCATTTTGAGATCATTTGGTAGAATGACGCAATAGAGATGTTTCATAAAGATGTTTAGGGACACAACTTTTATCAATAAATAAATACTCAACATTCACACACAATTTTATAGTTCAGACCCCACAGCAAGATTCCAAGTCTTGTGTTTTAGGTATTAAACTACTTTTAGTCTCACAACTTGCAGACCTGAAAAAAATGTTTGTGGACCTAACGCCTGATTGAACCCACGGCCTCTAGTTTCACAACTGGATCTCAACTAACTAAGCTACGGAATCTGTCAATGAAGTGTGCGACCGGGAAATAGATAGAATTTGATTGTGTTCCGCTGGCATATCATGATTTAAACTTTATACAGGTGTCTCAAAACTACACGACAAACCGGTACCGGAAGAAATGCCAAACAATGACGGCACATCAAAAAAATGTATATACTGTGTACAGAGCGAACTCATTCGCTTGATAAAAATATCTGAGTTCAGGCTTCGAAGTGTTAAATTACAGCATTGAAATGTAGATATTACTTTGCACTCGTTTCCATCGCTAGTAAATTGGAATTGCTTGAATACGGCCATAATTGGATCTCTCTTAACATGTTATAAGTTGTTAAAGGTTTGAAAATTGGCACTTAATGATGGCTTCTGGACTTTCAATATTAATCAAAGCTCAATCTTTTTAAAAATGTTACTTAATAAAACTGGTTGAGTGATAGACAACGCAACAAAAAAATGCAAGTGAGTAAACAAAATACGTAATTATTTACATGAGTTTACATTAGAAAAAGAGGGTATATATTTTTTAAAATTAACACTATAAGGGCCTTAAAAAGATAATGAGCCTTATTATGGTAGTTATAAAAGAAGGTAATATGACGAAGAATAAAGTTCACTCAATCATTGTGAATGAAAGCAAGTTATCACAGGTGAAAGTTATACAGAAAAGGAAACCCTCAAAGGTTAAAAAAGCAGGAATATATGTAATCACATCTTTAATTAAAATATGGATATTAATGGTGGGGATGACTTAAGGTTAAATTCAGATAGTTGGACATAAGGGTCGTTTTATAAATCATTATCTGTGTGGTAAACTGATTACCAAGGCCCACGCATAATGATTATGAAGGGAAGAAGTTAAGATGACCCAAATACTATTACATTTAAATTTATATATTGTTTAATGTTCACTTATAGGGAAAAATAAATTTCCTGAGAGATAGGTACAACATTTTTGGTATTTGAGTATGGCTGGATAGTAAAGTATGCTGTGGGTTTATTCGTCTATTTTCAAGAGTGTCAATGTAACTAGAGATTATCAGTCTATTCTTTCCATAGATTCTGCTTCTCATTTGGGGGCTTAATTGCTTATTCGCTAGTTTATTCTTTAAAGTGACCTGGGAAGTGAGCCTAGAAGCTCAGAAGCCCATATTATTATACGATTCTGTTCTGGTCTTATGAACTACACAAGATATAAAAAAATAACTTGAGTTATGCAGTACATACATACATAAACTCATGCCTTTATTCCCGAAGGGGTAGGCAGAGGCGCCACTAGGACACCCATTTCGCCTTACATGTTCTGTCCCACGATGTGATAGGCGGCGAGCCTATCGCCATATCGGGTACAAGTTCCTGACTCCGGGCTGATAATGAATAGAAAAATCCAATATCACTTTGCCCGACCCGGGATTCGAACCCGAGACCTCAGCTTTGTAACCGTACTGTAATACAACTACGCCACCGAGGCAGTTATGCAGTATGGTGTTAAATACTCGATTAGTCTTTGTTTGCCAACTGTATAGTAAAGTATTGCCTGATGTAAGGATACAGACCTACTTATCATATTATATTTGTTTCTCGTCTGTGTGTTTGATTCTCAACACAGGATTTGTATTGTGGTGTTATTGTTGTGAATAATATTTTTGTAAACTACAATGTACAGCTATAAAAGTCTGCTAGAATGAAATAATTACCCAGTATGTGGAGATTTGTACATTTTGCAGTTAAATTTAATTATACATTTATTAATTATTAAATTAAACATTACAGTTGGACTTAAATTGTACTAATTATTTAAGTCATGTTCGTTTAATACCGTTAATTATAGCCAAAATTTATGTTATGATGTGTGATAAGATAAAATGTTGTGAAATTGAAACTGCAACACCATGCTGTGACACTCAGATATTAATATTATGTTTTTTAATCACACATTTGTTAGGCTTGCCTCATTTGGAGTGGATTTTGTGTTATTTTGCAACAAGGCGTGTTGATATTTATTTGGAAATAAAAACTTGATATAAAGATTAGTAATGTTAATATGCCTGTGTCTATATTGAGTGCCTACTCTGTATTCGGTTTGCAAATAGTACAATCCTTTTTAATTTATTTCATTGCAGATTCTGTTAGAGATATCGATTGTTTTATCATTTTGTCACTATTATTCTATCTCGGTTATTGGATAGGTACTTAAATTTTTCTAGTTAAATATTCGTCATTTGGTTCGAAGTATATTACTTTTAGCTAAATATCTCATAGAAATTTAAACGACATGTTACTAAATGTTTGAAGGCAATATCAGGTGCATAAAAATGTAGCGAAATGTATTTGAGTCATCTCTTACGTAAGACCACGAACAATTAATGACAACCCCGGCATCTGATTATGCTACTTTTATAACAACTAAGATGTTGCAACTTAAAATTGTGCCTTGACGCCATTGAAACTTGAAAGGTCTCTTTATTTTAAGACAGGGATGAGAAAAGAACACTCGGCACACATCCTTTTACTTTTAAATAAATTAAGTCTTGTGACAAAATTATGCCGTCTTATTTGTATGCGTTTATGTATAATATTTCCTACAGGAAGACAAGACAAGGGCAAGATTTTTAGTATCAATATTGAACTTTTATTTTATTGGTTCTGTTTATAGCATAGCACTGTTTTTTACTCAAGAGTTTAGCAAACGAACACGTCACATGTTCGGGTCACCATTACCTATAAACATCCAAATCAGAGAGTCACCGTTGCATAAACGACTTTTTAACAAAGAGACGTGGAAATTGAATTGGAGAGGGAGTGAGAAAGGGTAGAGATTATTAGGTCTCCGAGAGTTTAACTTTCCTCTTCGCAGAATAGAAAAATAGGCAATGGCACTATTCGACATTCTATCTACTATCTACGCCTTGAGGATCGAAGAATAAATTATATACATATTATATGTATGATCGTATTAATCAGTACATAGTTTATCTTTAAAAATACGTTACTCCTGGAAGGTCTTTGAAAATTTGTTTTACATGTTTAGTCCCAATACATTAAGCGTTTAGAACCCATATTCTAGGAAAGGGTACAAAATCAAACAACTGTGGTAATTATCAAACAACTTCTGGGTATTATATTTAGATCCGAGAATTAGCTTAATTTGGAACAAACTGATCGAATTTTGTGCATGAACAAGGGTCAATTATAATGTTTGAATTCTGTAGTTTAAATTAATTCCGTAGTGAAAAGGAGGAAATTAAGTAAGAAGTATTTTTATGTGATTCTTACATAATTATATATTTATTAAAAGTTAACACCGTAAAGTCTGCAAGAAATGAGAGAGGTCCTCATTTTATTGAATGGCGGGATGAATGTGCCATTCGTCTGATGGTAAGCGACACGACAGCTCATGGAGAGTAGAAAACCAAACAACACCGTGAATTACAAAACATTGCTTGGCATTTCACTGCACTCGCCATCCTTAGCCATAAGATGTTAAGTCTCAATATGTCCAGTAGTTACTCTGGCTACAATGTCCTTCAAACCGGGACACAACAGTGCGTTTACACTGCTTTTTGGCGGGATTTATACATTGCGGTGGTACCTACCCTGGCCTCACACATATGAGAGACCTATCTCCAGTGTGATGCATAATACGGACTGCAAGTAAATAAATCGTCTCCTTTGTATATCAGTCAATAGTACACACGACACGCGCAACTCGCCCAGTCACCTACTTACAGTTTGTTCAATAAACAGGAGTTTCCTTTGTCACAACTACTGGTATTTTACTGCCAATGTACGATATTTATCGTTAGTGTTTTGAGGCTTTATCGGCCTAATTATAAATCATTCATTCATCCAATAGCCACACGCATAGTAAAGACTACACAGCAAAATATTAAAATCTGAGAAACTATGTGGGACTTTTTGACTTCGCAAGACACAAAAGAAATATTTGTGGGAATCGAACTGCGGCCACTCCTTTAAAGGTAGCGCCAGCGCCTAACCAACTGCGCCTAAGGCTGTCAAATTAATGTTAATTTTAAGTCCATTACAACTGTTTTCTTTTTAGCCGACTTTATTCCCGCCTATAAGCTAGTTTTGTATTAAATGATACCGTAATATTTTAAGACCCTAATTAACAATGGAAATGGGCTGAGCATGTCCAATGATCACCAGGGAACAAATGGTTCAGAATTGTCACTAATTGGTACCCTATTCACCAGAAAAGAAGGAAAGGAAGGGCATTCAAAAGATGGAGTGATGACATAGTTGCCACGGTGGGAAATACCTGGAGCAGAATGGAAGAGACAGAGCGTAATGGAAAGAAATGGAAGAGGTTTTTACTGCCAGAGCAGTCCTTACAACAAAACGCGTTAACGCAGTTTAATATCATATAGGTACTAACACACTAGAATAAGTATAATACTGATACTACAAATAATGTTTAGAATTAGTGTACACTATGTATAAGGAATAAATAAAACTTTATTATAATTAACAATAGAAGAGAGAGAAAGTGAGAGAGGAAGTTGGTGATGAGTATATTTTGAATAATATATTTTCACATTAAACTTTTTGAAGAGTATGATAGATTTACTACGATGTGTAACTTAAAGATGCATTTCTTAAGTAACGACAAAAATCTTCACGTATTACAAAAGACAGAGGATGGCCCCAAAAGGAAAGATGCAGTCGAAATGTCAAGGGTTGCAACTCCAACCATAAATTAATGTAAAAACAAATTAAGACAAACATAAACGTAATAAAGATGTTATAATAAAAGTTTTTATTGTATAACACAATATTATTAATGGAAACGACTGTTCGTTTGTGCAACAAGCATAAATTAAAAGTGACTAGTGTACGATCTAATCCAACAATATTGCGTAACATTGAATTGAAGTCTTAAAAAAAATATAAAAGAAGTTGCTACCTATTTTTTATATTTGCACGAGAAAATGACTATAAAACATCTAGTACTAAGTTTAGTCCAGCTCATAGTAAGCGTGCCAAAATTATGTCGATCTGCTAGAAATTTCAAGAACGCGATACTATTATTTGGGTTACCAGCGACTATTCTCTCAGCGATATCCTACAGCGATATAAATGTAAACATATGCGTATGAAAAATATATCTTACTGGCAAATTATAACAAATTATTAATGAACTGCTCTGATTTAAATCAATTTGTAATTTTTGTAATAAACACTACATTGTAAACTGGTTTTGAAAAGAACAACACTAGAGTTTCTTGCCCGTTCTTCTCTAGTTAAAACTGCTTTCCGAACCGGATGGTAGTTTAAAAAATTACAGAATCTAAATAATGTTGAACAATTTAATGGATTTAATAAATTATTTTCATTTCATTTCATTTCACTAGTATTCCACTATTGTGTATAAATTGCTAGACTCGGAACACGATACACTTGTGTAGGTCTATATTACTACCTAGTGTTCTATTTTTGTAAATGGCTATCTTACCATCACTTAATAGGATTTAAGCAACGTAGACAATTACACCTACTAGCTCAACAGTTAAACTAATATCGTTTAGTTCTTGAGACTTAAGATGATACTCATGTAAATTCCATATGAAATCGTGCGTGTCGATTTTGCGAAACTATTGATTGTTTATGTTGATTTATCTTACAACATCTGTCATGACACTTGGCCGAGTTGCGTGCAATATTGCCATCATGAGTGTTGGCTTAAGCCTGATGTGAAAACGACAAGTCATTAATACAAGGTTAAACCTTGAACCGGTATAAATTAGCGAAGAAGTCGGCTATAATATGCATTTTTGAGGTTCTTGTCACCTGACAACTGTAGTCTGCGAATCATTTAATCTAATGAAACTGTGACCTGATTTATATTTACCAGAGTAAGCAAAATGTATTTAATAAAATAAATGGAATGGGAGAAAACATGTTTGGTTGCGGTATCGTAGTGAATTGTGTTTCCAATAGAACATGACATGTCAAATACAATTGAAACTAATATTCTATGAGCTTTGAAAAATATTTAGGTACATAAAAAATATATTTTTATAGTCGGTATACATATTTTTAGTTACCCTGAGATGGCGTAAGGCCTAATTTTGAATGTGGGCAATAAAGATCTTGCAAGACGTTTATATTTTAATTTTCGAAATATGAAAGTGTGGAACTAATAATGCCAAGTTCTTGCAAGCCGGTGGAATTTATTATTTCGTAATAAGTACAATATATAGATGAAGTCAAGGGTTTACATGATAGCCACATAATAGCAAAATAATACTAGTGGTAGGTCTCTCATATGAGTGAGGCCGTCTGGGCAGGTACCACCACAATGTCTATTTCCCCCGCCAAACTACAGTGTAAATGCTCTGTTCTGTTCAAGTTTAAAGGACATTGTAGCCCGAGTAACTACTGGACATTATGAGACTTATCATATTGTTTTAGGATGGCGAGCACATTGGAATACCAAGCATTGCCTTGTAATTCATGATGTTGTTTGGTTATGCTTCTGCCCCTGAGCGGTCGTATCGCTTACCATCAGGCCAATGGCTTGCTCGTCTCGCCATTCATCGCGATAAAAAGAATAGCCATTCGAGGTAAAATACCTCGTGCAACCTTCAAGTTACGAGATTCCTTGGATCATCAGTGGGCGATAGGTTACGCCCACAAGCGCTCGCTTATGTAGTTAAGAGTTACATTGAGATGCTTTTAAGTAAACAGAAACGAATTATAGCACTTTGGGACGGTAGTTGTCAAACAAGGCAGATATAATAATGTCTGCCTTGACCAATAGGTAACCTTGGTTACTTTGCAAAATATTGGGATATTCAAACATGGAGACAAAGACAGCCATTAAGAAAGAATATGATAATAATACTTGATTTAATTTTACGGACGATTATTTCGCAAGAAATTTTAACTATTGGATGGTTGGACAAAGGTACAACTTTGATTAAACTTGTCCGTAGAACTCATAACGTATAAATTATTTCGTGAAGAGGAATTGTTTCAAGCTTAAATAGTTAACTAGAGAAGTAAATAAGTTCCAATGGCTGCGGATGTTCTGATTATGAATACCTATAGGTTTAGAAGAAACTGTAGAAATATGATGTGAAAAAATAAATAATAAATAAATATACCCAACAGTCACATACATAATCCTGACCACCCCAAATTAAGATCAATTAAGTCTTGTGTCATAGGTATCAGAAATTACGAGAGACTTTTCAGTCTCACATACACCCAGAACCATCGACCCAGACCCGAGACAAATATCTATGGTCCTCACAAACATTTGTCTAGGTGCGGCGATCGAACCCGCGGCCTCGCGTTTCACAGCCGGAGTCTAACCAACTGTGCCGCGGAGGCTATGACCTTGAAAAGACTTTCAAAAATGCAGTTCTAAAATTGACTCAGTTCAATTGACTCAAAGACATTATTTCCTTAAAACGCCTGAATTTAGACCACAATGTTTAGACAAACTATTGCTCGTAAAATCAAATCTTCTATGGCATAGAATATAGATGCTTTATCAACGGCGGGTATTAAGAGAAGGCAGAAAAAGATGTAATATATTATGCATAACCTGTGAGCCTAATAAGTACCGGATTGCACTAAACGTGTATGCAGCAGTTATCTCGGTTTTACATCGGTTAAGTGAAAGCGGACAGTGCGCCGGACCAGGCGAAATATTTCGGAGATCACCGCGAATTATGTTGGACCGGTCGACCGCCAACGAAAGTCGACAGGTGCGTTTCCATCACCTCACGATATCGTTATTAAGCAGAAAAAATAAACATATTATGAAAGACCTAAATTAAATGCCAACTGGTGAAAAAGCTCATGATTATAAAGCAGAAAGAAAATTAAGATGTATACAGTATTAAATGTCATCAAAAGCGTGTTATATTTACTTGTTGTTAAAGATCGATCATAATTAAACAAAGACTGAAGGATGAAGGACTGAAGGATGCTCCTCAAAGGCGGAACGCAAGTATGAGTAATATGTTTAAAGATTGTGTTGATGGTCATAACTTATCAAGGAATCTAACAATACAAAAACGCATAAAGCTATCGTGTAAAAGTTTTAATAAAATTATAGTAAAGAATCTCGATGTTTGGTTACAAGATGATGAAGACGACGGGATTTAATATTTCTTTTAATAATATAATTTAGGAATGGCCTATGTTAGAGGCATATGTTATACATATTAGAGGGGGAGAAGCAAACTTATCTGCTTCTTTTTGGAATCGTCAATTTAAAATTATCGTAACGAAGGCAACAATGGAGACAAACTGTACAATGACATTGTGAGGTTATAACATGTGTGAAGTACCCAATGAATGATAAATTTCTTCGGTAGAAAGTGAAGTAAGATCTTATTATGACTGTGCATATTACGATAGTCATTAACAAGTGTTTAAATTGCACGAATTCACTTTCCTTACCTCATATATTTTATGGCTTTTAGAGTTTTATTACGTAAGTAAAGAAGGAATTATGTTGGAGTCACATTGTTGTGCTATTTACTGCTTTAAGTTCTATAAAATAGAGTAAGTTTATTTTCAAGTCATCCTGAAGAAAGTATGTGCTGGTGATAACAACTTCTTGTATTTTACATACTACATGGGAGTCAGTTCATAATGATTTCGTATTGTCTATTACAAGGAAGACTAATGAGATTTTTGACGAATCCCGGAATGCATTTCTAGAAAACAAATGGATTTTTTGGCCAAACCGTGGTTAGATGAATTTACTTAAATGGCCTGTATATAAAACATTGACATCAGTTTGTATATTTTATTTATTTTGTTTCTTTATTCCATAACTCCAGCTAGGAAGTTTGTTTAACTATAAAGCTATTTACATATTCAGTTAGACTCCTCCATGTGAAACTATATAAACAAATTACCGATGGTCATTTACCAGGTGTACGTAATCAATCTATTTGTATGCGGAGTGCGTACACACCATTATAGAATTTATTCAATCGACAAAGCACTGCATTGTGCATATAATATTGATCTTTAAAAGTCAAGGGTATACCATGGAACTGGGCTGCTATTGACCTACTTAACAAGAGCCTGGGTACATCATTGACAGCCTCCGTGGCGCAGTTGGATAGAAGCCGGCTGTGAAACAAGAGGCCGTGGGTTTGATCCCCGCACTAAGACAAATGTTTGTGTGAACCACAAGTATTTGTTTCGGGTGTTTGTGAGACCGAAAAGTCTCTTGTAGTTCCTGATACCCACGACACAAGACTCGATCTTAGTGTGGGGTCAGGACTATGTATGTGTCTGTTGGGTGTATTTATTTATTATTATTTATTTATCATTGGATTCAGAGAAGACAAGTAGAAATTGAGAAATTTAACAATCAAGTACAAAATCTCGGAATGTTGGAATTACTATCATTAATTTTGCTTTTGGTATTCGCCTTATAGGTGTCGTAGCATGTACACTCGTAATCGTGAGGTCAAGGGTTCGTCTCTCAGGTCGAGAATTTCGTGGAATCATTCGTGACACATTATTATAAATTATCATTATAATAATAATATTGGATGAAAATAATAGTTTGGTCCGACATCATTGTACATTAGTCCTTTAAAAATACATGCGCTAGCTAATTTAGCTTTTTCGATGTCGTCTATACATATAATTTTAGATGGTATTAGTAAATAATTTTATTTTAAAATTCGTACTACTAGATAACCAGTTAAGCCATTTGATCCAGAGTTTGCTATTTAGTAGAGCTGTCTTCTATCCTAGTAGATTTAAAAAGATGTGTTATATTTTGAAATAATGCTATATTTCTATAAAATTTATCTTCTTGGGTGTAACCAGCAGAGACATGTTAAACTCATCTTATATCAATAGTGGAAGGTTAAATTATGTAATTGTATTCATTCTGTTATATATTGTTGATTGAGATAGTTATTGCAATGTTCTTATATTTCTTAACAATCTAAACTAATATTTAAACAAAGAAACTACATCAACAGTGGAAAGATTAGATCAAATGATTCACTAATCATGTTAAAGAGGCCATTTACATGCAAAAACGGAAAAGTTCTTTGTATCCTAGGAGGTATAAGGATATATTCATACGCGAGCAAGTCTTCCACGATCATTAGTTTGTCCTTTGGCACCTAGTTAGCTCGTTTATATGGAAATGTCACATGTTTTTTGCATTTTTAAATGTGTTTATAATTTTATATTCTTTAAAACAACTATGCAGTCAAAATGTTATGCTATAGCATGCAAAAGTGACAATAATGCATCTGGTGGTATCTGCAATGCAATATATTACTCTAAAATCTATAGGGGCGTAGCGAATTTTAAAACTACAAATAAATTTAAATGAAACTAATTTCACGGATTTTATCGCGTATTTGTTTTAATTTTTACATTTTAAATTTCCCGATGTTTCGATTACTTAACAGCTTTCGTGGTTCATATTTTCCATACATACATACATACATACATAATCGTCACGCCTGTATCCCAAAGGGGTAGGCAGAGACTTATGGATCGCCACTTTGCTCGATCCTGACATATTACTCTTGCTTCATTCACTTTCATCAATCTCTTCATGCATTCTCGATATTTTCCATATATATTTAATTTATTGGTACGCCCCGTGACCAGCGCTTTCGGCGACAGAAGATGGTAGACATACGAGAGTTTAATATTTCATTGCAGCTCATAGACATGCAGATATCGGAGAGTGCGTGACTCACTCATAGTGGACGGTAGCTATCTAAGTACGACCAGCTGTAAGGCTGGATTATACATACATAAACTCACGCCTTTATTGCAGGAGGGGTAGGCAGAGGCGCCACTAGAATAATCACATTTCGCCGTGTATGTTCCGTCCCACGATGTGATAGGGGTCGAGCCTATCGCCATATCGGAAACAAATTCCAGACTCCGGGCCGATAATGAATAGAAAAATCCAATATCACTTTGCACGACTCGGGATTCGAACCCGACATGACACCTCAGCTTTGTAACCGTACCGTAATACAACTACGCCACCGAGGTCGGATTATTTTTATTAATTTTATAATGTGGATGTGTCATCGATATTGATGATTGGGAATAAAAGGGAGTGTCAACATGGAGGCCGTTGGCTGAAGATTACAAACCTGTGACATTTCGAAATTACGTGTATATTCTTTAATTATCGCTCCATTTAACATGTTGGAAATATGGTGTTAACACTTGCAAGAATTTCAAAGCATTTGCCGTATACAAAACCGCAATAAGTAAGCGTGGATAACTAAGACTGCCTCGGTGGCGTAGTTGTATTACGGTACGGTTAAAAAGCTGAGGTCTCGGGTTCGAGTCCAATATGGCGATAGGCTCGCCCCCTATCACATCGTGGGAAGGAACATACAAGGCGAAATGTGGGTGTCCTGGTGGCGCCTCTGCCTACCCCTTCGGGGATAAAGGCGTGAGCTTATGTATGGATAACTAAGATCTAACACTACTTCCCATAGCGATGACGTAAATCAAGATTTTAATTAGATGCTAACATTTTGAGATATTGTTCCACTACACAAGAAATATTTTTCGGAATTAGGCCACTGAAACGGTTTTAAATTATGTTATATAATTATTCTCGTAGTCAAAATATAACAGCTCAAATGCCTCCACAACGATGCAATCGAAACGCATTGTGTAATCGAGATAATAGTAGCATCGATTATCGAAATCGCCGTACCGTGCCTATGACATAGTTTGTATGGGTAGTTTGGACCAGGAAGTTTTGTGCACCATGGACCACACCTTAAGAACATTGTTTCAAGAAGTTTTTGCAACGACAATCTATATTGTAACAGGCCTAATATTTTTGTCATGATTATCCTAATTGGGTCAGTGTGACCATGAAGGTATAAGTTATTTCTATAAGATTTATATATGTTAGAAATACTTGAGAATTAATAAAAAATGTGCAATGTGATATTGGATTTTTCTATTCATTACCAGTCCGGAGTCAGGAATTTGTACCCGATATGGCGATGGGCTCGCCACCTATCACATCGTGGGACGGAACATGCAGGGCGAAATGTGGGTGTCCTGGTGGCGCCTCTGCCTACCCCTTCGGGGATAAAGGCGTGAGTTTATGTATGTAATAAAAAATGATATTAATACATCCACCCAAAGCAAGTGGACAAACGACCTAACATATATGGCGGGAAATCGCTGAATAGCGATCGAACAAGGATATTCCTGATATCTTTACAAACATCTCCATACTGTGTTAACACCGAGAACTGAAGCTTGGCGAGTCTCCGCATAATCCAAGTTGTCTTTAAGGCGCAATTAAATTATACAATTAATAAATAAGCTCATTGTGTATATGCCCCAATGGGTAGGCAGGGAAGCTACTAGTTTAAAGGATATTGTCTTCTAGTAGTTTCTTAGATTTACGCGAATGTTACACATTGAAATAAAACAAATTTTTACGGATTTTATCGCGAATTGTTTTAATTTTTAAATTTTTTAACTTCCTGACGTTTCAATTGCTTTTCAGCTTTCGTGGTCACGGGGCGGAGTTTTTATTTCAATGGATATTGTCTTTATTGCCAGTTCAAGCAGACGCGCCATTAGCTCATCAAATGGTAAGCAGGTGCCGTCATGAATTCTGGCAATGGCCAATGTACCTACAGTCAAGCATTTCGTCTCTATATAGCAAATGCTATTGGAATATCTATCGAGTTCGTTAGCTAATGGTAGGTGTTACTATTGGTGGAACTAAAGGCTCAGGAAGGTTCAGATCCCAATTTGCATAGTGACAATTATTGTATTACAGGCTTCCGATTGAAATGTTATCAAAGGAACATAGGTGCTGTAATTCTGGCAATTAATCGTGGTCGCTGTGAGGAAACAGTCTGACTTCAATTTGCTTTAGTTAAGCACAAGGATTGGGGATGCTGTGTCTATTAGAGCCGATTAACTTATTATTACATATTAATTAATAAACAACTTTGATCACTTTTGGTCAGCCTCCGTGGCGTAGCTGGTAAGACGCCGTCTGTGAAACGAGAGGCCGAGGTTCGATCCCCGCACCGAAACAAATATTTGTGTGATCCACAATATTTGTTTCGGGTATGGGACATTGTGAGACTGAAACGTCTCTGGTAGTTTCTGATACCCACAAGACTCGATCTTAGTGTGGGGTCAGGACTATGTATGTGACTGTTGGTTGTATTGGGTGTGTATTCAAATCTAAGTAAGGATCGATATTTAGATTTGACAGCCTCCGTGGCGCGATTAGTTAGACGCCGGCTGTGAAACGAGTGGCCGCGGGTTCGATACCCGATCGAAGTTATACATACGATACAAGATTGTACACGATAAACATACATGCATCTTACATGAGATTGGAAATATAAATGTTAGTGGTTATTTTTTCAATATACAGACATAATATGTTATAGCAAATCATATTATTATGTACGATTCCTTTAAAGCTTTCGCTTATACACCACCGAAAAAATATAATGGTACAAAATTAAGTTATTTTAAAAATTCATTCAAATTATTTTAAAAAAAATGTACCTGTTTTACCCTGTTGACATAGAACAGATGGCACCAAAAACACCAACAGACCCGCATAAACCTCCAAACTCGTTAATTTTACCGCACTCCTGATAAAACTCATTGTTCTCTCACTAGTTTTGATATCTTTTCGTAATTTCACAATTCACCAGTAACGATGTTACTAAAATCCACTTATAATCTCATTCACAAAGGAATATTTACAAATTCGAACACATATATATTAATTTTGAAAAATATTTAAAATTGGCGCCATAAGAAAGCGCGGGAACGCGCGCGGCGAGCATGCGCGGTGTGCGTAAAATGAGTCGTATTTATTTTCAATGGCCACGGACCTCTCGCTATACAGCCTTCATTCAAGTGGATTTAATGCGATCGTGAGCACTTTTCCGCTCTGCATAAGTAAAATTGGGCGGAAGTAAGATGCTTGGTTTTGCACTGGAAATAGACGACAGGAAACTGTATGGAAAGTAACATTGAGACCGAAATATTCTACTATTGTAACAAAGGTTACTGATATTTCTTGATTACAGAAGTGAATAAAACAAAAAGAAAAAGGCTTATCTGAAATGGTAAAATTAGTCATGCACTAGTTATGCAAATTTTACGCACTTGAGCAAATAGAATGAAATCAACCATTTTAGATACAAAAAAAAATAGATTCTCTATTAAATACAAAACATTAATTGTTACTGGGACATCAGCATAGATAATATTTTTTTAGTTTAAAATTATTTATAATAATAAAAGATAATTATATCATTATCATTGAATCATTTTAAGCCTCTAAAATACAATATGTTTTTAATTGATTCTTGTTGCTACAGCAGGTTATTTAGGTATAATAGGTTTTTTAAAACCTACCTAATGATTACACAACCTTCGAAAAGAAGTAAAAAAATAAACATAATATTTCGGCACTTTTTTCTCATATCCAAAAATATACATAAGTACATTAATTTTTCCTTATGGTAATTTTTGTCAAAAGACATTGTCAGGTGTGGGGTTCGAACCCACGCTCCCTCTCGGGAACCAGAGCTTAAATCTGGCGCCTTAGACCACTCGGCCAACCTGACGATATTATCGTAGCTGAATTTAGGTTATGTAAATTACACTTAGAGTTAAAATTAATCATAATATTCGTTTCGGTATTGCTTGGGCAGTGTTGTAGGTATTTAATGGTCTTTTAAAGTAATTAGTTTGTGGATAATATTCATTTACGCTCCTATTTGATGAGTGTTTGTCGTTTTTATACTTGCAAAACCAGTTAGTGCATTGTAATCCAAAGAGAATCAAGCGCAAAGCGGATAACCGTCAAGAGATGGTTAATTAAAGCGGATAACCATCAGGCTAATGTTATTGTATGGGAAAGATCCCATCCCAAGATGTGGAATTGAAATATGGAATGCGGTGTTTCGTACTCTTTGGTTAATCTTAGTTCTGGCTGGTGAACGGTAGAGAACGCTAGAGTTTGTTCAAAATCAAAATCAACATATTCTTTATTCAAATAGTTTTTTACAAGATCGTATGAATCGTTAACTCCTGCTAACACCGCTTCGGAACGTAGAACGTAGTGATTACTTACTCTATGTCGGAACGTTGTAGCTGTGAAGAAGAAACGCCTTATGGAGCTCCCACAGCAACACGAACTGTCTTTTTGCTATTCTTAAATATCTCTTATAATTTCCTAGTGAAATTAAGTTATGTTTTATTTTATATGGTATATAAGGCAACCACTATTAATTTCTGAGCCAAGATGTCATATGAAGCGAGGTCATGTACAAATCCAGCCCAGATAATACATACAAAATTATTCAAACCAAACCAAAAAAATGCATTACCAATTTTGTTAGTCGCAGGGTTCATAGCGCACGCATGCTATCATCCGACGTATGTGATTGTAAAATACACCTGTTTACAAAAACGCCTGTATCGGTTATTTTAATTTGTTATTGTAGCCAATATTACGTAACATGTAACCGAGTTCACTTGGATTTTATTACATTCAATAAAATATCGTTTACAAAGAACTTGAGCGCCGCGATAAAAACATTATGGCGTTTGTATTGCTTACGCTTTGTCTCATGTATGTATTCTTGTTAAAACACATTTAAAATGCATAGGTATGTTATTTTGTATTGTGAGTATTAACATTGTATTTTTATGGACACGACATAGTGATTTTAATGCACCAAATCTTAAATACATTGAGGCCAAATAAAGTAGGGTGAACCATCGGCAAGTGAAGGTTATAAATCGTCATTCGACACAATAGGACTATGATGTTTTTTTATTATTTTGAGTAGAAACACAACTACTATTAAAATAAAACATGTAGGTATGTCGAAATAGTATTAAAGAACTTTTTAAAATAAGGCTAATATTAGTATATTAAAAAAAGAGTGGAGCGTAGTGCGGACCACTTACTGTCTCTTTGACACGAGCACACTGTTATGTATGTTATGACTAGTGACGTCACTAGTTTTGTTTTGCATCCCTTTTACTTTATAATGGAAACGAATTAATAGACTATAAATCTTTTCATATAAAGGTAACATTTTAATCTATAACAATATCTAAGTACACATCTGTATCACGCCATGTACGTCCCACTGCAGGGCACGGGCCTTCATTACAACGGAGTATGATCGAAAGGGTTAATAATGTTTTTTTTTTTCATAGGGCCAAGTTAGTAGTTGTTAAGTACACATACTTCTAATATTAATGTAGTAGAAAATAAATATTTAATAGAAAGATTCTGGTGTGGAGGCCAAGTACAAGTAAGCGAAGTGTCGGACGCCCACCCATAAGGAGGACGGATTGGTTAAGGTCGCAGGAAGTCAGTGGATGGAGGCCGCTTCCAACAGGTCTAAGCAGGTCTTCCAGAAGGTCTATGTTCAGCAGTGGACTTCCTGTGGCTGAAGAGAGAGAGAGAGAGAGAGAGAGAGAGAGAGAGAGAATATTTTGTGCAATATACTACTCGGAAATGTATGTGAAAATAATTGAAAAATCTAATGAAACCATTAAACATCGAAGTATTAATGGTCCATGTTTAAGATATTAGTAATGAATTTGCACTAAAAGCGCCATTACCCGCGGATTAATATTTTGCACAGTTTAATGGACGGCTCGGGAAACTCAATAATGTTTTTTTATTGAGTAATTCCGGTTTACGGGGGTTGGTACGTGGACCGCGCTCAGAGGCATTTTAATTTTATTGTTTAGTATAACTAGGTTTTGTTTAAGAATCAAATATTCATCTATCATTTGCGAATGAAGTAGTAAAAGTTATATTAATTAAATAGTCCCAAATTAAATATAGTCCCCATAGTCTCACATAAACATTTGACTTGACACAAGGTTCGAATTTACGGTCATTCATATCATATTCGCGCGTCTCAACCAACAACAGCATTTTCCATTAGGTGCAGGAATATTTCAAGAATGAAATCTATAAGCAAAGAATTCTAATAAACTGTTTTTTTATTCCAGAAACCATGAATCAAAATGCGGTAATAATATTGGCATTACTAATATTGGAATCATCAGGAAAGAGCGATAAAAGAAAGGAAAACACACAAGGATACATTGAAAATATTTATTGTGAATTCAAGAAACTGAAGCTGCCAATATTTGCTTATCCAGTGTACTACCCAATGTATTACTTTCGCCCGGTGTATGCTATACCTTCGTTGTATGTTTTGGGCTAGGTAAGTATATATTTGAATTGTATGATATTTTTAGTTACTTTAATTAAATGTACCTATGGTGGCTATTAATAGTTCAGCTCGATCTGGATAATAATCCTATAAAACCTGTAAATTGATAGGTTTTCTGCTGCGTTTCGTTCTGTGAGTATGATTTTTAAAGATCTTAATATACAAACATAGGTGGAGGAAGAACTTTCATATTGGCCTTAAAAACGACCACTTTGACGATTAGGGAAATCCATCATAGTTAAATCTGTCGTGTCTCCGTTTAAAATTGTAAATATCTGGTTGTAGTGGATATTTTTAGTTAGAAGGAGAATACAGTGACACCTCATTCATACTGCTTTTTTCAGCCACTATCTAAGCATAATAATGCTTAGCAAAATCCAATGCGACCTTCGTTACTGGGGTCCCATATACACCCCATTCATCCCAGAGTACAAAGACCTAGTCCAGGAATGCGACCCATGGTCTCCTTGCCTACAGATACCTTCGAAGAAGGACTGCCGGGAGAAACTGTCTCTACCCCTGGTACCATGGTTGCCACTACCATGGTGGTATTATTACTGCCAGTGGATACTTGAACTGCGACCAGACCCGACGCAGAAAACTACGTCCAGCACAGTCAATCCTTACTTCAAGAATGTTCTAGAAAAAGTTGTTAGGTATAAGAAGTTGGTTAGAAATAAAATATAGTTTTTTTTTAAATAAAGTTTTGTTTAAATAATTTTATTTTATATATATTGACACATACAAGGAGTTCTCAAATAAGGCATTATGTATCTGTCTGTGTCTTGAATTTTTAGTTACTAATGTTCGGTTGTAGAATGTTGTATTGAACGGTGTAAATGTTCAAAGTGACATATTTGCAGCTTATATGAAGCTTGCATGACATACTGTGATCCAAAATAGGTACATCTGCCTAAACTTGCAGCTTGCATGCAACCTTCAAGTGAAGCTCTCGGACAGGGACATACTACATAGAAGCCTTGTATATCTTCTACGTATAAACTTATTCACAGACTCACAAATACACAGAATGAACATAGAACTCCAATTTTAAAGCATTTTGATAAATTACAAAATGGCTGTTACTGTGGACAAAACAAAAGTAGTCTGAACCGATTCACATCGGTCTCATCACAATAATGGCTTGCATTATTGTAGACAAAGAGGCGGTTGTCGTCGCTTTTAGATTTACATCAATTAGCTGACAAGTTGTTCCCGTGACCGTATTCGCGATGGGGATTATAAAATTGGCCGAATTAAAAAGTACCCTTGCGCATATTTTTGCAATGAAACCATTTGGTGACCTGTATATACTCTTTTTTTTTGGGAGCAGACCACGTGGACGCAGACCAGCTTGTTGGGCTGATCTAATAAGCAAGACGCTAGCCATGACTATCCCGGAGGCGCTGCATCTGGCGGTGGACCGGCAGGCATGGCGATCAGCTGTCCAAGACTCGACCAAGTGACAGGGGCCACGATCCTCAGCATTGAGGGAACGATTGGAGAGAGAGAGAGATATTCTCTTATTTAACAACTTATTAAAATAGCTGGGAAATAGCCGGGAAGAGAAGTGTGGGAAGTAGAAGGAAGTCCTGGCTACGCAACATTCGTCAGTGGACTGGAATAAAAACGGTAAAAGAGTTGTTTCGGCTAGCCATGGCCAAGGAGAGGTTTTAGGAACTGACTGCTAACCTTCAGTAATGAAGAGGCACCTACAGAAGAAGAAGATACTTTATTTGAACAATAATTCCATTAGCAATTGTTATAATTTGCAGTGAAATGAAATAAAAGTCCTTTATTAGTCATATAGGCATTTATAAAAAATTCGTTGACTATGTATGGAGACAGATTTCATTATTTGGTAATGTAACAGGGAATACGAAGTCAAAATATTTACTGGAATATTGTATTGCTCAAGGACTCGGAATATTAAATAATTAATACAATAGCGATAGATATATTTTGTGAGTAAATATGTGCAATACTGTACTGTGGGAACATTTAGTATGTACAACAATACTAAACCAAAGACAAGGTAAGCAATTAAAGCTATAAGCAAAATGATATTATTATGACTTATGAATATTTATGGGGCCATTAGGTATATTTATTGCCTTGTATCGCGCTACATCTTATAGCAAATCTGTTTAGCATTGCTAGGAACTATTGCTCTGTGTTTGTGAGAAGGGGAACTCAACATGCACAATGGTTAATAATCTAGAAGTTTGATCGAAAGGATTTTAATATGTGTCAAACTCAATGTAGTGACTAACCATCAAATATTTCTACTGCCTCAGTGGCGTTGTTTTACGGTACGATTACAAAGCTGAGGTCTCGGGTTCGAATCCCGGGCCGGGCAATGTGATACTGGATTCTCTATTCATTATCAGTTCGGAGTCAGGAATTTGTGCCCAATATGGCGATAGGCTTGCCCCCTATCACATCATGGGACGGAATATACAAGGCGAAATGTGGGTGTCCTAGTGGCGCCTCGCCTACCCCTTCGGAGATAAAGGCGTGAGTTTATGTATATATGTAGCAAATATATCGTGCTTTGGATTACCTTATTATGAATCAATTTTCCAGTAGTCTAGCATTTTTTTAGGAATGTTAGTGGCTAAGAATTTAAGGATCGTGTCAATCTAAATTGCCTACAAGCGAGTTTGGGAAAAATCAATAAATCTACAACGCTAATTAAAGTTGACGTATTCTACTTGAATTTTTAATTTCATTTTTAAACCATTTTAAGCAGGGATTTAACAATTAGGGCATTTCACCTGAATCGGACTACGACAAAAAATGAGGTTCTGGAATTCGTTCATATTGGACATATTAGTACGTTTAGACTTTAAAGGATATGAACAAGTTCACGAACCTATTTTTTTAAACTTACGTTTAGTTGTTAAGATAATTATAGGATTCTATAGAAGTCAATTGTTTGACAGAAGGGTTTCTTTGAAATTTTATTTCATACCTATAATATGGAACGTAATGTTTTTATAAAATTTCTTGTCCTTTTTTATTTTCGAATTAGATAAGATAACGCCTTAGAGCACCCCTTTCCGAAATAGTGTTTAGTTCCTTTTATTTAATCCTTTTTTGTGAAACACAAAGAAGCGATTACAATAAAGAAATTACATATTAATATTTGTACGAGTGGCGGCTTTATTTGTTACTTTATGTCGGACTGTAAATAAATGAATAACCAAAAATTTAACTTTGCCCCCTATTCCATTTAAAAAAACGATTGTAAAATAATAAACGAGTATTAAATCTCTATATTAATGAATTCCATTAAAAAACACATTAGCAAGTTCATTTTACAACTTATTTATGAACATCACGTGTTTTTGCACGGTTATAGTTCGTTTGTAATTACTGTATTTTTGTACCTAATTAATGCTGAATTATTGCTTTAGTGTAAGAATATTAAATAATATGTTGAAAATGAATATAATTCCGGTAAATATATTATTTTCTATCATTAAGATCAGGATTCGGAGTGAAATTGACATATGGTATTTATTTTAATCCAAATGTTTCTCATAACCCTAGATGAAATTGTACAAAAATAAAAAAAGCCCCAGATGAATTTTGTCAAAAATCGTGATTTTAGTTTTCACGATTTTTGGCGACCCGTCGAGATCCGAGTATTTTTACCGCTTAGCTGAACTTCGGTTCGGTTCTAAACTTACCAGAGCGGTAAAAGGAGTCATAAAATTTCAATTTTTGACAAAACTACAAGGCAGTTTTTTTCAAACTTGGTACAACATTACCTGGAGTGGTGAGGATCATGTGGTTTAAAATAAATTAAATGACGCCATTGTATATTCTATCAGCACTTAACATCAAACATTGTATGTTGTGTAGACTGCCTTCGTGGCGTAGTTGGTTAGACGTCGGCTGTGAAGCGAGAGGCCGCGGGTTCGATCCCCGCACCGAAACAAATATTTGTGTGATCCACAGGTATTTGTTTCGCGTCTGGGTGTTTGTGAGACCGAGAAGTCTCGAAATTTCTGATACCCACGACACAAGACTCGATCTTAATGTGGGGTCAGGACTATGTATGTGACTGTTGGGTGTATTTATTGGATTATTTATTTATTTATTTATTACTTAATCGTACTAATACGAAAATATTTTACAGGCTATATTAATAGTCATCTTACTGGACCTGTCATCTTCTCTTCTATTACCGAGAAGAAAATATCCCCGTTACGCCAAAAACGAACCTCAACACATGCCTTCCGAAATAAGGGAGAGGGGACAAAAAATTGTAAACGACTTGAAAATACCAAACCCAAGGTTTTGTTCAGAAATGGATTTGAGCCCATCAAATCGGTATATGGTGCTTCCTTGGTGGTACAATTACTGCCAGAATTTGAAGGAGAAAAAGGACAAGAAGTACACTAATAGCCAATTTTACTTGCCATTGTATAAAAACATATTAGACCAGGTGAAATCCTACAAGAAGAAAGTGGCGCTGGAAAATGCACTGTTTTACCGAGCGCTGTAATATTTTAGAAGATATTAATAGATATAAATACAAACACTACAAACACACCTGATAAATCTCGAAGATAAAGTATTTTTGTTCACCTAACTCAATATAATATACATACATAAACTCACGCCTTTATCCCCGAAGGGGTAGGCAGAGGCGCCACAAGGACACCCACATTTCGCCTTGTATGTTCCGTCCCACGATGTGATAGGGAGCGAGCCTATCGCCATATCGGGCACAAATTCCTGACTCCGGGCTGATAATGAATAGAAAAATCCAATATCACTTTGCCCGACCCGGGACTCGAACTCGAGACCTTAGCTTTGTAAACGTACCGTAATACAACTACGCCACCGAAGCAGTCGGAGTTACCTTGCATATAATATACAAGGATATAAAAATTCCAAGCGAAGGCTATTTTTTATTAATCAGTTAAAACAGAACCCAACAATTGTTATTCTGCTGAACATACTCGTTTAGAATAACATGTAATTTTTTTTAAACGCGTAGCACCCTTTAAAAATGGTTTCAACGCGATGAATTGTTGAAATTCTCAGGTAATTTGAGAGGTTTTGTAAATTTTCACTCGCACGAGTTGCTTAAGCAAATTATATGTTGAGGTACAGGTGAGTTAGAAAGTGTTACGTCAAAATATGGTTATCTTTTTTTTTAATAGTACAAGGTCTTACAAAAATGTAAACTTTGGAAATACCTCTCTACCTCTGTTACCTCTCTTTTGTCCTTTCATTCAACATCTTAAGCGTATCTTGATCTTAGCAGCTAGCATATAGGTTCGTAGGTATGTAAATCTTTTTAACACTTCCTGGACCTTCTGCGTTGTCTACTGAAAACTAAAATTTGCTTGTACTCAACCTAGCCTCACATTCGAAGCAGATTAATATCTACTATTATTATTTTATGTAAATAACAAAAATATCAGTTAAGCTACCTCGGTTGTACAGGAGTCTCGAGATCAGCAGTGACCATGTTGACATTTGAGAACGTAACCAAATAATTAAATATTGAATGTTTATTGTAGCAACATCCTCCTTTCCTTTTATCGTCAATGTCGTTTATTGTGTATCTTTTCTGATTCATACAACTGTTAAAATAATTTATTTGTAAATAAATTTTCTTTCAACTACTTCAACCACTTAAACATACCTATTAAGGGCTGATAGAATGCAACAAATCTATTTTTAAAGTAAAAAATAAGCAGACTAGTTGTACAAACTGTCGGCTAGCAATTGAAGTGAGTGCGTTTGACTGACAGTTGGACATTATAGAGCGTTATCGTGAGAACTGCTCGGTACAAAACACTTGACTACAACTCAACACGATAACTTTATCGTTTTCATTATAATACTTTATTAATGTGTTACAAAAAACATACAGAGTAAATAATAAATATACTGTTGATGATATTAATGTACAAGAAAAAATATTTCGATAATTTGAAAATATTTTTTTACAAGCTTTACGATGATTTTATGTACCAACCGTATTTGGACTTCACATGATTACTGGGTATCAGAAACAAAGAGAGACTTCGAGCAGCCCATAATACACAACTTGAAACATATATTTTTTTGATGAAATATTTAACGTTTGTTTTGTCGCGGTGTTTTATTTCGTAGTTTTTCTTCGACTAGTCTCTAATAATGTGCTCTATTTACTGTCAATAATAAAAACACAAAAACGTTGATTTTTTGGATCAGTCAGGTTATCTGATGACATCTGGTTAGTCTAGATGACAGCCTCCGTGGCGCAGTTGGTTTGACGCTGCCTGTGAAACGAGAGGCCGCGGGTTCGATCCCCGCACCGCAACAAATATTTGTGTGATCCACAGGTATTTGTTTCGGGTCTGGGTGTTTGTGAGACCGAAAAGTCTCTCGTAGCTTCTGATATCCACGACACAAGACTCGATCTTAGTGTGGGGTCAGGACTATGTATGTGACTGTTGGGTGTATTTATTATTATTATTTATCTTAATATTATATTGGATGAATACCTTTTCCCGTCAAAATATCTGTCCTAAATGATTGATTTGTACGCGACTGTACGTGTTGTCATTTAATTAGATTACTTTCGACAAACGAACAGCATTGGATTTATTTACGAAATAGCCTTATTACAATTACAGATGTATAATTATATTATATATAATTATACATCTGTAATTGTAAAGGTAATTAATTGCCTTTAATTTATTTCTGTTAAAATATAATAATGTGTGTAATACACTATGGACAGTTCTTGACTAACATTTTAAGGTCGAATGAGGTGACACCACTATGTTATTGAACCAATGTAGGGTAGCTCAGATGTTTTCTATAACTCATTATTATACTAGCCTAAGAGATCCCACTGCTGGGCAAAGGCCTGCCCTAAGCTTAAGGGGTTCGGACCTTAACCCACCACGCTGATCCAGTGCGAATTGGTGGGTCGCCAGAGCCTCGTTTGTCGGTTAGCAGGATGTGCCACGTGCAGGTGAGGTTGGCTTGGTTCCTGGAAGGTGTCAGTGAGGATCCCATAACTCTTATAGAAGACTTTTTATACAATAGGTCCGGCAAAAGAGCACACAGGTCAGCTGATGGTATGTGATCCCTGCCGCCCATGAACATCCACAGCGCTTGGATCATAGAGGTGTTGCCAGTCCATCAGATCGGGAGGAGAGCTGGAAAAGGATGGGAAGAAGAAGGGGGGAAGTTCCTGGCGCTGACCCACTAAATAGGAATACTTGTGTCTGTTGCATTCTCTTTAACAAGACTATCCAAAATGCTAGAATACTTCTGTCTTTTCTTTCATTTACAGGCTGAAAACGCGCTGAAAATATGTTAAACATTGGAGATTAGTGGCTACAATTTTGACATCAAGCGAGGTTGCACTGTGCCATTGAAGAATTGGTATCTAAATGACTACACCACGGTATTTCTTTTATAAACGGCTTTTATTTATTGAGCCCCTGATATGTGCTGTGCAGTTCAGATAGAACAAGCTTATGGCTGCCACACACGTAACGTTATTATTGTGCAAGTCTGAGTTTGCACCAGTACACTGAAACGTGGGTAAGAAACTGCGCAAATCTTGAAATTTTCAAATCAAATCAAATCAAATCAAATACTTTTATTGTGGACATAGGTTTACATAAGCTGTTACATTTTGTTCATTTGTTTCGGGTCTGGGTGTTTGTGAGAGCTAAAAGTCTTTCGCAGTTCCTGATACCAACGACACAAGATCCGATCTCAGTATGGTCAGAAGGTGGTGGTGCGATCAGAACTATGTATTGTGACTATTGGGGTCTGTCTAATAGGATTAAAAAAATAAATCGAAGGAGGAACATTCTAGAACACATGACTTACAACGGCTTATACCTAAACTACAACATGAATAAGCCGTGTTTTGTAAACATGCCATAAAAACATACTCGTAGTTGATAAGGCAGTTATTAGAGATTTCGGACGTATGTTCAGTCAAGTGGAAAACTTATGGATTTATTACTATTAGTAAGTACTCAAATTTATATACAATAACAAGATTTCAAACAGGTGTACAAAAAGGACGACTATTTTTACCAATAATACATGAAAAGCAATTAAATGCTTTGATAGTCAATCACCACACACTATAACGGTGAAGGAAAACATCGTGAGGAAACCTGCATACCGTAGCGATTTGTAATCATAAATTCTATGTACATATGTAAAGTCCACCAGCCCGCACTAGGCCAGGGTGGTGGAATATATGGCCTAACCCGTCTAAATCGTTCTTTTAATTTTAGAGGACGCTCGTGTCCTGCAGTGGGACGTATATGGGCTCATACTGTAATTAAATGCTTTCTAAATTTTGGTGGTTAGCTGTTCGAAATGGAAATATATTGGACATCAAATAGTTTATGTATTGCTTTGTTTTGCAACAACATAATACAGTTATGGTTATTGCCATTCGTCAATGGTAACAATTGATATATTGCAACAGAAACCTAATGTAGTAAATTAATAATAGACTTATGCCTATATTCAATCTAGGTATCTAAAATCGTATTGGATCACGTACATGTCCAGTCTGTCGTCAGCATGCCTACATACCAAATAGGTACCTTTACATCTTATTTTAATATTTATAAAGCAGTGTACGTATCCTTTCAGATAGTAATCACTTTGCAAATACAAAGACTGACATCACGAAAATACGCCTCTTCATCAGACGAGAGTATCGAAAACCTCCTTTATTACAAAGACTGTCAGCGGAAGAAGAAAGAAGAACCGACAGTCACTCCAACTGTCCTTAGAGGTCCGGAACCTCCGCGAAGTAGGGAGCCCGACTGTCCTTTCCCCAGAATGTGCTGTGCCCTCAGCTGCGGCAACGAATGTGGTAGCCCTTCACCATTTTCAACCAAAAATATGGAACCCATGCAGTCTAATAATTTCTTCAAACCCATACCATCACCACCGAGACAGCCTCAAATATCAGTGATGCCCCCTATGGGTCCGAAAGGGAAGAAGAAGAAGATGAAAACGCCGTTGAAGATGCTGCCACCAATTGGAGGGCGGAGGGACTTCGGATTCACGAAGGAGAGGATAAAAAGCTTGATCTCCCAAGATGACGATATCAGGAAGATTTTGAAAGATCTTGTGAGGGTGACCATGCAGAAGGTTGATTTAATGGATATGATCAATGGGAGGAAGAGTGCTGACGCTCACAATGTTAAGTCGGAGAATTCTGCGAGTGAAGATGATCAGTAGAATTTATAAAATCTGGATAAGAGTTTTCTGACGATGTAGTGGTAAATTGAAAATAATTTGCATGAAAAAATATAGTAGGTAGTATGTGTATGTATATTTAGTTTCAAAGTAATACAAATTATCTTTGTACTCAAAATTTATCTTTAAAAAGTCCGGCTATAAATTCGTTGAAATGCATTCTAAATTGCGTGCTATTTATTATTTTTACTACACAATTGGGCATGTTTAAGAAGATTTTTGAATTTCATCCTAAAAGTTAGGAACTTAATCCAAATATTACAGAACTTTACGGCGCCGAGGGAAAAATCAAAGGCAGAGGCAACTTTTCTGCGGACAATTATCATGTATTATACGAGAATTGCGCCAACTCTCTCCGGATCGGATTTACACCACGTAATGCAAATTTTGTTGGGAATTTTGCAACGGATATCATATTTTCACGGGCGTGAGGCAATTATGTTTTTGGGTGTCTGCAGTTTTTTTATTTAACTAGTTAGTTATTTTCGCCTTATATTAATTTTGACAGGCTTTTTGCTTGTCGCTTTCTACTCCAGTGTGGTAAAGTGATTACTATGAGCCTGATGCTATGTGCAATGATGTTCCTATGGATTACGGGCTGGTCGTAACTGATTACCATTCACCAATTGACACAATTATCCTGGACCAGAGGCCTCCCCCAAGGATCTCGACATGGCCTATGTTCAGGAGTTCTTGTGGCTGAATTGATAGATAGATAGTCAGAAGCTGAATAGTTTGGTACTGTTGTCATTTCTCTAAACAGCACTGAAGATATTTTCATTTACCGTCGAAATATATTATCTACTTTCAAGAAATCCAAAAAGTACCCTTCGATTGATCCGGCCTGACTTTGATTGCACAGGTACAAAACGGTAATAACAATAAATCTATTGCTCTATTTTCTAAATCGCAAACAAATTTCCGATAGCTAAGCGATTGTGGGTGTTTTCATAATATTGAAAGTTGCAGTGTGCAGTATTCATTTAGTAATACGGTCCAAAATATCCGGCCTGGAAGCGCGTTTGTACGCAGAAATATATGCAAAATATGCTTCAAAAGGTCGACAAACTGATTCTCAATGCTTGTTTTGACTGTCAATTCATATAACTAGAATAACAATGCATTTGATTAATATACATTAAAGTTACTATCATAGTTTGTTAAGACACAATCGCGCCTAAACAGGCCATTGTAACTATTGTCAGCCAGGATCAACTGCCCGCAATGAATGGACACTGGGAATTGAAGCTTGGTAGAAACCATTGAAACATTGGAAGCATTGGAACCCACAATCTAGGGTGCCTAAGAGACTCATCAAGCTTCTATAACCATTGATATAAACCGCAATGAATTTACAGAAACAAGAGATAACAAATAAATACATGTAAAATAGGAGGATGTAAAACAACTTGGCTTTACTTTATGTAATTAGGTTTACGTCCATGCAGTGAATCTAAGCTTACTTTAATGAAAACACACAGTTCAATAAATAATTGCCAACAGTAGAGCAACAAGCGCAGCGGCAGGTTTTGCAAAAAATGTTAGTAAATAAAATTGTACAAACATTCTTTCCTTTCTAGAAATGTTTGTATTCCGTCGTTTGCGATGGATTCTAAAGGAATTAAAAATCTCGCTGAATGTTCGACTGCAGTTGTGTTGTAAAAAATGTAGGTAAACCTGAACATTGTATCTGCATAGTCCATATACGTCCCACTGCAGAGCATGAGACTCCCCCACAATCTAGACTACGATTGAGAACGGTAAGACCATATGAACATTGTCAGCGTATAATACTAAACTACATAGCTTCTGCCCGCAAACTTCGTCTGCGTGATTATCTTAATTGATTTGAGACAAACAGGCAAATATTCTAAAAATCATTGTTTTGGATTCTATTACGTTAATACAGACCCCCATATCAGGTTTTCTCATTTATCTTCCATGTACAGACATCGATAGGTTACAAAATTATTTGTATTGATTAAATATGTCCAATAGCCTAGTTTAAAGTCGTCGTCCTAGTTGAAATACTAAGTCGTAATTATCGATTGTTTTGATAATAAAAGCAACATTTCGGAGAATCCTATTTACCTGAGAGTTCTCTACATAAATCATAAAGTTATACAAAGTATTAGCATAAATGATGCCGGCTACAACCATAGCAGACTGCCAGCATTTTATAATACCCGCGTTGGTTCAGCTGGTTGATTGATTGTGAAACCAAAGACTATTGGTTTTGTCCCCGTGTCAAGACTATTTTTGTGTAATTTATATTTTTCGATGTGACTATTGACGAAATTTTCTCGTTGTTTGTGATTCTGACGACACAAGACTTGATTCTCAATATGGGGTCAGGTCTGAATATAATTGTTGGGTTTATTTATAGTTCTATACATAGCCCAGCAATGTTTCCATTAAAAAGGGTCATAGACAACAGTATAGCTTCTAAAAATGACAAAAATCCTTACGTGAATTGCCACCGAATAGGCTAAGAGCTCCACTTAGGCTTCCCATATGCAAATATTTTCAATTTCACCGATAGTGGCAATCGTAAGAAGGATAAAGGCTTTCCCGTTTACCGCACTATCGATTCAGATTAAAGAGCACGTGGAAAATAGTGAAAGAAAATGTTGTTTCAAATACGCGAGGCGAACTAATTATATAAAATTTATTTTGATTTTTCACTTTATTTATTAAATAAAAAAAACAATAAATACACCCAATAGTCCTGGCCCCACACTAAGATCGAGTTATGTGTCGTGAATATAATGAACTACTGAATTATACGCGATGGAAATATCACGTCATTAAATTAAAAATACATAGTAAGATAAATAAGTAAATACAGCCAACAGTCCTATAAATAGTCCTGACCCCACAGTAAGATCGAGTCTTGTGTCGTGGTTTTTTTTGTGGTAGTTTCGGTCTCACAAGCACTCAGACTCGACAAAAATACTTGTGGTTCACGAAAATTTGTCTCCGTGCGGGGATCGAACCCACGACCTCTCGTTTCATAGCCGGCGGCTCACCAACTGCGCCACGGAGGCTATTTGGCTGGAGAAATAGACATTGCGGTGGTACCCTAGCGGCCTCTCACATATGAGAGACCTACCAGCATGTACCAAAGGAGACAAAAAGTTTTGCTGTTTATCGAACCCACATCCCATCAGTTGTGTCATCGTGACTATCACGCGTGTTCCTAATTTTAGAACATGATCGTTATGATTACTGTTCTGTGTTTCAATACTCTAGGGAATTTCATGGTTATTGGAATCATCAATCGGCACACGAAATCACAAATTAGACTCATGACCTGTTTGCATGAAAGGGATACATTGATAAAATAGAATAGTACTTGACGAGTAATAAATATTTCGTTATACATAAACTCACGCCTTTATCCCAGAAGGGGAAGGCAGAGGCGCCACCAGGACATCCACATTTCGCCTTGTATGTTCCGTCCCACGATGTGGTACGGGGTTGATAATGAATAGGAAAATCCAATATCACTTTGCCCAACTCGGGATTCGAATCTAAGACCTCAGCTTTGTAATCGTACCGTAGTACAACTACGCCACCGCGGCAGTTTAATGTAGAATTAACAAGGATGAGGAAGGTGGGACGGTATTTAAACACAATATAATCTCATAGTAAGATAGAAATGTGTCCTGGATATCAGAAACTACAAGGTTCTATGGTCTCATACCAGCAAACACTAAAGCATAATTTGTCTTGATCCGGGAGTCGAACCCGAATTCTCCAGTTTCATAGTCAGCGTCGTAATCAACTGCGCTACGGAAGCTGTCGAAAAATGATTTTTAGGATAACTAAACATATTGTAATCAATATGTTTTTACGGGTAAGATAATATAAAGACCTTTATTGATATAACCTGTGCAGATTTACTCTTTAGAATTCGAACAAATTCTCAATTTATGTACTAGCAAAATATCTGTCACTGGATCTTAATTTGGACGTACTTAACGGTCAGTTTAGAAGTAAAATAAAAACGCAATTAATTTAAATCAAGCTTCGCAAAACACTCGAGACTGCAGTAAATGCAGAATCTAGTTTTAGCCAACGTTTGTTAATTTGGATCCAACGTGAGATAATTAGGTCATCTATCATATCTGCATATGAACGTATGACATTGTCTATATTTTCTGTAGGATTAAAACCTCAGCGTTTGCTTACTACAAGGTATCATACTATAAAAATAAATATAATAATAATAAATACACCCAACAGTCACATACATAGACCTGATCTCACACTAAGATCGAGTCTTGTGTCGTGCGTATCAGGAACTACGAGAGACTTTTCGGTTTCACAAACACCCAGACCTGAAACAAATATCTGTGGTTCACACAAACATTTGTCTCGGTGCGGGGATCGAACCCGCGGCCACTCGTTTCGCAGCAGGCGTCTAACCACGGAGGCTGTCAAAACTATGATCGTAGCATGAACGTACTATGATTGAGGTGGTAAAACACGATGAAGATTACTACTCGTAGCAACGCATCAATACGGTATTAAAATGTTACTCGATGGTGATTCTTATCTCACAAAAATATAATCCACATTTGTGTTAAGGTTTCGCCATTCAGATTTTAATGTAAAGAAATACATATTTAATAGTTTCTCAAAAAATATGCTTTTCATTTAGGAGTTAAGCTAGTGCAATACAAATACCTAATAAAAAATACGATATGATGCGACAGAATTGTAATGACGCTGTGATTGAAGTAGGCTGCAACATATCAGGGTTCGTTAGTTGGTAGTAACGATTGTAATTTACTTTAACAAATATCTGCGGTGCAATAAAAGGTGATAAAAGTGCATTGTGTTTAAAAAATAAGTAGCTTCATTTTATTTCTGACATTTAAATTACTTTTGAATTAAGATATCGTGCATCGTACAATATTAGTTAAACTAAACGGTTTACGGAGCTGTGACACAGTAATTCACACAAAGAATGTTTTAAGCCTGGTATGTTTATAGCACGGTCATGGATATATGGTAAATTGGGCAGATGCTTCTATTCTACCAATCTTTGTGTAAGCACATACACTTAAGTGGCAGAAAACGGCCGGGTCAATCGGGGTAACTATTTTTTTTTTTACAAAAAACTGACATGAAGCGACGGTTTTTCTGCTGTTTCGGTGAGTGAGTTTGCACGAAAACCGAATAACTCCCATCTTTTTTCTTGCTTTTCCTCTACTTCTTTAAACACCCGCAATGACCATACAATGAATTTAACTTTATGATTAATTTGCGGGTTAAAAATAAGTTAGACATTCTCGGGGACTCTCCGAGCTTCAATGCTCAGTGTCATTAAAATGCGTGCCACTGTTGATCCTGGCTTACAGCAGCTGCAGTGGTGGGAACGGGACAGTCTCCAAGGCCCATACAACCGAAGTACTTATTGTAGATGGAATAGACAATGGCTACCACCGTCGTGCTCGTTTGTATGTATTTAGAAAAACTTATACAAGATTATTAGGTTAGTCTGGCTTTATTGTATGTTCCTCGATGATATAAGTTATTACTATCGACTAATTGACGTCAGGGAACGGCACGTCTAGAACATTGTATAAATTGTTATAAACAATGGCGAGGCGTATAAAAATTAACACTTTCTAAGTAAAGTATATTATGAAAATTACGTTAACCAATTTATTCATCTGCTTTCTGTTTAAAAGACAACTACACAGACACAATTCCTTCAGTTTTGTAGGCGTTTTTAGGAGTCGGTGATCGATTACCTTAGGCCTCTGGTGTGTTACTTGTAAAACTAGTATTTATAATAATACTAGTTTAATAAGTCATTACTGTATGATACCTAGGTCTATAGTCAAAAGGTACAAAATGGATGTAATTTTATTTGTCATGGAGTAGTATTTCATACTATCACTTGCTAATTTGCCGGACACGTACAAAATAAAACAAAAGTTTGCCAAAGCAATGAGTATAATCTACAAGCAATTTTATTTTCGTTCATCCCTTACTTTGTTGATGGAGCCAAAATTTTTTTAATTGTTTTTACACCTACATCCAAGAGCTTTATTTGTATTACTTTAAAGTATATTTATTATCATATTAATGATCGTCGCCCGAATTTTAAAATATTATTCGACTTAGTGGCGCGATGGACGAAACGTAAAAATGTAAAGTTTAAGGATACGCCAAAAAAGGTCACATTAATTTTACTTTGAAATAACTATTGCTATAGTTTAAGATGAAATTTTAATATAAACATAGAGCGATTAACAAAAAAAGAAACATTTAAAATAAAAAATATATTAATATTTAATACTCAATTGCCCTGTAGTAGATTTAGGGATGTCGTGAAGCTTGTCGTTAAGAATGGCAACAGCTTGGACTTGTTCAGTTAAGTATATTTATTCAAAGTATTGACGCTAGAGGGCCGAATAATACCTGTAATGTTTGATATTTATGATTCAAAACACGTTTTACTGTTATGAACAAATGACTACACGTTTTGGCTAATCCAGAGAGGAATGATAGAGACGTATATACTATATAAACATTAAATGTTTTACATATAATTATGTTGATTTGCTTTTGTATCGGTATGAAAAACATACTAAATTTGCATCGAAAATAAACACAACACTCATTATTTGTAATAGAATATCAATAGAGCATTAATTATCTCTCAACTATACACACATAAGTATACAGGGTATATCAAGACCGCGACCGAAAACGAAGCCAGGTGGTAGTTTTAGCGGCTACAGACACAATGCAACTAAAATTTTTGCAAAATAAGCGACGGATTTTTTATTACAATTTTTTAAAAATCTTCGTTTTTGAGGGGTAAATTCCTAATTTTTGCAAAAATAGTACCCTTACGTACCATTGCGTGTTTAAAAATTAAGCGATGTACGTCATTATTTTGGAAAAACTATGTTTAATCACTCAATTACGACGATATGTAAAAAATAACAAAAAAAAAAATTGACGATTTTTTTTGTAAAATTTTTACTTGCATTGTGTTTGATATCACTAATACTACCTCCTGGCTTCGTTTTCGGTCGCGGTCTTGATATACCCTGTATGTAGTTCCAGCCAGCGTAATTACTTTTGAAGGCAAAAAAAAACTTTTTTTATTCCAATTAACCCATGTTTAAAAAGCAGCCTGTAATCGCGGCAACATGGTAAACCCATATGCTCTGTAATTAAATCTCGAAGTGCTTCCTACCAATAAAGTGGTAAAAACAACGCCACAATCAACTGATTGCAACTTTAATAACCCTGATATGAGAGATATGTTCGTCTCTCTCGCACGGTACGCTCAAATCTGTTCGCGAGTGGCCGATGACTAGAGGGCGGGCTTTGTAGACACAGGAACGCGTAGATATGGACTTTTTGCTTTCACTTGTTGCGTTTATTTTTAGGTTAATATTAATGAATAATTATATTTATTTTTATTTTATATTTATTGGAAAACCAACAGCTTACATACAGCACAATAGGTAACAAAAAGAGTAAGAAATAGATAGCCAATTACAGGTTTTCACGATTATGTGATAGAATTATACATAGAAGATAGAGATTTTAGGAGTAACACTAAAATAGTATGTCGTTACTGACTTAAGATAAACTAGTTCGCAAAGAAAGAAAGGCTTAGCAACCGTCGTACCGAAGCAATAATTATGACAGGATGATGGTTTATGAGTAATGGATAAGTTACTTAAGGTTAATTAAATACTTTCAATTTATAAGTTGTTCATTCGTCTGTTTTAGAACAATTCATTTGGTTTTAAATAGAGAAGTATGATGGAAAAGAAGTTTATATAAGCTTTTCTGGATTTGGAAAATATTGGACAGCGTCCATGGCGCGGTTGGTTAGACGCCGGCTGTGAAACGGGAGGCCGCGGGTTCGATCCCTGCACCGAGATATATGTTTGTGTGAACCAAAAGTATTTATTTTGGCTCTGGGTGTTTGTGAGACCGAAAATTTTTCATAGTTGCCACCCACGACACAAGACTCGCTCTTAGTTTGGGGTTAGGATTATGTATGTGACTGTTGGGTTATTTATTTGTATGGAATTATCTATAAGGGATTCTATAATACCATAGGAGCGATGGAAAAGTTTTCTATTGCATCCTACATGCATTATAACTACACAAAGCTTCACGTAGGTGTAAGTAGAAGTACAAAAGTATAAGTACAAAGGAATAAGGAATTACTTTTATCAGATTCAGTAGCACTACAGTTTATATTGTGGAGTATGTGCATTATTCTCTCTGACGTTGAATAATATTCGCTCAATTTTCCTAAAGCCTTTACAAACATTACGTCTAGACGCCTGGTCCCGGTTCGCACCTTTAGCAATTATTTTAATATTTAAGCGTTTCCTAGACAAGATCTTATCAATAGGATACACTTAGTTTATTTGTTATTTTTATACGTAAATATAGTCTATGGGGTAGTCTAAGTTTAACGTGTGTATTTTTTTGTGATATAATATAATCATTGCGTACACCTTTAAAAGCAAATTGTGGAAAAGTAATACATTAGGCAAGAATAACTATGAACACTGTTGAGAGTTAATTTCTTTTAAAACACAGTGTTGCCTCTATGATGAATTTAAGAATATTTGTTACGCCTGTACAAAAAATCAACTAGGTACTAAATTTATTCCGGATTTTGATTAATTATTATTTATAGAATGCAACTACTATAGAAAAATAATTGAATTACTAATGATATTTTATACATCATCTAGCTTTAGTTACTTATCTGTCCTCAGTTGATCTTTAATTCAGATGGCTGTATTTAAAAAGGTAATGTGACGTCAAAATCACTTATCTACTCCAGAAATTTAATTTAGCAAAATAATAGTGAAACACCATGTTAGGCATTTTTACTATACACTAAGTGAAGGGAATTCAAATTTTAACTAAGTTCACAAAAAATGTTGACAACATAATTTATTTTCA
The DNA here is from genome assembly GCA_949752805.1 of Deilephila elpenor. Lineage (NCBI taxonomy): Eukaryota > Metazoa > Arthropoda > Insecta > Lepidoptera > Sphingidae > Deilephila > Deilephila elpenor. Next base: position 12,290,233 of record OX457106.1, on the reverse strand, counting down.
TTTTCAAAATATATTACACACGTTGCACGTTTTCACGAATTTTTGCAATTAACTAATATAATATACAACCTCACTTCATTGAAATGTTGTTTACGTCACGCGTCCCACGCTTCGCTTCTTGTGTCTATGGCGGGCGTTTAAAAGCTGCGTCCCGCCCGCCCTGAGGCGCACTCGATCGCTGAAACTTGTTGGGCGAGCGGCCACGGCGACCCGGCTCCCGCGCTATCAAAGTTACGTCCGGATATAACCAAGGTAAGTTCAAAGTTAGTGGGATATCGTGAAAAAACAATTCTATATTTAAATCAATGTTTAAAAAAATATTGATTCAGAAAAATTGTTGAGGCTATTTTGACAGTGCTAAAATTATGTTCGACTTTTAAAATTTTAAAATTTTTGTGGATCGATTTAATGATGAAATAAAAATAATAAAGTATAGTAATATTTTACAATTGTAATAATTTCATTACATAATATTTATGATATTAAAATAAAATTTAACGTTGTGACGATAAGAGCTCCCAAGGGACTGCTTAATAGTTTAAAAACCACAATTAAAAAGTCATAACAGTTTCACTTATTTAGATCTCTTAAAATATTAACAATGCAGTGGTGTGTTATAAAATCAGTCATAATTAATTTAAAAAAAGGAATAATACACTATTTTAATATTTTATTCCTTACTTTAAACAATTTTTAGACTATAATTCAATCCTAATTTTCATAGCCGATTTAACATGGAATCTAAAAACTTTAATAGAAATATAAATTCAATGTATAAAATAAATAAATCACTTAGTTTAAATTGTCATAAGAAAAATGTTCCGAAGTTTTTATTACTGCGAGCATTCAGTTTCTGCCAAAACAAATGAAAAATATATTTATCTTCTTTAAAGTATAATTCTGTGTTGCTTCTTTTGTTGTATAAGCCGGATTATAAATGTTACGATGAATTGAATAGTTTGAGATTAGTCCTCGGCTCTTTGCAAGAGATATAAGACAGTATTTTCTTAATAATTCATTAATAACGACGAAGCATGTTATGTGTTGTAATACGTGTCAATAAAAATACTTTCTTTCTTTACTTTATAAGTAAAAAAAGTTGTCAAATTAATGCTGACGATCCATTTATTTGGGAAGTAAATAAGAAATAAAGCAAAGACCCATGTACTTTATAAAAACTAAACTAAACTTTATGTAAACTAAATTTCCCTTTATTGTTTTCACAAGATTATTTTTTTGCAACGCATTAAACTATGAAATTAATAATTATGATCTATACATCAATTTAAATATCTTAATCCCGTCATTCAGACTATTGCTCATTAGATTTTATTATTATTATACTAAACTTTAAAACGACAATTGCCACTTTTATAATAATATAAACTAGCGATTCATTTAAATTGCAAAACTTTATTATACGTGAAGTACATTATAGCATATACAACAAAGTAAATAACTTGGAGAAATTATAGCTGAAGCGTTTTTAATCTCTTAAATATATTTGACCTTTCGATAAGTACGTTTTACAAATCAATTATACCACTCAATTAAACATATTTAGAAAACAATATAACTAAAAATCCTGCCATGGGGCTTTATGAAAAGTAGCAAATAATTTTCTCTTCATAATTTTATTTTTAATATAGTTATTGAAGGAGTATTATTAAACAGAGAAAAGAAGATTAAAAAAATAGGATGTATGCAAGCCATTTTTTTAAATTTGCCTCTGTAAATATGTACCACTGTAGGATTAGGGTCGTTTTTATAATTAGTGTGGTTTATGGTCAATAACTTTACCACGCTATAAAATTCTTATAAAGATCACAATGAAATTCAGATATTTTCATGTTTCAATATATACTTAAAGTCCGTAGCAATTATTAATTTAAAGCTTGCACGTACTTCTAAATTATATTGTATCAGCTCATATACGTCCCACTGTAGGGCACGAGCCTCCTCCAAAATTGGGAGAGAGAGAGAGAGAGAGAACGAATGGGAGGGGTTAGATTATAGTCAACCACGTTGGCCTAGTGCAGGTTGGCAGATTTTACATACCATAGAAATTCTTGCGATTCGCTATGGTATGTAGGATTTCAGGATGTTTTCCTTCTCCGTAATAGTGCGTGGCATTTCTAAATGTACAGGATAATTTTCGAAAATTAAACTCTTAAATATGAGCAATTTGCATTAATTAGTGAAAACATAATCGGCGGTAGTAACAAATATAGAAATGAACATTATTATAGGATTGTATTAGCTATAAGTCACGTCTTCAGGGAAAAAGTAAACCAATTTCAAGTTTTATTGTACTTAATCATTGTACTCGCGGAAAACTACATCCAAGTTAAGAGACCAGTCATAAAAAACTGGAATTATATTTCGGAACTGAATGGTCGGTATCCGTGTTAAAAGAACAATACATAGATTATAGGGAGAAGTAAATTCGTCTTAATAATATTACAATTGTAAAGCAAATCATTAATTCAAAATGCCTGCAATAATTCCACCGTGCAAACAAAGACTTGATAAATAAGTTTGTTTCAAATAGCCAGGAATATTTGTAGTCGCCGCGTCAGGTGCGAAAATTCGTCTTGTAGTTCAATTGTATTATTTTGATTTTTTTAAACTATTCACGGGCCTTTCTCGGATTGAATAATAGACAAAACAGTTACATACGTAGCCCTCACCTGACATGAGAATCAAGTCTAGTGTCGCAGATATCAGAAGCTGCGAGATACTTTTCGTTCTCATGCACTCAGGTCCGACCTAAATACTTATGGATTATAAATTTAATTAATAAATATATTACTGTACTGTACTGTATCAGCCCATATACGCCTCTACTACTACAATCGATAGAACGATTGAGAGGGGTTAGGCTACAGTCCACCACGCTGGCCTAGTGCGGGTTGGCGGAAAACTAATAAAACTAAAAAACACGCTTTAGTAAAAGACTCCACCAAAAAGTAAAAATAATTGATAATGAGTTTAACAATGGTTTCTCAGATTTGCGCGAATGTTACACATTGTAATAAAGCTAATTTTTACGGATTTTATCGCGATTTACATCGAAACTTCGGGAAGTAAATAAATGTAAAAATTAAACCAAATCGCAATAAAATCCGTAAAAAAATAGTTTATTTCAATATTAGAAAATGGAGTGAAATACATTCATTTTATGGTAAAAAGCTAGGATGATTGAGGATATGTTTCTAAGAATATTTTTCGTCCCGTATTATGTCAAACGTTATTTCGCGTTGCACGATTACAGATTAAATTATTAACGGATGGATTTAATTAAGCTATTAGCTAATTAAATATTAGTTTTCTCACCGTCTGTAAGGATTGTAACATGACATAATGTATATGATTGGCAAGTGGCAAAAATATAGAAAACATTATCCACCAATGCAGTGTGCGTGATGGCATTAAAATATCTAGTTTATAATTACAATTATTGAAAAAAATAAAATTAAAGCAAGGCAAAGGTGGCTTAAAAAACTGCTTTGCACTACTCTGCAATAAACATATCGAAAAACTCACAAAGGCTTTTCTATTTTTGCAAATACCTGCTTTGTTACAAAACAAAAAAAATCGCGACATCATGCGTAATGAAATTCGAATTCGTGACTCATAATATTATTTCCTATTTTACAATATTTTTGTTTGTTTCATTATTTGTTGGCGACACATATTGACATTTCTCGTTTTTCAATTGCACGAACGAATAAACTTTGATAAATTTCAACGGCCTTTTTAACATTTCACATTTCAAGTCCAGAATACATTTCTGATACTGGCTATATCGGATATAATATAATATATAGTGGACATTTAAAAAAAAATCAATTTGCAAATAAACGACAGAAGAATCAAATGATTCATAGGAATTAACGAAATAAATTAAACTATAAATCGAAATCTGATTAATATTTTCATAACTGTCGTGGCTGTATGTTCAGCGGATCTTTATTTATTGACGATTAAACGATGTATATTATTGTTAAAACTGGTATCAAACCGACGAAAGAGCGATTTATAATTTGTTTGAGTCGTTTACTCCGTAATAATATTATTTCAACAAATAATATTTAGGTTAATGAACGGTAATCTTAAGATTATGTTAAATGAGGTACAAATAATGTCTAGAAATTTCATATAATGAAATGGAAGTACCGTTAACTCACTGTAAACAATTAGAATTATTTGATTACACAGAAACTGTAATAGTTTAATGTTAATTTGTACATACATACATAAACTCACGCCTTTATCCCCGAAAGGGTAGGCAGAGGCGCCACCAGGACACCCACATTTCGCCTTGTATGTTCCGTCCCACGATGTGATAGGCGAGCCTATCGCCATATCGGGCACAAATTCCTGACTCCGGGCTGATAATGAATAGAAAATCAAATATCGCTTTGCCCGACCCGGGACTCGAACCCGAGACCTCAGCTTTGTAACCGTACCGTAATATAACTACGCCACCGAGGAAGTCAATGTTCATTTGTATCTCCTAGAAAAGTAAATATTTTATTGTGTGTATAATAATAATAGATCTATGTATTGAAATACTTATGTTGTAAAAATCGTTTACCAAGCGCATAATATTTAGGTACTTTGGAGAAAAATAGGATTGTCAACATCAGCCTTTATGAATAATAATTTTTAAAACTAAGTGTTAATAATATATCGCTTTATAGTGAGGAAACCTCATTACTCCACTATGAAATTAAGAGGTTTAACAACGAAGAGAACTGTGATTTAATAGCTCGTATAATAGAGGAGGATGTTGCCAAGCAGTGGGATTATTACATACAAAGATGCATAGAAAGGAGTTCACCAGAATATATATCTTTTTTTTGTGAAACTGTCATACAAATACTACCTAGCTTGCATGGCTTTGTACAGATCGAGAGTACTTTTACAAAGACTGCACTTTTTTTTTATTGAACTCAACAGATTAAAACTAATTAACACATGCTGGAAAATATTCCAATTTTCAAATTACACATAATACGTCATTTATTTCTATTTCAATCTTAATCAATGTTCAAATTGTATTCAACATCTACGACAAGCACGGTTGCTGGTAATTTTTATACAGACGCGCGCGCGCGTTCTTGTGTGTTTAGTTAATGAATGGGCTTATTATGGTCGCGTATTGTCTAAGTAATTTTTGTTTTGTGAGGATAAAAATGATGGCATATTATGAAAAAAATAAAAGTAATAATGGATATTCATGATTTTGAACCCCCTGTAAAATTTTGAATACTCAAAATGAAAATAACCCCGTATAGGTGTGAGAATGCGCGTGTTTTCCAAAAGTTACATTTATTATTAATTAAAATTGTAACCTATTTTTTAAATCTACTTTTGTATTGAAGTTTAATTTATCGAAATTTCAGACGAAAGTTGCTTTTCATTTTAATTTCACCTGTATTATTTAAGGTGCAACACCGAATATTGAAATTCATTAAATAGAAAAATATCCGCCAATTGTAAGGTAAATTCAAATTGTTGAGTTAACTGAGCCAAGTTTAGAAGTTGTGTCAAACTTCGGTATGATAAATGATCAGGGTAGATAATTATAATTATTGAAATGGTTGTCAGAATCAATAGCTTAATATTTATGTTACTATTTTGATATCAGTCTGGCAGTTGAACTATCGAATGTTTTCGAACTATTTGCAAGTTTGGAGTTTAATTCACCTCTGCCTCGGTGGCGTAGTTGTATTACGGTACGGTTACAAAGCTGAGGTCTCGGGTTCGAGTCCCGGGTCGAGCAAAGTGATATTGGATTTTACTATTCATTATCAGCCCGGAGTCAGGAATTTGTGCCCGATATGGCGATAGGCTCGCCCCCTATCACGTCATGGGACGAAACATACAAGGCGAAATGTGGGTGTCCTGGTGGCGCCTCTGCCTACCCCTTCGGGGATAAAGGCGTGAGTTTATGTATGTATGAAATTTAATTAAATTCGTGCAACGTTACTCATAATCCATTGAGGTAGAAATACCTAGTATCTTACATTATAGATACTTCAAGCTTCTAAAATGTCGTTCGAACCCAAAATATGAAAACTTCTGTTTAGTAATCGTTATCGTATTCACAAATTATCTATTAATCTAAAATTTTCTCCACCTAAACTTTTAGATGACAGCATGTTTTGAAATTGTTGCTAATTAATTTTTCTTGTAAGTAATGTTTTGATGGATAAAAACTGTCAATGGCCTAACTCTTCTCAATTAAACTTTCCGTTTTTTACTGTTTTTATACAGTATTCTTTTCGGAAGTAACAGTTTTGTTATCGTTTTTCGTTCGGTCAATAGCGGCATTTGAGAGGACTCGGTAGAGTCACATATGAATAATGATTGACAAATCGATCACACTCAATTGTAGTCATATTTTTGTTATAACCAATAGGAAAAAGACGAAAATAAGGTTATTTTACACATGAGAATCTGTTTTATTATTGATCATAAAAATACACACGATTACACTCGTGTACACGCCACTTAACGTTATTGTTTTTCTTGTTATAATGTGGTGAATACATTACCCGTGCTATGGAGTAATTTCAGCTATTTTGAGGAATACTTTCAGCTTTTTCCATGATAATACAGTCTATTGAGGTGTATTTATGTACTAGTTGATGTGAATTTATTACAATCAACTTAGGTGTTGTTTTGATATGCAAAATTATATTGTCTTTCGTGGACAAAGTCCAGTTAAAGTTTTGTGAGATTGAGATCTGTTAGATCCACAAATATTTTTTCATAGTTTCTGATGACTATAGGTTTTATGGACATTATTTCAGAGTAACTACTAGACATATTGAGACTTAACATCCTATGTCTCAGGATCGCGAGCGTAGTGGAATGCCAAGCAATGATTTGTAATTCATGGTGTTGTTTGGTTTTATACTGTCCATGAGCGGTCGTATCGCTTACCATCAGGCGAATGGCATCTCACCATTTATCGCAATAAAAAAAACGAATTATTCTAAAGAAATGCCCTATGAACCCAGGTTAATTTGTTCGAATCTCGAATGATAATATTCTCTCGCATTCTGGTTGGGCCTTTGGCAAAAGGTATTCAGTTACTTTTCTGAGGTATCATCAAATTATTTATCCGTTAGGATCCTGAAACCTCAATTCCGTAGTTCCTCCCAATTAATATTTCAGTTGATAAAGCAAATGTCGGGTTTACTTGAATCATAGAGCTGCATTTAGCTTTGCTCGTATTAGCAATCGATCACTGTCTCAACGCGATTCAGAATTCTGCATACAATAACCTCGGAAGGAATCATTACAATCCTGTGTTGAACTTGCACACATACATTTTTGGCCTTTAAATTTTACATTTCTTTATATTATTTTACATACATTCATACATAAACTCACGCGTTATCCCAGAAGGGGTAGTCAGAGGCGTCACCAGGACAACCACATTTCGCCTTGTATGTTCCGTCACATGATGTGATAGGAGGCGAGCCTATCGCCATATCGGTCACAAATTCCTAACTCCGGGCTGATAATGAATAAAAAAAACCAATATCACTTTGCCCGACCCGGGATTCGAACCCGAGACCTCAGCTTTATAGTCGTACCGTAGTACAACTGGACCACCGAGGCAGTCGATATATATAATTTTATCACGCGAATTTAAACGTCATATTATTGTAAGAAACACAATGAAAACCATTGTTACACGGAGGGCCTAATTACTGTGACACAGTTATACTAATGCAGTTATGGCAAAATTCCTAAAAAAAAAAAATTTTATTAACTAACTGAAACTGATCAAAACAGCTGTAAAATATTCATAGTAAGTCATATTCCATTGAAATTTACAGTGTATATTTATTTATATACACTTTATTGCACACAAAAAACGCGAATAAAACGTAAATTAGATACATAAAAAGTATAATTGGCGGTCTTATCTTTCAAAGAAAACGCATCACATTTTAAGGTGGCAGTGTCATATTTAAAAAGTTATACATAAAGAGCAATTGTCGAGATATGGAATAATATTTCTAAATCAAAGATAAAAAGTATAAAGCTCAATTTTTAGCTTCTCATCGTCAAATTATTCGCTAGTTTTTGTAGATTTCTAAAGAAGTATTTAGAATTATTTTCTACATATCGTTGTCAGTGAAGTTGTAAAAAGATTATTAAAGCGGTTGAGGCGAAACTGCTTTGTCAGTTTTTTGGAACGAAGTTCCTTATCGCGCGTTGCGAAAGGGGGCTAGACGGAAAAAATTAAGACTAAAAGTTTCTTTCTCATAGAAGCCAGTTATTTTCGTTTCGTCTTTCTATTTCGCATTGAACAGTGTGGTGTCGCAACGATTATTTTTGTTGAGTGTATACAGGTTTTCTGTACATAATAAATAATAATAAATCGAACTTCGTTCCATCCGGGTGTCCCTTAAAACCTCTCATATTTTTTTATATATTATAGGGGGCAAATGAGCGAACGGTTCACCTGATGGGAAGTGATCACCGCCGCCCGTGAACATCTGCAAAACCATTGGGCATGGAGATGCATTGCCGGCCTCTAAGGTGGGAATACGCTCGTTGTTGTCAGGTTCTACCAAACTGGAGAATTTAAGTCTCTTCCTACCCCTTTGTTATTTAATTTGTATTATTTCTCGCAGTCGTAATATTTCTTCTATTACCTAAACTAGCGAAGGGCCTCAAGTATTTTCGGAACCTGCATAAATAAATACGAAATAGATTATCTTTGTGGCGAAATCTTGAAGAGAATTGTTGATATTGTAATTTAGATGCCTCGTTTCAGACGTATGCGCCCTTTTTATATGCTAAACTTGTGGCCCGTCCGAGTTCACGAGATGTAAATGTATTTATATACATTACTTTGAAATAAAATTTACAACTGCCGTGTAGTTTTTCTACCATATTTCCCCTATACGCAAGACCTGCTTAAATGTACTAATTAAGTGGTTAGTTAAGTGCAACTTAATATTTAAATGACGATTGAGTATTCGGGCGTAAATTAAATAATTATTTTAGAGTTTGTTTCGATACTTAGATAATATGCTACTATTCCGGTTGGTCTCTTTATATTCGAAGATTACCAGTAAAATGCTTAATTAAGTTTTACACTGGAATATGCCGTAAAGTCTAGAGGCTATTCTGTCCTCACACGAAATAATAAAACATATGACCAGAGTAACTACTGGGCATAATGAGACTTAACATCTTAATATGTCTCAGGATGGCCAGCGCTGTGGAATGCCAAGCATTGCTTTGTAATTAGTGTTTTGCTACTGTCCATAAGTGGTCGTATCGCTTACCGTCAGGCGAATGGCATGCTCGTGTCGCCATTCATCACAATAAACAAAAAAAGTTGGAAACCATCTATGTACTATTCGAAAGAATTTGAATCCTAACATTACACATAGTTATATTATTTAGTATGTATTGTAAATCATCAGTCATCAGAAATCAGTATTCATTCCTTTTTTACCTGAAAAAAGTAGAGATATATGAACGGGGAAATGTTATTCCAACAATAAAATAAATTTATTATATTCCCTTAGAATCAATGGTTTGAGGTTACCCTTTACGAAATCACAAAAATATTGCTATCTCAATTTTATTTCCTGTAAGAAGGTAATTTTTTGCACTCCTTTTGACAGACCGAAATATATTTGGGAATTTTAGTGTCATAATATTACTTTCTAATATATTTCTTCCATTATATAAACATACTAACTTCATATACATTACAAATAAAAAATACCGGGTGGGTTTATAAAGAGCACAGCAGTACACGTGATGGAAAGTGAATTGCATTTACCACCTTTATGCGTACGGAGATATTACCTTGCCGGGAAGTATTGGATGAAATTAAAATCACTCTCGGGTAATAAAATCCTTCCAATCATAGATAACCTTAGTGTGTTGTTCAGGATGAATAATACTTGGAGACGTAAAAATAAACCCCTGTTGGTAACAACTTATGAGCATTTTAAAAACATATCTATATATACGAGCGAGCAACTGGGAATGTTTTCACTGGACACCTGGGTCAGCAGCATAGATTTGTCCGAGATAATAATGCCAGATATTGAAACGGTTTGCAAGTCTAAGTCCAAATATAGAACACAAGTACTACTCAAAGCCTGCTTGGATTATATTAAGCTTAATTATTGCGAATTTTATAAAATTTATACAGACGGTTCTAAATGTGAAGACAGTAATGGTTTAGCGTTTTTTGACGAACAAACAAATGATTTTGTCCAATTTGAAATAAACTGTACAGTGTCTATAATGTATACAGAGCTAGTTGCAATAGCAGAAGCAATTTCGTATATTGATTCATTTAATGAAGGGAAATACGTAATTTTCTCAGACTCCAAGAGCGCTCTCCTTCATTTATTTCGGTGTTGCTCAAATACTCGAGGTATTCCGATAGCTTATAATATTTTGGACTCCCTACAAAAACTAAAACAAAAAGGTAAAATTGTTAAAATTCAATGGGTGCCGTCACACATTGGTCTGCCGGGCAATGAAATAGCTGATCGACTTGCCAAAGGTGCCATGGGTAATGGTATAAAGACTCACTATCTGCCCACTCTCACCGACTGTATGTACTTAGTTCGTGAAAAATGTAATATGTTCTGGAAAGAGTATTTCGATGAACGCTCTAAGATGAAGGGCATCTGGTACAAGACGATGCAACCCGGCCCGACACAATGTACTTGGTTCGCTAGCTCAGAACTGTCTAGATTAGATTTAGTAATCGCATTCAGACTTCGTTCTGGACACATACCACTGAACAGTTTTACATTCTTGATAGGTAAATCAAATTCACCGAATTGTATCGAGTGTGGAATAAAGGAGGATGTTTATCACGTATTAGTGGAATGTGTCCGGAACGAGGTAGAAAGAAGTCTGCTCAAAATCGAAAAAGATGTTGATTTACATGAGTTAGGAGTATGCAATATGATACTGGCTCAGCCACAATCTGACGTATGTAAATACTTATATCGTCTTGTTAAGTTATATATTAAGCGTAGATAATAAGTTGTTTGTAATTATGAGGGTGGCATTATCATATGTGATAAAACCCTCTTTATTCCCAATAAAAGAAAAAAAAAAAAAAAAATACCGGGTATATTCAGATTGCGACCGAAAACAAAGCCAGGTGGTAGTTTTAGTGACTACAGACACAATGCAATTAAAGAATATAAATAAATAATATATTAATCTGCTATCTTATCTGTAACTTTTTACTTTTCATTCATTTTTTAATACCCGTACTGATCTTGCCGCCTGTAGGAGTGGCTGCTTATGTCATATAGCATTAAATATTGTGATATAAATATTGCATAGTTGCATAAATTAAGTGGCATGCAACAAAAAGTACCAAAAAAAGCATTGCAATACAATAATTCCACTTTTTAATGTTTTGGTTAATCAAATATAATATAGAATTAAATATCGATAAACCTACTCTTCAACTGAGAGGTTAAAAGAGCATTTAATTTCAGTTTACGTCATCCATGGAAACTTTTTATTTCGTATGGCATTTGCTGTGTATAGACTAACAAGTTCGTGCGCGACCTACCTTTAGGACCCATTATAGTTACCCACGTAAATGTGTCTCGCTTAGAGTATTACATATAGAAGGAGCGCTGGTATTTCAAAAACGTTGATCAAAATGGTGGTGCCGTGCCACCTTTTTCTGTCCTCCTATTGGCTGACGTTTGACAGGTTGTCCAACATGCACGAATTATTTGAAAAAGAAAAAGTTTACGGCTAATTAAGCCCACTTAAACGTTTTATACGGAAAATAACTAGATGTAAATAAATTAACCGAATCCGCGATAAAATCTGTAAAAATTAGTTTGATTTCAATGGGTATTTTAATGATCAGCGAGGGCTATGTGTGACTCTTTGGTTGTTAACTTATTTGACGCCTCCCCCCTTGTATTCCGTTTCGCAGGACGATGATACAAGAAATAGCCGTATTATATTGCATTTTATGTATAAGTTTTATTCTACTTCGTCAACCTCAAACGAAATTAATTCGCCTTGCCTCTGTGCATGATTAAGCACTCGAGAGATGAATATTCTTGACAGTTTAGAATGACATAAGTTGTAACAAGTTTTGAATTAAGATGTCGCTGGTGAAGGCTAAGTTTTATAACAATACAGTATTTTATTTCGACCATTTAAAATTATTGTTCAGAAGTTTAAAAACATATACGACGTTAAATTAAATGGTTTTCTGAATCTGCCAGTTCACTTAAGTTTAAGAGTTGATATGTACATAAAAAATGTTTCTAAAATTGTAACCCTATTATGAGACACAAGTAAAAACAAGTTACATATTGATTTCTAGAATGTTCTTAATAAGTTCTTGAGTAAGACGATCAATATATTCCTGCTTTGTGAATTTATAACGATCTTCTGCCGGTTTTTTATAAATATCGCATAATACAATTCTCAGCCATTTCCCCTATTTGCTTATTAGACACACGCCTAAGATTTTTATACGAAGTTGATGCTTGGGCGTAAATAATATATTCGATAAAATAAACGCTATTTAATTTGCTGATCTTGTCCTATGGATAAAAAAACAAAACATGTGTCATCCCAGGGGTGTAGAGGCTACCAGGGAGATAATATACTTAAAAAATTTAATTGATATCGCAATTCCAAAATCCTGCTAAGTTTTCTTAAACACTGCACTCTCAAAGCCAACTCTGGGAAGTGTCAGTTGAGGTAAACCTTACTGGGGCGAAGTCCTAAGTGTGGTCACCAACAATCACGCCCGCTCTTAACCGATGTAATGGAATTACCGACTTGTTATCCCGCTAACAATCTCCTAACTTGTTCATTGATTTAATCTGCGTCTTGTAACTGCTTAGTGAAAGAAGTTAGCGTGACGTTTTGTTACGCGTGGGTTTTGTTTGTGGTATTGTAAAGAGGTTGTATATCTTAAATCAGTTTTGTTTCTAAATTCCAGCTCCAAATTCAAATGGGGATGTTTAGCATTTGCTATTTAATGTTTTTTTTTAATCATAACTACTTTGTTTTTATATTAGCTTTTAATGCGTATTATCTTGTAGTAATTTGTATAATTATTTTTTTCCAGTTAACCATAAATTTTATGGCATAAAATACAATAATATTGAAGTAAAGTAAGTAATAGAAAAGTCAAATGTAAATTTTTGGGAAAACTGATCAAACGTAATTTCCTTTTGGAGCTGGTTAAGGAAGATTACTAATATGCATTTATAATATAAGGATATTAATAAATATTATTTAGTGTGACATACAGTTCTAAAAACTTTGTTTAAATCAGTACCTATATCTTAAACTTTTGAGTTTTGTTAAAAGAGGTTATTACTTCCCTGGGAGTGAAGATACGTCAAAAAGTTTGCACGGCTTTCGAACTGCAGTCAAAGAACAACGGGATTTTACATATTTTTGTCCTTAAATATTTTTTTTTTTCGCCTAAATTTCGCATGAGTTATGCTTTTTTGCATATTAATAGTCCTATAAACATATAAAAGTTTAACTGTAATACATTACATCTTGTGATACGCCTTTATATCATCTTATATTAGACATCTTGATTCACGTAAACCAACTTTTTAAATGAAACAAAAGTTAAGGCTGAGGGAGCGATGAGTCGAAATAATTGATTTATCTCCCGCCTGTACCGCTTAGATTGCATTTTTTTTAGTTCTGTGTCGATTGGCGTTCGATGATCAATTATTTATTAATCGCCAAAGGATGGAAGACATACGAGCCTAGGAATTAAATATATCAAGAACCAACATTTTTGCAGTAAATTACCTAAAATATTTGTCGTATGCTCACCATATTTTTTTATATTTTATTTATGCATTAGTGTACAATTTACAGTGCAAACCATAACAAAAAAAAAAAAAAACAGAAAAAGGACAAGAAATAATCTTCAATGTAATTAGTAGTACGAAAAAATTTAAACTGTTAATAATTTCAAATGTATATTTTGAGATTAAGTACCAATTGTCATTTTTTTAGTCAATTTGATATGCCCTGGCCATAAAAGATCTAGACATATTCAGACATCTATATATCTTAGGCGAAGTTGGTGTTTAACTAGTTACTCATATTTGTCCAATAATAATAATCATAGTAGTTAATTTGCATTAAAGATAATTACGTTCTCGAAGAGCATCGTTAAATGTAAAAGCAACAAGAGTTCTGCTAAGGATGCTTTTTATTTGTTTTTAATTGACATTAACTGTGCGTGGATCTGTTATTGTTTCTGTTATTTTATATTTCGACTTTGGGAATAACAATTAGCTAGGCTTGTTTCAGGTGTTTTTATAGATTTGATTTTATATTTTGCTGTTAGCAAACGAGATATAAAGCACATTTATGTTCAGGTAGGGATGTTGTTACTGTTCTTTGACTGATTGGAATTAAGTAGATGGTTAAATTTAAAATTAATAATTTTTTTATGTTAAATTAAATTTAATTATAGTTTCAATATTAAACTAACTCGGCGGTCGAACCATCGCGTTTAACGACCTATTCACAGTCATCGATGATTAATAAGTTGGTCTTGAAGTAAAGTACATATTGTAATATAATAATATTCATACAAAATTGTAGAACAGCCCATCCATTAATACTACGAGGTAGTGATAGGTTAGTCGGCAGTGAGTTGGTGGTGCGCCGCAAATCTGATTGTCGCAGACTACCGACCAGCGTAACAAGACCCCCGATATTTCAACCAGCAAGACGGCACCTTGGAATTGCATCGTCACTGTTAATAAACACTGTTTCGATCTAAGATTTAAATAGACTAGGAGTTATTTAGTTAGCAAGGACAATGGTTTTTGTATGAGCGTTCTATGTTTTTAAGTCCGAGAGATATAGTTTTCAATTGATATGTTTGCAGTTAATTGATTTAATTTATGCTTTTAACTAAAACCTAATAAACTATTAAAAGTATTACTTTCTAATGTAATTTTTTTAATTTTCTTCATAACTCAGATGCAAAAATAATTGGAAACTTTAGCGAAATAAGACGCACAAAGAAAGATCCCCCTATAACAATATCACTAAGCCAACTTTGTGTTCAAGTTTTAATACAGTTTACAATACTACAGACATAACACTCAACGTTTTTTCGTGTCGCGTACTGTAATGAGAGTTTATGAAACTTTACTAAAGCCAACAACTAACAAATCTATATTTTTATAATGAAGTCATTGTTCTGAATTCGTTTTTATTTTACAGAGTGGATTATATTATGTTAGTAATTGTAATATTTATAATAATATATGATGCATGGTAACCATAAAAGTAAGTCAATAATAGTAGTAATTAAAAAAACATTGTGCACACAAGCTTTTTAAAACTTTTGTTGATTTTTTGACAATTGAAATTAGTGCTTAACAACCTAGGCACATTACGATACAAAAGATATTATACCACCATTGCCAACAGACCACTAATATCACGTGAAATACACATCGGTTGCAAATGATATCGTCACTAGTAGATATATAGATTTACCAAAGATAATTCAATAAAGCCAGACGTTTACATAGTTGGAATTTCCAATTCGGCCGTCGGTCAGGGATTATCTTATGTTGGACGCACGCAGGTGTCTCCGGACGTCCGGTTATGTGTAACTGAATTATTTTCCTGCCGGTAACGCATTGGTTCCATTCCTCTGCGGACGTATTTAGAGTTCCTTGCAATTGCGTTGTGATTCTGTTGTATTTGACAGACTTGGTGGGAAGTTGCTCGCATTAATATGTTAAATCATTTTATAAAATACTATGACTATAATGGAATGTAAGAAACTTACACAAAGTGGACTGTTTGAGCGGTTCACAACTATTTTACAAACATTATAGGGAGCCCACAGTACTCCATTAGTTGAAACACTAAAGTAAAGAGAATAACTACTTAGGTAAAAAAAAAATATGTCAACTCCAATAAATTGTTTTAATATACGTTACCTTTCCGTGTAATATTACGTGTATTATTATAATATTGTGAAGCGGTCAAGGAACACTACTCCATACTTAACCATTAATTTATTCACGGATTGTACTTGCCAATGATACATTTAGGACAAATTAGGGCGCAAAATACAACCGAAAAATAATTAACATAATTTATAATATGCGTAGGAATGGACAACAAAACGGTAGCCACAACAAACCTCGCTTATTGTTTTACGTGTACAAAAACGTAATGAAATAATTCATAATACACTGCTCTCTTTGAAGTCCGCTCTAATAGACTTAACACAATTTGCCAATGTTGAAAAAAACATGTAATTTAAACAATGAAATAACTGCTGTTTTACTGAAACCTTTCGAGTTCAAAGTCGTGGTATAGGTTTGGGTTGTTTTGTTCTAAAAATGATCAAACAATTGTTTTGATCGAATACCAATAATACTTGACCTCTGAATTTTACTTCGAGTTTGTTTTTTAGTTCTTTGCGGGGATAAAAATAAAGCTGTGGTCTAGATCGCTTTGTAAAAAGTTTTGACGAAGTTTGTTTTGCTGGCATGGTAAGGTATGGCGGACTTTTTGACTTGATTGGGCAGTGTAGTGTTAGAATTTTTAAACCGTCCATAGAAATTCTGGATTAATTTGACCACTTCTCAAACAAAACTTGAATCCACAACCATGCTACGACGAAGTGAAAAGGTATTTTTGTAGGGTATTTTAACGTTTCATACTTTGACATTTCGTATAAATTCTTTGCTTGTCGCGTTATCAAGTTACATGAAAGTAACAATCAATGACTAATGATTTTCAACCGAAATATTAGTTCGGAGATATGCTAATAGATGTCGCTATATGGATTATCTATACATATGATAAAGTAACTGATGGATGTCTGTACACAGAAGATAAATGAGAAAAACTAATATGGGGGTCTGAATTTGATGGGCTGGCAACACATCTATGATTGCGGATCCATTGTGGGTGTTCATGGGTGGCAGTCATCATTCACCATCAGGTGACCTGTTTGCTTGTTTGCTCGCTTGCCGGACCTATGCAATAAAAAATGTAGTTGTCAAGGATTATAACTGTTACCCTTGAGACTTCTTTAAGAGTTTGTGTATTGTTTCAGACCACAAGAATGGCCCAGATCTGCTTACTCCTCACAGTTGTGACTGTGCTCATGATGACACACGGAGTTGCAGCAAAACGTGAGTCAATTCACAATTATTACCGTCTTATTATGTTCTTCTATAGCCTACGTTCTACAAGGCGTGTGTAGTATGGGAAAGTTTTCCGATTGTAGTCATTATTAATAAATAAATACACCCAACAGTCACATACATAGTCCTGACCCCACACTAAGATCGAGTCTTGTGTCGTGGGTATCAAGAACTACGAGAGACTTTTCGGTCTCACAAACACTTACATATACATACTAATAGACCGTGAGAGAATATTATAAGATAATGGGGTTTCTAAAAATCTTACTTTTTTGCTTTCATCGCTAGAGACTATTATAATTTATGCTATACTATAGTTTTGATAGCAACCATCTCTCTGAGCGAGAATTTTAAGTCGCTTTCTTCCTGCCATCGGAATTATTATTATTTATTCTTTACTGCACACAATTTTTTTTTATTACAAATGAAAATAAAGAGCACAGATGGCGATCTTATCGTTCTAGGCGATTTCTTACAGACTACCTTTGGATAGATATAAGAAAAGGAAAAGAAGAGAGGGTAGAAAAGAATATCAAGAGTTCAAGGTCAAATAATATAATATAAACAAATTATTACATGCTAATAAAAATAGGGTTATGGTGACCCCACCACTTCGTTAATTAGGCGCTGTATCGTCCTGTGGTACTGAATAGTAGCATAAAGGAGCGCAGTCGACAGGGACAATACCACTATACCAACCAAATCTATATTTGTACTGTTTTTCAATTTATTGAAAATGAAATGAAATGAAATGAAAATGAAATGAAAATAATTTATTGAATCCATTAAAATGTTCAACATTGTTTAGATTCAGTCATTTTTTGAACTACCACCCGGTTCGGAAAGCGGTTTTCACTAGAGAAGAACGGGCAAGAAACTCTAGTGTTGCTCTTTTCAAAACCAGTTTACAATGTATGATTATTACAAAAATTACAAGTTGGTTTAAATCAGAGCAGTTCATTAATAACTTGTTATGATTTGCAAGTAGGATATAGTTGAATACGAATAAGTTTACTTTATATTTAATATGGCTGAGAGAAACGAAACGAAGTAACCCATAACGAAGAATCAGTATACTCTGTTTTGCCAACGCAATAAATAATTATAAAAGCGTTAAGTAATCTATTTATCAATTACAAAGTAAGCAAATCGGACAGACCAGTCCACACAAGCAGCACCCGTTCACGAGTATGACGCATGTGCCAGCCATCGGCCTCCTCAACCATGCTACAGGGAAGTGACCGACCCGGCACACGACGCCACCGCAAGCACAGACTTTTAAGCGAGCATGACTTATCCAATCGCTTACAAAGCAAAACAAAATAGTTTAAGTTACTTAATATAAATGAAATTATACAGAGCACACTAATACCTCCGCTCCAAGATACTATATATTTAATTAATTTTATACTATACTATTCCCAAGCCTTATTATCATCTAGATATTCTGAAATTTTATAATAAGCTTTATTGCATAATTTTTGCTTGATAGTAGCTTTGAATTTTTCAATACTTAAGGCTTTAATATGAGTGGGAACTTTGTTATAAAAGTGTATACAGTAACCCTTAAAAGACTTGCTGATCCTGTGGAGTCTGGTCTTATGAGTAGCTAAATTGTTCTTATTTCTAGTATTTTTATTGTGAATATCGCTAATCTTTCGAAAGTTTTCTTTATTTTTATGGACATACATTAAATTTTCAAAAATATATTGTGATGCCACTGTCATTATATTTATTTCTTTAAATTTTTCTCTAAGAGAATATCTGGACCCTAGCGAATAAATTGATCTTATAGCTCGCTTTTGGAGAACAAAGATGGTATTAATGTCAGCAGCACCACCCCACAGTAAAATTCCATAACTCATCAGACTATGAAAGTAGGCAAAATATACCAATCGAGCTGTATCAATATCAGTCAATTGACGTATCTTACCCACCGCGTAGACTGCGGCGCTCAGCTTTTTAGCTAAAGCGACTATATGAGGACCCCATTGAAGTTTGGGATCTAATGTGATTCCCAAGAACTTAGTTGTATTCACAAGGCTCAACTCATCCCCATTCAAAAGAATGTTAGCGTTAACTTTTTTGACATTAGGAGTCACAAACCGTACACATTTAGTTTTCTGACTATTTAGTAACAAGTTGTTAACGCTAAACCAATGTACGATTTTTGTGAGGGTGTGGTTTACATCGTCAATAATGGGTTGATGTCGATTCAGTTTAAATAATAAAGAAGTATCATCTGCAAACAACACGACCTCACAGTTGTCCCTTATAAAAAAAGGTAAGTCATTAATGTAGATTAAAAAGAGGAAGGGTCCAAGAATCGAGCCCTGCGGAACTCCCATAGTAACAACAGACCCAGGAGATCTTTTTCCGTTGACATCTACACTTTGGACCCTATTACTTAAATACGACTTGCATAAATCAAGCGCAACGCCATTTACACCGTAGTGGCTTAATTTCCTGATAAGAATTTCATGGTGAACACAATCAAATGCTTTGGATAAATCACAGAACACACCTAAAGCGTCCTGTGAATTCTCCCAAGCATCAAATATGTTATGTATAAGCTCCACACCAGCATCAGTAGTGGAGCGACCCCGAGTGAAACCAAATTGTTTACCATGAAGTATTTTATTTTTTGAAAAATAAATTTGAATTTGATGAAGCATCAGTTTTTCAAAAATTTTGCTTAATGAAGGTAGTACTGAGATAGGTCTATAGTTGGAGGGGTCATCTGTACTACCAGATTTAAAAAGAGGTATAATTTTACTTAACTTCATTTTATCAGGAAATATACCACTGTTTATACAAGCATTAAAAATTACAGCTAACTGGGGAGCTAAGACTGGTATTGCAGCATTTAATATTTTTGTTGAGATTCCCCAAAGGTCACATGTATTTTTAATATTAATTAACTTAAATGTTTTTATAATATCCACACTGTCAACGCAATGGAACGCAAATGAATCTCTACCACCAGGTACACTTTCTTCCAGTAATTTTTCTGCTATGCAAGGAGATGAATTTAAACTTTTTGTTATGGAAACTGGTACATCTGAGAAAAAGTTCTCGAAAGCTCTAGCTACTTCAAAATCAGATTTAAAGATATGATTATTTATATTAAGGCTAAACTCTGTGTCACGAGGTTTAGCTTTACCAGTTTCTTTCCTAATCACACTCCAAGTCATTTTAATTTTATTTTTGGAGTTTTTTATTTTAGTGCTCAAATATAGTGACTTTGCTTTCAAACAAACTTGTTTAAATATTTTCGAGTAATTTTTGACATACAATTTAAATTTCTCACTATGATTATATGTTCTTTCATGGTATAGATCATATAATTTATCTCTACTTCTATGTATGCCTATAGTAGCCCAACTGTTGAAGCATGTTTTCTTACCAGCTGAAATGGACCTGGCTGCAAAAATTGATTTGTATTCCTCACAAAATATGTTAAATACACAATTATATAATTCATTAGGGTCATTACCCTTTACAATTGTGGTAAATTTTTCGGATATTTTGGTTTTAAACTTTTCTAACCGGGTCTTTGTTACCGGAACAACAATAAGTTTCTCGAGTGATTGCTTCTGGAACTCACTGCTAAATGTGACAAGTTGTCCACAATGATCAGAGTCTAGTTTATTAATAATGTTACTATTAATTGGCACTATATCAGTGAACACATTATCTATGCAGGTAGCACTGATATTAGTTATTCTAGTCGGCTCTGAAAAAAGGTTAACTAAATCAAATGATAAAAAGAGATTTTTTAACTTTACAGTCATTAAAGTGTTTTCTAGTAAATTAATATTAAAGTCACCACACACCAGCAATCTTTTATTGGATTTACTCAATTTCCTCAATGCATCTTCCATTATTGTCTCGAAACTATCGTATGATGAAGAGGGCGGTCTGTATACACTTACAATGATGAACTGCTCCGACTCTATACATGATATTTCTATGGTTTGCTCCACAGAGAGGCTCACTATATCCTTTCGTTCTTTGTATTTAATATTCTTATTAATTAGTATTAGTGAGCCACCATGTATTGCACTTTTCCTACAAAAGTTGCATTGGAATTAATTTTCGAAGCTCCCATTTAAATATTTTAGTATTTTAGCAGCGAAAACGTTACTTAATAAAGTTACAATGTAGGTACGCTTTCATTTGACGAAAGATTCATTTACAAAATTAAATCAAATCTAGTATTTTTCACCAACGCAGGACTGTCCAATTGTCCCTCGGTTACAAATTATTTATCTATCCGAAAACGAATCGGTTAACGTGCTTTAATTTTGCTGGAAATGACGACTTGTTTTTAAATTAATATTTTGAAATAAAATAAATGAAATATTTTACTCAAATTTCTTTTTGTTTGTGTTAATTTAATTATCACTGCGTTTTTGGGACCAAGCGCCTTTTTAAGCAATACGCTTTGATTAACATAGAATACAAGAAATATATACTCGTCTTTTAAACATTGCTAAAATATAATAAACTAAGGGAAAAACAAAACGATATTGGAAAACGACCTCTAACTTTACGATATGCGGAGAAAAACTAAATTAGGTATGCCTAGTATTGTTTCGGCAATATTTTTTTAGATAATTTTTTAGCGATACATCCGTTCTCTCCAATAGTTTTAGTGACGACCTCTGTACCTATCATTACATGAAAAGAAGAAAAAAAGACCTAGTACAAATAAAATATGACCTCAAAAGTGATTTTAATAATCTTTAACCCAAAGGTCAAATGAAGCACTTAATCAATACCCAACTGAAAATTATTATACATAATTGTATCGAAAACTATTCTGAGTATTGGATCAGTTACTAAGTTACAAACTTCAAATTGATTTTAGTACATCCAACATTAAGTACACAGCGTGTCCTACAGTCCAGTTAAGTTAAAGCAAACGAGTACTTAACGCAACTTAAGTTTGACTTGTAAGTTTACACGCTTGTTTCCATAAGTAGTATGTATGCGAAAACTTGGAATATTATAAATGAATTGTTTCAATAAAGAAGGATTTGGTTGATTGTGATGTATGGTGTTTTGTTTTTTAATTTTCCAAGTTATGGAGGCTTGTTAAAGCCTTTGATACGGGTAGGGTGTCTGATAAAACATTTGCGTTAACTGACAGGCAAAGTTCTGTGTGGGTTAAAGAAATAAGGTAAAGAAATTATAATAAATACTCGTATGAGCTGTCCGCAAGTAATAGAAGGCAAAACATTTCTATATGCTAAAGCTAGTCCCGTGAAAATATATATTACGTATCTGGATGAATGAAATTTTACATGCATTTAACCCCGGTGGGCCAGACCGCACTAGGCCAGCGTGGTGGACTATACAGCCTAACTCCTCTCAATCATACTCTGAAATATAGAGGAGCCACGTGCCCTGCAGTGGGACGTATGTGGGCTGATACAGAATCCTGGTGTTAGAAAAATATTAAATCGTGTCTTCTAGCATAAAAAGCATTCTTAACCACTACGATTAATAATTGTAATTAGTTATTATCAGCTGTCAAAATAAGGCCACGCATTAAGGATTTTACAGTAACATATGCCTAATAATTTACAGTTAATATTTTAAGAGGCAGGTAATAATGCTTTCTGTGATGTACGCGAATGTTACACATTGAAATAAAACTAATTTTTATGGATTTCATCGCGTATATGGTTTATTTTTTTTAAGTTTTAACTTCGCTACGTTTCGATTGCTTTCCATATTTCGTGGTCAAGACGGACAGAGGTATTACTCATTAATATTCCTCATCAACATTAAAACAAATCCGCGTTAAAATCCGTAAGAAATAGTTTTATTTCAAGGTAAGACCGGGCTCTGTGGCGTACCTTGGGAGAGGCCTATGTCCAGCAGTGGACTGCAACGGGCTGATGATGATGATGATGATGATGATGATGAATACCTAATTATCCGTTTCAAGATATAAGTGTTATAAGAAAATAATCTGATTAGACATTAAAATTAGGTTTTATGGAGTATTTATAGCTGTTCTATCGTCGCTAACTAGTAAATAGGTTATGTTTCTACTAGAACCCTTGCTCAAGGGATTAGCAAGTACCTACAATTCTAACCGCATCCTATAATGTTTGTGTAGTATACCAAACAAACACCTTGAAACTAGTCCAACAATTCTAACATCCTAAATGTTATGCAAGGATTATACATATGTACATAAACCCGATTATTATACAGGGTATATTCCGAAAGCGACCGAAAACGAAGCCAGGTGATACTATTAGTGACTTTATGCAGTGCAACTAAAAATTTCGTAAAATAGCCACAACTTTTTTTGTAATAACTTTACTTTCAAAGACGCAATTTCATGCAAGGGTTGAAATTATTATTTTAGCAAAAACTAAGTATTTACCACTCAAATACGATGATAATTTAGAATTTGCATAAAAGTACCCTGTATATTGAGGATTTTTTTTATCGTTAAAGCAGTGCAATATAAAAAAAGTCATTTACATATCAACACCATTTAAGCTTAATCAGGATTTTAGACCCTGGCATTTAGGTAAAGAACCGTGTTTCTTTTTTTATGATACAAAGAGTTTCGAATTAAATATGTTAAATAAAAATAAGGATTCGTTCAAAATGGAACAATTCCTTAAGATTTAAAATCAAGCGGTAAGTCAAACTTAAAATACTAAAAATAATACGATGAAGAAAAAAAACTTACATTAAGAAGTTTGCAAAAGCTGATATTCGTAAATTGTCAGCAATAAAATACCGGACCTCAATATTATTGCCAATATCTAAAAATAATAAATACCAATACATGAAATTACCTAAGGGCAATCAAATATTTAACGACCTCATATTGTAAAACAGAAAATTGAATCGAAATCCTTACATCACCGCCCTCCCACCTCTTCTCCATTTAACAAGGATCCCATACGTTTACGAAAAGTATATTATGTTTTTATAAGCGTTGGTGATCACTTAAGCAGATCTAACATGTATTTTTTTATTTAATGAAATTAGTGGCATGTATAAATAACAAGAGGGCACACCTCTGACTTTTCGGAGTTATGTGTCTATTGATAGTCAATCACCACGCACTTTAACGGTGAAGGAAAACATCGTGAGGAAACTTGCATACCGTAGCGATTTTAAAGAATTTCTACGGTATGTAAGTCCGCCAACCCGCACTAGGTCAGCGTGGTGGACTATATGGCCTAACCACTCTCAATCGATTCTCTCGATTGTTGAGTAGGCCCGTGCCCAGCAGTGGGACGTATATGGGCTGATACAGATACAAATAATTTCATAAAACTTGTACAATTTCGAGATCAAACTTATTTTAATAAAAATATAAAGTATAGTTCTGCTATGAAAATGACCCTGAATTACATGGTTAAAGTGGCATTGCATAAGTTATATAAAAAATCTATGTGTGTCTCAAAGGTCGAAATTATATCAGCGTCTTAAAATTGTAAAATGTTCCTTTTACACATTGTTGACCAAATTAATACCGTACCCCTAATTATGTGTCAATACTGTTCTGTACTGTATCAGCTGATACTCGTCCCACTGCAGGGCACGAGCCTCCTCTACAATCAAGAGTACGATTGAGAGGGTTTAGGCCAGGTCCACCACGCTAGCCTAGTGCCAGATTTATGTACCATATAAATTCTAGCAGGTTGCCATGGTATGCAGGTTTCCTCACGATTTTTCCTTCACCGTTATAGTGCGTGGCGATTGTCTATCAATACACGCATGACTCCGAAAAGTTAGAGGTGTGCCTTGGAATCTCAACCCACACCGTGATCATGAAAGCAGGCGCGTCTGGTCCAATTACCAACAGGCCACCACGCACGTGTCAATATTTAAACCTTAATTTGGCTATAACACTAACACAACGCGATCCTCGATAGTCAAGCCTACGTCATTAAAATAAGACCAAATATTGATTCCAAGTTTTCTGTCTAGCATGAACTAGATACAAAACTTGTAACAAGTTGTAAGCACCTATTGAATATTCCAGTGGATACAAGTTTCGATGACGGACGTACGGCCAACACGTAGGAACAACTTATTGTTAATACGATCAAGATTACACACGTTTGTTTGTATACTTAAGTGTCTAGGAACTTTAGGAAAATATTTGCCGAACATAAAAATTATGGGAAAGATTATTTTGTATGGCATAACGATATCTAAGACGATAGGGTTCTACTTTTAAACCTTTATATTTTTATATTAATGAATACATCCAATAGTCACATACATAGTCCTGACTCCACACTAAGATCGAGTCTTGTGTCGTGGGTTAGAAACTATGAGAGACTTTTCGGTCTCACAAACACTCAGACCCTAAATAAATATCCGTGTATCACACAAATGTCTCGGTCGGATAGAACTCGCGGCGTCTCGTTTCACAGCCGGCGTCTAACCAACTGCGCCACACAGACTGTCGTAATTGGCAAACCGAAGTAACTTAAAAGCTCTTAATGGTAGACAGTTTATAATTAATAGATTCAACTCAGGAATCGACACAACTGTTTTTTATTTATCTTTTTATATGGCAATGAATGGCGAGACGAGCATATCATTCGCTTGATGGTAAGCGATACGACTGCTCAGTAGAAAACCAAACAATACCATTACAAAGCATTACTTGGCTATCCAATGCGCTCGCCATCTTCTCAATATGACCAGTAGTTACGCTGGCTACAATGTCCTTCAAACCGGAACACACCAATGCATTTACACTGATGTTTGGTGGGAGAAATAGACATTGCGGTGGTACCTACCCGCCCCTCTCATATGAGAGACCTACCACAAGTAAAATGTTACTATTGTTTTGATGGTTTTCCACAACAGTGTAAGGTCGCTCTTCGACCGAATACGAATATCTTCCCTCCGAGCCGTCAAAATATTTTAATGTCCATTCAAAGGAACACTTTGAAAGTTATTCCGTCCCTTATTTCGTAAAACATTGAATAGTCCTAATTTCTGATAACTTTGTGCTTCCACCAATAAGTAATAAGTTTGTTGCAAAGTAACTTTTTAAATATCCATTGTAAGTGATAGCTTCATTTGCCAAAAAATTACGCAAATAATTGCTTCAAGTTTGTTTTGCTAATACAATTTATTTTTAAATTGACATGAGTCCTTAACAGAACCTGACTATCAACACATGACTCCGAAACGTCAGAGGTATGGACTACTTTCTCGGCAGCAGTTCGGTCCATTCCAAACAGATCATCTTCATACTGTATTTATAAATTAATAATAATAAATAAATACACCCAACAGTCACTTACATAGTCCTGACCCCACACTAAGAACGAGTTTTGTGTCGTGGGTATCAGAGGCTACGAGAGACTTTTCGGTCTCACAAACACCCAGACCCGAAACAAATACCTGTGGATCACACAAATATTTGTTTCGGTGCGGGGATCGAACCCGCGGCCTCTCGTTTCACAGGCGGCGTCAAACCAACTGCGCCACGGAGGCTGTCAATTGTTGTATTTGTATCTGTATCAACCCATATGCATCCCAATGCAGGGTACAGGCTCTTCTACAATCGACTATTGAGAGTACGACTGAGAGGGGTTAGGCTATATAGTCCACCACACTGGCCTGGTGCAGGTTGACGGACTTTACATATGTACCATAGGATTTTTTTCAATTCGCTATAGTATGCAGATTTCCTCACGATGTTTTCCTTCACCGTTACTCAATGTGTGTTTATTTACCCCAAATCAGAACACCCTGATTGCCTAATTCAGCCTACACGAGTAAGCGTTGCGTAAAATGATATCATAGTAGTTCGTTAGGTAAAGCCGCTCAGGCCGGTTGTGGTCGGATGCATCCGTCTGCGGTCCATTACATCATCCCTGTTTGCTGTACTGTTTGACTAAGCTGAAGATACGTTATATAACGAATAAGGACCATTTTGGTGTCGTCAAGTGATTGGTAATAAGTGGGAAATATGGTTTTGTTGGTGAAGTCGTGTTGGTTTATTTAATTATTTTTTGGTATAGTATTTCTAGAGACCACTAAAATGAATAAAAGACGTGTTTATAATATTTACGTAGGATTATAAATCTTACCAGGAAATATTCTGTTGTACTCATAAAACATTACAAACATACCCATTATAAGAAATGTTAAATCATAAAGAAGTCAATTACACAATTTCGAATCTTCAGTACAATATTGTTATTTAAACTTTCAAAGTATTATGTAGACAAGCAAATGTTTACAGAGTGCAAGCTCTGGATCGCAGCCGAGAATAACGAGAGCAAGCAATCATACAAAAACTTTGCCTAACAATCCCACATGCAGTTGTGTGGCCAGTAAACACGACAACTTATATCGAGTATATTTAACATACTCATTATTTAGCTGCGCAACTATGTTTATTTATTAAATAAAAACCTGGTAAATAAACGATCGTTTACATTAACGAAGTAAATTATCGTTTATTTACCAAGTTTTTATTAAGTTACTTATTAGTAAAATTATACAAGAGATAGCTTAAACACCTGTTTTTGTGATTGTTCGTAGATTGAATTGAATTGATATGATTTAATTTGCTATGTAATGCTTAAGGTTATCTATTTAACATTGCGGAACGTCAATTATAATAATAAATTATTGAAATTACGGGTTTCATGCAAGAAAGTGTTGGTAAAAGTGGTTTTATGTTTACTAATACGGCTCTTTCTTGAAAACTATCGGGGATAGGACTATATTTTTATGGTCCTGTGCAGTAATAGTTTGGTCTATCCCCCGTTACCGGTTTAGCGTCTAGTTCTGAGACATTCTGTATAATCAATCGGCAATACTAAGCGAAGATATGTACTTACCATTACGGCGACACTCGAGACTATCGCGCCTGCTGTCGGCAAGGACCAACTGCTGCAAACAATTGACTCGGGTTACCAAAGCTCGTGAAGTTTTTGAAGGTTATACCTAGAATTTAATTGATTGTCTCTATACCTTCTTATACAAAAAACTGAGGTAGCCTAAAACCATTTATTCAGTTCGCTAACCGTCGGTTTCGTGGCCGTACAAAGTCGAGGCGAGCCGAAACAAAACCAAACAAATCGACGCTCCAACAGTTCTATGTAAAACCGTCTTTTAAACCTTAAGATTTATTGGACCGTGAAATAGTTTGTTATCACTAAAAGACTAATTTAAGAGAAACTCTACTTCCTATATCGACTTTTAGACTAGAGAGATCTCATTAAATTAGTCAATTAATGACCAATGTAACTTGACCCCTGCTTAATTCATCGATGGTTATGCTTGAGGGGTCTGCTTTAATTAGACGATAACTGTCTCTTTGGGACCCATTTGAGTGTAATCCGTCCGACGATTTTCATTTGTTTTAATGTGTTTGGAATTCGCTGTTGAATATGTATTATGCTATTGAGGTTTTTAATTGTAGTTATTGTACCCTTGTGAGGTTTAAAGGAAATCTGGTTTGGTACGACTATGGAAGTAATTTAAATTATACTGACTTGCACTAAACCAGCGTGGTAGACTAAAACCAAAACCGTTCTGAGTGGTATTGAAGGTCAAATAATATGGTTCATATAAGGGCTGATACATTTTTGTATAAAAATGCAAGAAGAATGACAAATATTATAAGAATAACAAATACACATACGCAATGAAATACACTGAATAATACGAAATATAGGTCATAGCAATTTTTGTGTACGAAAATAATGGAACAGCGCGGATTTAATAACGTTTATACCCGATTGAGGCACTGGAGCATTCAATGAATTACGCTTTATGTTCAAACAATACAATTCTTTTGAAAATGATATTTAAAATTCTACGAAACTGTCAATGTAGCCTCGTCATTTTCTATTATCGAATGTTTCATTCATAAAAGTAATTTTTTGGCGAAATTTTATGGTTATGTTAACAAGATATTCTGTACTTTTTATATAATATTTTTGTGTAGTTTCGATATAATAGTGTCAATTAAGTGCTATCGTTATCATATTGCTTACTACGAGTATATTGAAAAAATCCAATTTGATCATTGACATTTTCCGAACAAAATACTACGATAATGCTACGGGTCTACGAAACGCTACGATGCTACGAAGTGCGATTTTTATATTTCCATAGTTTAATTATTAATACTATTCAATATTAATTATGGTATTTCCTTTTTCATAATTTTTGTAACTATTGATTATTTTATAAAAGATGTATTTTTCCCGTGATGACAACGAAATTATTTGAAAAAAGTTATTTATCATTCATCAGAGCGACCAATTGTACTAAATTGTTTGTACTGAAGGGGTAACACGTACGGTAGCAGTAATTCCAGGGAAATAAAGAGTTCCCCGGGGAATTATATCATCAAGCGGGAACACGTGGGGAGCAAAATGCTCATACAATATATATTTTTATTGCAAACTGACTAACGAGAGTTGGTCGGTGGGACAGCGCTGAAGTTAAGCAGATTTTGTAGGTCAAATATTACTTTTATTAAACAGCCTTTTAACTTAATGGGTCAGTCCGTAATAATCCTTTTTGTTTAAATATTGCCAAAGACAAAAAAGCCGGACGTATGCTCTAAGAAAAGCCACGATGCATCTGATGGTAGATTCTGGTTAGGGATCCAACTCTAGGGACTCGACAATATCCGCAGTTAGTCGGAGTGGTAAGCCAGTGACACTGACATACATCTTTCGGCCTCCAGCGTGGTACCGAATGGGGATAACACAGCTTTCCTCTTGACGCAAAAAGAGTGTAGTTCAGATAGAGTATCCATCATGTACCACATATAGGTTGGC
This sequence comes from Deilephila elpenor, assembly GCA_949752805.1. Classification (NCBI taxonomy): domain Eukaryota; kingdom Metazoa; phylum Arthropoda; class Insecta; order Lepidoptera; family Sphingidae; genus Deilephila; species Deilephila elpenor. The sequence goes on along the minus strand of OX457106.1, from coordinate 12,260,181 downwards.
ATAATAATTCAAATTATTTGAAACTGGATAAATACGGATGGAAACAGAAACGCACAAAACTAGCCAAAACTAAAGCGGGATTTGTCTACCCATTACAATGTAACTAACTAAAACTTATTTATTAATTTACGTAGTATGGGAGGCTATGAAACGAATTTAAATAAATCGCTTCGAAGGATGGTTATACCTATATATCTAATATTTTGATGTGGCGAAATCTTATATTGTAAGTGTTACGATAGTATACATATTCCCAACCCTAAGGGACGGCTCTTGTTTCGTAGGTATCAGAAACTATGAAGCCTTTGAGGTTCGACAATACTCAGGCTAAAACAAATATACATCTCCGTTGTAGGGTAGTGAATCCGCAGCCATTTGTCTCCTTGTTACCTACTTCTCCACCATGAAAGACGACCAACTGCTGGGGACGGGCCTACTCTACAATCGAGAGAATCGATTGAGAGTCGTTAGGCCATATAGTCCACCACGCTGGCCTAGTGCGGGTTGGCGGACTTACATACCGTATAAATTCTTTAAAATCGCTACGGTATCCAGGTTTCCTCACGGTGTTTTCCTTCACCGTTAAAGTGCGTGGTCATTGACAATCAATACACACATAACTCCGAAAAGTCAGAGGTGTGCGTGTCCTCTTGTTATTAAATTATACATGCCACTAATTTCATTAATTAAAAAAAATACATATACAATACAATAAAAAAAAACTGCTTATATGAACCTGGAATATGTTGGAAACCGCGTTTGGTCCGTTACCAACAGGCCACCACGCACTTCTAACGCCAATATAAAAAATAATATCCGTTCATGCCAATATAATAAATAATATCTACTATTTATAAAATAAAATAGTCCTTTGACTTTTTGCTGCTCGAGTTTACGAATCGAATTTTCAATAACTTGAAATAAAAACACCCCATTCCATTTCGTTCCATTTAATTTAATTTCATAATCAATGTAATGTGTCCATTCAGAGCCGTATAAGGCCGTGTACAGATAAACTTCGCGAACTCAAACTCAATTTGTCAACTTTTAATTTGAACATGTTTTGGCTGATCGTAATACATTATACAGTGACGTGTGAAGGATTTCAAAACGAGGGCTATTATGTTATTGTTTAATAATTTTATTTAGTGAAGTTTGTTTTGTAATTAGAAAATAATTATCGGTTTTTGTTTGTAAGTGCGTAGGTTTATAATTAGATATTACTTGTTGAGTGTATCAAAATAAGTTGAATGGCGTGTTGTTTATGACAACTTAATCGTCTGCTCCTTTGTCTTAATTTTTTATACTGGTGGTAGGTCTCTCATATGTGAGAGGCCGCCAGGGTACTTACCACTTCTATGTCTATTTCTCCCGTCAAACAGCAGTGTAAATGCACTGTTATGTTCCGGTTTGAAGGACATTGTAGCCAGAGTACCTACTGGACATAATGAGACTTAACATCTTATGTCTCAGGATGACGAGCGCAGGGAATGCCAAGCATTGCGGTCGTATTGCTTACTTCAGGCGAATGACATGTTCGTCTCGCCATTTACGCAATAAAATATCTGACATAATATAGCGAATACTATGCAATATTGATCAGCGCAATGTAATCTAAATAGACTGTTAATCATTATAAAGGCCGTACCAGAATCGAACTTACAACGGCCGAAGCCGAAACGCGACAGTAGGGTCGGTATTACGTGTATTTAATTATGAGATGACCACCTTTCGCTAGCCGATGCTCAATTTAGATTTAATTACTTTTACCATTTTTCTTATTTACTCACTTTGTTAGACACTATATAACACCACAGTATCGATAAACTCAAAGCCGAATAACTGGATTTATGTCTCAATTCTCGAACACACGCGAAACTTTATTGAGAACGCTCAGCGCTTGTGAATTTCGGGGTTTTGTCGGAGAATTAGACACGAATAATGCGCAAGAGAGAGAGTTCTTGTTTCTGGGCTATTAAGAACTGCCGTTTGAGCAGGATATTTCGATCAGATTCGGCGAGTTTTGGAGGTTTTTATTTTATATTTTTTAGTAGAAATCTATGGGATTCTTTAAACAGTGCACAATAGAAGTTTAGAGAATATGATATATTGGTCTGATGGTATGTGTGTCTTGGTGTATAGACACGGTCCAAGGTTCGAAAAGAAAAAGGGACACGTGAAGATTATTCGTATCCGCTATTATAGCTACCGTTTTTAAAGTTCCAGTGAACGTTGTATATGAACAATATAATTTGATTGCTGCGAGCACAATAACACATGTTTAAAGGAATATTTTTATTATAGGATATCATGTTATTTTTATTCCGGCACGGAACTTTACAGCTGGTGGTACGTGATAATCCCGTCCAGACCGAGTATCAAATGGCATCAGACAGTAGTCTCATACCATTCGATACAATCATGCCGACCCGCTGAGATGCCTCTTCACGCTAAGTCGGAAGGACCCAGGATTGTTTGAAATAAGCAAGTTTCTTTGTTTACAGGTGGCTGCTCTGCATTTGGACACTCCTGCTTCGGCGGCCATGGCAAGAGATCGGGTGACACCGCGCCTTTAGATGTGAGTTTTTATTATTTTACATTACTCAGTTTCCACAACAATCCATCTCAATCATTTATTTGCGAAATAAAATCATTTTTAATGTTTCCTTTACTGAATATTTTAACGCTAAACATATAATCAGTAAAACACAACCGCAAGTGTCATGCGATTTTAAAAATTGACTTTAAATATATAATAATGGCTGTATAATAAAAGCTACTGAACAAAAAATTAAGTGGTATTACTTATATCGCAAATAGAAACGATAGAAAGCATTTGCGTGCGTTTATGAATAAGACTGCCTCGGTGGCGTAGTTGTATTACGGTACGGTTACATAGCTGAGGTCTCGGGTTCGAATCCCGGGTCGGGCAAAGTGATATTGGATTTTTCTATTCATTATCAGCCCGGATTCAGGAATTTGTGCCTGATATGGCGATAGGCTCGCCCCCTATCACATCATGGGACGGAACATGCAAGGCGAAATGTGGGTGTCCTAGTGGCGCCTCTGCCTACCCCTTCGGGGATAAAGGCGTGAGTTTATGTATGTATGTATGTATAAGAAGAAAACATTTGATAGGAAAATAGTTGATAATATATGTAAAAAATCGGTATTTTGTTACACAATATAATAATTAAAGATAATCAAATACTTATTTGAGAATCACCTCCTGGTAGACACACTCAACTTACTAACTAAGCATGTAGAAAACTTTTAATGTCTCCTACCTATCAAGTTATTTACTTATACGACTAAGTAGTAATAAGTTGGTACGTGACACCTGCTTTGAATGTCCTGAGGTTGCGTACATTCATTTGGCTAATTAAATTAAGTGGGAGGCTTTGGAGTATCTTAATGTTTATGAGACGGATAATAGAAAAGTTTGGACCGTAAGTTACCACTAAGATGTTTACAAAATAATTTCGTTATTAGAACAGGAATCGTAGGAACAGAGATTTGAAAAAACTCCACAAGGCACAACCGAACGTAACGGAAAGCAAATGCATACCCCTCCAAAAAAAACGACAATTATATGTGACAAGTAGAACCTATCTTACTGCTGTGTCAGGAATTCAGGATTAAGAGTGTGGTCTGTATTAACGTAATATAATACTAGCGGTCCGGCCCGGGTCGGATATTTTTGACAATATAACACACAAGAACATTGTCACATTTTCTGCACATAAGAAACATATTCTCTTTAAAGGAACCAAATGCCTGTTATTGCAAAAAAAACACTACCTCTCTGCTCCTATTAGTCATAGCGTTTTATGTAGCCTTCCATAATAAATTACCTATCCAGCACAAAAAGAATTTTCCAATTCAACCGAGTAGTTCCTGAGATTAGCTGTAACAAACAAATAAACAAGCAAACAAACTCTGTACTTGTATGTTAGTCTAGATTTTTTTGTGATAGTCAATCACCACGCACTTTAACGGTAAAGGAAAACATCGTGAGGAAACCTACATACCGTAGCGATTTTAAAGAATTTCTACGGTATGTAAGTCCGCCTACCCGCACTAGGCCAGCGTGGTGGACTATATGGCCTAACCACTCTCAATCGATTCTCTGGATTGTAGAGTAGGCCCGTGCCCTGCATTGGGACGTATATGGGCTGATATAGATAGATAGATAGATTTTGTGTTAAATGATGATGCACGTTTCTTTCTACATTTAGTTATCGATTTTTCCGAGCGCACCTTTGTTGAAGCTCGAAGTTATTTAATATTTAAGTTGCGGTTGTTATCAAAGAGCAAGTTTTGCTGCAACTCTGAGCGGAAGATCCTGTGGGACTATCTGGTATCTAGCAGAATAAAATGCAAGCTAAGCGCTTGTGGAACATGTTCGGAGCGGTGGAAATTTTACATAAAAGTGCAACGCGATTGCTTCGAGTCAATCAAAATACATAGCATATTTTAAATTGGGTGTGACAATATCAAAATAAAAACAAAATCAAACAAACGATAGAAAATATTTCAATAGATAATTATAAATGTGATACAAAGTTAAATCAGGATTTTACGTAAATTTTATAGAATAAATTTTATTTTGAATTCAATGACTTTATGGTACAGAAAATTGAATCAAAATTTCGAAGGAACTTACGCTTTTGTGTTCTACCTTTCAACAGAATCTAGAAGAGCCATTAACAATAATTGTATCCTTATTGTCCAGATGTCAAACCAGGAGTTGGAGGCGCGACGTCAGCTGGGCCAGGAGGAGACCCCGCCGCACCCCGGCTACCCGCACCCCGCCTACAACGTGTTACAGCCCGGAGACGACATCATCCCCATCAGGGATGGCGGTGAGGGTTTAGGATATCTTTACTAAGCGTTTTTTTCTGCATAGAGCCTGGTGGCTAGCCTAGTCCCAGAGTGTTGGAGTGAGGGAAACATGATATGACTTTTCTGTTATATCTATTTGGCACGGCAAAAAGACTACATATAACCGAATGTCTAGAGGCGTTTCGATTGGCAACAGTCCATCTCATGCCATTCGACTTATGTTAGGGTAAATAAACTTTATTCGTCATAATAAAATCGCTACTTCAATAACAAGGCTGTGTGTAATTTATATAATTAGCATTTTAAAAATAAAGTATTGAAATTTGTACCTCATGGTAAGTGCACCACAAATAGATTATCTATCGTTGATTCATACAATTATGGTTTTTGCTGATTTCATCGAAATCCGAGCATGACATACTTACGTGGTTCATTGTACATAGGTTATTTATTTACCTTCTTTTGCACCAAACAAAGAACCAATTACAAAGACGAAATAACATAAATAAGTATAAAAAGCGGCCTTATCGCATAGGGCAATTTCTTGCAGACAACTTTGAGTTGGCTATAAAAACAGGAAAATGAGAGGGAATTCAAGGAGTAAATAATAATCTAGAATGATAAAAATATAGACTTGTAATTAAATAAATAGATAGATATATAATTTATGTTATGAAAATGCACGTTACAGGCGAATACTCTCATAATAACCCAGCTTGGGACAACGTTTATAAAACAGTTCCAGTATAAAATAAAACGAATTAATTAACCAAATTGAAATTGCATGTTATGTGTGTTGATCAGGCATTTTCGAGCGCGACGACTCCGCTGCCCGGGACGTGATGAAGCTCAAACTTCGGAACATTTTCAAACATTGGGTGAGAATAATTTACTTGTCTCTGCCGCTGCTATCCATTAGTTTGTGAACCTGGATACTAGTCTATTGGGACGCCGCCGAATAAGCTGCTGCATCTTGGACGAATTTATGAAAATTAACATCCCGCAAATCTTGTTTACTTTGATGTTTTATTACGTTGTATGCAGCGGTGCCCTGGGGTTTTGGGGGCGGAGTGAGACAAGCGTAAAGGTTTTGAACATAATTATCAAAATTCTGGAAATAGATTTAATCTCTAGCCCAATTTATATGCATGTATTAGTCTTTTACATATTAATTATGATGTCCCTCAATTTTAGTTGAAACAGTAATAGGCCTAAGATCCTCTAGTTTTAGGTGGTTAAACACATAAAAAATAACTAGAAAATTATGTTTCACATACTTTTGGGTTTACTACAGAAAATGCTCACGCTATTCGAGTATTTTCTTTTACCGTTTAGTTATAAATGTATTTTATTCGAGGCAACTATATTTATTTTTTAATTTTCTCCCCAGATGGACAACTACAGGCGGCAGCAAGCTACCGACGACGGCTACTATGTTGAAACGATGTAATTATCATATAAAAATATATTACGAAATCAAGTACCTACGAAATAAGCTCTCATTGCCGTCTACCCACCATAAATGTAGATTGACGATTGTAAATTAATAACTTGAATTTAAAATCGCGATTTTATTGAGATGTTACCAACGAAAATGATTAAATTGGGTCTTATTTCGCGACATTTTGTTGACTCTTTTAAAAAAAGGTATATTGTTGGACTTAAGGATTTTAATATTTTATGAATTTCGATAGTTTTAACATTAAAATGGATAGTTTATTTGTTATGCATATCTTGCTTATTTTATTGAAGTTTTTGTGTAGAATCTGATTGTAACTTGCAAACCAAATAATTATGTTCGTCGTGTTAATTATCCAATTGTATGTTATTAATAACTTTTATGGTTTTTATGTTCCATTACTTAATATTATAATTATAATGCATATTTAAAGTTCTTTCGTGTAATAAAAATCCTGTTAGGGTAACATCCCCTAGAATTTTACTCAATTATTATACTTTCTAGTAAAAAAATATTTTTATATATTTTCCGTAGGTACGTTAACGTCTCGTCAATTATGAAATCATATAAAATGTTATGTAGGTTCTTTCGTTAATACAACTTGTATAAGGCTGGACTATTATTATTTATTTATGAACATAAATATGCTTATTCGATTATAAAGTATTTAATATAAACTGGTGTATTAATATTTAAAATAACGTTTCTTGATCTCCATACTATACCTGGTATTTAGTATTGGAATGTAACATAAGTTTACCATCAATGTAGTGTAGTGACGTCACTGTTTCTGTGAAATAACTTTTATGTACGAGCATATTAAACAGTTAGCAACAATATTAAATGTGTGGTTTTATTTTCATCTTGTCTTTAACTTATTTCCGATTACGCAGCGAACAGCAGTACATTAAATATTATGATTTAATATTTATTTGATATTTATGATTGTATAGTCTCCACGCTGGCCTAGAGCGGGTTGGCAGACTTTTACATACCATAGAAATTCTTGCCAATCGCTATTGTGTGCAGGTATCAATTAACAGGTACCTGCACACAGCATTTGTTTAGTCATAAGGAACTGTACATTGTTTTGCCTACCTGTGTAAACCAATGTGGGATTGGAGTAATAACATTTCCAATACATATAGCACAAAAAATACTGGAGAGGAATATAATTACCTTTATTAAAACATATTTTCAATGAGCTAGAATAAATACACACAACAGTCATATCAGAATTCATGATTTATTTTATTAAATGCAAAACACATCAACAGTTCATCTAAATTAGTAAGTAACGTTTGACGTTGCATACTTTTCAAGTCAAATCTTTGTACAGGTGTAACTCACATAATTTCAATAACATCCGTGAAACCATGGAATTATGAAGCTTTTTGTACATACGATTTACTATCCTTAATTACTTCTTTTCAATAAATGAATTTAAAACCTTTAAATAAAGTAAAATCACTATTTAAAACGACTTTTTTTCTAGGCGTCGCGTCGTTACAAAGTCACCTCGTTAGATTGCGACATGCGACTAATGAAACCCAAAAGTATACGCATAATCGGTAAAATGCATAATAATCTAGTCATTTTCTTTTTAACTTTTAATAATACTCAACCTTTAGCTAATATTATACTGTGAACCACACGTCATCAGCCATTTTGTAGTTTGAAGTACATTAACACCATATGTATGCTAAGTGATCTAGCGCGCACTTTTAATACATAATAGAAAAAGTAAATAATTCCTTAAATTCCCAAATACCAAAGTAACTTTTACAATAGTGGGTGTGTGTCAATTGAATAAAAATGTTCGTGAAAAACCGAAATTATAAACTGGAATCCTTCGGGGATGGATTAATGAATACAAAAAAAATGGTATTGATATGTCGATTTCTTTGACACTAGTTTTACAATGCAGTAAAACTGTCAAACGGTTTATAATATAGATGGGTGATAAAAGAAACAGAAAACACAATATTATAAGGGACCACAAGTACAAACAAATAAGAATAAAATAAAATGTCGAGAATAATTAGGAGAATGATTACATCGCTGAAACATGAAACAATACTATTTAAGACATACACAAAAAAAGCTTTACATGTATGTAAATGTTTCTTGTTATTATAAATTAGTGTACAAAGATACTAATGATGTGATTTTTTAGAATAATGTGGTCTATATTGTTATGACCGGCCGGTTGCGACGAGTGATTTTTGAAAAAAATATTTAGCAAGTCTTTTTCCATTAAAATCATATTTACCATAACGTGCCAGACACAGCATAAAAATACGAAGGCATACAACAAGCGTATCGGTACTTTACAATATCAGTGAACGGTAGTGTTTTGCATCTGACAAAAAAAAAGTTTTTAACCGTAAGGCGATCAAAATTATGAAATAGTCTCATGATTAGGCTTTAAGAGAAAGTTGGTACCAAAAATATTCTTAAATCAAATTTTCGACTCAGTCAGGCTTTTGCATATATTACCAAAAAATATTTTTTTCCGAAAACAACTAAAGCGATTTTAAAGAAATGTAAGTTCTAGGCAATAGTTACACTCACGATAGTCCTTACATGCCGCGGGACTCACATCGAAAGACAATGTATCCAAAAAATTCAAGGTTTCAAGAATGCCTTGTAACATTAACGTAATATAAAATGTCAAAGGGTTCCTACCAAATAATCAAAGTGGGCGCCCAATGTCCGTGGATAAAGGGATGCGATATTAGAAAACGGACCCTTACAAGGACACCTGCCTCAGATTGCGTTATGTTTTATTCCTTATTAGAATATCGAGAGCTCAAATTGCCGATATTGGGAGCATATGGGCCGGTTTTTGAGATTCGATTGTTGTTTTGGGGTTAAATTGTGAATTTATATCCATTTGAAAATATGAAGCTTTACCCTTAAATAAATAAATAAATACACCCAACAGTCACATACATAGTCCTGACCCCACACTAAGATCGAGTCTTGTGTCGTGGGTATCAGAAACTACGAGAGACTTTTTCGGTGTCACAAACACCCAGACCCGAAACAAATACCTATGGAGCACACAAATATTTGTTTCAGTGCGGGTATCGAACCTACGACCTCTCGTTTCACAGCCGGCGTCAAACCAACTGCGCCACGGAGGCTGTTAAATTGACAATTCATTTCGCGATTATTTTTGTATTGTGTCAATCAGTAATTGCAGTTTCTCGGGCTCAAAAGCTTTTAAATGGAAGTCATATACCGACGCGTGCAGTATTTGACACCCGTCTAATAAAAGTCACCGGTAGTTGCTGGCGCGGGCTGCTTCCAAAGCTTGCCGAGGAAATCCTTGAAGGAAGCCAATTCACAATGTTAATTGTACGAGTTTTTCTGTTTTAATAATTATGTAAACCTGCCTCGGGCAGACACGTACCCAGACTGACGTTAATTTCAACCGTATCTTGGTTCGTAATTACATACACAAACTCACGCCTTTTTCCCAGAAAGGGTAGGCAGAGGCGCCACCAGGACACTCACATTTCGCTTTGGTATGTTCCGTCCCACAATGTGATAGGGGGCGAGCCTATCGCCATATCGGGCATAAATTCCTGACTCCGGGCTGATAATGAATAGAAATATCCAATATCACTTTGCCTGACCCGCGATTCGAACCCGAGACCTCAGCATTGAAATCGTACCGTAGTACAACTACGCCACCGAGGCAGTCATCGAGGTTCGAAATTAATCTTGACAAAATGATCGTGACTGTAGTAGCATTATACCTTCCTCATTTTAGATAGAAGCGTGAGTTGTAGTATGTGTGCAAACGGATATTGCTCCAAGTGTGTAGGAAATGCTTTATTAACCGCGTAGATAGTAAGCAAATGACAGCCTCCGTGGCGCAGTTGGTTATACGCCGGCTGTGAAACGAGAGGCCGCGGGTTAGAGCCCCGCACCAAGAGAAATGTTTGTGCGGCTCACAAATATTTATTTCAGGTCTGTGTGTTTGTGAGACCGAAAAGTCCCTCGTAGTTCTGATACCTGCGACACAAGACTTAGCTGATCTTAATGTGGGGTCAGAACTATGTATGTGACTGTTGGGTGTATTTATTATACAATACTTTATCATCAATACATACATATTATATGGGGTTGTTATAGCCCCTGACCCCAAAAAACAAGTGTTATAAGTTTGTCCTTTAATTAATTTCGTTGTTAAAACATTGTAACAGTTACGAATGCAAACATAGTAAGTACAAAATAGTAGATTTTATCGTCCCTGTAATAGCGAAGTTGGACTCCGGTAGCGTAATTACCTGCATAAGTTTTAATCACTCCACAACTCCACAACAGGCTGCGTTTTGTATGGACAATACATTATTTCGTGCTTAAGTGTAACCTATACATGTCGGAGAATCATACAGATTGCGATTTATATGGCCGTCGTTGCCGTCCGACATGATGATTCTTATTAATCAGTCAGTGCGCACGTTTGGCGCTGTTCCGGGCAAGATTACAATAGAAACAATTAAATATTATTAAACCGATCACAGACTCTACTGACAGACCATTCCGCGTTACCATAGGCAACCGATAACTTACAAGACTTCAATCATGTCGGACTGTGTTGCAATTCCAATAAAATAAGTAACATCAATGCGTATGGCATTCATCCTGCGTGGATCAAACTTGTGTAATCTCTAACATACATGTATATATATGGACACCTGAAGGGATATGTACATTATCTGTCATTATTTGATATCGACCAAAATACGGCCGATGGACAGTCGATTTATTTATTTTAATTCAATTAACACGGTTACATACACATACATATAAAATTAATTTAATAATATTCTAATAATTAAGAACAGTGGACATCTTGTGGCTGAAGAGAGAGAGAATTGCGTACAAAGATTTAACACATCAATTAGAAAATAATGTGATAATATTGTCTCTTAAATATCACAGTAAGGTCGTCTTAGTGGTAAAATTAAAAGACAATTCTGCGCAATGGATAAAATGTTTTGTGCTTATTTCGTGTAAATGTATGAGGAGAGAAGGAATATGTTTTGTTATAATCAATTTAAGTTTCTCTCCTCTGTGTAATTTAATATGCATGTATAATAAGACGGATTTGTAGTTCAGCCTTTTTGTTTACGAAACCTACACTAAGCTCAATTGAATGTCAGTAAAGCGGCTCCTATTTCTAAAAGGATTATTTTTGATCTCATAAACTTTATTAAATATTGTAAGTAAATGACTGCCTCGGTGGCGTAGTTGTACTATGGTACGATTACAACGTTGAGGTCTCGGGTTCGAATCCCGGGTCGGGTAAAATGAATTTGAACTTTTTGATTCATTATCATGTGTGAAGAAATTGTGCCCTATTAGCACAGCAGCATGGTAACATCTCTACCTACCCCTTCAGGGAAAAATGCGTGAGTTTATGTATGTATGTTAGATAATTTCTCAAGTTTTTATTAATTAATACTACTGCACAGTCTCACAGAAATCTGACGTGAAGCAATATTGTGTTTAAATTGCCGGAGGCCCGATTAGCTAGTGGAAGAATGTTAGTATGAAAACTTGATAGTACAGATACAGTTACACTTTATTGAACACCAAAAAGTACAGAAAAAAACATATACAAGAGTAGTTTTTCTGTATGAAAGGTAGCCTTAATCGTTTTCTGTACCCTTGTTAATCTTCATGCAAAATTTAACGATGATCGGTTGTGTTGTTAAGAATAGAAGATTTTTTTATTGTGATGAATGGAAAAAAGAGCATGCCATTCGCCTGATGGTAAGCGATATGACCGCTTATGGACAGTAGCAAAACCAAACAACACCATGAATACCAAGGCAAGGCTTGGCATTCCACTGAGACATAAGATGTTAAGTCTCATTATGTCCAGTAGTTACTCTGGCTATAATGTCCTCCAAACCGTAACACAACAGTGCATTTATCCTGCTGTTTGGCGGGAGGAATAGACATTGCGTTGGGACCTACCCAGGCGGCTTCTCACTTAAGAGAGACCTACCAACCAGTAAAACGGCAACAAATGAACGCATTTATAATTATAAACATTCGCATATAGTTTTGGATACCTTTATTTTGGATACCTCTAATGATGTGGGTTACGTTTACTGAACTTCATAACACAAGCCCTGCACCCAACAAAACAACTAAATAGCTATTAATTTTAAGATTATCTTTAAACAAAACCCTAGACTAATATATTCGTATCTAAGTAATGTAACAACGCATTGAGAGAGACAATACTGTATGTGTTCCATCGTAATCCTTGTCTTTATAACACAATACGCTTGATTTTGTGATCTTTATCAAGATTCTTTGAGGGCTTTTGTTGATCCGTCATATTATTCAAGTAGAAGATAATCTTTGCAATGTATATAAAGTGCATTTGGAAGGGGCTAAGAACCAGATTATTGTTTGTATTTATTATCATATATAAGACTTGTTTTAATCGTAGAAGTATTTCTGAAATAGAAAGTGTTTAATAATGTAGTCTTAAATGTATTCACAATATTATAGAAGTAAGTTATAATTATATAGTAAGACTCATAGCAAAACTTTTTGATCGCACAGCGTTAAATCTTAAACACATATTTGTTGCTTAATCATTGTACCAGTGCGGTGATAGAAATCGTGGCTCATAGGGTTTTAATTCACTACTCTACGCTGAATCTTCGGGAAATTATACAAGGAAACAAATATGACTTGTGAATAAAGGACGTGTATTCCCCGTTATAAGAAATAACCTTTGTTTAGCACGGTTAAATAATAATGGTTTTTTATATTTACGCGAATGTGACACATTGAAATAAAACTGTTTTTACGGATTTATCGATTAATGATTTGGTTTAATTATTACATTTTTTAACTTTCCGTCGTTTCGATTGCTTTGTGTGTTTGGCTGTTACAAATTAACAGTCACTGAGCGGATGAGTAATACCTCAGTCCGCCACGTGACCACGAAAGCTGTAAAGAAACCGAAACGTTGTCAATCAAAAAATGAAAAATTAAAACAAATCGCGATAAAATCCGTAAAAACTATTTTTATGTCAACGGTTTATCTACTTTATCACGAGACTAACTGGTTGATAATATATACATGTACGTACGTAACGTACATAAACTCACGCTTTTATCCCGGAAGGGGTAGGCAGAGGCGCCATTAGGACACCCGCATTTCGCCATGTATGTTCCGTCCCACGATGTGATGGGAGGCGAGCCTATCGCCGTATCGGGTACAAATTCTTGACTCCGAGCTGACAATGAATAGAAAAATCCAATATCACTTTGCCCGACCCAGAATTCGAACCGGAAACCTCGGCGTTGTAACCGTACCGTAGTACAACTACGCCACCGAGGCAGTTATGTTTATACGTTTATCATTATTGCCCAAATTATACTTGTGATTGGCTGCGGGTTGACTTAACTAATCCGATAAATGAAATTGGATACATATTGCATAATTTGATGCAACCGTTTGGAAATGGTCAAGCAGCTTATTATATCCAATAATAATTAGATGGGTTTGTAGGTGATGCATAAAATGATTATTGGGTAAATTAATATTCTTAATCATCTAATAAAACAAATGTGTCAGAAAATTTCGTGAGGACAGCAGTAGTTGACAGTCTTGTATATTATTAATTTTAAAGGTGTGTAAAGTTCGTCAACCTGTGCTAGGCCATCGTGGTATGATGAGGCCTAAAGCACTCTCAGTTGTACAGGAACTCTGTGCCCGGCAGTGGAAGGTATAAATAATGTATCAGCCCATATACGTCCCACTGCAGGGCACGGGCCTACTTTACAATCGAGAGAATCGATTGAGAGTGGTTAGGCCATATAGTCCACCACACTGGCCTAGTGCGGGTTGGCGGACTGTAAGTCCTTACCGTACCTTAGATTTTTTTTTAAATCGCTACGGAATGCAGGTGTCCTCACGATGTTTTCCTTCACCGTTAAAGTGCGTGGTAATTGACTATCAATACACACATAACTCTGAAAACTCAGAGGTGTGCCCTCGGATTTGAACCCGCGACCACCGTGGGTGTAGGCAGCAGCAACAGCATCCCACATGTAGGAAGCCGCGTCTGGTCCGTTACCAACAGGCCACCACGCACGGAAGGTATAAATAATATTATAAATTATTAAATAAATCACTGGTGGTAGGTCTCTACGTGAGAGGCCGCCTGGGTAAGTACAACCGCAATATCTATTTCTCCAGACAAACAGCTGTGTAAATGCACTGTTGTATTCCAGTTTGAAATTTAGCCAGGGTAACTACTGGACATAATGAGACTTAACATCTTATGTCTCAGGATGGCGAGCGCTGTGGAATGCCAAGCAATGCTTCGTAATTCATGGTGCTGTTTGGTTTTGCTACTGTCTATGAGAAGTCGTATCGCTTACCATCATGCGAATGGCATGCTTACCATTCATCGCGGTAAAAAAAAAAATGTGTTTTTCTGAGTAGTTGATATTCATACTCAAGCGGTTATTGAGCCAAATAAAAACACCTCATCGTGCGACACCTAAGATACTCAGATTTTGTGCTTCAATGTATGTTTATACGCTTGCAGCACGCTGGAATAATTTTGTTGACCGGAGTGAATTGCACTATACATCTTTTTGTCGTACCAGTAGATAAACTCTAGCACCGAAGCGTATGAACATAATTTTTGAGTATTATTCTGCGAACAATGATTTCTCCCGGGATCCAAACTTTATTTTGAAAAGAATAATCTTTACGCTGATATTCATGTAGCGTAAAACAAGAAATATTGTTAATTCATCCAAGTTTTCTTTCACTGAATTATACGCGATGGAAATATAGTTTTAATAAATTAAAAATACGTAGTAAGATAAATAAATAAACATACATAGTCCTCACCCTACACTAAGATCGAGTCTTGTTTCGTGGGTATCAAAAACTACGAGAGACTTTTCAGACTCAAAGTACCCGTGGATCACACAAAATATATTTGTCTCGGTGCGGGGATCAAACCCGCGGTCCCGCATTTCACAGCCGGCGTTCAACCAACTGCGCCACGGAGGCTGTCATCATGTATAAGTATTAAGTCTTGTATCGTAAATATCAGAAACTACGACATAATTAGACCTTATTATACCAAAGGTTGAAAAAAATATTTACGGGCGCATGTATAAACCTGTGGTTTTAAATACAACATGCGAAACGAGTGTCCATATTAACACATTTGCAGCGATTTAATTAAAATAATTCAAAATTATTAAATATACATAATATGCATGTCACAAAAATTTTGGTGAAAAAATTGGTGTACGTACCTACTTAATTTTGATTATTATAGATAAACCTGCAAAGGTAACTTTTTTATTGCGTTGAATGGCGAGACAAGCATGCCATACGCTTGATGGTAACCGATACGACGGCTCATGGACAGTATCAAAACTAAACACCATGAATTACAAAGCAATGCTTGACATTCCACTGCGCTCACCATCGTGAAACGTAAGATGTTAGGTCTCAATCTGTCCAGTAGTTACTCCGGCTACAATGTCCTTCAAACCGGAACACAACAGCGCATTTAGAAAAATAAACGGCCTCTCACATATGAGACCTAACACCAGTATCTACTTGAATTGTATTTTACAGGCGTTGACAGAAACGAAATTAATTCAATTTGTTGTACTAAATATATGTATCACTAATACGTTATCATCGGTGATAATTTAATACATAAATAGACTGGTTAATACAAATCTGTTTTCTTATCAAAAGTTTAAATAAAAAAAATAACGCGAAATTCTCATGTGGTGTCCGCAAAACATTATTTAATTCGCGTTAATTGTTTAAGTTAAAAGCTTGGTACATTAAGTCCGTATGTAATTAATACATTATTATTAATAATTAATTTCATATGGACACTGAAAAGACCTACTGCTTCCCCGTCACAGTTTCATAAGATAATTAAATTGTTATCCACGTGGTTCATACTTAACCAAATTGTTGTTTACTTAAACCCCTTACGCGTCTCACTGCTAAGTGTGTGAACTTAATTAGGTTATGTTATTAAAGGGTTTTAACATAACATGACACCTTTACTTATTTTTTTTTAATTACAAAATATTTTTATTTGTAGTTATTGTTAGTAAATTACCGCGACGGCTCGATTTTAAAGAAGTTAAGCTACTTATCATGGATGCTTAAATATTGATATTAAATTACGGATTAATTTAATAAAATATGTAAATATCTATGAAAATATTTTAAACCAAAAAGGCCGAATAATGCCCGCAACAAATGCAATAACAATGGTTGATGGCTCCACTATTTTTGTTTCAGTATTCCATAAACGCCCACATACATAAAAAATAAATAAAAGTTATATCACACTTGAACGATGAATAAATCAGAATTCGCCTAGAAAATTTACCTCTAAAAACTTCAAGCCTTAAACTTGTATCTAAAAAGTCTATATTGGTATCCCGTATGGATGCTGGCAGGTGGCGGCTGAAGGCGGGGGATCGGGGGGTTGGGGGTCTCATTTTCCGGTGTTTACTGTGACCCGACATTACACGCTTGATAAGGAAATGAGCTGCGCTTAACTATCGTATAACGAACTGTCTTTAACTACATACTTTCTATGATCGCGATATGGGGAATGCAAAGCTGTTTTAGTGTTGAATAGTAATAATAAGTTTCAATACTTTCTATGTAAAGTGAAAAAATAAGTACACTCAGCTCTCAATTTTAAGTACAAATCTTACATTAAAACATGTTTTTGTCGTGGATATCAGAATTTATGAGAGATTTTCCTTACTCACACACCAGTACAACCGGATTCACGCAGGCCGTCATAATTTTGTCGATCGGCGAGATCTAATATTATAATATGTAGTAGATAATGCGGACAGAGTGCATTTCCACTTAATAATCAGGCGCGGATAATCAATTTAATTGATCTTTATTATGAGTGGACTGTATTTTTGCGGTTTTGGACTAGCACGGCACACTCGGAGGGCGGGATGAACTGCCTTCAGGAAAACTTGGCTCACTAGGCAGCGTACTAGGCACTAATATGTAGCGGAAGTACAATTAATTTAAAACTACTTTATATCGAAATATAAGTATTAATAAAAGTGGCGCAACCAGTGGCAGTATAAAATAATAAAATCAATGGCTATTTTATTAAGGTGAGGATTATTTAATGGAATTCTTAGTAGCAGTAATACCGGGATATTACTATACATTATAATATTTTATGCGGTTATAGCTCGTTATGCGTGAAGAATTCATTCTCAATGATAATTTAATCACAAACACATAATACAGTTTCATATAAAGCTAAATATAATATTTTATGTCCATAAAGTACTACAGTGTATCAGACGATAATTGCCCACCGTTGAACTCGAGACTCTCCACAATCGGGAAATCGATTGAGGTGGGTTAGGCCATATTCATCCACGCTGGCCTAGTGCGGGTTGGTAAAAGTAGGCAGCGACCTGGCTTTGCTACACCTCTGGCATTGCAAAGGTCATTGCAGCGGTGACTACTTACCATGAGGCGGGCTGCATGGTCGTCTGCTTGCTAAAGGTTAAAAAAAAACATAATAAAGATAATATAATATAATGACAGTTGACAGGACATAAGAAAATTGGTTAGACGCCGGCTGTGAAACGAGAGTCTGCGGGTTCGATCCCCGCGCCGAAACAAATATTTGTGTGATCCACAGGTATTTGTTTCGGGTCTGGGTGTTTGTGAGATCGAAAAAGTCTCTCGCAGTTTCTGATACTCACGACACAAGACTCGATCTTAGTGTGGGGTCAGGACTATGTATGTGACTGTTCGGTAATTTATTTATTTTATACGTATAAATGTAATATAGCCTAGTCCAGTAGATTAGTTTATAAATGCCTTCTAAATCAGGATACAAAAGGAGTTATCTCAAATTATTTATTGAAGACTCTCGTGTTGCCTTTGTATAGGTACATCTGACACCGAGCGGTTAGACCTCTCGATATTCTGAAGGGCAAGTGCTTTATACTATAGGTATCTGCCCTATATAAGTTGTAGTGTTTTAGTACGAGTAGTATTTAAAGTTATTTGTTTAAAGTTTTTTTTGTCTGGCAATTTCATAGTAAAGGGTATGCTACGTTGTAATGGTTTATGTTTATCAAACAACCCATAAATGAAATCGAAGTTTGAAGTTAAAAATGTGTTTCGAAAAATAATGTATTGTAACGAGTGCCGAGGCCAATTTCGATCCAAAATCGACTGCTTGGAAAAAAAAAATTACAAAAATGTTATTTACGTCGTAACTTTGTTGAAGCGACGTTTTAGTGAATATCTCCATCACGATATTGCTTGGCATCATTCAACTTTGCATAGATTATAAAATACATGAAAATTTACAGTCAAATTAATTAAGGATTTTTTTATAGTCACCGAAAATAGATTACAAATTAGCATCCGTCATAATGACTTGGTACATGATCCCTGCTAATAAATAAGATACCGTCATAAAAAGTAGTTCAAAAAACAATTAACAAACTACAGAAGTCGCACACTCTTGGGTCGTAATGAGAAGCACGCCAACAGAAATTTCAGACGTGGAGTATTATCGAAGGCTCTGTCCGCGACCGTTCAGAGCTGCAGGTAATCCGGGAGGAATGAAAAATTCAATTTGCACGAGTGTTTAGCACACTCATATTGAGGTGCTGGATGAGATAACTATTTTTTTTAATTGATATGACGACAGTTCGTGTTGCTGAGGGGGTTTCTTGCGCCGTTTCTTCTTCACAGCTACAACACGTTCCGAAGCGGTGATAGCAGTATCGATTCAAAAGATCTTGTAAAACACTATTTGAATAAAGAATATATATATATTTTTTTTATATTGAATGTGATAATGAACAAGTAAGTGCGTGGTGTCCTGTTGGTAACGAACCAGACGCGGTCGCCAACATTTTCACGGTGGTCGCGGATTCAAATCCCAGGGCATACCTCTGAATTTTCAGTCATGTGAGTATTGAAAGTCAATTACCACGCACTTAAACGGTGAAGGAAAACATCGTGAGGACCTGCATCTCGTTCCGATTTTGAAAATTTTCAACGGTTTATAAAATCCGCCAATCCGCACTAGGCCAGCGTGGCGGACAATATGGCCTAACCCTTTCCGATCGTACTCTCAATTGTAGAGGAGGCCCGAGCTAAAGCTAAAGCTCGGGCCTCCTATGTAAACAGTGGGACGTATTTGGATACAGATACAACGAATAAGAGGTAAGTGTAGTGAAGGTAAAAGTTTTGGCATGTGATGTAACCTGTACTAACGTCAACCGTGGCGCAGTTGAAAATGAGTGAAGTTGAAAGACGCGGTGGAAATATGAGTTTTGTGCATTCGGGTTAAAATAAGAAGAACTGGCGAATGATACATCCACGTAAAAGAATAAAGGAAAAGCCTTTTTCCCAGCAGAATAGGTTAACAAAAAGCAATAAGAAAGTATTTTATCAGCACATCTATTGGTTTTACATCGTGTGCAGTAGATGAGTATTAACGAGTGGCGACACATTCAGCAATTTAAATGTCGCGAGCACGATGCACGCGCGCTCGCGAGCTCACTGCGCTATCACCTGCTGATACTCTGTACTGCGCAGTATCCACACCATCCGCAATTAATTGCAATTCATTTTCAAGTTTATTTTTATGTTTTTTTATTGCATAGATCACATGATGTTAAATGAACACTGCCGCCCATCCACAACGTTGGACCATGAATGTGTTGCTGGCCCATCAAATTGGGAGGAGAGCGGGAAGGAAAAAGTATAGGAAGGGATATTGGGGCTCCGGCAATCTCACCCACCGAAAGAAACCCGACAGCCAAGCTGTCGCTTCACGACAATATCCTGCGAGATAGTGGTACCGTCCCGGACGTGTCTGTCCATTCATGCTGAGTCATGAATGACAACAGCGTGGCTGACACTTCAGAAGGATATAGATAGGTAGACGAAAAGTCTTTCAGTGGATATTATTTATAAATTATAACCTATAGGTTAATTACAGGTTAAGGTTTTAATAATAAACCAGAACTGAAACTAGGTACAAATTTAGAAAAAAAAAAAACCAAAGTGGTACCAAAAATAAAACGTCGATGTCTTTATTTTAATAATCTTTGAAAAAAAGAAATCGTTGCGACAATTACCTAGTTTTTTTTACATTTTTTTATATGTATCTTGGGTTATAAAAAATCATTGTTGTTAAGAAATAGTCATTAACGAAAGACTTACTATGTAGAGTCTTATGGTTTGGAATTCATAAAACTTCAACAATTTGTAAGTTTAGATTAATCGAATATTTAATGGAGTTTGAATTAAACTATTACAGTAAGCACAATATGTTCAACCATTCGGTTTTAAATTAATATCGTGTTAAAATTATTTTAATTTGCAGCAGCAATTTGTAAAGCAGCAGACCGGGCTCTGTGGCGTACCTTGGGAGAGGCCTATGTCCAGCACTGGACTGCAATGGGCTGATGATGATACATGGATAAACCTACACCCTTTTCCCAGAAGGGGTAGGGAGGGTTGCTACCAGGACACCAACGTTGCGCCTTGTCTGTGCCCATGATATGATAGGGGTGAGCCTAATTTATTTAGTATTTTGTAAATAAATAGTACCGCTTGTGTGGATGCACCTTTATGCATGTTACACGGTTTCGAACGATTAAGCGGGTATTAAAGCTAGGAATATTTATTAGGTGTGCAGTTTTACTGTTATATTTAAAAAGGAAGATGTTAAGTCTATATTATTATTTGGCTAATAAGGTTAGCTAGGTATCCGAGGGTATTTAAAGCCTTTGGATTATTTGACTAAACCGGGATTAACAAAGACTAAATAATCTTATTAGCAACTAGCGTGCGCCTGCAAACTTCGGCTGCGTGATTAACTATATTTGAAATGAATTTTCTATCCCGTCTCATCCCGTCCCGTTATATCCCGTCCGTCCTGTCATATTCTCACTCAAGGCATGTAATCCAGTCCCATCTCATGCCTTTAGGTGTAAAAAATTAACAAATATATCGGAAATCCTTCCTTATCCAACACTATTTTTTTCGGGATAAAAGTAGCCTAAGTGTTAATCCAGGGTGTCAGTTACCTCCATACCAAATTTCATCGAAATCCGATAGGCCGTTCTTGAGTTCATCGCACACAACCGCACAGACAAACAGACAAAAAATCTAAAAATAATTGTTTTGGGTTCTATTACATTAATACAGACCCCCTATATAAGTTTTTCTCATTTATCTTCCATGTACAGACAAAGAACGGTTACAAATTTATTAATAAGTATAGATTTACTGAGCCTTTTCCACCAGAATTGCATATCCCGTAATGTTAACACTATCGAATAACTATGAACTCATGATTTAAAAGTCTGTGACTGTAAATGTAGTTGCAATATTCCTTTAAAAACCTTTGAAATCAGACGTCATTCATCCTTTATTTAGTTAACCGCACCGTCAAATGCAGTTTCCTTTTCAAACAGTAATCATCGTTCAAAAACATCCTTATATTAAGAAATCTCGCATTTCTTTTTAATGACTCGAGTGTTCGTTGTTCGCGGTAATAGGTTGTATTGTTCAAACGAATTTAACCGTTTTGTTTTGTTTAACAAGTCATAATGAGGCGAAGAGTTAAGAGTTTCGTAGAGTTTAATAAAATATTTTTAATTTGGTGGTCTGCCTCGGTGGCGTAGTTGTACTACGGTACGATTATAAAGCTGTTGTCTCGGGTTCGAATCCCGAGTCGGGCAAAGTAATATTGGGTTTTTTATTCATTATCAGCCCGGAGTCAGAAATTTGTGCTCGACATGGGGATAGGCTTCCCCCTCATATGGTGGGACGGAACACTCAAGACGAAACGTGGGTGTCTTGGTAGCATTTCTAATTACTCCTTCTGGGAAAAAGGCGAGAGTTTATCTTTGTATGTTTCTATATCTATAAATATCATTTAAATAACGATAAGTCTAGTTTGATTTTCGGCTACAAAAAGTTCACTGCTAAACATTGACATTCCGCAAGGATTTCCATAACTAATTGTTATTATTCAAATTTACAACCTTTATATTATGTTTTCCACTCACTTAATTTATAAATTGTCGTCGGACGCTGCGCTGATCGGGACTTAATTTTATATTTTTATTTTCTTAAGTTGATGCAGCGTTGCTCTATTTCTCTTTTTTGACTGCTGTGTTCAATAAACTTTTCTTGTGTTTGTGCCTGTAATCCTTTTATTTTTTCGACTCGGCGACCCTATCGGACACTCAATTAAAATTTTTCGCACACTGCGTATGGTGATTTGTGATCCTATTTTTTACTATACTTAATCCACATTGAGGCGATTATTTTCCCTGCACAATCTATCGTAAGTTAATTATTATTCTCGAGTTTACAGTCGGTTAAGTCCTTCCCAATGGAATTAGCTTTTGAACTGCACTGAGAAAATTTAATGAATTATTCCGGGTTTCGTAGCCAATACTGTTCAGGATTAAAACAGGATGTAAATATACATATATAGAAATGTTTGATAATTCCATTTGGTAACGTGGTTCGTATCAGATACCTGAACAATGAAAATACTTTCAAATGAACAAAGGTTCACCAATCAGTATGAAGTCAGCAAACTAAAAGCCAAACCTCACATAATGGTGTGCGCTGATTAAATGGTTACTGCAACCTAATTCTGGTCTTTATTATTATTTCAACATAGTTTTAACCTGTTCGTAAGTGATATTGTACTCAGAGTTAGCGACAATCATTTTTATTATTCATCACCAAGCAACTCAAACAATTTCTTAACCCTACGTAACCTAACACTTAAGAAACCTCAGCTAGGTACAAAATGCCGCGATCCTAAGTTTCAAAATGGCGGCATTGTGTGCGTCATGTCCACGTCCGAGTACAAACGGAGAGATATTGCACATAGTCCATCACGTGTGAGTTATTGTTGGCGTCGGTGGTCGCAGGTCACCGCCTTCCATTTAACACGTGGCCGACGCATTCACTGAAGATTTCACATCACAGGACACTGCTGGAGTAGCTGCGGACTTGGGCACATTCGGTGTTATTTGTGAAGAATTTCCGGAATTGTTTTTTAATGTGAAAATTAAATTAAGAAGGTAAAAGAATATGTTGGATATAATTATTCTAATTAATTAATTTAATTATTTAGTATCGTTACCAAAATACGGGATAGGTACTACCGAGATGCTTTCCGCGAGTTCGAATGGCAAGGCACACCTCTATAACTTTTCAGAGTTATGTCAATTACCACACACTTACAGGTGAAGGAAAATATCGAAAGGAATTATGCCGTAGGTTTTGCAAGAATTTCTATGGTACGTTAAGTCAATCTGCATCAATGGCTGAATTGCTATGCAGTGAAACATATATTATATTATGCTTACTGCATGTAACTATTATCTTATATCTATGTATGTTCCGACCTATTCTCCTTACGTGTCAAAGACAACACGTGTAAGATACTTGGTAATGAAAGCGTAGGTGTGATGCCCTCATCCGAGAAGCTATTTTTAAGCGTTGTAATTAACATGTTCAGGAGCTTTAAAGAGGAAATTGTTTAATCCATTGAAAATATATACTGTGATCGAAATAGCTTGATGTTTATTATTAGTTAATCGAGAGATTTCATGTCTATCTGTTGTGGTTTGCTTAGTGGGTATGCTTATTTTATAATTTGTAGGATACAAAAAAAATCTAGATGCCAAGTATTTTTCGTTGTTTTAGTTGATTACAGTAAAATGATAAAAAAATGCCGTTTCCTAAACATATTTCCCGAGTATATAAGCGAGATTTTGGCTACGTTTGGACGAAAAACTAAGTATGAATGAAAGACTTTGGAGTGGCAACATTTGTAAATCCTGACCTAAACACTTCTAAAATAAGATTACCTCTGCTTTCACTAAAATGTAATTTGAATTCAAATAATTGTACATTTCATAACAATTTAATTTTATGACCTTTTCTAAGAACGAAATAATGTACCAAGACCATGTTTTTCGTGTCGGCCCCGTGGTCCATTTGGCGTGTGACAGGTGCGGCTCATTGTGCCGCTAACAAGATGTATCGCTGTATTTTGACACAATTGATCACGTTGACACGTATTTTTCTCATCACCAATTATAATAAAGTAGTTTTACCCGAGAGTTCACCCACGTGATCCTGAACGATGTAGTTTTTCTCCCTAAGTTTGTCTGTCGCTAGGACATTTAAATTGGCTTTGGACGGGCACTTGTTAGCCTCGTTCATAAGATTTTGTGTTGACAGAGAAGACAAGAATAACGTCTAGATAGTCTTGAATTATTTATGGAAATACGTATTCACTTTAATTGGCCGAACTGGTTGTAGGTCTCTATTGTGAGAGGTCGCCTGGGTAGGTACATTACTGTGGTAATGTCTATTTCTCCCGCCAAACAGCAGTGTAAATGCATTGTTGTGTTCCGGTTTGAAGGACTTGTAGCCAGAGTAACTACTGGACATATTGAGACTTAACATCTTATGCCTCAGGATGGTGAGCGCGGTGGAATGCCAAGCATTGCTTTGTAATTCATGGTGTTGTTTGGTTTTGCTACTGTCCATGAGCGGTCGTATCGCTTACCATTAGGCGAATGGTATGATCGTCTCGCTATTCATTGCAATAAAAAAAAAGTTAACCTGAACTCACCTAAACAATGAAACGCACAAATTTGTATTTCGGCGGAAACACTGAGTCATTAAAATCATTTTGTTTGAACCAATCCTTGATATAATATGTTAACATAAATTCCGCCACCGTTTGTTCAAATATTTCAACGTATAATGCAATCAAATCGCCAACACAGTCCAACTTTGAATCACCTCAAATATAAATTAATTAAAAAATGGCTAATCACATAACAAAAACCAAAAGTTCGGGGTTGGGCCTCATCAAATATTTTAATCCCATCAAATACTTTCTGATCCCTTTATCTCATTAATTAACTTTTTGGTTCCTTATTAAAGCTAAAACAGTTGGCTGTGCGCTCGTTAATATTGGCCTGGTTTATTAAAAAGGTAGGAATACAGCCTAAACAGTTAAATTATATTGGATTATTTTTGTTTATTTATACAGGGTATATCAAGACCGCGACCGAAAACGAAGCCAGGAGGTAGTATTAGTGATATCAAACACAATGCAAGTAAAAATTTTACAAAAAAAATCGTCATTTTTTTTTTGTTATTTTTTACATTTCGTCGTATTTCAGTGATTAAACATAGTTTTTCTATTATAATGACGTACATCGCTTAATTTTTAAACACGCTATGGTACGTAAGAGTTTAAATTACTATTTTTGCAAAAACTAGGAATTTACCCCTCAAAAACGATGATTTTTAAAAAATTGTAAAAAAAAACCGTCGCTTGTTTTGCAAAATTTTTAGTTGCATTGTATCTGTAGCCGCTAAAACTACCACCTGGCTTCGTTTTCGGTCGCGGTCTTGATATACCCTGTATATTTTAGAAAATTAAATTCATTTGGATATTACTTAAATGCTTATTTGTAAGTCATTTTCGTGATGATTTAGAGATTTTTTGTTTAGCTGTGTTTCGAATTGGTGACAGGTAATGTATGTTTTTTTATTGCTGTAAATGGTGAGACGAGCATGCCATTCGCCTGATGGTAAGCGATAGATGATGGTAATAGACAGTAGCAAAACCAAACAACACCATGAAATAAAGGCAATGCTTGGCATAAAAATGTTAAGTCTCATTATGTCCATTAGTTACTCTATATGTATTTAAATGTAAAGAATCTAGAATCTCGAGATAAAAGTCATATGGATAAATTATGTAACGTTATTTTAAACAAATAAAAGATGCATTACTTTTATAAGTTTACAAGATGTGATAACAGGTGGCGTTGTATAAACATGTTTTAAATCTATTCGATATTCAGCATGTTTATACTTTCGGTATGCATGTTTTTCTTACAATAAAATTAGAATACTTATATTTAAAATGAATTCACATTTTTGCTGTTTTAAAATTTTGTTTCAATAAACGTGTGAAAAATATCAATAGAGCGTAATTTCTTTATCTAGGATTTATTATGTTCATCACTAGATATCTGCAAATAAAATTACATACATAAACTCACGCCTTTATCCCTGAAGGGGTAGGCAGTAGCGCCATCAGGACACCCACATTTCGCCTTGTATGTTCCGTCCCACGATGTGACAGGGTCGAGCCTATCGCCATATCGAGCACAAGTTCCTGACTCCAGGCTGATTATGAATAGTAAAATCCGATATCATTTTACCCGACCCGAGATTCGAACTCGAGACATCTGCTTTGTAATCGTACCGTAGTAGAACTACGCCACCGAGGCAGTCTTAGAATATTGATTTATTTAAAATTGGTTATTTATTGAATGTATAAGTTCAACAAATAACTAGTTAACTAACCTAGTCTGCCAAAATTAATTAGATAATAAACGTCGGGGTTTTCAAACTACACCTAATTTCTCTGATATCACTATTTTAAAAACGAAAAAAAAGTATACTTATATTGTTCAAATTCTCCCGGTGCAATTAAGGGGAGCCTCTTATGGAGCTTTTAGTGAAAATCTTCCCTTTATAGCCGTGTAAATCTGCGTGTGTACTTAATGATGATGCGCATCATCGTAATGACTTAGTACATAAGGACTATTTTCGTGTATACTTTCATTTCGAAGTTATGGCCTCTACTTTTGTTTAGAAGGGCTCGAAATAAAATGCTTTGTGTTGTTCATATTTTTGATAGATCTTCTAAATGAAAGGTATTTTGTATAGAAATATATGAGGATAATTAGAGTCTACTATCTATCTATCTATCTATATCAGCCCATATACGTCCCACTGCAGGGCACGGGCCTACTCTACAATCGAGAGAATCGATTAGTTAGTGGTTAGTGGTTAGAGTCTACTGCTGGTAGGTATTTTCTTATATGTGAGCGGCCGCCTGGGTAGGTACTAACGCGAAGTCTATTTCTTCCGCCAAACAGCAGTGTAAATGCACTGTTGAGTTCTGGTTTAAAGGACATTGTAGCTAGAGTAACTACTAGACATAATGAGACTGAACATCTTATGTCTCAGGATGGCGAGCGCAGTGGAAAGCCAAGCATTACTTTGTAATTCATAGTGTTTGGTTTTGCTACTGTCCATGAGCGGCCGTATCGCTTATCAGGCGAATGCCATTCTCCTCTAGCCATTCAGGCAATAAAAATAATATTATAGTAGGGTTAGTTATAAAGATTTAGATCCATTTTTGTGGTAAAAATTTTTACAGCTTTAAAACAAATTTTAGGGATTAAATGCATTGCATACATCCAAACATATACTCACGCCTTTATCCCCGAAAGGGTAGTCAGAGGCGCCACTAGGACACCCACATTTCGCCTTGCATGTTCCGTTCCACAATGTAACTGTCCTCAGCTTTGTAACTGTACCGTAATACAACTACGCCACCGAGGCAATTAGCAAATGTATTACAGATTTCAGTTATTATCAACGTAATAAAATAACCCGGGAATCGTTGTATACATCACCGTGTTCTCACTTCGCGACATATAATGCATACAGAGGGCTTAACTAACCGAAATTAAACCACAATCTGCCAAAATATTCGTCATGCAAACTCACCGGAGGCGTGATCTTGAAGCTGGTCTCCGACGACGATGATGGTGTATGCACCTACTGATAGATAATACACCATATAGGAATTACACCTACACACACACACACACAAACACTGCTCCTACTAAACATACTACACATATATTAGTATTCACTTCGGTTTTTAATGCTTATACTAAAAATTATTGTTATTGTGTTAAATACGAATAATTAAAAATACACAAACTCTAGATATTTCACGATTAACCAACGAATTCAACTAATATTTAGCTCGGTGCGGCGGCGGAACGTATCATACGTTGAGAGACACACGAGACTTATTAACAATACACCTGTTAACCGGCAAACTGCATACTACCCTCAATTTTTTTTACTCTTTTTTGGAAAAGGCAAGTAAGTGTGCGAATTGAGTTTGTGGTGGCCCCAGCCTGTTGGTAAGGGGCCAGACGTGGCTGCTCCATGTTCACGGTGGTCATGGGTTCAAATCTAAGGGCACACCTCTGACTTGTGGGAGTCATGTGTGTATTGATAGTCAATCACAACGCACTATAACGGTGAAGGAAAACATCGTGCGGAAATCTGCATACCATAGCGATTTGTAAGAATAAGGCCTTTCCGGTCTCACAAACACCCAGACCCAAGACAAATTCTTGTGGGCCACACATTTATCTCGGTGCGGGGAGCGAACCCGCGGTCTCTCGTTTTATAGCCGGCGTCTAACCAACTGCGCCACGGAAGCTGGTATGTAATGTTTCATACTCAAAAGTTTTTGTATATCCAAAAAAAAACTCTTTTTAAGTTATTCATAAATACCTTTATATAAGATTTCTATGTAAGTCGCTTCACCTGACATTTTTTGAAAGAAAATGTTATGTAATTTGAAATTATAATTAAAGAGCCACTGAATATGAATTATATCTGCTATTTATAACTTTTATCGTAATCATTTGTATAATTTGCTTTTCTTTTGGCAGTTAAGATTACAACAGTAAGTGAAATAAGCATTTGGATAAACCTCAGTGGTTTTTAATGCATATACTAACAATAATTATTGTACCTTTGTTGTTAATAAATAAATGAAAAAAAAAAAAAAAAAAATATACATATTTCTTGAGTTATTTAGTGGGGGGAATAATATCACTTTATTTACCTTATAGCATAAATTTCATCAGATAGGTCCTTGATTTAGGCTTTTTAACATAATATCTTACAAACTCAAAAAAATGTGGTAATTATAGCATTTAATATTAATAAAATTGATTTGATTGATTGGAATTAAGGGTACACTTCCACAAATTTCATGTTAAATACACATTATGTATTATTATTATTTATTGGAAATGAAATTCATATTCATTCAATTTATTAATCGAATTCGCTTCCATTTAAATCTTCCAAATATAGTATTGTATTTATTATAATGTCAAATAATTTCATTTGAGTATTAGAATATGACAAACAGAAAGTATAATATTTAAAACAAAGCAAACGTTCTCAAAAGACCAAACTGAAAACCACAATGTCAAATAAAGTCAAATAAAACCGCAGAATAATGTTTTAATAATATATTTTTAGGAATGGCACATTTTAAAACTTAGCCTATATACAAACTACGGCCAATCTCAACCCAGCCTTGGGATTGGCTATATAAACATCTTATGTATTACTAATTACAATATATTAAATATTATATAAATCAATTTTGAAATGAACATCAGTCAATCATTGGTTGTCACATTACAGCTCACTTGTCCTCGGGCGCTTCTCTCTGCAAAATTAATATTAATTTTAGGCTTTTACATACATACATAAACTCACGTCTTTATCCCAGAAGGGGGAGGCAAGGTGCCACCAGGACACCCACATTTCGCCTGGTATGTTCCGTCCCATGATGTGATAGGGGGCGAGCCTATCGCCATATCGGGCACAAATTCCTGATTCCAGGCTGATAATGAATATATAAACCCAATATCACTTTTGCTGACCCCGGTTCGAACCCGAGACCTCAGCTTTGTAGTCGTACCGTAGTACAACAACGCCACCGAGGCAGCAGGCTTTTACTCGTTTCAATGTAGTGGGGAAAAGATAGTTTTATCGCGGAATCAATAAAATAACTTAGATATTTGCGAATTTTAAAAAGGATTTTCTTATTGTAAAAAAAAAGGACGGCGCTTGAACATTGAATCTTTTCAGTTAAAATTTTGTTGCTCATCGCATGTTTTATTTTGAAGTGAAGGGCATGTAAAAGCAAGCGAAGTGTCGGGAGGTCCAACCACAAGGTGGAGGGACAACAGGTCTATGTCCATCAGGTCTTTGTGGCGATCTATTGCGGAGGCGTATATTCCGCAGTGGACTTCCTGTGTCTGAAGGAAGAGAGAGAGAGAGAGAGAGAGAGAGAGAGAGAGAGAGAGAGAGAGAGAGAGAGAGAGAGAGTCTCCTCTGATAAATCTGATTACGTATAATCGATATTAAAGACTTACAGATAAGTCATGAAAATTATTTTATAAGGAGGATATTGTCAGTCTCCGTGGCGCAGTTGTTTAGGCGCCGCTTGTGTAACGAAAGGCCGAGGGTTCAATCCCCGCACTGAAACAAATTTTTGTGTGATCCACAGGTATTTGTTTCGGGTCTGTGCGTTTGTGAGACCGAAAAGTCTCTCGTAGTGTCTGATACCCACGACACAAGACTCGATCTTAGTGTGGGGTCAGGTCTATGTATGTGACTGTTGGGTGTATTATTATTGTTATATAAATTTATTGTACCATCATCTGCCAAATTTTTATCTTGGAGATCATGTCGTCATCAAGCATGGGCTTCGCTTCAGGTTTCTTGTTGAAGGGCAGCTCAATGGGACCCTCGCCACTCATAGAACTGAAAATATTTAAAAGAAAACTGTTAATTATTTAGGGCCTTCGGAGAATTATAAAGATATAAATATCATAATAAATACATTAAAAATTTAGTGCACTTATACTGTGTGTAAGTCAAGTCATCTATCTTCTATTGGCGTGTGGCGGATTATGGAAATACGTTATTACAAACTCCAAATAATACGACGATTGTGTAATCATAATTCCTGTATTCTTTTCCAACATCATGTTCATCAAAACAAGGGCTCTCTACAACATACAACTCGCATATTGAAATGCCTACAATGTTTCCTCTAGAACATTTACAGAGTAATCCCGACTCGGCCATCCTTCTTCTTCTTACAACGGCCAGTACCATCGTCATACTAGAATTAGGTTGCTTTCCGCATCGCTTATAAAAATCACCCCTTACAACATATAAAATTTGAAAAATATGTACTTAACTCATTGTTTGAATTATGTTTTTATAATATAAATAACAAGTATTATACTCGTAATATAATAGTATTAACACGTGAAAGGTATACATTTGAAGAGAGAAAAACTATTTTTGTTTTTTACAACAATGCACTCTTGCGCCAAAAGGTTCTAGAGGACCGAAATCAAGCTTTTATATCCTTAAGTTAATATTTTTCCAATAGAGCAAGAGTCGACATCTGTAGGAAAAAAAATTAATTCTCACAGCAGTGTGTCGGTAGCGGGGGAGTTGTCTGGCACTTCCACCTGAAAGATGGCGTTGAGATCGTCGTATTTGAGCTCCTGAGGTTTCACGCGTTCCTGTAAGTTTAGGATATGAAATATAGATGGCGCTATTTTAAATATCGGTATTAAAAGTGGATCGTTTTTTTGCATGCAAAATAAAAAAACGTGTATTAATTATAATTAAGATTTAGCGGTCTAATGTTTTTTTTTAGTTGGTTTATTTTGGAGGTGGTTTTTTTTTAAATAAATGTAGTGTGAATTTATGCTACCATATTACCATTGGTTTTCTACTGTCCATGAGCCGTCGTATCGTTTACCATCAGGCGAATGACATGCTCGTCTCGCCATTCATCGTGATAAAAAAATCTATTTTATGATTACTACTATCATTTACTTAAAAATTATAATTCATATTTCCTTACCATTTCAGCATTGGCAGCCATGCGACGGAGTATCCTGGTGAGGTACCAGTCCGGGGCGGCCGCTGGAGGCTTGCCTGACCGTTTTCCGTGGGCTGAAATCAATAACGAAGACAATTTTAATAACAAAATTATAATTTTGTGTCTATAGAGTTGATTCTAAAGGCTAATTTTATTTCTATCTAGTGTTAACGCGGTTGATAAAAGGGTCTGATTTCGTACTCGATTGTCGCCATTTCTCCAGGTCTCTTTCATACTTAATTGTAAGACTAGAGACTTTTAAATTATGGTGGAAACTTATGAACTATACTATACCGGGTATATCAAGACTGCGACCGAAAACGAAGCCAAGTGATAGTTTTAGTTGTTACAGACACAATGCATCTAACAATTATGCAAAAAAAGCGACTGATTTTTTTTATATATTTAAATATCATCATTTTTGAGTGGTCAATAACTAGTTCTTGCGAAAATAGTAATTCAAACCTTTGCGTGCGATTGCGTCTTTATAATAAAAAGGCACACATTATTATTTTAGGAAAACTATGTATGCGAAATTTTTAATTGTATTGTGTCTGAAGTCACTAATACTACCACCATCTGGCTTCGTTTTCAGTCGAAGTCTTGTTATACCCGATATTTATCAGTGATTAGCGATTAAGACTTCATTTGCATTAATATTTAGTTGCTGTAAAGTTAATCTATCCCATTTACGTATCTATCCTTTCACCTATAAAACTGTTATCCTATTACACTTGATTGACAGCCAAACTCAGAGAATCTTTGGAAGAACGTTCACTGTCTTTAACCCCAACATAATACATAAAAAACTAAATAGAAATTGAAACCATAAAACAATATGACATAAATTTTCGTCATATTATGTTTCAGGATGGCGAACGCTGTGGAATGCCAAGCATTGCTTTGTAATTCGTGGTGTTGGATTTTCCGGTCGTATCGCTTATCATCAGGCGAACGGCATGCTCATCTCGCCGCAATAAAAAGTATTAATATTCTTTATAAATATCAAATCGTCTGCCTCAAAATAATCTACAACAGACGTACCACCAGACACATGAAAAATGGATGACACGCATTACTTAAAGCTTAAATATTATCGCAAACGTCTATATTTGCTATCTGTGTGCCAAATGACAGTTCCCACACTATCGACAGATTATTACGTGACTTCATTATGGGATTTGAGATAATCGCGTGTCATTTTATTGAGCACGGGTTGGTATGACGTGTAAAGACTGCATTTGAGCGGAAGTGTGACGTCACAGTTTTTGTGTGATTGGTTTTGATAAAATTCTTACGCGAGGAAATGCATTTATAAGCTTTTAAATAATATAAATACACCCAACAGTCACATACATAGTCCTGACTCCAGACCAAGATGAATATTGTGTCGTAGGTATCAGGAACTACGAGATACTTTTCGGTCTCACAAACACCCAGACCCTAGACAAATATTTGTGGACCTCACAAACATTTGTCTCGGTGCGAGGATCGAACCACGGCCTCTCGTTTTACAGCCGGCGTCTAACCAACTGCACCACGGAGGCTGTCAATTACTTAGTTTACTTTAACATGGTGTACTGCTGCTCGCTTTATTATTTTTGAATTTGATTATGATTTTTTGCAAGGTGCAGATAAATTGGGACACGCTTTTGCCGTCAGAAGATTCTTAATTTTCCATTTCATTCTCTGAATTATTGGCAATATATTTTTATTTACGTTTTGCGTAATGTAATCTTAATGTGACAAAAAAATCTGATTTATGCTCACAAATGGTTACAAATCATCCAATTTGTTAATGGACGGTTCATACGCGACGAAACACACTCGCTAATGCCTTTTGTTTTTAATAAAACCTCCGAATTCATAACGTTAATCGAGCGTGTTTCCAGCTCGCCGCCATTTTTAATAAAAGTCACGTCTGCAATTACTGTCATTAAGGCAGACTGACATTAGCGCATTAAATTGTCGCAGGTGATGATTAAACTGTATTTTGGATTAATTTCGGTAACTGGATTACAGATGGCGCCAATTTTAATAATTTTAGCATGAGGTTATTGGCCTCAACGCCTATTAAAGCTCTTTGTGTATAGTTTTGTCACTTGCATAAATTCTTGTAATTTATTATGTCAAATAAATACCTACACTGAAAATTTTAATAGAATCATTAATCAAAAATTTTTGAAAAATCTCAGGGCGTCTTCCAGTCCTACTACACTTAGAGCCGAAAAAAAATATTGTGGATTACATAAACATTATGGTTTCTTAGATTTACTCAAATGTTACACATCGTTTTTTTATGAAAGAGTTTCTATTCAACACAGAAACATTGTTTTAATGGGAGAATCGAAGTCGGAGTGGAGTCTACTTTCACGCTTGTTCGTTCATAGGTACTAATTATGTATTATCTATTAGTATGATCAATAATTAATAAGTGGTGGAGACATGACAATATACAATTAAAACACGATCGCTACGAGTCAAAAATACAAATTACCAACTAAATGAGAAAATAATCACACAGTAAACTATAAAGTAAAATAGTAAACGGAAATATCGTTCGATACAATTACATGTTTTTTTTTCATTCATAACTTCATATAAGTCCAATCCTTTTGAATGACAATTCTTGAGTTGATTATTATTATAAATAAAAAACCTCGTGAACTAATACGTGACTTTTGGTAGAATAATGCGTAGAAATTGAGTGACATAAGATCACTGGTTTATTGCACAATATGCCATAAGCCGTGGGATTAAAATGGAACCAATATAAACGATAATGGCCAATGGCAAACGCGATACGGGGGGACTTTACTACTGTGGGAACGGACGCACCTCTTTAACTTCTAGATACGCTGTGCTATGAACATTATCACTATTAAACGGCACTTCGTACTACAGTTTTTCATGTTAAAAAGGTTTGAATCTTTGACATTTCGTATACATTTGTCAGGGTATCTAAAACTGATGCCCGATGGAGCCGTGGCCGGGCAAGCCGTCGGCAAGGCCACGGGGACGTGCTGGCGGGTTTCACTTGCCGGCGACTTGTTAAGTAAAATAAATATTAGCATTCTACATGGCTATCACAACTGAATTGATACTCTGCAGCAATTGCCGGCGTGGTGTTGCCACCGGCATACCCGCGCGTAATAAATTCACCGGCTGTGCCGCCGGCATAGTGTGTAGGAGGCATAATATGATATTATCACTATTAACAAAAGTAACTATTTAATAATACACAATAATACGATAATTAAACATAAATATGTATAATATCAACATTTTTTGTACGATTAATAATTATAATATGGGACATATTTTATGGTACATTTTATACAGTGAAATATGGACAACTTAGCTGTGATCCGACGACATAATCAAGAGCCGGCACGAACCTTGTTCTCCAATCTACTAACCTAATCGAGGTGTAATGAAATTTAAATTTAATTATGCCTTCTTACCTCCCCAACACGAGTGGCCGTAGCTGAGACACGATCCTGTAATCAAATGAAACAACATCGTTATTACAAAGGCAACTTGGTTCTCTATAGTTTTTCAATTTTTCATTAGGAAGTATTTTTTCGGATATATATTTTGATATCATTTACATTATTTGTGATAGATTTCTCAATCGTCAGACTAGTCATATAGTAAGTGAATATAAAAAATATAAAAAATCAATAAATAGGATAATAGTATCAAAATGGCTTCATTGACATCAGTTCACGTCTATTCCTGAACGTAAATAATCCTACTTAATATATTTCTACGATGACTTGTTGCAAGCGGCCTGAAGTCTCTCTTACGTTTGATACATCTTCTCTCCAATTTGCAAATAATGCTTCGTCACATGACTAGGAACTAAACTTACAAACTGTAATCCATTTATGAAGCAAGTCAATTCTTATAGTGGATTACACGGGATGGTCACTAAACATTGATAGACAGGACGTGTGTCGCGGGACATCTTTAAGGACAACAGGGCCGGACTTGCACTTCATAATGCAGAGGGGGGAAAATTAATAATATGAAAATAAAAGGATGATTTTTGAGGTTCAATTGTTTGTTGATTAAAAAGTAAAATATGATGTTGGTTTTAATTTGTCTAAATATTTTTATGTTAAACTTTTGATTCTTGTAATTGTGAAAGTAATCTAAATCATAAAATTTACGAAATTTACAATATTATCGTGTTTTTACTATAAGTAGTGATAGTTTTTTTTTTCTTGGACTCCGTTAAATGAAAAAGTCGAAGCATATAAAAATTAATGTCAGTTTGTTGAATCTAAACTTAATCTTAGGTATTTCATCTTAGTTACTGCTGCTAATCACACTAGCCTCCGATCATGCAACAACACATCTAACATTGAAAACCGCAGCCAATAACTATCACACTAACATACACTTCTAGAAATACAATGTGTACAGTGGGTCACGACCCCAACCTTTCTAAAATCCGTCCCACTTAAGGTGTAAGTGGGCGAGATACGCAGCTTCCATAAACATTCCATCAGATGCATTAGCCGGAGTGTCCGTCTAATGGGATCATACAGCGTTGCACCTTGATCTAATAAACTCAAGTCGACTGACCTGATGTGTCGCTGTTAAAACGTGTTAGCTTTAGTGCTGTTCTATATTGTTATCTTTAAAAACACTACTAATAAATACCATACCAACACAGACCTCTAGAAATACAAATGAGGGGCTCACGACCCCAACAACTTTGTAGAATCCGTCCCATCCATAAGTACAGTTATCTTTAAAAACAATACTAATATATATCATCCTAATATTGACTTGTAGAAGTTCAATTAAGGGGGTCAAGACCCCCCACCACCTTGTAGAATCCGCCCCACATAACGTGTAAGTAGGCGAGATACGCAGCTTCCATAAACATTCCATCAGGTGCATTAGCCGGAGTGTCCGTCTAATGCGATCATACAGCGTTGCACCTTGATCTTATAAACTCAAGTAGAATGACCTGATGCGTTTTAAACGTACGTGTTAGCTTTAGTGCTGTTTTATATAGTTATCTTAGTTGAAAAGCCTTGTCGAAACTGTATTTTAGGGCACAAAGAAGAGCATGGCTGTTTCTGACCAATAGATTGATGGAAATCGTTTTAGGACTAACAAGTGATGTTTAGTATATTGTGTACTACTAAGCCTTTATAATTAAATAATTTGAATAAATAAATACATTTAAAAATTACACATTGAGTGCCCTTTCATTTTCGTCTCATATCCATCCCATGGAAGATTGCCTTGAGCGATACGGCCGCCATTTTTACTCAGATGCAATATTTTATTTAATTGTTGATTCATTGGTGTAAAAAATACTAAAATATATAAATAGTCGAGATTCCACATTGCAAAAGTCCTGTGTCGTGGGTATTAAAACTAGCACCAAGATCGAAAATGCGGCTTTTCTTGTCACAGTCGGCATGTTAACCATCTGCCCCAAGGAGACTACCATTAATTCAAATACAATAACTCATTTTATTTGTACCAAAACGATTTTTATGCAAATCATTCAACTTCAAGCAGATTAAATACCGTGTTTCACCGATCTTACAAAAAAATATTCACACCACATATCTAACATTCCTAATCATAGTAAAATTAAATTTGAAGTTAATTTGCCCCATTTATGATTCACATATTACAGCGCTTCGGAAATTTCTCTATTTATTAATAGGTCAACCAAACGAAATACCAAAAACCCTCGTCAATGTCCATATAAAATTAAATGGTACAATTTAGAACAATTGCCAATTAGGTTTCGGTATTGTAGGAATATCTAACAATCATATCGCGGTTATATTTTCGAATCTTAGGTAGAGAAGGAGCCTTCTATGCAACCATTTTTTTTTACTTTCATGATTAGGGAAAATTGAATATCACTACTGCCCCTACCCTAAATATATGCATTGTCCCTCCATTCATACATACATACATAAACTCACGCCTTTTTCCCAGAAGCTGTAGGCAGAGGTGGCACTTGGAAACCCATGTTTCGGTTTGTGCGTTCCGTCCCACGATGTATTAGGGGGCGAGCCCATCGCCATATCAGGTACTAATTCCTAATTCCGGGTTGATAATGAATAGAAAAATCCAATATCACTGCCCGACCGGGTTTCGAACCCGAGACATCAGCTTCGTAATCGTACCGTAGTACGCACGCTACTGAGGCAGGCCATCCATTCATTTAAATATAATATATTGATATATCAAGACTTTTCTTGTGTGGTTATAAGAAATTATAAGAGAAACCATAAACAAAGCTGTCGTTGGATATTTTTGATAGACTGTGCCGCCCTCACACCCGCCACTGGAACTCCTGTAAGCCAGGATCAACAGTGCCACACATTTTAATGACGCATTAAAGCTCAGCGAGTCTCCGGGAATGTCGAACTTGTCGTTGGCTATAACAATAACTCAGACAAAACTGTAAAAGGCACTGCTAACATCTACAAAAACAACCTAATCGAAATGTTCACCATCGTAAAGAACAATCAGATCGATAAAAACAGACACCCGGAGTTAACAGCCAGTATTGTTAAACAGGTGGAAAATAAATCTGTGCCGGTGCATAAAGATTTCCCAAAGGGCCTATAACGCGTGTCTCCTTTGTGTTAACATGGAGTTATTGGAATAACTCTTTATGACTGAATGGACTTGTGGAAGCATTATTAAATGCTCATTCATTTGTTTGTTTTAGCCTTTGTGGCTTTGGGTAGACGCCGGCTGTAAAACGAGAGAACGCGGGTTCGATCCCCGCACCGAGAGAAATGTTTGTGCGGCCCACAAATATAGTTTTCTTTCGGGTCTGGGTGTTTGTGAGACTTGAAAGTCTCTCGTAGTTTTGATACCTGCGACACAAGACTTAATTTATCTTCATGTGGGGTCGCGACTATTTGTGTGACAGTCGGTGTATTTATTTATTTATTTATTGAAGCTTAAGGCGATTTTAAAATGTTGAGAATGCTGCACCTGATGTTAAGTGCAGTGTCGACCGATTAGAACACGGAGTGGCGAAAGTATTGCAATGTGAAATATCCATCTGTTCAATTGATTCTTCACGCTACTTTATGTACTGACACGACAATTCAAACAGAATTGTAAATTGAAGTAACATTATGACGCCCGAATACTCAATCGTCACCATATTATGTTGTGCATAGCTACGTAAATCCCGCTTAAATGTACTGACAAAGTGGGACGTGTGTAGTTAAGTGCAACTTGATATTTGAATGGCGTTTGAGTATTTGGGCGTGAATCTGGTGGCGTGGGTCAGATTTTCATCCACAAGTTTGACCGGTTGTCAAGAGACAAGCTAGAGTTACTAACTGACTCGCCGAGCTCCAAAGATTGGTGCCAATTGGGTATCTGACTCATTTTTTTTTATTAAATTCATTAAATAGTATCCATATCCAAAATCTAACAAACAAAGAATTTTGTAAATCCATTCAGAATTTTAAAAAGTTAGAAACGTTTTTAATTTTGTAGTGGGGGTAAAAGAAAAGGCATGCAATACAAAATTAGTGACGTCACTATTCTTAATAGTGCACTATAGTGTGCGGGTGCGAAAGAGACAGTAGGATGTCCCCACTACGTCCCCACTCTTTCATTTAAAATACGAATATTTGCCTCATGTTACAAGCTACTTTATCACAGTTTTCACAAAAATGTTTTGTTTTAATGGCACTTCTGTTTGTCTGCAAAATAATACAAAAATTCGATGATAGTCAAATACCCAATTTGCGTGCTGTTGATCATGGCTGACAGGAGAAGCAGTGGTGGATATGTAGGCGGCAAAGTCTGTAGACGACCTGCCTAAAGCTGCAGAGACTGGATGCAGATTCTTTTCTACAGCCTATGAATATTGGATGGGGCGTCGGTTTACTGTAAGACAGTACCACAAAACCTAGAGGTAATGTAAAATACGATTCAGATGTCACACTCGTTGACATTTGTATTATGCAAATGCTCTGGACTCAACAATGCAATGTCAAGTATAAGTTCCTGAATAAGGAGATGAATCTAAGAGCAACACGTGACTTGGGTGATTGTCGGAACATTCATAGTGTTCCCGCCATCTGAGGTTGTTTTGATTTATGTTTCCTTTTGTTGGGTAGACGCCGGCTGTGAAACGAGAGGCCGCGGGTTCGATCCCCGCACCGAGCAAACATGCTTCTTCCAAAGTTCTCCACCAAAATACTATGAAAATGATCTGTATTTAGCCATCTCCTACAACCTAGTAATTATCTATTAACTAGGTCGTTAATTAATAAGTAATAAAATTCATTTTATTTTAAGAAATTCCGAAAATGTTGATATCAAAATATAAATTGACATTTAAATGCTTTGTAAATCAGGTAAACATTAACAAAGTCTTCGTGAATTGTTCCTTCAAAAGTAATTATAATTCTATTTGGAAGTTTAAGGTTCCAAATAACTTGATGTATTTGTCTTAATGTTCTGAATTTTACTTAGATTAATTCATTTGCTTTGTGACTTTAGTGTTACAATGGCTTTAAAAGTTCTGGTAAGTAGCGTTCCTTTCTGTATCAGCCCATTAACGTTCCACTGCGGGGCATCGGCCCCTTCTACAATCGAATATAGTCCACCACGCTGGCCTAGTGCGGGTTGGCGGACTTTACATACCGTAGATTTTTTTACAAATCGCTACGGTATGCAAGTTTCCTCACGATGTTTTCTTCACCGTTATAGTGCCTGGTGATTGACTATCAATACACATAACTCCGAAAAGTCAGAGGTGTGCCCTGAGATGTGAACCCTGACCACCGTGAACATGTTGGCAGTCGCGTCTGGTCCGTCATCAACAGCCCACCACGCATGCTTCTTTAAGTTTAAAAAATGATCTAAGAATATGGTTAGCATATCCTCATTTTATGTAGGTTTATGTGCGGTATTTAGAGTATTAATCGCTTCGATTAATCGACTCTTTTTAAGCTAAAACTACTTATCAATATATTATCTTAACACAGAAAGGCGAAATGTGGGTGTCCTGGTGGCGCCTCTGCCTACCCCTTCGGGGATAAAGGCGTGAGTTTATGTAAGTATGTATGTATGTAACACAGAAAATATATTACATTTTTTTAATTTTGACTTAAATGCATTAAATTAATTTACGAATTCAACGTTATCTTTGTAATTTTAATGAATTATTGTCTTGTTTTGTTATCTTTGTAATGTTTATATAGGTTTTTGTTTATTTTTGTAGGTAGGTACTAACTACACTTTGTGTTATCATAATTTACAAATAATATAGTGGGTTCATACGTCTTCATTATCTATAGTTCCATTCGAAATAATATTCAGTCCCTTGGTACTAAATACCCCGGACAGTTAAAAAGTGTAAATATAAATTTCCAAAATAATTTAATATCGTAAAATCGTTTTTATCGAGGCAAACATTCTGTGATAGACAAATGCATATTTCCAGACTGGGTGATGTAGGACCAAAAATTCCTTTGGAGATTTGGGCAAAAGTCCTCCAGTTTAAGGATTGCTTTAAACGGAATTATAAACCAAATGGTTTTTTATATGAAATCTCATTTATCTACCCGTTTTGTGTAAAATATGTAGTACGAAATCATAGTACTGCCTCGGTGGCGTAGTTTTACTACGGTACGGTTACAAATCTGAGTTCTCAGGTTCGAATCCCGGGTCGGATAAAGTGATATTGGATTTTTCTATTCATTATCAGCCCAGAGTCAAGAATTTGTGCCCGATATGGCGATAGGCTCGCCCCCTATTACACCGTGGGAAATGTGGGTGTCCTAGTAGCACCTCTGCCTGTCCCTTCTGGGAAAAAGGCGTGAGTTTATGTATGTATGTAAATCATCATAAAATTCCATGAGGTCATCGTATTATCTACTAACACAACATACAATTATAAAACATTCATCGCGTTTCAAACTAATTACTACCAACGTAAGCGTTAACTACATTCTAAGAATAAAAAAAAATATTCAGTGAAATGTGCATTGGAATAAATTTGTATGCGAACGCATGCACGGAATATGCCCATAG
This sequence comes from Deilephila elpenor, assembly GCA_949752805.1. Classification (NCBI taxonomy): domain Eukaryota; kingdom Metazoa; phylum Arthropoda; class Insecta; order Lepidoptera; family Sphingidae; genus Deilephila; species Deilephila elpenor. The sequence continues at coordinate 12,218,091 of OX457106.1, read as the reverse complement.
CGTGTTCCCTTTGAAAATGATAATTCATACGACCATTTAGCTCTGAGAACTGGCGGTGTAGAGTACACACGTAACAGAGGCAGCTTTGTCGTCACGTATTGAGCTAGTATACTGACATTCAAAGAGTTTAGATAATTCCATCATTTTCAAAATTATTAATAGAGCTTTTACATTATTGTTGTCTGGTCCGTATACGATCTCAACTGACACCATGCATTAAATATATCTTTATTTTAATAGTACCGTAACTGCAAATGTTGAATTCTTTGCTTAAAGTAAGGCTGAAGTTGTGGAATTACTCAACGTTTTTAAGTTTATAATGTTTCAGTATTAATTAACACTACGATAGAAGACGGCTGACACAATTATGCCGGGTTGATTTGTAGATTTTTTTATTATATACGGCAAAGTGACGGCATTCTGTATCTCTCTGTGTCAGCCTATATACGTCCCACTGCAGGGCACGGGCCTCCTCTACAATCGAGAGTCCGAATGAGAGGGCTTAGGCCGCCAGTATTGCTGATAGTAATTGTAGCATTGGTCCGATCGTGTCGCCTGATTTTATGGTCGAGACAGCGCATCCAGTTATGTTTGTAAAACACTACTGACCCTGCACCTGAAGGTAAATATCTTGCTCTAAATTTTTAGTATCGACTGGCACTACGATCCGTGACTACCTACATTGTACCGGTTAGTTAATGCCTTGTTTTAAGCTTACTAAAATGCTTAAAGCAATTTCCTCTCGCCAATGGGTCCCAGCCCGACCACAATATCCGCAAGGGACGCTCCTATTACCGACCTAATACTTTTGGCCACTCTTAGGACACCAGAAAAAAAACAATAAAACTGTCCCCTCTTTAAAGCACAGTATAGTGCTACATGCCTTCAACCAGAGGCAAACATGTTGATTGGATATCAACATGACACTAGTAGCCCTAGGCGAGTTCTATACCTTGTATTCTTTGGCCCTCTTTGTGGAGATGAAAATTCAATTCAGTGGGCCACTGCTAGGTTTTATAGTATACGACAGCTTTCCGACTGGATAGATATCCGATCCGCATATCCAGACATTCTGATCTAAAGGTGCAGTCTAATTCTACAGGTGCATCGCCTAAATAACATCTATTGCGCATGCCACCGACGTACCTCCGCGTTGACTGCGCCACCCGTTCACCTTCTCAATTATCGAGGTCTTGCTGCCTCTACTGTTAATTCTCTGCTCTGTGGATAAAGAATAAATACATAAATAGACCCAACAGTCACAGGCCCCAAGAGTGAAAATATTATCTTGAGTATCAGACTACGAGACTTGATCTGACAACAGCCGAAACAAATGACTGTGCAATAATCATTCTGTCAGTGCAGAGATCGAAGCCGCTGCTTCTCGTTTCAGTCGGCTCTCAACCAATTGCGCCACGGAGGTAAAACATGAGACGATTTAATCTAAGAGTTTAATACTTATTAGTATGACAAACCCCGCTGTGATAACGTCTTGATGCGCGGCTCCACGCAGTTTTATAGCTCTTTAAACTCTTTTAAAAGCCATTGATAATATTTGTATTAACGTGCTTAAATTGTTTCGTTTAAAGTATTGAATTGTGTAAGTAGAATTTGTAGCTAGAAGCGGTGCTAATAAATGTATTAAATGGTAAAATTGCTTATTTACAAGAGCCTAGATTTAAAATGTAGTTAATTCGTTATTTAAAATTCAATAAAAAAGTATAAATGGAACTGCAAAAGCTTTTCTAAGGTATGAATAAAGTATGTCCTTTCTAAATAAAATTTTTGAGGCCTGTCTTCAAAATGCGTGTTGTCGTATCTTGTGATCTTTTATAAATGTGATTAATCCCCTACATCGGAGTGGTGGTGCACAGTTTCAATGTGTAGGTACCCCATAAGGTTTGTTAATTAATTATTTTATGGCTCCCAACCATTCAATTAATTTATTATTCAATCCCGAGCAAAGTTATGTCAAACTGAAAACTTCCTACCTGTCGTCCGTTTCTGTCTTTTATTGACCTTAGAATCCCTTATTTCTGAACTCACTATTAATATAAGATACAATATAAAGGCTATAATAAAAATACTACGTCGCGACTTAGTTGTACTACGGTACGATTACAAAGCTGAGTTCTGGGGTTCGAATCGCGGGTTGGGCAAAGTGATATTGGATTTTCTATTCATTATCAGCCCGGAGTCAGGAATTTGTGCCCAATATGGCGACAGGCTCGCCCTCTATAACATCGTGGGACGGAACACACAAGGCGAAATGTGGGTGTCCTGGTAGCACCTTTGCCTACCCCTTCTAGGAAAAGGCGTGAACTTATTTATGTATGTGCGAGTTCTAACGGCAACTTAATTAAGTACAATATTAATTTAAAAAACACGTAACAAATTAATCTACGCGATGTCGTGCCGACCTACCACAACGAAGCATGTCGATTGCTAACGCTCTGTTGCTCGGAAGGTTTACAACGTTTTTACTTTTACATGTGGCGGATTGAAGGGGAGGTAGGGGTTTTAAGTCCCGGCCTTTGGCTTTAGGGGATCAGTAGGGGTATAAATATTGGGGTAATACCGTACTGTAACAGGTTTAGATAATTTTTAATCAAATGAAGATGAAGAAATATTATGAGCGTTTTCAATGAAATATGTTTCTTCAGTAAAACAGTGTGAAAAACTTTGTAATAAACATACGCAATTATTTCGCATATACCCTTTTAACATTGCAATTTAGACTAACATTCTCAGTATGTATAGGTATCCGCAGAGTGGTAGGCAGGGGTGCCAATATAATCCCAGCCCCCAAACCCCACAGCTGTCATTTATGCGCAGGATATTACAAGTAACAGATGCCAAACTGATTTCCGTAATATCTTAATTTACATTGCAAATACATCAGTTTGATAGTAGTTCCACCGCCCACATTTCTGACTCCGTGGCTGACTTTTACTATGAATTCACTGCATTAAACACGATATCACGTGACGTCATACGCGCTTGTAAAATCCACGAATTGTTTGCATATGAATAAAAATGTAGTTTATTGTATATTTACGGTAATACCTATGTGGGTGGTAATGTTATAAGGGTCGTAGCTTGCCTTAAGGGTGTTAGAAAATACATCGGTAAATAAATACTCCCGGATTGAATTAAGCTCAAAACCATACCTTTTAGTTGTCTCTATAATAGTAATAATTTACCCAACAGTCGCGTACATAGTCCTGACCTCACATTAATCTTAGTCTTGTGTCGTAGGTATCAGAAACTACGAGACACTTCTTGATATACTCTATAACAAAGGAATTGTTGACCGTTTATATATCATTCTAGTGATCAGATGGGTTATTAGTAACTTAAGATCACGCTTGTGTCCATGATTGAATGCGCAGAGAAGACCCATTGTTCGTCGAGATTATTTTCGTCGCAAGATATAATAGACAACGAGCATTTTGCCACATATGGCACGAATTCAAAATCCGTGAAAAACATTAAGATAAAGCAGCAGTAAATTTTCTTATCATTTTGCATTATTTTAAAGTTGATTAGAATTACTTGTATTGGTGGCATTTTCGTGACTAAGATTTTTTTTTTACTGCAATGAATAGCGAGACGAGCATGCCATTTGCCTGATGGTAAGCAATACGACCGCTCATGGACAGTAGCAAAACCAAACAACACCATGAATTCCAAAGTAATGTTTGGCATTCCACTGCGCTCGCCATCCTGAGACATAAGATGTTAAGTCTCAATATGTCCAGTAGATACTCTAATTGACTATTAAAAGAGGTCGCTGATACCAAGATCACTATTATATAGGTTATACTATCCAGACTTCGGCCGAAAACGAAGCCAGTTTATAGTATTAGTATTATTGACTTCAGACACAATGCAATTAAAAATTTCACAAAAAAATTGTAAATAATTGTTTTGTATTTTTTATACTTATCGTCGTATTTGGTTGACAAATATATAGTTGCCAATTTTTATTGGGATCAATAATAATTGTTTCGGGGCTGGCTATAGCGAGACCAAAAATTAGCGCGTAGTTTCTGACATCGACAATATATCTTGCATCTTACGGGATCGGTATTACGTATAACTTAGGGCTTATTACTAATATTATTGTAGTAATAAATACATGTAGCATTCTTACGATAAGTACCAAGGTTTTACCTAGATATAACGCCAAGATATTGATTTGCGACTGCCGTTCTAAGTTATTAGAACAGTGAAATTATCATAAATGCGTAGAATTACCTTGATTCTGTTTAGTTTTCGCTAACTTAGGAACCGAATAATCAAAGCAGTCGTATTTATATTTTATAGTCTCGAATTGGTAACAATTAACCGAATCACCTGATTTGTCTTATAATGTGACTACCCCAGACTCGAAACACATACCTGTAGATCACACAAATATTTGTTTCGGTGCGGAATTCGAACCCGCGGCCTCTCGTTTCACAGCCGGCGTCTAACCAACTAGCCACGGAGGCTGTCAAATAGTTGCTTAAATTCTTTTAGGTAAAGAATTAGTTATTAAAGTTAGAAGGAAAAAGATACCATGCCAATCGCGCTATCTCTTGTCCATTCATGGCAAAATCGGGCTATTTCATGACAATTATATTTAGTCCCATATCTAATTTGATTGAAACCTCGGGTTTACGAGTAGGCATGTTATACGAGACATTAAAATGTCCGTAATATGTTGGACAAATATCGTAGGAGTTTACGATATGTAACATCGAGTCAATTAATTTAATAGTATTAGGATTTCTGAGACATTTATTGTGTATTTTTGCAGTATGAGCGAAATTGTATGATGTTTACTGAAATGACGCGATGTTTTATTGAAATGACGTGGGTTCTCATTCAATATAAGTAGGGTATTTTTGGTATCAAATATTTTAAGGTGACTGATTTATCTCTCGTAAAAGCCTTACTGTACTAAGTCCTGACTATAAAATGAATGATTAGTACCGGCTAGGGTTAACCATATGTCTACAAATCGTCGTATGGTAAAGGTTCCAATATGGCGTTTTATTTTATGACGATTCGTTTAGCTTCATTTCATAAAATATTCCCTTCTCTCAATAAAGTGTGTAGTTATATGTATTTTTCCAATTGGTTCTTTATTGAGTCCTTCTATTTTTAAGTGTTCCACATAAATTTAATTAATTTTTATTATTATTTTATTTTCTTTATTTGAGAAAAAACATTATTGAAATGAAAATGAAAATGAAATGAAAATAATTTATTGAATCCATTAAAATGTTCAACATTGTTTAGATTCAGTCATTTTTTGAACTACCACCCGGTTCGGAAAGCGGTTTTCACTAGAGAAGAACGGGCAAGAAACTCTAGTGTTGCTCTTTTCAAAACCAGTTTACAATGTATGATTATTACAAAAATTACAAGTTGGTTTAAATCAGAGCAGTTCATTAATAACTTGTTATGATTTGCAAGTAGGATATAGTTGAATACGAATAAGTTTACTTTATATTTAATATGGCTGAGAGAAACGAAACGAAGTAACCCATAACGAAGAATCAGTATACTCTGTTTTGCCAACGCAATAAATAATTATAAAAGCGTTAAGTAATCTATTTATCAATTACAAAGTAAGCAAATCGGACAGACCAGTCCACACAAGCAGCACCCGTTCACGAGTATGACGCATGTGCCAGCCATCGGCCTCCTCAACCATGCTACAGGGAAGTGACCGACCCGGCACACGACGCCACCGCAAGCACAGACTTTTAAGGGAGCATGACTTATCCAATCGCTTACAAAGCAAAACAAAATAGTTTAAGTTACTTAATATAAATGAAATTATACAGAGCACACTAATACCTCCGCTCCAAGATACTATATATTTAATTAATTTTATACTATACTATTCCCAAGCCTTATTATCATCTAGATATTCTGAAATTTTATAATAAGCTTTATTGCATAATTTTTGCTTGATAGTAGCTTTGAATTTTTCAATACTTAAGGCTTTAATATGAGTGGGAACTTTGTTATAAAAGTGTATACAGTAACCCTTAAAAGACTTGCTGATCCTGTGGAGTCTGGTCTTATGAGTAGCTAAATTGTTCTTATTTCTAGTATTTTTATTGTGAATATCGCTAATCTTTCGAAAGTTTTCTTTATTTTGATGGACATACATTAAATTTTCAAAAATATATTGTGATGCCACTGTCATTATATTTATTTCTTTAAATTTTTCTCTAAGAGAATATCTGGACCCTAGCGAATAAATTGGTCTTATAGCTCGCTTTTGGAGAACAAAGATGGTATTAATGTCAGCAGCACCACCCCACAGTAAAATTCCATAACTCATCAGACTATGAAAGTAGGCAAAATATACCAATCAAGCTGTATCAATATCAGTCAATTGACGTATCCTACCCACCGCGTAGACTGCGGCGCTCAGCTTTTTAGCTAAAGCGACTATATGAGGACCCCATTGAAGTTTGGGATCTAATGTGATTCCCAAGAACTTAGTTGTATTCACAAGGCTCAACTCATCCCCATTCAAAAGAATGTTAGCGTTAACTTTTTTGACATTAGGAGTCACAAACCGTACACATTTAGTTTTCTGACTATTTAGTAACAAGTTGTTAACGCTAAACCAATGTACGATTTTTGTGAGGGTGTGGTTTACATCGTCAATAATGGGTTGATGTCGATTCAGTTTAAATAATAAAGAAGTATCATCTGCAAACAACACGACCTCACAGTTGTCCCTTATAAAAAAAGGTAAGTCATTAATGTAGATTAAAAAGAGGAAGGGTCCAAGAATCGAGCCCTGCGGAACTCCCATAGTAACAACAGACCCAGGAGATCTTTTTCCGTTGACATCTACACTTTGGACCCTATTACTTAAATACGACTTGCATAAATCAAGCGCAACGCCAATTACACCGTAGTGGCTTAATTTCCTGATAAGAATTTCATGGTGAACACAATCAAATGCTTTGGATAAATCACAGAACACACCTAAAGCGTCCTGTGAATTCTCCCAAGCATCAAATATGTTATGTATAAGCTCCACACCAGCATCAGTAGTGGAGCGACCCCGAGTGAAACCAAATTGTTTACCATGAAGTATTTTATTTTTTGAAAAATAAATTTGAATTTGATGAAGCATCAGTTTTTCAAAAATTTTGCTTAATGAAGGTAGTACTGAGATAGGTCTATAGTTGGAGGGGTCATCTGTACTACCAGATTTAAAAAGAGGTATAATTTTACTTAACTTCATTTTATCAGGAAATATACCACTGTTTATACAAGCATTAAAAATTACAGCTAACTGGGGAGCTAAGACTGGTATTGCAGCATTTAATATTTTTGTTGAGATTCCCCAAAGGTCACATGTATTTTTAATATTAATTAACTTAAATGTTTTTATAATATCCACACTGTCAACGCAATGGAACGCAAATGAATCTCTACCACCAGGTACACTTTCTTCCAGTAATTTTTCTGCTATGCAAGGAGATGAATTTAAACTTTTTGTTATGGAAACTGGTACATCTGAGAAAAAGTTCTCGAAAGCTCTAGCTACTTCAAAATCAGATTTAAAGATATGATTATTTATATTAAGGCTAAACTCTGTGTCACGAGGTTTAGCTTTACCAGTTTCTTTCCTAATCACACTCCAAGTCATTTTAATTTTATTTTTGGAGTTTTTTATTTTAGTGCTCAAATATAGTGACTTTGCTTTCAAACAAACTTGTTTAAATATTTTCGAGTAATTTTTGACATACAATTTAAATTTCTCACTATGATTATATGTTCTTTCATGGTATAGATCATATAATTTATCTCTACTTCTATGTATGCCTATAGTAGCCCAACTGTTGAAGCATGTTTTCTTACCAGCTGAAATAGACCTGGCTGCAAAAATTGATTTGTATTCCTCACAAAATATGTTAAATACACAATTATATAATTCATTAGGGTCATTACCCTTTACAATTGTGGTAAATTTTTCGGATATTTTGGTTTTAAACTTTTCTAACCGGGTCTTTGTTACCGGAACAACAATAAGTTTCTCGAGTGATTGCTTCTGGAACTCACTGCTAAATGTGACAAGTTGTCCACAATGATCAGAGTCTAGTTTATTAATAATGTTACTATTAATTGGCACTATATCAGTGAACACATTATCTATGCAGGTAGCACTGATATTAGTTATTCTAGTCGGCTCTGAAAAAAGGTTAACTAAATCAAATGATAAAAAGAGATTTTTTAACTTTACAGTCATTAAAGTGTTTTCTAGTAAATTAATATTAAAGTCACCACACACCAGCAATCTTTTATTGGATTTACTCAATTTCCTCAATGCATCTTCCATTATTGTCTCGAAACTATCGTATGATGAAGAGGGCGGTCTGTATACACTTACAATGATGAACTGCTCCGACTCTATACATGATATTTCTATGGTTTGCTCCACAGAGAGGCTCACTATATCGTGGTTATTACAATATATATGTGCTAATAGTGTACATGTTACAAATATAAGTTAAGGTAATAACCACGATATTTTCTGTATCATTGTATCATTTTACGGCGCTATGGGTCTATTTTTAAACTTTATTTATTTTGTCAATAGTTTGTAAAATAATGATTTTGATTTACTCTAAACGAGGTACAAAGCGCCCCTAAAGCTTTGGGGCGCTTATTCTACAGTCGAAGTATTACCTATTTAATTGAGAGATCTTGACATTTTTGAGTGTCCATTCATTATATTGAGGTTGCCACTCATCTTTGTCTTTTGTTGAATATTGCTTTAATTAATAGACATTGATTATTAAGCTTATTATCACTATTGTGTAGCCGAATATTGTTAAGATTCTCAACATTTGGTTTGTATTCAAGGATGCTATTTTTAGTATGATAAGATGTCTAGGTTGTTTAAATGTTGAATTTTATGGAATAAATCAATTTGTACAATAACTATTTTTACCTGCCTATCCCACGCACAGTTGAACTGATACTTGGAACTGAAGCTCAGCGAAATCCGTATTGATACTAACTTATCCTTAACCCGCAACGGAGTTAATCAGAAAGATTACAAATATTTTTTTACTTCGATCGCTTATTTTACTGCTTTTCTTATTAAAATATTGATCTAAGAGGTACGTGTATCTTAAAGAAAGAGAAAAAATATATTAATATGTTTTAACGAATTATTTTGTTACTACGAATTTTAACCATTTATTCACGTAAAAGTATATAATAGTCTTAGGTACAGTTAGAGGCGTCGTACTACATATATTTATAAACCTTTCCTTGATTAAGAAACCTATGTTCCCTAATTCATCCCAAGGGACGGCCATAATCCCGAGGTAAATCATTAGCCGTCAAAAGATGCAGTGTTAGACTTCGATAAAAAATTAATTGTCCCTCTAGGACCTGACGAATCTTCAGGAGAATTATATTTTATTTTATTGCAAACTAACAGGTCACCTGACGGTAATTATTTACTGTGACTCATTAAAATCTTTAAAAATTCTCAAAATATGCGGGGCAATGGGCGGCATAAGGATGGGAGCAGGAGATAGTACTAAGCATCCGCAATGCTATTACTGTGTGAAACATGACAGTAAAGCCGTCACTTCACGTCGGTTTTCTTTGAGACAGCCTTAACAGCTCAGTAAAACCTTCCCATTCAAACAATACTCCAGAGACCTATAGGGACGACTTTAGTATTTATAGAAATGCCTATACTATAGACGGATACAAAACCTAATTTAAGATTGTTCAAAACTTAATTATCTAAAGTCAAAGTCCAAATCTAATTAAAGTAAACATAATAAATGGACTCCAGTTCCCTTCGCTTATTCCCTGAAGTCGACAAAATGACATATTTATTTTATTACATTCCCCTATACTTAATACCTTGAAGTTTTTTTATTAAGTTTGTGAGAGTCTGCTAAACAAAGCTTTGGACAACTTTTGACATGTTGTCGAAAACCAAACATGTGTTTGGAATTGTTAGATCGTGTATGGAATATTCATAGCCGAGGTGTTAGGATTGAGACATATACAGGGTATATCAAGACAGCGACCGAAAACGAAGCCAGGTGGTAGTATGAATGACTTGAGACACAATGCAAATAAAAACATCGCAAAAAATTCGACAACTTTTTTTTGTAATTTTTTACTTATCGTCGAATTTGGGTGATATTTACATAGTTTTCCTAAAATAAACATGTAAACCTCTTATTTTTGAACATGCAATCGCACGCAATACGTAAGGGTTTAAATTAGTATTTCCGCAAAAACTAGGAATTTACCACCCAAACACGACGATTTTAAAAAAAATATAAAAAAAAAACTGTCACTGTTTTGGCGAAATTTTTATTTGCATCGTGTTTGTGACCCCTAAAACAACCACCTGGCTTCGTTTTCGGTCGCGGTCTTGATATACCCGGTATAATAAAGGAGTAGGCAGAGGCAATTAATTTTTCGTTAACATTCGTAACAAATAAATGTGACATAATGTGTGATAAGCTTACGATTCTAATATAATTTTTCTTTATATATTTTATCAGATTTTTGTTTCCTACGTGAGATATTTTTATTCCTTCTAAAATGTTTATTTTACAAAGTCTGGGCTATTCTGTGACACACAAAAATATATATAAATTCGAGTAAAATAAAGAACATTTTTGTGTTACTGGAAAACTGCAATATAGTTCAGATTGAACCTACGAGAGATAATCGAATCTTTCAGGTCACTAAAATTAGGTTAGACTTGAAACCTAAATGCTGATTTTGGAATTCACATACTCGATGGCTTAAAGCTATACACGGGGAGAGCTTCCCTCGGCGAGAATCCTATGCGATTATCGTATGACGGAACCGTCATAGAATATCGTGTTCTGACAAATGTTTACACGATGCAACTTTTTTATATTCTTACGATAATCTCCGAGGCGAGAAACTCTCCTCGTGTAAATGAGGCTTTACTGCTTTGGAGTCATAGAACCATTTCTCATCATGATTATAAACTCCAAGTTTATTTCTACCTGAATGACAAATGAAGTAAACCGCCTCATACATTTTTTCATTTCTCTCAAATATATCGCGTTGAATTAAATAATGTTTTTCGCATTTCGTCACCCGCCCGCGGTTTTCTACGTCATTATTCACAGCTAAAAGCAAGAATAAGATTGTAAGATTCTGTTGGATAATCTAAGATATTATTCAAACGTATTGCGGTGTTATTTAAAAAAACAGTATCAACTAAATGTTTGTGTACTCTGTTATTTTGTAGATTCGTTTCAGTTTATTGTGCTTTGTGTTACATTGGTCTAATGGTAGGTAAATGCGCGTCGATTTTTGTTTTATGATTGATGATAATGATCATAACTGATTCCCAAGTCTTTTGCTCCTGATTGCCCCAAATCTTTAATCTTTATTTTTCGCAAAATAAAAAAATAATATTTTTTTTAAGATTCTAACACGTGCAAATACCCCGTAACGCATTATCAAAATGTGTTAACTGAATTTTACGATTACGGGAAATCTGTCTTTGTAAACCATCTATTAGTAGTAAAATGTGTTTATAATCGCATAACTGCAAAACAAAATAACAATTACTTAATTAAATTGTAATAAGTGCTCTTTTTAATCACAGCAGATGCGTGCCTATTGTAGAGTATGTAGTGGTGTAATCGCGTATAGGCTCAGGTGAAACACATTCTACGAGATACACGACGAGTAATAATATGAACACAAATAAATATATAAGGAAAATAACACATTTTCTAATTTTTTAGTCGTCTAAAATATATCACATTCTCTAAAATTAAAATGCATTATCTGTCTTTAAAGTTTTCGGGAAATGCGTCTATATTAACAATGTGTTAGTACGAGTAGTAAAAACTGTAAATGTACAAAATCATAATTAAAACGTAATAAGTGCTCTTTTTGATCACAGAAGATACGTCTCTATTGTGAAGTGTACTAAGTGGTGTTATCGCTTTTGGGCTCACCTGAAACACACTCAGCGAGACACACGACGAGTAATAATGCGAACAGCTTGGTCGCCGTCGCGCTGTGAGTGCTGGCCTTGCACGCTTTGTTCATGGTGTTTGAGTTACTGCAACAAAGGAAAAAATATATTAGCGGATATTCTATATTACTATGTCAAATACTGGAGAGGATAATAGCTTTCATGGATGCCACTGGCGAGTTTTCGAAAAGAAACAAAAATAAAAATTACTTATTTTAAAGAACACGAATTAATTATTATGACCTATAAGTTTTATTAAGTAAAGAAGCTGTGAAATATAAATGATATTCTTACATAAAGGGTAGCAATTTTTTACAAAATTAAGCAGAGTCGATTAATTTACATGTAAAAAACAAATAAAAACTAAATATTTTAAAATATAAACAGATTACATTTCAATTTCCTTAGTAAAAAAATTAGACAATAGTATATAGGTATGTTAAGTTTACCGAGTGATTAAGGGAAACTTTTCCTTGATTAGTATTTTTATATTGTGCAATTATATCAGGAAAATGCTGTAAAAAATTTGATTGCCATGACTATTTAATAACAATGTTTGCTTGATATAACTTTGACGCCTATCTTTCGGCAGGTTCAAATAACTTTGGATTATCGTGTTGTTATTATGCCGGGTATATCTAGATTGCGACCTAAAACGAAACCAGGTGGTAGTTTTAGTCATTACAGATACAATGCAACATAAAATTTCGCGATAAAAAGTACAGTTTTTTAATTGCTTTTATTTAGATACGATATCACATTTGAATCAATCGAATAAGTAATGACTGTTAAAAACAATAACAAAAAATGGAATTCTAAGATGTATGAATATAATAAACAATTTAAAAAATCGATTACGAAGATGTTTATTTGTAATTACAAAATTTACAATCCCCAACCAACGAATGAAATGTTACAGACAAGAGGTTTTAAACCAACAAAATTAAAATAAATTGCGAAAATTCAAGGAATATTGTCAGACAATAATATTATCATTTACCAAAGAAATAGAAGGAACGTTTTAATGCAAAAGGTACTAAATTATTTAACGATCAATCTCGGCAATATTATCCATTGGCGGTTGTAGATAAACAAATAAATATTTGCGTTAAAACAACCCAGTTATTTACATTTTGTTAAATTTGAAACATTGAAATTATTATGATTTATGCCTTGGAATAAGATGGTTAAACTATCCCTTTGGTTTCTTGATTAGCTGTACTATAGTTTTCTAATATAAGTTGGAATTTATAGCTTGATATTTTTGTAAGAAATCAACACTGCGTTTGTAAAATTACAATAATATTGTTGTAAAACTCGAAAGATAATGAAGCAAGAAGTTCGATTCAACTAATTATATTAAGTTACCGCAATTGTCTAACTTTCGCGATATTATGAATGTAAAGGGGGATTGTGGAAGTAAGCTCAGTTTATAGGATCTAAAATAGTATTTAATAATAACTATACAAAAGCTATTGGTAGTGTAAATAAGGAAGTAAATTTCTAAAAATAATAATTAATGTAGTTGTACTTTTCACCCATGTTTTTAAGGAATAATATTATCCTATCCTAGAACTTTATTAAAATTGCTTTTATTAATTACTTAAAGGTTGCAAACAAGCTGGTAAATTATGTCCGTCAAGGAGAAACGGTTCTCTGATGGGTACTTCTCATATTAGTGATAAAATTGAGCCACTATGGTGGCTTATGGTTCAAATTATTTCACATAATAAGTCCAACAGATGAACACCCCCCTACTTCTGTCATCTCTGCACCATCTCAAGGTACACTGGAAGATAATGCCTTTGGCATTAAGCCCGCCTATGTTTAATATGCATGTATTGAAAGCCTCCGTGACGCAGTTGGTTACACGCCACCTGAGAAACGTGAGGCTGCGGGTTTGATCCCCGCACCGAAACAAATATTTGTGTGATCCACAGGTATTTGTTTCGGGTCTGGGTGTTTGTGAGACCGAAAAGTCTCTCGTAGTTTCTGATACCAACGACACAAGACTCGATGTTAGTGTGGGGTCAGGACAATGTATGTGACTGTTGGGTGTATTTATTTATTTATGTAAGAATATCTATACCAATATTATAAAGAGGATTTGATTGTTTGTTTGGCTCCGAAACTACTGAAACGATTTGAAAAATTCTTTCACTGTTGGAAAGCTACACTATCCCCGGATGACATAAGCCATATCGCATTTTCAAAAAGAAATGTATTCTTACTAAAACTCCAATAATGTAACCCAAGGTGTAAGACAATTACCTTAAAATATTCTTTACATTGCGTGCGCTGCGAACACTGTAATATATTGTTGATGTGGACTGGACTCAAAAATCTGCACCCAGGCGAAGCCGGGCCGAGCCGTTGTATAAAATAAAAAATAATAATACATTTTTTATTTAAAAAGATAGAACAGTCATTCAACTGGATAGATATCAATACGCGAAGCTTTTAAAACATCTTAGTCATGGATATTAAGTAACCAGCCCACACACTTGGCATTCAGGTTAAATCAAATTATTGAAGGTCAAAATTCGGGCTGGATCGAACTAGCTACGTAAGGGATCCTTACTGTTCTACAGTATTTTATTGTTTTTTTTTTGTAATATTTGTAATTCATTTATTGAGTCAAAAGCCTTTAAAGGACATAAGACATAATAATTGACGCAGGAAGTCGTTGAATGCCAATTATTTTGGCCGCTGTGGAAATATTTGGGAGCGGTCTTCATTCAGCAGTGGACTTGTTGCGATCCAAGAGCGTAGCGTTAACTACTAATGAAACATATCTGAAATTTCTCAATCAGAATTAAAAAAAAATGAACGAACCTGCACTAGGATAGTGTAGTGAAACCTAATACCCTGTAATAGTCAATCAATAAACACAGAAATAAGATTATGTAAATGTTTTTTAATTAATTATAAAGATATAAAATAAAACGCTGAATAAATATTCATGAAAGCTGACCATTGTTAATATTTTCTGGCATAAATCGTAGCTTAGTATTTTAATCGCGTACGTATCTTAGAAAAATAAATAAAAGATAATCATTTCTACAGATGAGACTATGTTGCTTAAGAGGTAGCGTTTGTAAATATCCCATTAAAGCATTTTCAAAAATGTATAATAGTGTTATACTTTTCTATACGATTTGAGAAAAGTCACTGGCAGATGCTGGGTGCGACAAGCCGAAGATAGGGTGAAATGGCGCCTATGTTAAACATGGATAACAGGGGCTCATGATGATGATTATTATACTTTTATTTATTTACTTTCCTTGGGTTTATCTATTGATGGGTAAATAAAATTCGCTTAATAAAACAGCGAAAAGAAAAATGGAGACATGTCTAAGTTTACATTAATTCAATGGTATATGAAGTCTACCTACCCGCACTCGGCCATTTTGGAGGACATTAACCCTCTTAAATAATAGAGGAAATGCTTGGTAATATAATAGATCTTACTTTGATATTTGTATTTAAACTTTAACAAATAAAATCCCGAGTCGCGCATGATTTCATCATCATTCTAGACTTTTTTCGCTCAACCCGCTTTTTTCCGCTTATACCGCTCGCTGTCGCTTATGACTAAGTTTCTAACGGCGCTTATCTGAACAATGCATTTGCATGTCTCGTACCGGCGAGCCAACCGCTTTCCAACTATGAATGGAAATTCTTATTCCGTATGATACTATTTATATCGACTTTTTAACTTCTGCTCATGATAAGTACGATGTGATATCAAGTACATCTTTGTAACTTTCTCTTATTTATACTGGCTATCGTATTTTAGTAAAAGTGATTCAGCTTTAATGTTTACCGACAAAGCTACGATGAAGTTTATGCATTTAGACTAAGAAGAAGTTTTCTCCAAAACTTCTAGTCTGATTTTGATGCAGTTTTCAGTGATGGGTTCGGGGCTCAGAGAATTCGGCCAACACAATTATGTCGGCCTCCATGAACAGGATATTGTACACAGGCTAACCCCAAAACGCGACACATTTTCGTGGGTCTCATATTAATCTTTTACTGACATTGCCCACTATAAAATACAGAATGATATATAAAGATAAAATATTATATTAACGATAACCATTTATCACACAATCTTTATCTAATTATAAGATCTTACTTTCCATGTAATTACACAATACTTACTGTAATTTCTCAAGGCTCAATGACATGACATTTTCTAATAAAACTAACTTTTATGGATTTTATCGCGATTTGGTTTAATTTTTACATTTTTTAACTTCCCGACGTTTCGATTGCTTTACAGCTTTCGTGGTCACGGGGCGGACTACATATAAATACGGATAAAACACGTAAAAATTAGTTTCATTTCAATGTGTCTCTTTATTTTTACCATTGTGTAATATTTTTTCTGTTTCTTTAAATTCTATGTGTGTTTAATAAATAAATTTATGTTTATGTCATCTATTTTTCCCCTTATTTTAATTAATAGCAACAATTCTAAGAACATGGTCTTTGTTCAGACGAACAAAGGTATTTTATACGCTATATTAATAAGACTAGTCCAAATGACATACAGAACACTAAGCCGACATGCGGTCTCTGAACTCTAACATAGCTTTCTATCTTGTGTGGGTGATTTCATACAGAATTTAGAGAATTTGCCATTGATTTAATTTACTGTCTTGGGCGCGCAGTTGCAATAAGGTATTACAAAGCCGAGGTCTCAGGTGCGAATCCCGGGTTGGGAAATGTGATATTGGGATTGTGCCGGAATCAGGAATTTGTGCCCGATATGGTGATAAGCTTGCCCCCTATCACAGTGTGGGACGAAACATACATGTCGAAATGTGGGTGTCCTGGTAGCACCTCTGCCTACCCTTCTGGGAAAAAGCTTGAGTTTATGTGTACATGTAATTCAATTTATAAATACTCCCCCAATTTTGTATAGTATCATGAATTATGAGGAACTTTTCGGACATTCATCATCCGGATTGATTAATAATGTAATTATGTTGGTCATGACAAAAACTGTCCCGTGTTGGGTTGAATCTATATTATTTATAATCTACTTTAATTTATTTAAATTAATAAACTGTATAACACAAATTTTTCTTAATTGGTATATACTTAAAAAATTAAGTGTTTTTCTCTCTTCATGAAAATGTGTAATATATTGTTAGGAATTCAGACATTATACTTTATATAAACAATGAACGGAGTTATTTAAGAATA
The DNA here is from genome assembly GCA_949752805.1 of Deilephila elpenor. Lineage (NCBI taxonomy): Eukaryota > Metazoa > Arthropoda > Insecta > Lepidoptera > Sphingidae > Deilephila > Deilephila elpenor. The sequence goes on along the minus strand of OX457106.1, from coordinate 12,200,840 downwards.
TTTAATTCTGGCACGGTAAAATGACATCGATACACCCCATAATGGTTTCACAGATTTACGCGAATGTTACACATTGAAATAAAACAATTTATTACGGTATTTTTCGTGGATTTGGTTTAATTTTTACATTTTTTTACTTCCCGACGTTTCAATTATTTAGCAGTTTTCGTGGTGACGCGGACTATGTAAAATTAAACCAAACCGCGATAAAATCCGTGGAAATCGTTTTATTTCAAAGCAGAATGCATTAAGTAAAGTGTATTCTAAAAATATCGACCAATTATAGTAAACATTCAAAACAGTTATAAGCACCTTTTGCACTTGTTTCAGTAATAGCAAAGGAGTTCTTCACAAATATGTAAAAAAAAAATTGTTTTTCTGGCGCGGCATAGTGACTGCATTGCACCTGATGGTAAGTGCTAATGCTGTCCAGATAGAGTATCGAATGGTATCAGACGGTAGTCTCATACCATTTGATACAATTATGCCAGCCCGCTGAGATGCCTCTTAACGCTACGGCGGCAGGACCCAGGATTATAGGAAGGAGGGAACACGTGTGATGGTTAACCGTGCCACAGCTTGACTGTACGGCAGAAAAAAGAATTAGAGAACCTTTTGCCAATGCCAATGCCAATAATGCCATGCAAATGCCAATAAGCCTGCCTTAAAATCAATGCATCGTTTTGAATAGTAGGAAAATTTTCAAAAGCTCACAATTGGACAGTGATGCGAAGTCGATTTTATTTCCGCAGACTATCTTGGGTCCTGCTATTTTCTATTGCCTCGGTGGCGTAGTTGTATTACGGTACGGCCACAAAGCTGAGGTCTCGGGTTCGAGTCCCGGGTCGGGCAAAGTGATATTGGATTTATATTCATTATCAGCCCGGAGTCAGGAATTTGTGCCCGATATGGCGATAGGCTCGCCTCCTATCACATCATGGGACGAAACATACAAGGCGAAATGTGGGTGTCCTGGTGGCGATTAATATTTGAATTATTTGGTGAATTCGTAAACTACTTAGTAATCGCCAGTATTACTGTATGTATTTACGCATAGTAACATAATTTACTTGGTCCCATATGCCAAACATAATTGAGAGTGGGTTTAATTCCATTAAATATAGGGAAGTTATAATTAAGTAACACTTTGCCAATGTGGGCAATTTTGAAATTAAACCTTAGTTACTATTAAGTCAGATTAAGTTTGTAATTCAGTTAATAGGTTCCTGTTAGTGTAGTCTCGTGAAATTATTAGTGAAAACATGTGAATTTTGTAAACCTAGATTTAGTAGAAGACTATACAAATAATTAGACCAACTACAATTTATAAATAAACAACAGTAGATGCTTATTGTTATTGCTGAAATGAACACAAACCTTATTATTTTATTAAAGTCATAAAGATTTTTATGACACCACGGAACAACACTTCAAAGAACTAAATAAACACACTACACAATAATCAATTCCCTTTACGCATTATTAAACTAAATCCCAATAAAATTTTCCATTAAAATTGACAGCCAAGATCCACACTGAAATTAATGCAAGCGAATCTAGTCCCTATTACCATACATCCATAAACCGCGTGAACGATAATCACATTCGCTCAACATATGCAAATATCACACAATTCCGGAATTTAAACAACATTGCACTTATTGACTGACTCGTAGAATCTAACCCTCTAACCCATATTTACCCTTGGGAAACGAGCTAAAAAGCATTCTGTTGCAAGATGTTTGCTAGCGAATATGACTACATCTGAGATAGTGGTTCTCAAATGGGTTATCTGGGTATAAAAGACCGCTATACACTCGTGTGCTGCATTAAAATCTTGAGTTGATGACGCAAGGTAATTGTCTTGCAACAAAGGGTGTAAACAAATCCATTATTTCTTTGTATATTTGCTTTAATGTGTTTTATGGAGTGCTATTCAATAACATGGCTATTAGGTTTTGTATTATCCTTACTTATAAGTGCGAAAGTAACTCTGTCTGTCTGCCTGTCTGTCTGCTACCTTTTCACGCCTAAACCACGGAATCAATTTTAAAGAAATTTGATACAGTGATATTTTCTATTATATTTGTATTATATTATGTACTTTCATAGTTACATAAAATACAGACCAGAACATCCATAAAATTTTCTAGGACTTGTTTTTGTATGCTTTAGCTGGGCTGGAAAAGAGATAGAATTTTCGACAATTTATGAAGAAAATTAAATGCATCCATATTATTACTTTAACGGTGAAGGAAAACATCGTGAGGAAACCTGCATACCGTAGCGATTTTAAAGAATTTCTACGGTATGTAAGTCCGCCAACCCGCACTAGGCCAGCGTGGTGAACTATATGGTCTAACCACTCTCAATCGGTTCTCTTGATTGTAGAGTAGGCCCGTGCCCTGCATTGGAACGTATATGGGCTGATATATATATAAAATATTATTCCAGGATGTAAGATTGTTACGGACAATTTTTATGGATTATGAGGCGATAACAACCGTGTTTTTTTTATATGTCGCTCTTATACCCCACTTCAGAATTATGTAGGTTGTCTTAATACCTAATATGAATTTAATAAATATTTATACAAGGAATTTTTGAGCTTGCATGTTGAAACCGTGACCTTATATTTTTAAGCTATTCTTTACGTGTTTAGTCCTGGCTATCAGAAGCTACAAAAAATATTTCAGTTCCACAACATAATATTAAAAATATTGAACAAAGAATTTATTCTGTTGGTATTCAATTACAGGAATACTTGTTAATAGGTCGATGTTGCCACCTATTTTACAAAGACTGTCCTCTTCTATAGCGTATGAAAAGAAGTATAGACGGTGTAGTTACCATCACTGTACTAGAAGCGTATATTCGCATTACGGGGACGTATCCCATCTCGCACAATATATTAGGATATACGTGGGCCGGAAGGCTTCGCAGCTTAACTCAGAAGCCAGTTTAAACTCGGTGTCGAGAGTGGCAGTTTAAATAAATAACTTCATACTTCTCAGCTAGGATTTTGTTGGGCTTAGCGCCACACATCAGAGTTGAAACTAGCTTTCAGATGAATTTTTATGTAATATATTTGATGGTTTCCGCAATTTTTTGCTTTTAGTGCACGTTGTTAAGGACCTTGCGCTTCACAGCTCATACTCGCTGCCATTACATTAGTAAGGAAACTTTTTGTATAGTGACGAAAAAATAGGCAAGTAGGTTTTTACATAATAATTATCGTAACCTTTGAACTCACAAACTCACAACATATTAGATGGTATCGTAGGTGCTTTTCCAGCCTTTGAAGATTTAGAAATGAGGGTGATGAGCTTGGGAGATGAAACAATTCATATCACTAAAAAACGGCATGTGATCGGATCGATATATAATCGGTGTTAGTCACACTTTTTGTAAACATGATACGAATCAATTTTCTAATGTAGATGCAAATTTAAGAACTGCACGGTACGACTTTTTGATCAAACGGTATATGTTCGCTTCTAAATATATTTTATTAACATTTAATTCTACGTTCGATAAACATGACTCAGTGACAATGGCAAATGGTAATGGTACAATGGTAAATGATGGTAGGTGGATGAGATGTGCAAGTATAAAATATATTTGCATAACTCTTTGTTTGTCAGAGTTTTATAGTTATTTGAAACAAAAGTGAAACGAACGAGCAAACATTTTTGGTTAAACAAACGCGAGGTTTGACTCGCGAACTTTTGTTATTTAGTTTTTCGTACTTTATTATTTTGGAACTATTGTCATATTCCGCTCTTATTTTATATAGATTAGTAGGTCACCTTTTGCGCCTCTTGTCATGTTAATAAATATTATTTTCAAACACAATGAATTAATCATGTCAATCGAAAAATCAACAATGAATTGGAACTATATATTTTTTGTACCGTATTTTATTTTATTTTATTTTATCATGGTTTTTGTATTGTAATTTCTTTCTTTTTTTTTTTTATGTTTGTCCAGTATATAGTTATATAGCAGTATATTCGCCTCGTAGTATAATATTGTTCGTGAAACACAAGTTTTGGGTTATATTCAAGATAAAAAACATTATTGTAACTATTTAGCAGCTTTAAGATTGTAACCTGTTTTGTGTAAATAAAAAAAAAAAAAAAAAAAAATGCATATATCATTTGTTCTTATTTCATACGGCATTGAAGCAATATTGTGAGATAATAATTTTCTACTGCCTCGGTGGCGTAGTTGTATTACGGTACGGTTACAAAGCTGAGGTCTTGGGTTCGAGTCCTGGGTCGGGCAAAGTGGTATTGGATTTTTCTATGCATTATCAGTCCGGAGTCAGGAATTTGTGCCCGATATGGCGATAGGCTCGCCCCCTATCACATCATGGGACGGAACATACAAGGCGAAATGTGGGTGTCCTGGTGGCGCCTCTGCCTACCCCTTCGGGGATAAAGGCGTGAGTTTATGTTATGTATAATTTTCAGAGACCACTTGATATAGACCGTATCCAATTACAACATTTCTGCAAACTACATCAGTTTGTCATAGAAATTGATATAAATGCATGATTTTTATAAATTATTGTCTGTTGCGATGATTGGCGAGACGAGCATGCCATTCGCTTGATGGTAAGCGATACGACCGGTCATACATGCAAAACCAAACGACACCATGAATTACAAAGCAATGCATGGCATTTCACTGCGCTCGCCATCCTGAGACATAAGATATTTAGTCTCAATATGTCCAGTAGTTGCTCTGGCTACAATGTCCTTCAAACCGGAGCACAGCAGTGCATTTACACTGCTGTTTGGCGGGAGAAATAGACATTGCGGAGGTACCCACTCAGGCGGTCTCTAACATGTGAGATACCTACGACCAGTAAAACTAGCTTGCCATAGAAGTTGATATTAAGTACATGAATTCCTGAAGTATGGACAATTTTATGGTGATTAATTAAAGTGTATGAAGAGGTCACTGCGAAAATCCTTGCGGGAGCCCCATATTCAGAAGTTGACTTCTTATGCCTGAACAAAAAACAAGTGTAAAATCGCGAGAAAAAAAATATAAAATTGAATGAATGATTTCAATGTTATAAGAAAGTATTTAACAATGACTAGAGAGCAATTAGACTGGCTCATGCAATCGGTAACATGCTCTGAAAATCTATGTAAGTAGTAAATGAATTGTAACGTTTCGTTCGGACATTGGGAACGCTAATAAAGTCTTTATTTCCACTTGGGTAGTATAGTTATCCTTGTTTTAAATGTAAGCAATATATTTTGGATATTCTTCCGAGTTAACAATGGTACCATTATAAATCTTATTGTAGCAAAATATGATTTTAATAACGAAGCAATAATACAATAATCCCGTTTCATGGAATCAAGGTTAAATTCATAGCCATGCACTTTTGGGAGAAATCTTAACTGCCCTCTTGAGAAAAATACTCATCAAATCCATATTGACCGTAATGCGTACGTTTTGTTATTTATCTGAGGGGTAAATTTTTTTTTTCTAGGTATTCTACATTTGTACGCGTTCATCGTTGGAACTACCTATTCAATTAAAATTTATATTTTTGGTTTGATAGCCCGATTGATTTATATTTTTGGACTCCGCGAAAATAAAGCCGTCATTATGATATCGAAATACAATGAAACCCAATAATAATAATTCGTATTGTGATGTTTTGTGTAGACATTTAGACATAATATCGGTAAACATTATACTATATTATACTGAAACAATAGATCATTGTGAACAAAACCGGGTCAATCAATGAATATAATAAATAAATAAATAAATACACCCAACAGTCACATACATAGTCCTGACCCCACACTAAGATCGAGTCTTGTGTCGTGGGTATCAGAAACTACGAGAGACTTTTCGGTCTCACAAACACCCAGACCCGAAACAAATACCTGTGGATCACACAAATATTTGTTTCGGTGCGGGGATCGAACCCGCGGCCTCTCGTTTCACAGGCCGGCGTCTAACCAACTGCGCCACGGAGGCTGTCATTTAAGCTGTAATTGTAGATATTACTGGTCTCTCATTTGTGAGAGGCCGCCTGGGTAGGTACCACGGCAATGTCTATTTCTCCCGCCAAACAGCAGTGTAAATGCACTGTTTTGGTCCAGTTTGAAGTACAATGTAGACAGTGGAACTACTGGATATTCACACTTAACATCTTATAACTCATGATGGTAAGCGCAGTGGAATGCCAAGCATTGCTCTGTACTGTATATATGTACGTCCCATTGTAGGGCAAGAACTTTTAGAAACGAGAGTCCGATTGAGAGGGGTTAGGCCATATAGTCCACCAAGCTGACCTAGTGCGGTTTGCCAGATTTACGGAGAGAAAAATAAAAAAATCAACGAATATTTTATTTTGGCTTGTATTACGCCCGAAAACTCAAACGCCACTTAAATATTATGTTGCACTTAACTACGCAAGTCCTGCTTAAATGTACTGGCTAAGTGGGACGTGGATAGTTAAGTGCAACTTAATATTTAAGTGGCGTTTGAGTATTCGGGCGTATAAGTATCTTCTTTATACAGACATAGGCAGTTAATTCTTGCTGACAAGTGTTGTAGTAGCGGTTGTGTGGTCATAAGTATCAAGATTCTAATCAGTTTAATTTCTACTAAAATATTGAATGCCTTTTAGGATTTATACAAGAAAATAAAAGGGCTGAAATTACACTTGTGTTCGGTATGAGAGTCGACCAGCATAGAAATGTTATTAATAAACTGTCCCTTCTCGGATTCCGACTTAATACGAATAATATATATAATGTATAATAAGCTTTGTATTGAAACTAAGTATCAATGTTATGCTCTTAGGCAAAGTTAGTTGGTGCAATTAAGCCTTCGTCACAAGTCTTTTCTTGTAAAAGAAACCTTGTCTCTCGTAGCCACAGTTGACCGTAAAATTGTCGTAAAATAGACTATAAAATAATCTTCTTTTACCTTGCATAACAAGGAGGCTTTTATCTTCGAAATGTTTCTCGAGTCAAGCCAAATATCTAGAAAATATATAGATCCGGTACATACAAACACTCACGCCTTTTTCCCAGAAGGGTTAAGCAGGGTTGCTACCAGAATATCTAAATTTCGCCATGTGTTCCGTCCCATATTGAATATCATTCTTTCCAATAGGCCACTGTGAAAATTATGTCAAAAGGCTAAGTTCCACTGTGTACTTTCTAATATTGAGACCAATCCACAAAGGGTAATAAGTGTCTCTCAGTGGACCGATATTAAAACAGAATTAATTCGGAACCCCTACTCCCAACCACACTCGGTCTTTAACATAAATTACATTATATTCTGTCATTTTTGAGAGCAAATACCCGAGAAAGGGTTCCGTCCTTCCAAAACATACTCCTTATAATGTCAACTTGTTCCGTTTTGTCGGCACTCGCCATAATTCCTCGTGACGTCATGAGACATGGATGGCGCACACACCGAGCCGAGCGATGCTACGTGTTCGCTATTGTTATTGCATTTTTCAGTTAGGCATTTATTCAGGCTCATGTTGACGTATGATAGAGATCTGTTATAATATGATATCTGTTATAAAAAGGGAATTTTTATATTACGTTTTCTGTTTTAAAAAATAACGATTTTAGACCATGTCCCACTGGTGAGCACAACACGCCTTTAAATTGGATAAACATGTTTAGGCGATAGCCTGTCATAGTACATACATAAACTCACGCCTTTATCCCAAAAGGGGTAGGCAGAGGCGCCACCAGTTCACCCATATTTTGCCTTGTATGTTCCATACCACGATGTGGTAGGGGGCGAGCCTATCGCTATATAGTAAACACTTGTTATATTGCGGGTAGGCAGACTTCACATATCATATAAATACACCCACCAGTCAAATACTAAGTCCTGACTCCACATTTAGATCAAGTTTAGTGTTGTGGATATCAGGAACTACGAGAGACTTCAGTCTCACAAACACCCAGACCCGAAACAAATACTTGTGGTTCACACAAACATTTGTGCGGGAATTGAACCCGCGGCCTCTCGTTTCACAGGCGGCGACTAACCAACTGCGCCACGGAGGCTGTCAAATGTCTATTAATGGCAGCTTTTACAAGCAAAAGTTATGTTATCCGTAAAAAGTGCATAATAAATATTGTCTGCCGTGTAGCATCGCTCAGCTCGGTGTGTTATGCCCTTAAGCGATGCGTTTGTACTGTCGCGTCGGCCTGAATGCTCATATAATGGACACTGACTTGGTGTTTAATTAGAATTGGTTTTCTTTGTAGTGTAACGCGCTTAGTTTTTCTCTGCGACTCTGACATTTTTATATTGGCTTCAAGCAATTGGTGTTATATTTGATTTTAAATAGACTTAAGTTTATTTTTGGTTTTGAATAATACAGGTTTTTTTGTAAACCAATTGATAATACAAATTTTTAAAACTATTTCTATGATTTTTATATTTAATTAACTTCGTTCAGTGTCTTACTTGAAGCATTTCCGTATGCAGCTAATACTCGTAATTATTAAAAGATGCAATAATTTAGTTATTTCATACATAAATAACTTCACGCTTTTTTCTCAGAAGGGGTAGCCAGAGGTGCTACCAGGATACCTATTTCGCCTTATATGTTCCGTCCCATGATGTGATAGGGGGCGAGCCTATCGCCATATCGGGCACAAATTCCTGATTCCGGGTTGATAATGAATAGAAAAATCCAAAATCACTTTGCCCGACCCGTGATTCGATCCAGATACCTCAGCTTTGTAATCGTACCGTAGTAAAACTGCGCCACCGAGGCAGTCATAATAATTATACGATAATTTAGTTATTATTTAAGATAATGCCGTTGATGCCTTTTCTATTTTCTATCACTTTTATTATATTATTTTTGAGGTTAATCTCCATACGACGTTTACGTGTTGATTTATATTAGTTACAAATATTTGACTTATAAATATTATGCTCACATTATGGGACGGAACATACGAGGCGAAATGTGGTTAGTAGCACCTCTGCCTACCCCATTTGAGAATAAGGCGTGAGTTTATGTATGTATGTAATTATTATGATCAACAAAGCTGAAGAGAATATTTCATTAAGAAGTAAATGTAAGAATTATTTTATAATTCTGAGGACAGAATGTGGGTAAATGCCTAGTATGGATATCAAATACCGAGACGAATGGTTATGGCATGTATCTAAAAATACTGAAATAAAATGTGTTGTCGGAATTGTAAAGAAGCTTTTCATTTACTTTTATTAGTGATATTAAATAATTCATTTGTTTTGTATGGTAAACATTATTTTAAGGTAAATACTCCTTATATACACAGAAACTAGACATCGTGATTAATTATATTTTCTTATATTAAATTATAGAGCCACTATTTAAATTTTTTAAAAGTTCATATAACCTAAAATCCCATTTATACATCAATTATTTAATATTTATGTGTGATGTGCGTGTTGAATATAAATTATATAAAATTACCCCTTTATAAAATTATTCATACAAATACAAAAAAAAAAGGCTAAGCTACCACGATACAAAATATTGACAGTTAAATTTTTATTTGAATTTTTTCATTGAGCCAAACTGGAATATTTTAAATTGAAATATAACGTCGCGAGTTTCGTATATTTAGTTTATATCATCCACAAGTTATTTTTATAGGGCAAATATTGGAAAGCGTCGCTTCACGCCGAACGGTTGTGATGAAAAAAGAACTACAGTCAAATTCGAATGCAATTCGAGGTTTGAAATTGGAAGTATTTAAAAAAATATTAATTAAAATTTCGAAGAAGATGAATTAATAAGTCCAACATGTAATTTATAGCAGAGATGAAAAACATTTGTAAGTTATGGTTTGAAATTGGAAGTATTTAAAAAAATATTAATTCAAACTTCGAAGGAGATGAAGTAATAAATCGAACATATCATTTATCGAAGAGATGAAAAACATATTTTGTTATTTATTCAATAAGTTATGTATGTATTTAATTTACTGATATTAATTATTTTTAATACGGATTTAAATGTTATCTTTATATTATACGTCTACTGGGAATATCCTTTTATTAATTAGTTATTCGTAGCATAAGCAAAGGAATTACGGATAATATTAATGCCATGTTATTCCCTTTATAGTGGTTTTGTATAAAGGAATTTCATTTAAGGACTTTATGCAACTTTCAGAAACAGCGTATTATAATGTGGATATATGTTAATAATTTACTCATTTTTGGATAGCTTTTGTAGAATCTACTTAACTTTAAGTACATATAATTTTTATGAAAGTCATTTTATTAAATGGAAAAATAAATTAAATTATTAATGTGCGTATGTAAATGTTATTGTTGCACATGTTTTGAGTTTAAATATTATTTTATTCATTTAAAAAAATTACAGACAATATTCTCATATTTTATTTAAAAACCATTGATATCTTAGGATATTTAACACAATGATTTTATTTAATTCTATTAATATAGAAGTACTATAATTTCATTAATTAATTTTAACGACATTATGAACATCAAACACTTATATTTTAATTTCGTAACTTGCATTTTATTTTAATTATTTTAACATTATGATTTATCAATTTATAATTTTATTTCCGCAAAAAATACAATTTAATTGCACTTCGAAACGAATTAAATATCGAACACTAATTCATAAATTTCAAATTTCGAATATGGAATAAAACACGGAGTACTGACTTACCTAGTACGGGAGTTCGGAGCGACCACCACTGACCACGGCACACAGGTGTCTACTTCGGTGGTGGAGCTTCGCCGGCTTATATACCGCCTGCGTGCTCGGCTTATCGCAGTTACAGTTAGAAAAAAAAGTTGGTGGTTAGATTTGTTTGTAGGGGTTATTTAATTACTATTAAAGGTGTTATAGGGTATGCTTTTAGTTGGATAAAAATGTGGGAGACGATTGAGCGCATTTCATTTTTTAAATTTCATGTTTAAAAAATAGAAAAGGGTTATTATATTAATACCATTATGTAGTGTTATATATAATAATTATTACGAATTTTTTTATTGCAATTGTACTTTAATTTTATATTATTATCCCGGTCAGTTCCAGGTTCCGCCATCCTGGTCAGTGTCTGCTTCCTCGCCCGATCTTCAGCGCCCTCAACTGTAAGACCAATGTTATCATGTCTTCCCTGACGACACCAGGTCTAGGCTATGTTGAGGCTCAGGCCTATTTCCGATGTACTCCTGCGGCTTCCTTCAGACATGGCCAAACCATTTGAGGTCCTCCTGCAGCTTATCGATCACGTCACTGACACTAAGGTTATATTTTTGTCCATTCATTTTAAAATACGATGGTCGCAATACAAAAATCCTACGACTACCTCTTACGAATAAAGCTACACGCGCTTTTATTGAAAATAGTGTGAAAAATACTCGAGTGGATTGAAAAACAATTGCGACAAGCAATTATTGTAAGCCCGAGGGTGTTTTCGTAATCCCGTGGCGCCGTCAATAAATATTGTACGATAAAAATCGCTGGCAGATATTGTGAACCCTCTCACATACATAAGCTCACGCCTTTATCCCAGAAGGGGTAGGCAGAGGTGCCACCAGGAAACCCACATTTCGCCTTGTGTGTTCCGTCCCATGTTGTGGTAGGGGGCGAGCCTATCGCCATATTGGGCATACATTCCTGACTCCGGGCTGATAATTATTAGAAAAATCCAATATCACTTTGCATTCAATTTAAATTTTTTGTATAGTTGGCAATGCATAGGACTGCCAATCAGCGGTTGCAGATTCGATCCGAAGGTTCACACTGACTTTTCCAGACGAGTATCTCATTGCTGAGGTCTAGCAATGCATAGTTTAATTATAATACTAATAGTTTAATTATAATATGTATAATATGAACCAGGGGTATTTGTTTCGGGTCTGGGTGTTGGTGAGACCGAAAAGTCTCTCGTAGTTCCTGATACCCACGACACAAGACTTAGTGTGGGGTCAGAACTATGTATGTAAATAAATAAATAAATAAATAAATACACCCAACAGTCACATACATAGTCCTGACCCCACACTAAGATCGAGTCTTGTGTCGTGGGTATCAGGAACTACGAGAGACTTTTCGGTCTCACAAACACCCAGACCCGAAAGAAATATTTGTGGGCTGCACAAACATTTCTCTCGGTGCGGGGATCGAACCCGCGGCCTCTCGTTTCCCAGGCGGTGTCTAACCAACTGCGCCACGGAGGCTGTCAAACTGTGACTGTTGGGTGTATTTATTCATTGATATTCTATTACCAATATCCCCACATTTCCTGTCGCACTATTAAAACACATATTTATATCGTTTGTGTCGGTGCAGCGTCGAACTCGCAGCCTCTCGTTTCGCAGTTTACATTTTAACCAATTGCATCGCAAAGGGTAAAAAAGGCTGGCCATTTTTGGATGCGTATTTTTTTATACATTTGACAAATGTCGCTACATGTAGGCTGCTTACTACAAAGCGTTAAAACCTAGCTTTTGTTTAACCCTGTTTCTGCAAATAATATGACTTACTACTTTACTATAAAAAAAAAACCTATAGTGTACCGTTCCGTCACCGGCCCGCACCGTAGCGTGCTATACATTGTGGTCTCCGTAATTTTATGGCCATGTACATACCGCATCTCTGTCATGGACTGCTTTGTGGTCATGGGCAAAGTTCTAATTAAGTAGCTTTCTGATACTTTCTGACTCTTAATTCAATCTTTTCTAGTTTATTAAACTTACTACAATCGTTACCAGTAGACAGTAAACACTAGTCATTTGACACAATTATGCTAACCTTTTAAATTGATTCTTCACGTTGTCGATTCTTAAAGATATTGTTTCAAGCAAGGGATCAATAAAACCTCCTAGGTTGCGAAACCGACAGTAATTCTCAATATACGTTCTAAGCTATTGTTTTTACATTACAAAGGTTGTAAGAATGGATCAATTGTATATTTTCTAACACATTAAAAAGGATCTCAACAACTTTCGGGGCCCAAGCTTTTTCCACTTGACTTTACTTGTGAACTCTATTGATTGAATAAGGCTTTGGTGACCGACAGATGGCGAGATAATCATCGATGACGTAACTAAATGATATACTGATTACGGTTAGCAGCGTCATCAGCGTAAGAGATTACACCCTGCGTTCGTTTTTAGCGGAAGTGAGAAGCCGCCTGAGTAGGTGCCACCGCAGTGTCTATTTCTGCCGCCAAATAGCAGTGTAAGTACACTGTTGTGTTCTGGTTTGAAGGACATTGTAGCCACAGTAACTACTGGACATAATGAGACTTAACATTTTATTTCTCAGGATGGCAAGCGCAGTAGAAGTCCTTGCATTGCCTTGTAATTCATGGTGTTGTTTGGTTTTGCTACTGTTCATGAGCGGTCATATCGCTTATCATCAGGCGAATGGCATGCTTGTTTCGCCATTCGTCGCAATAAAAATACCCACCTGCCAAATATTGCGGGTGTTCGCAAATCCCCTCCCTTCCAAATAAATGGGGAAGGTCTATGTTCGGTTTTCTAATGTGATATTCCTATGGGGGGACGTATAAGGGCTGATACAGTACAATATAACACTGTAGATGATGATACTGTCTAATGATTACGAATCAATTGTTATTAATGATAAGCATTTTTAAATAATCGTTACAGGCTATTGCGAGAACTACTGTTAAAGAAGTTGAAGAACATAATTAAAACTAAGCTCTGCAAGAAAACTCATCATAAACAATTGTCTTTGTGATAAGAAAGCTTTGTAGAAATAGTTTCTTGTAATAGTTCAACTTTTATGTATGAAATATTTAATGTGGCTATATCTAACTCTATAATATAATCTGACAGCCTCATGGCGCAGTTCGTTAGCCGTCTATAAAACGCAAAGCTGCGAGTTCGATCCCCGGACTAAGACAATTTTTTTCGAGATTCAAGTGTATTTGTGGCATGTCTGCTCTTTGTTAGAGTCCTTTATAAATTGTGATAGACACAATAAATCGCAGATTCAGGTCAATACTATGCGATTGTTGGGTGTAATTTTTTTTATTGTATAAGTCATCTGTTTGATTTTGAACGTGAATCAACTACATAAGTTAGCTAGACAAAGCTACCGTCCTGTGTGGGACTGGATGTACAATGACACATCCTTTCCGCTGTCTCCCCCGGGGCTTGCGGGGGAAGCTTATGGAGCTTTCCCTTGAAAAAATAATAAAAACTGACAAAACATTTTACAAGTAACACCTTTGACGCATTTTATTTTATTCAATTATCCCCGTATTACGTCGCATCTAACCTATGATTCTTTACAAATAAATGAGAGGTTACTTCCCCTCGAACCATTTGGGAATTCCAATAAGTTTCCTTCTGATGTCTAAGTCTAATTCTCATATTATGGCCACAAGTATTTGTCTCGGGTCTGGGTGTTTGTGAGACCGAAAATTCTACGGTAGTTTTTGATATCCACGACACAAAACTTTGATCTTAATGTGGGGTTAGAACTATGTGAGTGTTGGTGTATTTATTTTTTTATAAAATATAAATATAAAAGAACATAAGTTGTACAAAATATTCTTTAATCACGACTATTTTAAGATTTATCGAATTAGTTGAACACAAAATACACGATAAAATAAAGCTAGCAACGAAAACTAAACTCTATCTCCCAAGCTTAAGGTTGTAATTGCAGTACGTTTTAACTATAGTGATCGTTATTCTAAAATTTTTTTCATTTTTCAATGCCTATCTATTCAGTAACACTACACTGCCATTATAAGTCATATGTGGATGATTTAGTATGTGTAGTATTGCTATTATCTATGACATTGTGATGCAAAGGGTACTGCGGTGAAAAACGTGAAATTATAGGTTAAATGCATGTAGTGACATCATGAAGGATACTTGATTAATGGGTACAGTAAAAGGCGTATTATTTATTGACATTACAAAGCAACCAGATACACAGACTTGTCATATTTGCAAGTAGAATGCATTCTGTAAAAAGTAACGACGGGGTAAGAAAGGCTATGTCTGTTTACTCGACACTATTATCTAGTTAGGAACCGGAATGTATGTAAATTCTATAAGTTCTCATACACAGGGAAGAAAAGCTCGGTTTGAAAAGAGATACAGTTGACTCGAGTGGAGAAAAATATTTGTATGCGCACCTAATAGACCTAGAGCCCGTGGCCGCGAGACTTTCGTTATTTTATGAAAGCAGAAAGTTTTGTTTGTGCACATATGCCTATAATATGCCTCTGTCATAGGCATATTATATGTGGCAATGGGCACATAGCGCGGAGAATTGATGGCCGATGGGGCCAAAAAGGTCTCGAATGGAGGCCACGTAGCGGAAAACGCAGCGTAAGACGTCCACCCACAAGGTGGTCAGACGACCTAGTAAAGGTCGCGGGACGTCGCTGGATGCAGGCTGCCTCCAACAGGTCACTGTGGAAACCATTGGGAGAGGCCTATGTTCAGCAGTGGACTTCCTTTGGCTGATGGATGGATGGATGGATAGGCATATTATAGGAATATGTGCGCATTCTCTCACCGAAACAAATGTTTGTGTGATCCACAGGTATTTGTTTCGGGTCTGGGTGTTTGTGAGACCGACAAGCCTCTCGTTGTTTCTGACCGGTCCATGAATTTGACTGTGGGGTTAATTATTTATAATCATTATTGATTTGTCATTTTTCCTTTTTGTCATACCTGCCATTTACAACCTTTTTAAATTTGACAAGTGTTTCATTCTTTGACGGAACACTACAAATGGTTATTTGCATCATACCTTTAGTTCTGGATCAAAACTTGAACATCCTAAGGTTGAATCAATGAATACAATAACATTTCATAACTGAATCCAAAAAGATATTCAATTTGTTGCCAAGTTTTAGTTCAATCGCAATTCGTACCGTAGGCGGAAGGCAGTGTAGGCGAACTGAGCATAAGGCCCTTCGTACACAACGCTACTGAAATCTTTGATAACCGACGATTTAAATATCCACCACAATTTTAGTATTTGCCTTCGTGATGTAAATGGTAAGTCGCAGGGTATGAAACGCGAGGCTGCGGGTTCGAACGCCGCGTCGAGACCAAAGTTTGTGTGCTCCATAAGTACTTGTTTCGGGCTTGAGTGTTTGTGAGACTTGAGTTTTTGTTGAAGTCTCTCTCATTATTGCTGATCACTACGACACAAACAATTGATCTTAATGTGTGGTCAGGACTATGTGTGTGACTGTAGGTTGTATTTATTATTTTTATATTTGTGTCTAAATAAGGTCAAGGAACTTATTTTGTCAACTTGCGTCTCCCGATTTCATATTACTCGAATCGACCGTCATTCGTTCACGATATGGCACAGAACATTAGTATTACTATTCAGCAGCATGTATGAGAAGGGCCTTACAGTTCGATCGTTATACCGTCACAATAAGCGATCATCGGTGATCCGTCTAGACTCATAATACTTTTTATCAAAATATTGACATCCTTGATAGCTGCGTTAGTAATCAATCGTTAGAAGGATAGACTAGGATATCAATCGTACTCTCGATTGTAGAGGAGGCCCGTGCCCCGCAGTAGGACGTATAAAGGATGATACAATACTGCTCCCGATGACAACCGCAGGACTATTCAAATAGATTGAGTGATGACAGTCAAATATCTCATCACATTCACAAAATTAAGCCGACAAGTTTTGTTTCGTCATTTGTAGCACTTTTTAATTCCTCAATTAACACTGCCACCGCCTCAAACATTTCTTACAACGAGGAAATACCAAAATCAAACTGTCAAAGTGACACTACCCATTCATTAAGGATATATTGTAATAATTTACCCGCGATTTCGCTGCTTTTGCCATAAATCTCTCATTACATTATGTTTATCCCGTAGGAGCTGTGAATTTTTCGTGTCAAAAAGAAGCCTATGTCGGCCTTTAGGAATAAAATATTTCTACGCATAAATTCATTTCGATCCCTTCCTCCGTTCATACACAAAAAAGGAATATCAAAAAGACATTGTTCCATATACATATAGTCGCTACAATGGTTTAACGGTAGTTTATAGAGGCATATAACCGTGAACCCTATTATTATTATTTTATTTTATTAAGTACTGCCACATCATATGTATTACAATTTTACACAGTGTTATTAGTGATAAATTATTTTATTCTGATACATATGACATTTAAAGCGTACATACAATTTTCCAACATTATTGGCTAAATCAAGGTCACTTTGTAAATGAAGATACAAAAACCCTTCGTTCAGTAATTTTCATTCACAATATTTCTAGCAAAATGGGCGTTTTCATAGTAAATAAAACTAGCTCAAGGAACTAATCATAAAATTTTAATTAATGTTTCATTTAGGCGCAACGCTTTGATGTGAAAAGACTCTTACATGTTTTATAAGTCCAGTATTCATCAGCGAAAAAATCGAAGCGCTGATTACTTGCTGTATCAAAGAGCTCTCATGCTGCAGTCGATTTGTATGTTTTTACGATATTTTCGACTAGATTTTTAGAATTAATTCGTCCGCTGGCTTTAAATCGTCTAGGAGTTGAAAATGGTTGAAGAAGAAATTTTAGGAGGTCTGTTTGCGATAGTTGGCTTACTGTGGATAGAAGAAGAGAGAGGAGAGGAGGAATACTTTTAACCGACGAGCGTATGTATAAAAAAATATGTGTATAAGTTGATATTAAACTATTTTTTATGTAAAAATTAAACTGAATCAGCGATAAAATCCGTAAAAAAATAGTTTTATTTTAATGTGTAACATTCACGTAAATCTAATAAAGCATTATAATATGTGTATAAGAAAGCATAATAAATAAATACTTATTTCGTTCCTACAAATTTAAGTCATCATCCATCACCACCCTTATCTATTTCATACCTCCTCAAGGATTCTGATCTCTGGCAGCTTATTTTATTTTTATAGCACTGCATTTTTTAATACGGTCAATGGCGAGACGAGCATTCCGTTCGCCTGATAGTAAGCGATACGACCGCTCCTGGACATTAGCAAAACCAAACAACACCATGAATTACAAAGCACGGCTTGGCATTCCAGTGCTCGCCATCCTGAGGCATAAGATTTTAAGTCTCTATATGTTCAGTAGTTACTCTGGCTACAATATCTACAAACCGGAACACAACAGTGCATTTGCACTGCTGTTTGGCGAGAGAAATAGACATACCAAAAGATGCGCTACAGTCACTTTGTTTTTCCAGTATAATAAAGTTGCCAATTCTCATTAGATTTGTAGTATTAAACTCAGGAATCATCGAGACCTATGATCACCAGTGACAAGTAGTTACTTCCCTCAAGTTAGCTGATAAATTATTATTATTCCTTTGTGCAGAAAAATAATGTAATACTCACCATCTTTTAATTGGATCCCGTCCAAGTAACATAAATTTTAGTTGTTTTAATGATGGCATTGGGCTATTAAGATTATGTCTTATGGCATAACATTTCCTGGTTTAACATCTGCTTTATTACCCCCATAATATAAGATATAGCTTGATATTTATTCTCAAGTTAATCAATCTTTAACCTTGAATAAACAGATCCCAATTTCCTCTCTTCTACACGCAGTAGGTGAAAATCTCTTGCACAATTATTACATTTTATAAGCAAAAGAAACAATTATTGGTATTTAAACACTATCTGCCAACCAGCGCCAGGCCAGCGTGAAGGACTTTAATGTGGCCTAACCCCTCTAAACCGTACACTCGATTGTAGAGGAGGCTCGTGTCCTGTAGTGAGACGTTTATAGCCTGATACAGTACCAGTTACAATCACTATCTAAATATTTTATTAGATAGTTTATTATTAAACTATTTTAATTTACATTATCGTTTTTACTGCCTATACCTCTTTTCTAGTCATAACTTCCCAACCTTAACCTTAGAACAAAATATTTCTTGTATTTTTGTTTCATACATGAAACTGAATGAACACGCATATCTTACTTTTTATAATGCTTATTAAAAGGACGATAAAGGTCACATGAGAGAGCATACCCAGGTTTATGTCCCAGCGTTTTTACAAGCTACCGTCATATTCCAGAACTCTTAAATACAAAAGGGGGCTCTTATGAGGCTTCTATCATACATACTCAGATATAAATGTTTGACAGCCTCCGTGGCGCAGTTGGTTGGACGCCGCCTGTGAAGCGAGAGGCCGCGGGTTCGATTCCCGCACCGAGACAAATATTTGTGTGATCCACAGATATCTGTTGCGGGTCTGGGTGTTTGTAAAACCGAACCAAGTCACTCGTAGTTTCTGATACCCACGACACAAGACTCGATCTTAGTGTGGGGTCAGGACTATGTATGTGACTGTTGGGTGTATTTATTTACTTATTTACATAAATGTATTATAATGTATGGCGCTGGATGCAGGCTGCCTCCAACAGATCAAATCATTGGGAGAGGCCTATGTTCAGCAGTGGACTTCCTTTGGCTGATGGATGGATACCTATACATGCATACATACATTTAATTCGTATAATGTTTTCTTTATTACTACTCGTACTACTACATTTTACGCGCTGGTTCTTTCAAGACAAGTCTGAAGCAGATTTTTTCTAAAGAAGATTTTCGTCCAAGATACAACAAATCCCAATTTCTGTTAGCCTATTTTTTAC
The DNA here is from genome assembly GCA_949752805.1 of Deilephila elpenor. Lineage (NCBI taxonomy): Eukaryota > Metazoa > Arthropoda > Insecta > Lepidoptera > Sphingidae > Deilephila > Deilephila elpenor. The sequence goes on along the minus strand of OX457106.1, from coordinate 12,181,157 downwards.
CGCCGCGTCCGCCTCGTGACCACGAAAGCTGTAAAGTAATCGAAACGTGTCGGGAAGTTAAAAATGTACTACTCTTATTTCAATGTGTATGTAACATTCGCGTAAATCTAAGGAATCATTAAGCCATAATATTGCAACAATTCATGTCGGTAATTAAAATGATTTGATAAATGAAATCCCCTGAACTAATAACATTAAAAACAATGTGCCCGGTGGTCCAGATATAACGATATTCATTGCAACCGCATAGAGTATAACGTCAACAGCTCGTACACTAAAAACCATTACATTGAACGGAATAGCCACTGCATAATTTTAAACGGTTTTATCTAGCTTGCTTTGTTTGTGTCTCTAGTGGGTCAAATACAGTAATTGATATTTTATCCCACTTTTTCCCAGAAGGGGAAGCAGAGATGCTACCAGAACACCATTATTTTGCCTTGTGTTCCGTCCCACGATAATAGGTGACGAGCCTATCGGCATATCGGGCACAAATGTCTAAATCTGGGCTGATAAATAATTAATAGAAAATTCCAATATCACTGCTCAACCCGGGATTCAAACCTGAGACCTTAGCGTTGTAATCATACCGTAGTACAACTGCGCCACCGAGCCAGAAATATTTTATTTTCTTCACTTCTGTGTTATAAATAATTGTATTAAGTTGACACCTAATTCATACCTGATTACTTATTCTGATTAATATGTAGCAATCATTTTGTAGTTAAAGTTATATCACCATGTATAAATGAAAATCAAATAGGTATAATTAAAAACATCTTTAGGGAATATATTGCACCTCGCTCTCATCTCGCTACGTCATCAAAATCTCATTGCTTGATCGATTTGCTCACATATTGTATTCATTTTATCACGTTATCAATCTCTGAGGCATGATGGCTTATATGTTATCTTATTTGTATCGGAGGCTTATAGAGGCTACACATGTTCACGACTAATTGTATTTAGAAAAGATTTATCTAAAAAGGATTAAGTTCCTAATGGCATACACGTCTTACAAAAAATAAATGAATTAAATAAAAATTAAAAAATTAATAGGAAATAACAAATATAAAAAAGGTCATAATTTGTTTTTTTTTTTTTTTTTTAATTCTGGCCCGGCACAGTGACTGCATTGCATCTGGTGGTAAGTGCTAATGCCGTCCAGATAGAGTATCAAATGGCATCAGACCGTAGTCTCATACCATTCGATACAATCACGCCGGCCCGCTGAGATGCCTCTTCACGCTATATGAAAAAGTGACACGCATACATAACCTCACGCCTTTTTCCCTAAAGGTGTAGGCAGAGGTGCTACCACGACACCCACATTTCACCTTGTATGTTCCGTCCCATGATGTGATAGGGGGCAAGCCTATCGCCATATCGGGCACAAACTCCTGACTTCGGGCTGATAGTTAATAGAAAATCCAATATCACTTTGTCCGACCCGGGATTCGAACCCGAGACCTCAGCTTTGTAGTCGTACCATAGTACAACTACGCCGCAAAAGTGATTTGCTGTTAATTTTTGTTTTTTCTTACATTCTTAGCTTTATAGGACCTTTATTATTTCAGTTATTAAAAGTTGTTTACTGGGAATTGTTTTTCATTCCCTTTATTTCACCGATTTACATGTTTATCCAACAATTAACACGTATTACGACTTGTTGTAGCGATCTTTGCATCATATGGTTAATATGACCCCATTTATATTTCTCCATGGTTGATCCCTTTTGTATTATCCATTAGTAACTACTGCACTATAACAACGACTTTTAAATGGAAAGTATTATCGCGATATTTTTAAGACACTATTAGGATTCAGAGAGGCGTGTTGAGATTTAACTAAATTCGTTCTCAACTACCTCAATTAAAAAAAATGTATAATTGTTTCGGTTTTTTCAGTGTCAGTTTTTCAATGGCTTTTGACTTGAACTGATATAAATATGAAAAACGGTCAGTGATACCATCAAAAAGTAATCTTACAGGAACACAGCCGAAATTATATAAAGCTTAAAATCAAAATCAAAATTACATAAATAAACTGACACACAAATTCCTAATTTAAAATCAATAGCTATTTACACGAAACTGTCTGTTAATTAATAAAGCAAAGCCTCCGAACCAACACGCGTCGAGCATGACGTGTTTGCGTTCATGTTAGTGTTTCATTTGTGGTGTGCGGCAGCGCGCGAAATTAGCGCCACAATATATGCCCGGTCCAAAAGACCGCGCATGATTACTTGTTCGAGTTTCGGCGCAGTTGCAGCGCAACGGTTGATGTTTACTAACCGTTTCTGATGCGTGGGTATAATTGGTAATTGATAAAGGTACTGAGTTTAGCTTGAGGGTTAATGGGGTGTAATAAAATTAATGAGCGATACTTTTTATAAGCTAGCTAACTTGATATCGTGAAAAGTCACAGAAATTGTTAAATTTAAGAGACTCCAAATGTTGTCAGGGCGACCAAACTATTTTGTCTAATGTGACAGTGAAAAATCAATGACATAAATAAAGCTATTGGTGTAATCCTTGAGTGCTTGAATCGCTTGGTCGCCTTAGCTGGCCGATGCATCATAAAATACGTTCATTCGGATGCTCGTTCTTTATACATTATTTAAGAACCCCTGTTTTAATAAGCATTGCCGGTTGACAAGATATAATTATGGTTTATTATACATACATACATAAACTCACTCCATTATCCCAGAAAGAGGCAGAGGCGCCACCAGGACACCCAAATTTCGCCTTGTATGTTCCGTCCCACGATGTGATAGGGGGCGATCCTATCGCCATATTGGGCATAAATTCCAGACTCCGGGCTGATCATTAATACAAAAATCCAATATCACTTTGCCTGACTCGGGATTCGAACCCGGGGTCTCGGCTTTGTAATCGTACTGTAGTACAACTATTTATACTTTTTTATAACATAAAGTAATAATTCCATATATTAATTCCGAAAGCCTGTTCCACGAATTCTACAAATAGGAGTAATGTATCGAGGTGTGAAGTTAATAGTTCTGATTTAATGAATAATTTATACGCGAATTGTAGAACAGACGAGAAGACAAATATTTATATTTAGTAGTAACTCTCACGAGATTCCTTCCAGTACTATTTGATCAGAAAATTATGAATACTTCAGTGGTGGTAGGTAAAAAAAAAAAAAAAAAAATAAATACACCCAACAGTCACATACATAGTCCCGACCCCACACTAAGATCGAGTCTTGTGTCGTGGGTATCAGAAGCTACGAGAGACTTTTCGGTCTCACAAACACCCAGACCCGAAACAAATACCTGTGGATCACACAAATATTTGTTTCGGTGCGGGGATCGAACCCGCGGCCTCTCGTTTCACAGGCGGCGTCAAACCAACTGCGCCACGGAGGCTGTCTCTCAAATATGAGGTCTCTCATATTTGAGAGGCAGCCTGGGTAGGTACCACCGCAATCTATTTTATTCACAAGTTCTCTTTCTAGCAAATAATAATGATAATGTCTACTTTCAATGCATTTTTTATTCGCCTGATTTTCAACCGGTGTTGGTATAAAAATTGAAGTGGATTACGTTTGAGTAATTATTGATAAATGATTGCGAAATACGTCAATATGTATTCAGGGTTATTTAAAAACAATCCCCGTTTTAAATTGTACATATTAAATTCCTATGAAATGTTCTTTCGCCTACAATATTGCATTCTTCATAACTATGAAGACGTCACTTCTCTTAGTATGACATTATTGCGAATATAAGGTTACTTCCACACTTTTATTTTATTAATATTTAAATATTAAATGCAATGGCCTCGTGGTTATGACATGTTGTACTAGCAATACGTGCTCTGGGTCAAATATTATTTGAAACGTATCTCTAGACAAAATTAAGGATAAAAAGAAAGGACTGTTTAACACAACTAGTTGTTATTTATATTAAAAAACAATTGATTTCTACATATAATAAATTTGTAACCGATCGATGTCTGTACAGGGAAATTAAATGAGACAAACTAATATGGGGGGTTTGTATTAACGTAATAGAACCCAAAACAATGATTTTTAGAATTTTTGTCTGTTTGGCTGTGCGGTCGTGCACGATGAACTCAGAAACGGCTTAACTGATTTCGATGAAAATTGGTATGGAGGTAACTGACACTCTGAATTAACACTTAGGCTACTTTTATCCCGAAAAAAATAGTGTTGGATAAGGAAGGATTTCCGATATATTATTTGTTAATTTTTTACACCTAAAGGGATGAGATGGGACTGGATTACATGCATTGAGTGAGAATGTGACAAATAAAGTTAGTTTCACATAAAGTTAATCACGCAGACTGAGTTTGTGGGCAGAAGCTATTTTGATGTGCAAATTTACCACCTATATAAATGTGTGCCTCCCTTGTATGTTTCAGGACATTTTTATAGAACTACTAGGAATTTTTAGCTCATAAAAGGTACTCTCTTTTCAGCAGTCGTAACAACATTTGTCTTTTCAATGTTTTATTACATACATACATACATAAACTCACGCCTTTATCCCAGAAGGGGTGGGCAGAGGCGCCACTAGGACACCCACATTTCGCCTTTTATGTTCCTTTAGATGTGATAGGGAGCGAGCCAATCGCCATATCGGGCACAAATTCCTGACTCCGAGCTGATAATGAATAGAAAAATCCAATATCACCTTGCCCGACCCGGGATTCGAACCCGAGACCTCAGCTTTGTAACCTTACCGTAGTACAACTACGCCACCAAGGCACAAATGTTTTATTAGTTATGTGAATATCGGTAATATCGGTAGAGTATTAAGAGCATGAAATAATAACATATAATACATATTAAATTGTAGCCAGAGTAACTACTCGACATAATGAGACTTAACATCTTAGGTCTCAGGATGGCGACCGCAGTGAAGGGCGTAGTATTGCTTTATAAATCATGATGTTGTTTGTTTTTGCTAGTGTCCATAAGCAGTTTTACCGCTTACCATCAGGCGAATGGCATGCTTGCCTCGCCATACATTGATATAATAAAAAAAATACATTCACATTCACATTCGTATTTTTATTTATTTATTTATATACACTTTATTGCACACACACAAAAAATACAAATAAAAAGAAAATCATCTTTATTATTAGAAAGGATTTTGCACGGAAAGAGCAACAAACGGTAATCCGGCAATTTGACAAACGCGACAGCGTAGTTGCTACTTCGTCTGTTTTTGTACGTCAGTTGTGCCATGCTGATCTGATTCATTCGTGCTGACGTCACGGATGGCAACAGGATCGTTCTATTTATTGAATAAAATACTTCTATTAAGTAAAAATATCACAGACACAGAACAGTCCTGACCTCTTACTTAAGATTCCCTAAGTAGTGTTTTAGACTGAGTGCAAAAAATGTTTTAGTGTTTAATATTAATTAAATCTTTAAAATATGTACAAATCATAGCACTTTTAGAGACTATTAAACCTATTAAAGCAATTAAATCAATTCGTACAATAATGAGGAATTGTTTGACATCGCCAAATGCTGATTATTCAAATGATTTGTTAGAGTTATAAAATAGCGGAAATCGAATTTAGAAATAGATTTGTACAACAGTTTGTCAACATAATTTTGATGCCCATTAGCTGAATCATTTGTTGGAATAACTAAAGTCCAAGTACCTAAATATAGGTGGTCACGGCTTTTTTCGACGTTATGTGTGATATTTAGAAAAAAAATCGACCACATGCATTTAATATTGATCATATATATTATTTTATAAGGGATAACAAGATAGAACATTTAAGTATGTGCATCTACGGTGGCAAAGGATAAAGTCGTTCTAAGTACAAAAACTATGAACGTACAAAAGAGAAGCCGGTAGGAATCGAGTTGTATGACCCTTCACCTCTAGTATTCTTTAAGTATATTCCCTTAACGCAACTCCATTGGCGCTATAAAGTGCCAGATTAAACACTCACCCGCTGGTTTAATGATGTGCCAATTTATTGGGCATACATCCAGCGTTTACGAGCGTGTACACATACCGCACGAGGTGGTGTTGCCAGAGAAAAATCAAATTTACTTTTTAAATAATTTCATGGTTTACTTTTGCATGCTTTTGATAGGTTTCTTTCGGGAAGGTTTTTATGTAGCAGTGGATTTCCTTAGGTGGGTAATGATGGTAGGAAGTGAAAATTAAAGTATTTACGTAATTGTACATGGGGAAATGTCGTGTTTTGACTTAACTAAGGATTTCCGAAAGTAGATTAAAAAATCATATATTTACAGCCATTACTCAAATTGATGATGTAAGCTGAGCTTTTATCGTAATATTTAAAAAATGTCTTCTTCAAAATGAGAAATGCTCTACTAGATATCAGAGTTGGACACATTACCGAAGCCATTCACATTACTTATATTAACAGTAAGATATGTGATTTTCCAAGAACCTCTCCTCTTACCGATTTTACCCTCAAAAATAAACAACGTACTTACCGACGAGCCTTATGCTATTATCGGCTGTTCCCTTATTTCCCGAACCTGAAAAAACGATAAAATTAACTAGCAACACTCACTTTTGCTAATTTACGACTATTTGAAAAACTCGTTCATAGATACTATTCAGATACATTTGGCTGCTCTCAAGGTATCTTTAATATCTAGTCTAGATTTTATTGACTGTTTGTTAAGAGGATTGAAAATTCGGCCAATTCAGTTAAGGGCAAGTCTAAATTTATCTAACGCATAGGTCTTGCAAACGAGTAAAATGGCTCAGTTCTTTCTAAATGATTACCACCGCCTATAAACATCTACAATACTTGAATTATTGGTGCGTCGCTGTTCTCTCAACATTGGAGGGGAAAGTACAAAGGATGGGAGGAGGATAAGAATTCTTGGGTCTCCAGTAATCTCACGTACCGAATCAATCACGACAGGAAAGCTGATTTATGTCGTTTTTTTGTGGGACATTACTCAAAACCTGGCCGATTCTTACAATAGTCCTATATAACTACAGTACAGCTCGATCACTTTACCAAACGTTGGTTTTGGTTGAACAGATCACTGCGGGTCGTTTGATGTAGAATTACAAAGACAGACAGTTTTTCGATGAAGATTTATGATAATGTAGCATAAGAAACTTTTTCGTAAACTTGGACCATATTTTATTCATAAGTGATTTAGTAATCGCGTTTCATGCAAGTTTAATTTATTTCCTAAAAGAAATGTTAACTACATTTTTTTAAGCTTGTCACGCCATCTACCCTATATGGTTGTTAAAAACTAAAAACCTTGTACCCTTACTAGTTCCGACATTTATCACACAATTGCTCCATCTATCTGCGGATTCTGCTACTATTTTGCCGCTATGGTCGCTACGCGTACTACGCAGACGGTGCTACGCTTCGTAGAGCCATCTACGTTAAACATAAAAAACTTTACTGATTCTCGCAATTGCTCCCAAAAGCTTTTTAAATAATAAATTACCTTTAATTACCTTGTACTATACTTATATAATAATTAAATTCCTTAATTTTATATTTTTTTCCATTTTTAGTTCTTTACGCAATTTTTTTCATTTTTATGTTTATTTTCAGGTTCTCCAATAGAGGGCTCTGGTTAATACATACATCATATTGTATTTAATTCCATACTAGATACTGTACTTAGTACATTATTGATCAAATTTGGTACACTACATTTTAATGTAAAATAATCATAAAATGACAAAAAATATTGCAGAATTTATGCAATAAATATTCATGGAAAAATTTACATGTTCCAAAGCTGTTTTTTAGTATATTCTTGAGATCAATGGTTTTTTACAGATGTACATGCAGTGCGTCATTACTGATTGGTAAAAACCTTAATCTAATTACGAACATAAATAAAGTATCTAAAATATTTGAATCAAGACACAACTAAGATACAAAGATTGAATATATATCCGAAGCGAATTCCCAGGAACAGACACCGTACTTTCTAAGCATATACCTGAAAAACTCCTAAAAAGTAATTTTATAACACAATTCGTGAGTAAACTTGATGACTACGTTTATGACGAACATAAAAACATGGAAACAGCTATAAAACTAGTATGTTCATGATTTAGATGCGGAAATTTGAAAAGTTGCATTTTCATAGGAAAATTTTATGGGTATTGTGAAGCTTTATTGAACAGTTTGTTATGAGGTAGAGTCGATGCCGGACTCGATAGAGCCAAAGTAAGAGGAATATTCTTATCCGCGTACTCTACTGGAAATATTTTGGGGAAGGTAAGAAGACATTTGTTAATAATAGTTTGTACATCGTTAAACGTCAGTGTTAAATTAAATACTAAATAATTAACGTTATTTTTTATGTTCTTTCTTCTTCCACTGTCTTATGATCAATGTTTACTGTTGACTGTCTGTTTTATGAATAAATGTTCGTTCATCCCGGTTTACCGTATATTTTGTATCCAAAACCCGTAAGATTTTTCAAAAAAGCATAAATTAGGAAGGGCAAGCTTGGGACTGATGCGATGATAGTTTATCGCGGCAATATTTCAGGCATATCAATAAAATAACCTTATGCAGAAGAGTAGCACTGTATTATTACCAATCCGCCTACCCAGCGTCGGCAATTATGGTAATTTTTTTATGGACACTCAATAGCGTAATTTTGAAGTTAAAATATTCAACTTATCTCACAAATGGGGAAGAAGAAAATATAAACTCAAACGCTGTCGTCATTTAAGAGGTTGATTAAAGAGCACTACCTTTCTCCTTAACTAGACTTTAGTACTATTCTCTTAAACTAATTCATTTGGCTTTTTATAGTATATATGTTTTTATTCATAATTCAATATATATGTATATATATTCAGATATATATTTATCTATTTATATATATGTATTTATGATTATATGTTATGTATGTATATTATGTTTGTGTATTTATGTAATATGTTTAATTTCACTTATTAAGCTTAAATTATTTATTTGTTAAACTGCCCTCTCTCTCTCCTTCTTTTAAATCCATCCCATGGTTGTCTGTAAGACATTGCTGTAGAGCGATAAGACCGCCATTTGTACTTTTTTTTTTCTTTGTTTTCTCTGTATTGTGTATTTTCATTTATAATTGTGTACAATAAAGATTTAAATAAATAAATAATAAATAAATAAACTATTTCACCTTTAAACTACGACGTGTAAGCATAGTTTAAAAAATAACACTCTATGTCACGTGAAACGTTTTACCAAGGCGATCTCATTAGAGATGCTTCCACACGAGGGCCCTCAAACTAACCGTACGAGTCACCAATAAAATGTTACGGTTAAAACGTGACTAATGCTCGTTCTATTCCCTTTGTATTGCCAATTTGTTTCGTACGTGGATCAATGGACGACGAAATAAGAATTGAATACATTATTTGTGCCCGTCCCAGGCATTGTAAAGGGTAATGTTAGCCACTTAATATTTGAAGAACCATAAATTGTATGCTCTAATTTCCTATATTCTATTGTTAAATTACAGATTCTACGTAAGTAATATACTAACATTTCCGTAAACTGTAATAGTTTTAGTGCTAATATATATAAATTAAAAAAAGGTAGTAAAACGTTTAAAATAAATATGCAATAATTGGTTGCGAAAACACTGAAACCTGGATTTCTAGGATCCTGTGCTAGGACCTAATGCTCTACCCTCTGAGCTATTTCAGCTGTGTCAATACTGTTGAAATAAGGAATCTGATACCGCAAATTTAAACCACTTTATACTGTTGAATGCTAGGTGATATGTTCTATAAGCATAAAGTAATGGTTGGTTGATTGTTTCATTATTTAAGTCTATTTTTTTATACAACAAATTAATTTACATTTAACATTTCTCTTTTATTATTCTATGAATTTACGAAATAGTAATTATTGCTCGCCACGTTGTAAAATATATATAAACTTTTATCTTTATCAGCCCATACACGTCCTACTGCACAGCGATTGAGAGAGGTTAGGCCATTTACACCACCACGCTGAACCAAGTACGTCCTAGCAGACTTTACATACCATAGGAATTTTTACAAATCGCTATGGTATGTAAGTTTTCTCACGATGTTTTCCTTCACCGTTAAAGTATAAGAAATTCTTAAGATTGTATAAATAAGGATATAAATTCTTATAGCTTTCGGTACTAATGTACGAAAAATAACAAGAGGAAGTAAGGCAAGGTTTTTGTAACAAAAAATACATAGTCTTATTTGCCGACTTGTCCTTGGAGTTTCAAAGAAACGTCTAGAATCTAGATTGTACCTATTTTCTCATTATAGGCATTCTAGGGAAAATGTTGTTCCTAGATAATAACATTAGGTACATTTAGGGTTTGTTTTTCGCTTATATTCGTATATAATGAAAGGAAAATTAAGATGGATCATTCTATCTCTATTTAAAAGAAGTAATCTATATTATACATAAATTAATGAGCTCATGCTTTAACCTCAAAAGAGGTAGGCAGAGGGGCTACCAATAATTCCACGTTTCACATTGTACGTTCCGTCCCACGATGTGATAGGCAACGAGCCTATAGCCTTATCGGGCACAAAATAATTTCATACAATTATTGTTTTACAACCCAAACGAACCAAATTTATACCGGCATAATAATGTCTTACGACGAGACAATTAATACCCATCGATTTAGAGTATTCCTTTTATTTTATCTATTCACAAAGTGTGTTAGTCCATAAAATAAAAACTCTACCTGATAATTTTAAAAGTCACTACAATTTCAACCAGTAAATCCGATAAATCCATTTCAGGTAGGCTTTTAGTCCTGAAAACATTACGCTAGTGGCGCCATCTGTCGGTATTACCCGCCCCGCTGCACGCGTTTTAGCACCCTTTTAGTTTTCATTTGTTTTGTTCGCGCTGTGTTTGGGTTTTATTGGAAAAACAACTGCCTTTCATTTTGACTGTGTAATTGGATGATTTCAAAATAGGAACGCATTTTCATGAGTGATTTCAAATAAATAGTTTGTCTATTTGTATTATGGTATGAGTTGCAAGCCGTATGGGGATAAATAAATAAATACACCCAACAGTCCTACCTACTCCTTCTGGGATATAGGCGTGAGTTTATGTATGTGTATGTATTTTTAATAAATTTTCGCATATTCGCTTTGGTGCGAATATATCATACATACGGAGATTCAACTCGCATTCAATTTTCGCTTGAGTAAATATTTGAGAACCTTTTTACCCTTCCTGACGTCATCTTGGGCTTTCTGTCCTAACAAAACTTGAGCATGTAGATACATTTATTGATAGTTTAAGCTGGTACGGCTTTTTTGAATATTTCTTTGAAAAATAATATATTTTCAAGTTAATAAACTATTGGGATTTCTTTTTATTAAGTTGGAAATTGTGATTTAGATTGTCGATATGAATGATGTCAGGAAACTGAATGTCGTACGAAAATATTATCTACATGGAAAAAATATGTCAATACAATTACTTTTTGCGCTATTAATATTCACAGGTATTACTGATATTAGTATGGTTTCGCTGGCTTGGTTATAAATCGAGATATATCAGATTATTTATCCATAGACTAAACAGAACTAGCCCAAAAATCCAAAACATCTGAGGACAAAGAAACCAGACCAATAAGACACCATAATTAACTTTACGACAATTATCAATAAAACACCAATGCTCAAACTAAAAACATAAGCAGACGCTATTGCATTTTTGCCAGATAATAAAAGGCCGTCAAATAATTGCGTGATAGCCAAATGCCAAACGTGGCGGCAAATGGCAACGGTCACCAACCGCCGTGTGACTGGCAGGCTGCCAGCCGCGTGCCAGTGCCAGTGTGCCAAATTATACCTTGATGGCAACGTTGTTTATTCCGCGGATCTAAATATCCGCGACCCGCGCGTCATGCTGTGAATTTTTTAAGTTGTATTTTATGATTTGTTTTTTTTGTTTTGAATTTGTATACGTGGATTGTTGAGTGGCTTTTCTCGCAATATGTGAGGATGTTAGGATAAAAGGCTTGAAACTATACTAATAATTTCCATATAGACATAGCGTGGGGATTAAACAAAAATGGCTAAAAACTAGTTGTACAGTCATCAAACGGAAAAAAAAATGTAGCATGAAATAGAACATAGAATATAATAAAAATGTTAGATGTGTTATTAATTGATCGATTCTCACTTTTATTCTATCAGGTTGTAGTTTATTTGAGGCACAAGTTTAAGCTTACCACTGAAAATTAACCCTTAAATAATACAATTTCTGTAAAAATAAAAACAGGCATAATTAATAATACTCTTTTATTTATAGGCATTAAAGAGACATAGAAGCCACTAACACATGAACAGGGTCATCCAGTACCGAGAATCCGTTTATAGCTCTCTGAAATTAGCCCCTTTATTAAATTAGGAGTTGGATTAACAAGGCAGACGGTCGTAAAATCAGAAGTCAATACCTTTCCGAATACCTATAATAAAGTTATGTTACATCACACATATCTGTAAAATAAGGACAGACAGAATAAGATACATTGAAGGTTGAGACAGTAATAAAAAAAAATATTAGTGGCAATTCACGGAAAGGAAATGCCAATGGTATGAAAATAATAAATTATCGAATCACACATTCGAAGTTATCTGTTTCTGACTAAATAAATATAATTATAATCGACACAAATACCCGGTGTATTAAAAAAATGGTAGCTCATTTAATTGTTCAGCTTAAAATGAAAAAGAATCTCTTCAGCCAGCTGTACCCAAGTGATAAAATAACGGTAGACTTACCCGTACGGACTAAATTCTTCTCCAAAACCTCCATATACGCGGGTTTCCTTATATTAGTTCCATGACTATTAAAGTATTCATAAAAACCCTAACTTAAATACCTCAATGGCATACCGACAGACTGACAGCCTCCGTGGCGCAGTTGGTTAGACGCCGCCTGTGAAACGAGAGGCCGCGGGTTCAATCCCCGCACCGAAACAAATATTTGTGTGATCCACAGGTATTTGTTTCGGGTCTGGGTGTTTGTGAGACCGAAATGTCTCTCTTAGTTTCTGATACCCACGACACAAGACTCGATCTTAGTGTGGGGTCAGGACTATGTATGTGACTGTTGGGTGTATTTACTTATTTATTATTTCATTTATGCCTAAAGCCCCATTTACAAGAGGAGAATTCCTCGCCTCGAAGATACGATCATCGTAAGAATATAAAAAAGTTGCATCGTGCAAACATTTGCCAGAAAACGATAATCTATGGCTGTTATGTCATGCGATAATGGCATACGATCCTTGCAGTGAGAAACTCTCCCCATGTAAATGGCGCCTAAGTATCGAATCTCAGAAATCTCGAAATTCTATCTTGACTGCAAACTCCATCTTTCAAAATCGTACAGTTATGTCCCCATCACACCCCTCGCATTACCAGTCTAAATTCTATTAACTCGACTCCTGAGGGGGTTAATGAGGTCCGTAGCGCAGTTCTGTCAGTGGGCGATAAAACGCAAAACGTTTGGATTTCTCGCTGCATTCTACAACTGTTTACTGTATTTGGACTTTCTTTAAATTAGCTCCTATTTTGCTGCTAATGGGCTTGGATTAGGTAAAACTGTTCGGTTGTTGTATGTATTATCTTTTAATTAGTTCGTGCTTTTTTAAATGGACTTGGATTCTTCATAATAGTTGCTGGAAAGTAAGAACATTTATTTGTAGTTTTTTAGATAAATGGGTGTGAATTACTACCATATAATAATGGGAGTATAACACAATGTAGGAAGCTTCGTCAGAGACAATACACGCATGTATCGCACGTGGCATTAAGTTATGGATTTCACCTGCGTATTTGAACTCGAGAAAGTCGGCATAAGTCGAAGTTATATTGGTATTACATAAGCACTATCATATGTATTGTAGCCACTTTATGTCTCCTTATAAAACATTTCTAAGTAATTGAATTGATAACCTCCCGGTTTACATGCCATGAGACACGTATGAGCTCTGTCAGGAAGTCAATAAGATGATTTTTATAACATTAAGCAATCTTTATCGAAATAATCCCTTTATTATAATATTATATCTAAATTAGAAAACATTTTCTTCAATATCTGTAATTCAACATTGAACCAACCATAGTGTCCGCTGCACAAACGAAGGCAGTGAAAGAAATATGCAGTGGAATAAGCTTTTAAAGAGAATTCCTAAACTCGGCTACGTAGCGGATAATTGCATTTGAGATAGGGACACCACAAGTACGAGAACGAACCGACTAGGCTGCATGCAATTGAAATTACATTCAAATATTCGTATTAAAGTATACTTTAGTTTTGATAGAAAGTCAAGGACTTGAGAGGTTTATGATATGATAACGCATTAAAATTTAAACGTACTCCTTATGTATTTAAATAAATAAATACACCCAACAGTCACATACGTAGTCCTGACCTATCACTAAGATCAAGTGTTGTGTCGTGGGTATCAGAAACGACGAGAGACTTTTCAGTCTCACCAACACCCAGATCCAAAACAAACCTGTAGGTTACACAAATAAGTGTTTCGGTCCGAGATCGAATGAACTACGCCACGGAGGCTCCCAAATTGAAGGTGCTGAGTACAAAAATGGTTTCCATCGCGTCTATTTGTCTTGAATATTTTGTTTTAATTTAAACTGGATCTGCAAATTATTATGTTTAAAATTCTAATACGTCGAAATACTCAAATTTGTCTCAAAAATTAAATACTTAGGTCAAAAATAGATATATTAACAAGACTATGCTACAATACTGTATATTTTGACAAATCCAGGTGCAACAGAAAATGTGGCTGCCCTACCCAAAGAAGGCAATTAGATACAATTTATTGTATTAAATTCGCTCAAGTTCTCGTTGCAAAGGGACTTATTATGTGGAAAACACTGCATTATTCAGTTTGCCTACTGGAGCTCTTCAGATGGGGCGCTGGCTGAATACAATTCTTTGTGTAATGAATATTAAAAGTTCAATATATTGTGTTACTAGTTTACTTACTTGAATAAACCGAAAAGGACACGTTGAAATTAATATGGTGCATGAGTTTCTTAATGCTTTAGCTGCTGTGAAAATAATAGCAAACACTTTAAAAAATCCTACATCGAGTTTAGTTTGTGTCTAAAACAATAACAGAATAAGGAAGAAATAAAATAAATATTTCCTTATATGATAGATGCGTTGCCGCCATTTAAAAATATTTTTCACTGTCCTAAATTTTTTCCACGCCGTTTTTCTTTCATTCGCCAGAATGGCAGAAGCCAGATGGTATAGGAAGAAATCTAAATTATAATAAATGCTTTGAAACATAATACTACCATGTCTGCAGCCATGTACAAGATAAAAAAATAATGTAATGTTTGATGCCCAAGACTCAACTTGCTTTATTTGATTTCCACTAAATTTCCATTCAAAAACTAAAAATAAAAACCAACGTTGATATCTGTATGTAAAAGAAATAACAAGTATATATCTCTATAGTGTATTTTCTATATACACGTATATGTATAATACATTTATCAATCAAAAATAATATTAATGAAATACATCTCATAGCTGTGTCTTACGAAGAAAGATAGACCTATGTTATTATCTATAAAGAATAGGACGCCGTGTTGTATTATTTGTAATATGACCTACAAAGACGGACCTATATTTTCGTTTATACCTCTAGAAAACGTCTCGGTATTTGAAGTATCAAATAAGGTTCCGCCCTCCCGCGGCACAGATTCCAGCCAACAGAATTCTAGGATTTAAGAATCTGGAGAATGAATACGACTCGCGTCACGGGCCTGCAAAGGACTGAGGAATTTGTAAGCAGACTTTCTTGAGACAAGATAAAATAGGTAATAGTTTTTTATAATAATATTTTTAATAATATCAAGATATGGTACAGACAATTTAAATTACGGGGATTTTTTTTAATTAATATAAGTTATAGTTTATACATGCAAAAAGTACTTGGTGGCCTGTGGCGTTGGTTGGGTTCAAATCCCAAGGAACACCTCTGTCGGAGTTATGTGTGTACTGAAAGTCAATCACCACGCACTATAACGGTGACGGAAAACATAGTGAAGAAATCTGCATACCGTCGCGATTTTGAAGAATTTCTACGGCATATAAAGTCTGCCGACCCGCACTAGGCCAGCGTGAAGGACTATATGGCCTAACCCCTCTCAATCGTACCCTCGATTGTAGACGTGAGACATACTTCGGCTCATGTAGATACATAGTTTATGCAAATATTAGACCTAATTTGTAACAGTAGAAGATGTCTAAGGCTGTGTGAATCTGTGAAGATTATGTAGGAATGTTGACTCTAGTACCGAATAATAAAAAATACTGTAAAGTATTATAGTTTCTAAGATTAACGCGAATGTTACACATTGAAATAAAACTAGTTTTATTTAACTTTCTATCAGCCAACCTTCACGCCTTAGCAAATAATTTCTATTTACGTCAATACTTACGCGAATAAAATGGTACGTGCTGAAAGTTCCATATATCAATAACAAGGAATGATTTCGATGCTGCCTCAATTGAGGCGTAAAATATTGTTGGACGTGCTAGGAATACTGAGATATACATAGAAGTCATCGAAGTATTTATCAGGATTACTTTGGCAAGCTATTTTGACTTGCTTATATTTTTTTTCGCGAAAGTAGAGCTTACTTTCGATAGGGTTGTCCACGATGGCTCGTATATATAGGTATAAACCAAATCAATAATATAGGTCGTATAGATAAACCAAATCATTCTGTTTGTCATCATCACCAAGTTTGCATATCATGTGGTGCTGCCCCCACGTAAATTCTGAATAAAAGGGAGTAGAACATAGGTATAATGGTTTCTTAGATTTACGCGAATGTTACACATTGAAATAAAACTAATTTTACGGAATTTATCGCGGATTTGATTTCATTTTTACACTTTTTAACTCCCCGATATTTTGATTACTTTCCAGCTTTCGGTATCACGGGGCGGACTGAGGTATTAGTCATCCATGCAGTGACTGTAACATCACCTTTTCAAGCTTAGACGTTCCAAATTCCACGTAAATTGTATTCAACGCGAGCATGCAAAGGGACCGGCTATTTTTCGCCTAGCTTCGCGAAATAGCTTTTGTTACAAAACCAGCGGTAGATAATTTCAGTTTTAAGACCCTTTTTTCTCCGTTAGGGTTGGGAATTTACAGCGCCGAGTTTGTTTACCAAGAAAAGTGCTTCAAGTTTTTTCTATTACGTTGGTTTTGCTGAACAATTTTTTGTTTTATTATTTGCGAATGATAAAGAATAATTGGCTAACATAACTTGTCTGCGTAGGAAATAAATCTTTATTGCTTGTATTTTTTTTATTGTTATAATAATGAATATTCGTATTGTAATTTATTTGCAAATGTTTTTCATTATAAACGTTCTGATCTATTATCTTTAGAATGTACTTTTAAAAGCTAAGCGTGCCTTTTGTTGCATTTACTGCGACGACAACTACACATATATTTATACCATTTCAGAGAGATAGTATAATGATATGATGATAGATGACTTACTTGTCTTACATCAAATCTCTGCTAATGTATGTATAAGGTTCAAGTTCTAGGTGGGTAACAAAAAATCATGAATGAAAATGGAATACATTCAATAAATTTAGCGCTTCCAACATCATTTGGTCGGAAACCTCGTCCTATCTATATTTTCTAATGTCTTTTTGCCTCCTCATTCTTACACGAATTATATTTTTAATACGAAATTCAATGACGTATGAATTAAACTATATTAATGCATCATATTATTTTAAGATCGTAAAACAAGATGCTCATAGCAGGTTCAGGTCTTGAAAGCTATAACACCCTTTATTGGGGAGCTCGGCAAATTAGAAAATTTATAGCTGAGTATTCGACGGTCAATTATCTCGTAAAGTTTGCTTATAATGGAAGTTCAAATTATACGTAGTTACTGGAATAATGTGGGTGTTGGGTTTGTTAAATATGTGCTCCTTGGGCGCGGTGAAATTTTATTTGAATTATGGTGATTTTTAATTTGTAAGCCAGTATTATTAGATTTTTTGGTATTTGTTTCTGTATTAATATGGCCCAACGGTGGTAATAGAGTTTAGGTTTTATTATCATTTCTAATGTAGTTCAGTGCATGTTAGCACAATCTAAAAATAATTATAAAAACGAAATTAGTCAAGATTTAAGGAAAAATTACATTAACATCAATCAAAGTTTGAAGTTAGTACATAACATTTTATAACTGTTTTTACGATATAACATACTATTAACACCATCATTTGCATCAAACATTCTCATTATTTTCACAAAAAAATAAATAAAGACACCATATTAGTATCCTAGATTTTGTTCTAGAGCCAATATTAAATCTATAAAACGTTCCAACCATACGTGCCCTGCATAATATCGAGACATTACGCTTCACGTTTTGACTGGCGCTCATATCGGGCGTTGGTCTCGCAAAAACTACTTCGTGGCTGTGACTCCAGTCTGCTTATAATGGCACGTATTCTAGACTCTCACGTTTTTTCTTGTCAGTTTTTATTGTGAAATGAATACTGGTGTAAGTTTAAAGGTTTTGCTGTTGGAGTTCAGTTGGTCAGTGTGATAGTTGAAGCCTTGTAATAGTTACCTTGAAAATTCTCCACATTATTCTGTTGTAAATGATGAGCAGCAATGACAGCCACCGTGGAGCAGTTGGTTGTGAAACGAGAAGCCGCGGGTTCGATCCCCGCACGAAACAAATATTTGTGTGATCCACAGGTACTTATTTCGGGTCTGGGTGTTTGTGAGCCCGAAAAGTCTCTCGTAGTTTCTAATACTCACGCTACAAGACTCGATCTTAGTGTGGGGTCAGGACTATGTGTGTGACTGTTGGGTGTATTTATTTATTATAATTATTTTATTTTATGTACCGAGACAGATGCAAAAATTCATATAGTTATTACTAGAAAGCAAACCTCATTTACAAAATACAATTTAATACCTTCTGAAACTTCTATAACCTGGAATATTCGTAAGTAATAGCTAGAAGAGGGCAGTATGTCGCCTGTTTACTGTTTACGGCTCCCAATATTCTACATACTGAATTTTTACGATCACTCACATTAGCAGTGAGGTCAGACGCCTGTGCTTATGGACATTTTTACGTAATATCTATGCTTTTATGAGGTCATTGGACTATTGGCAGCGTAAAAATACATTAATTTCGTATTTTCGCTTGTCATATACTTTTTACTCTTTTTGATTGCCTCGGTTCCGCAGTTCTACTACGGTACAATTATAATGCTGAGGTCTCGAGTTCGAATCCTGGGTCGGGCAAATTTTTTAATCTAATCTAAGATTTTTTTAATCATTATTATCAACCCGGTGTCGGGAATTTGTGTCCGACATGGCAATAGGCTCGCCCCCTATCTCATCATGGGATGGAACACACAAAGCGAAGTGGATGTCCTGGTAGCACCTCTGCCTACCCCTTCTGGGAAAAGGCGTGCGTTTATACATGTATGTATAATATAACTATTAAAGTAGATAATATGTGACCAAAATGTGGGAAATCAAACTTATCCAAGGAACCGCATTGGATTATTGCGAGAAACGGTAGAAAAATTGTTCGGTACGTGATTGTATTAGAAAGCGGTGGCTGGGTTTGGTAATCCCCGCCGGCGCTCGTACCACCTCACGTGGATCTGGGGAAGCTGATATATTGAACACATAATACACGATATATATAATTTTTGTATACCAACTGAATAACCAGATTTTTAGAATTACGAGATTTATCACCATTGATTCAGACGCAATTGTGTTATGTCGAATTCAGCCGGTGTATATGTTTCAATTAGGTCCACAGAAGTGTGTGTGAAGTTGTGTCGAGAGATGGTTAATAGTCTATATTGTACTGTACTGAACTAGCTATGTGCTTTGAAGTCAGTTTGAATTCGACTGCCTCGGTGGCGCGGTTGTACTACGGTATGATTGCAAAGCTTAGGTCTCGGGTTCGCGTGTCGGGTCGGGCAAAGTGTCATTGGATTTTTCTATTCATTATCAGCTTGGAGTCAGTAAACTATTATTTAGTTAATTTATTTAAAAAAAAACTCTATCTACGACTATCTTATCAAAGAAAAGCAGCTGCGCGCAAATTATCAACATTTTCTTTTTAAATAGATACATTACTGTATGTTCTGGGTAGGATAATGTCGCATACTTTTTATATTATTGTATGGTCATCGGTCCTTGATAAGAATGCAGAATTTCAAGTCAATCCGATGTTTTAAGATGCTCGAAAATGGTATTTAAAGATTCCGTTACAAATAAATAAATAAAAGCGTGTTAAAAATATTTCGATTTTGTAGAGAAACAATTAAGAAAACTATCTTTCCTTAAATTTTCCACAAATCTCAAAAAGGTAGAGCATGCATTAAAACACCGTATAGTGATGATAAAAAATACGATCTTAAAAGCTCTCAGTTTTTTATAAAGCCCTGTTTACACTCAGAGCAAATGTTAGAGACGGTAGAGGCGATAGAGTCAACTCGGAAAATACAATCTGCAGATTGTCACTAAAACAACATCCCTTTGTAGAACAAAGAATAAAAGTAACAACTATTGTACAAAAGAGTCCTTTTGTTTTATTTTTAAATGTTACTCGGTCGACGTGACGCCGAGTGTTGGAGATTACGTCGTCTCTACAAGTGCCTTTATATTTTTACTAAAATCATTTTATTTTGGTAGAGTCAAATTAGTTTGTTAATTAATTTTCTTGTCGTGTTAATAATTTGGGAGTTGGTAGTAGTAAAACACTACTAAAGGTTCCAGGAAGTCATTATGATAGGTCAATATAGAAGTCCTTGTGGAAGACCTATCTTCATTAGTGGATTTCCTGTGATGATGATGAGAGTAGCTTACTTGGTAGGAAGCTCATTTTTAACAACACTGTTCTAGAGTGGAAAGGAGCCATCTGGTCTCAGATTCCAGAAAAGGATTATGAAGCCAAAAAACAGGCGGGGTAGGCATCTCCACGCAGAATATGAAATGGAAAACTATGAAGACATGAAAGATGTACAAACACCTTTACGGATAATGGAAATGTTAGTAAGAAACTAGTATTGCACACACAACAAAACTTTTTCGTTTTGTACCAGACAGAGATAAATATACCAAGCTGGCTGCCAAACACCAGTTGGAGAGCTACCAAAACACAAAAACTTTTTTATAACCTGAGTAATACGGAGGCTGCGAGACGAATCTGCTTATATTTAATCAACGTAGCATTTTTATAGGTATAAGTGCAGTGGGTAAAACCTTTTTGTGTATTAGGGACTATGGGTACGATTGACGAATGGTAACAAATATTTATTGTTTGAACAAACATTTGTTTCTATTGGTATTATAGGACGTTATTTAAAAAATCGCCTAATGAAAATAAAACTTTAAAAGGGAGGATCTAAAAATATGTGTAATTCATAATTCATGGCCAATTGCACAAACTAACTTTGCCCATAACTTTGACTTTGAAAATGTAAATCTATATATTAGCAATGTCAAGTACGTCACAAATTATTAAATAGTGATAACGTTGTCAAAGTTAAAGTTATCGTCGAAGTTTAAAGGCAGTTAGGTGGTCCCTATACCTACAAGAACATTGTACAATAAGATTAAAAAGAGCTTTGAATCCCAACGATTAATCATTGCGCAATCTTCAATATTATTGGTCAATAATATTGCACATTTGGTAATATTGCGCAATATAATTGATCGTCTAGGGGCCGTATTAGAAACGATTATCAACTACTGAATAAATTTCTTATTTTTGGTATTGGCAATTTTTATTGGGTATTATATAATACAGTAATAATTAAAATGGTCTATATTTGTTCCGGAGTGACGCATATTGCAGTAATTGTTTCTTTATTGAAAATGGTCGGCTTATTCTACTATAGTGTTTATTTCTTGGATGAAATAATGCTTCTTGGTAAAATTATGAATACTTTACAAGAACTAGACTTATCTGAAGTAAAATTAGTAAATTTTTGGAAGTGGTAGAGCCACGCTGTTCTCATTCAATACTCAGCATGAATGGGCAGGCTCGACCGGGGCGGTACCACAGCCGCAAACTGACGTGGAGCGAAAGCTTACCTGTCGCGTTTCGTTCAGTGAGTGAGAATTCCGGATGCCCAATACTCCATTCCTCTTTCCATCGTTTTTCCTTCCCGCTCTCCTTCTATTTGAAGGGGTGGCAACACATCCATGATCCAGCGTTGTGGATGTTCATGGGCGGCAGTGATCATTTACCATAAGATGACATGTTTGCTCGTTTGTCAGACCTAATATGCAATAAAAACATTATTCGTGTAAACAATTGTATTAGCAGACTGAAAGCAATTTCCCGAGATTCAATTTTAATATATAGTGTAAAGAATGGCGAAGAGCTGTTTAAGATAACATGTGCATATATTATTGTGTTTAATTTTGAGCAGAAGTGTTTCAGAAACGTGATGTGACTATATTTAAATCAATCCTAACGACGATAAATATTTTATTTTTTCTTTAGCACAAAATAACTATGATGAGGTTAAAGTTTTTATATAATTGGTATTACATAAATAAATATTAATCCATAAATAGTATAAGGGCCTGAAAACCAAGTTATTTTTTGTCTAGAACATCAAAGGCATCTTTATATTTATTCACCTTAATTCATAGAATACGGCCGCAGCGTTAGCCAGTGGAAAATTTGCAAAACATTGTTCCACAAACCGCCCTAATGGGAAATAAATTACTTTCTCAGTTTAATTCACTACAAGACTGAAAATTAGCTATCTATCAGAGGTAGAGAGTTTCTTTATTAGATTCTAGAAGCTGGTTTATCAAGTTATTATGAGTTCAACTTGCGTAGAATGCTTTGCTCGTTCGTATGTAAATAGGCTACAAAACAGATCTGCGCCAGTTTCTTCTCTGTATTTCAATCCATGTTCTTTTCATTTTGGTAATTAGCATTTGTGTTATAGCGGAGGCTGTGCAAGAACACGAATCCTGTCGGCACTCGGGATAACGGTAGGTAGAAGGACAGATCCGACACTAAGATCAAGTCTTGTATCTTGAGTATCTGAATCTACTAGAGACTTTTCACTCCAAACACCCAGACCCGAAAAAAATACCTGTGGTTCCCACAAACATTTGTCTCGGTGCGGGAATTGAGCCTGTGGCCTCTCTCCCGTGGCCAGGGGGCTATCAAGTATGTATTAGTAAGTATGACAGTAATCAATATACTATCCTTGGTTTTGTTAGGGACTTAGCTCGGCTACAATCCGCAGCGTGTCGAGCTGAAAGGCCAGAGACACTGACACCCCTTTCGGCCTCCCCAAGGGTACCGAAAGGGGAGCATAATAGTTTTTTCTATTGGAAAAAAAAAGTAGAATGACATAATATACATAAACGTGTGAAATAGAACCATCGGCTGAATCATTTAAATGGTGTTTTGAGTACTTTAGTTAATATATTTATAACTATCAGTGCATAAAAAATACTTCAAAATGAAATCAAATCCTTAAATAATATAATTAATTTCTAGGCACCGATTCGTCATGGCGACCAGATATAATTCATATTTGCATAGATTATCAATTTTTGCGAAAATTATGAATAATTTTAACAGTGTTTCAAATGCGCTAATCACAGAACCCTGGCGCCGGCAAGCGTGCGCCGGCTTTAATAGCGTTACTAAGATTCAAGCAAATATTTTCTTACGGTCGTTGCACCTTCATAAAGAATATACAAGATTTCAAGCTTTGCAATTAATTTTGCTGTTAGCAAAATCCCAAGCGGTGAATGGTTTAATTAAGATGTAAAGTACTTGTATCTTATAAATTTCATATTTGTTTATGCAGCTTTGAAATTCAATAAAAGTTAAAAGGAAAAGATATATAAACTGTATTTATTTTGGAATAGAGAGGAATGGGTGTGCGATTAGCGTAGTCGAACTGTCTTATAGAAAACCGATGAAAAGCGGCCTTACGGCCTAGGTGTCTTCTTTCCTTTGGCGAGAGAGATTACCAGAGGCCCAATATTCTTTTCCTTCTTCCGGGATTTTTCCTTTTCTTTCGTTTCCTATTTTAAGAGCCCTACGCCCTCGGCATTCATTGCAATAAAAATAAACAATTTCGAATATTGCTCCATTTAAATGAAGTATAGTTGTAGCCAAAGTACGTCTCTAGATCGCAGCCTAACAACGGCTTAATTCAATTACGATATCAGACAACAATTGTAATATTAAGATGGATTTTGATTTTTCATTCAAAAAGTATTTATTTCCTTATCTTGGAAATCACGTTAAATTATAGATATATCTTGAATTTTTTCCTGAGACATTAAGCCGTCGCGCCGATATACATACAAAGGTATACGTTAAAAAAATGTATACAGAATTGAAGTCTACGTGTCTATAATTACTTCCGAGAAATATTTGACAGCCTCCGTGGCGGAGTTGGTTAGACGCTGGTTGTGAAATGAGAGGCCGCGGGTTCGATCCCCGCACCGAGACAAATATTTGTGAGGCCGACAAGTATTTGTCTCGGGTCTGGGTGTCTGTGAGACCAAAAAGTCTCTCGTAGCTTCTGATACCCACGACACAAGACTTAATTGATCTTAATGTGGGGTCAGGACTATGTATGTGACTGTGTATTAATTTATTTATTTCCTATATTCTTGTATATTTAAAATAGATATATCACAACGGAATTTCGAGCACGCGATCACCATCGTTCACTATGTTTTAAGGCGTCGCGATGCTACTTAGCTAAAAGCATTCTCAGTCAACTGCATTGCAGTACCTTGTCGATAGTCATAAATCGCCTGAACGCCTAGGAAATGAACATTATTTACTATGCATTCTCGATTATCAATCGACTTTAAATTATTTAGCAGTGGTACTAACAACAATAAGTGTGAGACTTTGCGCACACGGAGCAACTTTAGTTGAAGAAACTGTGTCAAATTCTATGAACCTAATCTACAATCGCACCTGAAACTTTTGCTGCAACTGGCCACTTTTATAGAATAGTAATAAAATGTTGACAGTTTTCTTCAACTTAGGTCGCTTAGGTGCTCTGTGTGCACAGTGCCTTTGCCAAGATGTTATTCTTCGTCAAACTATCGTCGTGATATAAGCATTTTAATTCGCGTTTCATATTAAGAGGAGCGAATTTCCCGGCTTAACAATCATTTACTTATCTTATTTATCTATACATATTTGAAGGCAGACAATACACATACGGTTCTAAAGTAGCACCATTGTTTTCGCCAACGAGTGGGAACCTTGGTTATAAACATTTTTTAGCTACAACCCGCAGTAAAACTATAAAGAATAGTTACAAGAAGCGAGAAACTCGTTAGAATCTCGGACCCTTTGGGAATGTACGGAGGATTTTGATTTGAATACTTTTTGTTAAAAATACCTCAAGAATGCCAATTCGGCCCTCGCTTTTCTACCTTTTCAGAATAAATAATGAAGTGCTAGATCCAACTTTTTCATGATTTTTCTTTTTATATTGCGAAATCTGAAACTTTCGCAGTTTAATTGTTTTACTTCTAATTTATGTTGCTAATGAAGTAACCCTGATTTAAAATTGATTTGAGTGTAATGTTTTAAAAACTGATAGAGAAATACTGTATTTAATTTGGACTTCTTTAGGAATGGCCGATGCGACTCCCTGGTCGAGTGGTAACACAATCTATCAAAAATCGATGCAAAATTTACGGTTGTGCTGTCGTGTTTCATTTGATGTATTGAGGCGGTAATAACTTACTATCAGGTGAGCAATATGCTCATTTGCTTTTTATATACAAAGTTAGTATTTGTTTACCATAAAGCTAAATCACCAATGAGGTTTCGGTATAAAAGATCAAACAAAAATATTAAATAATAATAATAATGAAATCTCACGCAGTGGCTACGTAGCAATGGTATGCTTTTTATGTATTTTTGGGATAAAATATAACGCATGTTTAAAATTAGTGCAAAGGAATGTGCTATTAATTTTTAACAAACTACTTTCGGGCTTGTAGTATACTAAAAATAACGTTGTATAAATATAAACCGAAAGCCGATCGCGGTTTCAATCATTTCTCATCAATGAATGGATGTATGGATGTGAAATGTTGATACATGATTGGCCATTAATCCCATAAAACAGCAATCCATCAACGCAACCAGGCAATATGATTGATTAAAATCCAAAACAATTACATATATGATGTAATTTTTTTAAAACACGCCTTCCAATAATATTTAAACACGCAAGCTTTTCTTATCACGCGGCCTTCATCATCTTATAGCTGAAGGCCGCTATACTGGAGTAGAAGTACGGGCAAAGAAACTCTAGTTTTGCTCTTTTCAAAACCAATTTACATGCATAAACTCACGCCTTTATCCCCGCAAGGGTAGGCAGAGGTACCACCAGGTCACCCACATTTCGCCTTGTATGTTCCGTCCCACGATGTGATAGGGGGCGAGCCTATCACCATATCGGGCACAAATTCTTGACTCCGGACTGATTATGAATAGAAAAATCCAATGTCACTTTGCCCGACCCGGGACTCGAACCAGAAACCTCAGTTTTGTAACCGTACCGTAATACAACTACGCTACCGAGGCAACAATTTACAATACAGTGAGTATCTACAAATATTCCAACCTGGTTAAAATCAGAGCATGGTAATAACATAATTAATTCATACACCCAACAGTCACATACATAGTCCTGACCCCACACTAAGATCGAGTCTTGTGTCGTGGGTATCAAAAAGTACGAGAGACTTTTCG
The DNA here is from genome assembly GCA_949752805.1 of Deilephila elpenor. NCBI lineage: Eukaryota > Metazoa > Arthropoda > Insecta > Lepidoptera > Sphingidae > Deilephila > Deilephila elpenor. The sequence continues at coordinate 12,154,288 of OX457106.1, read as the reverse complement.
GTCTCACAAACACCCAGACTCGAAACAAATACCTGTGGATTACACAAATATTTGTTTCGGTGCGGGGATCGAACCCGCGGCCTCTCGTTTCACAGGCGGCGTCTAACCAACTGCGCCACGGAGGCTGTCAAATGTTTATTATTCGAAACCAGAGTCCCTTTTAAATATTCAAACCAAATAACAGAGTTTTAAAGCCCTCATCTGCTAATAGCCCGTTGACATTGGACGCAACTGTTGGGAAACACCGCATTCAAAATGGGTATGTCAGGGTGACAGCGCCGCCTTTGCTGCGGCTTGGCTGACAGGCAAAGCTGGCCATCAAGGGATTTGCAAGCGCGGCCCGCGGTCTGCACAAAGTAATTGAATAGTTCGGCTTGTTTCCGGCCTTTGTTGGTACTAAAATGTATAGTTGGTATGGGTTTTTTGTTGGCATGTACACTTGATGGTAAATTCAATGCGATCGAAATAACGTATCCATGCGTGATATGTACAATTATGATAGTGGAAACTAGATAGACATTTGCAACTAGGCTGTGAGCATTGCAAGTTTTACTGGTCGAGAGGTCACCTGGGTAGGTACCACCGCAATGTCTATTCCTCCCGTCAAGCAGCAGTGTAAATGCACTGATGACTTCCGGTTTGAAGAACATTGTAGCCAAGGTGGACACAATGAGACTTAACATCTTATGTCTCAGGATGGTGAGCACAGTGGAATGCCAAGCATTTGCTTTGTAGTTCATGGTGTTGTTTGTTTTTTTTACTGTCCATGAGCGGTTGAATCGCTTATCATCAGGCGAGTTGTATTCTCTTCTCGCTATTTATTGCAATAAAAAAGTGAGTTCCTAGGTTCGTTTCCTAGGTCGACTACCTACTTAACTTTGTGTTAATTTTTCAGTACCTGCTTTTCTCGGTATTCAACAATTTCTTTAAGAAATCGGCGTCAGAGGGTCAGAAATCTTTAGAAACGAATTTAATGTGATATTTTCAATAGTAGTGGTATTACAGAATACAGTCTGCCAAGTGTTGTAGCGTACAATCCCTATTTACCAAATACCTCGAACTATTGTAAGGAAAGTTACAGCTAACTTCAAACATTATTAACCTACCCCGACAGAGTTTGGGTATATTATACCAGATGAAAGTAGGTATCAAATATTTTCTCTCTCTATTTTTTATTTTCATTTTCTATCTCTCTATTTATCCAACTAAGAAGTCCACTGCTAAACATAGTATGCCTCAAGCAAGACATCTGTTATTTTGTTTGTTGTTACTAATTATGTCAACTTAAACTACTAAATGTGATTAGGCATTCATTTATAATATAAATAATAAATAAATACACCCAACAGTCATATACATAGTCCTGACCCCTACATTAAGATCAATAAAGTCTTGTGTCGGGGTATCAGAAACTACGAGAGACTTTTCAGTCTCACAAAAACCCAGAGAGTAATATTTTTGGGCCTCATAATCATTTTTCTCGTTACGGGGATCGAACCCGCGGCCCCTCATTTCACAGCCGGCGTCTAACCACCTGCGCCACGGAGGCTGACAATTTATGGATCCAAATAAAGTACAAACAATCCTACATATATTTCGTGAAGATATATATGTATACATAATCTTTACGCAAAGCCTCGCAGATGCGGTTGACAACTAAACCAATTTTGTAACCAAAAATGAACCTACATTCCATAGCCTTAAAGTTTACATTTGGGTAGAATGGGGCGGCGCATTATGCAAAATCTATTACGCCTTCCAGGAAATACCAAGGGAAATGCAATATACCAAAAAACAGGATTTCCCGCTTTCGGTTAAAAGTATGTTTAATTCAGTTTGTGGCATAATGCAGAAAGATAAAATATTTTGGTGAAAAATATTATTTTAATACCTCAGTGGTCGTGTTGACTACGCTTTCAAATTTAATATACAAACACAAATAATAACTACTTTTATCAGAAAACGTAATTATTAATAACAATATTAATAACGCCTAGTTGACTGAACAAGATTTTCGAAAGCCTAGCAGTAATTATTCTCTTGTCATTTCGTGTTCCCAATGTTTTTAAAGCAAGGCACCTACAATATCAAAGTACACGGGCTATGAACTGTGGAGTCCTGGATTATCAATCTATTCAGTCACAGGAAGTCTACTGCTGAACTTAGGCCTCCCTTATAGGATCTTCTGGATTTTTATTGCGGTGAATGGCGCCTGATGGTAAACGATACGACCGCTCATGGATAGTAGCAAAACCAAAGAACACCAAGATTTACAAAGCAGTGCTTGGCATTGCCCTGCGCTCGCAGGAGACATAAGATGTTAAGTCTCAATTTGTAATTGCTCTTCTGGATTTACTATACAAACAATATTATAACGTAATAGAAAAACAGTAAATTTACGTCCAATTAAAGCCGGAACTAAGCAAACAAAGTAAATAATTCAATACGGATCGATAAGTTCATGGCGATATCTGAATATAACTCACGCTAACATGAATTTATAACTATTTTAGTCAAGGTAATATCGTAGGAAAATTCGCTGAGGTGATTTTAAATCTGATATAAAGTGGCAGCCAATTTACTTGGCGTTTTAAAGAAGATATTTTAGTTAGAAATACGACCTTATTTTACATACATTACACTTTTAGTAGGAAGCACTTTACTGGTATTAAAAATGTTTGCAGTTAAAGTCTAATTTACTGGGAGAGGGTATTCGTAATTGCCGTACCATCGAGATCCTTTAACAAATTTAAAGTCATGTTAAACTTATGTCGAAAATTTCAAAATAGTTAAGTTGAAAAAGAGAAAAACTGTTTTTGTCCCGTAGTATGCATAGATCAAAAGAAGATATACGAGTAGCTACAAATGGTTTTAAAATATCTAAGTTTGCAAACACATTTCAGTTTACACTCAACTCGCTAGAACTATCTGCCACTCCGTCTCCAATTTCAAACTGCTTCCAAATAAGAAAACAAATTTGCTTACAGTTTTGAGGAAGCGATGCCAACGAAAACCATTTACAGTGCCAAATTTTCCACTGTCAGCAGTTTCTGTATCTGTCGCACTAGATGAGTATAAAGTTCCTCTACAAACATATTTTGCATTCCGTTTTTTAGATCAAGCTATTCTTATTTTTTTTATTTGTGATAAAGAGAATGCAATTCACTTGATGGTAAGCCAAATGAAAACTGAGTAAATTATAGAAAGGCGAGATATAATTATTTAATATTTATAATAATATAATTATTTTGACAGCCTCCGTGGCACAGTTGGTTAGAAGCCGATTGAAAAACTAGAGGCTGCGGGTTCGATCCCCGCATCAAGACAAATGTTTGTGCGGACCACAGATATTTGTTTCGGGTCTGGGTGTTTGTGGGACAGAAAAGTCCCTCTAGTAGTCCTAATACTATGTATGTGACTGTTGGGTGTATTTGTTTAATTATTTATATACCTATATATATGTACGTATATGTATGTATACGTATGTATCTAAATAAAGTAGTACCTGAAATAATTAGGCGTACTTGGTCTAGACTCTAGTGGTGTGGTTTCAGACTTAATACACTCTCTCTCTCTCTCTCTCAACTCAACTCAATCAACTAACCAAAGGACTCAACATTTATTTGCACCTGTGCCAAGCCTGGCCGAGCCGCTTTGCTTGGAAATAATACTAATTTCCCATGATATTAAATTTGTATGTGTTAAAATAAGAAACAACATTAACAAAAATGACACTAAGAATTCTTGTTGTTTTTTTACTTTATGAACATTTAAATTGTGTGTGTTTCAATAAGCAAGCATATTCCTTTTTATATGAAGTCCATGTACGTCGTATCCCGGTTAGAGAGCAATAATCACGAGAGTGCTCCGCTCGCACGCTCTCCAAATTAAAACGTTTATTTCTTTATTATTAAGGAGAGAAAGTAGGTCACTGTACTCACTTGCCTTTGTATGCGTTGTGGGAGTAAACAATTTAGAGAATTATGTGGAATTTCTAGACTTGGAAGTTATATGTGACAATCATTCCCTCAGTCACGATTCCCTATTTGTGTTCGAGGGTCGTAGAAACTATTTGTCTTAAGGCGATTCATATGATTGTTTGACACAAAATAAACAAATCACGTAGTATTCGTAAAACACTTCAGATACAATGTATAATTTTCTGCCTATCTGACTGCGAATCTTTTAAATGAGTAGGCGATATAACTTTATGAACGTGCTTAAGTGATTCGGATGCATACTTTATTTTTATTATGTCATAGGTCCGGCAAACAAGCAAACAGTTCACCTGATGGTAAATGATCACCACCGCCCATAAACATCCACAACGCCGGTTCATGGATGTGTTGCCAGCCCTTCAAATTGAGAGGAGAGCGGGAAGGAAAAATGGTAGAAAGAGCAGGAAAGGTGTATTGGGCATCGGGCAATCTCACTCAACGAACGCAACGCAACAGCGAAGCTGTCGCTTCACGACGATTTCTTGTGAGACAGTGGTACCGCCCGGACGAGCCTGCAAATTCATGCTGACTCACGACTGGCAACAACGTGGCTCTACCACCTCCAAAAAGCGTTTCTTGAAAAACAAAGTTTTTAATTAAATATATTCCTAGACATTTTATCAAATGTCTATGTATTCCAAATTTCAGCGACAACTCTAACTTCAAATATATAATTTTTTATCCGAAAAACAATGAATATTCATTGAATAAAGCGAGGGGAAATTTGAAATTTTAATGCTGCATTTTTTTCGGTGACACGTTTTTTATCCTTGATGTAATGGGCCGATACTGTCTGTTTGCTGGCGCTGTGTGTTTTAAAATAATCGTATTGTCATGTATCCTTTGTTGTTGCAATAGATGGCTTCCAGGTTCGTATGATGCCGTCCAAATTAGGAGATGATCTCCGTGAATAGTCTATCTGGACGACACTGAATTTTCAATCTGGTTTTTTCTCTTTACTCAAATATTAAATCGTAATTTTGAACTTCAGTTATTTATAATAGGTCAGTCTTGTGTTAATTCATTATCTCCAATCATTTTAAGACGACAAATAAACAAAAACTTTCACCAACAACATAAAAATATACGATTTGCTATATCAATGTTCACTCCAGACGTATAAAGGACAAAAAAACACCAGTAGTAATATAATTAATGGAACAGCGACGTAACTAGCTCAAAGGAACTCGATGTAAGCACGAGCGGCGGCCATGACAGTCGTTCTCATAAATTGAATCTGTTAACTGACGAGCCTCCTCCCTTTCCCGGTAACTTTGGACTTTTTGAGGAATAAAAATAATGAAATGTATGCTAGAATTTTTTCTTGTGAATAATTTTTTACTTTGTTTTTTTTGTGTTACGGTTTTTTTTGTTATTGTTAGTACTAGAAAAAAGAGTTGATTGTTATATATCACAGTACTCAAAATAATACTAAGCTTTTGATATGGACTAAAATCAATGAGTACAAACTCCTGCCCTGCTAGTATCAATCAATTTATGGAGATACAAAAACGCAAAATTTAAATAATCATAATTGCAAATATAAAGGGTTTTTTGGCAGCATAAGGTTCTAGACTCATCGTTCCGCTTATATTAAGTTGGTAGTGCTATTAGATATTACAGTAATTAATAACTTTTATACAAAAATTAAAAATCTAGTTAAAAAATAATTCATGCAATTCAAACACGCAGACTGTTCTTAAATGTCGCTCGATACTTAATTAAAACCCCCGCCGCTCAAACAGATAACTATTACACTAAAACCACTTTTAAATCTCGATAAAACGAATTTCACTCCACATTCCAACCACGTTCGGATTTTAGAGGTCCGTACACTCGTTTAGAACCCAAAAGTTTTCGGGATCTTTGCGGATTTTGATTTAGGTTAACCCGCATAGCCTGAAGGGCCGGGCCGAAAAATAAATTACGGATTTGGAATTCCGAAGGGAATCAAAGACATTTGTAAACATTATTTAGTTTGTAGTGTTTTTCTGTAGTTGTCAAAACATGGTTTGTTGTTTTAATAGGGTACATTTCTTCAAGCGTAGAAAAAAGAAAATAATCGGATGCCTTGCACTGGGAAATAATAGAATATTTTTAATTTCTTAACGATAATAATTATATTGTGCCCGATATGGAGATAGGCTCGCCACCTATCACATCATGAGACGGAACATACAAGGCGAAATGTGGGTGTCCTGGTGGCGCCTCTGCTTACCCCTTCTGAGATAAAGGCGTGAGTTAAAGTATGTATGTATTATGTATTATGTATTATGTATGTATGTAATAATTATATTATAGTTCAAATTGAAGTAGCCTTTTATAGTGACTAACATTCAACAGTGTGTTCATGTTCAACATTTTACATTCAGAGTGTAACATTCGCGTAAATCTAAGAATCCATTAGTGTCTAATTTAAAATCTATGGGAACTTTGAAAATCCTGAAACAGTAAATTTAATTCATTTTAAAAGGATTTGTCAACAATTTTCATACGGAACCACGACTACATATTTCTCTTCCGATCACTGCCAAATCTCGCGGTGGACCGTAAAGCGCGGAAAAGCGCTCTGATTGGAAACTGCAGTTCCGAATGACGTATAAACTCGTCGCCCATTCTAACTGTTGCTTTCGACTTTGTTCATTCTGACAGGAGAATTGTGGATTTTTTCGAGTAACATGCATGTTCAACATCGGTATCGTTTGTTACATACATACATAAACTCACGCCTTTATCCCCGAAGGAATAGGCAGAGGCGCCACCAGGACACATTTCGCCTGTTGATTGAATGATTTCAGTAGTTGCTTGTAAAATATTTGCTCACTACAATGTAATATACCATAACCGTGCTATGAACATATAATCAAAATATAACTCGGTCTTATATACAAATATAAACTCACGCCATTTTCCCAGGACACCGACGATTCGCCTTATGTTTTCCGTCCTATGATTGATACGGGGCGAGCCCAGCGCCATATCGGGGACAAATTAACTCCGGGCTGATAATGAATAGAAAAATCCAATATTACTCTGCCCGGGATTCGAACCCGAAACCTCAGCATTGTAATCGTACCGTAATACAACTACGCCACCGGGGCAGGCAACTTGGTATTAATACCTACGAAACGTCATCGTACGGTGACAGAATTTTCGACTTTTACAAGTTGATTTCCAACTCACTCACATTTCTCACTCATCTTGACTATATCTAATTTATAACCTAACAATCTAAAAGTGTAGAACACTACCCATTTCTACTAGGGGCAGCGATAAAAATTCCCAGATTTATTAAACCATAAATCCAGATTTTTAGATTCTCCATTTGGTACCCCGGGGTATGTTTTCAAGCATTAAGACTTGGACTGACAAAGGGTACATAGGATTGGAACTTCGACGGCTATGTCCAAGATCAATATGTCTTTTTTATTACCCTACTGCCTACTGAATGGCTTGGGTAGAAAATATAGACCTCAAAAAACATGTAAGGACAGTTGTTATCTTGAAAATGGTCGCGTTAATACTGTTTGAAGAATTGTTATTTGTTTTTTCGAAAGGATTTGAGAATAGGCCTTTGTAAATTAGATTTTATGGTGTATTGTATCCAGAATACTATTTCTGTTTTTAACACGCTTTTAGCTTCGCCTGTATGTATGTTTGTATGTAACGGAATCTTTGAAGTCGATATTCTAAAACTTAAAAACGTCGATCAAGTACTAAGGTAATAAGTTACATACATCATAAACTCACGCCTCTTACCCAGAAGGGGTAGGCAGAGGTGCTACCAGGACTCCCACGTTTCGCCTTGTGTGTTCCGTCCAACGATGTGATAGGGTTCGAGTCTATCGCCATATCGGACGCAAATTCCTGACTCATGGCTGATAATGAATAGAAAAATCCAATGTCTTAATAAACTTTGTCCGACCCAAGATTCGAACTTGAAACCTCAGCGTTATAATCGTACCGTAGTACAACTACGCCACCGAGGCAGAAAATGTTAATATAAGTTCTTACAAAAATTAGCAACAGCGTGCCTAGGTGTATTTAACACCTAAAAATTAGACATAGTCAATCAACAGTAACTCGTGTCTTGTTTCGTGGATAATATATTACTACCGACGTTCCACAACACCCAAGTCCCAATATTTAATATTTGTTTCGTTACATCCATACATTTTAACCTTTCATTTCCCAGCGGGCTGCGGTGTTCCTATTATATAAATATATAAGTAAAACACCTAGACCACATTTCGAAAACAAAACTAATAATTGTTGAGAACTTACGGTAGGTATCTAACATAATATGCGGGTACCCGAGCCCTACAGCTCTGTTATATAACATGTCTGCGGCAAGACAGGTAGCGTCGGCAAAACTGCTATTCATGTAGACATCGATCCGTGACGCAGACTTAGGTTTTGCAGATGGTACATGTAAATTTTGATTTTCTGTATTGCATTGAATAGCGAGACGGGCATGCCACTCGCCTGGTAATACGACTGCTCAAGGACAGTAGCAAAAACAAACAACACCATGAATTGCAAAGCAATGTTTGGTATGCCACTTCGTTCGCCATCCTGAGACATAAGATGTTAAGCGTTATTATGTTTAGTAGTTTGTATTTAATTTGTTTCATAAAATATGAGTGTTTATTGGTCCTTTTATTTTCATTTATTTCACAACCTGATGACCGATTTGTGATTGCTGAAAATATTTGGGCTTATGACTTTGTGGATAACTTATACGGAATCAAATGAAAATAAACCAATATTGATGAAATTTTTCTATGTTTGATACGAATCATCCGATCAGGGATTAACCCCAGGATGCCATTAATAGCATTACGTCATGGAAAAAACATAATATCAAGGAATTTTCTTCATAATACAATTTCATACCATGTAGATTGCGTCGAGTTTTCAGGTCTTTCAAACTTTATAGAATTAAACTTTCTTAATTTGCATAATAATTGAATTTTAGAAAGACTTAAATACATACATTATCTCACGCCTTTTGCCCAGAAAGGGTAGGCAGAGGTGTTACCAGTACACCCAGGTTTAGATAAAAAAGTTACATTTAGAAAGACATATCTAGAAGGATGATATCTTTGTAAATGGGATAAATATTACCGGGACGTGACAAGCCTATCCAGTAGACGCTGGCGGCTTGTATTCAATAGTCGAGGCGTTTCGGTGTTTTTCGCAAAAGGAAACGTCACGATTAGGACATGCCTCTGCGAAAGTTATTGCGGCAAATTTGTTTAAATGCTTTTATTGTTTTCCTTGTCAGGTTGACGTCTGAAATCCCCGGGGTGGTTTTAGGAATAAAATTGTTTTTAGTCTATATAAGACAAAACATCTATAAGTAATATATTATGCGTGTAGTTTGGGGAACGTCCTTAAAAACATATATTGTTTTTCTAGCTTTTGCTTGTAGCTTAAGGTTTAGGTCGACAAGCGTTAACTAAATAAATATTAGTACAAAATATAGCTTCACGTTGAAATAAGCAACTGTGAAATTACCGACGTAAAGTGATCGCAGTTGTTTTTGAACCCCTACAAATGCCGAAGGATCTTTCGTAGTTGATAAGATAGATATAGAAAGATCGACCCCATTCAGGTATCAGAACACATAATGTAGAAAGAAGTGTAACGTAAATCAGTGTAAATATTCGGGCACTATTTTATTTAAAAACCTTTTCTCAAACCTCCTTTATAACGTTCAAGTATTCGTCTAAATATTCTAATTAATAGAATCCGCAGCAAAACTGTTATTTATAGTTGAAATAACTGCCTCGGTGGCGTAGTTGTATTACGGTACGGCTACAAAGCTGAGGTCTCGGGTTCGAGTCCCGGGTCGGGCAAAGTGATATTGGATTTTTCTATTCATTATCAGCCCGGAGTCAGGAATTTGTGCCCGATATGGCGATAGGCTCTCCCCCTATCACATCATGGGACGGAACATACAAGGCGAAATGTGGGTGTCCTAGTGGCGCCTCTGCCTACCCCTTCTGGGATAAAGGCGTGAGTTTATGTATGTATGTATCAGTGGCGTGCCTAGGGTTTTGGACTAGGGCAAGCCCAATATTTTTTAGGTTTAACATACATACATAGACTCACGCCTCTATCCCAGAAGGGGTAGGCAGAGGCACCACCAGGGCACTCACATTTCGCCTTGTAAGTTCCGTCATGCGATGTGATAGGGGGCGAGCCTATCGCCATATCGGGTACAAATTCCAGACTCCGGGTTGATCATCATCATCAGCCCTTCTGCGTCCACTGCTGGATATAGGCCTCTCCCATAGCACGCCACTGGGCTCGATCTTCAGCCCATCGTCGCCAACCGCTACCAGCCACCCCACGAATATCGTCGCTCTACCTGGTTGGAGGGCGTCCTAAACTACGTTTGCCGAGGCGCGGTCTCCACTCGAGAACTGATAATGAATAGAAAAATCCAATATCACTTTGCCCGACCTGGGATTCGAACCCGAGATTTCAGCTTTGTTACCATACCTTAGTACAAATACGCCACCGAGGTTTTTTTTAGGTATTAACTACTGATTTACTTACGCAAAGTTACTAAGAACGAAGAAAACGAATTTACGTCGGCATACCAATCACACAATCAATATACAGCACACACAAACCATCACAGGAAACAATACAACTCATTCAATTAAAAAAACTATAAATAACACAAAAAAATAAACAATAATCATAAACAGATCTTCACAATGTCATAATACAAATATAAAGTTAGTAGCAATTCGTACAGTACCTGTTGCTATTAAACGTGAAATAAACATTACGACATATAAATATAATTTATTAAAAAGTATATGAATACTTCATTATTTGTACAAAAAAAAAATATAAAATAATTTCAAAAAGCAACCAACATCAATTAATAACAACAAACATCATTTACTGAGCAAATAATAACGTGACGACTATGAAACGTACGATGTTTAATCACAAAAAGCCGGGCATATCGTCTAATAGAAATTGCTATACAAAATATCTATAGCTATACATTCGTTGCGATCGAGTAGTAGCATTTCGCCCGATGTGCGAGCAACAGATTCCAAATTGCCAGAAGCCTCGTAAAAGCACACGAGAGAGAAAAGGACAGATATATGTGCCGCATGTTCCGCCTTTTTATTAAGTTCTATTTAATTATTGAATTAAGTATTTCATTACGCGCCGCGGCGCGCGCTTTGGCGGGCGCTCCGTCGCAGACGCTTCATTGAAACACGACGCGGCTCGACACCAGCGGCGCGGTAAATTCAAAAAGTAGACTTTTTTATTACATGACTTTATTGTATTAAATATAATGGTTAGTGTACAGTATCGAGTATATTCGTATCATGTAGGGCAAGCCGGGCTTTTGGGCTTGTATGGAAGTACCGCCACTAGTATGTATTCCGATATTGCTCCAAAATTCATTTGTTAAAATTAAGTCTTCCCAGTCCTCGTTTCTTTATATCAGGATTTAAACATAAAGTCAGCTCATAAGGAAAACGACTTTATCTCGCGACTCAACATTTGATCCCCCAAAATTTAATACTGGTGATGAACTTGAGTGGATGGCTGGGGTCAAGGGTGAGACGTGACCTTTATTCAAGGTCAGGAAGTAGTATCCTTGTCAAGCCTGGGATACATTGATCTTGAGAATTGCGTTGTGAAAAATGTAGGCGTATGAATGGTAGTCTCTTTATTCTAACATAGAAGATATGTTTTAGATGAGTATAAGCAAAGGAAAGGAAATTAAATGTATCCCGTATTTTTTATTTATTTATTTAATAAAAAAAATAACACATAAAAGTTCCACGAACTCAGCATTAAATTACGTATTACATGAACATGAGCATCAAAAAACCTATTTGAATTCCTATTTAGTATAAGTTAAATTCCTGATAGAACAGGGTCTATATTCTTCAAACAGAGAGAAGCTAAATGATCTCTCCCCTTCTTATAGTTAGGGGGGAAGGCGGAAGAGGTATGTCGAGGTCACTGGCCTTTTAACCCAGCGTCGGGACAACTTTCCGCTTCGCACAGATGTTACAGCCACGTTGGGTTAAGACCGAACTTTGCCAATCCTTTACCATATTGATACCAATTAATGTTGGTTATTATTAATCAATAAATTATAATTCTTACAGGAAAAACTTAAAAATACACTACAGATCTGATTTTTAGTTTTTATTCTATTAAAAATGTTTGTCTTAATATGTAAAACAAAGAATTTGCCACGAAAGAGAAAGTTTTTATTATGTATGCTATGTAAATGTTAGATATTACTGTATTCTTTAAAAAGCAGGTGCAGAGGTGCTGGTAGTGCCACACAAAAGGTCACTGAGCTTATTTTCGACCCAACTGAGGAGGCAAACTTATTGAAAAGCTTACGCAAAGAATAACCGAGGCTATTCTTTGTTCAAAGCTCATATATGCAACCACAAAAAATTTAATTGATTCCCACGAATTCACGTTGATATTCTAAATAAAACATTAATTTACGTATTTTCTATTTAAATACACTATTTTTGGCTTTATCTGGGCAATCATACTTTACTCCAACTATCATAGGACCAAGATTTGAATTCAGCCCTTGACCAAAATAACAAACAAAAAAGCATGACAAAGCCGAGTAAGGTTATCAATCGTGTACCTCGGCCTTTACGGCAATTGTTGTAATTCATTGGCCGGATACGTTTATGCAAATGAGCTCTATTCGTTGTCTCGGAGCTAAGCGATAGCGATTTATACATTAATAAACATTTTGCTCGGCTTTACCGCTTTATTTTGCCTTTGACTTGTATATTTCTTTTGTTCCGGTCTTTGGATTTGCTTCCTTTGCAGTTCTTTGTCGTCTAATTCATTTATTTTAACGTTTTTGTAAGTTAATGGTAATCGTTCGAAATACTCATCTTTAGTAAATTGGTTTATCTACACTTTAATACACTGACAATAGAATTTGTAGAAACAATTTATTACTTGTGTCGCCTGGGTACCGCCTGGGTCGGTACCACCGCAATGTCTATTTCTCCCGCCCAACAGCAGTGTAAATGTACTGTTGTGTTCCGGTTTGAAGGATATGGTAGCCAGAGTAACTATTGGACATATTGATTACATTTATTTATTTATTTATTATTGATATTTATTTTCAGGGTCAGTGTCTTTAAGTCCTCTTAAGCGATTTGTAAAAGCCATGATTTCCATTTCACTTTGAAATAGCTTTTTATTTTCTTTAGAATTTCATAGCGTGTATGCCACCGATTATATCGAACTCCGGTGAGTTTGGGTTATCAATTATTCTACAGTTTTTTACGTCATTATGATGACCATTCACTATTTCTTCCTTTTCCTTCTACCCTTATCAATAAGGTTATTTCACATGCATGTCTTAGAAAGATTCCCGTTCCATTCTTTAAGTTCGCAATCCATTTTCACCAAGCCAAGATTTATTGCCTTTACTAAAATTTAAATTCAGCAGTGGCGTTTTATAACAGCCAAGCATTTTGAGAGCGTGAATTTGCAACAATGTGATAAACTTATAGGCATTTTTTAAAGAAAATACTTTTTCTTTGGTAGAAGTAATAGATGTCAAAGCGACGAGAATGCGATATGAAGATATGGATGAAAGGAGATAAAGCTAAAATGATAAATCAGGATAAAATTAAAAAAATCAAAACGGTCTTATTCATAGACAGATTTAAAATCTATTTTATTTATCGAATTTTTTGCTTTCTTCACTCAAATTGAATTCTAAAGTTGTTCGAAAGGGACAAAACATTCGAAGCCGTAAGCCTCTACCAACCCCTATAACTATAGGTAATACGTTATGTCACATTGTCGTTAAGTTTTCATCTAATAAAATTAAAGGTACAAAATATTACAACGAGCCCCGTTTGTCTTGCAAAAATTATTGTTGAGAAACATCTTTTCTGATACGTTTGGCTCAATAAGCGACAATTCCAGAGACCTAATGGTTATCTTCCTTCCACCCTCATATAACAGCAATACGTCTTCAATTTTCCAGATGTGACCATTTTATAGTAGTAAATGACCAGTTACTGGCTATTCACCAGGTGCTCGTTTCTAAATCATTTACTTTAAAGTTCAGTATTTTAGATTAGATGGTATTAGCATTTTTAGTGTGCAAGTGCGCAAGTGCGTGGTGGCCTGTTGGTAAACGGACCAGACGCGGCTGCCTACATGTTCACGGTGGTCGCGGGTTCAAATCCCAGGGCACACCTCTGACTTTTCGGAGTTATGTGTGTATTGATAGTCAATCACCACGCACTTTAACGGTGAAGGAAAACATCGTGAGGAAACCTGCATACCGTAGCGATTTTAAAGAATTTCTACGGTATGTAAGTCCGCCAACCCGCACTAGGCCAGCGTGGTGGACTATATGGCCTAACCACTCTCAATCGATTCTCTCGATTGTAGAGTAGGCCCGTGCCCTGCAGTGGGACGTATATGGGCTGATATAGATAGCATTCTTAGACCTTAAGAAAGGCACAGAAAGGCACTTTTCACAGTAATTAAGTTTGTAGCGTCGTTTGCTTAACTACCATCTATCAGCCTAAGAAAGTTCACTGCTGAACATAGGCCTCTCCCAATGCTTTCCACAGTGACCTGTTGGAGGCAGCCTGCATCCAGCGACGTCCCGCGACCTTTACCAGGCCGTCTGACCACCTTGTGGGTGGACGTCCTACGCTGCGCTTCCCACAACGTGGCCTCCATTTGAAAACTTTTTTCGCTCAATGTCAACTACATATTTGTAACTATACTAAATTGAAAACACATTCAGAAAGCGAGCCGCGTTTTTGAAATTCCATACAGTTTTATTATAATACTCTGAAATATAAATCATTACATTCGTCCACATTACTCCAGCTACGTTCGTATCTTGATGTTTTATTCACATCAATAACTTCTTTGATTTAAATTCGTCGTAAAAACTCCAACATCGTGCATGTATATTTAAGTCGTCGTGGCATATTTCCCAAAGGATCTTTGATTATTTTTTCCTTTTCGCCGTTGAAACCATTCCCTTTTACAATCAGTGACTCGAATGAAGTATATTTTACGATTTCGTTTCCTTTTTTAATTCTTAATAAATTGGCACCAACTGAAATATACTAAGTAGCTAACAGATTTGTTATTTTAACAGGTCATTACCAAATAAAAAATGGTTATTGTATGTATGTTTTTCTTAATATCCTCACTTTTTTTCAGCTATTGACAGTTTAATAAACAAACCACTGGGAATTGGACTGGCACAACTATAATTGCAGTAAAACTTAATCCTTACCTACCCCTGCATATCCACAATTCCTTTTGTGTTACATACACTGTGTCAGTAGAGAAATATGATATGTTTCGTGTATCTTATTAGCCAACATTTTAATCTTCAGCATTAAACAGTCTAACGCTAAATGTAAGCATCAATGCACGGTGCGAAAGTTCTCTATTTTGGTAATAAAATTATCAAACATTTTTAAAACCATTTTTATCCATTTTCTAGTGCTAGTGATATTACCTTTGACCGCGTCTGTCTGTCTATTATATGTAAGAACAAGACACCTACAATGTGTAGTTTACACGACCTAAAAGAGATTATAAGATTTGCGCCGTCTGAGACAGATAAACAGTGTGTATACTTACAAGCTTGGTCTGAAGCCAGCTTAGCCCGTATCCCTCGCTTTCAACGCTTTCATCTTAGTTTTAGGATCTTGGGGATACTTTGTAAAAGCCATTGTTTTATTTTAGAAACCTCGGACTAATTCGCGGTACATGTTGTCATTTTATTTTGAATTTGCTTTTTGGGGCTATTAAGTACAAAATGATCTGTGATCGAGGAGTAGTTTTTATTCATGATTTTTAATCTCTTAGTAATGCAACTTCGTGGAACTTGGAAGCCACGATACAATTTTTCTTCACTGCAAGTTAACGGGATTATTATTCCGACGTCATACTTTATATGGTTTTAATAATTAACGGCATGTCTCCAGCATCCGGTATAAGCAAGAATTATTCTTAGCAATATTTGTGTTCTAATTTTACAACACAAATACCATCCATCATCGGCGGAAGTTCTTTTGTCGTCCGCCCCACGCTCCCACAAATTATATACTTGAAGCTAATGAGACGCGCTGAGATTTCCGTCGAGAAACTCGAAATAACGATGAATTTCCTAGCTGCATTTTCGCGAGCATCAGCTGCGCCCATTATGGGACGTGTCGGCTAAAAGTTGAAAAGATTTACATGGCGGTAGTTAAACGTCAGGGAGCGAAGTGTTCGCGCTAATTACCTCTTTATCGACAGTTACCAAACTTTCAACTAGTGGTGTGCCTTCATCGATACTATTGGATTTGGCAACGATCTGAGAGTAAATTAGGAAAAAAAATAATTAATATGCCTATCGAGAAAGAAAATAGCAGTGTTTTTAGTTAGCTGCCTTGCAGCAAGTCGGCGTTGCGTTGACTGGCGGAAGAATACGTTAGTTATTATTAGTATTCTTTGGCAAGGCAAAATTACTTCAGTGCAGTTAATGTTACATGCAATCAAGCTTAAAAATCAAGAACCTCGAGTATTCTTTATTATATCTTATTATTACTATGAACAATTGAAAAATCCAATATCACTATGTCCGACCCGGGATTCGAACCCGAGACCTCAAGCTTTTTAATCGTACCGTATAACTGCGCCACCGAGGCAGTCCTTTTTAAATCTTTAGAAAATCACAAAGAACTCAATTAAACGCCTTTGTGGCAATCGATAGAGGCACCTGATTGAATTCTCACGGCCGTGTCGAGTCACTATACGCATTAGGATGATGAACTTTGCGTGTCAGTAATGTGTGGTGACCGTTGCGTAATATAGGCAGCCCTCCGGCCTTATTCATAGAGAGATTTAAAACCTATTTAACTTATCGAATGTTTTGTGTTCCTCGCTCAAATTGAATTCTAAGGTCGTTCGAAAGGGACAAAAAAAACGATAATTAAAGTAGGTTTTAAATCTGCCTATAAATAAGGCCGTTCGTGTACAAATCAAGTGACTTTGAAAGGTGAATTTCGTCCAGTTCTCTATTACCTACAAAACATTTCTAATTATTAATTAGCTTCATTTTAATAAAATCGTTTTAAAGACTGATTCGCCATTACACAAACCTATTATTTGAATCTTCATCGACATTCTCGCCCCGATTTCTGTAATAACTAAGTTAACGTAAAGGTACAAAAGTACTTAACGATCCAATTAAGCCGGCGGGCGGGTTCGTTTGAGACGTATTGTTATTGCATGCGCAAATTACAAAAGATTACAATATCATTAGCGAGATCGACGCCCAGAGTTTTGTGCTCAACTTAAATACTTTTTAGTGAGAAATTTAGAGCTGGCGCGCAGCCATGCTTTTAAAGGATAGTTAGTTTTAAAAATAGAATTATGTTTAAATCTAAGTTCGCAGTGTAAATGGATTCTTAATAACAGAATTGTGTACGAATTTTACAGGGCCTAGTGGTATCGTGATTATATCGGGTATAAATATAAAGGTACCTAAATATAATTTGGGTATTTTTATTCAAGTGTGTCAGTAATATTTTTTTGATTTAACGCTCACTTAAAAGTTGAAAAGAATCATAATTTTTTTTTTACCTAAGAATTTCAAAGGCAAGTGAATTCTTCAACCGCATAAGTCTTTCTTCCTTCATCCGCATTAAGCTTATTGCAGCGGAACACGGGTTGGACTCCTGTCAATTATAGCGGACGCCTATACCAGCTGTGGGAAGAGTATATTTATATATACACGCTTACTTATAGAATGCCAATGCTCCTCTATAATCCTTGCGATTGAACGCAAGTAAGCTTTACCAAGCAAAGACGGGACATTGTTTGGTGATAGGTATGTACTTATATACATCCTCTTGGCACAAATAAAAGTACTTATATATATACGATAGTATCAAATCAAGCAGCTCGCAGTGTAGGACGCTAGTAAATATTTTATCCATGAATATTTATACCCGGCTTCTAGTTGTATATCTTCATATTAGAGGAAACTAGTCTTAGCTCAATATATTATCGTCTCCCACTGAACCATGGAGCTTAGAGTATATAATATAGAGAGAGCGGTGCCATATATCTGCATCTTCAAAACCGTAGATTTTATTTTGTTCGTAATGTTGGTAGAATTAGCATATTAGTTAAAATTGAACTAATTCATTAACAATGCTATAAATTCCGTTGGTAACCGAAAGTATATTTAATTATAAATAATCCATGCAAAACGTTCTGAATTTAATAGCCCAATACTATTTTTTTATTTTTCGTTTTCAAATAATTCGTGCAGTAACCTGTCAAATTTCAGACATTAGGAAGCAGGAAAAAGTGGCCTGGCACTGTTACTACATTTTTGAATTACCAGCACACCCTCTATATTATAAATACTCTAAGCAATGGAGATAACATGAGCATTATTTCTCCAACCCCTAATTTTTTTATGAATTTCGTTATTATAAATACAAGTTAATGTCGCTAAGAGACTCTCCGAGCTTCAGTGCTGTGTTAATTCTTTGCATGCTTTGATCCTAGCTGCCAGGAGTTAGAGGGGTGAGTTTGTGTGATAGTCTCTCAACATATTACAAAACTAAATAAAATTATCCATTAGTGCTAAGACCGTACGAAGACAATAAGCAACGCCACAAAGAATTTCAATTACAAACCCCTATAACATTTTATTACGGTGTAAAATTACTTTGCCGGCCACACGATGCATCAAGCCCTTTTGTTTTGATGTGAAAAAACGTAATGACGGAAATAGTTTGTGTTCTTTTAAAAAAAATTAATGGCAAAAGTAATGGGGTCATACAGTCTTGATTTGAAACTATTTATGAACCATAATGCAATCGGAATATTTCTCCTTCAAACATTGGCCCATTTATTCTATTTATCAGATTTTATTATTTTCCTGTGTTATTAGTTACATGGTGTTTTGTATACCTACTAGCAAAAAGAATATTAATTACAAATATTACGGAAAGCCTGTCAGAATCAGTTGTCTCCGTTATTAATTTGGACGAATTCTGGCAATATCCATTATTAATTGTAAAATTATGCGTGTCTAGCAAGGAAACATGTTTACGGTAGTCGCGAATTTAAATCTCAGGGCATCTCAGACTTTACATAATCATGTATGCATTGACAGGAAATAATAACGCAACATAACGATGAAGGAAAACAATGCGAGGAAACCTGCATACCATAGTGATTTGTAAGAATTTCTTTGATATGTAAAGTCCGCCAACCTACACTAGGCCAGCGTGGTAGACTACTTGGCCTAAACCCTCTCAATCGTACTCTCGATTGTAAAGAAGGCCAGACAGATACATAGCAAGGAAACTTTCTCTTAACCGTCATAATTCCAGCCCATCGCCATTCCGATTTTTTTATAAGTCGTAATCATTGTTTTTACGTTACTATAACTTTTATGTTAGTAATTCACGATAAAGCTAGCATTAACGTAAAGAGCCTATTATTCTATACTAATGTAGGTTTGATACCGAATAGAAACCGATATTTTTCTGTCTTTAAACTCTTAAGTCCTTTCGTGTCGAAAAGCGTTAAGCTTTGGTCTTGTTTCAAAGAACCAATCGCTAAGTTAAATCTGAAGTTTTAGCTAAGAATGTTTTTAAACTATCCTTTACATAATATATAAATGTGCATAGGTAGGCTGACTTTGAATTCCATTTGTCCAGTAACAACAAGAATTGAATGTGTCATTACTACGGTTCGGATTTAAATAGATTTTGTGTACCATTAATCTTATTGTG
This sequence comes from Deilephila elpenor, assembly GCA_949752805.1. Classification (NCBI taxonomy): domain Eukaryota; kingdom Metazoa; phylum Arthropoda; class Insecta; order Lepidoptera; family Sphingidae; genus Deilephila; species Deilephila elpenor. Next base: position 12,134,457 of record OX457106.1, on the reverse strand, counting down.
ACTTAAATAAATTTCCCAATCCTTTCATTACCAATGGACAAAGACATTGTTATTTGAAAGGAAATTGATGTAAAAAGTTTTTTTTTAACATGAAGCTTGATTTGTCAAGCGAATTTGATCCGTATGTCGAAGCAGTACATCGCCCCCACGATCAATCCTGGACCCCCGAGTTCTTTGCAAATGCAACGCTGTACTAGCACAAGTATACGACGGGCGGACCGGCCCGCCGCGCGGCATTCCACGTCGTGCCACCACACCAGCAGCCCGCCAACTGAAAAGGTACTGTCACCCGCCGAATTCAGTGTTCCACATTTGAATTTTCTAACTGAGAACCCGATTCGAATATGGAATGCTTGGTTAGGCAATGTTAGTTTTAAATTCTAGTTTTCGGCCAGTTTCGATTGCAGTTTTTTAAGTGTTAAATTCAAACTTTTTGACTGGGATTTTCTTAGTGATATAATTAAAATACATGATGAGTATACATTTTTGAAAGTGTTTGTTTAAAAAAGTATTTTGGCCTTTCATGCTTTTTAATAAAAATTGTACGTCTTACGCGAAGAGTTTAAAAGTCGGGCCGTTGAAGTTTCTTAAGTTTTATATAGCCGGCTATCGCTGTAAGACGATGGAAGTATTCCTCTAAAACTTTTTGCTCAAAGATTTTATATTAAGGATTCGGTTGAATTTATTCGGGCGGTAAATCTTTGACTAGCGTAATTGCGCGAAAAGGATACAGAAAAAATATCGTGCCCTTTTTATGACATTTTCGCTTGAAATATTGTGCCATTAATTTCGTGATGCCCTTTAGAAGTCTTCACGTTTAATAAAAGGCATTCATAAATTGTTTATAGTAATATGAAACTAAGCGAGACTAACATTTTTAGGATTTAATTTAAATGACAAAATAAATGCAAATTATTCACTCGTTTTCTTTAGCAGTTAAATAAGATATTTTTAATACTCCTGCAATTATTTTTAGGGACTAATATCGTTATATTTTTTGAAAAATAACCTTTATTTCTTCCCTCGTTTGTCACAAAACATTTTACTTGCGTGACGATGTACGCATGAAAATTTAAGGCTCCCCTCGGGGTCTTTTGTTTGAATTCCGTTTTGCATTCAGTTACTACGTCAGTGTAAAAGTTTTTATATTATTATAGGTACTGGTCGGTTAGTTAGTAGCACCGTAGTAAAAACCGATTGTAGTAGCGCAATGTATCTATCTTATTAATAAATAACAATAAATTTGTGCCGTGTTTTTCTTGTATGGAAATTAAAATACAAAAATGTATTGCTATACATTCCTTGTCCTTAATAATGATTTATTGACTCATTTTGATTTTTTTTTTAACTTTTTATCCTGACTCTACAAAGTGACTGCAATGAACAAGTTTTGAAAAACGCGAGTTAGTTATCGTCAATCGACACAATTTAGCCGGCCGGATTAAATGCGGAAATAATTTGCCTAAAAGTAGGATGTAAAATTTCATTGTAGGCCAGCAATCCAATTTGAGCATGAAACATGATTTCTCCAATAAATAAAATTATAATAATAATAAATAATAAAATAATAAATACACCCAACAGTCACACACATAGTCCCGACCCCACATTAAGATCAATTAAGTCTTGTGTCGCAGGTATCAGAACTACGAGAGACTTTTCGGTCTCACAAACACCCAGACCCGAAAGAAATATTTGTGAGCCGCACAAACATTTCTCTCGTGCGGGGATCGAACCCGCGGCCTCTCGTTTCACAGCCGGCGTCTAACCAACTGCGCCACGGAGGCTGTCAATTATGGCGTGGCGGAAGCCCTCGATCGTAAAATCAAAAGTATATTTTGCTATAAATTTGACTAAAAGTTATGCGATGTACATAATGAGGCAATAGCAAGGGTCAATTGAAGAAAAACTTAGTCTAGTTTTATTAAATTGGTACAGTTTTGCTATACACCTTTATAGGTAAATTACAAATGGGTCAGTTCGACCGAAGTGGCACCACTGCGTTATGAAAACCCGATGCGAAGTAATACTTTGGTTGCGATTTGGTCAATGCGTGTCATTCCCGTAGATTCTATCATTGCTTAGAGGTTTTCGTATAAACCCAGATGACGACTAGCGTCACAGTAACCGACATGTATTTCCTTGCGGCCTTATTCATAGACAGATTTAAAACCTATTTTAACTATCGAAAGTTCTGCCTTCTTCGCTCAAACTGAATTCTAAATTCATTCGAAAGGGATAGAATATTCGATAGCTAACACAGGTTTTAAATTTGTCTATGATTAAGGCCGTTAGTACGGAGTTTGTCGCGTTAACGGTTCAACCTATGCATATTCGGTATCAAACAGGGTAATATAATTGATTTGGCTGGGGAAAGACAATCATCTAGAGTTTCTTGCTCGTTCATCTCTAGTGAAAACCGCTTTCCAAACCGGGTGGTAGAATAAATGACTAATCTAAATTATGTATTATTTTTTGGGTTCAATAAAATATTATTATTTCATTTAATTTTTTGATTGCACTGCTTTTGTTTGCACTAACGTACGTTGAAGTCACTTTGTTGCGACAGTAAACAGTCAAATTTAGTCCTACTATAGAAAAATTGGGAATATGCTACGATCTTAGAGCTTAATTCAACGATTAATAACTATTTTAAATACACAAACAAGATAAAAATTAAAATAAATCAGTTTTAATATTCAGTTTTAAAAATTGTATAAAGTTTATAATCCACAGCAATAACTTTAGTGTGTAAAAATCACATAGAAATAAAATAAGATATTAGATAATACATCCAAAAACAAAGGCATGATCAAAGATACAGATTCTTTTTGTAAGCACAATTACCTCCAGGAAGGAAATTATTTTCGGGTTATATTCTCATTACGGCCATGTTTCCTGTTTTCCTCATTAGGCTCTCCATTGTTGGTTTTTTTTTTAATATACAAAATAGCATCATTATATTCCTGATATTTGAATTAAAAACTCTTTACAAAAACACAGGCTGGAAATTTATCGTGAAATCAAAAAACGAAACGTAAAAAAAATTAACGATTCATTTAATTCTTTATTTAAAAGTCAAGTTGAACAAAAGTAGAATGGCACGTATAGCACACGCAAGTTCGCCATTTTGATTTTTGAGTCATTAATATTGTAACACGATCGGAAAATATAATGAACGGGGTTCGTTTGTTAACGCTGTATTAATCTTCAATGCGATATAATTCAAGTAAATGGTTTAAAAGCGTAGTGGCTTAAAAATTGCTTAGGTATTGAAATTATAAAAAAGTGATTGTTTATTTTTATCAATAAATAAATAAGAAGTGAAAAAATACGTACATAGTTGTTTATTTATGTAGGTATTTTTAACTTCTTCATAAAAAATATTAATTGATAATAAAAGAAGTAGGCTAAGATCCCTACCATCTCACACAAATTGAAACCATTAATATCATACCTTTTTAATTGCATAGATGACCCAATGAACAAATTATTATAATTAATCTTAGTTCTTTACGCTGCGGAGTAAAAATACAGAAATGTTTGAAATCAAATTGTATATTACAAGAAAGTAAAATAAAAAACTTTTTTAAAATTTTGTTCGATATGAAATTCTACAAAACGAAATCAAAAACACTACAGCAAAAAAAAAACAAAGAGAATCCATTTCAAAAGTTTTTGATCCCTCAAAAACCAAATCGGGTAGCTTTCACATCCTATTCAAAAATAAAAATACTTGAATATTGAAAATATTAGTTTTACAACCATTCCATACGCAGATACAATTTAAAAAACCGGGGTATTTTTCCTCTTAAAAATATGGCTTGTTGAAATTCATATTCGAGGTTCGTGTTTTAATTGGGTTTGATAGTTGGGAAACATTGCGCGTGGGAATTCTATTTATACTACATTTTAACCTTTAAAATTTACTGTTTTAAAGACGGCATAATGTTTGCAATTAGCGACTGTCTATCTGTAGAGCTAAGCATCAATATTATTGCAATTAAAGTAAATATTTAAAACATACATTTTTCGCAATTGATACCTATATCATCATTATCAGTGATGTAATTAGAACTATCTTTAGACCTAATATTTGAATAATAATTATTGAGTATGACTAAAAATACTCCTTATGGGTCTAAGTCAGATATTTTCCGTGATACGGCGCTGTAAAAACATTCAGCTCTACTGATCGCCTTTTTTGAAAAACGTTGTGAGTTGTGACCCAAAAGCATACATGATCTATACAAATACACCTCTGTGCCTAAAGAGGTAGATAGAGGTGAAACTAGTGCGACCCGCAGGTCACCGGTCTTATTTCCGTCCCAAATGCGATAAGAGGCGCGCCTATCGCACGAATTCCAGCCCTATGCATCTGATTTCTAATTACTCGAGCCGAAAACCCGCGCAAAGTGGATTGCGCAACCAGGGATTTGAAACTAGGGCTTCAAGTTTTAAAGCTCTTACATGCGTATGCTCGTACAGTCGTAAACCATCTAAGAGAATTTCAAACAACTTCGCACCACCTTGGTTTAATGGCGAATTGAAAAGAATTTTTCGAGAAAAACATAATATTCAGCGTCGTTTTAAGAAATACAAAAATCCTCGAGATGAATTTGAATTGACTTTAATTAGTAAGCGTTGTAGTAGTCTGGCCAGCACTTGTTACTTAAATTATGTTAAAACAATAGAAACAACTATTAAAATAAAACCAAGTGTTTTCTGGTCTTTTATTAAAGCTAAACGTTCTGGCAAGGGAAATTATCCGGACACCATGACGGATGGTTTGAGTATTGCTTCTAACGGTGATGAAATTTGTAATTTATTCGCTTCGTATTTTAAGTCGGTATATAAACCAGACGACCCGAGTAAAGTATATCTTGACATGGATAGCTGGCAGAATCTGCTAAATTACAGTCAGTCATTATCTGCACCTCATTTGACTAAAAATGAAATCCTGCGGAACCTTAGGTCTTTAGATCCAAGCAAAGGGCCTGGTCCAGATGGAATTCCGTCCAAATTCATCTCGGCTTGCGCAGAGGAACTAGTTACTCCATTATTCTACATTTTTAATAAATCCTTACAATCAGGAATCTTCCCGACTACTTGGAAATTAACGAAAGTGGTTCCAATTCATAAAGGTAGCAATGTGAAAGTTATAAGTAATTACAGACCCATCTCGATCTTATCTACCTTTGCTAAGATATTAGAATCGTTAATTTGTCCACTAATACAAAATCATTTAAAACTTTACTTGACAGACCATCAGCATGGCTTTCTGAAATCCAGATCAACGAGTACTAATTTAGTTATGTTTACCGAAAAAATAGCCGAAATCATGGATAATAACCAGGAAGCTAATGTTATATACACAGACTTCTGTAAGGCGTTTGATCGTGTCTCACACAGTCTACTTCTCTTCAAAATGAAGGCCTATGGTATGACTGGTTGTTTGCTGCAATGGCTTAAATCATACGTTAGCGATAGGAGATTCTTTGTAGTGATCAATGGTTATGAATCTAAACATTATGATATCACTTCAGGCGTTCCGCAGGGTTCACATTTGGGTCCTGTGCTCTTTAATGCATTTATCAATGATATTACTGGTTGCTTTCTGCATTTCAAGCCCCTTCTTTATGCAGATGACCTAAAATTGGTTGGTATTTGTGAATCTGTCGATGATAAAAATCTGTTTCAAGAGGATATTGATAGAATGGTTACTTGGTGTGACAATAACCAAATGGAACTAAATGCAGATAAGTGCTACCATATGGTATATAGTAGGAAAAGTAAGCCTCTTAACTTGGACTTTCATATTAAGGGAACTGTGATTGAGAAAACTAAAGAAGTCAGGGACTTGGGTGTATTATTTGACAAAAAGTTGACGTTTGTTCCTCACATGGAAATGCCCTAAAAAAAGTCTCTAAAATGCTGGGATTTGTCATTCGTAATACCAAAATTTTTAAGGACTATCGAATAAAAATTATTTTATATAATAGCCTAGTTAGGAGCCAATTGGAATATGGTAGTGTCGTATGGAGGCCACACTATTCGACTCACTCCCTGAGACTAGAGCGATTACAGAGGAGATTCGTCGCAAGTTTGGCATTTAGTAGCGGAATAGCTAAAAAAATTGTATCTTATGAAATGAGATTATTAAAGTTTGGTATGATAACGCTAGAAAACCGCAGAAACCTGTTAGATATTTCATTCATTTCCAAATTATATACTGGTAAAATTGACTGTCCCTTGTTACTGGAAAAATTTAAACTTCGCGTTCCAAGAAAAATCCCACGCTCTGCGATAACTCCGTTGTACCCTCCTCTCCGCAAAACAGTTCAAGGATCAAACTCGCCTATACCTAGGCTTTGTAAGTTAGTGAACAGCTACAGTGACATAATTGACATCCACACAGACACGCCCGCCAAGCTGCATAAAGTAATATTAACTGTAAAATAACTCGAACTGTAAAATAATATAAAACAAAAAATATTTATTTTTCCTCATTCGCTATTTTTGATAGATTCTTAGTTTAAGTTTAACTCTTTTGTAAAACCAGGAGTCTTTGATGTACCTACCTGAGTTTTGGTCACGTTGTTTTATTTGTATGTGGTGTTTACCTTTAACTGTGTATCATACTTACTTTTGTTATTAATTTTGTATTAGTTTATAAGTGATAGTGTGATAGGCGCTGGTAAGCCTTAAAAAAAAATAAAAAAAAAATAAAAAATAAAAATAAAGGCGATCAGAAAAACTGGCATATGTGATAAACTTTGATTTAAGTAAACAAAGTTTCCAGATATATTCAACAAACCATAGCAAGATTTTGTTAAATGCAACCATTTTCCCTATCTGGACGGTATATTTTCGGGAGAAATTCCGTCAGCACCAATAAAGCGTAAATACACGGTAATACGCCCCAATCCCGTAGGATATAACCAGGAACGTTTTTGCCCATCCGATATCACAACATAGGCTCACGTAATGCCCAGCTGTACCGTTGACCCTTTTATTTTTTGTCTCTGCTAATTAGGCTTTACTAATGATCACTGTCTGGAAATCGGCATCCTCGAGATATTGCCTATTTTTTTGTACTAAATGTTTCACGAAATTAAGCGGTTTTTGCTCTGGGTTGAGAAATATTGATTTAATTATTCTATTTTATAGTTACACAAAATTGAATAAAGACGGATTTTTTGTATTTATCAGCCCATACACGTCCCACTACAGCGACGGACCTCCTCTATAATAAAGAGTATTATTTAGAGGTGTTAGGTCATATAGTCCACCACGCTGGCCTAGTGCGGCCAAGAAAGACGGATATAATTCCTTAATAGTCTTTAGTCAACCAATTTTTATTTAGTGGTGCAGAGTGATTTTTGAAAACGAAAGCTATAAAAATATGAAATCAATAAAAGTATATCAGATGTAATATAAAAGGGGAATCCGGAAAGAATCGGGTTATATTGACTCAACCTTTTTAGGATCAGTAGGCCAATTCACGTAATTAAATAAGTTCAGTTGCAGTGCAGTTGCAGTTAAGTTTCGATCAAAACAGCCCGTTTTGTATTCTCGTAATTTAGAATAACCGCTGTCAGATACGCTCGCGTCAAGTTCGCGTCACGTGATCGCTTTAGCGTATTCTACGGCTGCGCGTTTTATACATGCGTGATTCAGATCGCAACCTGATTGGTAAATTACCTATTCATTTGACGTCTCCAATGACTGTTTAGTCCCACCAACGTGCAGCACATGCGCAGTTTATGCATATCTTACGCGCAGCTAAACAATTACAAGAATACCATTTTGACGTACGTACGATTAAGACGTAAACCTAATCGAAACTGCATCGAAACTTGATCGGCGCGTCAATAAATTACGTGAATTAGCCTACAGAAATACTCATGTCAAATATTTTCTCAAAATACTCCCGGATAAATATTTCCACAATCTAGTCCAATTATGCCGGTCGGAAGAGCTCTACTTAGAATAATGCATTGTTGTTTGTCTCAGGTACTCGTCTGAACAGCCCGCTTTGACAAGTAAGTACAGTCTTTACGCCTTTTTGAATTTCAATTGCATTACATCTCTTTTGCATAGGCAAATGCAAACAATTTATTTATAGTGTCATTAATTTTAAGTATTGCGAAAATTGTGGGTGTTAGTGAAATATGGAATGTATTGTGAACAAAAAATATACAATTTGTCAATTTTGACTAAGCAAAGTTATTAAAAGGTTTGTAATTTTTTTGTGATAAAATAAGCGATGATAAACAGCGTTTTCTAGCCGTGATGTTACGAAATTCACAAAAGAAACTAAAACTATTGGTCTCCGTTAAGGCTTACAATCTTTTATCTGAAGTGTTTTTAATTTAAACTTAAACTCCAATTGAAGGATATTGCTTATCAGGACGAATTAAGTTCACTGATTGTGACAAAATCTTCTGTTTTAATTAAAAATATAGTAGAAATATAAAACGCAACACAATTTGAATTCCCTAACGAGATTAAACCGAGTCACTCGGGTGTTTACTCGCTTAATATTATTAAAGTCATCGCAATCAACGCAGCTTCTCGGAGTTAAAAGGGCGTATGTGCTCAGTAGGGCACAAACCTTATTAACCTTTATTGTGATTCGAAAATTATATCAAAAACTACAACAAACAATATGTTTGTTCATTGTGAAACAATAGACACTGATGTTACTTAAAACATTTTTTATCCGACTGCGAAAGAAGTGTATGTATTTTGCGAATAAACTTTGGACGATAACGGTAAAATTCAACCGCTGTGTACAATAATGATTATTATATTCTTTTATTTCGTTTCTTTCTATAAGCAAGCTTTAAAGTATAAACGAAGTATGAAGTAGTAATAACGGAGGCTGGTACAATGGTGCAGAATGGCGGAGGTAATCGTCTGTCGCCATTCGCAAGTCGATATTTTATTTGAATAGAACTGTTCTTACATATTGTCGTGCCAGTGACAAGGATTGAACGAGAAAAGGATTTACTAATATAAAAGTAATACATACTTAAATATTTATTATTATTTATTCATAAAAATAATTATAATACACCTTGTAGAGCACCATTGTAAGGAACGGACCATATGACATAAGTATCTCGCCATGTTTTTCTTCCTTATTAGTCTACTCCTCTTCAAGTTAATTCTTGTCAGATTTTATTTACATCTGACCAGAAACACATGTTTCATAATAACTTATTTTAATTTTTTGTACGACTCATAAAGTACTTTCTTACTTATTGGCCTATAAATGCAATAATATTTTGTTACAATACGGCCAGCAATTGCGGAGTGGAGCACGTTTTAAACGAATTATTATTTATGGTTTGAGCTCCACAAAAAAAATACATTATCCGAGCTACTCATACCTATTTAAGGCTACTAAAATAATGCAAATTTAAGATAAATCTTCTTAACTCTATCATTAATACAGGATTTTGATGTTTCAAGCTGAGTAAGCGAAAATCCTAACCCATTAATCTCTGGCCACCGTAAGACAAGCTGTCTAGTGTCCTCCGCAAAATACACTAGTGACTCCGAAATTTACATTTTAAGTCTAATTACTTAGGACTTAGGTGATTCATGTAGCTTGCTTTGATGCGGAGAAGTAATTCAAGAGTAGAAAAAAATTAAAAGTACTAATATAATCGGTTTTCAGGATTGAAGTAAAACAATTTTTTTTTGGATTTTACCCCGGATTTGGTGTATTTATTTTTTTACATTTTTAACTTTCCAACGTTTCGATTGCTTTCCAGATTTCGTTGTCACGGGGCGGACTTATCATCCCTAGGCAGTCAATATAGAATATTTCATCAGTTACAATGCCTTTGGAACATTATCGGAACTTTGGTTATTAAACATGATCGATCTTTCTTGTTTTTCCCCAAACTTAGTTAGTATCCTTATTAAATCTTAATCCCTAAAAATTCATTGAGCGACTCAAAGTTTCAACTCTTATATCTGAGATGAAAAACAAAGGTCGCGGAAGCTTAGTCCGAGGGAAGGAATTAATTAAAAATCAAATTTTGTCGTCGCGCGGTTCTGCGGTTTTTCTTGAAGGAATGCTCTCTTTGTAACGTTTTAATTAGATACCTTGTAATATACCGCGTGTATCAACGCGGTTTAATTAAAATTCGATCTTTGGAGGAAATTAAGACAAAAAATGATTTTCAAGAATGTTGATTAAAGTCGTTTTAACTTAACATAAACCAATATCTCAATAGGGGTAAGCGGGGATACCATTTATGTGAACCCAGGTTCTTTGGGCTTATTTTCATGCAGAGGTATGGGGCCAGACCATTATCTTATTGCACACATAATCCAGCCCTAGATAAAATTAATTCTTTTTTAAACATTTCTATGCTGATCCACAAACATATTTAACAGCTCGTATAAATTTACAAAATGTATTATTGTCGCCCGAATACTGGAACGACATTCAAATAATAAGTTGCTCTTAACAGCGCACGGCTCACTTAGCCAGTACATTTAATCGGGATTAACGTAGTTAAGCGCAAATTATATTTAAGTTGCGTTCCAGTGTTTGGGCGTTAGTCTCGTAATATTTCATAATTAGCGGGTCGGCCCGGCTCCGCCTGGGTGCAGATACACTTTTTGAAAATATTCTATCGCCCATGTTCATCGTAGGCTTTTAATGGTGAAATAGTTTTTCAAATCGGTCCAGTAGTCTCAGAGCCTATTCAATGCAAATAAACAATCACATCTATCCTCCTTATAATATTAGTTTAGACAATGGTTTTGTAAATGCATAGGTTTGCAACAGATGGCGCTAAACGTACGTACTAAAAGTAAATGCGTTTACGGATATTAATACCGTTTTTTTTAAATAATATTTTTAAGATAAAAGAAGGCACACAAATTAATTAATTATAAGTAATAACACAACATCCAAACAATTTAATCTGGAATAAAACGAACCATTAAAATATCAATTTACTTAAACTACTTTCTGAACCATTAACTAACCGTAGTTTTAGCTCCACATTCCTAGATTTCTCAAACCATTTACTGTCAAAGCGCTTAGATAAACAAATTCTTACTTAATGGTTTCTTAGATTTACGCGAATGTTACACATTGAAATAGCCCCGTGACCACGAAAGCTGTAAAGTAATCGAAACGTCGCGTCGAGAAGTTAAAAAATGTAAAAATTAAACCAAATCGCGATAAAATCCGTATAAAATAGTTTTATTTCAAATTCTTACTGCCAATAATCCAGAGAATTTCAAGATAATTACGAATAGCTTTCTGTTTTTTCTTACTGATAATGTGTTTATTATGGACACGCAAAGCCTGGGCTCGGAAGAACGCATTATCTAACGCGACAGGAAAATAACACGCGCTCAGACGAAATGGGGGAGACATGATTTCGTTAGGAGTAAGGAAATTCGACAATTTAACATCTCCGCATTATTTTGGGCATATTCTTTTCGTTTATGACTTTGTCATACTTCAAAAATGTTGGCCTTATCCTGTTATTGTATGGAATTAGTCTAAGATTTGGTACATAGCTGTCGCTTCATAAATAAAACGGTATTATTTTACAACCATAAACCGTGATTATAAAAAATAAAAACCAACATATTTTATGGGACCGAATGGCAACTATTCCGCATCAAACTAAAGAAGAATCAAGTAAATCGGATCATAAATCTCAGCGTAATCGGTGTATACACATAAAAAAAAATTGTGCCTCCTCCTTTTTGAAGTCGGTTAAAAAGTTGTTTGACTCTCGGCAATTCTTTCGGAAAATTGTTGAACCTGAGAAGAATTCGAATCTAACCAAAATTTTCAGATGTAAGTCCCAGCTACTACAATTACTTAAATACATAAATGAGCTAAAGAGTGTAGTTATTTTCAACAAACCTATACTAACTATTCTTTAAACCAACCCACGGTTTCACAAATAATCTATTAAATATAGGTAATTTGTCCACAATAAACATAGATAAAACGAGTCGCTGTAATCCATGGCAACTTTTGAATTTACAATAACACCACATATCATTTGAATTAACGTTTATATTCAAAGTTCTCCTAGCCTATACACCCCGCAATGTATTATGAATAAAATGGCATGTAATGTCTTTATCACGCAGATCACGTACTCAACCGGCCGTAACGGCACATCCCATTACCGAAAACTTCTGTTAAAGAAACTTCATTATTACGGGATGTTTGAATAATTTTACATCTTCTCTTGTTGACATGTTTGTGGACTTAAGTTTTACGGTTATAGGTGTAATGGTATATGTAGTTAAGAAAGACATACCCGAGAACTGCTTGAAGACTTCGCTCTGTAAAAAGAGATAAAATAATAGTGGAAGAACTGTTAAAAAAAATTTAATTCTGATTATACATGTGTAAAGAATTTATGGTCAAACTAGCGGCCCGTGCCATCCACTCGTGTTTGAAAGTGTAGCAAATATGTTTATTTGAATTCCTTTCTCATCCCACGGGTACTCTACATTTTTACAAGATAAAACGTAGCCTATGTGTTAATCCAGGATGTCAGCTACGCCTAAACAAAATTTCATCAAAATCGATCCAGCCGTTTTACGTGAGAGAGTAAAAAAATCTACACATAAAAAAATCGCGTTTATAATATTAGTAGGTTAAGATGACGATATTGTCCCCAATGTTGCTCGCTTTAAGTCACTTATTGACAAGACACTAAATATGATTTTTTAACAATACATCAAGTACTATGGCTTCAAGTAGCGAATCTCATGGAAACTGAGAAGCACTTTTTTTCTGACGGCGATTTTGTCACTTATCCGTTATTCAGCTTAAGTGACTCGAGAGTCCCTTGACAAATTTCGAGACGCCAATTTACGTCAGCGAGGACCTAAAGTGTCTTATTTAAATTCTAGAGGGGGATCCAGTAGGTATCAAAATTTATTAAATTATTTTGCTTAGTAGTGTTTTAAAATGGAACACAATTGTTTACTTTTGTCAGTGTTGATTTAAATAATAAATTAAGAACACGAATAATTTTTAAAATTCGAATGTCATTTGTCAATTTTTTTATTAATTCGCTCTAAAAGGTATAAAACCTCAAAATGCATAAATAAATTAGTTTTTGTGGAATTATCGGGATTGTCCGTCGATTTTGTTTCATTTCAGTGGAATTCATATTTTTTACTATGTAAAAGGTATTGTTTATGTCTGTTTGTTTTTAGAGCGAAGGTGTATGCGAAATGAACATTGTCCTATGGTACTTATGTTAGTTTCGTTCATAATGTGACTTATTTTTCGTTTCTATCTACTGGCTTAGAAAAATCCTAAGCAAAAGAAAAATCAAACATCGAGGTCACCCCAGCTGACAATGAGCATTTATAGCCGCATTTCGACTTTCTCAGCACACGATTATTTAATTGCTCATTAAGTTTAATAATGCTTTTTATGACATCTCTTTAATTTGTATATTTATAACAATATACAGTTTTAGCAAAAAAAAATGAAACAACTTGATCCGCAACTCCCAGATACCTCCAGACACAGTGTTAAAAATCCCATCATTGTGATGGTTTATTTAAAATATGTACCGCAATGTCTATTTATTCCGCCAAACAGCAGTGTAAATGCACAGTTGTGTTCCGGTTTGAAAGACATTGTAGCCAGAGTAACTACTTCATCATCAGACTTAATATCTTATATCTTAGGATGGCGAGCGCAGTGGAATGCCAAGCATTGCTTTGTAATTCCTGGTGTTATTTGGTTTTGCTACTGTTCATGAGCGGTCGTATCGCTTACCATCAGGCGAATGGCTTGCTCATCTCGCCATTCATCTCAATAAAAAAAGCTGATATCCAGGAAAGAATGAAATGGGGTCAGAAAACGGAAAGTGCCGGCATAATTCCTTTGAGAATCTCAGCTTCCTTAGGCACTAGATCAATAAGGTGCTTATAATTTGCTATATTTTATAACTCAAGCATGCTGTAAAATAAAACTCCCCCAAAGGAGGTCAAAGTTTCGCATTGAATTTAACTAGCTGGTGGTGATAACGAGAATTAGAACTGAAAATTAATCATTTTAAATGTTATATGCATAAACCAATTTATGTAGAAACTAAAAACGTAATTAAGGTTGTAGCATATTTTTTTAAAACGACTCACCTCCCCATAATCAACAATTTAAAAACCTAACTTTAATGACACGTAACCTATTGTTACGAGATATAATCGAATTGGCTGTAAAGTTGATAGATTATTTCGTAGTAAATTGCTTTTTCAATTTGTTCGCTTAATAACTTAATATTGATTTTATTGACCTACTTTTATTACCGTACTGTAATATTTCTCGTGCTTTTTCTTGGCGCAATGATGTAGTTATCCCGCCAAACACCAGTGTAAATGCACTGTTGTGTTCCAGTTTGAAGGACATATTAGCCAGAGTAGCTACTGGACATAATGAGACTTAACATCTTATGTCTCAGGATGGCGAGCGCAACGGAATACCAAGTATTGCTTTGTAATTAATGGTGTTGATTGGTTTTGTTACTGTCCATGAGCGGTTGTATCGCTTACTATCAAGAATTGCATGCTCGTCTTGCCATTCATCGAGATAAAAAATATATATGTTTTTTCAATTAAATACCGAACTACTACAGAATGTTATTCTGCGAAATTAAACAGACTAGTTCCTAATTGAAAAATAACAATTATAAAATACAGACCTCTATTTCTATCTACCTATTAAAATTTGTCCTGTAACTGCGAAAATAAATTTGGAAGTAATCAAAATTTTATTATATTGTTGTTTCTTTATGGACAAAACTAAATAAATAAAATAAAACTAAAACTGTATACTTAAGGTCAATATAATTACAATTAACTGTATAATGAAGGTAAACGTTTTGTATAACAAAATTAAGCTCGGAATAATTATTTCAATTACGTGTATTCGTGTTCACGCATATTTTTATTACAATGCGGCCTTCACAAATCATAAAGCAATTATGAGATTAAATTCACGTAACCTGATTAAACTTTAGAAAAAATCGGCTAATATTTGTTTAAAAAGAGCTTTGTTAGTCAATGTGGAAATCTAGTAAGATATTTTTTCAAAATGATTCTTATGCCACTGGCTAATGAGTAATGACCTAGACTTATGTCATACTAGTAGCGAAGCTTTTTTCATAGAGAGAACTATTCCTTACAAGCTGTAGTTAGTAATGATAATGATTTTTTCAAAGTAGTAAATAAATACTCGGCCCAATAGACACAAGACTCGATCTTACTATGGGGTCAGAACTATGTATGTTGCTGTTGCCTGTATTTATTAATCTGTCAGTCACACAAGTGGTTCTGGACTGATAGTAAAATGTGTACTTTAACGAGTGAATTGGCAACTACAAATTAGATGTCAATTTTCGGTTCCAAAAATGTATACCTATTCAAGTTGCCTTTTGCAAGATCTTTTGAATCGTCAATGAATATTACTACCAATTCGAACCTGTGACTGATGTTAAGAAAAATGGGATCAAGAGAACTTCTTTCGTTTTTTATTTCCTTTTATCACAATTCTTAACCTTATCTTAATATAAAGAACATCAATGTAATATGTAAAGATGCTTAGCAGAGTAACCTATAAAAGGTTTAAAAGCATTTCCTATATATTATTTAAAACCACCTATAGATTTTAAATCTATTAAAAACATCTATCAATTCAACATTTTAATATTGCAAGATGCATACATACATACACTCACGTCTTTATCCCAGAAAGGGTAGGCAGAGGCGCCACTAGGACACCCACATTTCGCCTTGTATGTTCCGTCGCATGATGTGATAGGAGGCGGCCTATCGCCATATCGGGCACAAGTTCCTGACTCCGGACTGATAATGAACAGAAAAATCCAATATCCTTATAACCTTTGTGATCGTACCGTATTACAACTACGCCACCGAGGCAGTCGATATTGTAAAATGCAAAACCCTTTTATCCCGACTAACCAATTACTATAAAATACGAAAATTGTACCTCCATAAGTTTTCTAAATAAAAGGCTGCCATTTTGAAACGATCGCCACTGACATCTTTACGTGCCCTAGATACAATGGGGTCCAGAAATTCAACATTTTTCGTCTTTCTCATTCAAGATTGTAAAAGGTCTAAAAAATATTTTGTTTCCCTCAATATATTCGAAGCTACATTGCAAGGCTACATTGAATGAGATGTAAAGCAATTCAGTTTTATCTAGATCCAGATAGGCTTTTACGGTTCCTGTTTTTATCTAGAAATTCAGAGCTACAAAGGGTTTGGAGTAATATTATCGTCCCGGAAGCCGTGTATCCGGACTACCGCTCTTCAAAATTATTGCTTTCCTAAAATGTTTAGCACAGTTTATGGATGTGGAGGTTTTGTAAGAACATATAAGGATTTATTTAAGCTAAGAATTATCTATAACTGCCTCGGTGGTGTAGTTGCACTACGTACGATTACAAAGCTGAGGTGTCGGGATTCGAATCTCGGGTCGGACAAAGTGATATTGGATTTTTCTATTCAATCAGCCCGGAGTCAGGAATTTGTGCCCGATATGGCGATAGGCTCGCTTTCTATCACATCGTGGGAAACTGATTGCTATCTCTACCTACCACTTCTGGAAAAGAGGCGTGAGTTTATGTATGTATGTAATTATCTATAACGAAGTACATGGTCATTATTAATGCTAAATATGAAATGTTGATTTTGGACAAAGCCTTTAAATAAACTATTCATCATCATACTTTAGTAAATACAAATAAACTAGACAAATTATAGTATTAATTATTATCAATACGAAAAACAATAATTTGGCAAAGATTTCTTTTGTTTTATAGCTTATCCAAGCCGCAAACCAACAGCCAAAAAATACAAGATAATATTTTCAGAATACTTTTTTCCTAAATTGAGATTAATTCGCTATTCCACCAAGGAGGAACTTGTCGCAATATAATAAGTGACATGATAACGTTTGTCAGCTGCCGCCTTCCATGATGAAGTTTGGAGTAAACTTTGTACGACACCATCTGAGGAGTAGAACTTTATATCTTAAGCAATATGCAAGCCGGAAGAAATATTTTTTTCTTTTCCCCGTATAAATGTTACATAACTTTGACTCTGATACAATATTGGTGTATTTTCGTCCATTTTAAATGCTTATTTCTCGGGTTTTGGTTGGAATTAAAGAACCTTACTTTTATTGATGTTTATTGCAAAATATCGTGAGTCCTTTGAATACTTGAAAATACTATAGGCTTTGTGACGTAGAAAGAAAAGAAACTAACTTCAAAATATTAGGTACGACCGATATGCACTGTAACAAATGTGTAGATACTTATATGGTTTTAAGTAATATACCGGATCTGCAGGTTATAAGGCCGAGTAGTATGTATTTATGGTTTAATAACTTGTTAAGGAAAGTACAAATAAACTTTATTGATCTAAAGTGTCACTTTAAACAATTCCAAATTACCTCGTTTCCCCGACCTTTACTCATCAAAGCATCCAAATTGAATAGTCTATTCCGTTTGCACCGAAACTAAATCGAAACATTAAACCCAAGTTCATTACCGCACCAAATTAAACATTAAATGAATCAACAGAATCAACATTTATCTTCGGTCGTAGCCTCGAATATCTGTGGGTCGCCGAAATTAACATTTCAAACGGAATGTGCCCTCTGGGCGTACTCCCCTCGTGAATTGTACAGATTTATCCGAATCAGTGCCGATGAATGTCTTGTGAGCTTGGGACTGTCTGGTCTATTTTAAATAGGTGTCAGCCTTCATAGTGTAGAAGTCAATAAATGTAAAAGTTTATGAGAATGGATGGATATAATGAAATAGACAAAAGTGTTTCTTATTTTCGTTGGGACTTGGAGTATGATTGTCGAAAATGCATCTATTGAAGAGGTTAATTAGGGTAAAACGTTTGTATAGAAATTCTGACTTTGGACGTCATTAGCAGTGACTTTATTAATGTGGAATTCTTACTTCGAATAATTTCAATATTCATTACTGTATTGTTCTCAAAACATATCACTTCATATTAGATATAACGTGACCTATAAAGATCAAACAGAATTGCATATTTTAAATGAAATGTCCAATCTATTACGTTACAAACATAGCTGTAATACAAAAAAGTGTATGTAGTCTATACAAACATGGCAGTTGCACTGTAAACATTAATTTACAATATGTGTATAGTTTATTGATTATATTGTGTTTTAGTTTCAATTCTATATCTAACCAATCAATTTAACTGAGTCACGCGAACCCATTACTACATACATAAACATTCATAAACTCACGCCTTTTTTCCCAGAAGGGGTAGGCAGAGGTGCAACTAGGACACCCGCGTTTCGCCTTGTATTTGTCGTCCCACTATGTGATGGGGGCAAGCCTATCGCCATATCGTACAAAAAATTCTGACTCCGGGCTGATAATGCATAGAGAATTCCATAACCACTTTGCCCGACCCGGGAGACCTCAGGTTTGCATTCATACCGTAGTACAGCTGCGCCATCGAGGCAGTCTAAAACTGATATTTTTGCAATAACATCATTTTACAATAGTATTTCTATTGAATTATCAAACCGTTTGTGAGTTGCAAACCATTTCACAAATAAAAAAGGCACACAATACGATGTATGTAAATATCTGAACGGCGGAAATAGAGGCTTCATTGGAAATTGAAATGGTCGCGCGGCGCTTGTAAAAATAGCTGAGCTTGACCCGGTTTGTATTGGAACCGCGATCGGTCAATACGTCAGGGCATTCTGCTACCATTTACATTATTCTGGCAAGGTATCAATTCATTAATTAGGTTTTTATTTGTTATTGCGATGAATGGCGAGACGAGCATACCATCCGCCTGATGGTAAGCTATACGACCGCTTATGTACATTAAACCAAACAACACCATTAGTTACAAAGCAATGCTTGGCATTCCACTGCGCTCGCCATCCTGAGACATAAGATGTTAAGTCTCATTATGTCCAGTAGTTAATCTGGCTACAATTAATAGATTGGTGTTAATCATCTCTTGCGTGAAATCACTAAATTTGGCTACTTAAATTTCCCTACTGTTTCGGGTAGTCACTAACTCATATAACAAAAAAATAAAAGTTTTCAGGAACCTGAGTATTCGCACAAAAGCGACCGAATTGCAGATAGTCGTTAAAAAACGTTTCGCAGCCAATATTTTTCCTGCGGTACGATTAATTGGACCACCGGGAACAAATTGCGTGCTTCCTCTTCGAATAGGAATAAAAAAGCGTATTTTTGTGAAGATATCTAAGTTTGATTGGCAATAATTCACTTGTAATAGACTTTGACAAATGTTCTACTTCTTACGAACATGCCTCGGGGTTAGCCTCGTGAGCTGATAAAGACAGTGGCGGACTAATACTAACTCCTTGTTTATTCAAAATTATGAAGAGAAGATATGAAGATTAATTGAAATTAAAATCAATATCACCGCTTTTATTTGATTGTAATTGTATTTGAGTCCATTGAAGCTGGCATTTAAATAGAATTGAGCAAAAAAAATGAATAAAATATATACACGCGTGCATCTATCATTCTCGTGGAATTCAATGGTTTTTAAAGAATGTTACATAGTATTTTATAATTTACCGAAAAAAAGACGTTAATCAAGGGTTTTTAATTTATTTTTAAAATGTAATATTCGAAGACCCATTTTAAATCGTCTACAACCAGCCACATGTCAATTGACGTACCCAACAATAACAAAAATATTAACTTATCTTAATTGTTATAGCCTATAGGGGTCCAAAACCCATTTCGAATATCTAAGTACGTCTCTGAATCACAAGCCTGTAGAATTTATCAAACTCCGAATAATATTTCATCGCTGTTCTCCGGCCCAATTTTCTAAGCTACGCTGACGTTCTATATCTACAGATATGGATTTAGGAGTCTGGCAGAGGCAGAAATATCGTAAAACTTCTCAGATAAATTATAAAAAAAGGTCCAACTATAGATCCGGTGATAAGTGTCTTGAATTATGGTTATTGGGTGTGAAGCATTTTATTTTTTTGGCGATATAATGCTTCTACTATTTTATGGCGACAAAGTTGGAAGATTCTAAGTGATAAAATGTGTGAAGAATTGTGGTATATTATATTAGAATTATTAAATGTATAGTTTGATTTATGTTCTTATGTTAGCTTTAGTTATTATTGTACGTATCTCGTAAAGTGAAATGTAAATTTCTTTTAAGTAAAGTAATTTCTTGAATACAGAGTAATTTGTTTCTTTCAATACATGTTGAAGATCGTGGGTATTTAGATCGTATACTTGGTTAAAACAAAATTCTGAAACACACTTTTTTAAATTAATGTTTAAAACCATGAGTCCGTTTACTATAATTATATAAAATATTATGTAGCGGTGAATCGCGGAGTCATTTTAGCCTTTCAATGTGTATATTACCCTACCGTAATTATGATATATTTCACTATTAAATAATAAATGTATAATTCTCCAGCTATGAATAATAAATACGTTAGTTGTCGAATATTACGTAATACGCGGTACCGTCTAATTATTGAAGTAATTCACGCTTCAAATTACAGGACTATTCGCATCACATATTCTAAAATTATAACTTGCGTTGTATTATCGCTGTCGAAATACTAATTTATACACGTAAGGATGTAAGCTCGCGACTTCATTCTTTAAGGGATAGGTAGAAACACAGTTTCGGTCAAAGATGTGATGTTGGACGAGCCTACAGATATGACTCGCGTTGACTCCTGTCCCGGGTAACTTATACAAGATTTTTTAAACTTAATTTGTAAATCAACCTGCCACCATATTGGGATATTTTTTAAACTTAATTTGTAAATCGATCTGAAACCAGACTGTGATATATTTAAAGCTATACAGATATCGAAACTGAAACCTGAAAATGGATTGTATAAAACCATAGGAAGACGTAGGAAGAAACTTTGAAAAAAAAAACCTTGTTGCCATCATAGAATTGTCGTTTGATTCTGCATAATAAAGTACAAATTCAGGAAATTACCAAACAGTATAACTACTAACAACTTCCCAACAAAGTTGCAGCAAAAGACAAATTAAAAACTTAAACAATACATGGAAAATTTCGTCACCACGGCGCTTTCCACTTAGTTAATTTTTAACGTTCCTACACGAACTAGCTACTAAATATACATCAACCTGAACCTGGCTGAAATTTGCAAAATTACAGACATTTACTTTGGAATTTTGAGATGACGAAATCAGGGCTCCGTGGTTACATTATTTGGCGAGGTAATGAGTAGATATGAAGAATGTATATTGTAGTTCACATTTGTGATAAATAGCTTGATATTGTAGAACGTTCACGTTTATGATATGCAGGATAGGGTCTGCAGGAACTAATCCTTCACCTATTTTCGTTAATTCAGGATGTTTCTAACCTAACCTTTACATTGTCGATTTACGTTCAGAATTCATTCGATGGCTACAATGAACTAGCGTAGATACTTGAGGTCTAAAAACCCCTCCCATAAAGTGGGGGTGACATTCCATTTTCTTACTGTGCTCTCAATAAAACGTTATTTCTCCGCAAAAAGTCATTGTTCATCCGACAAAGAAAATTGAATTAATAACACATCCTTACCGCATATACCCCTAAATATAATTCCGCCCAAAAAGTTGCCTCCACACTTTATTATCATTCATACGAAAAAGTGCGAACGCGTGCCGCATAAACACATTACAACTCGAAAAAACGATTTCATGACTTGAAATACAAAATACGTTCGAGTAAGTACGCTTGAGATGGCGAAAACTCCGCTCCCAAGAATTCTATAAACAGGGATATTTCTTCGAATCGTTACGAGTATTCTTTTCGCGTGTGGATGTTTGTCTTTTGTTTTAGTTTGTAGAAGTTTCTTTATTGGTCCGGCCATTGATCTATGAATGCTAAGGATGGAATAGGACTGTGTTAAAAGGTATGAATATTTTGTAGGTACATAAATATTGAAGCATGCTTAGCTCCGGGTGCTATTTGTCTGGGAAGCGTATTAGAATAATGGCAAAGTTAATTCACAAGAAACTCGTTCACAAAAAAGAAGCAAAATATGATACCCTTTTTTTCTGTGTTGAACATTCTATCAATGTAGAAGTGAAAATATAAATATAATTTTTCCCACTGGTATTCTTCGAAATTTCAAATATTTTTTATCTATTTGAATTTGCTCAATACATCACCACTTTAATCCAAACGTTCAGTACGAAGCCTCCTCTCGAAAACTTTTCGTTCCCATCGGCTTTTAGTTTTCCGCGCTATGTGCTCTGCCCACTGCCACTTCAACTTGCTCATCCTTTAGGCTATGTTAATTATTATTCTCTTAAAAATCTCTTTATTACTAAATGATTATTAGGACTATCGAATTGAATTCCGTCTGAACCACTAAAATAAGTTATATGAAACGCTCAGAATATATAAAAAAGAAGAGCGTAGCTTCTGAACGCGCACTGCATATTGTTAAGAAGTTTCGGAACAGCTTATGAATGGATAAGTACTCGTAGTAAAAAACTTGGAAGGAGTTTATGTGGAGTATTCTGAAGTACGATTGTGAAGGCGTTGTCGTGGTTGGGCAAACTTAAAGGCTTTAAAATTTTAAAGCTTATTCATGACTTAAACTTATAAGTGGGGAAAGATGTTGAAAATAGCATTCACTAAAGCATAGTTGGTTCAGTTAAACTTGACCGTTTGCTATATACTGCTAAATGATTACTTGAAGTTACAGTTTTATTGTCGTATATGAGATAACTCGTGACTCTTATATAATTTCACCCACTCCTACGTAATTCCACTTTCTTCTCTCTATTCCTCAGATTTTTGTAATATTGACTAATAAGAGCTTTGAATGAGACTCAACATCTAATGTCTTGTGCATTGCTTTGTATATCATTGTGTTGTTTGGTTTTGCTACTGCCCATGAGCGGTCGCATCGCTTACCATCAGGCGAATGGCGTGCTCGCCTCGCTATTAATCATAAAAAAATGAAATTACGAAGTTAGCTACAATCTCTTAGAATAATCAATCGCGTGTTCAATTCCCTTTAATGAATAACTCCCATGTACATTACAAAACAAAATCCATAATTCATAAGCAATTTTCATAAACAAATGTACATAAAACCGTAATCCCAGCGGCACAAGTTCAAACAGTGCCTCGCGAATCTTCATACGCGTTGGGAAAGTATAATTTCTTGGGTACATATTTGATACTCCGCCGAATCCGTGTGGTGAAATATTCAAGGTACGAATCGGGATTGTATTAATGAACCACGCCTTCGCTTTTGTTCGGATTTCGTTTGATTTAATAATATTTTTGACGGTACTTCTGAGCTCGGATTACATCGGTTTCGGGATTTACCTTTTTTGTAAGAATACTTTTGGGTTAGAGAATTGGGTCGTTATTTAGGAAATTGTTTATTTATTTTTGTTTAAATATTAAATAATGTCCATGAATGGTTTAATATAAATAGTAGTTGTCGACGGTGTTTTCGTACAGTGTTATTTAAATAGAAATATAGATACTTAGATGTTATCCGCGACTTATGTCTCTTCAATACGCTGTGGAGCTCCCACATATATGATTTTAATTCCCTTTAAGGCCATTTAAACTAAACCATGCTTAAATTCAATGCTCCACTACTGCAGGAAATAAAAGGGAATACAAATGTAAGCCACGTACACATTTGGACTAACAAAACAGAATTTAGCCTAATGAGCAGAGTTGTGCAGTTTGCAAATGGACTCAGATGGTTCTACAGTTGTTCCGGGCAAGCCCAATTTAATTCAACTCCACCATTAAACTCATTTTGGCACAATTATCATTATTTTAGCTTTGTTAGTGATTTTGTGGTCGTTGTGTTAGGGATAAACGTTAAGATTTTAATTAAGGGGTTATTGTGGTAGGGAGATAAGAGTTTTCAGTTTCAACTCTAATGTATCTATGTTCCTGTAAGCCTACAAATTATACTCGTTAATAAATTTCAAGGTTCTACGTTACTCAACCGTAATCTTTAATTAAGATGAGTGAGTTAGACAGTTTTTAAATAATTGAGTGATTGAGAATGGTTAATGTATAAAGCTTCTACATAATATTCATTGGTAAATGGCACATCGCCAGCAAACTTGGTCGACACACTGCACCGCCTTGTGTCTCTATGTCGCGAGTTTCAATCCACATGAAAACAATTATTTTTGTATTTTGTGTCTAAGAAATATTTGTTTAAAATATCTATTCGAAAAATGTAAGTTGGTTTCATATTCAATTATATGCGCGACAAAAAACATTTCTCTTGGTAAATAATAAGAAAGAAAATATTTTGTTATTGATAAGATTACAATTTAAAATGCAACACATTCAGCAAATGTCAAAGAGGAGAACAAACAAAAGGAAAAAATAATAAAAAATGACGTAAATAAATAACTCTGTCAATTTCTCTGTAAATAAATAAATATTTGAATTGTATCAGCCCATATATGTCCCACTGCAGGGCACAGTCTTCCTCTACAATCGAGAGTACGATTGAGATTAAATAAGTATATACCACAAGTAAACCTGCATACTGCGATTTGCAATAATTTATATGGTATGTAAAGTCCGCCGACCCGCACTAGGCCAGCGTGGTGGACTATATGGCCTAACCCCCCTCAATCGTACTATCGATTGTTGAGGAGGCCCGTGCCCAGCAGTGGGACGTATATGGGCTGCTAGAGTACAGCATATTTATACCACAATGTTAATATAATTTTACCACAAAATGTTGAAAAATAAAAACGAATTTATATAAAAAGAACAAAGCAATTAAGTGAAAGCAGAAAGTGAGAGTTTCGGGTGTAAACTTCCCCCGAAATAATACATTTAAGATTAAATATTAGATAACTTTGTAGGTCGTGCCGTTTTAACCATGATTTTATTACTTTTTATATTACATTAAGGATTTTTTAATTGCCTTATTAAAGTTGGAGGTATTGTATTTCCTAATTAAAAGGAGTTTGAAATAACCAGCTGGCTCAGAAATAATTTTATATTTAATTTGATACATTTTCTTGCCTCTATTTATTTTTGTAATACACAACAATTATATAAATTAATGTGCGAAATAAATAAGTTCTTGAATCTGATTTGAATCGTGGATTTTTATTATTTTATTTTTTAAACGGATAAAGGCAACGCCTTTTAAATATATGTACCTACAAAGTTTACTCTGATTATGTTGAACTCTTTTTGCCTTGATGTTTTTTTGTTACAATAGCGCACAACTATAAAACATATTAATGTATTGATTTCCGATTAATTAGAGATAAAATGGGCATTAAAATGATTAATGGTTGTAACACTAAGTAAGCGCATATATCACAGCCAACATTTATAAAACCACGTCAAAGTATTATCGATGGCTTGAATTTGTGATTACAAACCATATAATATGAAGATCAATAAATACACTGCTCATATTATCGTCACGTAATGTTTCTAAACCAAAAATGTGTATCAGCTCATATACATCTCACTGCAAGGCATTGGCCTCCTCTCCAATCGAGAGTACGGTAGAAAGAGGTTAGGACAAATAGTTCAGGTTTTTTTTTTAAATAAATGGCGAGACAAGCATGCCATTCGCCTGATGATAAGCGATACGACCGCTCATGGGCACTAGCAAAACCAAACAACACAATGAATTACAAAGCAGTGCTTGGCATTCCACTGGAACAACCGATCCACTTCAAACAAAAAATTGGTTACCTAAACACACTCTCAAATAAATTTACATAAAGGGCGATTATTACTGGGGCGGTAAATTTTACAACCGTCTAGAGATTTGGGCGATGTAAATTATTCCCAGTTTTACATAAAGATAAGGCATTATTAAACTCACAACGAGGCATATATATGGATTAAATTCGGTCTCCTTTGGGTAAAGCGAAGGGCGGAAAGAGTTAAACCACACTTATTATAATTAGGGCTTTTATCGGGGTAGGACTTTTACTGTAACATTTTTCGGTAGGACCTCTTTGGTGTTTTGAAAATTTATTGCATGTTCGATAAATCCTTTTACGTTACTCTTTGTTTTGGGGACATGCTAAAATTCCGTTTTAAGTTGTTGTAAAATATAATGTAATTTTAAGTATATCAGGCAATTATTGTAGGAAAATATTTTGATAAATACGAATGGCATTTTTTACGGGAAAGCTCGCAAATCTCTGAACTAAGTGTGAGGCAGTTATTTGTGTAAATATAAAATATAAACTTGGTTTTATTTACATTCTTCTCCACCATTATTTTTCATCATCGTCTGTTATAGTAACTCTTATACTGAACATAGGCTATGTGCTTAACACTAATTTATTTATTTCAAGTAATTTATTCATTTGATATTATGTTCCTGTAGGTAGAATTCTTTCGCACTAAAATTATACACCAATTTAGTAATATCATAGGAGTTGTTTCCGGCACTCAATGCAAAAGCCTTAATCGCCGATATCACCAAACTAAATTAATCGTTCGTTATTAATGATCGTTGCGTCAAAATGATAAATTCGTACATCCAAAATTCTTGGGACCATTGGCGATTTGTCTCAATTTAAGCCGACCGGTGATGTATTGAAACCTCCCATTGTATAGGTATTAGTGTAATGGATGGACCAATAATATTACTATTTCGTAAAGTAACAGCTTTCTTTATAGGTTGGTAAGGTCAATTTAGTATTTTTGGTTTGAGAAATCACATATGAGCTGCCAGGAACTGGAGTTTCTACACGAAGTCGTAATATGCTCCTTACTACATCTTGGAAAGGAAATAAGTTTATAAAAATAGACATACTTGGGAGCATATGTGAAATCGGTGGTATATTACTTTGCTATGCATACATGCATAATCGTCACGCCTCAGTGCCTGTATCGCATAGGGGTAGGCAGAGACTATTGACACTTTGCAATATCTTGAATATTATTTTCGCTTCATCCACTTTTACCAATCTCTTCATACATTCGGCGGTTAAGCGTAATTTTACCTAACCCTTGTTGAGTGTATCACCGATTTGAATGTAGGTTCGGTAAGGACGACCCCTACCGACTCTTCCATTCTTCATTATTTGTTATGGGTCTATATATTTCTTAGTAGAACATTAATATCCGCCCCTAAGCCAGTTCCATAATATACGAAAGGTACTGTAGAAACAATGCGAGTAATGCGAGTTTCGACAAGTCCGCTAATAGAGGCACACCGTACAAGTCGCAAGTAGCACCTGCGGCTGATCGCATCGACTTGCCACGTAGTACCCATATGAAAGTTATTAGTTTGGGTTAGAGTAGGATGTTAGAGGCAACATGCTGCCCAGAGATATTTAATGTAATATATGAAGGCATGTACTAGAGATTATTAAGGTCGAAAGTCGCCTGTTTTATATTCTTAACCTAGTTTACAAAAGGATGTTTTGTGTTCGACGCGTATTTATTTTTGTGTGTCCGCGATTTTTTCAAGCTTTAGTGAATTGCTTTTTTATGAGTTTCAATAGTATTAAGGTTCTTATATCAAAGAAGAAGAAATACACTAAAATCATGTTCAACTTAATATTACCAATTTGACAATTTCACCTCTTCTTATATCTACTGGTGACTTGATAATAAATGCAGTAATTAATTAATAATTTAATTATTTTAATTAATAATTTAATTATTAATTAATTATTATTTGTCGCCATCCGGCATTATTATTCTTATAAACGAAAGGAACTGTAGTTCAAATATCAAAAAATAACCATCCACCTACGAAAACCAGAGCTCAATTAATACATTAACAGGAAAACGGCCGGGACAGAGGGTCCATTATGTTTTTCGTTCCACTTACAGACTAAGATATAGGCTCTCAACCGAAGTAATGGGTACAAAGTAGGCAGATTAAGGCCCGGGAACCCAAAGCCCTCGCCTTAAGTACGTCTTGAGGTCAATGGCATTAATCTCTGCCTTGTTTTCGTAGATTTCCCAGTACACGGTTTTTTTTACTAACCGTAATAAAAAAGACTTTGATAAAATATTGTTTAGTGTGTTGTTTTCATAGGAGATACACATGTTAAAGTATAAGAGGCTTACGCCCGAATACTGGAACGACATTCAAATAATAAGTTGCTCTTAACAGCGCACGGCTCACTTAGCCAGTACATTTAATCGGGATTAACGTAGTTAAGCGCAAGTTATATTTAAGTTGCGTTCCAGTATTTGGGCGTAAATCCGCTAAAATTAGATTAGGTTTAGATTAAAGATGATGCCAAATGCTTTAAAATTATCTTATACAATAGTATTAAAAGGTATTTTCAAGTCTTGTGGCTGTGTGTAGGCTGTTAGTGTGCTGTAACAATGGATTTTCCGATTCAAATCCCACGTCAGATATCAAAAGTCTGTTTGAGGCATTTGGTTAACAATAAGCAATAGGTTGCCCTTTGCTTTTTCCTTCGGAGGTACAAGCGTGAACTTATTTATTTATATAAAATATCTTAATTAATATTCAATTTATTACCTGATACACGATCGTAAATATTATCAATGATTAAAGAAATGTTATGAGATAATTTTTAGAAGAAATATACTAAGTTTTACTTTTGCAATTTTAAGTCATCATTTTCCCGATATCGAATAATTTCCCTAAAGAGTTGACTTCAGACGAGCAGCCCGTCGTAGTATGAAAGCAATCTTTATGGAAAAGAAGGCTTTAAGATTTAAATTTTTATTTCTTCCACTCCATAATAGCGCAAGATAGTAGCAGACAGAACAAAAACGATGAATAAATATTTAATGTATAATTTATACAAAAAAAAATTGTTTCAAATAGAATGAATTTCTAATATAGGTACTACAATTACGCGTGGTTTTAAATTTAATATTCTAAATCATACTACAATCCTTTGTTGTCTTAATAATGAAACTATCAAATGAATTTGCTAATGTAAATAATCCTAAATAACATTTGCTTAAAAAAACATTATCAAAATTACACAATGAAGAATTAACGAATATAAAATAACATTATCCCAAACGGATAAACGTAACGCAATCATTCGCATAAAAGCCATTGTATTTGAAAACCAAACAATAAATCTTTTAATATATTAGCATTATAATATACATTTAACAGTAGACATAATCCCTTTCAGTTTGTATGTAAATTTTTGATACATTAACAAGCGGTCCGGATTTTGTTATCTTACTGCCTACACACAGGGGAGGTGGGGATAACAATAACTCATTTCAGATAATGCTTGTAGTATTCCAATATTCGTTAGCGTGGGTAATAATGTTTTTAGTCATTAATTGATACTGAAAATTACTAAACGTACTGTTTTTATACTGTTCTGTCTCAGCCTATAATCGCTCAATACTGAACAGGGCCCTTCTATAACCAAGAATTTGATTCAGATGGGTTGCGTCATATTTTAACAGCGTCAGTGGGTTAGACGCCGGCTGTGAAACGAGAGGCCGCGGGTTCGACACCCGCACCTAGACAAATGTTTGTGTGAACCACAAGTATTTTTTTCGGGTCTCGGTGTTTGTGAGACCGTAAAGTCTCTCGTAGTTCCTGATGCCCACGACACAAGACTAGATCTTAGTGTGGGGTCAGGACTATGTATGTGACTGTTGGGTGTATTTATTCATAATCTATTCCATAGAAAATCTTATTGAGGTCTCTATCTTAATATGCAGGATTTTATTTCTTTGTGTTGTTATGTTCTTTTGTGTACAATAAAGATTATACAGATACAGACAGATATACAGATTCCTCGCAATGTTGTTCTTCCCGATCTATCTGTTTTTAGCGCAATATTATATACCGTTGTAACAACATTTTATTAGTTATGGTGTAGCAGTAAATTCAAAAAAAGCTGCCTATTACCTGCCTGCTACAGTTACGGAGGGATGTCGCCTCTCTAAGCGTGTTCTACCGTCTGTATCATGGCGAATGCTCTGAGGAATTGTTCAATTTAATCCCCTCCTCTCCTTTCCTTAACAGAACCACGCGTGCTGGCTTGCAGAGCCATAGCTTGACTGTTTAATCCATTTCGGCGCGAACCAAAAGGTTCTCTAATTCTTTTTTCTGCCGTACAGTCAAGCTGTGGAACGGTTTTCCATCGCACGTGTTCCCTCCTTCCTATAATCCTGGGTCCTTCCGCCGTAGCGTGAAGAGGCATTTCAGCGAGCCGGCATGATTGTATCGAATGGTATGAGACTACCGTTTGATACCATTCGATACTCTATCTGGACGGCATTAGCACTTACCATCAGGTGCAATGCAGTCACTATGCCGTGCCAGTTAAAAAAAAAAAAAAACTTACATTAACATTCATGGGAAAATAACATCATAACCCCTTAAATAAAAGATCTACTTTACTCATTGCCATGCTTGTATAAAAATAGTTTTCCTCTCCTTATCCCAAGGGATGAAACGTGAGAGGGGTGTTAAATATTTTGGAAGTTGGGATAACATGTCGTCTTACATCCCTTAGGAACAACGCACATTTATTGGATATATTATTCATAATATGCTCTTGAGCTATCGATAAAGATCCTGACTTTGTATTACCATTTCGATCTTACGTTAGTCTAGAATAATATTATCTATACATATAATGAATTTGTAACCGATCGTTGTCTGTACATGAAAGATAAACGAGAAATGGAGGGTCTGTATTAACGTAATAGAACCCGAAACAATGGTTTTTAGAATTTTTGTCTCTTTGTCTGTGCGGTTGTGCGCGATGAACTCAAAAACGGCTTAACGGATTTCGATGAAATTTGGTATGGAGGTAGCTGACACAACTTGCTGATTAACACTTAAGCTACTTTTTATGCCGAAAAATGTAGTGTTCCCGTCGGATGAGGAAGGTATTCCGATATATTTGTTACTTTTTTATACTCATAGAGATGAAATGGGACTGGATTACATGCCTTGAGTGAGAATAAGACGGGCGGGATATAACGAGACGGGACGGGATGGGAAATTCCAACTAAAGTTAATTTCAAATTAAATTAATCACGCAGACGAAGTTTGCGGCCGGAAGCTAGTATTATAATAATATTATGTCAATATCAACTCATTATGAATTATATTAGGCCTGTAATTTGTGCAAACCTTAAAGACAATCCTTTAAACGTACTAGCGATTCTTTATATGACCATTTCACACAAATGCTTGTTTAAATTTTCTAATAATTATTTTATTTTCATTTCAATACCAATAAAATTAATATATCATTTAAAAATATTTAAATTCCTCATACCTAAGTCTTCCATAATTTCTTCTTTCACTCTCACATTACAAGGCTCTAAAAGTCAACTTCAGTACTCCCGAATGGATGAGTCTTTTTGTACGCGTCAAAGAAGCCGACCCATATTCGATCTCGTTGTGTTTCAAGTACATCCCATAGCAATTGCATTGAAATTTGATCTGTGAAGAATTGGTTTTCTGCATTTAAGCTTATGAAGATCGATTGTACAGGTGACAAATATGTTTTTTGTTAGTGCGCGGAACTGTCAGATGTTAACACTCAATTAATTTACTAAACATAAACGTTAATAAGTCGACAATAATTGCATCACAGCAAAAAATATAATATAATTAAAAATTCTGGCTTGATGCTTTACCTAGATTAATTACAAATTTCAAAGCAAAGAGAAACTATATAAAACTCATTAATATGTTTGAAAAACTTACTATTACTATTTACTAGTTATATCTAATCTTAAAACTCACGCCTGTCCAACACTTTCTTCCGGTCTATAAACATTTACTACTAAAGAATAGTGTCACATTCCCATAAGTAGTCATAGTACCCCATTTCCATAACATCCACACGATATTGGATTATTCCAAGTGCTGGATTAACACAAGCAGACCGATTCCGAAATGACCACGAAAGCCATTATTTCGCCCGATTGCACCGCCGTATCGCAATTTGCTCGGCATTCAGTGACTCGGTCGCAAAGAATAATGTTTAAATTGAAACTAGCAGGAGTATTTTTAAAGGATTTCCTTCTGTAATGCCATGATTTTCAGATATATATGTTAGAGATTACACAAGTTTGATCCACGCAGGATGAATGCCATACGCATTGATGTTACTTATTTTATTGGAATTGCAACACAGTCCGACATGATTGAAGTCTTGTAAGTTATCGGTTGCCATTGGTAACGTCGATTAGTCTGTCAGTAGAGTCTGTGATCGGTTTAATAATATTTAATGGTTTCTATTGTAAATCTTGCCCGGAACAGCGCCAAACGTGCGCACTGACTGATTAATAAGAATCATCATGTCGGACGGCAACAACGGTCTTATAAATCGCAATCTGTATGAATCTGCGACATATATTAGGTTATATAACAGTGATAATATCAATGCCCTGCCCTCACACCAGCCACTGCAACTCCTGTAAGCCGGGATC
The DNA here is from genome assembly GCA_949752805.1 of Deilephila elpenor. Classification (NCBI taxonomy): domain Eukaryota; kingdom Metazoa; phylum Arthropoda; class Insecta; order Lepidoptera; family Sphingidae; genus Deilephila; species Deilephila elpenor. Next base: position 12,101,937 of record OX457106.1, on the reverse strand, counting down.
AACAGTGGCACGCATTTTAATGACACTGAGCATTGAAGCTCAGCGAGTCTCTGGGAATGTCTAACTTGTCTTTATCAATCACAAAATTAAATGAATAGGAGTTGGAAATAAATTATTGCTCACTTCCCTCCGTAACAAAGCGGGTGACAAAACAATGAACTAAATAGGCTTACTCACCGAAAAAACAGGCTTAAAACATATTTAAGATTCGTCTCAATGTCGGCTTCGCCCACTGCACCTTGCTGAGGCCTTACGATGAACTTCGAACGTGTTCCCGAATTTGAAATAAGGGCAATGGTACTTAGACTTATACAGATTATGTCTACCCCTATACAATTTAAGATTTCCTTTGGGTTAATGATATTAAACAGTCATTTCAAATTCACGTTTCCTTCCATAGTAACAAAATTACGCTATATCATTTAAAAACTTCTAAAATGTTATAAGCAATTTTCCCCGAGGTTTAATGGAAATAATAAATTCTCTTTTGTTTCAGATACAACAATGTCGGTCTCCGAATTCAGAAGGAAGAAGCTCCTCTACGTCTTCAACGTTTTCTTTGGTAAATAACAAGTTATATTAGGTACTATGTAGGCGAAATATTACTTTCCTTCTCCGGTCCTTTGTTTTTCCCATCTTGTTCCCAGTTGAGCTATTTGCTTGGTTGTCGAACCCATATAATCAAAATGTTATATATGTGCTAGTTTTTGAAGGGTCGCCCCTATCGCATTTTAGTATGCATATAAGTTGAGCGAACTATGGATGGCAGTAGTAACCTTTGCACAACCCTTGTATTATACACATGCGCGAATTTATGTTTACAAAAGATGGTGGCTCTACAGCTCAAAAAAATGTGAGTTTTTCGTACCTTCAACGGAATATATGTACACGGAAATAGAGCTTACCTTAACCTTAGAAGGAAACCTTTATATTCATAACAGAATAGAACTCATTACATAAAAACAATTGATAAACTGTTCTGATTACGTATAAGCATTTCATTTTCTTTTTCTAAATTTCCTCCTTTTTCCAGATGTCAACCAGAGCGGAACTATCGAGAGAAAAGACTTCGAGCTGGCTATCGAGGTAAATTATTTTTCAATTAATCAAAACCTATTTTCGCCAATATATTCTATTTTACACCAATGATAATACCGCATTAAACTCAAAAGCTACTGCTATAAACTCAAAGAGTAAAATTGTCACACATCGTTTCAACAAAGGAATTTTAATTAGAGGCGTCTCGGGAGTCTATAGAATCAGCAATTTTGCAAAATGTTCCATCACAAACGTCAACAACAAATGTTTGTGACAATCACGTTCGTAGCGTTGAAATTTCAATTATTTGTATACATATGACCCTGTATTTTCCGCACGCACGTAAATAATAGTCGCTATAACAGAGATAATTCAGGTCTCAATGTAAATAAACGTCGATATATGTCCTCAACATTTTGACCTCCAAGATTAATAGACATCCGAAGATCTTATAAAATACATTCGATTCGTCCACAATGTAGCACTTTCTATTAAATAAATATTAGTTAAAAGTACGTCTACACAAATTAAAGGTTTATATTACCGTCGCTTTATGATTCTACGTATTTTATTAATATTCATGCAATAAATATACAGAGCTCGTATCAGTAAAATAAATTTAATTTGAAATGCCTACGCTCTATATTTCGTATATTCAAAGAGAATATCTTCTATATTCATAACTTGAACTATCAAAATGCAAATTATGGAGTATATGCTTCTGGAATTTGCATTCATTATAACTCGAGCCACGTCAAGGCGAAAATAATAAAGTGGTTACATCATAGAACATTTAATAAACAGTTTTTATCAGATATTTAAACATCTGAATAACACTTTACTTGAATTATAAAATATGAATAAATTGCTGATTAAAAGCATAGCCTTGATTTTCCATGTATGCATATTTTATCGTGGGTATTGGTATCTACGAGAGACTTTTCGGTTTTACAATATACAGTCCTTGAAGAAAAGTTTCTTAACACAGAGCTTACCTCCAGCATCGTTGAAAAAGCTATATTAAAGTACAATATAAAAAAATGCAAGCAATATTTAAAAATGCTATATTTAAATCCAATTTCAGCGTACAACAAAGTGAAATATGATTGTTTTAAAATACACCGGATCGGAAAAATACATTTTCCAGTGCCGTTAAGGAATACTTTATATTCTTTCTTTCAAATTTTCAGTTAATTATCATTACGTTTTTCACGACAATAAAAATAATACTTTACTCCTCTTGATTAAGATTATAACTCTTTATGCAACACCGGGCCCTTTATGCTATAATCATTAAAATTTATCTCAATTTTTTATTGAAGAATCTTATTTTTAGCAATGGCCTTCCTGTGGCTGAGGAATAATAATGGTAGTGGAATACATTTTAAACTAATTGCGACTAAAATACGACATTCAAGTCTTGCTATTATATAATCTGTATTTTACTTAAGTAAATTCTTAAGGTCTTTTCTTTTGGTGTAGAAAATCTGCAGCCTGCGCGGCTGGAAGCCTGGAGACAAGAAGAACACCGAGACCCACGAGATCATGATCAAGATCTGGGATGGGCTTCGGAAGAGAGCTGACTCCAACAAGGATGGACAGGTTTGACTTATTCAATATACATAAAATATACATGAAAGCGAAAAATTATGTCTGTATCAGCCCATATACCTCCCACTGCAGGGCACAAGCCTTTACAATCGAGAGTACGATTGAGAGAGGATAGGAAAATTAAATTACGTAAAAAAAATGTTATAACAGGAATTCGTAGTTCCATATATTGCATCTACAATTGATTTTGAAGTTCGAGATATTTAAATGTTTTTAGAAGTATTTCTTCAAAAAGTTATGTACCTGGGCTGTGTATTTAAATCAGCGTATTTTTTATTTCACTCGTTTTTTATATGGTTGCAATTCCGTGCCAAATTAAACTGTGGAAGCAATAAAGTTATAAAAATATAGTCTCTAAATTTATACCACGTTTATTACAATAAAACCGCTCAACCCTTTCAACAATGTACAGTCATTGACATTTTAATTCGAAACTCTACCCCATACACGCCTCTACTCTTCCCCCACTCTGCCTCTGCTTAATTGCCCGTAGCGCTTTTTTCGGCGTTAAAAATGAAATGTTTCTGTCTGACCTTTATCAGAATTTTGGCTGAGTAATTTAATTATTGTTAGTCCTTTTATTTACCGCACGAAAAAATTCGACTTCGTTACATAAAGTTAGCCGATGAAGTATGCAAAACAGAAAAATAAAGAAATTTGACGGCCCAACAGCGGTTCAAAACAATTTAATCAAACGGAACGTGATCACATACTTTTGGATATTTTTTCGCAAGAAGTATAAGGAATTTTTATTTTTTAAATTCATAACCTTTCATAACTTTGGTATTTTATCTACTTGAGGAATTTTATTTTAATGAAAATTCTTAATATAATCATCTTATGTTATGTACGTCATTACTTTTATTTTGTATAAGGATCCATACATGTTTTCTAAAAATAACACGAAAAATGTTACTCTGAAACTGCCTACCGCAATTGAATCGTAAATAAGAGCCGCTAAAATTGAATACAAAGCATGCAATATTGTAGACGGCACGCATCTGCTACGCGGTTACGATGCTACGCAGTGAGTAGCACTATGCTACGCCGGAATTGGAATAATTCGTAACGTAATCATAAAATTTTATTTTTCTTACATTTTCGTCTTTGTTAAAAATTGTTTCTTCTTAATCGGCGACCTTATTAAAAATACTCACTTTGTAAAAACAATTCAAAGGGACATCTGTTCCGCTCGACGAAAGACAATTTAGGAACTCATTTTCGAAGACCTTTTCCCAATAAAAATTCTTTGTTTGTTTTTTTTTTGCCCGTTACGTTGTAGACTGATTCGATCAGATGGAGATGTAAGAAAAAATTACAAAATAACTTTATTTATATATCAAATTTTGAAGCAGAGACAAGTCACAAGATCTTGTTATACAAAACTCTCGTTAACATTTAATGGTTTTCTTTATCTCAATAAAATGTAAATACAAAATGGTAGCAGCAATTATCTACAAATTTTAGGTTTACTTTCAAGTGTATTTATTTATTGTAGAAACTTCATTGCCAATGGTAACCTACTATTAAACAGACAGCTCATCTTTCTTTATTCTATTAAAAATGCATCATCATTTCAAAACAGCATCGAATCACTAGGCTAGTTTGGACAATAGCTTAAAGCTTCTCAATAGTCCTATATAATCTAGATTATACAAATATTTGCCCCCAGGTCTCCGTCGAAGAGTGGGTGTCCATGTGGAACGACTACGCCCAGAACCCCTCAGCGGCTCTGAAGTGGCAGCAGCTGTATTGCCAGTTCATGTTCCAACTGGAGGACGCCAGTGCTGACGGCACCATCGACTGCGATGAGTTCACCACCGTCTGCTCCTCCTACGGCATCGACCCTCAGGAGTGCAAGATGGCGTTCAGCAAGATGGCCAAGGTGAAAATCTAATTAAGCTTCTTTTATTGGATAAGTCCAGCAAACTTCTCACTTGATTGTGATAACTGTCGCCCATGAACATCTAAAACTCTTGGATAATGAAGGCATTGTCAGCATCTTAACAAGAGGAGGGAAACTTTCCCGTCCTCACGCCCGCCTCTGCAGCTCCAGTAAGCCAGGATCAACAGTGGCACCCATAACATCGACATTGAGGTTCCGAAATTCTAACTTGTATTAACTCGAAATTAATTGAATAGTTAATTAATGGGAAGATTTCGGAAGCACATAGCATTACATAAAATAAAAATAAATTTGAAATTGTTATTTATTTAGTCTTGTTGAAATACATTTTGACAACACAAATAACTTTAATAGAACAAAACTAGCAGCCAGTTAATTTCAATATTATAAGTTAATTTACATACGACTATAAAAACGTAATTCCCCGAGTAATAACTAAGGCAATAGCGGAGACAGTCCTGATCGTAAACGGTAATCGTCGACTATAGACTCGTAATAGGCGACGCATTACGAGTAAGTCCTTTGGTATTTAAAACGCTATATTTTAAGAGTAAATGGAAGTATTCTTGTTAAAATAATGTTGGGAATTATTAAAGTCATATCTTTAATTATGTATATCATTTAATATAGGTACGGGCTACTGCTAAGTCAGAAGATGTTCTACAATTAAAAGCGGTAAAGTTTAGGCTGAGCAGGCCATGTGACTCGAATGCATCCAGATCGTTGGGCAAATATCGTTACCCATTGAATACCTGTGGTCGACGACGCCGCGGCAGACCTAAAAAACGCTGGCGAGACGACCTGGATGCTTTCGAGCCCATGTGGCCCGAAATCTCGTTAGAGTGCGAATTGTGGAGGAACAGGGGGAAGACCTTTGCCCAGCAGTGGGATGAAGTAGGTTAATAAAAAAAAAAGTTTAGGCATTGGTTCATAGTTTGGTGATGGTTATTATATCTGTCAAGCCTTTAAAAGCCAGAGAATCTGTAAAATGAAACCATTTTTATATATTTTAACGTGAAAAATAAAAATGTTATGTTTTTAGTGATAAAACTCAATTAACCCAGCATTTTAATGAACAAATATTTTCTACGAAAAATATTTTATTTTTTACTTTCAATTTGTAGATAACAAGGTACTTTGTTTTAGCCTTTAATGATGTTTATATTGTTCGCCGTCTAGCAATGTTTTGTTAATACTGCCAAAGGCACCTATACTTTTTAGCTGTAGCCACACAATTAAAAATAATGAGCGAGCCACACAATTGTGCCGTTGATTTACTATTCTTTTTTATTAACTTTACTACTTTTACTTAATTTTATTATATTATAAAATATTTGCAAACTGTTTAGCTTTACGAAAATGCTATATGTTCAAAATATCATATGTACTGAAGAAAATTTTAAGTTCTCAAAAATAAATTACTTAAAAAAACTGTTCTACGAACCAAATTAACGAACTTCTAACAGTTCGACTTCCAATCGATAAATTCAATTCCATTTCTATTTGAGGCAATCAAAAGTTGAAATTGGAAGCATGACTTATAAATTCTCAACTGACGGTCGTTTTTATTTGTCCAGGGCAAAAACAGCGTCTCCTGGGAAGAGTTTCAGGAACTTTGGAAGGAGTATTTCTCCACCGAAGACCCGAACGCGGCCGGCAATTTCATATTCGGCCGAACTAGCTTCTAAACGCCAAGTCGTCAAGAAGTGGGTCTAAATCTCCCCTATAAGGAAAATATATAATTTTAAGTGTGGTAAGCCGTGCTTTGATCTTACTGACATGTCACGAGTCACCTATTGTCAACGATTTTGTCTTTCCAAACTCGCAGTCAGAGGGGAGATTGGGGACATAAGACCATAAAACTTCTCAAATACTCTTTGACTACGAGTCCGACAGTTTTTGTGTACGTGTTCAGAATAGTATAATTCCTCACATTTCTCTATGATAGCGGATAACATTTTCTCAAATTCACTTTTTGAAGCTCAAACTTAGTACTTGTTCTTAGAATCTATGACAACGAAGGTTTAAACTCATTATAGCATATCTTGTAGTCATATCTAAAGTCTGTTCTATCGCAAGTTACTTTGTAGCTTTGGGGAATGTGTGAGTTCAGTCACTAGACAAATACTTTTTCAACTAAGACTTTTCTTATCTTTTCAACGAATTCTCTAATGAGATTGAAAGATAGAATCTATAGTCATTTAAGCTTACATTCATTCCATCTAGTGTTTTAAACTTATGTTAACAATTTTAGATTATATTGATAAGTAAATATTGTTTTAAAAATATATTTGTGAAATTTTAATAAAGGTCCGTAGCTCCCGGACCTCCTCACTGCTTGTATATTTTACAGGTAAAAATTATCGTTTCCACGTTGTATTTTATTATTTGTTGTGTTAATGTATTTATAATATTAAAATATAAATGTTTTATGCTAACTAAAATCTATGAATTTTCATCTTATTAAGTCGCTATACTATAGATATGATAGAATTGATTGATTAAATGTATGTAAATAAAATGTGTTTTTATTTTAAACCCTTTTGACGCCAAATCACATACAATATTATTACATTTAAATTATACGGGCATACTCACTGTATATATTATGTTCTCGTATATATCTCTGTATCCTCAACGCAGTCAAGACAACGAAAACGAAACCGAGGTTCGATCTTACATACATACATACATAAACTCACGCCTTTATCCCCGAAGGGGTAGGCAGAGGCGCCACTAGGACACCCACATTTCGCCTTGCATGTTCCGTCCCATGATGTGATAGAGGGCGAGCCTATCGCCATATCGGGCACAAATTCCTGACTCCGGGCTGATAATGAATAGAAAAATCCAATATCACTTTGCCCGACCCAGGATTCGAACCCGAGACCTCAGCTTTGTAACCGTACCGTAAAACAACTACGCCACCGAGGCAGTCGATCTTTGCATTGAAATAAATGTTTTTCTTAATACTAAGAAAAATGTTTCACTAAAACCCACAATAAAGACTATCTTAGTCTATCAAGATAATGTGTTTGACTTCTCGAAATAATAATTGTAATAACATTAAGAAAGAACAAGACAAAAGAACCACTGGCCTAACCACTCTCAATCGATTCACTCGAATGTAGAGTAGGCCCGTGCCCAGCAGTGGGACGTATATGGGCTGATGCAATACAATACAAAGACAAAAGAAATATATAGATATATTACTATTTGTAGAACAATGGAATCCAAGCTTAATAATCATACGTGATGTAGACATTGACATCTCCACGGACATGCCGCCTGGGGCGCAATTTGGATGTACCGCCTCAACACGTACCTAACATTCTGCATGACGGGAGAAACTAATATAAATGGGATAGTGGGTCTATGTATTTCGCTATCACTTAATTATACAACCGATCATTAAGAAATTAAAATAACTAAAGGTCGTTAGTCATTTTATAAAATTGTTTCGGCAAGCGAGGAAACTGGTCACGTGATGGTAACTGATCACTGCCGCCCATGAACATCCAATAATCTCAGACTATGGATGTGTTGCCGGCCGATCAAATCGAGAGGAGAGCGGGAAGATAAAAGGATGAGAAGAGTAAAGGGGTATTGCACATCCGGCAACCTCACTCAACGAACCAATAGCAAAGCTATCGCTTCACATCTATTTCCTGTGAGACAGTACTGCCCCGGACGAGCCTGCCTATTCATGCTGTAGCATGATTGACACCAGCGTGGCTCTACCTTTTAATGGCACTGAAAAATATTTTCACTGCCTTGAAGCGAAAGTATTGAAAAATGAAGTATAAATTCATCACATTACTATAAATCCAAAGTTAAGCGTAGAAATGGCTGTCATAAAATTATAAGTCCAACTTTATAATTTCCCACATAAAAATACCGAGAAACTCATAAAAAGTCTGGACATTAAATTCTATTCACTTTCAAAAGAATTGTGGAAATATAAATCCGGTTCAAAAGATACTCGTACTGAAGATAGAAGCTGTATTTGAAAGTGTGGAAGTAGAAACAAAGTCCCGAAAAGCCGATATTTATTTCGCTGCGGGATTTCTGTTACGCAACGAACATATTTTATGCGGCAGTTCGTTGAACTGTATTCTGGCTTTATTGTTTAAATTGTGGACTGCCTCGGTGGCGTAGTTGTATTACGGTACGATTACAATGCTAAAGTCTCGAGTTGAAATCCCGGGTCGGACAAAATGGTATTGTATTTTTCTATTTATTATTATCAGACCGTAGTCAGAAATTTGTGCGCGATATGGCAGTAGGATCATTTTGCTATTGATGGTAAAAAAAAGTAGGTCAATTTGACTCGTTCTGTGTGCGTAGGTCGCTTCGGGCAGAAGCGAATATCCTTCCACTAACAAATAGCACCAGCAAAGCTATATCTCTAACGACGGATAAGTATAAAAAGATTGAATACCCGCATTACAGATATTCATTTTAAAGTTTTACAACTTTTCTGACATCAATCTATTTGGTCGACTGCCGTTCCTATCGTAAAAACTAAATCGGAATAGTTTGAGTGAGGTATTAACATATAACATTAACATATAAGAAGTTTGCTAATAATGTGATGTAATAATAAAAAATATAAAACCGTTGTTATTCATCAATTATGAATTACTTATATTATATACTAAAAGTAAATGTATTCTGTTCCGTGGATTTCTATTTTTTTTTTGGCAAAAGTTAGTTTTTATGCACGCTCAATAATTCCTTAAAACCTTCTTTCCATACAGAAAAGTATTACACACAAAATGCAACAAAATTTCAGTTATCAATTTTTATCACACAATTCTGTGCAATAAAACTATAATGACTGCATCTATAGTTAAAAATATTCGATGAAGTAGACTGATTTTGAGCAGATAAGTAATCCTATTATACTTATATGGTGCAATTTCAGTAACCTGGGATCGCATTGGATGGATTGGATCAGCACGCGCTGAAAGCGGCGATGGCCGGAAAAAGTTATTTTAACTCGTAGACCTGCATCATTCCATTAAGACTTTTAGATGTATACAAGGTATATCAAGACCGCGACCGAAAATGAAGCCAGGTAGTATTAGTGATATCAAACAAAATGTAAGTAAAAATTTCACAAAAAAAATGGACAATTTTTTTTGTCATTTTTTACTTATCGTCCTATTTGAGTAATAAATGCATAGTAATTCTAAAATAATGACGTACACAGCTTTATTTTTAAACACGCAATGGTACGTAAGGGTTTAAATTACAATTTTTGCAAAATTTAGGTATTTACCCCCAAACACGACGATTTTTAAACTACTATAAAAAATCCCTCGCTGTTTTTGCAAAATTTTTAGTTGCATTGTGTCTGTAACCGATAAAACTACCACCTGGCTTCGTTTTCGGTCGCGGTCTTGATATACCCTGTTTAATTCTCGTTTACACGACGACGGCGTAATAAGGCTTTTATTGACAGCCTCCGTGGCGCAGTTGGTTAAACGCCGGCTGTGAAACGAAGGGCTGCGGGTTCGATGTGACAAATTGTCAAGTAGACATGCTTTTTCACCTTGATTTCCACCACCGTTTGAGAAAGAAATAATTACTATAAAACCATAGCATCAAATATACTCAGCCCTCTATTGAAACGGGCCAGGAGCCTTAATATTATATTACTCTACAGGGCGAGAATAAGAAATAGGTTTTTCAAAACGATTAAAAATGTAATAGTATAACTTTTTAATTACTTACTAAAAAAATGTTTACAGAAGTGTAAGTTGATGAAACAAGTAAAGAGGGGTCGACATTTTTAAATAAGTAATATGCATATTTCCCCTCGCTGCCTGGGTGACTGAACTCAAGTAGCTGACGATCCATAATTGTTATGATTAATGGCATAATACTTCGCAATCAATATCAGTTACTTTCAAATTGACACGACGACTGATTGGCGCAGTGTTTAGGTGTTGGCTTTCTGTGCGGTGGGTTAGGGTTCGATTTCCGCATGAATTTGTACGGCCTACAGATTTTCGTCATCCACTTTAGCCCCAGAAATTCTACTGAACATGGACCTTCGTTAAGAAATTCTTACAAAATTCATGGAATTTATTCTTCGTGGAAATCCACAGTTTAGATGAGATATATTAAAACATTCATTTTTATACCAATAATGTAAAAAGAAGACAAATTCTATACAATAAAACGACTGAATTTTAAAAATTCACTTAACTTAACATAGAATTTACGTATCTATTATATACATAGGTTTACATACAAGCAAACATCCGATCTGTTTCGAAGTTTTCATAGTTCCCCTAAATACCTACCTAAGAGTTGAAGGTAAATATTACCCTATCGTAAAACTACCAAGGTAATTGTAACCTCATTATATTTATGTAAATTTTTATGTTACTACCCATGGAATATCGGCTATCTGCCGTCCAATCTCGATGGTTTTTTAAATGTGTTATTAAATTTTATGTTTGTATAAATGTTTCTGCATGATGTAGAGTGCTTTGAAGTAGGGTGAAAAGATTTTCTCATAAAGTTCACTGAACCATTCAAGTAGCACAAAGGGAACTGTTTTATAATAATAAGTTTATTTTCCTCTTTAACTTAATATTTTGCAACTGGAAATAAAGTTAAAAACTCACAATTACGATCATGCCATCAAACTTTAGTGTGTACGTCGACCTGTAAAATATTTACTACAACTTGAAGTTATTTAAACGAGGAGTGAAACAAGTATTCTACGGGCAAAATTGTATTTATTAGGCAAAACAATTCCTCCATCGCGAGATGATGCTCTACCTCAATGGAATAGCACTCAACATTTTAATATGTAATGCAATTATTGCTGTGCCAATTTCACCTTTAGCAAAAACCTACGCCAAGGGCCATAACGCACTCAAAGAAATAAATTCAGATGAAATCTAATTAGACATAATGTGGTCTTATATAACGACTTTACTGCAAAACGCACTTCTAAGTTCACGGCGTTATGGGTTCATTCATTACTTCCTCCCTTGCCATTATAAATTACTTGTTAATTAAACTTAGCTTTAATTCGGGCTTTATTTTGAAGTATTTATATCTTCAAAATAAAGCCAGAATTACTATCTGGCGTGTTAACTGGAAGATATTTTTTACATTACGATAACGTTGTGACTACGTTATGGTAAGTCCCACGAAGTCCAAATGAAATATCGCCTGGGGAGAGCTAATTAACACTCGCTAATCAGCAAAATTATTCCATGCTCGTATCTGGACATACATGTAGGCTGAAATTGAAACGCACCACATTCGCGCGAGTCAACATTACCGATTTTCTACCCTCGTGTACCTACTAGTGAATATTTGAGGAGGCCTAATTTGAGGACCCTTGCAATATTCTTTATGTAAAATTAATATTTTCAAATAAAGATTTTTTCATTTTCATTTCATTTTTTCATTTTCAATATTCGGTGCGGTTTCGAATACCTTACCTCGTGCATAGAACCAAATAAATGAGTTAATTCCGACTAGTAATATTTCAACTCTAGATTTAAGTTAGAACACCTAACAATATTTATTTTTATTGCGATGAATGGCTAGGTGAGAATGCCTTTCACCCGATAATAAGATACGACCGCTCATGGATGGTAGAAAACCAAACAACACCATGAATTACAAAGCATTGCTTGGCATTCAACTGCGCTCGCCATTCTGAGACATATTAAGATGATAAGGTTCAATATATTCAGTAGTGACTCTGGTTACAATGTCCTTCAAACCGGAACACAACAGTGCTATTTAGCAGAAGAAATAGACATTGCGGTGCTACCTACCCAGGCGGCCTCACATATGAGAGACCTACCACCATAAATACTGTAAATACATACAATACATACATACTATCTAGTAATAGAGCAGTAAAACAAAAATAGAACCATTGAAATATATTTCCTTACTCAAAACACTTATACCTTATCAAGACGCCTCATTTAAGAAAACTTTGTATGAAACCATCACAGCGCCTCGTTTGTGCTATTAATTAAATCATTGTAATTAACTGGCAACCCACGCGTGAGTAACACCCTGGCTTATATTCCACTTTATGTATGGCACGCCAGTTATGCTTAGTGTTGTCAGAAAGCCTTACGTGTTGCCGGGTTTTAAGGTAAAGTAGAAGATTATGGTTTTTAAAGTGCATAAATTAGCAATGAAAATAGGAATTCTTTGTGCAGAAAGAAGAGTAGGTTAAAAAACTATTTTCAGGTGTAATACATATGTATTGGTCTTCGATCAAATATATAATATTGGTTATTTTATTTTAAAACATTTTCTAAAATAAAGTGTATTATTGTAGGTGCGTTTACAAAATCATTTTTTATCATAGGTTAAAAATGTATATCACTTATTTAACTCTTTAATAATGTGTTATTTAAAGTATTTTTTCCTGAGTTTGTTATTCATAGTGATTGCATAAAAACAATAATGATTTCGAAAACTAATACAAAGATAATTTCAGAACAATTTTATGGTCGGTTCAACACTTTCGTTTCCCATTTGGAAATTAGGTATTGCAGTTATATTGTTCATCTGGCAACACCAATTGCGAAGGAAAATAAACGAGCCTAATTTTTTATGGAAAGACGGGAAGGAAGGAAGGGAAGCGGTCTTTTATATTCGTTTTACGGAACACGAATAAACGTGGACAGGTAATTTTATAATTGATGAAATGTGCGATACGTGAACATTTGATTTCGAATTTGTTGATATGTATAAGAAATAAAGTAAGTTATATTTAGGCTCGATTAGCTAACCGCCAAAAAGAAAATATTCATTGAATAATTTACATCATGAATAAGTAAAAAATTACAGTTTTATATGAAATTGTTCATAGTAAATAAATTAAGGAATCAATTTTATCTTCAGATTGAAATCTGCCCTCGAAGACACAAAGATATGTTAAAAAAGTATTCGTATATACCTATATAGACATTATAAGCAGACACAAGAATATCGCTGGTGAATTTAAAGGTTGATTGAAACAAAAATTGGCTCTCTTTTCATTTTAGCATAAAAACCTCATTATCGAACAAAAATACACAATACTGCAACTCGAGATTTCAGTCAATACTAAACCCGGCTTTATGAACAGCCGCGCGAAATTCAGAACTCGGTCACAACCGAAAGTGCCCTACATTCAGTTCCCTTCAAACACAAATAAATGGCATGATCAGAAACGCTTGCATTGTAGAACTGTGTGGGTATTGTAACTTTTTAAAACTTGTACCTTATGAATAGGAAAAAAGAATCATTAAAACTTAATACACCTTGAAAGAAACAGATTTTTACGGATTTGATCGCGATTTGGTTTAACTGCCTCGGTAGCGTAGTTGTACTACGGTACGACTACAAAGTTTGAGGTCTCGTGTTCGAATCCCGGGTCGGGCAAAGTGATATTGGATTTTTTTCTATTCATTATCAGCCCGTAGTCAGGAATTTGTACCCGATATGGCGATCACATCATGGGACGGAAAATACAAGGCGAAATGTGGGTGTCCTGGTAGCACCTCTGCCTACCCTATCCGCAAAAGGATGCTAAGCCAGCCAGAATGTGTGCGCCAGTAATGCCGCCACATTTTTCTAAGTGTACCATTTAGAGTTAATAGAACTGGTGGCATTTGGTAGTCTTTGTAATTGGTATAAAGTTTACTTCCCAGATCATACGTTTCTAAATCCCAGACTAAAAAAAGCGAAAGTAAAATTGCCATGTCAAGCATCCCAAAGTTTTCAAATGTATACGCAGCCGGGTCTTGCGTCAATAAAACTTGACAAATAACGTTTGTCGTCACGCCAAGGGAATACCTGAGGATAAATCACATCGTTCATATTGTACATTTGAGAAGGCGTGGACCCTTTCTGAATTGGTAAGATGTATGTGATTTCCTTTTCAATGTGTGAAGTTCTTTATTATTTTTTGGGTCCTACAATAAGATATTTGTAGAATTGAGAAAGATAGATGGGCAAGGAAAATATCGGAGTGGATACCTAAAAATGGACACAGACACAGAGGCAGACCAAGGAAACGATGGGAGGATGTGTTTAAAGAGAGATGTGGAGGAGACTGGAGGACACAAGCTAGAGATAGAGAAAAATGGACGCAATTGGGGGAGGCCTACGCCAAGGAGGCGACTTCCACAACAAAGGAAAGAAACAAAATCTATATGTAATCCTAACGATTGTGAATTGTGGTAGAATAAAAGCAATTTTTTTTATTTTTATTTACAATAAGATATTGAACTTGAATTCATATTATTTCATATTGCCTTATTCAAAGACAGTTTAAAATCTATTTTAGTTATCGAATGTTCTGTCCCTTTGAAACGACCTTTTAAATTTAGTGAGTCAAGTAGACAAAACATTCTATGACTAAAATGGATTTTAAAAATGTCTATGAATAAGTAGGCTTAAGCTCTGATAAAAGTATAAAATATCTTTAGTGTAATAGTTTCTTAGATTTACGCGAATGCCACATTGAAATAAAACTAATTTTACGGACTTTATCGCAGATTGATTTAATTTTTATATTTTTTAACTTCCCGACGTTTCGACGGCTTTACAGCTTTCATGGTCACGCGGCGGAGAAAATTAGTTTTATTTAAATATCTTTAGTGGTTTAAATTCTCATTGTAAGTTTATCAATACATGAGAAAAAAGAAAACTAAATAGCGCGGACTTCCGGCGAAGTGAAAGTCAAAATATAGAGCTAGTGTACGAAGGGTTAGCTATAATTTGGTGACAAGATAAATCTCGTCAACTAAAGCTACTTATATAAAAAATACACCTAACAGTCATAATGGTCCTGACCCCACAATAAGTCTTGTGTCGTGGATATTTTCGGTCTCACAAACACCCAGACCCGACAAAAATATCTTTGGATCACACAAACATATGTTTCGGTGCGAGGATCAAACCCACAGCCTCACATTTCACAGCCGGCGTCTAACCAACTGCGCCACGCTGTCGAATATAATTGAATTCCTTTCACGTTCAATTATCTTCCTTAGATCCACTACACCAATTATACTAACATCTTAATTTACATCGACGTTAATTACTAACCCGTACCACTCAGCGCCAAGTAGGCGTACATGAATAAAATGCTGAATTCCATACATCAATTACCCTTTGGTAACATTTGAACCAGGCAATCATCGACAAACGCCCGATGAATATCAAAGAGACTGGGGCCTCGCGATATTAATTGCTTTTCGATCACATAAACTCGAAATGAATGGAGTAATAATTAAAATGTTCCTTTGAAAAGGTTAAAGCGCGATGCTTTTTCACAATCACTATTACTTGTTGAAATAGTTTTTGTTAAAAGAACCATCAGCACATCAACCATGTTGATTTTTCCAATGCTTTTGGCAATGTCTGTGTATTATCAACTGTCTGATTGATTGAATAGGTATCTTGAGAATTTATTTATTTAAAGCTTTATTGTACACCGCATATACAACAAAAAAGAGATAGATATACAGTAAAAAAGTACAATTGACGGTCTTATCAACTATGAGATAGATACAGGGTATATCAAGACCGCGACCGAAAACGAAGCCAGGAGGTAGTATTAGTGATATCAAACACAATGCAAGTAAAAATTTTACAAAAAAAATCGTCAATTTTTTTTGTTATTATTTACATATCGTCGTATTTGAGTGATTAAACATAGTTTTTTCTAAAATAATGACGTACATCGCTTAATTTTTAAACACGCAATGGTACGTAAGGGTTTACATTACTATTTTTGCAAAAACTAGGTATTTACCCCTCAAAAACGATGATTTTTAAAAAATTGTAAAAAAAAACCGTCGCTTATTTTGCAAAATTTTTAGTTGCATTGTGTCTGTAGCCGCTAAAACTACCACCTGGTTTCGTTTTCGGTCGCGGTCTTGATATACCCTGTATAAGAGAAACGAAAGTTGGGGCAGCGTCAAGTATACAAATTAGGCCCCATTTACACGGGGAGAGTTTCTCGCCTCGAAGATACGGTTATCGTAAGGATTTAAAAAAGTTGCATCGTGTAAACATTTTTGGAACAAGATTATCTTATGGCGGTTATGTCTTGCAATAATGGCATACGATTCACGTCGCGGGGAACTCTCTCCATGTAAATGTCGCTTTAGGTTGCGTATGGAGTTTATCTATATGTGGAGCCGCGATTTAGCTAATTTTAAATAGTCATAAGTTTTGATTACTGACTTGACCCACAATTGATAAACACTGTCACATCAAATTGTTAAGGTAAAATTTTCGGTTTTGTAACATAAGCCTGAAAGATAGATAGGCCCCAAATAACCTTTACTATTCGGTTAAACCTCAAAACCTCGATCTCTAAGTTAGCTAAAAATGGTTGTACTTCTAGTCACTATCAAAATGCATTGGAATGAAACAAAAATGTTGTTTAAAGTAATCTTGCTATTTCAATTCCATGTATTTCTCTGCAACTAAATTACATTAATTTTGTGCAATAAATTGACGTAACAAACGTTGCAGGAAGTCGTTGAATGTCTAGGTTTAGCGATAAACTCTCTGCGGCTGAAGAGGATGATAATGAAATACAACAAAGCAGAAAACACGAAATGGTTTTTTATCAAGCAATCAAGAATTAAATTACGAAGCAATCAGCAAATCGTAGCTTAAATACGAGGAACACACGCAAAATCGCATGTGTCGTAAAACTGCGTCTAATGTTCCAAATGGGACGTAATCAGAAAATAATGGAGGTCCATTAACCCATCAACGATCCCCGCAGCGAAATATCCAGCGGAGAAACGAAATGTTCGGTGATTTTGTGTATTTTTGTTATCACGTACTTACGCAAGTTGTCCCTGGATAGTATCGTATCAAATCACCCCATATATTTCCCACAGATAATCGAGATTATGATTGAAAGTGGTTATGCCATATAGTCCACCACGCTGGCCTAGTGCGGGTTGGCGGACTTTACATACCATAGAAATTATTACAAATCGCTATGGTATGCAGGTTTCACGATGTTTTCCTTCACCGTTATAGTGCGTGGTGATTGACTATCATTCCACACATGACCCCGAGTGAAGTCAGAATGCCCTGCGATTTGAACCCGCGACCACCGTGAACGTGTAGGCAGCCGCGTCTGGTCCATTACCAAAAAACCACGCACTCGCATAGTAAGAGGATAGTATGTGGGTGGATAAAAATTAAGTACGATGTAAGAGTAGTACATTACTTATACCTATATAATCAAACCAAATCAAAATAAGAAAAGTTAGCTTACCTACTTTTCATAAGTATTTTTCCTTATATATATACATGAACTCGTGGCTACATACCTAAAAGAGAAATTAAAGTGCCATACATAGTTCAACTAGTCTTCTATCAAGAGCCGTGATAACAAATGCATTGCCCATTCTTCCCAGAACCGAGAGACGATACACGTTAGCAATACGCTAATAAAGCGACTATTTAAATTAGTTAATAATTTAAATCACCCCCCTCTTCTCGTATAATCCCGCCCTGCCCCGTCGATTTGTGACGCACTACGCCACGTCGATACAGTTAGAGTTAAGTCAAGGCGATAAGAAACAGCGCCGGAGCGTGAATTTATTACAAACATTGTTTGGATACGTTGTTTACGGCGCTTAGCCCGCATCGCCCCTTGGGGAGTGTCGGAATATTGCCACAATTGGCTTTGCGAAGTTTTGTGATCACTTCGGAACATAGTTTAGGTTCTGTTCGAAAGGTTGTTTGTTTTTTACTAGGCATTATAAACCTATCTCAGACAGTTTCGTACGCAAATTTTATGTTGATGGTCTGACGTCATTTTGTTGCAATTTCGAGTAGGGTTTGTACAAGTTTGAATATCCTTCCTCGGTGGCATTTTTGTACTACGGTACGTCTAGAGAGGAACGACTACAAAGGTCTTGGATTCGAATCCCGGGTCGGGCAAAGTGATATTGGGTTTTTCTATATTTTTTATTCATTATCAGACCGGAGTCAGGAATTTGTCCTATAATGTGATAGGGGTCGATCCTATCGCCATATCGGGCACAAATTCCTGACTCTGGACTGAAAATGAATAAAAAAATTCAATGTCACTTTGTCGGCCCCGGGATACGAACCGTTTGTAATCGTACCGTAGTACAACTACACCACCGAGGCACCGCTATTGCTACACTTAAATAATATTAGACTATGAAATCCACAAAAACACATTAATCACTAAGAAATGCAACGTCAACATCTTCTGTTAATGCGTAATCGAAGAGCAATATATCTTTATCGAGACAGATTTTCCGATTGTTTTTCCACAAGCAAAGACCTTGCGTTAACTCGATAAGGGAACGTCCTTTTAGGCTTAGGAAGAAATATAACTAGCCTGTAACATTAGTCAGATAAGCTCGGAATAAACGGTGTTAGGATTCGTGCTACGTTGCTAACCTACCATTTTTTTATCATCGATAAAATGAGAAGGTGAGCTGAGATCCCTGATGTTAATTGTAACGCTCGCCATTAAACAGGAGCACCACCAGTTAGAACTGCACTGCTTTCAACATGACCTGAGGTATGAAGTATAAGTGTTTTTACTGCAACCTCGAAGTGAATCATGCCATTCACGTGATGGTAAACAATACGACCGCTCATAGATAGTAGTAAAACCAAACAACACCATGACTTACAAAGCAATGTTTGGCATTCCACTGCTCTCGCCAGTCTCATTATGTCCAGTTGTTACTCTGTTTGTCTGGCTACACTATCATTCATTCACTGCTGTTTGTCGGGAGAAATAGACATTGCGGTGGTACCTACCCAGGCGGCCTCTCACACAGACCTACCACCAGTAAAAACCAAACCCGAAACACATATGTATGCCATGGTGATTCTTCCAACAATGTGCCTGGTGTCCTATGCTATCCGAATGCTGGTAGTAGGACTATAAACTTACGCAATAAAAAATGTAATGTAATAAGCGTTGAAGCCCTTCGAAAGTTAGCAAAGAGAATATGTTTGCTTAAGTTCTCAAACCGGTTGTAAACCTCATTGATTAGTACTAAGAAAGTGCTCGAACTAAACTAGGATTATTTTCTTCAGCATGGTAATGTAGAAGTTACAGAAGCTTGTTTGTCTAGCAAAAGTTTTTCCGCTGAGAAATTAAAATTAATTGCCTTCGCTGATGTTGGATTTTACTATTTTTAACTACTTACAACGTAAGATATGGTTCGCTAGGTCTGTTATGTATTATTTGATGGAAGTCAATGTTCAATAGTGATAATTTTACCGTTGATATTGTTGGTCTGATTATCAGCTTAAAGAATTTGTTTTCTGTAAGTTTTTAAATGATATTAAGTAATTAAGTTTACGGTATCGTGCATCCCCGCCGCAATTGGTTAGTCGTCAATATACGCACAAGTAAAAACATAGGCGACAATTGTATTTTTTTTTCTGATTGGATGATAAATTTTAGTTTGATGTAATTTCTGCTACTTTTGCTGAAGTAGGCTTATATCGCAAATGTTGGGTACAACCATTAATTATCTTCGTTAGCTCGATTTTTACATTCCTTGGAGACGTATCTTACATTAATTTGAAAGTGATTGTGACGTTGGTAACATTGGTTATTACGTAAAAACATCTTTTAAAAAAATATATACTTTGTACCTACACGAAACAACGAACGAAAAAGAGAAGGCAATTTTTTTTAAGTATGCGGTTATTAGACAGCCTCTGTAGCGTAGTTGCGAAGCCGGCAGTGAAATAAGGGACTGGGGCTGAAACTGCGTAACACATGTGTACTTTTAAAATATTGCAGGAGTTTTATAATTGGTCACAAAAAAATTTAGCATTATTGTTCTGGAAGTCTCAGTGATAGAAATATATTTTTTACAAGCTAGTTGTTCTACCCCGGTCATCCCAGCATAACAATGATAAGTTTAGTTAAAATCTAAATTGTAGATTTATAATTTAGAGAATTATTAAAATAAAACTAACTTTCACGGATTTTATCGCGATTTGGTTTAATTTTTAAATTTTTTAACTTCCCGACGTTACGATTGCTTTACAGCTTTCGTGGTCACGGGTCGGACCAAACAGATATTTGCCACACGAGTCACATTCTATTTCGTTTATCTCGCATTACTGTATATTTCATACCATTAACAGATTAACAAAGATGGTTAGCATAAATACTAACCTAAAAAAAAACAATACGAGATTTTGTCCGATGGAAAAGAATCACTTTAAAAACGATGTTCAATACTTTATTGTTGCTTCAACCGCCACAGCAAGTAATCCATTTTAAAGGAACACAATCGGAAACACATTTAGGCAAAAGCTTCTCGATAACTACATGCAATCGGAGCACGAATATTTACGAAAACTTATTGTCATCACCGAGATGGAAATTATATTTCTCTCTCTCTCACACTCTCTTCAGACACAGGAAGTCCACTGCTGAACATAGGCATACCGTAAGGGTCTCCACGTTGACCTGTGAAAATTAAAAAATATACAGGGTATATTAAGACCGCGACCGAAAACGAAGCCAGGTGGTAGTCTTAGCGGTTACAGACACAATGCAACTAAAAATTATGCAAAAACAGCGACGGATTTATTTTTACAGTATTTTAAAAATCATCGTGTTTGGGGGGTAAATACCTAGTTTTTGCAAAAATGGTAATTTAAACACTTACGTACCATTGCGTGTATAAAAATAAAGCGATGTACGTCATAATTTTAGAAAAACAATGTATTTATCACTCAAATACGACGATAAGTAAAAAATTAAAAAAAAAATTGACGATCTTTTTTTGTGAAATTTTTACTTGCATTGTGTTTGATATCACTAATACTACCACTTGGCTTCGTTTTCGGTCGCGGTCTTGATATACCCTGTATATAAATATGTCCAAATTTTTTTAAAATTGTTAACACCATCATTAGTCTAAGAGAGTCTAACACAACCTAACATCAGGTCCATTGTGATTACAATTTACTATGCCAGTAGAAAAAAAGTTACCTTTGCCGATCCTAGAGGATAAAACAATCGTATGATAATACTTCTACAATTTAAGCACGAACCATTATGCTGAATCCGTACCAGACATACCCCAGGACAAATCGAGAAGCGCTCGAGCGGTGTGTTAAACTGACAAAATTTCTTAATCTACAATCAAATCGCTCTAGTTTGAATTTCTTGTGCCCAATAACTAAGTATTTACATAGTAGCTTAAGTTTTACTACTCTCTAACGTAAACAATTTAGACAGAGTACTTCACCCGAAACTTACTTAAAGTAATTACTCGCAACTACATCGGGTCCGGTCAAATTAATGTGCACTGAAGAAAACGAGGTGCTTTTCACCGAAGAATCTTTGATTAATTTTATACTTCTCACTAGTATTTAACATGGATGTTATGTTTAGTAAAGCAGCAGACCGGCTCTGTGGCGTATTTTATGAGAGACCTATGTCCAGCAGTGGAAGGCAACGGACTGATGATGATGATGATGATGATGATGATAATCTTTATGTCTAAATATATACTCGTCTTGGATCTTCTGTCACCCGGTAACGCTGTTATGCATAGTAATCATATTTTTGTATTGTATTGTTCCAGCCCATATAGGTACGACAGGGCACGAGCCTCCTTTATAATCGAGACGACGATTGAGAGAGGTTAGGCCATATAGTGCACCACGCTTTTTTTACTACATTACATACATTTTTTTTACTTCCTAATTTCATCACGCGCCAATTTATGGTAGAACCGGTATACACCCAACAGTCATTCATATTGTGATAACTCGTCATTGAAATTTCAGTCTTGTATGTGAATGTATATCTAGCAGAATTTGTGAACATACAGGGTATATCAAGACCGCGACCGAAAACGAAGCCGGGTGGTAGTTTTAGTGGTCACAAACACAATGCAACTAAAAATTTCGCCTAAAAAATTATCAACTTTTTTTTTGTAATTTTTTACTTATCGTCTTATTTGGGTGATAAATACATATTTTTACTTAAATAATAATGTACACCTTTTTAATTTTAAAGATCCAATGGTACGTAAGGGTTTAAAGTCCTTTTTTCCCAAAAACTAGGTATTTAGCACTCAAACACAATGATCTTTAAAACATTGCAAAAAAAGATCTTTCGCTTTTTTGGCGAAATGTTTAGTTGCATTGTGTTTGTAACCACTAAAACTACCACCTGGCTTCGTTTTCGGTCGCGGTCTTGATATACCCTGTATATACGAAAGACCATGCATTTTATTTAACCACCTTATATCATATCATATCCTGACCAAACATTAAGATACAATCCATCTGTAGGTACTGGACAAGTAACAAATAGGTTCTTGTGAATCACACAAATGTTTGTATCCATACGGAAATCAGACTGCTCTCATTTCACAGCCAACGTCATAACCAACAGCACTTCCGAAACTACCAAGAACTGTCTAGTTTAAAAAATAACGAAGTAAATCTTCTTCGCAAAACTAATAAATAATAAATAAATACACCCAACAGTCACATACATAGTCCTGACCCCACATTAAGATCAATTAAGTCTTGTGTCGCAGGTATCAGAAACTACGAGAGACTTTTCGGTCTCACAAACACCCAGACCCGAGACAAATATTTGTGGGCCTCACAAACATTTGTCTCGGTGCGGGGATTGAACCCGCGGCCTCTCGTTTCACAACAGACGTCTAACCAACTGCGCTACGGAGGCTGTCAAACTAAGATAAATATTTTAGGAGTTCTTGAAGTGTATTAGAAACTAGCGACTAAACTGTAAAGTAAGTGGAATTGGGCCAACTTGCGGATCCAATAAGAAGCCCAGTGTTGTAAATAGGACATGAGCGGCGGGCTTAAGGACACCGTACTCGTAAAAGTAGACTGAGCAACCAAAATGTATAACGAAACAAAACTATATAAACTCCTTTACTATTTAATTTTCTTTTAACTAATTGGCTCTTAGGTGGACTATGGAAGATATTACAAATGAAATTCCATTGTGTTAAGTAATTTTTGATCAAGCACCACGTTTGGGCGCCAACATTTTTGTCCCAATAATAATTGGCACTCCAATATAATGTAAAAACTGAATTTTGCTACTTACAACACCAATAATAATTGCGCCATGCCATTTACTAACGAGTTAAATTATTATTTTATTTATGAAAAATAATAAATAGATATTTCTTTGTCAAAAACTATGCACAGAAATGTTTATAAACCCACTTTAAACACGTGCAATTAATGTATTTATTAAATTTATTACACCAGCATAAATATGTTTAACCAACATTATTTATGAGCGTTTAGTAAAATAAATTAATAATTTCCACATTATTTCGCAGCCGTTGCCGTAAATAAGTGAAGCGTGGAAATATGCATAATATCCAATGGAACGCTTAAACTATTATTTCAATTAAATTATTATTGGTGATCAGTAGGCCAATTCACGTAATTAAATAAGTTCAGTTGCAGTGCAGTTGCAGTTAAGTTTCGATCAAAACAGCCCGTTTTGTATTCTCGTAATTTAGAATAACCGCTGTCAGATACGCTCGCGTCAAGTTAGCGTCACGTGATCGCTTTAGCGTATTCTACGGCTGCGCGTTTTATCATGCGTGATTCAGATCGCAACCTGATTGGTAAATTACCTATTCATTTGACGTCTCCAATGACAGTTTAGTCCCACCAACGTGCAGCACATGCGCAGTTTATGCATATCTTACGCGCAGCTAAACAATTACAAGAATACCATTTTGACGTACGTACGATAAAGACGTAAACCTAATCGAAACTGCATCGAAACTTGATCGGCGCGTCAATAAAGTACGTGAATTAGCCTACTGTTCGTAATATTTCGATGAATAATCTAATTGTTTTAATGATTGCAAATTGTTTTTGAATTGTGTATAATTTGTAATTAACTGAATGCTAAACCAGCAAATTAATGTTTGATTGCACGTTGTAATATATTTATAAAACGATGATACACGATATGAAAATAACGCAAAATTAATTAGATCTAATATAGCATCCAAAGAAATTCAAGATTTCAGGTCTCGTAGCCAGCAATTTTATATTTTTTTATTTGGAAAAGACTCATTGATTAATATTAATTTGAAGAATGAAGCTAACAATTGCTACGCAACAACGCTGTCGCAGCCAAATTGAGAAAGCTTGTCTTACATGTACACCATCCATACGTAACATATAGACATGACATACATATATAAACTCACGCCTATGCCCTATTGGGAGGCAGACACTATAGATCGCCAAACACTACGATCCATACAAACCTCTTTCGCTTCATCAACTGTCATTCTCTTCATACATTATAGGACTCCATAATTTGCCATTTAAACATGAGTGACACGAAAAATTGGAAGACGAAAGCGAAGCAAGCAATTACTTTATAATGCAAGTTGGTGTAATTAAACCGAAGAGCAATGGATATATCTGTATGTACCTTGCGCTTTCTCCAACAGCAATGCACTTATCCTCAACAGCGATGCAATGACTTTAGCCAGTTTAACAAAGAATCTCGAAACATTAAGTAACTAATGGCCTCACACTAGGGTAACTAGCGCAAATTACATCGAATTAAAGCCATACAACAAAGTTACCCGGCTTCGCCGCTCTGATGTTTAAGAGCTCAACTCCTTTGTAGAAGTGAGCTGGCTGTAATCGGCTTTAGCACGTGTGGAGCTCTGATACGATGGCTCCTGAAGTTCGGAACTTCTGAACGCTGCCAAGTTTTAATTGATAATCATCTTGTTTTTATTCGAACGTCAGTTGGACGTCTTTGGAGCTAGTGACGGAATTAGTTTAAAAGTCAGCAGTGAAACGGTTGAAAAAAAAAATTAAGGGTAGGAGATGTAATAAAAGTTTGAGTTCTTAAATTAAATAATGTTTAGCTGCAGGATCAAGATAAAAACGTTAAGAAAGTAATTGATGGTAATACATTAATTTTTTTGGAATTAAAACGTGTGAGTGTAGTGTGTACCAAGAAACTGCATTCTTTGTCAAATCATATTATTATTTATACATGTATCAGTTATTTACATAATATTATCCCAACATTAAAAAGGGTGTCTTGCATCGGAGTGATTACAAGATCCCTATCCTAGATCTAAATATAAAAAAAAGATTACATTCATTACTGCACTATTACAGCCAAATCCATCAAATTTTTACTGTGAGTTACTATACCAGTCATATAAAACTACTTTAAACTTTACGTGGATTGCATCGGGCAGCACAAAAGCAATTAGCAAGTAAATGCGGAGTCGCAGCGCCTCCGTCCACTCCAACCGCAATGAAAAGCGGCTAATATCGTTAACAGAACTTACCGTCCGGCTCCCTTGCACACCAACTCGGCAATTTTGAGAGAAT
Organism: Deilephila elpenor; assembly: GCA_949752805.1. Taxonomy (NCBI): domain Eukaryota; kingdom Metazoa; phylum Arthropoda; class Insecta; order Lepidoptera; family Sphingidae; genus Deilephila; species Deilephila elpenor. Next base: position 12,075,953 of record OX457106.1, on the reverse strand, counting down.
TGGAAGGTACTGGTTAATCCTAGGTATTTTGTATTAGTATACGTCATGTGTGTTTAATGTCATTCACCACGCACCATAACCGTGAAGGAATACATCGTGAGGAAACCTGCATACGAAAGCGATTTCTCAGAATTCCTATGGTAGTAAAGTCCGCCAACCTAACCTCTTTCAATAGTACTTTCATTTGTAGAGGAGACTTGTGCTTTGCAAAACGTAAATAGGCCGATACAATACTTATTTCAATGAGTCAATTATATTATACGGGGAAAAAATCAGAATGTAACCAGAACCTAGTTTATTTTAACACGAAGAGACCTATTATCGCCGAAAAAGATAACATAAAAAGATTGTTTAAACTCACTCAACATTTCCATCCAAAGTGTCTTAAAACCCGCTTAAAACGAACTACAATCTTAAATGTTATACCACTATAAACTTACCATTAACTTTAAGCACCTATTTAAAATTTAAATATAAAATAACATCTTTCCTTACCTACTTCATAGTACTTAACTCTATACCTTACCATTATGGTTAGAATTAACATAGGAACTAATTAAAAGTTAGTGTAAGTAGTAATTGGTTAATTAGCCGCAGAATTTAACGGGCGCGCCGCAGGTATTGGAAACTTTTCAGCTGACGAAGCTACATTAGTTCGTTAACTTGCTTTGTTAAGGCTCGCTTCGATACAGGCTTGGGCGAATTTTATTTAGAAATTTTGGTGAAGGGAATCATGATGTAATGGAAAAGGTTTATGCGTTTTAGATTATAGCATCTACGTCCAACGTGAGACCTAATGTTTTTTTTTTTATAAACGATAAAATCTTCTTGATTTCCTTTAATGTTTCCAATGGTAGACGAAATATCCTAGATTATCTTCGAGTAAACCTCCCATAGTCGCGATTAAAATAAAGAACTATGGAATCTGAGCTAGACATTACGGTGACTCTACTGTTAATATTTTATTCATCATCATGTTTTAGCACATCTATTTTTTCCTAGTTCAGTTCAGCACTTTCATCGCAGAACGATTTAGATTTACCATAGAAAGCTAACCTTTCAAACTAAACCCTAATACCGCACATAGGAGTTGCATTGTCATCTCTAACATCTAGACTTTCCATAGAAACCCTTCTAACCCAAAACCGGACAAGAATTGCATTGTCAACTGCATAGTGAGGGGACCGGTAACTTACTCGGAAGGAGCCGAGTACAAAGCTTTATACTCGTACATGCACTACAAGTTGTTCGCCAACTGTAAAGGACTTTGATAGCTTTGTAACTATTTCAATTGCTTTCACGTTTGCCGAATTTGTGTTTGATGTTGAGTTCTGGAACGGACTTTGATGTTTACCTAGGAACTACTGTCTCGTAAAATATTCATAGAGTTAAATACTATCGGGCTTTGAGTGACTGGGTCCGTAGTATGGAGCGTCGATGCGACACACTTTCACAGACAGAGAAGACGTGATAAAGACATGATATTCATTTTCAACCAAAGACAGAATTTAGCGGTTCGTACACAAGACATTCAATCACAATTATTCATTAATGTATATTCTATTATGATGTGAAGATCCTTGAAGGAGGCCTGTGTTCAGCAGTGGACTGCCTATGTCCGAAAAGAAGAAGAAGGTATTCTAAGGGTTCTGAACGTTTGTTACACCTACGGTATGGTACCCAAATACAACATAAAAGTGATACAGTAACAGTAAAATTACAATAAAAATAGCAGACAGTCTAGAGTCTAGAAATATCTAATAGTGTAAGAACTTCGTCTTAAATACGGCCCGCGTGATTGTAGAAACGACAATAAAAGAATCGATTAATCAAAGATAAATAAAATGAACGAAGGAGTGACGTAGAAGACAGTTAGCAACGCTAGATTTAATGATAATCTATTTGTAGCGACTGCGTTTTGTGAACAACTCCTTAAGTATATTAGTGAAAATCCAATCGCTCTTCGCTCCTTTTGTTGTGATGTTAGTGGCAACTAAAAGATTCAGATTGTCAAAATAGCTACTTTAATGTACATACATACATAAACATCACGCCCATTCTCCAGATGGGGTAGGCAGAGATGCTCCAGGACCATGATGTTGTTTGCGGTCCTATCGCTTACCATCAGGCGAATGGTATGCTCGACTCGCCATTCATTGCAATAAAAAAGTCCTTTACACGTATAAAGTGCACTACACTCCATTAAAAGCAACCTTGAACCATTTTCCTCTGTTGCACAGAACGGCAAACGGAAGGTACATTTTTCAGCCCTGATGAGTTCGCGTCATTACTGTGTGTACCTCAAGCCCTCTCAAACGGGATGAAAAGGGATGGATGAACATAATTAGCTCTATTGCCTGCATAAACCACGGCTTTATGTGGAAAATTCTAAAGCCATTAGTTACTGAATTATAAAACAAGAAATATGTAATATATTGTTTGCCGTATTTTCTGTATTAGTGTTTTTTTTTATCAGATTTTTTCATCAGAGAATCAAACCAATTGCCTTGCACAATACAACTGAGAGAAGGCGGCAATCGCTAACGCAATAAACGCGCAAAAAGAAAAACTGTTAAGTACAGCGTTCCCAGGAACCAATAGTTGCCAACAAAAAACACCAAACTTAATGCGAAGACGATTGTTAAAGTTAGTATTTCAGCGCAGACCATCTGACGTCACGCTCGTACAATTTCCGCAAATGTCCTTACAATACAGACAGCGAGTGTAGTTTTATTGAAAATGCATTCTCCATAAGCTGAAACACGTATTCTGAATACATACGGGCTTTGGTTCGTGAATTCGCTGAAATACAAATGTCCTCTCCATGAATACCTTGAAATGGAACGGATATTTTCAATGTATATTTGCTTAGGCGAGTAGTGAATAGTGATACAATTTAGCTTAGGGTTTTAATGGAAGCATAATATTGTCGGCACGGTTACAACGGTGAGGTCTCGAGTTCGAATCCCGGGTCGGGCAAAGTAATATTAGGATTTTTTATTCATTATCAACACGGAGTCAGGAATTTGTGCTCGACTTGGTGATAGGCTCACTTCCTATCGTGGAAAGGAACATACAAGGCGAAATATGGGTGTGCTGGTGACTCCTCTGTCTACCCCTTCTGGGATAAATGCGTAAGTTTATGTATTACGGTAAATTATCCCAAATGCTTAAAGACCAAAACTAAAGACCCTTACATAGAATAAATATCACCTGATTTATATGCAATTGTCTCCATTTAAACCTTTCAGCTGAAATCGTATTTACCATAAAGATATCCCAATATCGCGTTTCCCATTCAGATCACGTCCCGAGAACCTCGGCCTACTTGCACTACAGTGTTGATGCCCCTACATCGTGAATGTTTCGTAGAAATTGAAACGGGATCCGTCGATCGTGGCCGGATAAATATCGCTTCCGAATATATTTACACTTATGCTGGCATGGATTTTGAATTTTATACCGTTGTATTGTCTTTTAGAATTTGGAGCATGAAATGTGAATTGCAGGAAAAATGGGTGGATGGAAACAATTTTCATTTTCAAACTTAATTTGCACCTAAATTGCCTGTACGGTATCATGTCGTCACTTTTACATTAACAAATGTTTAAAAAAATGCACATTTTCGAGTTTTTCATAAAGAAGGAGTTATGAAAAACTCGAAAATGTGCATTTTTTTGCTTGCACGCGTATTTTATATTTTCTTCGAATAGAGTAACGCTTGAATTTATTGAAATAATAAAAAAAGCAACAACGCCATCTCTGACAAAGGTATTACATATACTTGTGCATAATATATGATGCGCTATAATGGAGACGTACGTAAGTCAAACAGCCCGCGTTTGAGATCGCAGCGCAGTCTGTGCGTCGCAGATGTTCCGGGGGGCGACCCATTTGTCCCGTCACGTGAAATTGCGTCCCTGAGTAACCTTGTAAGCTTGTTCTTGTTTGTTAGGATGAAATAGTTTAAATTAGGGAATACGTAATATTAAAAAAGTATTAGAAACATGCACTTTTGCAAGGAATATTTTAAATCAGAATGTGATAAATTACATACGTACATACATAAAATCACGCCTTTATGCCAGAAGGGGTAGGTAGAGGCGCCACCGGGACACCCACATTTCGCCTTGTATGTTCCGTCCCACGATGTGATAGGGGTGGGCCTATCGCCATATCGGGCTCAAATGTGATAAATAACTAGTAATTGATTTATTTTTCGAATAGTTACTTGAGTTTTTTTTGTCTCGACAATGTGACGATACAAATATGCATTGCGATACAAATAAAGCAACTACTTAAGTAACACTCTTATATTTCGCAGCAGTTATTTTAAGCAGTTGCCATTTTTGCATCTAAATTGAGTAAAGTGTTAGCAATAGCTTATAAACTTGTTAGAACCCGGAGAGGCAAATAAAATGTTATTAATCGATTTAAAAAAAAAGATTATTAATTGGACCTCTATGTTTTATTCGGAAATATCTCTAGTCTCGAAATTAACATGTTTCTCTATGTACAATGCAGGGATCTGCAGTGTCTTCGGAGATGATTTAACTTAGTTCAGAAATGCATTAATTAGGATACCTGATTGCAAGTTCTAACCATCAAATCCACTGTGTGCGACGCTACTGCTAAATTTAAACCACATTGTGAACATGATTTTTTTTGGAATTACAACCCAATGCCTTGATTACCAATATAATAATTATCAAAGCTCTGAAAATTCTCATAAAAAACTGATATGATTTAGTTTTCTGTCATCGATAAATCGAATAACAACATAAGACTAACATCATACATACATACATGAACTCACACCTTTGTCTCAGAAGGGGTAGGCAGAGGCACCCACATTTCACCTTGCATGTTCCATACCACAATGTGAGAGGGGGCGAGCCCATCGCCATATCGGGCACAAGCTGACTCCGGGCCGACAATGAATATAAATCCAATATCACTTTGTCCGACCCGGGATTCGAAGCCGAGAACTCAGCTCTGTAATCGTACCGTACTACAACCACGCCACCGAGGCAGTCGCTTAACATCAAAAATGCAAAAAATCCATTCTAACTCTTCACAACACAAATATCCACAAATCACCAAAATTGTATCAACAGTATAATCATTGAGTAAATTCAATTCCTTGCAGCAAAGCGGTTATCGCTGTGACCGCGGTCGCCAGGCGCCTCGGAATTGAATTAAATGGAGCTACTGGTAAGATTTACTGCTGTGTCGTGTGACGTTTCGGTCACTGCATTTGCAATTATATTGCAATTTTATTTGACAATTTTGAGTGGAAATTACACACATATTTCGCCTTAATGATTGTTGTTACTACTACTAATATCTCGACGGGTGCAAGTAAAAAATGTTATCTGCAATTTGGCGTTTTCCGATTATTAACTTACTTAGAATATTGAGTTCTGTATTGTGATTAAAGAATGAATTACAAAAATGCCTTATTTCTTCGAGACTTTTGTCACGTTAAGGAAGCCAACTACATTTTTTTTTTGCACGACGTTTATATGCCGTTGGACGATTCCACGCCGGACGTGCGGGCGCGCGCTTCACGCATATTAATAATGAGTAATGAGTTTAAATAATATTATAATAAAAGTGCGTGGTGGCCTGTTGGTAACGGACCAGACGCGGCTGCCTACATATTCACGGTGGTCGCGGGTTCAAATCCCAGGGCACACCTCTGACTTTTCGGAGTTATGTGTGTATTGATAGTCAATCACCACGCACTTTAACGGTGAAGGAAACATCGTGAGGAAACCTGCATACCGTAGCGATTTTAAAAAATTTCTACGGTATGTAAGTCCGCCAACCCGCACTAGGCCAGCGTGGTGGACTATATGGCCTAACCACTCTCAATCGATTCTCTCGATTGTAGAGTAGGCCCGTGCCCTGCAGTGGGACGTATATGGGCTGATATAGAGAGAAATGTTTTGTAAATTATTATTAAGTACTATGTGTATCGACTTGTCATAAGAGCTATTTAATTGCCTACGTGATCAATAAACGAATTTCATTTCATTTGATTTTAATTATAATTTCAATAATATTGTTTCAGAAAAACTCGACAGTCTCGGTGGCGCAGTTGTACTACGGTAGGATTGCAAAGCTGAGGTTCGAATCCCGGGTCGGTTAAATTGGTGTTGGATTTTCCTATTAGTTATCAGCCTGGCATCAGGAATTTGTGACTGATATGGCAATAGGCTTGCCCCTATCACATCGTGGGACGGAACACTGACAATGAATATTCATAATTTCAACAAATATTTAACGAACCGTATATTTCTATTAGTAATATATTTTCTATCGAAGTCCCTGCATATTTTATAGAAATACAATATTCCTGTTTGCCCAATAAAATCTGAAAAATACCGCGCGCAGCTGCGAAATGTAATAAAGTCTGAAGTACTTATGAGGGCTATCTTCCAATTATATTCGGAACGAGGACCACAAAACTCTCAGTTTTATGAACTGAATCTAAATAAAATTTCTGAACAATATATGTGTTATAAAAAAGTTTTTACTACTCTTTGTTCAATTTAAGAATAATCATTTATTTAATGTTATTGTAGGTGTTTTAAATTACCAATAACTTTGTACTGAAAAGAAATAACTAATCTTGTGATGTTAAAACACCTTTCCAAAAAGAGACGGTATTGATGAATTTAAATCACTTTTTAAAATAACCAGTAGTACGATAGATTTGATAGATTTATTTTATTCGTTGGATTATAGATATTAATGAAAGCATACTGTTATAGAAGATACTAGCGATACGAACCCCGTATGTTTCAATCGTTTTAAAATATTAAACTTAGCAGCACTGTATTTTACAATATTAATTGGAAAATTGTTAAAAATATATGTGTCATGTTCCAATTTTTTTTTTAAGAATAAGGATTACCTAAGCGCTATTTACGATATTGAAAAAGCCTGATCACAATCTTCTAAGTTTAGTTTGCTATAAAAATGTTACAACCAACTTATCCGTTTATCGATCTATCAATATATTTTCAGCTGATGCCAGTATTTTCGGAGTAGGATATAAAATACAAAAACTATATTTTATGAATTTTATAAAGGGTCTTTTTTATTACAATGAACGTGATACATACATAAACTCACTCCTATGCGCCATTGTGGTAAGCTGAAACTATAAAGCGCCAAGTGCTACTGTTCATAGTCCATAGATACCTCTTTCGCTTCAACTGTCATTTCTTCATAAACGCTCGTCGGTTTCTTTCGTTTATTATAAGGGTTATAAAGGAATTTGAAATTCCAACTGTTATAAAGTACCAACATTACATTATATATGCTACCTACATATATGCATACATAGATAATATCAAAACATTAACAGGTTCACTTAATATACTCCACCTAATGGAAGTTAAGATTCGAAATAAAGTAATGATTATACAAAGAGACGATTTTTTTTATTGCAATCAATGGCGAGACGAGCATGCCATTCGCCTAGCAATAAGACCGCTCATGGACCCCACCCGAGTTTATAAGAGTTGATCGGAACCAATCGTTCGATTGAACGGGTTTGTTTTTGAACCGGGAATTTGAACCGGTTCATTTTATAGATCGATCAGTATTGATCCGGATCTTAAAAATTGAACGATTTGCATATTGCTAATAGACATTGTGGTGGTACCTACCTAGGCGGCCTCTCAAATATGAAAGATTTACTACTATAAAGATTTTCTCGCCAGTCGACAAAATTATGCCTATCTACTCTATACTATACTGTTTATTTATCTATAAATAAATGAATTGACGCCATATGGAACCTTATATTTAACACTTAACCTCCCTAAGGGCTATCTAATATCCAAAATGCCTTCGACAGCTATTGCCCAAATTCACTTTAAAACATGATAGGGTCCGATAAGGGTTGAATGTTAATTTTGGGATCCCATGTCCTTATTACCATAATGGGTTTTGATTTATCGCCTTATAGTAGTTTAATTAAAACACTAGCTGTAGTTTGTAGTTTCACCTAAATAGTTACATGTCATGGGTAAAGCGGTAGAGTCAATAAAGATAGTGATTATCAGGGTTCGTTTCCATTTTCCAAATGGTCGAACATCGTGAAGAAGACGGTTGGTGGTAGCCCATACCACGCGGTCCATGCCACCCAGGACCGAACACGATGGAGGAACGTCACATGTGGTCGCGATCATCAGCAGTGAGGGAACGATGAGAATATTCCATTCTAGAAGACAAGTATTCTTCTAGTCTAACTTGCAAATATTCCAATTAGAAGAGGTTCGAATAACTACATAGTCTCATTGGTTACATCCACCTATGAAAAATAACCATCTCTCGCAGGTATATTCATCTGAAATACACTGAATCCACGTACCATTAAGTTCATTGTTGTTAGTTTGTCGATTATAAAAAATAAAAAATATGCAATTTTACATTTTGACACCTTTTTATATTATTTTCAGAATTACGAGTATCAGTAAGAGTAAAATAAGTGTTTTTAAGGAGGAAAGAGGGAGAAAACCTTATTCGGGTCGAATCTGAGAAAGAACTCCGCCAACTTGAAGGAAAATGACTAGCAATAACCTATAGTTGTTTCAATGGATTCGCTGTTGGATATTCTCACACTGGATCTTCTTTGATGTTTTTATTGATTGTCTTTTGTTTTTTTGCAATAGATATTGCACACAAAATACGGGAACTCTGTATTCTCACTAAAATATTACACTTACATTTTTATAAACATACTTACATTTTATCTATATTTTTATACACTGTACTAGTTTATTATATTGAAAATGGTTATGGGTTTGTAGTTTTCTCTCTTAAATACGCAAATGAGTCGGTAAAGCATGATGTTGTTAGTAATGCTCTCGAAATATTTATACAATTTTATACAGACACTATGTTCTTTCTTTTTCTGACGGAACGAGGTGTAAAAGCTGTGTCTATCTCATTTAAAAGTTAATCCAAAAAATTCACTATTACTGGACGAAATTGATGCCGTTTCTATGAATTTTGAATGTACTAGAATAACTGATGAAACAACGATTCATAGTGTATTAAATTATAAAGTTTGTAATAATCATTCGTTGACAATTCTTAATGTTAATATACGTAGCATTAATAAAAACTTTGACTCATTACTCGTATTTGTCACTCAACTTAATTTACTAGTGGACATTATTGTTTTGACTGAATGTTGGCTTTGTGACGATAGCATAATTCCTAATATTGATGGCTATGCGCAGTATAGAACTAAAATAATATTAAATCAAAATGATGGAGTCGTTGCATATGTCAGAAATAATATAAATCTATCTGTTTTTGAACCACTTTCTCTTGAAGGAAATTGTCTTGTACTCAATTTGTCTCAGTTAATTACAATAATCTGTACATACAGACCACCAAGTTATAAAAATCCTACCAAGTATCTTTCTTCACTAAATGACATTATATCCAAATTAAATAAAAATACAATTATTCTTACAGGGGATATTAATCTTGATATTATGCCTCAAAAAATCGACGGGTATTCAGCCGAGTATATTACGATGTTGGCTACCCATGGTTTACGTCAATGTGTCAACTTACCAACTAGGGACAAATCTTGTTTAGACCATTTTATGGTCAAATCTTCTCAACACGTCAATACTATAGTCTTTAAGGAGTTGACCGATCACTCACCTGTACTAATGCTTATTGGTAATGGAACTATAAACAAGAATAAGACGATTTATAATAAAATAACAGTGGACTATGACAAAGTAACTGAAGCGGTTAGTAATTTGAGTTGGGATGAATTATATGATATGAGTAATGTGGACCCTGCAACGGATTTTATTGTAAGCACCTTACAGAATATAATATCTAATAATAGTAGAAACAAGAAAATTACAAATAAAAATAGAATTTTGAAACCTTGGATTACCCCTAGTGTTCTTAAGTGTATTAGAAAAAGGGATAGATTGCACAAAAACTTAAATAGATCACCGAATAATGAAGAAAATAAATTTTTATACAAAAAATATAGAAACTGTTGTAATAATTTAATTAAAGCATTAAAAATAGAATACTATCAAAAACAGCTTATTCACAATAAAGGGAATATGAAAGGTACATGGAACATAATAAAAGAATACTGTAATTTAAATCACGCGCAATCCGATTCTTCTGATCTCATTAATATATGCGATTCACCCGTGGCTTCTCTAAATAAAGTTAACAATTATTTCACAACAGTAGGTAAAACCCTGGCTGATTTTACCCTGAATAAACTCAATACGACTGAGAAAAGATTGAGTGAAGAACTTCTCCAAAATAATAGCCCTCTAAATTCCATGGCATTTTATCTCACAGATCCACACGAAGTTAAGGCTACTATAATGTCTCTTAAATCTTCAAGTGCTCCTGGGTGGGATAACCTAACTGCCACTATCTTCAAGACCAACGCAACATACCTTTGTGATCCCATTGCATATTGGTGTAACTTGAGTTTTGACTCTGGGAGATTTCCTTCACTATGCAAAAACGCTTTGGTCATTCCAATCTATAAAGCAGGTGATAAATCCCTACCATCTAACTACAGACCGATATCCCTGCTTACAATTCTGTCTAAGATCATTGAAAAGTTGGCCAATAAAAGATTAAAATGTTACTTAGATAAGAATAATATTTTGGCGTACAACCATTTGGATTTAGAGCCCAGCGAGCAACAGATGATGCAGTGCTACTCTTGACTTCCAAAATAGTGTCTCACCTTGATAAAGGTCTCAAATGTACCGGAGTTTTTTTAGACTTGCAGAAAGCATTTGACACGGTATCCATACCAGTATTATTAACTAGACTACAATGTATGGGCATCAGAGGTACACCATTTTCTTGGTTTAGTGACTATCTTACCAACAGAACGCAGAAGACAAGGCTAAAAGAACATGTCAGTGACTCTGAAAAATGTTTATATGGAGTTCCGCAGGGTAGTACATTGGGACCTACTCTTTTTCTCGTCTATATCAATGAGTTATGTAAAATTAAAATGTTGGAAGCTGAGCTATTTATGTTCGCCGATGATACTGTGGTCCTCTTCCATGGGACATCTTGGGACTCGGTTAAAATTCTGGTGGAGCAGGGATTATCTATAATTACCAAATGGTTGGAAAATAATCTCCTGACACTAAATATATCCAAAACGAAATATCTCTGTTTCCATAAAACAGCTTCCAGCAAGCCTCCACTGTTGTTTAATTTACATATTCATACATTTCCATGCAACAGACGTCGTGTTGTAAATAACTGCCAATGTACTAAATTAGAAAGAGTAAGCGAAATAAAATACTTGGGAGTGACTCTTGATGAGAAGCTAAATTGGAAGTCACATATAGCTACGGTTGCTAAACGCTTAAGAAGATTCATTATCGTGTTCAAAAACTTAAGAAGTATAGGAAACAAAGAACTGGTAAGACAGATTTATAATGCTCTTTGTCACTGCCTTATCAATTATTGCATTTGCTCTTGGGGTGGAACTTCAAAAACTATCCTTATTGAACTTGAACGTGCACAGAGAGCTATTCTCAAAACCGCATTGTTTTTGCCATACAGACATCCAACTGTTTCCTTATATGAACAGGCTAAAATACTGAGTGTTAGAAAATGCTACATATACCAATGCATTAAACGCTACCACAAAGGTATGGCACACACCAACAAGGTAGTGCCCCCCAAAAGAAAATATAAATGTCCTCTTCCTAAATTGAGAACAACTTTTGCAAAGAAGCATTATGCTTATCATGCTCCACGACTGTACAATGAACTTCTAAAACAAGATACTAATGTGAGAGAACTTAACATACATCAGCTAAAAAAAGCAGTCTTGTCTTGGCTACAAACCCTTGATTATAACTTATGTGAAAATCTTATAATGCCAAATATTTATTAAGTATATTCCTTACAACTATATTAAAAGTATAAGATAAAAGCACTGCACAAAAAGGAAGGTACTGTACACAAACATTAACATATTCATATTATATAATATTATCCCTCATACATTACATAGCTTAGTTTCATATATAATTATATTACATGATGTATATTTCGATTATAGTTTAATTTGTTTTGTGTTCTTAATTTTACTTGATTCAATTTAACGATTCCGTAATTGTTACATATTTTAAGGTTTTTTGGATGTATAGCATTTACTACTTAAAGAACATACGAAAGAGACTGACTTCTGTCATACAGGGCTTCCTAGTTCAGGAGTCAGGGTGTAATTTGATTGTAAACTTGTTGTAATAAAATAAAGATTTATTATTATTATTTCTCTTTATTTATTTTACTATTTTTTTACATTTTTACATATATAATAAAAAATCAAAATACATATAAAAATATAAAAAAAAGAGGTTAACCCAACGATGGCGAGGCTCGAGACCCAAGCCACCGGTGGTTAGGACCCCAAAGTGAGGAACCTCCTCACTATACGTGCCGTGTCAAGCAATACTGCCTTCTGAATCTGGCTCATGACCCAACGGCCCATTGAGAGCCTCTGGAGATGTTGGTCGAGGCTCTTTGGTATCAATCCATGTGCAGAAACAACAATCGGGACAATAATTGTTGAGTCGACATTCCACAATTCAGTAACCTCGTGTGCCAAATCTAAATATTTTGTCAATTTATCTTTTTCTGCTTTAACGAGGTTATCATCATGCGGAATGGTGACGTCAACAAGTATTGCCCGGCGCGCCAATCGATCTATTATCACAATATCAGGCTTATTGGCAACAATAGTCCTGTCTGTGATAACAGACCGATCCCAATACAGCGTAGCATGACCATTTTCAAGAACTGGTTGGGGAACATACTGGTAATATGGCACTTCAAAAGTCACAAGTCCATATCGAAGAGCAATTTGCTGATGTATGATCTTGGCTACTAGATTGTGTCTATGCAAATACTCGCCGTTAGCAAGATACGAACAACCGGAGATAACATGCCTGATGGACTCGCCAGGACGGTGGCATGCCCGACAGATGTCGACGGTACCGTCCTTCAGGATGTATTTCCTATAGTTGTTCGTCTTAATAACTTCGTCCATAATTGCAAAGACAAAACCCTCAGTTTCCCCAAAGAGGTTACCGAAACGTAGCCAAGACACAGACGCTAATCGGTCCACATCAGGCCCATGGAGGGCCCGATAGAACCGACCATGCAGCTCCTTGCCCTTCCATATTTCCTCGCGATCCTTAATACCCATCACCAGAGGTTTCCGCCAGTTCTCATTCGCCAAAGAGAGCGGGGTAAATCCTTTATCTACCATCACTACAACCCCATGCATATCCACGTCGCTGTGAAGGAAATAATCCCTGAGATTGCACACCTCGCGATTATGCAGGTCCTTAGCATTAAGCATACCTCGGCCTCCGCATCTCCGCGGGATGTACAATCGCATTACTGACGAACGTGGATGGTGCATACGATGTGCAGTCAGTAGAGTTCGGACTTTACGATCCAGGGCGTCCAATTCGGTCTGAGTCCATCTGAGTATGCCGAAGGAGTACATAAGTACAGGCATAACCCAACCGTTAAAGGCGCGAATCTTGTTTCCACCTGACAAAAAACTGTTAAGTACTTTTGTCAGGCGGCTAAAGAAACGTTCCCTTATCGATTGTTTTACGTCTGCACCCCTAATACCTAGAGCCTCAGGCATACCCAGATATTTGTAGGTTTCCGTCGGCGAAAGGGATCTGAGTCTTACAGTCTCTGAGACACGTATGTCATCAGAGACCGCAACCACGCCTCGCTTTACATGGATAACCGCACATTTATCTACACCAAACTCCATATTGATTGATTTGCTAAATCTTTCAGCTATTTTTAACAACTCAATCAATTCAGATTGTTTTGATGTAAATAACTTGAGATCATCCATGTAGAGCAAGTGAGAGATAGGCTCAGACCCTCTCCGCAGACGGTAGCCTAACCCCGAATCCAACAACAGAGTACTGAGGGGATTCAGGGCCATACAAAACCACAGTGGACTCAGACTGTCACCCTGGAATATACCCCGCTTGATTTTAATCGGCTCATCATTCACCGAAGGATTGGTAGCGCCTGGATATTTAAGAACAGTTGTCCATTGTCCCATACATGCCCCAAGAAAAGTGCTCAATTTTGTATCAACTTTATACAAATTAAGCACTCTCATGAGCCATGTATGGGGCACCGAATCATATGCCTTTTTATAGTCAATCCAGGCAGCTGATAAATTCCTTCGGTTCTGACGAGCCTGTTGGCAAATGGCCATGTCAATGAGAAGGAGTTCCTTAGTACCACGGGACCCGCTCTTGCAACCTGTTTGTCCGGAATAAAGAATTTGATTAGTTGTAATATGACATTGAATTTTTGATCTAATTATCGACGAAAGTACTTTATAAATTGTGGGTAGGCATGTAATGGGTCTATAATTTTTTGGTTCCGTGGTACTACCGGATTTAAAGAGTAGGTGAGTGACACCTGTTGTCATAAATGTTGGGAGTGATCCCCCTTCAAGCGCATCCTGGAATTGTGTTGCCAATCGAGCATGCGAACTTGGAAACCATTTTAACCAGAAGTTGTGCAGACCATCTGGTCCCGGAGACTTCCAATTTTGGGTTGGACGAATCGCGGTCAGAACGTCCTCTGGACTGATTAAAATGGCCTCCATAGCCGGTATCACCTTGCAAGCTCGATCTACAACACTGAACCAGGGGGCTTCAGTGTGAGAGACAGGCGACGACCAGATATTTGTCCAGTACTCACGCATTTCATGAGCACTAGGTAGCCGCCCATCTACCACACTTTGTGGAGAATTCTCCCAACATCTATAAACCCTCTTTTGATCACTTTGGAACATACGATTTTGTTGGAAACGATCCCATCGCCTCCTGTAGCGGCGGATGCGGTTTGCCCACGCATAGACTTTTTGTTTGTAGAAGTCTATGCGTTCCGTGACGCAAAGTCTATAATTGCGAGGACTGGTGTTAGTCCCCGAAAAAGCCTGCGCCACAAAACGCATAATCTTCGATCTACTATTTCCTTCTTTGAAGGAAATTAGCTTGCCGATGAGAGTTCGGGCCCTGTTGATACGTTCCTCAATCCTACACTGCCAGGCAGGCACAGCCGCAACATCTCGAGTGGCTCTACGTTCATTTGGGAAATTAACATGAGCCACACGACATGCTGCGACGGCTGCGCAGTAAAGGATCGAGTGCGTATCAACAAGATCCCGACTGGACTCCAGGTATATAGGTAACATGGAGTCCAAAGCTCCCATCAGCGCCAAATTTCTTCTATGCGTTGGCAAACGCGGAAGACGCGGTCTACAAGACGCCGACAAAGGCATGAATTCCGAAATCGCACGCTCCAAAGCCCCTCTCAGACGCTGTTCATCTTGGGGACTTACGTTGTCGTCCAAATTGTCCGTCACCTCAATAACAGCAATAGGTATTGGTGTTGGGTCTGCTGCTTGATCTCCACTGACGGGCTGGACATTGTTGTCCTGGACAACTCTTAAGTCTGTGCGCAACCGCTCAAGTGCTTCATCATCCAACAACTTACGCCGCTGAATAAATCGCACTTGATCCGACAATCGTTGGGATGATACTTCAACTGTTGGTTCCAAAGCCTGAAACAGAGACAGCATTTTAGCACGATACGCAGTAAGGTGAGTTCCTCCCCTTGTTGCCCCAAAGTAGGCCCGCATGACATTTTCATTTATTTGATGAGTCCATCTCATGCGGCGCACTACTCCACCGGTAGCGGGGACCGTAGGCGGGACACTCGGTCCCACTGGTCCCAAGCCCACCACTGGAGGGGGTCGTCCTCTTCGCCGCGCAGGTCTTGGTGGCGGCGGGGACGACTGCAGCTCGTCGCGTTGGCTCGACGCGTCGATGTTCGGCGTCACTTCGAATACGTCCGAAGCTGACGCCCACGACGCGGAGCTCGACGAGCTGGGAGATGTTGGTCGTGCGTGTTTGCTTCTGGCTCGTTTTTTCATCTTGTGAACATCGTTATATTAAAATATATTGGGTGACATTGTCACTTTTGTCAAAATGTTTTCTTTGCTATTACGAGTACAACTATTGCTTTTAGAAATAAGT
Source organism: Deilephila elpenor (assembly GCA_949752805.1). Classification (NCBI taxonomy): domain Eukaryota; kingdom Metazoa; phylum Arthropoda; class Insecta; order Lepidoptera; family Sphingidae; genus Deilephila; species Deilephila elpenor. The sequence goes on along the minus strand of OX457106.1, from coordinate 12,059,805 downwards.
TTAACGTTTTTGTGATATGGCATTATTTAATTTGTTTGTGGACTAATTTTGTTTGATGGAATTCAAGTATATTGTAATATAAATTAAGAAAAATCGACGAAAATTTGACGTTCACAACTGATGATCGTTAGTGTTGCCAGTTATTTTTATTATTATTATTAATAAAAAGTAATATTGTTTATACTAAATACTTATTAAAAACCTATTTTGTGGTAAAAGATGAAAGTTAAAATTAGTTCTTAAGAAATACAAGATTGTATATTATATAAAATATGAAACTGAATTCGGTTGTTGCTCAATTTCTGAGAAAATAGACTTAAATTATAAAACAAAACTTTATTCAAACCAATTAAAACAAGCCACCCAAGATTTCTCCTGTAGCCTAATTATCTGTAACCCAAGAACGCTTGCTCCCTCCTCTGTTTATCCCTCCCCTCCCAATTAATTTCCAAAGCCTCGAACGTTTACATACGCCATATTTTGGGGGTTTTTATTACGTACAAATAAACAAAACAGTATCAGGATTCAGGCCGCTTTCAACAGATTACTGTGAACATTATTAAAGGTGGCCTATGTTCAGCCGTGGACTTTTTGTGACTGGTGAGAGACAGAGAGAAATAAAACCGATGAATGGCGAGACGAGCATGCCATTCGCCTGATGGTATGCGATACGACTGCTCATGGATAGAAGAAAACCACAGCACCATGAAGTACAAAGCATTGCTTGGCATTCAGCTGTGCTCACCATCATAAGACATACGATGCTAAGTCTCAATATGTCCAGTAGTTACTCTGGCTACAATGTCCTTCAAACCGGAACACAACAGTGCATTTACACTGCTGTTTGGCGGGAGAAATGGACATTGCGATGGTACCCACCCAGGCGGTCTGTCACATATGAGAAACCTCCCACCATTAATTTAAAATATAAATTCTTCACATCCACAGCAAAGCACGTAGACTAAAAACACTCTTGGATATTCAAATCCGAAACTATAGACCCTGTACACATAGCTTTCACTGTAAGCAAGGCTCAAAGCCACAATGGAACGAGATTATCCAATCAACGCTTTGACGGAACAGAGCCAGTGTCGTCGTCAATCGGCATGGCTTTCTATTGATTCGATTCCCTGGTGAAACCGTCAGACGTCTCCAGAGAATAGATTGACTTGGATAATTGCTTGTTCTGTCCCCGTAAAGCCAGGATTTGCTTAACAAATTGTCGTATGTTTCATTTTCAAAATATCTAGATTTATGACCTGTGAAGTATGAGGTATGGGCGTCGACGAATTCGCCAGGTCGGCCTATTTCACCAATCTAATGTGAATGAAGTTTTTAGTATAAAATTCTGTGCGAAGCATGGCAATAGGTTCACTGAAACTGAAGTAAGATCACCGAACTTTGGATATCATTAGTGCCTATCTCTTTGGGGATAAATATTATCAAGCGAAAGACTTCCTACTACTCGATACAGGAGTCCCCTACTATTGAGAAGACAGGCATTTGTTATGACAGGCTCCTTGGCGCTGTTGGTTAGACGCCGACTGAGAAACAAAAGGCCGCGGGTACGATCCCCGCACCTAGACAAATATTTGTGGGAACCACAAAATTTGTCTCGGATCTGGGTGTTTGTGAGACCGAAAAGTCTCTCGTGTTTTCTGATACCCACGACACAAGACTTAATTGTTCTTAATGTGGGATAGGAGTGTGCGACTCTTAGGTGTATTTATTATGAGTCTACCACACTAACCTAATACGAGTTGGTAGCCATTTTGCCATCAAGCTAACAATATAATATAACAAACTACATGTACAAAAATGGCAGTAGGTTTCGTTATCTCCATAAAGTTGTTCATACCGAGTCGACCATTTCTAACATAAACAGCATGGATATTGGTATCATTATTTCTATTGTTATAGTCCAGTAAAAATCTAATCTCCGTAAACAGTACCTCGATGCCCGCCAGGTGAAATTTATTTTCTTTTCTTATACGTATTACAGGTTTGTTCACATCCCACAATTTTCTGCAAGCTTAGTTTCCTACTTAATTATTGATTTTAATATCTGACGCCAAGATATCAAATAATTTTATTTTAACTATCAAAACATTATAACTATTCATTTAAAAAATATATATATATTTAAAAAAATTACAGACAATATTATGTATTTTTTACTATCTTAATCTTTTATCTGATCCTTTCGATCCGTTTGTAGGAAAATGCGATTTTGTGATAATATTGTTCTCTGTACGTAGTTGTAGATACTGTTCATCTACTCGTCAATGTCTTAAAATGTTTAAGATATGGAGTTAACTCTCCACGGTTGAACAATTCTCCCGTCTTGGTTTGTGTCCACTTTACTGTCAAACTGAGTTGTATAATCTATGAATGTGTTTATAACGCTTTTAAACTTGAATTAGAATTAATCACAAATACTAGGAATATCGTGTCGTTCCCTTTACTGTGTAGGTATAAACGAACCTATATTTGAAATTCCGTCGGCAGTTCAATCAAGCGTGCAGGAAGCACAAAGGCCGAGATTGTTTCGTACATCTGATCGTAAAAAACTCCGTATCAATATGAGGTATGTCTATACGCTGCTGGATGACCTAGATTGTGGATAAGCCCTAGGTTTTCGTTGGATGAAAGCTGATATTAATATCTTTGTTTACATCGATCGGCCGTGTCTTTGTTGTTTCTTTTGTATTCTACATTATTGAGTAGTATTATGATTTCTATAAATCTAGAAATTGTTTTAATACAATACTCTGGATATTTTCTGCATTGTAAAGATTATTCTAGTCTTATGTCAATGAAGACTGACGACTTTTAAAAATCATAGTAATTATATTTTGCAAAATAAAAACATCACTTGCGCAAATCTCAGAGTGTATAAATAAGGAAGTAGGAATAGAGAAAGCTAAGATTTTAATGTAAAGTGAGTTGTTTCAAAAGACCGCATTTACTACTTTTGTGAAGACGTATTATAAAAAGATTGTGTTTAACCAGATATCTTTATAAATACACCATTATCAAAGCTTGGTCACCAAACCAATAGATGTTATAAAAATAAAAATGTTTATCCCTATTTTTAATCTCTTAAATTTTTCGTATACAAGTCAAAACAAAGATAAAAATATATTTCCTCAGAGTACACTTGAAGGAAACATCAAAGAGGTCTCTAATCAACTCTTTAATGAGCACACAGGGCGCGGAGACGTCGACAAGCCAACTTGCAGATTACGACTGACAAGTGACAACCTTACTTTACAAACACTCTTTGTGTTACAAGTGGTGGTTGTTTTAGATCCTGATCAACTGAAACGCTTGATGAATGATGAAATAAAAAATACTAGTTAGTTACTAAGATATACTAAGTGATTGCTCACACTCATATATTTGGAAACTGAAAACATCATCAAAGTGATCCATTAAAAGCAAGATAAACCACCTTTCATTATTTTGAAGAAGTCAAAGTTTGTCTACCAGACAAAAGGAGCCCTCGTGACCACGAAAGCTGGAAAGCAATCGAAAAATCGTGAAGTTAAAAATGTAAAATTAAACCAAATCCGCAAAAGATAGTTCTATTTCTGTGTGTAACATTTGCGTAAATCTAAGAAACCATTATCTTATTAATTAGACAATTCTCGTTGAGGCATACAAATTTCCTCACATTGTGTCCATTTGCAGCTAAAATTACAACATTCTTTCAAAAAATTGTTCATTGACGTTTAACAAACCTGTGGTCGCCCGACACCAATTTCTGCACCGGTATTACCAGTTAATGAAACGCAAACAATGCATTGATTGTCGTTTATCACATTAACTAATAATTGTGTTTTGATACGGGATCCGGATTAGTGCCGGCTGCGCAAACACAGCAGTAATGTTCCTGGTGTCTGCTTGTGTTGTACTATTAACAGCGGAATTTTCGGTTGTTTATTTATTTCTAAGACTGTATTTTCGAGGGTTCATTTTATTACTGCGAGTGTTATTCAAAGTTGCTTTTGATGAAAATCTTATCTAGTCACCGACGCTTGGTTTTTATTGAATGTATACATTTTGCAAGAGTAAAAGGTAGCCTTAACGCCATAGGAAAATACGTGCACTTATTTCGCGTTGGAGGCGAACAAAGACTCGGCTCATTTAATTGAATGTCAGAACCATAGTTGGATAACAATTGTGTTTATGTATTATAGAAGAGGTTAACAAAGACACATTCTATTTAATTGAATTTCAGTATCATCTTGAATATTTACTCTACAGCTATGAAGCAAATCTTGTTATCAGTTATCATCCAGAGAATTTTCTCAGACAACGTAGGCGTTTTAATAATTAGTCGGCCAGCGACTAAACAGTAAAGAAGATTGTGTGACATGTCAACAAATTTGAAGATATACTAGACCGTTTTTTTTTTTTTTATTGCAAATGAATGACGAAACCAGCATGCCAATTGCCTGATGGTAAGCGATACGACCGCTTATGGATAGTAACAAAACCAAACAACACTATGAATTACAAAGCATTGCTTGGTATTCCACTGCGCTCGCCATCCTGAGAAAAAAGATGTTAAGTCTAATTATGTCTAGTAGTTACTCTGGCCACAATTTTTTTCAAACCGGAACACAACAGTGCATTTAGACCGATATTTGGCTCGATTAATAGACATTGCTGTGGTACCTACCCAAGCGGCCTCACACATGAGAGACCTACCACCAGTAAAACCACTAGTACTAGTTACTTTGAAATTCCCATCAATCACACCGCTGGAACTTCAATTTTTTTTACACCTTATGTAAGATAAAACGAACTGAATCAACAGTCACCTTCCACTCCTCGAATGTCGAAAACTTCGTCACTTCTCACTTTTATCTATAAATCTTTCTCAACCCTTTTTGCTAAGTAAACAAATTCTATATAAGAAAATAGCGTCGCGAGCAAAATTCATGGTTGTCGGTTGAGTAATCTATCACTTGAATGAGGGTTGCCTCTGCAATAAGGTCGCCGTAAATCTCGGGGAAATTTCCACTATGTATGGGCTTGAAGGGTAATAAGCTGCCTATTATGATGTTGATTTATTCGGAGTGGTAATTGTTTATTGTATCGCTATATCTGTGAGTTTATTAGCTGTAATTTTGAGTATGAATTCGGGTTCGAACCCTAAGTACGTAAATGTAGGAATTCTGTACGTAATCAGATATTATTTCATATTTAAATACGAGAAAATTATTTATAATTGGTAAAAATTGTTTTAATATTATGAATTGAAGTGAGTGCTCTCCTTACGGTAGGGACCTGATTGTGCTAGACCCCTGGCACAGTGAAGGTCCATGGGTGGCGGTGACTGCTTAGCATCAGGCGGGCCGCTCATGGGCCTACGAAAGGCCATAAAAAAACTACATCAGCTATTTTAATTTTAAAACATTTTTTGCATTAAAGATGAATTACGACTACAAATCTTAACTTAATATTCCTTAAAAAAAAACAGTAGTCAAATATCCTTCCCAAGGATTGAGTGAGTATAAAACTCCTACTTATCATTGTCAAATTGAAAGATTTGAATCCACACGCAAATCAACAACATAGCTGACGACTGGATACCTTAATGGCAAGAAACCAACAACACATTAAACATCGAAGAAAAATACGCGCTATTCATCAAAAACATGTCACGCACTACCGGAAATGGTACCGGTGATAATAACAACACGAAAACTCCATTTGCCCAAACATTACGATGTTATGACATTCCGTGGTTCACCTTAATGACCACTATGTGTACACCACCTTAACAATAGCTTCATAAACAGGGTCTATTATATTTCTGCCAGTAATAAGTATTTTTGAGCTACGAAGTCGATATCACAATCATGCAATTATTTAGCTTTTTAAATGAAGATCACGTAAACTCACGCCTTTATACCAGATGGGGCAGGCAGAGGCGCCACCAGGACCTACATTTCGCCTTGTATGTTCCGTCCCATAATGTGATAGGGCCGAGCCTATCGCCATATCGGGCACAAATTCCTGACTCCGATGAAGGTAAATAGAAGTTTATAATACGATATACAAAATATTTACACTAAGAAAAAGAATATTTACTAGAGGTAGATTTTTCACATGTGAGAGGCCGCTTGGGTAGCCTGCCCACAATGTCTATTTCTCCCGCCGAACAACAGTGTAAATGCACTGTTGTGTCCGGTTTGAAGGAGCCAGAGCAACTACTGGACATAATGAGACTTAACAACGTATGTCTCAGGATGGCGAGCAGAGTAAAATGCCAAGCATTGCTTGGTAATTCATGGTGTTGTTTGATTTTGCTACTATCCGTGTACCGTCATATCGCTTACATTCAGGCGAATGGTTTGCTCGTCGCACCATTTACCGATTTTATTTTTTTTTTACTATTTACAAATTTTAAATATTTACACTAAGTATCAACCCCAGGGTAAGATACGCATCTTGTATCAGAAACTAGAAGATGAATGAAAAGAAGTAACAAACACTTCAAAGATTAAGTTATTTTTCGTGTAATACGGTTGTACAGCCCCTATCCAGCCAGTTTCACTGTATTATACTTGTAATTAATTCACTACACCATTAAAAACATGAGTACAAATCGATTGAATATATCTATGTGCAACTTCCTGTGGCTTCAGATAGAGAGAAAAACGAAATAAACACTGAATATATTTCTTTCCAAACTTCTCATACTGCTCAAAAAACCTATCTATTACTGTATAGTCATAAAATCCGGCAATAGTTTTTCAGCGTCAGTAAGTAAGTGACCCTGTAACAGTTCCGTACGGTTCAGCCGAAGTGACATAAAAACGTGGAAATTTCCGCCGACTCAGCCGACGCGGCACCTGCTCGCACGTTTTTGTTTGTATAGTGACGTGACTTTTGTACGAATATTTCGGACTAATAAGATATATTTGGCGCTGGCTTTACTTCTTCTATCTAATGCCATCAAATTAAAGTTTTTGTTCCGCGAAAGGTTGATACAATATTTTTTTATTGTATAGGTCCGGCAAACAGGTCACCCGATGGTAAGGGATTACTGCGGCCCATGAAAATCCACAACGCTTGGATCATAAATGTGTTGCCGGACCATCAAATCGAGAGCGGGAAGGAAAATAAATGGGAAAATGAAATGGGTATTGGGCATTCGGCAATCTCACTCACCGAAGGAAACGCGACAGCAAAGAGTCGATTTCAAGAGAGATAATGGCACCACCCCGGTCAAGACTGCTCATTTATGAAATCGTTTCGTACCTACAGGGTATATCAAGACCGCGACCGAAAACGAAGCCAGGTGGTAGTTTTAGCGGCTACAGACACAATGCAACTAAAAATTTTGCAAAATCATCGACGGATTCTTTTTTACAATTTTTTAAAAATCATTGTTTTTGAGGGGTAAATACCTAGTTTTTGCAAAAATAGTAATTTAAACCCTTACGTACCATTGCGTGTTTAAAAATAAAGCGACTGCTGACCATAAGTTTCCATTAAACATGAACCTCCTTCGTAGCCTGTCCCACGCGGCTTACCAAGCAACTTCCCATAACCTTAATTAAGCTGTCTTTCATCTTGCCGGTACATAGCTTTCATCCAAGAACCATCTTTCAATATCAATTGGACAAAATAAACCTATAAACTAAAGTACCTAATTAGTAAGATAGGTTTCTTATTGCAGCAGACGCTTAGCGTCAATTAGGCGTATAATATTCATCAATTAGGTCCTGAAATCAAAAGCCAAAGGAATGCCAAGTGTGACATTATTGGTGAATATAAAAATGATCTAGGCACCCTAAAGTTATTATTTAACTAGCCATATCTCATATTTCATTCTAAATTTCTTTTGTATGAATTAAAATTATAAACATGATTTTTCTTTGGAATTATAAACAAGTAGGTACACCTGAAAAATAGTAAAAAGCGTGTTGTAAAGCGACATCACTATACATGACAAATGACAGCAGCGACATGTGGCGACTCGTTACCGACACTCGCTGCCACTACTCGCAGCTGAGAACTATCAACTAGCTTCCAGTTGGCTACACTCGTACATGTGCCCTATTTACAGCTGTTTTACTTAGAGCAATATTCGAAATACACTTTATTACAATTTCCGTATGGTCTGACCCAGACGCATATTTATATAAAGAATAGTATAAAAGTTAACAAAAACTTGTCTTTTTATGGCCAGTGAAAAGAAAGTACCACTAACAAAATTCAATTAATGATCTTTTATGTAACTTTTACTACTGTAAAAGTATTATTGTTCTCATGATTACTCACAAATTGTGGTATTCTTATTCTAACTGCCTATACTATATACTCGTACGTACATTTTTACATCGCAATATTTGTCTATCACAAATTCTTTTGGATCAACAATTACGTATTGAGCCACTAAAATAAATTTTAAATGCTAAAATAAAAATCAATACACAAATTTCCAAACTCCGAACACAGTGAAGCCAAACCGATTTAACAACGCAGCATTATCAAGATTCTAGTTAGAAACTTGCTTCTCATCGCAAACACAAAGTTTGGGAGGTAACGCAGTGGCTGCCCAGTTTATATTTCACAAGTTTGAAGCTGTAAAACTGCGGTAAATAAAGGAGTTCCTCACAGCAGCTGAAGGTACAATGTTATGAAGCTTATTTTCGACCAACAAAGTAAGAAACTGTAGTGTTTGGTAGCAGACAAATGTGCAACAACAAGAATACATCTTTTTATGTGCGTTGATCATAACTTTGACAACATTTTAACAAGAGACGTAACTTGGTAGAATAGTTGTAATGTAAGCAAAAATAGGTTCAAATAAATTAAGTAAGTAAAGTATTGGTCGCCATAATTCTGAAAATGCAACGACAGAATTTGTAACAATATTCTTGCTGAAAATGTAAATACTAACCTAAATTAAAAAATACCATATTTTATTCCACACTTGCAAAAATTATTAACATCTTTAATATATCCTTGACATTCCCAATTTCCAGTATAAGAAACAGGCTCTTGGGTTTTATAGTGCCTAGTCTACCTACCCTTGTACCTAGGGTCCCTACAATATCCCGTAGCTATTTGCTCAATTTTACGACTTCCTTCCAACGACCCAAGGGCACCGGTAATGCTATATTTTGGGGTTACACGGCACTACGTTAGGGCCCTTCAATTCTGTTATCGATCCGGGCACGCTTACAAACTTGAGATGAAAATAAAGACGTTTTGAACAACGAAAATGCTTGGAAATTATTTTCTCTGAGCCAAATAACCGAATGTCGGAATTTGATGGTAAAATTTACCCGTGTATTTTTTTTGCTTTTGTGATGTATTTAACAGAACACATAATGTAACTTCGTAATCAAGTCAGACATCGTATATGTGAGTATTTAAAATAATGGCATAATCTAATAAACAATACCAGTGCTTTCATTTAGACAGCTTCCGTGGCGCAGTTGGTTAGACGCCGGCTGTGAAACCAGGAGCCGCGGGTTCGATTCCTGCACCAAGACAAATGTTTGTATGAACCACATGTATTTGGTCCGTTCAGGTCTGGGTGTTTGTGAGACTGAAAAGTATCTCGTATTTTCTAATACTGACGACACAAGACTCGATCTCAATTTAGGGTTAGGACTATGTATGTAATTGTTGCGTGTATTTATTTAAAAAAATACACTATCCGTAATCCACACTAATTTATATTAAAAAATATACTTCCAAAACCTCGTACGAAAGTCTAAAAAATCCGCTAAAATGTTTAAAGCAAGAAAAATAAAATCAGCTGGACTCGACACGTTCAAAATTGCGTGCAAATGTACCGATGGGAGGAAACGGCAAGGTTCAAACGATAACGTTTTGTTACATGCCGCAATAAACAAACCAACTGCGCCAGCTGCACCCTGAATTACTACTTTATGTTCCTTTCCATGTGTAGATTAGCTCCCGAGCAGTGCAGCGGAATTTATAAACACAGGTCTTGAAACAGGTTTAGATTATTTTCGTTTTCCTTTCAAGAAGGGCAGGTTCTTTGTTCTTTGTTTTGGCGTATTCTTCACTACTTCTTGTACAGTATATACTCATCTATCTATCTATCTATCTATATCAGCCCATATACGTCCCACTGCAGGGCACGGGCCTACTCTACAATCGAGAGAATCGATTGAGAGTGGTTAGGCCATATAGTCCACCACGCTGGCCTAGTGCGGGTTGGCGGACTTACATACCGTAGAAATTCTTTAAAATCGCTACGGTATGCAGGTTTCCTCACGATGTTTTCCTTCACCGTTAAAGTGCGTGGTGATTGACTATCAATACACACATAACTCCGAAAAGTCAGAGGAGTGCCCTGGGATTTGAACCCGCGACCACCGTGAACATGTAGGCAGCCGCGTCTGGTCCGTTTACCAACAGGCCACCACGCATATACTCATTACCAAGATCAAATGAACTTTATATAATATTTTACCATCGGCATTTCAGAAATAGTATTTCTTCTAATAATATTAACTATTACTGTATCATCTTTAATGGTCCACTGGTGGGAGCGGGAGTTTTCTACAAACAAGAGTTCGATTAATAAGTGTTATATCAAGTCTAATGCCAATATTTGTTTATCGTCTAAATTATTCATTGTAGTTTGTTTCTTTTATATACTCAAACTACGTCTGCAAATTCAAAATGATTGTCTCGTAGTAAATAACACGTTTTCACACAATACAAACTACTCCCCAAATATTGTAAGCTAATAATGTTTTATTTCACGCCAACATACCGGACGCAGAACTTTGTTTTTATTGAAACAAACTGTTCAATTGAGTACTATGATCGAATTCTTGCATCGCTATTAGATAATGTCTGACTAATTTGAAACAGCAATGCAAACAATTTCGTAATCATCTTCAGCACAATACATTTGTTTATCATTGACCAACTATTAACTATTTTGAAGCAAATAAACATAGCTAACCAATATATAGATGACGACTCGATATTTTTGATCAATCTTTAGTTGATAACCATCGAGCTGGGCGTTAAAATGTGGTTCTTTATGAAACAATTATTTTTCTTTACAATTGCGTTGAAATCTATGGCAAATTCTTGTATATGTGAAAATAAAACGATCATTGATAAAGATAGTGCTGAAAAGGAAGGTTTAATTGGAAAGAGGGGATTAGAAAATTATGATTCGATATCCGAAGCTAGTAGTGTGTCAACGAAAACTAATACATTGAACGTAACACGTTTGAAAACATATGGAGATGAAGCAAAATCTGAAGTAACAAATATAGGTGAAGTGTGTCCAGAATTCAAGAATATTACTAGTTTGAATTTAGACAGGATGGCTGACGTTTGGCAAACAGCTTATTTTCGGATGTCCGAGACAGTGTCTTGTTTCAAGATTTATATCAGGAAGACTTCGGAAAAGGTAACACTGGTGTTCGTTAGAATATGAATATTTTAAAAAACCAAGTATCAAAATTCTTTTAATATTCCACCGTGCTAAAAGTGTTTTGTAATATCTAATCCCTAATATAACTTTAACGGTGAAAGAAAACATCGTGAGGCAACCTGCATACCGTAACGATTTAAAAGAATTTCTACGGTATGTAAGTCCGCCAACCCGCACTAGGCCAGCGTGGTGGACTATATGGCCTAACCACTCACAATCGATTCTCTCGGATGTGGAGTAGGCCCGTGCCCAGCAGTGGGACGTACATGGGCTAATACAATACAATACAATACAATACGTAACATTATTTTTTTACTTTGTGATATGTCTAAACAATCTGTGGACGGAAAGACTGCAGCTTATGTTTTTATCAACAAGAAAGCGTATCTAATTTGATATCCTGCTGACCAAATTTTTAGTACTGTGATTGTTTGACATCAGATAGGTAGTACTTGACGAACTCTAATAAATTAAAGTTTTCTTTTAAAAGTTAATCTATTTAAAATAGTATTTATATTACAGGAGAGAAAAAGATTATCTCGAAGATATGGTGACTTCGGTAAAACTGTGGACTGGGACAATTGTCTTCTTGAAATTAAATCTGGAGAACCAAAGTATGATTTTATGAGGAGACACTACTTGCAAGGAAATGGCAGCAACAACGGCATCTTGGCAAACATTATTTTAGAAGAAAATGAAACCAAAGGTTAGATATTTTATAATAAATTACTAGAAGTAAAAACATCAATAGCTACTTTAATAATATAAGTCTTATTAACATAAATACATAATACACATTCATGAGGATGGCACTACTTATCATGATCCTAATAAACTTTCTCTAATCTATTTTCATGAATTTATTATACACTAATTATTAAATAATGAATAAAGATTACAGATGGCTTAATTCTGACAACAGAATATACATATGATAGCTGCCGTGGCGCAGTTGGTTAGACGCCGGCTGTGAAACGTGAGGCTGCGTTTTCGATTCCCGCAACGAAACAAATATTTGTGTGATCTACAGGTCTTTGTTTCTGGTCTGGGTGTTTGTGAGACCGAAAAAGTCTCTCGTGGTTCCTGATACCCACGACACAAAACTAGATCTTACTGTGGGGACAGGACTATGATTGTCTGGTGTATTTATTATTAGTTATAAATAACCAAATAGCAAACCTATATATTAATCTTTGTTTCGTTTCATTAAGTTTTATTTTTTCAGGAAACCTAGCACACCTGCAGGAAGAGACCGCAGACCAATGGCTAGTCATCAGGAACCTGCTAATGATGAGGGACTGTGAGAATGGTGACGTAGCGGTCTTCTCCAGGGTACCCCATCAGCCAAGACTACAGGAGATGTGGAACGGGCTGGAAACCTTCGGGGAAAACGCCATGAACGGCACACTGGCTTGTCTTGACGATGACAGGGTGCAGAGAAGTATCAAGAACGTGCTCCAAGAAATGTTGTTTAGATTCAGACTTTTTTAGACGCAATTATAATAATTAGATTGTAAGTAAAGATAATACAATTAAATGTGCCAAACAATTAAGTTATTTGTAAATTATCAAAACGAGTATGTTTTTTTAGTGTTATAAAATAAGGAAAAGTATTGCTAGTTTAAATATTTCTTAATAAAAAAAAACAAAACCAAATAGTTTCATTAATCCAGCGGCGTCTTATGGATTGTGAATCAGACTAAAATGCCTTTGCGAAACTCGCGATCAGTGGGTATATCAGTATGAGTTCTGCCTACCCCTTAGAAGCCATAAGCCTAGGGTTAATAATATATCAGTAATTATCATGTTATAATCTGTATCTACATTGATCGGTAAACCAGTACATAAAAATTAATCATTTATAATTTAAAGGTTTTAATAATTAAAATATCATTAATTACAATCATTCATCGGGTAATAAAGACACCCTAAAGCTTAAACAATTAAAATTAATCAAAACATTACTTTCATCATGAAATATAAATTAATAAACCTTTTATGAAACATAATAAGAATTTTACATGTTTGATTTTCATGAAAGCGTGTCACGGGCGCTTACAGTTATTTTCAGTAATTAATTTGCATTAAATGGAACATTATTCTGAATGCCGTTTGAGTTTCATTTTACGTTAATGGACGATAATTATTACACATTTTTTATTTGGAGCCGGCTCGGCATCAATTTCTGAATTGGTTTGTATTATTAAAGAGCTGATTTATTCAGCACTCTAAACCTGCTTATAATATTATCCTAAGAATTTCAGCACTTTTTTTAGAAATCAGGTTAGTATAATTTATTTGAAAGCTAGTATCTTAAAATAAACCCATGAGACTTTTCCTTGTTTGCCGAACGACGCGTCGCCTTCAAAACGACGAATAAATAGTACATTTCTATGAGATAACAAACAAGGTTAAGAATTATTCCAATAACAGGTCCGCTCCAATTATCCATAACAAATTCAATACTCGCACAGAACTTGAAGAATTTAAAATGCTGGCACATTGAATAAATATGAGACACGGTCTGACTGGAAGCAGAAGGCGAAATTTAAAAGCCATGAGACAAATTGCATTTAAAAATATTTTCGTATCGTCGTAACAGGAAATTTAAAACACCTTTGATGATTAAATGGAAGCTATAATCTTGTTTAAAATGCCGACTGTTGGAAAATAGTATAAATTATTTTTAAAGAATTATAACAAAAAATATATACATGCATAAACTCACGCCTCAGAAGGGGTAGGCAGAGGTGCTACCAGGGCATCAACATTACGTTTTGTAGGTTCCGTCCCACAATGTGATAAAGGGGCGAGCCTGAGGACTAATTCCTGACGCCAGGCTGATAATAATCAACAGAAAAATCTAATATCACTTTGCCCGACCCGAGATTCGAACCCGAGACCTCAGCTTTGTAATCGTACCTATTTACTCCGTTTCACGGTAACTTAAACCAGAAATTTTCTTATCGTTTTCTCCGAAGCAAACTTATTTTAATTCCGCTAAAACCCATAAACAAATATCAAAGAACAGTTACAATACTATCCTCGCGATTCAAAGCTTTCGGGTTCAGTACAAATTAATCAGACAGGACAAATGGAGATCCTTAATCTTTTCTTAGGTGAATAGGCGGGCCGTGGGATCGTCGGGGTTCCGTCGGTGAGTGACTCTTTACCCATACAGACCCCAATTTACTTTGATTAAAGCCGTAGATAAAGGGGAGAGGTCTTGCCCATTCAATGAACTGGTCTAAATTTGTCTTGCAAAGGGCTTAATAATATGTCAGGGTTCATCTGTTTCTTGACGGCGTAAAAGTCGTTATATACCGGCACGAGAAAGTCACTGCAATGCAACTGATGCTTAGTGCAGTACAAAATAGAATATCCACGGAGCTAGACAATTACATCGGCCACAGCAGGACCGTATAAACAGGCTGCATCTGAAATGCGATACACTTTCATGCATCACTATTGTAAATTTTCCACCATGGTGGTTGGTAGTAAGTCTTTCATATGTGAGAGGCCGCCTGAGTAGGTATTACCGCAATGTCTATTTCTCCCGCCAAACAGCAGTGTAAATTCAATGTTGTGTTCCGGTTTGAAGGACATTGTAGCTGGAGTAACTATTGGACGTAATGAGACTTAACATCTTTTGTCTCAGGCTGGCATGTGCAGTGGAATGCGAAGCATTGCTTTGTAATTAATGGTATTGTTTGGTTTTGCTATTGTCTATGAGTGGTCGTATAGCTTATTATTAGATGAATGGCATGCTCGTCTCGTCATTTAAAATACCGATGTGATCTACATCCTACCCTCTCTCTTATTACAGAACCTAAGCCCAACAGTGGGGTTTATATAGGATGATATACTTAACATTGTGATTATATTTCAAGAAGTCAATTTACCAGCCCGTTTGTATGAACTCGAGCGTGAAATTGTGACTTCATTTGACTTCTCGTGTATTTCCACAATGGAATCGGGATTACCTCCTTCAAAGCCTCTTAAATAAAATCACTTTCACATCCCGAGAGAAAACGAGCCGTAATAAGCTTGCTGATTACGTGTTTTTTCCATTAAGATATTTTGTTTATGAAATTGGGCCACCTTTTTTGTATATTTTAAAGGACAATTTGCGATCGTTCCTATTTTCTCGAAGCTTAGATAATAACTTTACGAGCATACCAAATTTTTAAGGGATTTCTTTGAGGCAACTGTACACATAAACGCAAGTAACGCGTTTTTAGTCCAGAAGGGGATAGCAGAGGTGTGGGGATAGCACGTTACGCCTTGTGTGTTCCCAGTTCCCACGATGTGATAGCGGGCGAGCCTATCGCCATATCGCACACGAATTCCTGACTCCAGGCTGATAATGACATGCTAACAATTCACCTTGCAATGTTCTTTATATTGTATCTATAAAACATCGCATAATATAATAAATAAATTGTCACCTACCACATGACAAAATACAATATTACCTACGTAAATTCTTGACAACGCTTTACATAGGATGTCGTATGAATTTCCCTTTTTATTCCACGTCACACAAGTTACCTTTTCACTATTTGAGGGACGTGTCGTTATAATTTATTACGGTACGGGATAGCTGGGATGTAATATTTAGTTCGTCGGGTAGCGCCGCCATTTTTGTTGGGTCTGAAATTTCGACAGGTGTAAAAAGTATTTATGATGTACATTTTACGGGTGATAAAGATGTGGGGAATGGTTATTGCTCTAAATTTGTTTTTATGAGTGTTAATGTCATGGATATAAAATTGTTCATTTTCAAGCGGGAACGTTTGAAGGGGAATATGTTATATGTTCAATAATGTCTGTAGGAGGGTGAGTCAGAGTTTCATGCTGAAGCTTGGCTTAACTACTTAAAGTACCTAATAAAGAAGCTATTGACGGGGCACGGGGCACGAATAAACGTTATCTACAATCAGTACTAATATCACAAAAAACTAAAAAAGCATTAAAATATTTCGCTCGAACAGCAAATATTATAGGAACTGAAATACAATACTGAAACAAATATGAATATTACCAAAAAGCCTCTACAATAAAATGCAAATGCAACTTTTTTATATACTTACGATAATCGTATCTCCGATGTGAGAAACTCTCCCCGTGTAAATGGGGCTTTAGATGTGCATTGTTCGTCTTACAATGAAACTGCGCGTGCAAGTTCATAGTCCATTACTTATACATTATAGCGGAGTTGGAGTTTGTATAAGATATATACCGTCAGTGGATTATGTAGTCTTAGGTGGGTAGGTAACTTTATCTAGTCACTGTAGTGAAGTGCATTGTCAGTATATCGTGCTAGCAAGACTTAGAAATATTCTTGGATTTGCCGTTGTGAAGGATTGAAGAAATAAAAACATAAACTCAAAATCAGACTGCGTCGGTGGCGTAGCTGGGGTCTCGGGTTCGAATCCCAGGTCGGGCAAAGTGATATTGAATTTTTGTACTCATAATCAGCCCGGAGTAAGAAATTTGTGTCCTATATGGCGATGGGCTCGCCCCCTATCACATCGTGGGACGGAACAAACAAGGCGAAATATGGGTGGTAGCACCTCTGCCTACCCCTTCTGGAAAAAAGGCGTGCGCTGTGTTTGTATATAGAGTTGCTTCAAGAAAAAGTCTCAATATTTACACATTTATTTTCTTTGAGTATAGCAATAAAGTACTAAGTTTATAATCAGTACACAAGTCAATAAAAAGTCCACCCAGTCTGTTCCGTTCGGCAAATTCATAAACAATTCTGCGCAATTGAGTTCGCGCGTTTTCGGATGTTTATGAACCGTTGCGTGAGTTTATCGGTGCGTCGGGAGCAATACGAATTCAATAGATATATTACAACTCAAAATGAATATGTCAATTGTTTATATGTTGTTGTGAACTTATTGCTTTTATTCATCAATGGTTGTTTAGTAAGGAACGGACTGATCTGTGATAACGGAGATTTAAAGTTCTAAAGCTACTCTGGCTTACAATGAGCGGGAGTTTAGTAGAAAAAGAACTGGTATATGAAATAGATGCTTATAGATTCTATAAATAATTTGATTTAATAAATTCAAATTAAATTATTTGTCTTATTTAAAACTGAGCTCAGTTCACAACTCATTGCGCATACACTAACACGAAACCTAGAAGCGGAATTCTCTGTAATAGCCATTTGAATATCATAACATCAAGTGGCTGCAGTTTTGGCTTCAACCAAACATTCCTAATTTCTCATACGCGTACAACTTAATATTAACTGCATAGTAATAATATTTAACTAGATATTTCCACTCACCTATTTGAATATTCAGATAGCGTGGTATAGATCAGACTCCAATTTGCTAGAACTAAAGTTTAAAAGCGGGACATCGGTGCCGGTTCGGGAATTAAATCCTTCGACTTCATTTCCATTCTAGGTTTTGATCGGAATTGCTTAATTTGTTCTCTGTGACAATTTCCTTAAGGCGAATTATGTAAGTCCTTGATTTCACAATGAGAATGTATTATAAAGTAATTAAAGATAACTTGTGAAATGATTTTACCTTATACTTAAGTGCGTCATGTTTCGGGCTTATTTGGCATACCTATAACTGAAGATATAAACACATTTGAAGGTGAGACGTGGTCATCTCTCATAGGCCCAATAATTGGGATGATATAAATATTTTTATAACGGCCCGCTCCGGCTCCGCTCGGATATACTATATATAGGTACTTACACTTTTTTTTTAATATTCTATCGCCAATGTTCATCAGGGATAATGTAGGATTCTAATGCTAAAATAATTTTTCTAATCGGTCCAGTAGTTTCACAGCCTATTCAATGCAAACACACAATCAAATCTTTCCACTTTAAAATATTAGTTTACATTTAGACTGTATTAATGTTTACTTTAATGTATTGTAGCCACTCGTGCTAACATAAACAAGGCACTTATATTTTCCAACACTAAAGTGAGCCAAATTGGAACTAACCAAGAAGTGCTGTTTATTTAAGAGTCCAAATCAAATGCTTTTACGATTGGGATTAAAGTTCCGAGCGCTTTAATTACGTCGTAGGATTATACCAAGTTGTTAAACTGCAGTTGTAAGCACGGTTAGGTAGTTTTCATTTAGTTTTTGCGAAGTTATAGACAAGTAATAGGGGAAATGATTTTACGATTTCATTTTGTATACACAATAAAAGATTTTATTTGAATTTTATATATGATTACTCAAACGCGACTTAAATATTATGTTGCACTTAACAACACAAGTCCCGCTTAAATGTACTCACTAAGTGGCACGTGGGTGGTTAATAGTAATTCGATCCAAATTCCCCACGCAATCAATGGGGAAACATTTTTTCCAAACGTTACTTTAGAACGATTGTGTGAGGTCAATCGATAGCATCTAGGAAGTTTATATAAGTCTTGGCACGCAATCAAATATTTAATTTGGACAATTATATGTATAACTTTTATTTTCCTTATTTTTTGCATGTTAATTTATGTTTGAACGTCGTATTCTGTGACAATAATGTGTTTTCTTTCTTCTTTCTTTCTTTCTTTTAACTTCGTCTTCCCACCTTCTTAGGTTTCCACACTTTTCACCCACTTGGGGTTGAATTTCCAAAAATCCTTCCTAAGTGCTACCCTACGTCATAATAGGAGTCCCTATGTAGAAATTCATGTTGTTAGCTCCAATAGTTTCAGCTGTGCGTTGATACATCAGTCAGCTTCCTCTTTTATATTTATTTTATAGATAAACAAATATACTGTATTTCCAAGCCGGCTAATGTCTGTGTCCGACGTTTCTTTGACAAAAACATCATCCGTGTAACCGAGTTTTAACACAACAATTGTTCTGAAAGTTCGCCCTTTTTGTGTTTTGTCCTTTTTATTTGTATTCTTTTTGTGAAGATAATTTATCGGGGTTCCGTTGGGTAATACTGTGAGTTTTGTTACTATACAAAAAGTATTTTGTATGTATACTATAATACATTCTTCTTTTTCTATTTTTACTCTGTTTTATTACTACGTCACATATCCGGACGTCTTCTTTCATTATCTACGAAGGTATTTGGACCATGTCACGCTTTTTTTCCTTATCTTTGCAAAGTTGCACTGCAACCATATAAATAACAGTATAAAGCAAGTCCATCCAGATAAATATCAACCGATAATAGACAATATTTTTCCATCCGAGACAATTACACCGGCTGGGCCTAATTATTTGCTTCGTCACTTCAGAATAACCCAAGCTATAAAAAGGAAACATGTAGGCAAACTGTTCCCCATTTACCTAGAAATCTACGGTTTTCTGAAGCATGGTACTGGATTGCGATCTTTATGTAGAGATATTATAATTAAATTATCACTGACTAGAATACCTTTCAAACCCGAACACGATATAATGCATGAATACTTCTGGTTGGCCTTAGAAATAAGCGAAGTGGTTTTTAACTAACTTCCAAGCTGGCCCTTGCATACGAGAAATCCATCATCAGTATACCAAATATTATGAAAGTTATATCAATATTTCCAAACATAATTACGAAATCGCTAGGCAAAAAAGTTTTCTCATCGCTCATTCGTATTTGCGTAAAAATCCGATCACAAATATTTTCCCCTAGCAACAAAAATACAAATTCCTAAACAAAAGTTTAATACACTAAAACCTCGATCCGTACAACAAAAGGAACTTCACAGTCGAAATAGATCTCGTAATATCACAATATAAACGTCAAAATAACGTCACAATGTCAGGATGACATCATAAATATAGTAGTTTATCGTCGCGAGCCGAAGTTTATAAATACGAATGTTCACGGAAACATTCAATATTTTATGACGAGTCGTTTGTTCCTTTTGATCGTGTTTGTATGATTTAAATTTGATGTGGGGATTTACATCAATACGTGGTTTCAGTGGAATAAGGTAAAAGTTATCTTTATGAACATCCCCATCCCTACTAATATTATAAATGTGAATGTAAGTTTGTTTGTTACGCATTGACGCGAAAACTACTCAACCGATCATCATGAAACTTTATACACATATTCTTGGAGGTATTAGAAGTAACATAGGCTACTTTTTATCCCGTAAAGTTTAGTGTTCCCGTGGGATGAAGAAGGAATTCCGATATATTTGCTACTTTTTTATACTCAAAAGGATGGGATGGGACTGGATTACATTCCATTAGTGAGAATGAGACGGGGCGGGCGGGATATAACTGGACGGGACGGGACGGGATGGGAGATTTCAAATAAAGTTAACTACGCAGACGAAGTTTGCGGGCAGAAGCTAGTAATTTATAGGTCTTTGTGAAGATTTTGTAGCATGTTCTGATAGAGATGCTGTATGATTTGCAAAGATATGATTGAGGTGTTTTTATAAATTGTTAATGCCTTCAGCCCTGTATGTGGATGTTATTTATAATTAATTAAAAGTGGCAAATTATAAATAGATGCCCACAGGCGAATCGAAATTAAGTAATGTCTTACTTTCTTTTGTCATCAAAGTCACTTAATGCAATCCAATAAGCCGAGAAAACCATCTGCACGGAAACTCCTAATGTAATACAATGATATTGCAATTCCTCAGTTTGCCTATTCATCGCTTTAAGGCGATTAATTTTATATTATTCCATATAGTCCAAATGCAAGGGGTAACTTTGATTTTCTGAAAGATGTAATATAATGCACCTTTTAAAAACTCCACTGCCTGACTGCCTCGGTGGCGTAGTTGTATTACGGTACGGTTACAAAGCTGAGGTCTCGGGTTCGAGTCCCGGGCCGGGCAAAGTGATATTGGATTTTTCTATTCATTATCAGCCCGGAGTCAGGAATTTGTGCCCGATGTGGCGATAGGCTCGCCCCCTATCACATACAAGGCGAAATGTGGGTGTCCTGGTGGCGCCTCTGCCTACCCCTTCGGGGATGAAGGCGTGAGTTTATGTATGTATGTATGTTTAAAAACTGATCAAAATATAACTTTTACCTTTAAACCCATATTCTGAAATAAGAACCATATTCGAACAATCTGCCATACAACAGTATTGGAAATAGATCTCGGGAAAGTATCCGCTTTATTTATCATTTTGTCGTTCCCGCATGAACAGGAATATGGCTGTCCTCGTTCAGACTTGCGGGCATTTGCCGAGGAATTTGGAAAATACGGTGGATAAAAATTCGCTTACGAGACATCGGGGTAGACAAAAAAGTAAATGCATTGATGTGAATACAGGGTGAATGACATATGGTATTTAATTTTACCCACATGTTTCTTGTCGAAGTGACATTGTTCAAAATGTGAAAATATCCGACATGATATTTGCCAAAAATCGTGATTTTGGTTTTCACGATTTTTAGCCACCTTGTATAGATACCGAGTATATTTACCGCTTAGCCGAACTTCGGTTCGTTTCGGGAACTTACCTTGGCGGTAAAAAAGTATAAACTATCAAACGAAACCTATTTTGTAGAAAATGTGGTGGGCCGACCCCGTGCTAGAGTGGGATGAATGCAGAGAACCCCCCCCCCCCCCCCCTTAGCATCGCTTAACAGCTTCATTAAAAAACATTTCATTAGCTTTATGATCAATTTACCACATTCTTACCCAAAATAAAGCTAATAATCCCCTTCACTAAATATTCAAGCAAGTTTCACTATAAATAACAGCTAGCTACATATAAAAACCCACAAAATGTAATATTCATAACATCCAAACTTGTCGCGGCCCACTGATACAAGCTACGAAATGGAACGAGCATTAAAACAAATAGTACAAATTATTTTCTCATGTGCAAACGGGCGGAACTTTCCGTTCCGTATGTTAATAGAGGCGGGTACGTGAGTTTCACTTTGTATATTTAAAAGTGGAAGTTTGGAATACTGAGTTTTAGGGTGCAATGCACTCCTGTGTAGTTTTGGTGTTAAGTATAAATACTGGTTTTGAAATGAAATGAAATTCGTTTATTGGTCACGTAGGCAATTAAATAACTCTTATGACAAGTCAATACACATAGTGTTTTAAGGAATTTTAGATCCTAGCGTCAGCATGTTTAAACTGCAAGACAGAATATAATTAATGCTTACTTTGCTATTTTATCGAAACTGACAAAGCAATAACGTTTTTTCACGGGCGACGAAATATTATCATTACACAAACAATAGCGCCAATTGAATAATCTAAACCACTCACCCATTCATCTTCAGATATGAGAAATTAATTGCGGCCTGCAACAAATAAAAACCTCCATGTTATATTGACTCAATTATCCATCCATCAGCTAAACGAAGTCCACTGCTGAGCATAGGCCTCCAACAATGATTTCCACAGTGACCTGTTAGAGGCAGCCTGCATCCAGCGATGTCCCGCGACTTTTACCAGGTCGTCTGGCCACCTTGGAAGTACTCTATTTTATTGACTCAATGAAATACTTTGAAACAGCAACTATTAATTCTATTATTATTTAAAGTAGACCCTATATCCAGTAGAAGCACCAATAATGCTTAGTAATGAAATAACGTGTAAAAGCCTTATTAATAGACTGATTATAAACCTATTTTAGTAATTAAATGTTTTGTCCCTTTCAAACGACTTTAGAATTCAGTTTGAGCGAAGAAGACAAAACATTCGATAACTAAAATAGGTTTTAATCAGTGTATTAATAAGACCGTAAAAGTTAACAATACATAGTAATGTTGAGACAAGTTTCAAATAAATATACACACACGCAAAAGCTGTTAGAAACAATAAAATAAAAAGTTGCAGCACTGACAACTACCCTGCTCCCTCCCTCCTCCTCCCACGGTTAGTTATTAAGCCCGCTGTGAAACCAGAGACCACCAGTTCGATCCCGGCATTAAAACAAATGTTGTTATGTGATCCATAGAAAATTATGAAGGTTCTGACTGTGGATGAACCGAAAAGCATCTCGTAGTTTATATACAGGACTTACCACTTAATTTTAAACAAAATCGGTTTTTTTATTGCTTTGAATGGTGGGACAAGTATGCTATTCGCCTGATAGTGTAACGTTGCACATTATCCAGTGTTTTATAAATATTATTTAAATGTTTAGTTACACTGATATTTAATGTAAAGCGACATTTATTTATTTTTATCATTTCGGAAAGTAGTTCTTTTAAACTACGCAGCGCCGCGACGCGCGCGCCGCCATATTATAGGGTACCGTTACTTGAGATGCGTCACTAAAGCAAGCGCGAACGAACGACTAGCGCGGAGCATCGGCGGACGGCAGTCGTCGTACGATCGCCTCTTGCGCCGGACCTTTACCTAAACGAGTCGCGTTCACTTCATAGTGTCGTCATACGCTCTCGATTATTTAACAAAATAATATCTATTAATTCGCAAGCCGGAGGTGACACCTCACTGTATTGCTACCGTTGTGGAATTTCAACCGGTCACTGGTTTTAATAACCTCATATTTGCACCCCAGTGGGTAAGTGTTGAACCAGGTTATACTTTTAAAATTGTAACGATCATGCAGTCGCTTCAGCTTTGGCTTAGCTTCAAATGATTTAGAAATATAGCATTGTTGCATATTGTGCTAGTGGTCTTGTGATTTCTTTTCTTGTTACTGTTTTTTTGAATGTTAATGTAATCTCCGATCTGATAGCGAACACAAACACCTCACCAACTACTTACGGGTACCATCCGAGAGGAGTTGGGTTCGACATAATACAAACATACGATAAAGTTCCTGTGAACATATTTTACAGGGTGCAACGTTACGTTTTATCATTATTTTTTAAACATCGTAACGGTTGCGGACCGTGTCGTGACGGTCGGACAGAGCAGAGGTACGAAGAAGTCTTCTACTCCTGCCCACCTGCTGGACATCCAACGTGCTCCGTGCACCTGCTGGACACCCAACGTGCTCCGTGCACCTGCTGGACATCCAACGTGCTCCGTGCTCCCACTGGACATCCAACGAGCTTCGTGCTACGATCACCCGCACTTATACAGGACGGTACCAGCGACGCGGAACCAGACGGGCAGCGTTTCCTACCCCTTACATAAAATAAAAATATGTGTTTTGTGGACGTTGGTTTTTTTTAAATTTTAAACCAGCCGAACGTCACAATAGTAAGCGATACGACCGCTTATAGACAGTAGCAAAACCAAACAACACCATGAATTACAAAGCATTTGACTGCGCTCGCCATCCTGAGACATAAGATGTTAAGTCTCACTACGTCCAGTAGCTACTTTGGCTACAATATCCTTCAAACCGGATCATAACAGTGCATTTACACTGCTGTTATATTTGTAATTTAATATTGACTACTAAACAACAGCTTTGTGTACAAGATTAAATGATCCTAAGTAAGATATCAGTTCAATTTAGAACATAGTATTAAAAGTTAGATCCGTATCGATACGGTATACGATACGGTCCGAGCTACCTTTGTGCCTGACTTCGAACTTCGCCGGATCGTTAGGTTTATCCAATACCGGATTGGGAGATAAACTTTCTTTACAGCTGAGGAATTCGGGAAATCAGACGAATGCAGAAGAAAGACTTTTTAAATACACTTAAAATAATTGGAAGTGCATTTATATAATTATTGCAAATCAATTTCCAAATTATTCAGCAGTGTGATATGTAAAGGCATTTTGGTATTTTTAAGAACCTTAATTAGAAATTCTAATGTTTATTTCAGTGATTGTGCAGTTATGGCAGTATTTCAATACGTAATGGATTATATTTCTACATGAAACGAATGTTTTTATAACCAATAAATATTACATACGGTTCGCAATGTTATTGATCTTATCAATAAGTCTCGCAGTTTCTGATACCCACGACATATGGCGGTATATTAAAATCATAGTTCAATTGGCACATTTGGGAAAGTATGAGGTTAGCATTTTTATTTTAGGTTTTTTACTATCACGCATAGTATTGAATATTGAATACACCCAACAGTCACATACATAGTCCTGACCCCACACTAAGATCGAGTCTTGTGTCGTGGGTATCAGGAACTACGAGAGACTTTTCGGTCTCACAAACACCCAGACCCGAAACAAATACTTGTGGTTCTCACAAACATTTGTCTCGGTGCGGGGATCGAACCCGCGGCCTCTCGTTTCACAGGCGGCGTATAACCAACTGCGCCACGGAGGCTGTCAAGCTGTAATCCCGATACCGACACTGTCTAAAATTCATTATAGATTTTTTTATGGTGTGTCCTTCAACGTGACTGGACTTCAAGTTCATATCTCCGGGCCTGGGTCGCAACTATGTTTATTGTTATTGAAAAAATATATTTTTTCCTAAAAAAAAATAGGTTTTGTCGAGGGACAAAAATCTTTGCACTGATACCAAGTTTTATAGTAAAATGGGCATTCTCCTTTGCATTAAAACCTCTAATGAAATCATAAACTATAAAACTAAATTTTATATACAGCTCCGCTAAATTAATAACGCCAATGTTTGGAATACGGCAACGTCCTGGGTCTAATCAATTCAGCAGGCAACCTCGCATCCAACAGAAAACTTTCAGATTTAATTAAACTTGCAATCCTCTGAATTTCAAGTGGTCCTTTTTCATTAACATCGCAATCAGCTTTGATATCAGCCTCCGTGGCGCAGATGGTTAGACGCCGCCTGTGAAACGAGAGGCCGCGGGTTCGATCCCCGCACCGAAACAAATATTTGTGTGATCCACAGGTATTTGTTTCGGGTCTGGGTGTTTGTGAGACCGAAAAGTCTCTCGTAGCTTCTGATTCCCACGACACAAGACTCGATCTTAGTGTGGGGTCAGGACTATGTATGTGACTGTTGGGTGTATTTATTTATTTATTTATTTTATTTTTATATCAGTTCTTTGAATCCTGATTTGTTTTAAATCTTCTTGTACTGTAGCAAGTGTAATTTGTTTGTTTTTAAGTAGTTTTAGTTAAGCGGATTATTATTGATTTTATTGAATAAAAACATCGAAGATAAAAACAAATGTAGAGTGTGTTTTTTACATAAACTTTATGAATATTTTCCGATTATTATTAATAGCAATAAATATTAATGGAAATAAAAAATATACATGCTCCTTAAATTCTGATTTTATTTACATAACACATTGAAACAATTACCCATTTGCAACTAGCCAGAATAAAATTATTGTTACAGGAAATTATATCAATACTTTATGAAGAAAGTAATACAAATCATAAATAGTTTTTCATATAAAATTATAGCGGACGTACACAAAAACCTCTGTGGCTCTGTGGCGTACCTTGGGAGAGGCCTATGTCCAGCAGTGGACTGCAACGGGCTGATGATGATGACACAAAAACCCCCATATAGTAAGGACTATTCAATGAACCAATAAAGGCCAGAATGCTCGACCCAGCAATCGAACTCGAATAAACTACAACATTAACACATGGCACTGAGCCAATAACAAATTCTTTTCCAGTAGACAAAATTGTTCCTACGTGCGCTGTACTCGTGCGAGCAAAACGGATCATATGTACTGTCACTGCAAACAGCTCCACGCGTCCCGATTCCACAGCAAATGGCGAAATGTTGCGTCTATTTACTATGTTGACTGCCTCGGTTGCGTAGTTGTACTACGGTACGACTACAAAGCTGAGGTCTCGGGTTGAATCCTAGGTTGGGCAAAGTGATATTGGATTTTTCTATTAATTATTATCAGCCCGGAGCCAGGAATTTATGCCGTTATGGCGATAGGCTCGCCCCCTATTACATCGTAGGACGGAACAGACAAGGCGAAATTTGGGTGGCACCTCTGCCTTCCCTTTTGAAATGAAATGAAATGAATGAAATGAAATGAAAATATTTATTGAACCCATGAAATGTCATACATTATTTAGATTCAGTCACTTTTTTCCACTACCACCCGGTTCACAAGGCTGTTTTCGCCAGAGAAGAACGGGCAAGAAACTCTAGCGTTGCTCTTTTTAAAACAAGTTTACAATACAATAATTATACAGAGGTTGCAGCGCAGTTAAATTCAGAGCAGTTCATAGATAATTTAGAAGAATAATGATGAATAGTGTTATTGGTCAAGTGATTTTGTACGGTTGAGTTAGGTAAGTAAAGTCACCCAGAACGCGGAATCAGTGCACTGCTTCACCAAAGCAATGAATAGTAGTAATAGTTTTAAAGCAATTAAAAGTTATCATTATAAGCAAGTCGAGCAGACCAGTCCACACAAGCAGCACTCGTTCACGAGTATGACGCATGTGCCAGCCATCGGCCTCCTCAACCATGTTACAGGGAAGTGACCGACCCGGCACACGACGCCGCCGCAAGCACAGACGTTTTAGCGAGCATGACTTACTCAAATTGCTTACAACTGCGATGAAATCAAATGAACTAATTATTACATCACATCTATATCAAACAATGCACATCCGGTTAGGGGACTTATATTATGTTATGTTCCCAAGCCTTATTATCCTCTAGGTAATCTGAAATTTTATAGTAAGCTTTATTACACAACTGTCGCTTAACAGTGGATTTAAATTTGTTTATACTTAAGGCTTTTATGTGAGTGGGAACTTTATTATAGAAGTGTATACAGTAACCCTTAAAAGATTTGCTGATTTTGTGGAGCCTGGTCTTATGACTGACTAGATTATTTCTATTTCTAGTATTTTTGTCATGAACATCGCTTAACTTTTTAAATTTCTCTATATTTTTATGGACATACATAAGATTAGTAAATATGAATTCAGATGCTACTGTCATTATGTTTATTTCTTTGAATTTTTCTCTCAGAGATTGTTTGGAGCTTAGCGAATAAATAGATCTTATGGCTCGCTTTTGGAGAACAAAGATTGCATTAATGTCAGCAGCACCACCCCACAGCAAAATTCCATAACTCATAAGGCTATGAAAGTAAGCAAAATAGACCAATCGAGCCGTATCAATGTCAGTCAATTGGCGAATCTTGCCCACCGCATAAACTGCAGCACTCAGCTTTTTTGCTAAGGCAGTTATGTGGGGACCCCATTGAAGTTTAGGATCCAATGTGATTCCCAAGAACTTAGTAGTCTCCACAAGGCTCAACACATCCCCATTCATAAATATGTTGGCATTAACTTTCTTTACATTAGGTGTCACGAACCGTATACATTTCGTTTTCTGACTATTTAATAATAAATTATTCACGCCAAACCAATGGACTATATTTGAGAGAGTGTGGTTTACATCGTCAAGGAATGGTTGATGTCGTTTTACTTTAAATATCAATGAAGTATCATCAGCAAACAACACTACCTCACATTTGTCCTTTATAAAATAAGGTAAGTCATTAATATAGATCAAAAATAGAAAGGGTCCAAGAATCGAGCCCTGCGGAACCCCCATAGTAACAACAGATCCAGGAGATCTTTTTCCGTTGACATCAACGCTCTGAACCCTATCACTTAAGTATGATTTACATAATTCAAGAGCTGGACCATTAATTCCATAGTGGCTCAATTTCCTGATAAGAATATCATGGTGAACACAATCAAATGCTTTGGATAGATCACAGAATACACCTAAAGCATCCTGAGAATTTTCCCAAGCATCAAAAATGTTATTTATAAGCTCCACACCAGCATCAGTAGTGGAGCGACCCCGAGTGAAACCAAATTGTTTACCATGAAGTATATTATTTGTTTTAAAATATCTTTGTAATTGTAATAGCATTAATTTTTCAAAAATTTTACTTAATGAAGGTAGTACTGAAATAGGTCTAAAATTTGAGGGGTCATCTGTACTACCAGATTTAAAAAGAGGTATGATCTTGCTAAGTTTCATTTTATCAGGAAATATGCCACTATTAATACAAGTGTTGAAAACTATAGCTAGCTGGGGTGCTAATACAGGTATTACAGATTTGAGTATTTTTGTAGAGATTCCCCCGAGGTCACATGTATTTTTAATATTTATTAATTTAAACGTTTTTATAATGTCCATACTGTCAACGAAATGGAATGCAAATGAATCCCCACACCCAGCCACACTTTCCTGCAGTAACTTATCAGCTAAGGAAGGAGATGAATTTAAGTTTTTTGTTATGGAAACTGGTATATCTGTGAAGAAGTTTTCAAAAGCCCTAGCTACTTCTACATCAGAGTTAATTATATTATTATTAATATTTAAGCTAAACTCGGTGTCACGAGGTTTAGCTCTCCCAGTTTCCTTATTAATTACACTCCATGTCATTCTAATTTTATTTTTGGAGTTTTTTATTTTATTTTTCAAATATAGTGACTTAGCTTTATAACAAACTTGTTTGAATAGTTTTGAATATGTTTTGGAAAAAAAACGTTAGTTTATGTATGAATATAAAGTGAACTGTAGTAATTATTTTTTAATTTAGTTTATTAGCCCATAACCTCCCACTGCCGAGCAGAAGCCAATCGATAACGGAGATTTTGAATGAGACGCTTTCAATCGTCCTAAAATGGCACTCAACTTGATCCAAACCAAAAATACAATATTCAAAAGAGCTCATATTCATACACAAGCTAATACTAGTAGCTAAATTAAATTTCATTATATTCTGTCTCATCTTGTATCGATATTGGAAACGTATAGTAATTGGATTCTCTATCGTGGTCATTGGTCTGTGTTCTCTGTAACCTATATCTAGTTGTGGCTAAGCGTATTATATGAAATGAGGGCATTGGACCCTGTCCAAGTTAATTTATTAAATTGTTATTGGCTGATTATGTCATATTTTATTACGGACTACAAAAATACTAGGTTTGGCTCACGGCTTCGTTCACATTTATGCAGTTTTTTTTTTCAATAATTAAATTAGTTTGTGCAACGACGCAGGAAACGGCAGTAGCTACCTATATAAAAGAAAAGTTGTTTTACTGTTCCTTGGGAAGTGAGAAAAGTACTTTTTTCTAGGAAAAAGGTACCCTAGTTCCTGTTTGTACCGCTGATAACGTGTATGCATAATTTCACTATGTTTGTATGAGTAGCCAAGGCATGAAATTGTAAAAATCACATCAATATTTATAATATTACATTTGTAAGGGTTTTGCAAATAGATGCCAAAAGATAATATTCTTTTGTTGTACGAGCTTTGTTGTAGGTGCCAGGTGGTATGGTATGATTATCGATAGGCATAACGAAGAAAGTATGACGCGTTTTGGGTTCATCCTTGTTATATAAAGTAAATTCTGGCCGGCAAATTGTGTCGGCGTGACATAGACATCTCATACCAGTTAATGTCTGAACTGCACTGAATTTATAGGTGCACTATATAAGAGCTATTTAATAAATTGCCTACGAATTTCGTAGTAGTTGTAGCAGAATAAAAAAATAGTCATAGTGCCTCTATAATTATTTACACATTTCAATTCTAATCTTTACCAAAAACAAATTTGTACACGATTTCCATACAATCACGAAGGCAAACATAATTGTGGGTATACGGGGCGTTGCGAGTCCGGTTGGAACGCAAGTCCTACGCAAGCGGTCTTGTTTGCCCGCAGTGTGTTGTCACAATTCATGTATAATTAATACGGTGCACGTTATTTTACTTTGCGAAAATATTACTTGATAAAATATTTTTGGTATGAGAACGAAAATAGGAAATTAAGCTGCGATGTGGGGGTATTTGTAGGTTTTCTTCGGTATTCTAAGCTCAAATTGTACCTTATCTCCTTTTCTTTCACAAAGGCTGCAATAAATTTTGATCACCACTTACTAGAGAGAGCGGTGAGGCAAAAAAACATCAAAATGGTCTTCGGACAATTGATTCCAAATATATACATACATAAACTCACGCCTTTTTTCCAGAAGGGGTAGGCAGAGGTGCTTACAAGGGCACCCACATTTCGCCTTGTATGTTCCGTCCCACGGTGTGATACGGGCGAGCCTATGACCATATCGGGCACAAATTTATGACTCCGGGCTGATCATGAATAGAAAGATCAAATATCACTTTTCATCCATTGATTCCAAATATTATAGAAAATATAATACCACGTTAAGATTTTTGCCACAAGTCTCCCCGTATATCATTTTAGTTTCTTTATAAGCTGTTTTACAGCATAAGCACGATAATACAATACGGCACTCATTATTGTTGCAACACGTGTGCAGAAACCAACACATATCCAGAATATTGACACACTTGTTAGTAATGCAGAATGTTACCCGCTTTAGGCACTAGAATATGGAGGAATGCAGAGCTAGAAGCAATTTGCTCCATTCTATTTGTCCCTATTAGTGGCGAAGGCTCCTTAGAAGCCAGTTCCTACCGGCTTCCCTTTTGTAATTTATCATTACACTATAAACAAGCAAATTATTCAAACTTATTTATTTAATATCAAAACTCAATTATTATTTTTTACATTCAACGACATCTGTCGGCCAGATACGTAAACATTACTAGGAAGCGGCACAGTAAGCCCTTTTTATTGCGACGCGGTGCGACCTCTGGCGAATTCCTGTAAAATTGTTCGGCTTATTCAATAACACTAGCGCGGCCCGTGCGCCGCCGCCCGCCGCCGCCCCGCCGCCACCGCGCCGCCCGTTACGCATTGTATAGTATGCAACAAACCACGCAAAATTGTACCTTAAATTGATAATGATTTAAGGTTCAATTTACGCTAAAAAAGCAAGAGGCAAGCCGCAGCTTCTCCGGCATTTCGTGTGTTTAGGTATAGATATTACTTATTACAATAGCGAAATGCGGAGTTTAATGTATTTATAAGTGTTGTATTTACATTTTTACAATATATTCATGGTTCATGCAATTAGTTTTAAATGTTTTTAATTACAAAATGTGTAATATTAATATTATGGTTTTAATGGAAATTACTAATCGTTAGGAGCGTACTAATATGTTTAGGTTGTCGATTTTACAAATAAAGTTAGTGTTTAGATTTTAGGACGTGCTCGATCCTCGCCTGAGGAATACATTGTCTTACTAATGTTACAACTGATAAATGCGGGGCTATCGTACTTGTTAAAATATTGAGTCTAGGTTTTTATTTCTTTTATATTAATCTTATATTCACGTGCAGTTTAGAAATATACTTTTTTATTTTTCTCATTATGTAAGCATGGTTTACTTTTTATTTCATGGACATTGTAAATATTGTATAAGTACATAGGTAACGAAAATATTAAAATTTAATTGACGGCCGCAATAGGCAGATGCCACAATATCACTTACCAAATGAAACCCATTATTTTAGTTTGGTGAGTAAGATTCTCGAAGCAATAATTTGCTGGTGGGAGGATATTCGCAAAGGTCCGAATATAAGGACACACGTGCATAAGTGTGTCGCGTTTTGCGTTCATTCTGTGAAACATCACACAGTAAATTTTTAATCTCTATTCGGACTGCACTACGCTTACTATCAGTCGCATTCACAGATTACTTAGTACTAGTCGCATTGTAGTCATTTCGTAATCCCTTAGCCCTTCTAATATTATAAATGTGAATGTTAGTTTGTTTGTTACGCTTGCACGCAAAAACTACTCAACCGATCATCATGAAACTTTGTACACATATTTTTGGAGGTATTAGAAGTAACATAGACTACTTTTTATTCCGAAAAAAATAGTGTTCCCGTGGGATGAAGAAGGAATTCCGATATATTTGCTACTTTTTCATACTCAAAAAGATGGGATGGGACTGGATTACATTTCATTAGTGAGAATGAGACGGGGCGGGCGGGATATAACGGGATGGGACGGGACGGGATGGGAGATTTCAAATAAAATTAACCACGCAGACGAAGTTTGCGGGCAGAAGCTAGTAACAGGATAAAGAAAATAAACATATTTTGTGTTTTGAGCTTCGGCTTCCCTTTTAAAAAATGTCACCCTTCGCCACTGGTCCCTATTATTTAATGATATCTTTCAAAACAACTTGTTCAATTCTGAAAATATTTACGCCTAAAGAACACTGTTTCTCCAATCTACCCTGTTTCAAGCACGCAATTGCATTACATTATAAAACATTTATATGACAATCGCGAGCATCTCATGTCACGTTCCTTTGAACTCTTTGAGCGAGTGAAATTGGGTTGCCGTTGCTTCGGGCGCATTGTTATCGTACGCTCCAAATAATAGGAGAGCTCGGCAATAGGTATGTAATAGGGTGTATATGTCAATTGTATCTTATTTTACTGGTGGTAGGTCTCTCATATGTAAGAGGCCGCCTGGGTAGGTACCACCGTAATGTCTATTTCTTCAAACAGCAGTGTACATGCACTATTGTGTTCCAGTTTGAAGGATATTACAGGCAGAGTAACTAATAAATACAATGAGACTTAACATCTTATGTTTCAGGATGTCGAGCGCAATGGAATGCCAAGCATTGCTATGTAATTCATAGTATTGTTTGGTTTGCTACTGTTGGGCGGTCATATCGCTTACCATCAGAGGAATGCTCGTCTCGCCATTCGTTGCAATAAAAATAAAAAACTTATTTTTTTTATATTAACGTGGTATCTATGCGACGTAATACAAATAGTCTCCAGAAAAGGATAGGTATGTTTTGTTCTGTACAGTCATATTAGTATACAAAAACTTAAGAACTAACGATTCGATGTCACATAAACGGCGTGAAGTTCAATGCTTTTTCCTATTCAAGCATAATTTGCCTCTCAATCTTGATGAATTAAAAAAAATAATTTTCATCGCGTCCTTAGTCATCTTAACAATATTCTATTTAGTATTATTTCAAGAACTACGCATTTAATATTGATTACAATACCTGTTCAATTGATGTTATATCTACCTATACATGTTCCTTAGAACAGCGATCGCGACAACATTACATGCAGGCAAAAAAAGAATCCTTTAAAGCTTTTATTTTTTGACGCACAGAACCCTAAAAACAACTTATGATAAATATTGCTAGCACAAAACATTTCCAGTTCATAATCCGTAGAAAACCTCATCCGGTGGTAAAATTAAAATCAATTTTTCCGAACGGTTAGCTGTGCTGGCACGAAACGAGATCCAAGTTTTTGGACAACAATATTCGAGGTCATAAAAATCAATGGCTCGCGAACGCTGGATTGGCCACATTTAACTTTGACCGCAGTTTTAATATTTTTACTAGGTTTTTGTAGTCAGTGTTATGAAATTTCATTGGTTTGGTCGTTGAAAATTTTTGGGCATCTCTCTCTACCTACGACAACGTGTAATGGTTTATTTGTTGAAAGAAAATCGTGCATCTCTACCTATAACAGCCTCCGTGGCGCAGTTGGTTAGATGCCGGCTGTGAATCATGAGGCTGTGGGTTCTATCCTCGCACCGAAACAAATATTTATTTGATGCACAAGTTTATGAGACCAAAAAGTCTCTCGTAGTTCTGATAACCACAACACAAGAATAGATTTTAATATGATAATAAATAAATCAACAGCAATCACAGCCGGCGTCTAACCAACTGCGCCACGGAGGCTGTCAATATAACTGTACAGAACATGTTAATAAATTATTATTATTATAATTAAGTAAGAATATGAAAAATGTTTTTTATTGCACCGCACATAAAATATAAATAAATACACTTAACAGTCACATACCTGACCCCACACTAAGATCGAGTCTTGTGTCGTGGACACCAGGAACTACGAGACACTTTTCTGTCTTACAAACACCCAGACCCGAAACAAATATCTGTGGTTCACAAAAAGATTGTCTCGGTGCGGTATCGAACCCGCAGCCTTACGTTTCACAGCCGGCGTTTAACCAACTGCGCCTCAGAGGCTGTTGTTTGTTCACTGTTGTTTCAACATTTCTACCTTCCTGTTAAATACTTCTTAAAGTTAGAATCTTTCCATCTTCAGCTTCAAAATGAAATTTCCGAAAGTATTCCGTTTATGGCTTCACTATGATATGAAACGTAGTGAGATCTAGCGGTGGGTAAACCGGTAGTTATCGGCACACACTCGAGCAATTTAAAAAGCATTTTTCCCCGTTCCGTATTTGGAAGATGAGAAATTCCGGATTGTGTACCAGTTTCGGGATGAGTCGACTTGCTCGCGAAGTTTATCGTCATTCCACAAATGTGCCGGGAAGTTAGAAGCATTAATTTAGTTAATCTTTACGGAATTCTGATTTCTGATTCTGATTCTCTATCTGATTATTCTTATTATCAGAGTTGTTTTAGTTTTATTTATGGGTAATATTGTAAGAGGCGCTATATCATATTGAAAAGACTTTACAAATTATAATCATAATGACATAGAACTTTTTCATTATAACCAAATCTACGTTTTAATAAATATGAACTAATTATTTGAATAATTACTATTATTCAAATATGTTAATTGACTGCCTCGGTGCAGTGGCGTAGTTTTACTGCGGTACGATTTACAAAGCTGAGGCCTCGGGTTCGAGTCAGGGTGCGTAGGCAGAGGGCTACCAAGTCACCCACATTTCGCCTTGTATGTTCCGTCCCATGATGTGATAGGGGGCGAGCCTATCGTCATATCGGGAACAAATTCCTAACTTCGGGCTGATAATGAATAGAAAAATCCAATATCACTTTGCCCGACCCGGGATTCGAACCCGAGACCTTAGCTTTGTAGTCGTACCGTTAGTATAACTACGCCACCGAGGCAGTCCTTCGAGGCAGGTAATTAGGTAAATGATTACATAAATATCGATCAAAGATTTATTTAACCCAGCAATAGCACGAACTTAAATATAATAAAATCAGCAAAGATTTTCAGATGGAATTCAATACAAGTGCCAACTAAAATTACTAGAAAATACACGAACAATTCAAACTTGTTCATATTCAAATCTAATAGTAAACGCTGCTGTCACAGACTCAGCGAAACGGGACAAACAATAATATTATATTTTATAAGAGCAAAGGGCTTCAGCTGGCACAAGCACCAAAAATTCACGGTTCAAATATCAACTTACATTTGCATTTAAATTTAAAAACCTGTAGTCTGCATACCGACTGATATAAATGAGACGCTTCTAGGAACTTGGATGTCTAACCGAGTTACTACTGCCAGGACTATCCGGGTTCGTGGAATTTTAATATACGGTCTCTTGTTTTAAAACTGGCCAGTTTAATATTTTATATTTGGAATTTCAAACTGGCCAGTTGCAAGTTTGATATTTCGTATTTGGAATTTAAAAATAAAGTTTTCATACTGGCTAGATTCTAGTTTGATATTTTGTGTTTAGAATTCCAAATTCAATTGACTTTTTTTAAATGATGAGAGTAGGTCGCTCGCCTTTTGGTAGTGATAGTCAAAACTGATAGTTTAATACAAAATATGGAGTATCCTTTAGTGTTACGAATCGGCACTTTAATCAATCCTGACATAATTATATTTATAGATATTGATTCATTTTCATCAATTTCGACGGAACCATGCATTTTCATCGGTTCAGGGTACTTTGATTTCTAAAACACGGTAACGGCAGGTCGACCAGCCAATATAATATTATTTGCCAAAACTTACCGCAACATATTAATAAGTCATGCCAAGTATTGGCCAACAACCGATGGAACAGCTAGAACAAAAATTAACAGGACGTTATTTGCTCTAAAATATTTATTAAATAAAAATTTCTCTGACATGTCAGTCGTCGATGTAAAAAAACATTGGAATTATTCATATTCATAACCCAGGATAAAACTCGGTATAATATTAATATTTGTGAATAAACGGCCCAACTTAAGCGGCAGGGAATGCATAATTCATATAAATGTATGTCCTATCGATATGCATGCAAATTTCTGTGTTAGCATAAAAAGATCGCTCGCGCCGATACAACCGCGTTACGTATTTAAGGAAAGGAATTTAAATATTTTGTGTTAACCGACTGTGGCGCTGGGCGCTATGAGACGACAGACCATGGGTTCGATGACTGATTGTGGTCAACAAAATTGTGGGATTGGAAAATCTCGCAAATGAAACCACGACATATGACAGGCATATGAATAAACACGTTGCCAGCCGAAAATACAACTTCAAATTTTACCTATTTCATAATCATTCATCAGGATTCGAACCCGTTGCAGCGCAATATTAAACGTCCTTTTTTCAACAAATATACTAGAAATCCAATTAACCCTTGGAAGTACTGCCACCCAATATTGTCACGCAAGATTTATTGCTCAAGGCACATCCAATATCATTTCTCGAACAATGTAATAACGCATATTTACATAGTTCGACCTTCATAAATCTGCCTTAGATCAGACCACACCAAAATTACTAGATAAAATTCTTATCACGATTGTATAAGAATGAATATCTTGCGTATGCTGTAAGTGTCTAGATGATATATCACATTATTTTCATTTCTAGATGTCACATAAAACATAAGTGTATCTGGTGAATGAATTTTGTTTTTCAGACATTGAAAAGAAATTAGAAGTCACTATAAAAATATTTCTATAAAAATAGCTGTCTCGATGATTCCCAATGAACTCACTACTACTTACTTTTTATTTAGGTATAAAATATACCGGGTATATCAAGACTGCGACCGAAAACGAAGCCGGGTGGTAGTTTTAGTGGTTACAGACACAATGCAAATAAAAATTTCGCAAAATAAGCGACAGATTTTTTTTTTGCAATTTTTTTAAATTCATTGTTTTTGGGTAGTAAATACCTAGTTATTGCGAAAATAGTAATTTAAACCCTATCGTACCATTGCGTCTTAAAAAATAAAAAGGTGTACATCATTATTTTAGGAAAACTATGTATTTATAACCTAAATACGACGATAAGTAAAAAATTACCAAAAAAAAGTTGACGATATTTTTTGCGAAATTTTTCATTGCGTCTGATTTCACTAATTCTACCACCTGGCTTCGTTTTCGGTCGCGGTCTTGATATACCCTGTATCTATTTGACACAATCTTATATGAGTTCCACGGAACTGGAATTCCTGCTCGAAATGACTAAAGATACGCCTCTTATCACATCTTGGGACGGAAATTAACACAGCAAACCGTCGACGGAAGTAGTGACTACTCTACCTGCCCATTATACGGGCGCAACTTTCAGCACAAAAAAGTTGATCATAATAAGGATCAATTTGTGAGACCGAAAAGTCTCTAGTAGTTTCTGATACCCACGACACAAGACTCGATCTTAGTGTGGGGTCAGAACTATGTATGTGACTGTTGGGTGTATTTATTTTATTTATTTATTTACCAATGAAAAATCTGATTACATTGTATTAAGAATAAATATCAAGGTTGTAAGACTCATCAAAGCTACAACGAGAATGCCGTTGAGAGGGGTTAGGCCATATAATCCACATACCACTTACCAATATAAAATTCTGATTTAAATTAAATTAAGAAGAAATATAAAAGTTAAAAATCCTACGTGATCAGCAATAAAGTGTGCCAATAACTACAACAAGAATATCACTTGTCAAAAGTCTAATATTTCTGGCGACATTCGCGCCGAGTTTTCGTGACATAACTCAGGAACGGATGTAACGTGGTAACTGTGAAATGTTACGTTTACTACTGAAACTCGATTTCCCAGTAGCGGTCTGGGAACTGTCAGAAGGGAAATCTAATTTGCTTATTTAGCAATCATGTGATATGTTTCGAAGGAAGAGAAGAGGATTAAAACTAGTAATGGTATTGACAAATGCAATGAGGTAAATGTCGGCGCTATCGAGGATTACTATTTGTTTCTGGTCTAGGTGTTTGTGAGACCGAAAAGTCTCTCGTAGTTTCTGATACCCACGACGTAAGACTTAATAGATCTTAATGAGGGGTCAGGAGTAAGTATGTGACTGTTGGGTGTATTTATTAATTTAATTTCCAACTAATTGTTGTTTTCTGATACACTGTTATCTTCATACTAATAATAATATAAATACGTAAATATGTTTGTTACAAGGACAGAGAATCGGTCGACGCAATTTTTGTAAAGATGATAATATCTAAAGTCTCAGAGTAACATAAAACTTGAAATATGTCGGAGCGTTTTATGATTTCCTTAAATACATAGTTCTGGAGCGTAATTTTAAAAACATACTTAAGAGTACAAACCTACATACCAATATTTTGGGTTACCCTACAAATATATCATATCGGTGATACGAATAACTAAATTAGTCCACAATTTCGTCACTTTTCTTTAAATCTCTATAATTCTGATGTAACATAAATATCTTGAATTATTAATTTAAACTCGCTAGTAAAAACTAGCAATCATTATGAGCGAAAACAAGACGAGTTCCAATAGTAACTGCAGTTGAAATCTCGGCAGGATTTATCAACCGAGCTTGGTTGCGTTGCCAAGCTTAACTTACGTGCCTGTTATATACCAGACTTACGAGTAGCTTCATATAAACCCAAACTTATTTAATCACCTAAAGTTATGTTACACAATGAGCTAACTTGTATTTATAATGTAGAAGAGACAATGGGACGTGAAGAGCTTGTACAAACATTTTAGACTTATTACTAGTCAGTGTTGTTTTGGTACAAAAACTTTGACATAAACTTCACGCCTTTTTCACAGAAAGGGTAGGCAGAGGTGCAACAAGAACACTCACGTTTCGCCTTATGTGTTCCGTCCCACGATGTGATAGGGGGCGAGCCTATCGCCTACAATGTCCTGCAAACCGAAATACAACAGTGCATTTACGCTGCTGTTTGGCGGGAGAAATAGACATTGCGGTGGTACCTACCCAAGTGGCCTTTCACATAATGAGAGACCTATCACCACTAAGATGTCTCAGAAAATGCATTACAAATGGGTTAGAACATAAAATTAAAAGTAAGAATTGCTTGAACACAATATCACTCACCATACAAAATGCCTAGTAAAAATGGTACTCTGTCTTTACTGTAATTTTTTCTATTGCTAAAAAATATTCTTAGTATTCCAAAATATGCAGATACTAAAAAACATGGTATTACAGTATACCCCCAAATCGAGCATAGATATTAAAGATTGCTCTTTGATTCCATTAAAGTCTCTCTCTTTACCGATAATGGAAGGAAAGGCTAATTGAATTAATATCTAGTCCAACTACCCAATTACCTAATTCGGCTTCAAGACTTCCGAATGTTCGTAATGCGATTATCTAGAATTTAGACGACGTCCTGGAAATCGAATTACCTTCTATAACTTCATTTACCTTACAATACATTTTCTTGATTTCAACCAAAGAATTTTTATACCTACGTTTTTTTTTATTTTATTGCAATGAATGGGGAGACGAGCATGCCATTCGCCTGATGGTAAGCGATACATCTCAACGATTGTAACTTCTCTGCTACTGGAATTTGTGCCCGGCGTAAAGATAAGCTCGTCGTCTATCATATCTTGGGGCAGCATTGAGCTGGGCGAGCTTTGCCTTGCACTTGTAGAGCCACTGCCTACGTTTCGGGTATACGGGCGAAAGCTGAAAGTAAGGTAAAGATGCTTGTATTTTTACGTACGTGACTTTTGGTTATGAGATATAAAAAGTGAATGGAATCGAACGTGCGCAGAACGTAGCGCCTTCTTTAGTAATAATTTCACAAGCATCGGTGGTTCAGTGGTAGAATGCTCGCCTGCCACGCGGGCGGCCCGGGTTCGATTCCCGGCCGATGCATATTTTTTATAATTTTTTTATTGCGTTAAACGACGTACGAACATGGCATTCGCCTGGTGGTAAGCGATACGACAGCTCGTGGACAGTAACAAAACCTTTCACCACGAATTACAATGTATTGCTTGGCATTCCACTGCGCTCGCCATCCTGAGACATAACATGTTCTCAATATGTCCAGTAATTACTCTGACTATGTATTGTAACAATACTATTTATTTCGAATCTGCGCAACAATCCATCAATATACTAAAAAGCAATACAAAATCCAAAATATTACGAAATATTTTGCTTCCAAAAATCTTTACTGTAAAGTGTCCTCATAATCGAATTTGTAATTTAAAATCTAGTTCGACAAAGGAGTAATTAATAAAAACGAACTAATGAGACAAATGAAAATATTACCTAGCAATAATACTAGCCAGTAAAATATCTAGATTTCATGTACGAGTATAATAATATTATAAATGATTTGTATGTAAGTATGTTTGTAACGAATTGGCTCAAAAAGTACTGGACCAATTTAAAAATTCTTTCATCATTTTGAATGCGACATTATCACTGATTAATATAGGCTATTTTAATTGCAAGAAAATATAAGGACCTCTACTAAAACTACAATAATGTTAGCCAAGGTGTAAAAAAATGCCTATTTATTATCTTTCACTGCCTCGGTGGCGTAGTTGTATTACGGTACGGTTACAAAGCTGAGGTCTCGGGTTCGAGTCCCGGGTCGGGCAAAGTGATATTGGATTTTTCTATTCATTACCAGCCCGGAGTCAGGAATTTGTGCCCGATATGGCGATAGGCTCGCCCCCTATCACATCGTGGGACGGAACATACAAGGCGAAATGTGGGTGTCCTGGTGGCGCCTCTGCCTACCCCTTCGGAGATAAAGGCGTGAGTTTATGTATGTAGTTTATGTATTATCTTTCACCGCATGCGCTGCGAAACTATTGATGATAGAACAAAAAAACGTTCCACAATATTAAAGAACTGTTGCTAAATACATTATTATTTAGGTATGTCCTGCATTTACTGTACGTATATGCAAAAATGTTTAAAAAGTAAATGTCCAGCCGTGCGAAGCCGGTACGGGCCGCTAGTACAAAATAAAGAATTATTTTACAAAAAAAGAAACTGAATTTGGCCAGACACCGTGCCAAATATTCGTAATAGAATTAGCAGCGACACAAACGAGTCACATTAATTTTATCAACTTTCTACTTGCGTGTGTTTATTATTTCGTTTGTTTCTGTTTAATTTAATACGAGTATAAATTTAATTTAAGGTATTACCAAAAATTTAAGCAGACATAAAGTGAATTGATAGGTAGCGTGGTCATATATTTTTTTACTAATTTTATTTTTTGTAACACAGTAAATAATACCTGGTAGGTTGTAAATTCGATGCCAGTCATTTTGCGTTATGTAGAGACGATGAGAGGAATTGTGAAGGGCGAGAGCAAAACCCAAGAAATATAACAGCCATGTTGTTTCTTCGAAAAATTGAGGTTCATTTGTGTTATAGCTAAACTTGGCTAAAATATCACAGGCTTATGATCAAATATCTGAAAGCGCCCGGTCTTGTCGCTAGTAAAAACAAAATTCAAGTTTGAAAAATCGAGCACATATTTTAGATAGATAAATAAATGCATTTGAATACAATTTGCTACAGTTGGCCGCGTAATAAGAATCATTCGTGCCTGTCTGCAGACGTCGACGCAACACGTGACGATTTTACAAAATTACGAGTAAACTGAAAAATGGTCGCCAAACTTCGTGTTGTTAGAGATAAAAATTTCAAAATTTTGCTTATAATACAAGTAATGGATTGGTATAACGGCAGAAATATATTAGTCTATTATATGACCTATTTTAGCTAGTTCAACAAATTATTTTTAGGCTAGTGTTCTGACCTAGCGATCCCGACGGCTTAATTTTGAAAAAATCCTTATATAATCAACGAAGTCACTTCCCATTCATAATCCAATTCACTATTTGTGAATTTAGATGATGAT
Source organism: Deilephila elpenor (assembly GCA_949752805.1). NCBI lineage: Eukaryota > Metazoa > Arthropoda > Insecta > Lepidoptera > Sphingidae > Deilephila > Deilephila elpenor. Next base: position 12,016,753 of record OX457106.1, on the reverse strand, counting down.
TAGTTGCTTTAGAACTTATTCATTATGGAAAATTAAACATATACCGTTTGAAATACGAAGATTCCACCTTTTTGACAAAAGATAACCATAATGCTATATTATACTTATATTATTCTTTATTATACACTGCCCTTTCTTTCTCCTTCTCATAAATCCATCCAATAGTCGTCTGGTAGAGATTGCCTTACGCCCGAATACTGGAACGACATTCAAATAATAAGTTGCTCTTAACAGCGCACGGCTCACTTAGCCACTACATTTAATCGGGATTAACGTAGTTAAGCGCAAGTTATATTTAAGTTGCGTTCCAGTATTTGGGCGTTAGTGCGATAAGGCCGCCATTTGTACTTTGTTTTTTGTTGTCTCTATATACCTATTGTTATATTTACTGTGTACAATAAAGAATAAATTAATTAATAAAAACATCACCAATAGAACTATGAACTCTTTTATATTTTAAATTATTAACTAAAACAACTCAACATTCATCTACAAGTAATCCTTGCTAACCAAGCATTCTAAAACAAAAGCCCAAGGTACAAAAAACTTTGAAGAATAAACTTTAGCTACAACTCATTGGAAGTATTAATTAAATCACTATTCAGAATTCAGAGCAAGTCATTAACATCAAGCGAGATCTTAGTTCCAACTTACACAACATGAACCTCATTATGAAACCAAGTACAAACCCACCTAGAAAACAGTATGCTGTACCCAACTATTCACAATACCAAACTCCTGCATAGTAGTCTAGTTTCATTAAATAGTAGTGTTTAATCTGCATGCTTCAACTAATGACGTCAGTAAATTTATGCCCTCATTTTAGTTTTAAAGTTTGTTTAGCTAGAGCTCCCAACTAGGACCAACTTTCAACTACCTTACTTTGTCATAGATAATGAACTGCCGCGTTTAAACTAATTATGTTGATTAGGGAAGTGAGTTCTGAATTTTATATATACAGGGTATATCAAGACTGCGACCGAAAACGAAGCCAGGTGGTAGTTTTAGTGGACACAATGCAATTAAAAATTTCGCAGAACAAGCGATAGAATTTTTTTTGCAATCATGTTTGGGTGGTAAATACCTAGTGTTTGGGAAAATAGTAATTTAAGTCCTCGCGTACCATTATGTATTAAAATATACATATAAAGGTATACATTATTATTTTATGAAAACAATGTATTTACCACCCAAATATGACAAAAAGTAAAAATTATGACTATTGTTTTTTTTGCGAAATTTTTAGTTGCATTGTGTCTTTTTGTCTAAAGTCACTAATATTACCACCTGGCTTCGTTTTCGGGTGCAGTCTGAATATATCCTGAATAAATATTATACATACTTCATGAATAAGTCCGAAGGGATGCATAGAGTTACGTCATGACTATGTTAATAAATTGGAAGCTGAGTAGAAAATTTAAATTCGTCGACCTACGACGTATGATCCTTTTCATCCAGAAAAATAGTACTGAACCCGAGGGATAGAAAAGTAACTTAGTTCTTACATTCAGGTTTCCTACCTACATACTAAGCCAGCATACAGAAAAGTAAACAGACATAATAAACAATATTCTTTCACAATGATGTTGGCAAATAGTAAAAAGTACAAAATAGGCAATGTTTTAACAACATCAGCAATTCGTTTGGAATTGTTTATGAACCGGGCCGGGCAAATGAACCGAGCACGTTGTAACGTTTATTTTGTTTGAATATTGATGCGAAAATTACCACTGGACAGTCATTAACAAAACGTATGAAGAGTATTCTTTTTTATTATTATATTAACAACTAGCTTCTGCCCGCAAACTTCGTCTGCGTGATTAACTTTATTAGAATTTCTATCTAACTTAAAAGGGGTATGCAATCAAAACCTTACCAGAACATTGTGAACAACAAGCCATACTTAATACAAAAGCGCAGCATTACTATCCACTTTCCGAAAATGAAAGGACAGGCCATTTTCGGTCCCACTAAAAGGATGGTTTACTTTTTCTCACGAAAAAGGCACTTTTCGGTTAACAATAATTCACAGTTCCCGAAGGAAAACCACTAAAATTCACAACGCGCGCCGAGAGGTAATAAAAGACACCTAGCAATTCGTTTTATTATGTATTACTTTAACTCTTTCTCTTCTCAATTTTAACTACAATGTACTTGAATGAAATATATACTTAAAATATGTATACATATTTTAAGAGTGGAAATCCTGAGGTCTATAATGGAAGATGCCAAATATCAGACGAAAATAAGTGATTGAGCAATAAAAAAGCATCGGTAAAAGAATAACCGATAAAATAATTGGTTTTATTACCGGTGTATCGATCAGAATCTTTCTATACCGTAAAGTCATGATCAGAACATTAATTATTTTTATTAAAAATTCCCCAGATAGGTTTTACGTGAACAAATAGGACCAAGCTTATAAGGATGACAACTTTTATAGCTACGAACGGATTTTAAGCTTACAAACATGTAATTGTATCGACAACAATATGTTACCTGCCTCGGTGGCGAGTTATACTACAGTACGACTACAAAGCTGAGGTCTCGGGTTCGAATCCCGGTTCGGGCAAAGTGATATTGGATTTTTCTATTCATTATCATGATGTGACAGGGGACATCATGGAATGGAACATACAAGGCGAAATGTGGGTGTCCTAGTAGCACCTCTGCCTACCCCTTCTGGGAAAAAGGCGTGAGTTTATGTATGAATGTACAATATGTTACCTCAATCTCTATCTATCTACCTATTCAGCCACAGGAACTCCACTGCTGAACATAAGGGTCTCCACATTGACCTGTTGGAAGTGGCCTGCGACTTTCTGCGACCTTAACCAAGTCGTCCGTCCTTGTAGGCATCATCATCACCATCCTTCTTGTTCCCTCAATGCTAACAAGAATGATCAACTTACATGTAATGGAATAAGTGTATCCCTGACAAAATGACTGACGCACCGTACTGCAGAACTCGGTGTGCCATGCCTTGCGTCTTGCTCCGCACCCACGCGCGGGGGCGTGAATGCGAATTTTCAATGTGTTGTACTACGCGTTTTTCAATACAAAAAGAGATACTTACAAGCAACGTAAGCACACGCATCCCCGCGTGCAAACCGCCTTAATGTAGATCTAATGGAATACAAATTCACGCCTATATGCCTGCGTAAATAGAACGGGTAGACAGAAATGCCGCTAGTGACGAGCTCATTTCCTTCCACAGATATGACACGAGCGAGTCTATCGCCATGCCGCGTACTAGTTTCAGCCGTAACGCATATATGTGATTTTCAAATTGAAACACACATTTTAAATTGCCAATGGAACTGAGAGACAAAACTGTGATTTAAACATAGTATAAGAATACCAATTAAATCTATGACACGTTGTGTGAAACTCGGGTTTGCATAATTGTTTCTTAGGTTTACGCGAATGTTACACATTGAAAAAAACTATTTGTTTTACCTAGTGACCACGAAAATTTAAAGTGATCGAAACGAAAAGTGAAAAAAATTAACCAAATTAACCAAATCCGCGATAAAATTAGTAAAAAAAATTTTTTTTCAGCGAAACTAGTTCTTTTAAGACTGGCTCGTAAAAGTGAATACAAAACGCCTGGAGGTCAGTGCACTGCAATACTAATAGAGAATCCTCCGACGGTTGTCACGACAACACAATTTTGCAATCTCTTTAACTATTCCCACTGGTTACCACGGAAAGACCCAGGATTATAGAAAGTAGCGCGTGGGCCAGTAAACTATTTTATCATATACCGGGTATATCAAGACCGCGACCGAAAACGAAGCCAGGTGGTAGTTTTAGTGGTCACAGACACGATGCAAATAATTTTTTTACCGAAACAGCGACAAATATTTATTTGGAATTTTTTAAAATTCGTCTTGTTTGGGTGGTAAATACCTAGTTTTTGCGAGAATAATAATTTAAACCCTTACGTGCCATTGAGTGTTTAAAAATAAAGAGGTCTACATCATTATTTTAGGGAAACTATGTATTAATCACCCAAAACCGACGATAAGTAAAAAATTACAAAAAAAAATGTTGAGAAATTTTTAGTTGCCTTGTATCTGAAGTCACTAATACTACCACCTGGCTTCGTTTTCAGTCGCAGTCATGATATACCCTGTATACATAAACTCACGCCTTTTTCCAGAAGGGAAATCAGAGGTAACCAAGCCACGTTTCGCCTTGAATGTTACGTCGAACAATGCTATAGGGAGTGAATCGGTCGGGTACAAAATGACTCCAGGCTGATAATTTTAAAAAAATCCGATAACACTGCCCGAACCGGTATTCGAACCCGCGACTCCAGCGTTGTAATCTTACCGTAGTACAACTGCGCCACCGAGGCAGTTATCATATTACATGTAAATATTATTACATACAGCCTAATTTTAACAATAGTACTTTAGTCGTCGACTGCACCATCGAGCCAAATCGAGGCCGAATTGCGATTCGCTTGCACAGCGTTCTATCAATATTTTTTTTGCAGTGTAAAATTTGTTTACATTTACGGATATGTGCATTGATGAAAACAAAACGACGTTTACCTTTGCATCGTTATATTTATATTGCGAATATTTAAAACATGGAACGTTTTGTAATTAATATTTTGTTGATTGAAAAAACATTACTCTCAGTTCTATTTGTATTTGGGAATAACTATTGAACATTTCGAACCGTTTTTCGACATGTTTTATACAATATTATATTACATTTTTATTTTATGATTGAATTATTAATTGTATTGTGTGCCTTTTTTATTTGTTAATTCTCTATAAATAAATAAATGTTACATTACACTTTTGTTCATACATTTCATCTACTTATTTTACTTCTAGCACTTTATATCAACAATGTTCTTTGATAACTTAAAATTATATCCACTACTGAAATCCGAATATCCTAGAGCTATATCGTCGGTGTTGAAACCACAAATCGCGAACATACCTCAAATAATAGCTTGTTATTGAACTCGGAATGTGTCCGCCGCACTGATGTCCTGTGAACATACACCTATTACATGCTACCGTACTATTGCAAATGGCGTTTGTATATGCAATAAATTTCCTATAATCCCAGTACTGTATCCCAGTTTCCTTTAATTAAGCTACTGGTGGTAGGTCTCTCATGTGTGAGAGGCCGCCTGGGTAGATACCACCTCAATGTCTATTTCTCCCGCCAAACAGTAGTGTAAATGCACTGTTGTGTTACGGTTTGAAGGACATTGTAGGGAGAGTAACTACTGGACGTAATGAGGGTTGAAGTCTTATGTCTCAGGATGGCGAGTGCATTGGAATGCCAAGCATTACTTTGAAATTCGTTGTGATGTTTGGTTCTGCTACTGTCCATGTGCATTCGTATCACTTACTAAGCGAATGGCACGCTCGTATCGCCGTTAAACGCATTAAAAAATATATAAAAATATGCATAGGCCGGGAATCGAACCCGGGCCGCCCGCGTGGCAGGCGAGCATTCTACCACTGAACCACCGATGCTTCTATGATTATTACTAAAGAAGGCAGTAGGTTCTGCGCACGTCCGATTCCATTCACTTTTTAAATCTCATAACCAGAAGTCACGTCCGTAAAATTACAAGCATCTGTACCTTACTTTAAGCTTCTGCCGGTATACCCGGAAGGTAGAAAGTGGCTCTACAAGTGCAAGGCAAAGCTCGCCCAGCTTAATGCTGCCCCAAGATATGATAGGCGGCAAGCTTATCATTACGCCGGGCATAAATTCCAGTAGAAGAAAAGTTACAATCGTTGAGATGTATCGCTTACCATCAGGCGAAAGGCATGCTCGTCTCCCCATTCAACACAATGAAAAACCTCATCGGTATCCATACTTCAAATCAAACTAGTTAGCATGGTTAAATTAGCATTAGCAGTCTCTTCATAGACACTATCGGTTGTGATTACGACGGATGTGTTTATATTCCCAAATATGGATAACAATTATGGGCACAAACATCACTTGCCCGCATTTCACGGTTCCTTTGAACTCTAATTAATGCGAACAATAAATACAAACAGTTCGCTAATTGGATGACGAAACGTAGCATCAGAGCAAGATTAGACGCGTTAAAAGATTCTGTATTTGTATCAGCCCATATAGGTCTTACTGCAGAGCACGAGCCTCCTCTACAATTGAAAGTACGATTGAGAGGGGTTAGGCCATATAGTCCACCTCGCTGGCCTAGTGCGGGTTGGCGGACTTTACATACCGCAGAAATTCTTTAAAATCACAACTAAAATTACAATATTAACGATCTATAAAAAGCTAATACCCGTCTGCCTAGAGGTCTGACCTGGCTTTGCCTGGGTGCAAATCCCTAAGCCCGATTTATATTCATTAACACTAAGTTTTAAATAACGTAATATCTGCTTTTGATATTTAATTATCAATAATAGCTGCGTATAGTTAGCCTTTGGCTCGAACGTTAGTGTTCTAAGAAAGCCGATCATCTCCCAAAGGAAGTACATAGCTCTCATGAAAGCAAATATATTAACACCAAATAACATTTCAATTTGAATTCAATTCATAAATTTACGCATTGCACAACAACACACGCATTAAAACAAAATTTGATTTGGACGATGAATTACTGCATTCATGCATTCGCTTCATATATAAATGTGTTAATAATTAATTCTTGTATATCATAAAACAAGCTCATTAAAGTTTTTTTTTTAAATTATGTACTTTATATCAGACGATATTCATTCATTCATCGAACCAAAAAAATACCACTTATAAATCCTCGACCTGTTAAATCGACAAGTAAGGCAATCGATTAATTTCGCTAATCCTTATAATTTGGCGCAATAGCTCAAGTGACGGGATCGCTGAGTGAAATAATTTGTATCCCCTGATAGCGCCATTACTCTGCCCTGTTATCGGGCTATTTATATTTTAGAACCGTTTTTTATTTTACCTTAACATTTTTAGGATTTTAATTAGCCAATTATCCTTTAAGCAACTCAGACAGGTAAACTTAGTACATCTGTGCCACCAGCAATTTGCCAATCATACGCACACAAATGAGTCCCAATTAAGGTCTTGTGCAATTTATTTATTTTTGTACCTTTGTTGAAACAAATAAATTTGGACCCCTTGGACCTTTTGGATAAATTGCGAGACGAGCATGCCATTACCCTGATGGTAAGCGATACAACCGCTCATGAACAGTAGCAAACCAAACAACACCATGAATTACAAAACAATGCTTGGCATTCCACAGCGCTCGCCATCCTGAGACATAAGATGTTAAGTCTCATTATGTCCAGTAGTTACTCTGGCTACAATGTCCTTCAAACCGGAACACAACAGTACACACACTGTTGTTTAGCGCGAGAAATAGACATCGCGGTGGTACCTACCCAGACAGCCTCTTACATATGTATGAGAGACCAGTGAATTAGTTGTGATCCTGATGTAATATAGTATAATCATTTGTTTTAAAGCTACAGACAGGCATCCGGCATGCATATCTTTGCCTAATCTGACGATATATACAGGGTATATCAAGACCGCGACCGAAAACGAAGCCAGGAGGTAGTATTAGTGATACCAAACATAATGCAAGTAAAAATTTTACAAAAAAAATCGTCAATATTTTTTTTGTTATTTTTTACATATCGTCGTATTTGAGTGATTAAACATAGTTTTTCTAAAATAATGACGTACATCGCTTAATTTTTAAACACGCAATGGTACGTAAGGGTTTAAATTACTATTTTTGCAAATAATAGGTATTTACACCTCAAAAACGATGATTTTTAAAAAATTGTAAAAAAAAAACCGTCGCTTATTTTGCAAAATTTTTAGTTGCATTGTGTCTGTAGCCGCTAAAGCTACCACCTGGCTTCGTTTTCGGTCGCGGTCTTGATATACCCTGTATATTATCAATTTTGCAGGCATGCCTGTCAATCTGAACTTTCGCGTAAATTCCTGCATGTATGACTAAGTTTTCATCATGTTTAGTGTATACGGATCTCTTTATACACCAGACAGACCAATGAATTGTTTTTATTTATAAGAACGAAACGAAATAAGACCAATAAAACGGCTTTAAAAAGTATTTTCATTCACCTAAAAAAAACAAAGTTTAAAACTTAAAACCACGCGAAATTCCCTGAAAATCTAAAAATACACTGTGTCTAAACATCTCAAAATAAAACAAATATTGAATTCATTAGTGATACGTTCGGTTTAACTTGCGGGGATCGCCGGCGGTTACTATGCACACTGTTGTACTAGACTGATTCATTTCAACTAAAATAATATACTATTTCAATTATTTGTATTATTAGGGAAATAAAAATCAAATACCAATATAATATAATTAATTATTAGCTCATTGAATTCAAAGAAATAGGAGAAAAGCTAATTGAAATGACAGTAAATTATTTCATCTTATATCACGCTGATATCTAGTAAGTTGATGGTCATTCTTGATGATAAAATTCTTGTAATACTTCTATGGTAAGATTTATTTACAATATTTTACCTACTAGCCATATAAATGTCTAATTCAATTAAATATTTCAATGGCCAAATTTCTTTCGGTGAGAGGTATTGGAAGAATATCTGCTCCGAATCCCCGCTATTTTTATCAGCTACATCACACTAACAAAGGAATTCCGGTCCACAGGCGCTCCGAACTGTAAATTTCAAAAGACAAATACAATTTTGGATTTACACTTCGTAAGCTCCTTTCAATCTACTGTCTGTCTGATAAAAGCTATAGCAAGTATAAAATAATATACTTATATTTTTGATTTCCATATCTTTTCAGTTTTCTGTAGACATTTTAGATATTTGATAAAACAAAATATTATTACGTTAAGACGATACGACAGTAAGAAGATTTTTACAATATAATAAACTAGTTATTTACTATTATTATTTTTCAGGGCTATGTTCTAATAACTTCGAAAATATTAAACTCAATTCTTTTGGGACAGAAGTTAAACTACTGCAAGATTTAAACAAATATTAACCCCAATTCGAATTTACGTCCATAATTTTATCAAAGTGTAGCGACAATTATATCCTGGCTTTAATTGTCAAGATAGCGTTTACAGTATAGACACTTACGAGTACATACACTCGCGCCATCTTCCCAAAAGGGTAGGCGGAGGTGTTACCAGGACACCCACATTTCGCCTTGTATGTTCAGTCCCACTATGTGATGGGGGGCGAGCCTATCACCATATCAGGCGCAAATTACTATTAATGAATAGAAATATCCAATATCACTCTGCCCGACCCGGGGTTCGATCATGAGACCTCTGCTTTGTAATCGTACCGTAGTACAACTACGCCACTGAGTCAATATAGAAACATTCTTTCAAAACAATAGTGACTCCAATTTCAATATAAAAAGCAAATCCAAACACAAACCTGGTTGAAAAATAAATTGCATTCGAAAACAAATGGAAATCGACAAAGAGAACGAAGGGATCTTTTCCAAAGACATCTCATTCAAAGGAAACTCATCTGTGTATCTAAATCCGAGCATTTGCTATTGTTAGAGACGGGGTGATAAATATTCACACGTGTTTACATTTCATTATTGTTTACTATGGCTTATTGTTTAGGAGGGAGCGGAAATAAGTAAATTTTGACCATTTTTTATTATAACTTATACACACATACACTCACGCCTATATATTAATGGAGTAGTGTTGGTATTGAACCATTTCTTATGGTCCATACATTTCAATTTATATAAATAAAATACAAACATTGCTCAAAAATTAATCTTAAAAATGAAATTCTAAATAGTTAATAATTATCTAAAATACCCTCTTCGTGACTGCCTCGGTGGCGCAGTTATACTACGGTACGATTACAACGCGTAGGTCTTGGGTTCGAATCCCGGGTCGGGCTAAGTGGTATTTAAATTTTCTATTAATTATCAGCTTGGAGTCAAGAATTTGTGCCCGCTATGGCGATAGGCTCGCCCCCTATCACATCATGGGACGGAGCATATCCTGGTAGCACATCTGGGAAAAAGGTCTCAATTTATGTATTAAATAAATAAATAAATAATACACCCAACAGTCACATACATAGTCCTGACCCCACACTAAGATCGAGTCTTGTGTCGTGGGTATCAGAAACTACGAGAGACTTTTCGGTCTCACAAACACCCAGACCCGAAACAAATACCTGTGGATCACACAAATATTTGTTTCGGTGCGGGGATCGAACCCGCGGCCTCTCGTTTCACAGGCCGGCGTCTAACCAACTGCGCCACGGAGGCTGTCGCATGTATGTATGTTAATTTCTCGGTAAGTGTTTGTAAATTGCTTTGGAAAATAAAGTTTCATTACTCTTAAACTCAAAATAGAACAAACCGGCGTCTGTCATAACTGTGACGAGTTTTCCACAGAAGATTAGGTAGAGCATATGTGTATTTCTACAATTCTTTGGAGAATATGTATTCTTATAAACTCACTAAGCAACTCGCTCTTGCTTCAATTCACTATTTTACAACACCAGAGTTCAAAAACAACTTTAAATCTTATTTTCAAGTAAAAAAGACATTAGAAGTCGTAATTTATAGCTCCCGCTTCAGGTGATATAAAAATACTAGATATTTTTACACTTTACATTCGAAATAACACTTTAGTGCCTTTGTTTTCATAATTTACGTGTATAATTTCCATATTTATATTAAAGATTCATGTTGTTTGCAGTATTTGTGAATTTATTTTTCCCTAGACAGAAATGAAATTGAGCTCTTGCAATACGAACGCATGTTTGCGTATTCCACTAATGTTTTATTTTTCGTATTGAATTAGAATTTATTGGAACGTTATTAATATATTTTTCAGCTTTGTATTTTTTATTGCGATGCATAGCGTGACAAGCATGCCATTCGCCTGATGGTAAGCGATACGACCGCTCATGTACAGTCGCAAAACCAAAACATGAATTACAAAGCAATGCTTGGCATCTACTGCGCTCGTCATCCTGTTACATAAGGTGTTAAGTCTCATTATGGCCAGTAGTTACTCGGGCTACAATGTCCTTTAAACTAGAACAGAACAGTTCATTTACACTACTGTTTGGCGGCAGAACTAGACATTGCGGTGGTAGCTACCCAGGCGGCCTCTCAATTATGAGAGACCTACCACAAGTAAAGTATTTGAATTGGTATAAAATTCGAACTGTAATGCATCAGATGATAAGCGGTATCCACTTGCGAGATATGGTTCTCTTGCACGTCAAAAATTAAACCGATTTTTGGAGTTCGAATAAATATAGATTGAATTTAAACTTTAAAACGCGACATACTCTTACGAGTCATAATCACATCGATGTAGAAATAGTAAATAGATCTTCTAATTATTTTTATTTTTTATTGTTTTCTTTCTCAGGTTGGCCTAGTGTGTTATATTTTTCATTTCAATTGAATAGAGATCTCTAATATAAAAAAATAACTGAATTTATTTAACCAACGCATTGAAAAGATAGTGGGCTACTTTTTAACAGAGTCCTTACGGTACCACCAGACTCTTTTTCACCCTCTATAATATTTATCATCCCTCTCAGAGGAAAGGAAGGAGAAAAATAAACGGTGAAACAGGATTCGTAGTATCTTTTAAAACAAAAAGTACTGCATCGGCCGGGAATCGAACCCGGGCCGCCCGCGTGGCAGGCGAGCATTCTACCACTGAACCACCGATGCTTGCTTTCATTAGTTAAAAAAATGCAAAGCGTTCGAGCTGTATCAATAATTTCCCTTTACTTTGATGTCATCGAATAGGAAACGTAACTATTACATACCTCCTAATACTATCCATACCTACTCAATTATACTTAAAGAGAGCCAAGAAATAAAATATTAAAATAACAGCCCATATACGCTCATTACTAAACTCAGCACTTGTACACAAATGACTAATGAATTAAAATTGAAAAAAGACACCCGATTTAAATTCTCTTTTATTTCTATTTCCTTGGTCAGTAAAACGGCTTACCATCAAACGAATGGTATACTCGCCATTCATTGAGATAAAAATAAAAATATTACTTTATTACTGGCGTACTAAAAAAAAATTTGTAAAGAAATTTCAGTAAACAAAATGTATTGCATCGGCCGGGAATCGAACCCGGGCCGCCCGCGTGGCAGGCGAGCATTCTACCACTGAACCACCGATGCTTGCTCTCTCTTGACGTAAAGATGCAGCATGTACTAGCCACATGAAATATTTCCTTTCACTTTGATGTCAATAACAAAGAAACGTGATTATTACGGACTTTCAAACAAACGTAATCAATATTTACACAATTATACGAATGGTACATATTACTGTTGACCAGTCCACGCTGGTTTATTATGGTAGTTAATGGAACTTACATTGTGTAAAATTCTTGTAAAACCATCTGTGAAAAATTATGACTACATTGTGTCTCAACCATTTTTACGCTCCCTCATTTCCCTCAATTCAATCCCAAGTGTTATTGGTGGTTAGTTAATAATCACTTACTATTATTCATCTTAATCGTTTATCAGAACTACAGAATAAAATACTACTTTTAAAAGTAAACATAACTCATACGCGAGGTTCCTCAGAAATGTTATTACAAAGTAATTGTTTCTTTCCGGGTGAAACAAGGCGAAACCGCAGTAAGCCGGGATGTTGTTAAAACTTGGCCCGTTGCAGATAGCACTTGTGACTTCAAATGCAAAATTGAAACGAATTGTCACAACTGTGCTCTACTTCTTCAGTGTAGCGACGCTGTGGTTTCGATTCACTTATTTTTGTACTTTTTTACAACATCATTGCCTCACTAGGCGGACTTCATCCACGGATTTGCTGCGACCTTTATTGATAGGTCTGCCAACCTTGTGCTAAGATGAAACAAATAACTACGACTTTAGATAAAAAAATTACAAACAGTCAAAATACTTAGACATGTGCCATGTATGTGTATTATTTACGTAATATTGGCACATGTCTACAGCAAAATATTTCAGGTTAAATAAAAATATTATAAACTAAATTTCTGAAGGTTCTTGTTAACATACTTTACATTACATTTGTCACTTATTTAAAAATTATTGTATAGTTCTCGGTCCTTGACAAGTATGCAAAATTTCAAGTCAATCCGACGCGACGTTTTGAAGGGCTCGAAAAACGACTGCAAAGATTCCTTTACATATAAAGGCGAAACTAATAGAAACATTTTAAAAATATTAATACCTTACGGCTATAAGGCTACAGACGTTACCACAAGGCGATATTAAAGACGCCACAAGTACGTGACCTGACAGCCCAGTTTATTGAACACTTCATATACACTATTCCCTTTGGAACGACGGGTCACTGGTATAAATACCAGTATAATCATCCAGGTGAAGCTGGGCTAAGAGAGCATGGCAGTAACCATAAAAACATACATACATTATTTTTTCTTTCCTATAAAAATGTTTAAATTAATTATACAGGGTATATCAAGACCGCGACCGAAAACGAAGCCGGGTGATAGTATTAGTGACTTCAGACACAATGCAAGTAAAAATTTCTCAAAAAAAATCGCCATCTTTTTTTTTTAATTTTTTACTTATCGTCGTATTTGGGTGATAAATTCATAGCTTTACTAAAATAATGACGTAGACCTCTTTATTTCTAAATACTCAATGGTACGTAAGCGTTTAAATTATTATTTTCGCAATAACTACGTATTCACCACCCAAAAACGACGATTTTTAAAAAATTCTAAAAAAAAAACTGTCGCTGTTTTGGTTAAATTTTTATTTGCATCGAGTCTGTAACCACTAATACTACCACCTGGCTTCGTTTTCGGTCGCGGTCTTGAGATACCCTGTATTTTTTGTCAACAATACAATTTTTCGGAGCTATGGGGAAATATTAGGAAAAAAATATTTATTTTTTTAGTGGAAACTTAGCTGATTTATGTATCTGTAATTAAAACTTAGCCATAATATGTATGTTTCCCAAAAAAAAAACAATAAATAAATAAAAAATAAATAAATACATTTATGAAATTTGGCACACGTGTTCAGAAGCTTATTTAGACCAACATATCCAGAAATCGTGCAATTCTGACAAAATTACATACATACACTTCGAATGAATAATCTCCTTTTTTGAAGTCCATTAAACAAACGTTTCGAAGCAATAGTTATAGACAGTAATAAATAATGGAAATATGTTCGCTGCATAGAGGGCGTGACCGTACCGACTGCAAATTACACTAGAAATTATGGTTCAATGACACGAGTACCATTTATTATTAACACGGATGTATTCGTACTCATTCTGCGGATATCTGTACTGGAATTCAAGAGCTTTTTTCTAGCCGTATAATTAAACACTAACTACCCATGATCTACCCACTCTGGAACCTTAAATGATGTCAATGTGATAATAAGTATCAATTCTGCAAATATCTGCCCTGCAAAAATGCAAAATTTTTATAACGAATGGCAAACTCAGAATGATGTGTACGTTAAATATAGCTACAATAGGCTAGTTGCCTAAGTTTCAAAAATTGTTTATTATGATTTTGTAGCATCTCCTTAATGCGAAAAATCCAATATTTTTGAGAAAATCGAATATATACTTAATGTATTTTGCTTTACAAAACAGCAATGACATGTTTACCTCGGAAACGCTTCAAATTGTCATGGCGTTTGTCATGACGTCACACCGTGCGAAACTAAATAGCGTTCTATGACTATTTTTGGTTTTCTTTAAATAAATAATGAATCCCTCATATTACAAGTACTGTATCAGTGTATAGTGCCCCAATATAAAAGCACAACCATAAAAACACTATCAAATAATTCAAGAATGTACTTTTGTGAAGATGATTTTTATTTCACACTACATTATATTCTAATTCTAAAACAAAAATGTTGTTTTTCACTTAAGATTAATAAATAAATCCCTCTGTTAATCCTTTTCCAAAATCCATCCTATGGTTGTCTGTAAGATATTGCCTTTGAGCGATAAGACCGCCAATTGTACTTTTTATGTATGTGATTTTCTTTTTATTTGTATTTTTTGTGTGTGTGCAATAAAGTGTATATAAATAAATAAATAAATAAATAAATAAAACGAAAAATATACTAGTTAGGGTTATAAATATTTTTTTGTTTACTGATTGAATCTGAGTTTATTTTTATTCTTCTACCGAATTATATGCTTAATCATACCGAATATCGTATTATGGGAACAGTATCAAAAGTAAGTATGAAACCTGGTTGTATACCAAGTAAATTTGCATGTCAAGAAGATAGAAGAAAACGGACATCCAAATCTACAGAACGTCCATACATATTTAAAAAAACAAAGAATGGAGATAATAAATATGATCGATCAAATTACAATACATATCTTAAAACAATAGCGATTTATAACATATTGCTGTAGCTTATAAAAAATAATTTACACTTGTATAAGCACTTATATCGATGTTTTAATATTGCGAAATTCCCATGAGCAAAAGTTACTGTTTGACGCAAAATATTGCCAAGCATAACCACGTCGATTTTGGGCAAGTTATTAGAATTTGCTTTAATAAATCCTGCTTCTATGGCTATTCTATGGTTGCCTCCTAATATCTTGCTTCAAAAAACTGTATCAATTTGGCAGAAATTCCCCAAAACGAAAATTAAACTGAGTAACAACTAACACGTACAGTTCTGTCAACAACATTATTGATGTTTTGCACGGCGTGACGTAACAGGTTTTGATTGGCGTTTATTTTTACGTGTGATATGGCTAATTTTTATTGAATTTATTTCCTGAAAATAATAATAATCTTTAATTATTTTTCAAAATAATTTGGTTTTTTCTTAAATACATTTGATAAATAATCACTAGAAACTCTCATGTACTTGATTTATTCTAAGTGGAAACAAGCCTATTACATATTCAATGAGCAAAATGAAAATCGGAAACTGCATCGGCCGGGAATCGAACCCGGGCCGCCCGCGTGGCAGGCGAGCATTCTACCACTGAACCACCGATGCTTGGTACCACTTGTTCAAAAGACGCGCCACTAGCCGCGTCGGACGTAATTTACATCATATCTATATTTCATTTATATTCTCAATGTAAGCTCACGCCTGTACGGCGATTGTATAGGCAGAGGCACTACTAGTACCACGCACATTTATCAAGCTTCTTTCAGTTCAAAGGTGTGTTTTGTTTTGTGTGTTTCTCTTGGGCTCGCCCCCTATGGGCGAGCCCAAGAGAAAAACATATATAAACTCACGCACTTTCCCAGAAGGGGTAGGTAGAGGTGCCACCAGGACACCCATAGTTCGCGTTGTATGTTCCGTCCCACGATGTGATGGGGGTGAGTTCATCGCTATATCGGTCACTAATTCCTGACTCCGGGCCGACATTTAATAGAAAATCCAATATCACTTCGCCAACCCGGGATTCGAACCCGAGACGTCTGCTTTGTACGTTGTACCTCAGTACAACTTCGCCACAGAGGCAGACAGAAAATCATGATACACATTTATGTAAGTCTTATTACACTTCATATTTTAAGTAAACTAGTTCACAAATAAACATAGATTTAAGTCTCTCTGCATTCAATTTACGACACAATGAGTTTCCAATACCCTTGTAAAATAAAATTGAATCAAAAATAACTGAACAAATTGAAAACAACTTCAATTTGAAGCGAGTTACAACACGGCGCCAACACAGACAATCTATCGAGTTAAATTGACAATCTCAAACATATTGAGTTTGTGAAATGAAATTATTGAACAATGTTGTGAGAAATTATAATTTAATTTCGTAAACGACACGGAGAATCAACCACAGTGTTATCATTTTCCCTCATTTTACCCCTCTTTCTTCAATCATTGACAGTCTCCGTGACGCAGTTGGTTAGACGACGCCTGTGAAACGAGGGGCTGCGGGTTCGATTCCCGCACCGAAACAAATATTTGTGTGATCCACAGGTATTTGTTTCGGGTCTGGGTGTTTGTAAGACCAAAAAGTCTCTCGTAGTTTCTGATACCAACGACACAAGATTCGATCTTAGTGTGAGGTCAGGACTATGTATGAGACTGTTGGGTGTATGTATTTATTTATTGAAAAAGGACTGCCTCGATGCGTAGTTGTATTACGCCGTTACGGTATGGTTACAAAGCTGAGGTCTCGGGTTCGAGTCCCGGGTCGGGTAAAGTGATATTGGATTTTTCTATTCATTATCAGCCCGGAGTCAGGAATTTGTGCCCGATATAGCGATAGGCTCGCTCCCTATCACATCGTGGGACGGAACATACAGCGCGAAACGTGGGTGCCCTGGTGGCACCTCTGCCTACCCCTTCTGGGAAAAAGGCGTAAGTTTATGTATTTATGTATGTTTTTCTCTTGGGCTCGCCCCCTATCACCCATTTGCACTGAAAATAGCTTGATAAATGTGCGTGGTACTAGTAGTGCCTCTGCCTATACAATCGCCGTACAGGCGTGAGCTTACATTGAGAATATAAATAAAATACAGATATGATGTAAATTACGTCCGACGCGGCTAGTAAGTGGCGCGTCTTTTGAACATGTGATAACAAGCATCGGTGGTTCAGTGGTAGAATGCTCGCCTGCCACGCGGGCGGCCCGGGTTCGATTCCCGGCCGATGCAGTTTCCTAATTTCATTTTATGTCATTGAATATGTATGTAGCTTTTTACATCATACACATCATTCTGAGTTGGCCATTCGTTATCAAAATTTTGGTCTGCAATTAGGTCATTGGAAAAGTGAAGTAATACAGCTACAAAGAATATTATATTTTTAGTAGGGCATTTGCAGAACTGATACTTATTGTCACATTGACAACGTTTTAGGTTCCAGAGTTGGTGGATCATGGGAAGTTAATGTTTCATTACACAGCTAGAAAATGGCTTTTGAATTTTCCCCTCTTTTTTTAACCATTGAAAAAGGTCAGTGAAGCACTTACTACACTCAATTATAGTGGATCTATTGTAAAGAAGTCACCACTTACTAAATCTACTATGTTTAGTACGCCTCGGTGGCGTAGTTGTACTACAATACAATTACAAAGCTGAGGTCTCGAGTTCGAATTTGGGTCGGGCAAAGTGATATTGGATTTTTCACATCGCTCACTTCGTACTTAGTCTTTAGTTATGACGATAAAGGATTCGAACATTTTATAGATTTAAGTATATTCGTATTGTCATGAGAACATGCACAAGAGGGCCGGCAGCGACTGGATGCATAAAGCAGCAGACCGGGCTCTGTGGCGTACCTTGGGAGAGGCCTATGTCCAGTAGTAGACTGCAACGGGCTGATAATGATGATGATCATCATGTATCGTCATGGACGACAGACGTTCGAACATTCGAACGTTGAGTAGAGGAGCATACAGTAAACCCATTAATTCACATGTAGCCAAAAAAATAAAGATGTGTTTCTAGTCTCTACCACTTTTAAATATGGTAATAGCAAATCATAATCATGAGAATGTGTACAGTGATTGTGTTATTTCTTAAATAAGCATTAGTTCGAAAGTCCTTAATAGCCACGTTTCTTATTCAATGACGACATCAAAGTGAAGGGAAATACTTGATGCGCCTCGAAAACGGTGCATCTTTACATCGAGTAAGAGCAAGCATCGGTGGTTCAGTGGTAGAATGCTCGCCTGCCACGCGGGCGGCCCGGGTTCGATTCCCGGCCGATGCAGTTCTTTTTGTTTTCTTACAAATATTTTAAGCATTTTTAAGCATTTCATTTTTATGAACATTTTAATTTAGGATACCGTTAAAATCACTAAATCGTAGAAGTGGTACCAAATGCCTTTTTTGCTAGTTAAATACAATATAAAAGAGTCATGTAGCAAAAATGAAATTATTTTCATCTTTTCTTTTTATAAGTACTTTTTATTAGTAACTACCGCCACCAATGAATATAACCGAAACATGGAAACTGTTCCAGTATCCAGCCACTTAAAACGTAAGGGGAAAGGGTAAAAATGTACATAGAGGAGTTAAGGACTTATAGGGTCTTCAGCAATCACACCCTTCGAATGAAACAGGACAGCATAACTGTTGTTTCACTTTAGCTTTTGTGAGACAGTGGTAACCACCCTGGTAGAGCTGCCCCGTTCCTACTGTAGTCCAAGAAAATGAAAATACTTTCTTGAATATGTAAGATGTTATGTGTTATTTATATAAAGGCACTTTTTCTCTACAATCTGGTTCATGTTCAATGCTGTTTTCACCAGAAAAGAACGCACAAGAAACTCTAGCGTTGCTCTTTTCTAACCAATTTACAAATTATTACAGCTTACATACAGTTATTAAACAAGCATTAAGCGTGGTGGACTATATGGCCTAACCCCTCGCAATCGTACTCTCGATTGTAGAGGATGCTCATGCCCTGCAGTGGGACGTATATGGACTGATAGATATAGATAGATTATACAAGAGTCGCAGCTTGGTTAATTCAAGTATGGCTCTACCACTAAACATTTATGTACCTACTAGGAAATAATATATATTATTGTACTGCCGGTGGCGTAGTTAAACTACGGTACGATTACAAAGTTGAAGTCTCGGGTTCGAATCCCGGATCGGGCAAAGTGACATTGGGTTTATCTATTCATTTTCAGCTCGAATTTGTGCACGATATGGCGATAGGCTCGTCCCCTATCACATCATGGGACGGAACATACAAGGCAAAATGTGGCTGTTCTGGTGGCGGCTCTGCCTACCCCTTCTGGGATAAAGGCGTGCGTTAGAGTATGTATGTATGTTGAAAATAACAAAAATAGAGTCACGTTTTGTTAGATTATTTTAACGATGAAATTGCAACTACAGCATTTAATAATTTATTTTACCTCCCATCAACAAGCATCGGTGGTTCAGTGGTAGAATGCTCGCCTGCCACGCGGGCGGCCCGGGTTCGATTCCCGGCCGATGCAATTCTCTTTTTAGTGACCATACTCTACCTAGCGCATGTCTCCTTTTATTTTATTCTATCATTCTATATTATTGATAGTTATGAAGGCAGTAGATACTGGATATATGTAGAAATGAAACGAAAAAATAATTCGTTTTCTGATACGACATTTTTAAAATATGCTGCCGAAAGCGACATTTTTAAAATATGCTGCCGCAGATGACCTCAACTTTTATTTAAAAACCGGCCATTGACTAGAAATTTTATCTGGTTATTAATGTTTTTTTATCCTCAGCGATATCGCGGTCAATGCCTTTCGCAGTGTTTGTTATGAAACATCTTCACTTTTACTTACAAGAAATTAGTAATGTTTTTTAAATTCGACAATATTTCTATCAGCATCGGTGGTTCAGTGGTAGAATGCTCGCCTGCCACGCGGGCGGCCCGGGTTCGATTCCCGGCCGATGCACGTTATTATATATTATTTTTTTGCAAAGATTTTAAAGCTTGTCATTTAATCTGCCTATACCTATCTCATTTGGATGGTTTGAGTGTTTGGAACTTAGTGTTTCGTTTTTTTTTTTCAAGTTAGTTTCCCCGATTTTATACCTACATTGTGTACGTTTCCCAAAATCCAAATTTCATAGATTTACTTCCTTTCCTCGTCTCTTCACATACAAAAGAAACCTTAATCGTTTTAACCTCATTTATTTTTATAAGAAAAAAGCAAATATATCATTGTAATATTTTTAATTAACACTTGAATTGAGGACACCAGAAATATTTAAAATTGTCCCCATTGAATGGGTCCATTAAGAAAATTAGAATTTTGGCGGGACTTCGGACCTGAGACGTTGGATCCACCTCAGCCAAATTGTTTTACTAATGAAATATTTAATATAGGTCTATTAAGACCCGAGAAAATGTAAAGGTAAATTTATTTAAATGAGACCTCAGGAGAGCCGCCAATCAATATTAATTTGCAATAAAACTATATTTTACGGATTCTAACGCGTTTTGGTTTAATTTTTTAATTTTCTGAAAGAAAGCTGTAAAGCAATCGAAACGTCGGCAAATTAAAAATGTACAAGTTAAACCAAATCGCGATAGAATCCGTAAAAAATAGTTTTATTTCAATGTGTAACATTCGCGTAAATCTAAGAAACCAGTGTCATCGTCATCATCAGTATGTATAATTTACTTAATTTAGGTAGAGCCACGCTGTCTTCATGACGCAACATGAATGGGCAGGCTGTTCCGTGGCGGTACCCCTGTCTCACGGACAATATTGTGACATAAATTTCGTTATATAAAACAACCACTGTAATTTAAACTGGGCTTTATAAAAAGAAAGAAAAGAAAAGCAAAAAAAAAAAGACAGTTCGTGTTGCTGAGGGAGTTTCTTGCGCCGTTTCGTCTTCACAGCTACAAAACGTTCCAAAGCTGTGGTAGCAGAAATTAAAGATTCAAAAGATCTTGTAAAACACTACTTGAATATAGAATATTTTGTATTTGATATTGATTTTGATTGACGTGAAGCGACAGCTATACTTTCGCGTTTCGCTCGGTGAGTG
This sequence comes from Deilephila elpenor, assembly GCA_949752805.1. Lineage (NCBI taxonomy): Eukaryota > Metazoa > Arthropoda > Insecta > Lepidoptera > Sphingidae > Deilephila > Deilephila elpenor. The sequence goes on along the minus strand of OX457106.1, from coordinate 11,995,237 downwards.
AGATTGCCGGATACCCAATACCCGTTTCCTCTCCTCATCCTTTATCCTTCCCGCTCCCCTCCCGACTCAATGGGCCGGCAACACAGCTATGATCCAAGCGTTGTGGATGTTCATGTGCGGCAGGGACCACTTACCATCAGGAGACCTGTTTGCTCGTTTGCCGGTACCTATTCAATTAAAAAATATGATACACATGATAAACTACTATTGTTTATTTAGAATTGTATACTTTGCCACAAAGCACTTAGCCTAGAAGTAATCAATTTTTTATTGCAGCGGTGCAACGAGCCTGCTATTCGCCTGACGGTAAGCGATACAATACGACCGCTCGTGGACGGTAGCAAAACCAAACACCATGGATTACAATCAACGCCTGGCATTCCGCTGCGCTCGCCATCCTGAGACATAACATGTTAAGTCCAATTATGTCCAGTAGTTACTCTGGCTACAATGTCCTTCAACCCGGAACACAACAGTGCTTTAACATTGCTGTTTGGCGGGAGAAATAGACCCAGGCGGCCTCTCACAGTAAGTAAGTAGTCTATTTACCAATATAATAAAATTATGTTTTTAAGTAAAGGGGTCTCCGTAAGATCTAATAAATTTTGAGCAGCTAAGTGTTATAACTTGTATATCAAGACTACCACCGAAAACGAAGCTGGGTGGTAGTTCTAGTGATTACAGGCACATTGCAATTAAAAATTTCGCAATAAAAGCGACAGATATTTTTTGCAATATTCTAAACATCATCATGTTTGTGTGGTAAATACCTATTTTTGGCGAATACGAAGATAAGTAAAAAATAACAAAAAAAATATTAACATTTTTTTGGCGAAGTTTTTAGTTGCATTGTGTCTGAAGTAACTAATACTACCACCTGGCTTTGTTTCCGGTCGCTGTCTTGATATACCCTGAATGTAAACCGTGAAAAGGATGCTGCAGAATAATGTAGTTAGTAATTTAGAAAGAATGTTTTACATTGAAATAAAACTATTTTTACGGATTTTATCGCGATTTGGTTTAATTTTTACATTTTTTAACTTCCCGACGTTTCGATTACTTTACAGCTTTCGTGGTCACGGGGCGGACTGAGGTATTAGTCATCCGCTCTGTGACTGTCATAATTAAACTACCCTTAATTTTAGCAACTGCAGACTTCGTTGAGCTGTTGAACACATCGAGGAAGGCTCCAAGCATTACCTTCGTTTTGATAAGCCCCAAATCCTCGCTAAAGAACACCGCTTCCTACCCAGGATGTTTCGCGAGGCTATTGAAATTAAAAAACATCCAAATTTCAATAGAGAAGATGGCTTGAAGCTTGCACCATCATGGGATCCAGTTCTACATTTGATTAAATCGGAACCCAAAAGACCAGCTGCCAGACCTCAAGACACAGTGAGCTCCTACTGCGTAGATCGGATCGCAACAACTAGTTAACTTTTTAAATTAACTTTTTAATTTAATAATTGAAAATTAAGGGTAGTTTAATTGTGACAGTCACAGAGCGGATGACTAATACCTCAGTCCGCCCCGTGACCACGAAAGCTGTAAAGTAATCGAAACGTCGGGAAGTTAAAAAATGTAAAAATTAAACCAAATCGCGATAAAATCCGTAAAAATAGTTTTATTTCAATGTGTAACATTCGCGTAAATCTAAGAAACCATTAGGAATGTTTTAGTAGTAATTTGTTTGGGTTAGACGTTCTATATATTTTATTTGTTGTATTCGCAGCAGTTCCTATCTTCGTTGCTCGGGCTCTTTTTCGTTGTTCATGTAACTAAGTTCCAAAACAAAATCCAGGTTTCTATAACTTCTGGAAATATGCACATAAAATATTTGGAGAAAAAGGGAATTAGCGTACTGCTTTTATGGCCCGTTTTGGCTAGAATACTACCGTATCCCAGGTTTAAATTAACCAAAAATATAACCTGCATCGGCCGGGAATCGAACCCGGGCCGCCCGCGTGGCAGGCGAGCATTCTACCACTGAACCACCGATGCTTACATTGATGTGACCAAAAGTGCACATTTATTTCAACAATTATATTAACTACCTTTGTCTTTTACAAAGAACGTGACAATAGTCTGATTTTGTTATCAATAAAATTATAAAGCATAAATAAATATAATATTATGTTTTAAATAAAATAAAATTTGCGAAATGACTAATTACAAATACATAAAATCACGCCCTTTTTCCCAGAAAATGAAGGCAGAGGTGCTACCAGGACACCCACGTTTTGTATTGTGTGTTCCGCCCCAAGATGTGCTGGGTGAATCTATCGCCATATCGGACATAAATTAACTACTCGGGGCTGATAATGAGTAAAAAAATCCAACATCACTGTGCCCGACTAGGATTTTTTTTGACAAACCCGTGACCTCAGCATTGTAAGCGTACTACGACAACTGCGCCACAGAGGTAGCAGGTTAATTGCGAATACTTAAGTTTAAATCAGTGATTAGATGTACCTACAGAAACAGGATATATGGGGTGAAGAACAGGTGGTCGATGGTGCCGAAAGGTTATCGAATGTAGGCCTTGTATCAGCAGGTAGAGCATGGGACGTCCACCCAGTGAGACACATGAGCCAGTAATGTTGGACACAGCTGGACGTAGCTTGCTTCCAAATATAAGTGCGAGAAGATAGATCCTCCGCTGGCAGCTCACTTTATCAAATATAGATTGACGGAGTAAGCAGTATTTCACATAGGTGGACACGTATGATCCGTAACCTTGATCCCGACATACTCAGTCTCTTCCATCCGGTGTGGACACTTGAGAGGTTAGTCCCATATATCGCAGGACTAGTAATTAATACATACATACATACGTACATAAACTCACGCCTTTATATCAGAAGGGATGGGCAAAGGCGCCACCAGGACACCCACATTTCGTCTTGTATGTTCTGTCCCATGATGTGATGGGGGGCGAGCCTATCGCCATATCGGGCACAAATTCCTGACTCCAGGCTGATAATGAATAGAAAAATCTAATATCACTTTGCTCGACCCGGATTCGAACCTGAGACCTAAGGTTTGTAGTCGTACCGTAGTACAACTACGCCACCGAGGCAGTCTAATAAAAGTAAATAATATTTCTGACCAAAATTCATTCCCTAATTTCTAAGGCCGAAAATTAGCAAAAAATTTTCACCTTAATTATAAAACCTAGTGAGAAGTTTGTATATTGAAAAGCCATGGGGCTAAAATATAGATTACTGAGCCCTTGGTAAGACTATTCGTAGAAGAAACCATGAAAACAAACCTATTAATTTGCTAGCGTTGGTAAAACAAAACGATAACATACCCTAAAAACAATACTGGTGGTAGGTCTCTCATATGTGAGAGGCCGCCTACGTAGGTACCACCGCAATGTCTTATGTAAGAAGACTTAACATATTATGTCTCAGGATGGCGAGCGCAATGCCAAGCGTTGCTTTGTAATTCATGGTATTGTTTGGTTTTACAACTGTCCATGAGCGGTCGTATTACTTAACATCAGGCGAATGGCATGCTCGTCTCGCCATTCAACGCAATAAAAAAAATGTAAAAGCATGCATCGGCCGGGAATCGAACCCGGGCCGCCCGCGTGGCAGGCGAGCATTCTACCACTGAACCACCGATGCTTGTGTGGATATATTTAAAGAAGGCAATAGGTTCTGTACACGTCCGATTCCGTTCACTTTTTATATCTCATAACCAGAAGTCACGTCCGTAAAAATACCTACATGTGTACATGCATCTTTACCTTAATTTAAGCTTAAGTCTGTATACCCGAAACGTAGGCAGTGACTCTATAAGTGCTAGGCAAAGCTCGCCGAGCTTAATACCCCAAGATATGATAGGCGGCGAGCTTATCATTACGCCGGGCACAAATTCCAGTAACAGAGAAGTATCAATCGTTATGAGATGTTTAAATTTTTCGATTGAAACCCAAACCTAAGTTTATCTGAGCCAACAAACGCTGCACTGGACTAATGATACACCAAAAATATGATTGTCAGTTAAATTATGCCTAATGCGGATACATAAGACAGTTTCACTTCGTCAAAGAACGAAGATTGATATCCTGAAATATAAAGGGAATGATTAGTTTCTCAGAGAAAACGTGATAGAACAGCATGGCTGACGAGTGCTCTCTGTTAATGATGTCGTGGAGGTGTAAACAAAGCCTTCTGAGGCCGAAGCCACCTTCAGCTTCTCGTAGTGCATACTGACCAACAAAAGAGGCCCTGATGACCTACAGATAGCCAAATAACCATGAAAGAGTTGGTTTATGACATGCTGATAACGGTCAACAGAAACGTCAGTGCGAGAAAATATTTCCTCCATTTGTCAGCCCACTTTATCAAAGACAAATTAATGATGTTAACGGTATTTCTCCATAGGACATCTTGAAAAAACAAGAGGTATGGCCTCTCAATTTGAATCTACATACTCAGTCTCTTCGATCCGGTTCAAACTCAATAAGGCTATCGCACTAAGCTAGCGGCTATCTCTCGCTCAGATAGAAAATGTGAATGGTCACGTTTATTACTCCATGACGACTTCAAAGTGAATGTAAATATTTGATGCGGCTCGAACCCGTTGCATCTTTTAAACGTATGTTAAAAAGCATCGGTGGTTCAGTGGTAGAATGCTCGCCTGCCACGCGGGCGGCCCGGGTTAGATTCCCGGCCGATGCAATTATCTTTTTGTTTAATATCAAAATGTAAATTAGGAGTTACAGTGTTAGATGTGTTGGCAGGAAAGGTTCTACTAATCTCTAATTCAATTGTTTCGGGTCTGGGTGTTTGTGAGACCGAAAAGACTCTCGTAGTTCCTGATACCCACGACACGAGACTCGATCTTAGTGTGGGGTCAGGACTATGTATGGGACTGTTGGGTGTAATTAATTGTTTATAGACTTTATACTTATATTCCATATTGTTCGAAGTCCCAGTTCTTTATTTTATCTACCATACCTGTTATCAAGTTTGAATAGCAAATAGCATTATGTTTATGATAAATTAACGTTTAATTTACTAAAAAAATTAACCACTTTTTTAAAGTCCTTACTATAAAAACAATTTTACCTGGTAAAAGATGCTGCTCTTGTTCAAAATTAAACGCAAATTAAATTATAAAGATCAATGTAAAAAATATATTATAAAACTCCTTTATGTCACGTTTGTTATGAAAATATTAGAGCATGGAATTTAATACGTTTATAATAAAATGTCTTTTTTGAACACACTGTAATAAGCATCGGTGGTTCAGTGGTAGAATGCTCGCCTGCCACGCGGGCGGCCCGGGTTCGATTCCCGGCCGATGCAGAAATTTTTGACAGCTTTTCTGCCTTGCTTATTATAGAACGAGTCATTCAGAGGAACAATGCCCACGCGTATTCACCTCCCGTCCTTTCTTTTCGACGCTTTCTTTTTTGACAGTTTCCGTGGCGCAATTGGTTAGACGCCGGCTGTGAAGCGAGAGGCCGCGGTTTTGATCCCCTCACCGAGACAAAAGTTAGAGGCCTACAAGTATTTATCTAGGGTCTGGGCGTTTGTGAGAGCGAAAAGTCTCTCGTAGTTCCTGATAATCACGACACAACATTTAATTGATCTTAATTGATTAATCTCGAGAAATAACCATTACTCACAGTTGGATACCCTGTTTGAAACACAGTGTACTACCTACCATGCCATACATTTGTTTTTATTAGCCAGTATAAAATATATTCCTGCATTCATCGGTAAAACACGAACAAAGCCTGAGGCAGGCGCTACACCGCAAAATAAACAATGGATACACCCTATAGTATAGATACAGCGTGTTCCGTGTTCCGTGTTCCGACATGCCATTAATTGCCTGATGTATTTTCAATGAAGGCGCAGCCGTGTGTTCACAACGCCAGCTGCGCAAAATTAATGAAGATTGAGCACCGTGCAAAATTAATGCATCGGCCGGGAATCGAGCCCGGGCCGCCCGCGTGGCAGGCGAGCATTCTACCACTGAACCACCGATGCTTGTAATCAAATGGTAAAATAAATTATTTAATTCTTTATGTGACAACTAAATCTAATAAAACGTGACTTTAAACTTAATATTTCATAATAAAAATGCGTTTATATTGCATTGAACGCAACAGCTTAATTTCTTTAACGGAAAGGAACTTGAAGTTAATCTTACTATTGTCACTTAAATAATGAACAAACAATAATATAATGTTGACTAATAATGTATAATGTTGACTGCCTCGGTGGCGTAGTTGTATTACGGTACGATTACAAAGCTGAGGTCTCGGGTTCGAGTCGCGGGTCGGGCAAAGTGATATTGGAATTTTCTATTCATTACCAGTCCGGAGTCAGGACTTTGTCCCGATATGGCGATAGGCTCGCCCCATATCACATCGTGGGACGGAAAATACAAGGCGAAATGTGGGTGTCCTGGTGGCGCCTCTGCCTACCCCTTGTATAATGTATAATGTATAATATAATGTTTACAGCACAACTGAGCGAGTCACCTCTCGCAAGCCGGCCCATCATAGTTCATATCTTAGTTCATAGTAATATGGCTTAAAACCATATTTAAATGTCCTGTGGATACAATTAATATAGTAGGTACCACTGTAACTACTTCGAGTAAAAGGATAAAACAAAGTACCAATGCATTAAAAATAATGCATCGGCCGGGAATCGAACCCGGGCCGCCCGCGTGGCAGGCGAGCATTCTACCACTGAACCACCGATGCTCAAACTGGCGTGTCAAAATAACGCAATAATACAGCAAATATACTGTTCTTTTCACTTTATAGTTTATACCATGATGGTTGAATCTTTAATTTAAAGTATGGAAGTCAAATGGACCACCAAATTTCAAATTGAAAATCACACCTTGCTGTAAGGGTCCGTCCATTAATCACGTTTTTTTAGCATTATTAACCCCCCTACCTCCCCCTAGGTGATACGTGGTGAGGTTTAAGACTAACTTGTGTATTTTTAGTACTTACAAAGTATCTTAATTTTATTTTAATATCATCTTTCAATACAGGTATAAGTAAAGTACAATCTAGGACTTCTTTCGTTGCTTGATAACGGCGAGTCAAGTTCACACTAAACGCCGTTTTTCGGTTTAGAAATCGCGCATTGACGAAAAAATAAATACACGTGATATCTTATTACACCACCCCTCCCCCCCCCCCTTGTGATATTTCGTAATTTTGCTAAACCCCGTTCCCCCCTTTCGAGCCTCACGTGATTAATGGACGACTCTTAAGTCGTTAAAGCTACAGTATAGAATATTCGTATCTGTCTGGGTAGCTATCATCGTTTACGATTTTTTTTATTGCGATGAATGTCGAGATGAGCAAGCCATACGCATGATGGTAAGCGATACGACCGCTCAGGGACAGTAGCAAAACCCAACAACACCATGAATTACAAAGCAATGCTTGGCATTGAATTGCGCTCGCCATCCTGAGATATAAGTTGTCAAGTCTCATTATGTCTAGTGGTTACTCTGGCTACAATGTCCTTGAAACCGGAACACAACAGTGCATTTACAAAGCTGTTTGGTGGGAGAAACAGATATTGTGGTGGTACCTACCCAGGCGGCATCTCACATATGAGAGACCAGACAGAGTAAATTATGGAAAACCGGTCATAGTGATCCATGCTCAGCTCTGGCTCAGCTTGTTTATATGACGATCAGAGTAAGGTACCATCTCCCGCCAATAAATGTTTTATTTGGTTTTCATTGTAGTTACCATCAAATGCATTGTGGCCTTGGTCGTGCCAGTATCATAAAAAAATATAAATAAATAAATAAATACACCCAACAGTCACATACATAGTCCTGACCCCACACTAAGATCGAGTCTTGTGTCGTGGGTATTAGAAACTACGAGAGACTTTTCGGTCTCACAAACACCCAGACCCGGAACAAATACCTGTGTATCACACAAACATTTGTTTCGGTGCGGGGATCGAACCCGCGGCCTCTCGTTTCACAGCCGGCGTCTAACCAACTGCGCCAATATGATTCTGCTGTCAATATGATTCTAATACAATACTTTGATTTCTACTAAAAGTTTAGTTCAGTTCAGTTCTTATTTTTATGGCCTTTACGCTATTACCACCCCGAAATTCTGCCAATGTCAAGTGTCTTATACAAAAAATTAAAAGGAAAATTGTCGAGTCTGTATTCCAAGTTGACTTAAATCTACCACATATAGGTAGAGACAAATAAATTTTCGACTTATATGGATAGAAACATAGAATTTTTAGAATTATACGAGTATTGAATTATTTCTACTAAAAGGTCGATGCTAAAAGGCTGATTAATTTAAGCAAAAGTGACGTTCTTGATAGTGAAGAAGTGAATGGAATTTCTACGCATTTACTTTTTATCGTCTTTTTAGACTCGTAGTGGCAAGCATCGGTGGTTCAGTGGTAGAATGCTCGCCTGCCACGCGGGAGGCCCGGGTTCGATTCCCGGCCGATGCAAGTTCTCTTTTTGATTTTTTTATGTAATTAATTTATTGAATCTGAAGTCGTAGTATGTTTACTTCTCGAAATTCATAATGAATGTCGCCTTATAACAGTCCACAATTCGGCGGCACGTCGATTCGATTGCGTTTGATTTTCAATTCATGTACCACTCCCGCTAGGCTGATGAACTAATCTTTATTAATGACATCTATTCTCATTTGCGTATATCTAACAAGAATATTGTCATGTTACTGTTGTATCTTCAAGGAATCGGGAGTGAGTTGACAATACATCCTATTTAGGAGTTGAGAAGATGAGATGAAAAGAACCAAGATTTGAAAAGACATAGCGTCGTTTACTTTTTAAACTTAGATTTTATCATCATCTTTACCCTAACGCTCTCCATTACTGGGCATCGATTTCTTTTTAATGCTTTTCGTAGAACTACGAGTAAATCAACAACTTGTTGTTTTACCCTAACCTAAATTCGATGAAAGGGCAAACGTCCTTTTATACACTTGGACGAGTATATTATAACTACATAAACTCACGCCTTTATTCCAGAAGGGTAGGCAGAGGTTCTCCTGGTAGCAAACCCACGTTTCGTCTTGTACGTTCCGTCTCACGATAGGGGGCGGGCCAGACTTTAGTCATTTTATTTAAGCTGAAAGTTTGTCTGCGCATGCCTCTATCATATTATGCTTCCCACGATCAGCTAATATGAAGTTCCGGTCGTGTTGGCTTTGGAACTTATCCGCTTTAGTGTGTCTCGCAAGATAAAAGAACCGTCAAACGTGTTTTACTACCAAGACTACAAGACTAACTACTAAACATCTTTGATTTTTGCTTTAACAACATATTATTAAAATTCAGCTTTTATACTATAACGCTGGTTTGAAGATATCGTTATCGTTATTTTGCCAGAATCCATCCATTCTTGCATCGGGCGAGGAAATAAATTCACTATCTACATGAAAACACTTAGTCCAAAAATCAAAATTTGTATAACGAATGGAAAACTCAGAATGATGTTTAAGATGTAAAAAGCAACATACATATTCAATGATAAAAAACGTTAATAGTATAAACAAATGCATCGGCCGGGAATCGAACCCGGGCCGCCCGCGTGGCAGGCGAGCATTCTACCACTGAACCACCGATGCTTGTAAAGAATTGTCTAATAAGATGTAGTCAATATAGTAAATTCGCTATAATTCCATTCACTTCATAATTAACAAGAACGTGACTTCTGCTTACATAAATCAGCCTTTTAGTAGAAATCAAGGTATTGCAATATACATAACTAATAATTTTTACATTGCACCTGATGTAGCAGTACAAATTACAATCAAAATTTAATATATGCCAGCGGAAGACGATTATCGCCGAACGAAACAATAATGGCCTTATTCATAAACAGTTTAAAAACCTATTTTATTTATGAATGTTTGACCCTTTCGAACGACTTTTGAATTCAGTTTGAGCGAAGAAGACAAAACATTCGAAAGACAGTTGCGTTGCCTGGTAATTATGGACATGTTTGCCAGGGCGGTCAAGAGCGAGGCACACATGAATATCCTACCATCAGCTACACTCTACACTCACCCACCACACGAAAAGGAACAGCACAGTCGATCGGGCCGACACACTGTAGCTTTAACGACTTTAAGACTGTACCACTTCCAAGTGTAAGGGCTTTCATTGGCCAGGTATAAAGATAACTTCCGTCCTGTGATACGGGGGCGCAAGAATTCCACAACGCTATTCCCTGTGACAGTGGCGGCGTAAGGTAGGTTGGCACCCTGGGCGGTTTGGTATTGAGCACCCCTACCTAAACTATACATGCTTACTCCGGACTTTTCGTGAAGGAGTAAAAAAAAAAAAAACAAAGGTCCTTCGTAGGCAGCGGCAAGCAGGATCGTTTCGCCCACGATCGTGGTCCACACTCTTCGTTTGTTGTCGCTTGTCGGGTTCTCGTTGTCACCCCTTGGTGCTTGGTACCCGGGGCGGACCGCCCCCATCGCCCCCCCTTTACGCCGCCACTGCCCTGTGATGGACGCCCATAACATAACGGGCGTCCATAACCAGTCGTAAGTGGGGGCTTTATGGCCCCTTATAAAAACCAGCAATGGTTTTGCGCCCGGCGGTTACTCGGATGTAAATCTAGGCACTTCTCCCCCTGAGATGTCCGTTGCCGCCTATTATAATACGTGTGACGGTCACCGTGAGGTTTTTAGTCGGTATGGTGGCGTAGGTTATGTTAGTACCCGGCTCGGTCACAACATCCCCAGCGTGCTGGGCTGAAGGCCAGTGACACTGACATTATCTTTGCGGTCTTCCCCGTGGCACCGAAAGGAGAGCATAATAGCTTCTCCTTTGACACAAAAAAAGGAATAAAGATAATTTAAAGAATTTAGAACTAGTTTAGAAGGAAAGAATGAGGAGAAAAGCCTTCTCGGCCAGCCAACATAAAAGTGTTACAAATATAATGTCAAGCCTTTACGGTTAAGAGGTAGCCACAGACAATGGATTTACAAAAGGGCTACGACAGAGTGAAGGAATGGACCATCATGTGATATTTCGAAATTAAGAGGTTCATCAAAGCCGCAACAATTACCATCATTTGACCTCCAAATATGAAAGTATAGATGTTTCACCCATCATGACGTTATGAAGTGAAAGGAACATTCTCTGCAGTATAATGTGTTATTTAACCAGTTCCAAACAAGCATCGGTGGTTCAGTGGTAGAATGCTCGCCTGCCACGCGGGCGGCCCGGGTTCGATTCCCGGCCGATGCATCTTTTTGATTATTGATGAATCGTATAATTCACGTGGCTTAAATATCGATTTAGTAGGTATCCATAATATTTTTACTATGAACTATGAAGGCATCATCAAAAGAACACTTGCGTAAACATGCTGCCTATTGACATTCATAACAAACATAACAAACATGATGCTGCAAATATGATTTTTTGCCATAAAGGACGCCTTTATTATTGTTTTGAATGGCGAGACGAGTATGCCTTTCGCATGATGGTAAGCCATACGACCGCACATGACAATAGAACACCAAAAAACACCATGAATTACAAAGCATTGCTTGGCACTACTGCGCTCGCCATCCTGAGACAAGATGTTAAGTCTCAATATAAGTAATTACTACGCATTACTCTATGAAAAGCTTACGTGGAGTTAAAACATTAAAGACATGTCGTAATATGTGGTTGTTCGTAAACGGCTAATTGATCAGTTACAATTAGTGAAATGTATTTATTATATTCTTTGGGAAAGACACCATCATTAATTATTATGCTTTGCAAAACAAGAATTATAAAATAAAATTAATGCTTATGCACATGCCCACTAAAGATATTTATTGTAAAAATGGCTCAATTACTTCTCGAAAAAATCCTAAAAAAAATATTTTGGATCAAAAAGTATGCATCGGCCGGGAATCGAACCCGGGCCGCCCGCGTGGCAGGCGAGCATTCTACCACTGAACCACCGATGCTTATCGCTTTACGTCAAAATAAACATCTAAATACGTTATAATCATAACCTTTCACCTTACTTTAATTTCCTACGAAACGTGATCTAAGAATATTAGAACAGCAAACATGTATAAATTATTCATTATTACTCATAATATGTAGGGTATGCGCATTAGCGACGTCATTTTCTATAGTCATAATAATTATTCTCAGCCACAGGAATTCTCTTTAAAGATTAAAATAATCGTAATCGCCTACATCTCAATTATCTGCAGTATAAAGTGGTCTATTACTTAATTGAAAGTTAATAATAAAAAATATTATTATCTGGCGAAAGGCAATATAATTAGTCGTTAGGCAATATAATTATGTATGTCAAGCCGACTTACCAGAATCCTGACGACAACTGTAGTATATTTCACCACCACACAACACTTGCACTACTGACTACACTGTCAACATTTCTAAATTATGAAAAACACATCCAAGTTATCGTTTTAGACAAACATAAAGTACGTTCTACATATTCACAATACAGTATACACCACGCAGTAAATTGACCACGATATGATACCAGCGCAATAGCGAAATACGCCATATGTCCGGAAATACACGGGACTCTGAAGTCTAACCTATTAACCCAACGAGAAGACACGACAAACTACCCTCCGGTTGATAACATTTATAATAAACGGCCATTGGTAAGTTTTTTGTATGAACCGGGATACGCTGGTCGAAAATTTACATAGTGACACGTGAAGTTACTCATGCAGGCATGACTGCAGTCCGCTTGCAACAAGTCGATGTGGAAATAATTGGGGAGGCCTATGTTCAGCAGTTCATTTCCTGTGGCTGAAGAGAAAATGAGAGTTACATACATACATGAACTCACGCCTTTATCCCAGAAAGAGTAGGCAAAGGCGCCACCAGGACACCCACATTTCGCCTTGTATGTTCCGTCCCGGGATGTGATAGAGGGCGAGCCTATCCACAAATTCCTGACTCCAGGCTGATAATGAATAGAAAAATCCAATATCACTTTGCCCGACCCAGGATTCAAACCCGAGACCTCAGCTTTGTAATCGTACCGCGGTACAACCACGCCACCGTGGCAGAGAAGTTACTCTATTTGTATTGATATCTCCTACCACCAGGAGCGTTATATTCACTTTTCCATACTATTCAGAAGTCCTCTCAGTCAAGTAAAGAACTTGCGATGAGGCATTATGAGTATTAATTACCATTTTTACTGGTGGTAGGTGTCTCATATGTGAGAGACCGCCTGGATAGGTACCACCGCAATGTCTAATTCTCCCGCCAAACAGCAGTGTCAATGCATTGTTTGGCGGGAGAATTAGACATTGCGGTGGTACCTACCACCATACTGCCATGAGCGGCCGTATCGCTAACCGTCAGGCGAATGGTATGGTATCGACATTCAAAACAATTTAAAAAAATCTTAAGTCATAAGTAGTCAGTTGCTGAACAAAAGCCTCCTATATACTATTAACGAAACAATATTCTCAATTCCAGCTCTCTCGCCGTAAAAACACAAAAGACATAAACCTAATTGGAAAGATAACTGTTCCATAAATCCCGCAAGTTTAATGTTTTGTCCTGATCCCGCAAAGACTATACACATTGCTCGCTTTTAAAAACAAATAACACAGATTACCATAAAATTACGTGGTGCGAGCTGAACGGTGAATCTAGACAAGGAGTGGAAGAGGGAGGGGTTGGAGGGGGAGAAAGGGGTGGATTCGTAACCGCTGCTTGTCTAGAAGTTCGTTATTAATTGTGTTTAGCATGCCCGCGGCTTCGCCTGAGATATCTTCCGCATCTAGGTTCGCGTGGAAAAATGTCAGCACTTATTTTAGCTGATCTTGTTTTAGTTTTACTGACGCCCGAATACTGGAACGACATTCGAATAATAAGTGGCTCTTAACAGCGCACGGCTCACTTAGCCAGTACATTTAATCGGGATTAACGTAGTTAAGCGCAAGTTATATTTAAGTTGCGTTCCAGTATTTGGGCGTGAGTGCGGTAAATCTGAATGGAGGTTCATGAAGTTAGAAAGCTGTTTAGAATTTAACTGATACATAATATTGCCTAAATTAGTCATTCTTACAAGCATTGTTTAATTTTATTATACCTAAGCATGACTGCGTTAATATAGTATTTCTTCCACCTGATATTATGGTAGAAAGTCTCGGCAAACGATATCTACATGCCTGACACATAAATCCTTTCCTTCAATAGTCTTATTCTAACCATTCCTGTTAATTTAAAATGTTTTATTTATTTTAGTATTTTAATCTTAATTATTTTTATCTTCCTTCGGTGTTACTTTAATTAAGTAATAAGTCGATTATGCAGTCTTGTTTCAACATTTGAAGTACCTAGTACCTACTTTTTGTTTGATTTGTTGATGATGTTTTTGGTGCCGTTAGTGTGCATCTTGTGGCCATAGGACATAACTCAACGTTGATTGTTGCTTACTCTAACGTATATTGATGGCCTATCTCCAGACAGTGTGTAAAAGCGTTACCTTTGGTACAAGGAGCTTGTATTTCAGTTGAAGATGCAATTCAATTGTCTAAAATGGATGTAGGGATGAATCATGAATGAATAGGTCCATTTGACTCTCTGTGGTTCGTAGAGTAAGATTAGTACCAATTGTTAGTTTCTCTTTGCGTCATTTAATAATTGGAACCCGAGACCTCAACTTTGTAATCGTACCGAAGTACAACTATGCCACCGAGGCAATCATTTAATATTATAAAGACTTTCTCGTCCACACAACCACCGCTGCAACTCCTCTCGACCAGGGTTAACAGTGGTACGCAAAGAATTGCCACCTAGCTTCGGAGCTCAGTAAATCTCTTAAAGACACAATATTCATATTTGAAATATTGATATTGTTTTGTAATTTAATAGTTGTGATTGTCAGATAACGAAGAGCGTAGATAAAGTGGTCTCTGATTAATACTGATCGTAATTGAATTCAACGTCGTCATATCAGCAGCATTCTGTGATGACATTGCAATCATTATTTTTTGCATAACAGTCATACCACGATGTAATCAACTAACATAATATCATGTTTTGAATACCTAGAAGCTTGCAATATCACGTCTTATGCAATGGAAGTGAACGGTCGTTTGTACGTATCGATAGGCGTGTCTTCTTTAGGCTAGTGATTACAAGCATCGGTGGTTCAGTGGTAGAATGCTCGCCTGCTACGCGGGCGGCCCGGGTTCGATTCCCGGCCGATGCAGATTTTTTTTAATATTTTAAAAATCAACCTATATAGCCTTTGCAACCGTAGATTTGCAACGAATCAAAATCCTGTGCCCAATATAATAACAAAAGAACTTATAACAATTATTATATCAGTATAAAGAAAGACTTTTTGATAAGCATGCACAAAAAAGTACAGTAAGTAAGTAAAAGTTATAGCCTTTATGGTTACGAGCCATTTCAGGCTCTGACCGATAGCGGGTGACAAAAGGATACCAATTGGCTATTAAAATATATCACTTAATTTTTACATCTTCTGTTCAAAAAACGTTGTTGTTCCCAAGGATCGTCAATTCCAGATTCCGAAGTCCACCGCCGCATTTAGCGCCAAATCTATTATTTCATCCCCACTACCTTGATGGCCCTCCGCATCGGTGCGGTTTACGCGTAGTTTTCTTCTCTCTACACCAACTCTGTGGAAATAGCCTTTACATATAAGCAACTTGAAAACAGCCCATACTTCTTTAAATTTCTCATCCAAGTTACTTTAGGGGTTCGGAATGTTTATGACCACTTCCATCAGATGACCATTCTACTCAGATCTTTTAAAGACATAGCTCCCTGCTTTTAATAGTCAACAAATAACTGATATCCCCTTTTATATCTATTCTTCTTGTGACCTAGAGGTCTTGAATCTTTATCGCGGCGTAAAGCGGTTGCATTTATGGTCGCCGGGGGCGCGGAAGTCAGGCCAATAAAACGTGTCGTTAGTTCGTACACTAGGACATAAAGCGGAGCCTATCAGATCCCGACAGAGGTTATAGTTATAATCAAACTCCAGCTTGTTTCAGTCGTATATTGTATATAGAAATTGGTTCAAGACGTTATCGATTTCGTGGCTGAAGGTACAGAAATACGGTAGATCACGCATGTCTCTCCATAGCGCGTGATAAGATCGTGCTAATAACGCCTCGAACAGTTTGCTGTGCTTATTTCGATCCTGTCTGCAGTGAGCTAACCTAACGATACGCTAAAAACAAATTCTAATTCGAGGCGGTTCATTGAGGCTTTTCAATCAGACAAAATACGGATAAATTGGATTGATAGAGGAACTGATTCAAAAGGTATTTGATGTTTGCAACATAGAAATATAGTGGAAAGCAGATATTAACAAATCCAGATCAATGCAATACACAACTAAAAGCTACTTAATCAAAATGCTTTCAGCAAATGGTTTTTAGATATAGCGGATAGCCGCAGCTGAATATTCCAACATTTCAGTTATTTTAGATGCAGCCAGGCATCGTACATTTACTACGAGTATAAACTAGATATTGATCTAGGACCAATAAGAACAATCATCTTTGCGTAAAAGATCGCCTTATTTATTTTATCTTATCATAACTGGAGAAACCTCCATACGGCTAATAATAGAGACCACGTACCAGAAAATTAGTGAAGTATGTCCACGTAGACAGTTGGCAAACTGCCTGACAAAGGTTGCCACAAGTCAATGACTATAAATAATTGGTTCCATGGAAATCATTGGAGGAGACCTACGTTCGGAAGTAAACTTCCTGAGGCTGACGCTAGTAGTTATGACCATAGATTAATATACTGTGATGACATAAAAAGATTGTAAATATTATTTTTGAAAATAATCTCAAAGGTAACTTGTGAATCTACGCAGTCCTGCCTTTAAGCCACATGCATTTTTTTGGAATTGAAAGTAATGTCTCCAAAATCTTTAATATTACAAAGTACGGTTACATTTAAACACCGATTCTACCTGCAATATTACTCGACGCTACTACATAAAATAAAGTACCAACTACCAGTACAAAGTTAGTAAACTATTCAGAAAGTGTTATAACGGCTATAAATTACTGCACCGCGTTCATATGACACGGCTATTGGAGTTGCTAACTACCCAACTTTATTGCCACTTATTACATTTTAACTGAATGTTGCCAGGTACAATATATTTAATGTGAATTTTATTTCATTTTATCAATTCATGCATTTTTGGAAATTTTATAATAAACTAGCGGCCCGGCCCGGCTTCACTGGGTGCAGACATTAATTGACGTGATGATCGTTTTGGCAACATTTTTATGCTTCTGTGTTATTGGACATAGCGTGATGTTTTATTGCCTTCCTCGATAAAAGGACTATCCAAAAGAAATTTTCAATTCGAAACAGTAGTTCTTGAGAATAGCGCGTTCAAACAAACAAACAAATCCTTCAGCTTTATATATTTGCATAGATAACAACAATATAGGCCATTTATGTGCGACTACAGGACATAGGCCTTTCGTTCATCATTACCCAGTGCGGGTTAGTGGGCTTCATAGATCACACACCATAAAAATGCTTGTACTCGTAATCCTATAATATTACGTTAAGCAAGTTTACCAGCGATTCCTTTACCAAGCAACGAAGCTTGATTCAACTGCTTATAATAATCCCTGGTCTAAATGCTAGAAACATGTCAGCGTGAATAGCTGTGAGATTCGGCTTGCTAAGCGAGGCAATTCTCTTTTTTTCACTTACCCTTACCTACTACATTATTAGGAAATGTATAAGTACATATGATTTAAAATTACAAAAGAATGATAGGTAAGCATTAATATTAGCTGGTACTTGTCGTTACCAAAAGTTAATCAGACTGGATAGCAGATGGAAAATTATTATTACCCATTTTTCCATTACTTACTTATGATCTTTAATTCATAATATACACCGTGTAATTTGATTATGTTTATTATTTTGAGAGAAAACGTATGTCAGTAAGGTGGGATGAATATATTATAATAATTGAAGCTTGACATAGAATTCCATCTTGATGGTAAGATTAAATTCAACATTCAACAATACCAATATTCATACACCTTGACTGCGAGTAATTGTTGATAAACCATAAAATTAAAACACCTTCGTAAAATCGGCCGGCTCAGCTATAAAAAAATTTAGTGCCATCTATGATAATAATTAGGAAGTTCTTCATATTACAAAACAAGAATTGTTACTCTAGTTTTTGGGACAGTCATTAGATGTCACTACTACCGAATTTAATAATTATTACTAAAAATATTTCAGTAGGCTTATAATAACGGCTCCATTTATAAAAGTGAATTCTGTATTGCATTGCATTTCATAATGTAACACATTTTTTATAATCTGCTAGCGCCATGAAAAGTAGCAAATCATGATTAATTTATATGAAAAAACAATATGGACAAAAACATTGCATCCTATCTTCTTAAAAAACAAGCAAATAGAAAGTATTTGCTTTTTGTGTTTAAGGCTAATCTTATAATATTATAATGATTTTTAAAATCTACGAACAAATTTTGTTGAAAAAGCTTTGTGTGGTAAGTATAAAAAAAAATACAATGTATTACGAAAATCTCGAAAAAATTCACTTTGCACCAAAGAATTTTAAATTGTGGAAATCGGATGAACGGAAATCATGTAAATCTGACGCACAATTTTTATGGTCATAGAAGCCTTTACCATTTTTGTAGAAAACCAAAAAAACAATCTCGTTTATGAGCGCTTATTCCGTTGACATCGAAACTGTTCGAGAAATTATTTGCATACTCTGTCATTCATATACATTATGCATGCGAGTGAAAGAGATACCAAATCGGCGTCATTCATAACAGAAACCCGAACCGCATCGTCCAGAATAGGCAACTTATTTCATAAATAAATGTCAAAATAACTCTCTCGATGCCAAGTAACTATTTGTTGTTTTACGTTTTTTTAACTCTTATTTCCGCGAAAAGCATTGAGATTGAGTTATTCGCGATGATTTTTCTAAAATTTTTATGCAATACCTGATCAAACACGCGATTTTTGTGTATATTTTGTGTACTTAATTTTTGCACTTGAAAATGTCAAATTGTTTTTTGGTGTTTTTCGTGTATATATCTCATGAGACGCGTTGTAAACTGTACCAAACGGGTGTAACTTAGTGCAGTGTTGGTGTTTTGATGCGAAATAATTGCAGGGAAGTGATTTTGTCGTGCTAAATCTTCAGTGTTATGCTACCAAGAGGTTAGTTTTTGTTCCCGCTATTATGGAGCACTAGCCCGGTTGCTGGTCGCAGTTCGGTGAGTAATAGCTTGTAAGTCTCTTACCTTAAGGATCTCCAAAAGATTAACTATATTTGAAACCTTTTTAAAGGTTAAAATGTTCATAAAACCAGTTTTGTTGTGTGACATGGAACAAGCTAAACATCATCATTATTGTACTAAGAAGAACGAAATTGTACTATGTTACTATTATTTCGAGGTATAAAGCGTAATAGGATGATTTATTTAACAATACTATGTTGAAATGGAGGTATTCATGATAGAAATATGAATATACATGATGTTGTTTTTTTTAATATAAAACCATAGCATGACACAAAATATAGAATTGAATGAACTATAAAATAGTAGAAAGAGTAAAATTTTCAAACTAAAAGACATGGTAACTCTTTCTGTTGAAAATAGTCACCGAATTTATCTATTTGATGATAAACTTCCATTCCATAAAAATATTATTAAGTTATTACTGCTCTATTTAAGGTTCATGGGTTCAAGTCACAATAATATGTAACTTACACTTAAGGCTCTGTTAGTGATTCGTTCACAATTACATTTATTATGTGATAAGACAATGATGGTTTATTAACCTACATGATATGTGTTATACATGTATATTGGCAGTAATTCCTGATGGTTAAACAATTATAATGTATATTTCAGATATAGAAAAACCAATACTACTATGTATAGGGTACCCTGATGGTATATTTATATTGTTATTTATCAACAAAGAATGGAGGCCTTTGCCTAGCCGTGAAATATAATTTAGGCAAAGAAAAAAACAATGAAGAAGAACACCAATAGGTCAATGTGTATGAGCAATGAATTGTTATTAATTGGCCTAACGGTATAATTCCTGATGGTGTCAAGAGGATACTTCTGGGTTGCATTTATCATTATAATGTATAGCACATTAAAACAAAGATATGAATTCCTGATGGTGCATAATACCTGATGGTACAAAAATTATACTTTAGAATGTATCTTTAATGGTTATTAAATTTTATAATTAAAAAAGGTTTAGTGTAATTTTAAGATAACTGGACCCAATCCCAAATAATAGCCCAAACTTTTGTTCCTGATGGTACCAACATATATTCCAATGACTTTTTTCATTACATTCTTGGGAATGATCCTGATGGTATTATATGTGTACACAAATAGTAAGTTCAGATGTACAACAATTGTCACCCGTGAGAAATGGCAATGGCTAATTTCCTGATGGTATCAAAGTGTATTACTCAGAGTACAAATATTTTATTTAATCATAAGAAATAACATATTATTTTGTTGTAACTCCTGATGGTATAAAAGTATATTCAAAACATTATTTACATTATATTTGGAGAAAAATTATGGTTAATTGGTAATGTGATGCTGAAACACTAATTCAGTGTTTACTCCCTGATGGTCATAAACTAAAACAAAAAGCATTCCGTAAAAGCATGATAACATAAGCAGTTAAGAATACAAAGTGGTTAAATTGCTGATGGTATCAAAGGTGATTTCAAGTATTTAATATAAGAATATAATTCAGAAAACAGCAAAAGAAAAATAGGCTCTAATATAGCAGGGTGATAGATAGTGTCCTGATGGTACGTTACTTTAAAGTTGTTGCTGAAAAAAAAAAACAGGAGAATGTTCAGCATATTCCTGATGGTAAACAGGATAAAGCGAATGTTTGCAGGTTCATTGATATCAATAACTAGCTTATGTGTTTCTTTTATGAAATATGTAAATGGATGGTAAGTGAAACAAGATAGGAAAAAGTTATTTTATTTATATATCAATTTAAAACTAATTTTACTTTAAATTTATCCTGATGGTCATAAGAAATACAAACTCCTGATGGTGTTTAGTACTTTTTCTATAGATATTAACATGTGTACAATTAAAAAAAACAATAACTTACATTAGAATGGAAGTTTTGCTTATAAGGAAGGATTTTACCAAAGACCTTTAAAAACCCTTAATTTATTGCAGTAAAGTGTCAGTACATGATAAATATTTTTATGTATATAGTGGAAGTCAATTATTTAATGATGTATGTATTGTTTTCCTTACATATCAATAATTTTGTGTCATGTTATGAACTTAAATTATTGTTTATTATTTCATAGTACAATTCCGTTATCTCCAATGTTGATATTTGGCTCATGCCTTTTGGGATCCTTCATTTTGTAGGGAATGTTAGGGTGTTATTTTGTTATGAAAATCAACCATGGTGCCATTATTTTATTTATTGTAATGTGAAATACTATTATTGTTTTGTATATTTTTTTATTTTTAATATGCCATATGTAACTGTAAAATTAAATTTTAATAAATAAAGAAATAAATGACTAAAAGAAGAACGAAAAAATACCCCGAGATTTGAAATAAAGTGTTGCGGCCTGGTATGTCTTATTATTTACCTATTCCTTATCCTTACATCCTTTCCAAAAGTATTTATTGCATCTGATTTTTCAACATTAAACATGCTTTCTTAACTAAATCAATAAATATATACAATTATTAAGAAGGCTTGTTTTGGTATTAATAAATAGCATGTAAAAGGTATTTGTTTTATTTTCCCCTCAAGGTAAAAAGGTAAAGGTAATAATATTGTGGTTATTCTTGACAGTTCCCGCACAGTTTATACCTGGGAGGACAGGTGCTGGCCTGCTGATATTAAATGGATTCACATTTTATATGAAGAATCATCAAGCCCATGGGAAGAAACAATGGTACTGCTCATCAAGAGATGTACATGGTTGTCGAGCAGATGTCATAACCTACAAAGGTCTGGATGGGAGAGATTACATATCTATATTTCGTGGGAAACACATACATGACCCCCCACGGCTCAGACAATGTCACGATGGCAGGTTTATAAGGGAAAAAGATTTTTTTAATCGGCAATCATTGAAGTGACTAAATTCAAATAAGTTAAAAGTGTAAAATATTTTTTTATTTTTGTTTTATTTCAATGGAAATCATGTGATGTACTTATACAGACATGTCTTTCGAGCTCATGTTTCTGATGTAGGGACCTGCTAGATGTAGAATGAATGTCTTTTTGTGACAATTTTAGAAATACAGTATTCTCATACATGTGTTAGCTTTTATTTCGTTTCAATGGATCTCTTTTGGAAGAATATTGTTTTTGGCGCTTTACAAAAGAGATCCCATTTCGAAGCGTAGAATACAGCCACCGTAATGCAGTAGTATGGTAAAGTGATTGTATATAAAAATGCCTTGTTTGATTTGTGCAAGTAATGATTCTGAGACTTTTTTTACAGATATATATTATCTTCCATCGCATCGGACTGGCAGTATGGTGTTAATATTCAAAGACAATAAGTACTGGATCAACAACCGGTACCAGAACACCATTAACTGGACTTGCAGGGACCGGAAGAGGATTGGGTGTCCCAGCTGTGTACAGACAACAGTTGAGGGAAGATACATCAAACACAAGGGAGTCCACAATCACGCGGATAACTATACTAAATATAATTTTAATGATTGATCCAGGAGAAAAAAGCGCCGCCAATTTTAATGTCAATGTATAGGTGAATATAAAAAAATGCTTAATTGTTGTATTTGATGTTTGTAATTACTGTTAATTTGTAAAAGAAAATTATTGTGTACGCTTTCACAGTGAACGTAATAAAAATCTTTTCTAGCAAATACAGATTCCAGTACATTTTCTTTATATTGTATGTTAACTTACAAATTTAAACATTTTAAGATCAAGTTTATTAATAATAAGGGGAAGCAAATAAAAAAACTGCCTATGTTTATATTCAAGCAGTATTTAACATTGGATATATATTTTTCTTCCATAAAAAACATTCAAAACAAATCTATAGCCACTTATTTATGGTATTCTATGTCAAATATTGTAAAAATTATAGTTTCGCAATTTCTATAATAACTATTCGAAGACATCTTTGTTGTAATTGTAGAGAATTTAGTTATATCGTGTATGTACTATTAAAAAGGTATTAAATGTGTTAAATATTTTCGTAATGGTTGAAGGTAGTTGAAACTTATTTCCACCAATCGGAATGTGTTGAGCGCGTACAAAAGTCTCAACCAATATGAAAGCGGCATTTTGGCGCTTAATTTTTTGCCTTGTGAACGCAGGTCTGATAATTACATAAGTCTCGCATAATATAATCATTTCCATATTAGATATAATTGAATAATTTATTTAGGCGTAAGGTGTATCATTGTTTTGATCTAATGTAATATGTTAAAAAAGACATTTTAGAGGATCTCTACGTATTTTGTCTGACTTGTTTGTGTAATTTATTTATGTGTAATCTCGTGTTATAGGACATGTTTGCATTAACTAGGAATAATAGTGCTGTGAAATTATTTTTGTATTATTTGTAAGTAGATAAAACTGAATTTGATCACTGGGTACGGACGTATAGGATGTATAAGCGCCACCTAGTGACGAAATTGTGACCTATTGTGCTAAGTATTTATTTACTAATCAAGTTAACAGATGGCGTTACATTACGTAAGTACCGTAATTGCGTTTATGAACCAATCTGCCTCCTTTCACTGTCGGATGATTCCGAAAAGCTATGTAAGGCTATAGTAATTATGGAGTATTAATGAATATTTCTACATGCAATGGATTTATGTATGTACTGTAAATGTAATTGAGATATATTGACTGGCGTAAAAATATATTGTAGATGACTAAATATATAACATATCTATGCATGTTTGTTCATTATGTAGGTTGTCATGTTTCGTTTCCGGTGCGGACACGAGCCGTGTCCATTTCTTATCATATTAGACAGAAATAAATAGCATATACATAATGATTGACAGCACATACTGAACTGGAGATAGTAGGCGATTTTCTCCTATTGAAGCTGTCAATTTATAATATTATGTATTTCTCGTTTAAAACCGTGCTTTGTCCACGCCGCCAACGAAAACATCCCAAGATATAAATTTAAATTCTCTGGCTCCTAGAACGTATTATACCGTAAGTCCGGGACTGAGCTATGAACGTATTTTATTATTTTTTTTTTTTTAATTGTGTTTCGAATTATTTTGGTAATTATTTTTTTTCAGTTACAAACAAGCACAGGACTAACAAGATACCTATTATCTTGTCTTTAATTCTAATACGTACACTTTCTTTGTTTGTGTTTATGTAATTAGTGGAAACTTTGCTGAATTGGGTATTAATATTTTTTACATGTTTATAGTTATTATTGTTCTGTTTGTTTCCCAAAGATTAATACAAATAAGTATTATAGACAAAATAGTACGCATTGCTATAGAAGAATGAGAAGAAAGTACGCAGCGTTCCATACTTATTTGTACAATTGTTATTGTGTCTAATATAATAGTTCATAACACGGGCATGGTATGCTACGGTATAGTGGCCAGAGATATTGCATGTTAAAAACCGTGCATCATATCCAAAAAGATGCATTTGCACACATGCCTCATGTCTTGTATCGTAAATTGCCTTAATCTAACATATTTAGGTGTACTTAAATACTAGTCATCATCACTTCCAGTAAAGCAATTAAATTGTGCCAAATTTTCATTTAAAATTGTGTAAATTTTATTTTTTTAATTCACTTAATTATATAATTTATGCACTGACAGCTATTACGTGTAAATAACTAAATACATTGTATTTGTATTATAAAACATGCCAGTTTTACACATTAGATTCTCAACATTCGCATATGTTAAGTAAGTATAACGATGGATGGATTATAAAATAAAAAATACTGTAATAATTTCATTATTCTTTACAATTATTTTAGAATAACAAACGGTATTTAACATAATCATTTTTATCACTATTAACATTCCTTTAAAGCAGATAATTGCGATGAAATATAAAATAAGCAGACAGTAAAAAAGGTCAGCTTATTAAACAACAGAAACCGTGAAATATATATACGATTCTATCTGTTTTGACGATATAATCAGTTAGCAAAAACTATTGGCAAAAAACACTGGTGTTTAGAGACACGACAATATCCTTGCAAAATGGTTTGGGAACAGCCGTCTCCTTGAAAACCCAGACCTCCTTTAAAACAGCTTTTCATGTTCAATACGCGTTCCAGTCACAACTTTTCAAAAAATTAAACATTACACACAAATATGACGAATTGATACTTATTTCAATTATAAAAATAAGAAAGAAGATAGATTGACAGACAAAGAAGGTTAAAACTGTATGTGTAATGGAGAGTGTTCGTGATTTCAACCGCTCAGTAAGGTAGTCAGTTGTACCTTTTCCTAGATTTTTCAGCTCCCAAAAGCAATAAGATCACAGCAGCTATATTATGAGAAAAAGGTCACACAATTACTTTTTTAAATGGATAACAACCGAAGAATAGGATATGCTTGGAAACTACTATGACGTCATTATATCCCTCAATGAATGTAGAATCACCTTTGTACGTGAAACAAGACATTATTAAAGTAATTTGCTCAGAATAGGTACGTTTTAATCTCCTTTTATAATTAAACTTCACCTTCTGCAGACAAGAGCGGCACTAAAAACAATTTCATAGAAACGGAAAATTAGCGCTTAAAGCTGAAATGTTAACTGCCCTTTTCGAATGTCTGCAATTACTGCCTCATAGAGCAGATAGGTAAAATCTAGATCTACAATTGATACATTCCCAATTTTCAGTGTTGATGGTGAAGGGGCGTAATGGCAAGGATTTGCTGATGCTCAATGGATACACGTACTACCAGCACAAACTGTTGAGAGACGGATTCCGTTGGAGCTGTACTCAGATGGGCTCCAGGTCTTGCAGGGGATTCCTCCACGTCACCAATGAAATGTTGGTGGTGAGAGCCCACACTGAGCATACCCATCCGCCATCTACTTACTTCTTTGAGAGCACGAAGCACCATTCTAGGGGTGATGATGTAAGTTTAACATTTAAATTTCATTTACTATCCGTACAATATCTGCTGTAATATTTTTTAATTTAATCACAATTTGCTGGAGTCGGTCCGAATGGTCATCTTCTTCATTTAGATCGAGCTTGTCTCTACAGAGTACAGATGATTCGTTTCTCAATACTTCCAAAATCAGAAATATAAATATAATACTAGTGTTGTTAATAACGTTAACAGCGATATGTTGGGCCCTAATTTCATTACTCATTGTGACTAATATTCGAAATAAGATTTGCTTTTTACTTCTCTCATGAAAATCGTATGACCATTTCCGAAGTTGCTACATTCACTTGGACAGCGTCTTTATTTTGTACTCCGACCTACTTTAAAAGCTATTGTTTGTTCTACAGCCCAATGTTTCCTTGTTTCAGAATAAGAAAAACTCTGAATCAATAAATCCTTTGGCGTTAAAAATCGGCAACGTACATGGCCGCGCGGCGCATTGATATAATTTAATTGTGTAACTTAGGCATTTAAGTTGACTTAGTGAGCCGAATTGGCTGATGATAATAAAAAATGTTGCTAAAAAACAATGCACCTACTTCAACAGGCGTCACAATTCTTTCGATTTGGTGACTTCAAAGCTATCGTTGGAACAGTGCATTTACTCACTGCTTGGCAGCTAGCAACCATTCATCTATTTCTATGTTAACTATGTAATCGTTTATGGTTAAGTTGATATTAAGTAGTGTATACTACACATATTGCCACTTATTTCGTATATTCCGAATTGTATATCTTTTATGTATAGCGGATTTAGATATTAATGTTAGTCGTTTTGTGAAAATGATATATCGTCGGAAATTTATAGTTATTTATCGTAGATGGTAGCTGCAATGGTATTTTAGAATAAAGTATACAATTGAATCATTTAAAGAGATTTGTATAGATAAACTAAAAGTATATTCAAATTATAATTAAATGTATATATAAATTAATATTTGTTTCACTCTCCTTCATAAGCAATATCTGCGGCATTATTTTAAACCTAATTCTTCCTTATATTCTAGGAACTAATAATAAGATTGTTTAATATAAATTGTACATTGTGTATATCGTCTGATGTAGGTGTTGTAATCGAAGGAACATTGTTTATTTTTATTGTACTATTTTTGTGCTTCTATCAAAAACATGATTTGTCCTTATTTGTACACTTGTTAGTTACAAAATATAGCATCAAGACAACATTGTGGACCAAACCTGAGAAGAGACCTACCTTAATCCGAGTTTGTGTAGTAAAATTATTTAATAAACATTAATAACAACTACATTAAGGGTTACAATCTCAGAAGTGATCACAATTTGGAGAACATCTTGACCATCCGGGCAAAATTTATTTCAGCAAAATAAAAAGAAGTGATTCTTCCTCTGAGTAAAATCTCCTTATCCCTACGTTTTTCCGGAACAGTTTACGCTTCGAAGTTTGCTAGGTAAAAATATTGAAAATGAAATAAATTAGTCCCAAAAAGCATCTCGTTTCATTAATTAATAAATTTTATTTTCAATCATTAAAGGTTAAATTTTATTTCACCCCTATTTCCTTTACTTATTTTAGTTTTACGCATGGGTGTTCAGTAATTATTTTATTTAGTATACAACTTATTTTACGGAACTTGGTAATGATTGGAAATTTCTTCTGCAGTGGAGTTTTACCTTCGTCCGAACGGTCGCATCAATCTTCGCCTCAATAACTTCACTTTCTACAAGCACTTGAAGGCTAGGACTAATGCTCATCGTTGGAGCTGCACCGCCTATGGATCCAAGTGGAAGTGCAAGGCCCACCTCATCATTACCGACCGTCTTGAGGTCCTCAAAGCGAACATCTACCACAGCCACCCGCCGTCCGTCAAGAAACCAGAGATGAAGATCCAGAAAAACCATGATATAAAGAAGGAAACTGTTCGTCCTATGGATGCCATCAGCGCTTACCACATGACGTCTCCATTGCATAACTATTTGGTAGCTCACAGCGTCTTCGACACATAATGAATGAACATATCCTATTGATGTTTTAGAGACGAGAATCGTCGTGGAATGTATTTTTAATAATAATGCTATCGCTGTAACCGTTTGATTGTTATTGTATCTGGTACATGTAACTTGAGGAGAAATTATTGCAAATGACATATTGCGTAACTTTGTCAAATTGGGGAGTATTAACGTTGGGTGGAAACATTCAGTAAAGCTGATGGGGCGTCACTTGCGGATACTAGGTAAGTTGAAGTAAGGTCGTTTACGTATATGCTGTTCAAGCTATATACTGAAGTTACTTGTACCGTATACCATTTTATATCCAATGCTTAACACAAAATGTAATCGATAATAATACAAGCACGCGTATACGATGTATTTTGTCGCAATCTTATTTTTGTATCGTGCCTTTTCCTAGCGTGTAGTTTAGTTTTAAGGCTTTTATCACATGTAGTATGTAGTGTTAACATTTTATTCACTATGATTTCAAATAATGATTGTGTGATATTTTTTGCATTTTTTAAAACGTTCCCAGTATTATTCATTGTGATTGATTTTAAGTTTTTAATGTTAGTTCGTAGAAATGTCGGGCCGTTAGTACTGATGGATAAAGTGTGCAGGTAACTCTGTCTAGCCTTTGAATGGTGTGTCGTTAATATAGTAGTTATAGAAGTAGTAGTAGATGATTTAAGACTGCTTTACAGAAAATGTGATCACACGGCATCTCAAATTAATTTTGGATCTCAATAACTTTTTAAAATTTTAATCACGCGATAAATTTGATGTTTGGTAGTCGTGACAACGTAGATGTATTCAATATTTATAAGAATAAACGGTATGAAAATATTTTAAGGGCAATTTACAAATTAAAGGTACAAATCTACGACTACGCTTAACAATTTTGAATTGATTTTTGGGCGCATCATAAAAAGTCGGCTGATTTGAAGATAAAAATGATGCAGTATGTGTGTAGACACAGTTTGATCCCAATATTTGATTTCTGGTAAATAGACTGGCTAGTATTACAATAGTAATATTTTTATATGATAAATAAGTAGAAGAATTAGTAAACATTATATCAGACAAAAAGTCACAACAAAAATAAATAAATCGTAAAGGACTATGTTACTAAGACTGCATTTATACTTCCTATCTCACTGCGTTATTTAAAACTAAGCCCTTAAAATGTTCAGTTTTAATATCAATTTACTGTGCTTAATACGTCATTGCTTAGACATTATGTATCATTGTTTATCCTTAATCTATATACTTTTGTATACGAAGATTAGTTTGTAATCCAGCATTATATTCTTGCCTTTATTAGACCTAGTTTTATTAAATTTTATACAAAAAATGCGTTGATTTATTCAAATGTCTTAACTAAACTCGTTTCTCAAACGGGTTGTATAGAAAAACCAGTTATAATCCTTAAAGCAATTCGTCTTGTCGTACATAAATAATTTCAATATCAGTTCCTCTTACTTAATCATTTGTTATGAGAATCTTTTTGATTCAAACCTAATTTATCTTAATTTTTATCATGGCTAGATAGAATTCATCGTATTCTAATTTTCATCATATTCAGATTAATTTGAAAATATACATTATTAAGTTCCACCCATCAAGCCTAGTAGAAGAAAACTGAAGAAACCTCTGCGGATTAGTCACCATATACTTATGGTGACTAATCCGCAATACTCGTTAACTCCTACAACGATGCTTAAGGGAAAAAGGCACATTTCCGATTTCTGAAGAAGAGGAACCATATATTGTACCGTCAAGTACTCAAGGTGCACTAAAGACCATAGGTCCCTAAGGGTACTAAACTTGCCCCAGGACGGTATCTTGATGATGTTTTGAGAGTATTTTGGTACTGATTATATTCTTTAATTCTGCATTTTCAACTCTACCTAGTTTGGTTTACGAATGGAAAAAAATGAAAAACTTCTGAGTGTAGATTTTGTTAGGTACGGAAAATTCTATATCTAATTTTTAAACTTTTTTTCATAAGCCGTTTTTAAGAAGAAATATATACGATTTTTTTATTTTTTCTATTTATTCTGAAACCAAATTAGGTGGACATTTGAAACTTGCAGAATTAAAGAATCTTTTCAGTACCAACATACTCTTAAAAGATCATCAAGATATCGTTCTCGGGCAATTTTAGTACCCTCATCGGCCTATGCCCTTTACATTTTTAATAATGTTTTCTCATGTATTAGCTGTTTCGACAATGTGACACTTCATCTGTTGGTAAAAGCCGCGCCGTCTCGAAATTCGCCGTCTTCACAATTATACTAACTTCCGGAATTATTAAAATAAATAATAAATTGTACTAAGTTTGTTTTTTTTTCATCTTTACTATATGTACCCAAATATTTAATAAAACTAATGATGACAAGTGTAAACTATATACTAATATTTATATTTACCCACCAGGTCGAATTGTAGAGTTCGTGAACGGATCGAAAAGTTTCCTATATAAAGGTTTCGTTTACAGCAAGAGGGAATGTCTGTCCACCTCCGCTTTCCGATGGGCCTGCATGGATTACTCAAGATGCAAAGCCTACATCCACTTATACAACCAACTTAATTTAGTCACCGCATCGAAAGCTCCGCACAATCATAAGCCTCCCCACCTAGTCTTGACTAGAAGTGGCAAATATGTATCTGTGTAAAATGATAAAAAATGTATTTACCTTACCTGAAACAGGAACTATCTATCTATCTATATCAGCCCATATACGTCCCACTGCAGGGCACGGGCCTACTCTACAATCGAGAGAATCGATTGAGAGTGGTTAGGCCATATAGTCCACCACGCTGGCCTAGTGCGGGTTGGCGGACTTACATACCGTAGAAATTCTTTAAAATCGCTACGGTATGCAGGTTTCCTCACGATGTTTTCCTTCACCGTTAAAGTGCGTGGTGATTGACTATCAATACACACATAACTCCGAAAAGTCAGAGGTGTGCCCTGGGATTTGAACCCGCGACCACCGTGAACATGTAGGCAGCCGCGTCTGGTCCGTTACCAACAGGCCACCACGCACGCACGCACGCACGAAACAGGAACTACACGAAAATATTCGTAGCTAATTGAATATGTATGTAATTTATGTCCTAGCATACCTTATTCTTAACCACAATGTGGATATGTTTATGCATTTAGCTTCTGTCTGCTTTAGTCTGTGATTTAATTATAGGTGTTAAAATGTGTAGCATTTTTCAGTTCTGTCTAGGATAGGTTTAAGGCAATCGAGTATTGTTTCCCCTCTCCTTTTAGATCTGTTATGATTATTCCTTTTGTTTACCAGTGGGTACTATCGGTTTTCTGTTCAAATCTAGTAAATTTTTTAGTGTAATTTGCTATCGCTTAAATTTTAAAATTCTATGCGCAAATGGTAATACATGGTATATCTAAAGATGTCTATCTAAGTATAATATAATATCAAATATGTATATCAGCCCTAATCATAATTATCTCGGCAGGGCACGAGTTTTAAATTAGACATTTAGAGAGTCTGTATATTAACCAAATAAAAAGTATTCTAGTCATGTAAGCCACGCAGTGTGCTTTATATTAAAAACATTATCTTTAATCATTATTATGTTTGTGTTATATATGTTATAATAATATCGATGTCTATACTCTATTGAATATACTGTTAAATGCAATAAACTGTTTATATTTATCTCTAATGAAAAAATCATTGGAAGATGGTAAAGGTTCTTCAAATGCACGTATTTGCTTAAATAGATGAGTATTTCTAAAGTACAGATTGAATAAAGCAATGCCGGTATTTCAGTGAATATTTTCATGACTGCTCGAGGGAAGGAGAGGTTAATCTACCACAACTACACGTACTACAAGCAGAGTAGAACAAAGAGCGGATTTAGATGGGGATGTACCAAAAACCGGTGGCACAAATGCAAAGCCTACCTTCACTTGTCGGATGAAAACACCATTGTCAGAAGCAATATGGAACATACCCATAGCCCTTTTGGCACACGGATACGAAAGACAGAGAGTTAGATGGTGCTAATAAAACAATGAGGGATTTTCTCATTAGATTTAGTTCTAAATGTCACGCTAGATGGCGTTAAAACGATACGACGCAAGGGAAAGCTTTCGATGAGTGACCTTATATGTAATGACCTAAAATACGTCCAAAGTACAACGCGTTATCCCAACATCTATTTGTTAAATACTTGATGGTTTTAGAAAATAAAGTGACGTGAATAAAACCTTCAGTAACAAATCTTTCAAATTATTATTAGAAAATTCCTCGTTAATCATTTGTAGTCAATTTAATACGGCATCTATTGAGCTACGTTATTGGTGCTGCGTTAGATTTTATTTATTTTATCCGATATATGATCTATAAATATTATATGACTGTTGTGATTTTAATATGTACTCCCAGTTAGTATTATTTTTTACCAAATAATAATGTCGGAAATATTCTGCATATCTATATTGTAAAATAGTACTACATTTTAGGACTCCTCTAGTCGGCTTGCAAAATAGGTTTTAGGAATGAAGAGTTTCAGTTCTTAATTTTAAATAGAGCACCCTAAACCATTTATATTAGGTAAAAAAATGTTATTCATTATTCATTACACGAGATTAATTAGATTTCCATTATACTTTGACAAAATTCACCTTTGTAAAAAGATCTTCAACTTTTTTGAAACCGTTAATAGTTTTGTGTGTTTAGATTTTTAAAATATATTTTTCACTGCCTCACATTTGTCTTGTTAATGTGTAATTTCGTTTCTTTTGGTACAGACTATTAAAATACTCTATGTTAATGCCAATGCCAATTAAAGCAATTTACCAAAAAGCACAATATATAGAATAATCCACATCATGTGACTTAAATAATTTTCCCCAAACCTGTGATCCGTGATAAATATCTCAAAATATAATATATAATCATATATACACATAGAGCTTAATATTATAGTTATTGTAAGTCTGTTATATAAAGTTTAAGATACAATTCCAGTTAAAAAATTTAAGCCCAAATATACGATAGATCAAAGCGGTTTAACAATGTAATTTGCCGATAGATGGCGTTGATTGACATATACTATCACTTATGTTGATTTAGCAATTTGATCTTTTTCACACTAACCAAAGCGCTGGTCGCTCGCAGACGCGCGTACGTTGTTAAATTCGCGCAAATTCGCGTGTCGTTTGTTTAAGAGACATGGGCATTGTTGAAATAAGGATGAGTTTGCCATGTAACTTATTGTATTGTTTAGTTTTCTTAGCCTTCATAATTTGTCACTTTTCATCATTTGCACCATTACCAAATCGTGCCTAGTTATAGAATAAGTGCTGGTCGTTCGCAGACGCGCATATGCTTTCGAATGCGCGAATTGGCGTGTCGTTTGTTTAAGAGACATGGGCATTGAGGAAATAAGGATGAGTGTGTCATGTTACTTTTTAGATTATATTGATTGGTTTTCTCTGTGACTAGTATTACCCGGCCCGGTAAAATTTGTTTTAAAAACACAAAAGGAACAAAAATATAGTGACAAAACATCTTATTACCGTATGAGATATATATGTGGTCTTCCTCACAATATTCTTTCAATACGAAGCATAAATGTTTCAGCTGTAAATTGGTCTTGACAATCTGTATAAGTCATATTTGTATTTGATGCATTTGTACGTTTATTTAATAAGAGTATTCTTCCATTCTAGTCCAAAAACTGTAAGTAACATTAGGATTTTAATTATGAAGTGTCATCTGATTAAAGGGAGGCCTGATGTTCTGACCACATTCTGACCTAGTCTGTTTCCAATGAGA
Organism: Deilephila elpenor; assembly: GCA_949752805.1. NCBI lineage: Eukaryota > Metazoa > Arthropoda > Insecta > Lepidoptera > Sphingidae > Deilephila > Deilephila elpenor. The sequence goes on along the minus strand of OX457106.1, from coordinate 11,961,187 downwards.
TATTGTAAGTAGGATTTGTTTGTATTGTAGCATTATTACCACCGATATTTTTTTCAGTTGAATAAACTTTATATTATAAAACTAAAAGTCATTCCATCTATATTTTATGTAATTTTAGTTTTTGTTGTGTTTATATGATTTCAGTTTGCACAAAAATGAAAACAATGTGTACAATTGTAATAATTTATCTTAATGTCACAGTATAAATGTTTTAAATGCAAAAATACACGAAACAAAAAAAAACATTTTTAACACTAAATGCCTTGTGAAAAAATATGTCACCAATTCTGTATTTTATTGACTTGTGTAAATATCTAAGTAATAATTTATTTAGAATATAATTTAGTACAGAAGTGACCTATGTGAATATCTCCGTTTTTTGTAATATAAAATATGATCTCGTTATAATATATTAAACTATTTTATTTAAAATGTCTGTTCATTCAATGCAAACTTTAGAACCCTTGGTATAAAATGAGGATTTTATTATAGATATTCTTCCCGTCACCCTTTATTTCCACTGGAATCATAGGCTTTTAAAGATCCTACAATTGAGTAAATATTAATTAACAAATATGCCGCCATCGGATAAGTACACTTGATTTTTATCTGGTCTTAGTCTTGTGTGCATGGTATTATCCTCTCTCTCTCTCTCTCTCTTGACAAATCCGAAACTAAAGGGTAAAATGATGCTACCTCTACAGCTAAGACCGGTATCTTGAATATTACAACATTTTAATGATACAATTAAATATGTTTTTCTCTTCAACGATTCTAATTTTTCTTTTCGGTAGGTAAGTAATCGAAATGATTATTATTATTATTAGCCCTTTAATTCCCACTGCTGGGCAAAGGCCTGCCGTCTTTCCTTCCATCTGTGCATCAGGTGCAATCGATATAAATGAAGAAATAAATGTATTAATAATATTTCGCTCTTTCATTAGACCACGATTCAAAAACGTCTAAAACAGGTTACTAGGAAACAAAAAAATTAAGCATCGATTTTTTTTCACTGATACTGGTGAATGTAAAGTACGTGTCGTCTATTTACACAATTTGGCCTGCTTTAAATCCGATGTACAGGGCCTGAACAGAGAATGCGGTATACTTGCGTAGATCATGAAGAGTGGACCATGAAGGGTTTTCCATCATCGTGAACTTTGATCGCTATTGGCTTACAAACGATTATTATTGATATTTAGAAATTTGTGTTATTGATATGATGATTTTATTGAATTTGTTCCAGCCGCATACATCATGCTTAAATCCGGAACGAAATTATTGGTCATCAATAATTATACGTTCTTCAGAAATGGCAGTATTCGAACCGGAGCCTTCGGCGTCGATGGCGGGTCTCACTACAAATGTTCCAGCTCTGTAATCCATGGGTGCAAAGCCCATGCGAATGTATCAAGCAAGAATATTATCATCTACGCCTTTATTGATCACAACCATCCGCCTATAAAGTACATTAAAAATGAGGACGGCACGTTTTCTAGGTACCATGAGTAGGATATTCATAAGACAGGGATGTTTGGACTTAAAGATAGTTGAATAAGTTTCGTTATCGCTTGAAAGCTCTTTTTTCTTTTTATGCCGGGATTAAGGAGAAGTTTTCAAAAGGGATCTTTGTTTAAATACTGGTTGGAGAGGCGATCGAAGTATTTTAGACCAGTGTCAAAAAATGTTCCTTAACAATTTACTGCAACGATTCGCGATATTGTTGCAAATGTTACGAATGTATTAATTTTTGCTCGTTCATAATATTTATTGCTAAAGAATTAGAATTAGAAAAGCAAACAAAGAATCATGTCTTCATTATTTTTGTTGAATAGTTATTGGTTATATTGTAATCATCATCGAAAAATGTGACTTGTGAATATATTGTTAAAGATGGCACATTATCATATTTATTTACTTAGTTTATAAGTAAAGTATAAAATATGACAAGAATGTGTTCAAAATAATTATTACAAATTGAACTATTTTTATTGGTACTTTATTTTCCCTGGCGTCTAAAGAAAAGAAAACTAGAATTATTAAATCCAACCACTCATTAGATTTGTAAGCAAGACATATTGTAAGCAGTAATGCTAAGTATTAGCTAAAATTGTACGGACAAATGTATGAATGTTCCGTTATTGGATCTAGGTCTGCCCACAAACATTGTATGAGGAGATAAAAAAGAAAAGTTAATCTAATGGTAAACCAAAATTATCAATTTAGTTTATTATCTAACGGCCATATTCATAGACGGACTTAAAATCTGTTTTGACAGTCGAATGTTTCGAACCTTTCGATCGGCTTTAGAATTCAGTTTGAGCGAAGAAGACTTTAATAGGTTTTAAATCTGTCCATGAATAACGCCGTAAGTATTTAGCATGCATTATGAAATGATATGAAATATCATACTTTTCTCAAATAAACACTACTATAGTTTGCTGTTTTGATTGCTTTTTAACAGAAATTGCTAATCAGCGGTGTACTAATAACTCTTCAATGCCGCCAATGGCCAGTATCGCCGTCGACAAGGCAGGAATTTGGCATGATGTTATTGTTAACATGAATTGTGTGAATTGACTTGAAGGTAACACAGATGTTATTCCTGACCAACAAACTACTCCACGAGGTTTTTATTTGCCAGATACTTTGGAACAACCTGAGGTGCTTTCTCTATTGAAACCAGAGATTGAGGAGAGAACGCCAATGCCTTCTCCGATAAATAGACACAGATAATGTAAGGATCCATTTTGCCCTGATCATGTTAGCTGTATTGAATCAGTCGAATCCACTCATAATATTGCATCAGTGCCCCTAGCCGGAACATTTTGTAGTATCGTAATAGAATAGTAATAGCAAAATTTTGTATGGGAATTTAAACAGCGCCATTGTGAGCGTATTTGGAACTAAAATTTGACAGCGGGAAACGTTTACGATACTATACGAGAATTACTATACGATACTTCAAAATGTTCCGGCTAGGGGCACTGATATACCACCGCAAACAAAACTTAAGAAAAGTCTAAAAAACGTTTGTTACGTAAGCACAACTGGGGCGAGATAAAACGAAAAAGATTGAGAAATCTTGGAAGCAGCTATGTATCAAGAGCAGGTAAATTTGTTGATAGCAAAATAATGGGTAAGCCGTGTTATTCTTGTGTACAGGTGTGAACATAAAATTACAGAAGAACAGAGACTCGAATGCTTCAGTAAGTTTTGGACACTCGGAAACAGAGCAAAACAATGGAATTATGTTGCAAAATATGTAAATAAAGTCACAAAGAGAAGATGCACGATCTACATTAATTCTAATAGACGTCAGTTTACATAAAATATTCGTTACCGTTGATATCAGGCAATGACACACCTATAACCCTTTGTAAGAAAATGAATATCGAAAGCTAGAACACTACGTCATTATCGGGATATTGTCAAAAAACACTGTGATCTGCGCTTTCACTCAAAAATGGATTAAATCTTTTTTAACTCAACTTTTTCCAGGAAATTAAATTTCACATATTGTAAATATATTATTAATGCTATTAAATAGTAGCAAGACTAAATCTATTGTTTCAAAAAACTATAAGTAATCCGCTATATCCAATATCCAAAATGCCAAAAATCCTAGAAATACGTGTAAAATTCGTATCTGCAAATGGACATGATTCTATACTATTCTATATCAGCCCATATATATATATATATATATATATATATATATATATATATACATATATATATATATATATAGACCCACTGCAGGGCACGAGCCTCCTCTACAATCGAGAGTACGATTGAGAGTGGTTAGGCCATATAGTCCACCACGCTGGCCTAACGCGAGTTGGCGGATTTAACATACCATACATATTATAAGTCGCTATGGTATGTACGTTTCCTCACGATGTTTTCCTTCGCCGTTATAGTGCATGGTGATTGACTATCAATACACACATGACTCCGTAAAGACAGAGGTGTACCATGGGATTTGAACCCGCGACTACTAAAACTAAAATGTTATGTAACAAATTCAAAAACACAGTGTATTTGTTGAATTAAAGTTGTGATTATGAAATCTGGTTATTTTATTTATATATGAACACAAGCTACACCGTATACTGAATTGCCGAAGAAAAAAATAGCACGTGCACACGCATTATTGTGATTATATCTGATTTCGTAAAATAAAGCAGTATATTCAGATTTCTACCAGTTCCAAAACAACCTTTTTGTAAAAGTACTCATCAAAATAAATAGTAAATCTTAATATCAAAATATACAAATGAATAAGCTAAGCTGTTGAACAGCTTCTACAAAAATAGTCTTAAACTTTTTGTTTCATATTTCAATTACGATTTTGCTCTTTGTTCATATTAACTTCTTTTGAATGTTTATATACGACAACAAACGCACTCATAATTTAACTTTATTAGCGAAGTTAAAGTCTTTGGAGCCTTATTCTAAGCCAAACCATTATGTAATATTATACATAGTCATGATGTGCCCGCGTTACTTGTGGTACGAGAGAGCAAGGAAGAAAGTCCCACAACAATTTAATAGTTTATATTTGATAGAAATGCAAAAATCCTATTACGAGTGGCCTGCGTTGAACAGACAGTATACTATAGGAAAGTAGAAAGGACTAGTAAAGACTAATATGTGTATACAAAGAATTACCCTAAATTAATACCAGAGGTTGTACGTCTAGGAATAACACATCATATAGTATATTTGAGCGGCTACAAACTCTAGAAATCAGCTGACTCGGAGCTCACCAATCGATAGAGTTCAACGACTCGACGCGCGGTATTCCGAAGTTTTACCCTATATTTTATAATACTGCAGGTATTTTATTATAATATTTTTTTATTACTTATTTTAAATAAGTTTTTTTAAATAATGTGATTTGTGCTACCCAACGTAGTCATTACCTGTTAGGATCATCTGTACCGTTTTTACTCCATTGCTGCCGTATTATTTAATTCCACTAAAATTCCCATAATATTTGACGGTATTAAATTATTTCTTAATATTAATACTTAATTAAGTCCTATTTGAATTCCAGCACAGTTCATAACATTGTCTCGGGGTCCGAAACTCTTAATGAAAAACAACTACACTTACTACAAGAGTGGTAGAATACGTGCCGGAGGATCTAGATATAGCTGCTCAAGTGCCGCAAGTAAGAATTGCAAAGCCTTCGTGCATGTCAGCGTTGAAGATGTTATAATTAATGGCCTGACAGAACACAACCACGAACCTATAAAATATGTGAGGACTGCTGATGGAAAGTATGTGAAAGTGTAGAAGAGAACGCGTGAGATATACCCTTACGGCCTCTCATAGACAGATTTAAAACCAGTAGGTTATATATTTTAGTTATCAAATGTTTTGTCCCTTTCGAACGACTTTAGAATTCAATTTAAACGAAGAAGACAAATATTAGGTAACTAAAATAGGTTTTAAATCTATGTATGAATTAGAGCGTAAATATATTACTTAGTTATCATTAGTATTACCAATTGATAAGGATTTTGTAATACGCATGTACTCGTTTACAATTTTTTATTGTTGTTTTACAATTACTCGTTTCTAACTCTTGTTTGTTTTCTTTCTCTTTATTTTTATTGAGGGTTAAAAACTTGCTTGTAAAATTGCGTGCTGTTGATCATGGCCGACTGGAGTTGCAGTGGTAGGTGTGAGGATAATTTCTTCCAGTAACAGCCTGGTGGCCAGTGTTATTAATATCGTTTAAGGTCGGGATCAAATAGAGCGGTGTATTAGACAGGAATTTAATAAAAATGAGCTTATCTACCGTGACTCTGCTTGTGATTGTGTCACTATTACACTGATTTTATGTATGAATGGCAGCAATGTTCGCTTACCTGTGTGTCTGATTGCACCCGTGTTTGTTTCCTTTTCTGCGAAAAACATTTTCAACGATAAAGAATAAAGTCTATGATTGGATAATTTTCTAAAGTCAACAAAGTTACTGAACCCTTTGTAATATATCTAGTATGATAATAATATTACGAGCGCTTTTAAATGTAAGCTGCGAAGTAAAATACTTAGTGGCTAAGAAATTTCTTATACATTATAAGAACAAGAATAACAGCAATCGCGACTAAATTTAATTAATATATAAATAAAAACAACATCGTAGTTTTCTTTAATTATCCATACTTATCAAACAACTTTAACATAGAAGTTTATCAAATTTTACTGGCTACAATATGTGTTCGTATCTGGGTCCCGAAGTACAAAAAATCCGTGTGTTAGGCACATATCCTTAAAAATATTTTCGTATGAACGAAAAAATATATTCAAAAAATACTTATATGTTTCTTGCAGTGGAATTCATCACAATTGCTCGAGGAAGAAAACTTCTCATGGTTAATGGTTATACCTTCTCCAGAGGGAGTGGCATACGGGCGGGTGGGTGCAGATACAGTTGCTCCTCCGCTGCCCGGAAAAAGTGCAAGGCCCACGTCCACTTGAACAAGCACAATCTTATAGTCCTGTCGATGTTGGAACACAACCACCAACCAACAAAGTATGTCAGGTGCCAAGATGGTACACATGTGAAGATTTACTCGTAGAATAGATTCATTATTCCAACTCATCACATAAAACATCGAGATGTTAAACTAGATGAAACATAGCGAACAAAATGTGTAAAACAATAAGATCAGTACATGTACCACAATATACCTCTCTTTGTCACTCTGACACAGGCGCACTATTTTCCCTCTCGCTTCACTGTGATCCCGAGGTCCTGGTGCATGCCCAATATTTTCATTTTGGTCGCCATGTCCTCACCAGTGTGATAGCTGTACAAAATCATAAACAGTATTATTTAATAATTGTCTTCGGTAATGATACATATAGTTATTGTTGTATATTTAGATTGGAAGTACAGCAAAATCTATAGCTATTCCGAATACATAATAATTCCGTGACTGTGTCAAATTATAGACAGAACAAATTGATGATAAGCTGATGTAATAGTGACGCTTATATTTAAATCATGAATTGAATGGTATATATTTTTTGTGTGTGTGTGTCATCGTGTTGTCCTCATTGTATCCATAGGCTGAGCTCGTATAGCGACACGTTTGCTGATATACGATTAATTACGATTAACCTTCCAACAACATTGTGACAGAAAGTCGGCAAGAATTAATTGCTTTGTTGTTGTTCATCGCTCTGTCTCTGTATCAGTCCATATGTGTCCCACTGCAGGGCACGGGCCTTCACTACGAATCGAGAGTACGATTGAGAGGTTTGATTATAGTCCACCACGCTTTTCATCGCTTGTTCATCGCGCAAACCTAAACTCTCTTTCCCCTCTTTCCCCCCTTTCTCCTTGCGCTGCCAAATAAGAATGGACATAAAATTACACCGTGTGTGCGTCTAAAGACAGCAGTTGTCGCTTGCCAAAACGTAGACTTCTTGGTCGTTTGCCTTCTCTGCCAAAAACTTTGGCAATGTTATAAAAATATGTAAAATTGGAAAGTGTCCTAGTTAGCGTCAATCAAGGGATCGTTTTTTTAGTATTATTGAGCATAGTAATATAATAATTATGTTGCATTAAGTGCGAGTGTGAAAATGATTTAGTTGCTAAGAAATTTATTATTTGATAAGAATTCAATAAACCACGAATTCAAAAAAAAAAAAAATTATGAATAATATTATTCTAATAGTTTTTATGAAATCATGTCTTTGTATTGAAAATCATAATATTAAAATCTTAATTTTATAAGTTTTATTTTTATATAATTAACATTAAAAAATATACGGACAAAAGGATAAATAGAAACATATATTTCAAAACTAAAGTAACTAAAATAATTTCTATATTAGCATGCAAGATTTTTTATAATATTTATAATGACCACTAAGTTATATTAGCGAGGAAACTATACACGTAATGATAGAACATTTACACTTACTGATGTATAACAAATATTTACACTGTTTCTTCGTTAATAAAAATAAACTACTTAGTAAAATAACTGTTGGAGTTGTTCAATAATTTGGGCTGTGGTTGGTGGGCCAGAAACCTTAGTTTTAAATTTCCAAGTATATTTTTTAAAAGAATACATTATTATTTTCATAACACATCATATTCTTATTAATAATTAAGTCCTATTTTGTAATTTCAGCGCAATTCATTACATTGTCCCGCGGTACTACGTTGCTAATGATAGACAACTACACTTTCTACAGGAGATGTGTAACGCGCGACGGAGGGGCTAGGTATCTCTGTTCGTCCTCTTCCAGAAAGCAATGTAAAGCGGTCGCGTACGTTAGCGCCGATAACGTGATCATTTCAGCCCACACAGATCACAATCACGAACCAGCCCAATACGTGAGAACTGTGGATGGGACGTATGTAAAAATCTAAATATAGATAATATTTGGTAGTAATAAAAGCCATTTAAATATAAAGGGTGTTTTTGTAATACTAAGGGTGGGTTGCAGAAAATAACTTTAACATTAACTAAGGGCTAATCAGCCGTCAAATCGACGGTTATGCAATTTTCGGGTTGCATAAAATTAACAATTGTTAAAATGACGTCACGTATAACATTAACATTAACCGTTCAATTTCGGGCGGTTATTGTTAAAGTCACGGTTATCTTTCGTCATTTGTGTGTGTTCTCTGTATTGATAATTGTCATTTGTGTATCGATTTGAATTATAACCTGTACTTTAAAACAATTTACAAAAATACGCTGATAAATTCCGACGTAAAATCGCATCGCATCATTTCACTGGTCACTCTTTTAACTTTAACTATAACAATTATGACAATGGTGCAACAAAAGAATTTTCTATCCCGTGGTCATTGTTATTGTCACTGCTAAAGTTAACTTTACCGTTAACAATAACGTCAGGTTTTCTGCAACCCACCCTAAGGCTCCGTTTCATCAATTAACTTAAGTTTAACAACACGTTTTTGACAAAGTTTTCGCCACACTATTTAAATAGATAGATAGATGAATAAAAACGTTTATTATGGTCACAATAAAAACAAAACAATCTAAGATCAAAAATCATTGACATAGGTAATAATTATGAATTAGCATAGACTTAATACCGGTTATATAACGCTTGTTTGATCAACATAATATATAATTATATAGTTTAATGAATAAATAGTCAGATCACAAAAACAATATCTTATTGGAAAATATTGATATTTCATTGAATTATTTATATCCGATATGCTTTAAAAATGGAATATTTTATTTATTTATATACGTAGGTAGTTATACTGCACTGATTATAATTAAAAAATGTTGTTAATTATTTTGATCTTTTGCACAAAGAGTGGGACTAAAGATAATGACTCGCAAACCAAGAAGGTATTCCACACAGACCTTCAGATCAGGAGTGTACGTGCTATCTGTGAGACTGAGTTATGTGCTTCGAGTCATACTAAAAAATAATTCCTCACTACCTTATACCAAAAACGCATCTGGCAGGCGGACTAATGTCTGTTATACTAACCCGCACAGAACAATGTTGGCACGGCGTCAATATTTTATAAATTCCTCAAGTGTCTATAATAAAATTAGTAAGCTAAAGCTAAATATTTCCATTCGTGACGCCACACTCTTATACGAAGCGAGAAAAGCGTACTCCCAGCAAGTAGTAGGAGATCGGGGGCTTAATGGGCATGTGGCCTTCGTCAACTTGGAGCATCCAGCGGAACAGAGGAGCAGGATGTTCCAATGTCTGGAGAACGGGGCAGAACTGGACCAACACATCGGTGTAGGTCTCAGAATTTTCACCGACGTCAGCAAAATTGACGATCAAGCCGCGCTCTCCATATGGAATGGTATCGCCAAGATAATCATTACAATCTTTTCCACTTATGATATACAACCTACTAAAAATCCGCAATTTGCAAAAACCGGCTAAGGGCGTGACGAACAACGCACAATGAAGGATTCCGTACTTAATCATCATCAGCCACAAGACGACCACAGTTGAACATTGGCCTCCCCTAAAAATTTCCAGTATCCGGTAGGAAGCGGCCTGCATCCATTGAATGCCCGCAAGCTTTATCAGGTCGTCCGTCCACTACACCGTGAGGGCGGACGTCCAACACTGCGCTTACCGGTACGCGGCCTTCACTCAACAACTTTTCTGCCCCATAAGTCGTCAGTTCTCCGCCCTAGCCCCAAATTTAATATTATATTTAATTGTATTGCAACGGTTCTTTTAGGAATAAATAATGCCTAAATTAATTTTTGATATACATGTGTCAAAAAACTAAGTAAAATGTAGTGAAATCAATAGACAAAATACATATGTACATTTACCCCATAGCCACATATGTAGCCTGACCACACACTAAGATCGAGTCTTGTGTCGTGGGTATCACAAACACCCAGACCCGAAACAAATACTACACACATGATGGATTACACAAATATTTGTTTCGGTGCGGGGATCGCACTCGCGGCCGCTAGATTCACAGCCGGCGTCTAACCAACTGCGCCACGGAGGTTGTCATAACATGCATAATTAACTTCATAATGTAAAGTTATTTTAAGCCAATTTCACAGTAGTTTCTAGAACGCGTAGCAAATTTCAATAACCTTTTTGAGTGTGTTCGTCATGCTTTAAACTTAGGCTCTAAAAGCCCCATACAATTAGTGGTAGTATACCAAGAGCCCGTGGCCGCCAGACTTTCGTCATTTTATAAAAGCTGAAAGTTTGTCCGCGCATGCCTCTGACTTAGGCATCTCACGATCAGCTATAATTAAGTTCCAATCAGGGTGGCTTTGGAAGTTATCAGATTTAATATGTCTGGCAAGGTGAAAAAACCATCAGAAGTGTCCGGATGCCATGGTAACATCTTTTGATAGTTGCCTTAACAACATATATAAAATTCAGATTTTATACTATAACACTTTGAAAAGCTAAAACTGTTTACTCAATGTAGAAGTAATTGATTGATTAAATGGTATTTTCCAGCAAAGTTCGTAAAGGAACTGGACGGATTGATACTCCTGCTGTTCAACGACTTCATCTTTAGCAGAGAAGTAAGGCAGCGGGATGGTGTCAGTAGGTACGCCTGTGCTAGCCGGATCATTGAAAGCTGTGACGCCCATATCCACGTGTCTAGAGAAGGCGCCATACTTAAAATTGTGCAGAACCATACCCATGCACCACCGACTTATCACTTCACACCAGAAGGATATTTAGTGAAGAAACCAGCTGATATATAAGTGGGAAACAATATATACGCACACATACGCTCATTCCTGAGCACGGGAGTTCTCTACAATCGAAAGTTCGATACAGACAAATAACATTATTGTGGTAGAGCCACGCTGTTGTCAGTCATGATTCAGCATAAACAGGCAGGCTCGTCCGGGCTAGTACCATTATCTCAAAGAAGATTGACGTGAAGCGACAGCTATACTGTCGCGTTTCGTTCGGTGAGTGAGATTGCCGAATGCACAATACCCATTTCCTTTTCCCACGCTTTTTCGTTCCCTCTCTCGATTGAATGGTCCGGCAACACATCTATGAGCCAAGCGATGTGGATGTTCATGGGCGGCAGTGATTACTGACTTAGGTGACCTGTTTGCTTATACATAGGTACCGCAATAAACAAAATCATCATTAATCATGGCCTTTTGTGGGTTCGCGGATTAGACATACCCAAAAACATCTTTATAAAGGTCTCTATGCATGGTTCTACAACAAGTAATGCTTCATCATTAAAGCACGTGGTAATAAGGCCTGGATCATATCTATCAGCATGAGTTCTCACATTGTCTATTGGAAATTGGAAAGAATTATATTTTTTATGTATAATATGTTACCTAGTATCATCTCGGAATTGAGTACAATTTGTAGGAAATATATATGATATGAATGATAACCCAGTCTGGATTGGCCTAGGCGAAACTAATTCATCCTAAAATACGATTTTTATTTCAATCATTTGAGACAACGATACTATTAGAATTAAAAATTTTAAAAATTATTTTATGTTTTGTTAATTTATAAACGATTTATTTTTGTATTATGTTTGATTTTTAAATCTTATAAATTTAACAGTCCCTGATTTTTTGAACTTGATATGATTTTAGAAAATAAGTTTTTATTATGTATTGTTTCTCTTGGGCACTTTCAATTGTATGATTCTGTTATTAAATTTATTATATGTATAATTTAGGTTTGTATTATTTGTCTGTATTGCCTCTGTAAGCTTTCCTAAAATGAATACAATCATTGAAAATTTCAATAAAGATATTTTTATGTAATTGATACCTTTTTTTAAAGCATATAAAAATTTTCATACTTTTCTTTAGTAGATATAGATTCTAATATACTTTTAAAACATTGTTAAAACAATGCAAAATGGCTTGTACGGGTTAGTTAATATTTTTACTTTCTAACATTATCTTAGTTGTTCATGGACTGTCCATAACTTTTTTATTCTATTTCAATATGGTGGCATTTTATTAACTTAATTTATTATGTAGTTCTATCCAAATATTCAATTAATGAAGTAAAATGCAATCTAATCATGTTATAACGTGATTGCCAAATTTGAATATCAATATAAAGTATTCAGGATTGTTTACTTTGGAGTGAAAAAAGTACTGAAGTAGACCTTAAATAATAAATCATAGAAAGATATGCAAGGTAAGTACGTACCTGTACAACACATACGAATCTTTATTTTTCATTGCAATGTGTTTAATATTTGTATATGATAATACAATGGTCGGTGGTATTTCAGACATACTTGGAACAATCTTGGAGGTTAATATTGATTGTGATGATGAACAAGAAATTCCGAAGAGACCAGAGAGAATATTGAGGAAATCCGACTTTACGGCGCGCAATTTAAATAAATCTAGGAAGGCAAAAGGTCAAGAATATCTGAACTCTAGGGGAAACTTAGTTCCTGCCAAAACCCCTGAGTTTGGATTATGTACTTGCCAAAATGAATGCAATATAAAAATAAATGCTGAACAACAGAAGAAACTTTTTCTGGATTACTATGAATTGGCAGATGCTGAGTTGCAAACATCCCACATGTTGTCTCTTATTAGAGTGGTTTCAAAGTCTCGAACCTATACCACGAATGATAACTCAAGACGCCAAAATACTAGGACCTACTACCTTTCTGATGGCGATGGAGTAGAACATTCAGTTTGCAAAACCTTTTTTAAGAATACCCTCGCTGTCTCGGACGGTAAAATCAGTAGAGTATTAAAAAATAAATCTTGTGATTCTGAACCCTATTAGAAGGGATTTTGGCAAATATAACTCCAGAAGTAGATTAGAAACATTTGATATTATTTTTATTTCCCCATTTATGTCTTATTAATTATCTTTGCATTAGTGTTTAGCTCATTCATATTTAGCACTAGATTAAAAATTAAAGGCTTTCATATTGTTGTGCAGATAGACCTAAAATCCTACGTGTAAGTTGCAAATAAACTGTTTAAGTGCTACTTGAGTTTTCATTGGATTTGTAAATTCATACTTCGTTTTCATCATATTATAATTTATAATAATTTAAAGAGCTCCAACAATAATGAATGTAATATGAATTAATTTTTAGTATCAATAAAAACATTTAGATTTAACGTTAATTAAATATAGTATTTTCAGTGTTAAATTTAGTTTCATTTCGACCTAACCTTGTATTTCTTTGAATAAAATCCTGAATCATAAAACAAAATTCACCTAACCTTAAATATAACATTAAAAAACATTTTTCAGCAAAATACGTGAAAGATCTGGACGGATTGCGACTGCTGTTATTCAATAACTTCATGTTTAGTAAAGAGGTGAAGATGTTAGATGGTGTGACGAAATACGCGTGTACCAGCAGGATCACCGAACGCTGTACCGCCCACGTGTACGTGTCTAGAGATGACATCGTCACTGGCGTTGATGAGCACCATACCCATACTCCACCGGCTTATCACTTCACGACAGAAGGATATTTGGTGAGGCAATGTCTCGTTGCAAGTCAGGAAGTGTTAGGAGTGACACACCTAGAAACAGAAGTTGATCAAAAAAGTCCAGTGTGATACCTCAATATTCGAAGTTTAACAGTATAATTTTCATAGATGTAATTTTTTTTATACTTTTTTGCGTTATTATTATTGAATCTTTTCAACTCATGTTCTCGACTTTCAAAAATCGTAGATTGGGACATGCATATACAGGGTATATCAAGACTGCGACCGAAAACGAAGCCAGGAGGTAGTATTAGTGATATCTAACACAATGCAAGTAAAAATTTTACAAAAAAAATCGTCAAATTTTTTTTTTGTTATTTTTTACATATCGTCGTATTTGAGTGATTAATACATAGTTTTTCTAAAATAATGACGTACATCGCTTATTTTTTAAACACGCAATGGTACGGAAGGGTTTAAATTACTATTTTTGCAAAAACTAGGTATTTACCCCACAAAAACAATGATTTTTAAAAAATTGTAAAAAAAAAACCGTTGCTTATTTTGCAAAATTTTTTGTTGCATGGTGTCTGTAGCCGCTAAAACTACCACCTGGCTTCGTTTTCGGTCGCGGTCTTGATATACCCTGTATATGTGTGTTTATGATTATATTTCAAATTAAAGTTTGTAAGCTAGTTTTTCAAAATTTAAGTTTTTTTATGTAAAATAAAGTAATTTTAATCTAAAAATATTTTTTTATTCAGCCTTATTTTGATGAAGATGTAAGGGCGAAAATACGCAGTTTCCTTCCTAGCAAAATGAAAACTGATAAAAATGGCTTTGATATTTATCAGTTCGTTTAATATGGAGTGAAGTAACAAGTGAGCCGACGTCGATAAGCTAAACGTGTTCAAATAAATCTGACACAATTCTCTATGCATTGCCATTCGTTGCACCATAACCCCAGGTATATACTATGTTTATACGTAATTGTACATTTGTACAATGTTAATCTTTTAATCAAAAGCGCGTTATCGCGCGACTTCTGCACGTCCGCGGCGCGTTAAATTTAAATAGTGGTATGAACGCCTTGTGTTCTATTGTAACCCATTTGTAATATTGCCACTTCTCTGGCAGTTTTAAATATTATTTTTCTTTTTTTTTTTTTTTTGTTTAAGTTACTCTTTCCCACTCAGGTGTTACGACGAAAGGAAGACAAAAGCAAACCAGAGAAGAATTGCTGGAAAAAAAACGTCAAGCCGAAAGAATACGCTACCAAAGAATGAAAAGTAATCCGGTGAAATATTCCGAATATAAAGAGAAAGAGAAGCAAAGGTACTGTCAAAAAAAGGAAAAAGGACAAGTTAAGAGTATCCAAGACATGATCGAAAGAGAAAAGGAAGATATAAGAGAAATATGGAGGGAGAAGTCCAGAAGACGTAGAAATCGCCTTAAGTTTCAATCTATTAAGAAGGAACTGTCGGCTACAGATTAGTTTCATGCTTAGCAGTTGGCGATGATGAGCTGATACAGCATAATAATAATGTCTCATTTTAAATATAGAAGAAAATATATACTAACAGTCATGTATACAATATAATTTTTAACAAAATATTTATCGGTTTTATTATCAAAAATTTAACACAGACAAAAAATCTTGGAGAAGTAAGCAATTTAAAATCTGCAACACTTGGAATCTGGTAGATGAGGTGATGTTCTAGTAACAGCTTAGTGGGCTTAACCCTCAGATACCTTGGAATAGTTTAATGGGAGTCCTTATTACTAGCGGCACGGCCCGGCTCTGCCCGGGTTCAAATACTTTGTTGAGTGCAGCCCACATCAAAGACATGTTATTTCACGTACTAACTGTTTTCTGATAAGCACCAGGCTGTGTAATATTTACATTCGTTTCAATTTTGTTTATTAATTTTATTTGTTTAAGTTACTCTTTCCTATTCAGGTTTTACGAGAAAAAGAAGACAAAAGCAATCCAGAGAAGAAATGCTGAAAAAAAAAGTGAAGCCGAAAGATTACGCTACCAAAGAATTAAAAATAATCCGGTGAGATATGCCGCAATGAAAGAGAAAGAGAAGCAAAAAAGGAAAATGAGAAAGGACAAGTTAACAGTATGGCTGATGTAATCGGAAGAGAAAAGAAAGCTATAAGTGAAATAATGAGGGAGAACATTGAAATAAAACTATGTTTTGCGGATTTTATCGCGATTTGGTTTAATTTTTACATTTTTTAACTTGACAACGATTCGTAGGGTAGTTAAATTGTAACAGTCACTGAGCGGATGACTAATACCACAGTCCGCCCCGTGACGACGAAAGCTGGAAGGCAATCAAAACGTCGGGAAGTTAAAAATGTAAAAATTAAACCAAATCGCGATAAAATCCGTAAAAAATAGTTTTATTTCAATGTGTAACATTCACGTAAATTAAGAAACCATTATGGAGGGAGAAGACAAGACGTAGATATCGCCTCAAGCTTCAATCTATGATAAAGGAACTATCAGTTGAAGATAAGTTTCGTGCCCAGTAGTGGGCATTTATGGGCTGATACAGCGCATTACTCTACGTATCAGCATCAATCCATCATCACCGAATACGTCAAAAGTAGCTCTTAATAAACACATGAATGAATGTCTCACCTTCAATAAAAGATATACTAATAGTGCTAAATACAATAAAATTAATAACAGATATTTGTTTTTAATATGTAAAATTTTAAACAGAAATGTAAAAAAAAATATTGAGAAATAAGTAACTTGGATATATTATATTGCATCTGGTAGTGGGGGACATTATCAAGTAACAGCTTAGTGAGCTAAGTCCTCAAAACGTGGAAAATCTATGAAAGTCTAATGAATATCCTTGTTATTTTTTTATTTACCATTTGAATACTACATTATTTCAGATTAACACAAGCTAAATGATATACATATTTGTGCAAACTGTGTGTCATTTCATCGTTTTTTTGTTCAAGCGAAATACGTGTGCACAGAGTCAGGATCGAAATTGCTGCTGTTCAACGGGTACGTGTTCAGCAAGACTGGCGCGGTGCGGGACGGGGGCTCCAGATACAGCTGCGGATCCCGTAAGTCCAGGAGCTGCTCCGCCTACGTCCACGTCAACAAGAAGGACATCATCACCAAGATTGAGAAGGAGCATTCCCACGAGCCGCCAATATACTGCTTCACCTCTAAAGGCCATTTTATGAATTGCACGCAGCGCAGAAAGAGAGAGAAATCGGATGATAAATAATCGTAGTTAGTTTAAGGTCTATGTTCAATAGCGGACTAGTCGTTGCTGAGGAGAAAGAGTTAGAGTTAAAAAAAGAAGACCCCGCAGGCTGCAACCAATGTCCAGTTTATCGGTGGATATCTGAATTATAATTGGTGGGGTACTCCAGTCGGATTCAATCAAAAGTTAGCTTACTTTCATTATTCTTGACTCGATTGCATTGAGTTCAACGCGATGAAATAAAACAGACTGTTGGCTATCGCAGCGATCATTAATTGAAGCGATAATAACAATATGAAAAGTTTTCGATTCCAATCCTACTTTATATTATAAATGAAATCGAGAATCAAGAATAGGTTAGCAATCGAGCAGTTCCACGTTACACTTTCGTGGGTCTCTATAGTGCGTGTAGTTACTAAAGAGGCACAGTATTAATATATATTTAAATTAGGGGTTTAATTATCTTAATGTCAATTTTATTGAGATGTATGAAAATAGGCTAAGATCAATTTAAGCCTAAGAATAGCATTTTTTAGAGTGAGTAATTTAGTTGTCTTATTTTTCGGATAATTAAAGTAATAATTATAGATTAAGGTGAATTTGTAATATGAACATTATTGTTCCGAATCATAAAAGTCGGAACTTAAGTTTTGCCAAAGAGTTATAGAGTGTAGTAAACTGGGCACAAGGAACAGAGTGCAAAAGAGCGATATTCGCTTGAAACTGAAATAGCGGCTTAGACAGCCTCTGTAGCGCTATTGGATAGACGCCGACTGTGAAACGAGCGGCCGCGGGTTCGACCCCCGCACTAATACAAATGTTTGTGAGGCCCACAAATGAAAATGCCATGATCCAAAATAATGCCAAAATCGAGCCATCGTGTCGAGACGACTTGGATGCCTTCGAGCCCATGTGGTCTAAAATTGCTTAGGACCGCAAATTGCGGACCCAGTGGAGGAGGGTGCCTTGTCCACCAGTGGGATGAGCTAGGTTAATAAAAATCATTAGCAAATTATTGTACTAATCAACTTATAGAATTATATAATTTCAGACAGTTTAGTTTCTTTTACTTCAGTGAGTGTGCGTTTATTAGATTAAATTATTGTATTAAAATACAATGATACCAAAGCATACTCAAGATGTTTCAAGTTATTTTGTGATCTCAAACTATGAATTACGTAAGAAGCTCAAATCTAGTCCTGAAATATTGTGTTGGAATAATTAATTGTAAGCTATTTTATATTGCCTATGTTTTAAGAACATAAATATAATAAAATAATTTTTAATAAAAAATAAAAACCGACTTCAAAGTGCTACTACAAAGTAACAAATAATATATATTTCATCGTGCTAGTACACAATGATTAATGTTCTTATTGACTTGACTAGCTAACAAATCTTAAATACGTAATATTTTGAAGGCGGGTCGCTAAGTGCCGAACATGTACCTACGCCTTACGCTTAACATTAATTTGTTAAAGAAATTCTAGCGAAAAACACGCAAGATTTACACGGAATATTAATTTGTCTTAATATATCAGGCCGTAATCGTCCACTGTTGAGCATGGGACACAACATACCCTTTCTTGTACTTAAATGCCTTTATGTCATGCAGGTTTCCTGACTATGATTTAAATATATCACTATTAAAGAGTTTGGTAATTGAATATCATCAACACACAAGTGACTCCGATAATTCCGGAGGTGTATACCCTGGAATTATAACCGAGACGGTGGTCAACCGTCTCGTGGATCATATCTAGATAATTATCAACAGGCTATCACACACATATAAGACACATAGAAATTCTATCAAAACTTCAATAAATTTACACGTTGGATTAGCACATTATATTCATTTTTGTTTAATTTACTTACGTGCCTTTCTGAGCCAACATTGCAGGATCTACATGTAATATAAAATGGTGTAACATTTGCTTAAATTTATACGTGTTTGTTATTTAGCGACCCGCCTTCAAAATATTACGTATTTAAGATTTGTTAGCTAGTCAAGTCAATAAGAACATTAATCATTGTGTACTAGCACGATGAAATATATATTATTTGTTACTTTGTAGTAGCACTTTGAAGTCGGTTTTTATTTTTTATTAAAAATTATTTTATTTGTCCCTTTTTAGTTTTCATAGGCATCGTAATGATGAGAAAGGTGATCATAATATAATCAAAACGTAGTCTTTATAATTTACGAATCCTTCAGACCAAACATGATATTATTGCTGTGAAATTATGAGAAGATTGTAAGTCATTATAATCATGATATCCGCTATTGTTAGACACTGACCAGGTCGGATTCTCTTAGTTTACGTCGGTAATTTACGTATCTATTTCTCTCATTCTCCCTCTTCTTCACCTACTGTTTATAGTAAAACTTTTATATTGAAAACGGAAATTAATTGTATCTTTTACCTACCCCCCCCCCTACACGCCTTTCCCCTTTTAACCCCCCCTTTGTAGTAATACACTTATACTGAACCAGGTGCAAAAAGAATTATTGCCGTATCGTTCAATTTTGAGGAGTTCTGTTCTTCAGGTCCGAAGATATTCATCAGGTCATCACCATTTTTTAATGACACCAATCTAACATATCATACTTGTCGACAAAATTATTATTTTTTTAATCGTTTAAGTACTGCCACTGATATTGAGTATTTACATTAGTATCTATTTTCTCCCCCCCCATACACCCCTTTCCCCTTTTAACCCCCCCTTTGTAGTAATACACTTATACTGAACCAGGTGCAAAAAGAATTATTGCTGTACCGTTCAATTTTGAGGAGTTCTGGTCTTCAGGATCAAAGATATTCATCAGGTCTTCACCAATTTTTTATGGTACCAACCTAGTATATCATGCTTTCCGACAAAAAATAAATTTTTAAAATCGGATCCCAAATACCAGCGTAATCGAGTAACAAACATACAAAAAAAAAAAAAAAAAATTCAATCGAATTGATTACCTCCTCTTTTGAAGTCGGTCAAAAATTAATAAAATGAAAACCTCATGAGTCATAAAATAAACAGTAACAATATGATATCGATTTTTTGGTAATTTTGTAACCTCAAAGCAAACACTTTGGAGACCATAATCTGCAGCGGAATGCATAATTTATTTACAAAAAGAACTGGTAATATGCAATGGAATGCTGTTGGTTCATATTCCTACTCTAACAAAATAACGTTAAATTAAACGAACCATTTTTTTACATGATACGCCGAAACTCGAAATGGAAAAAGCTACTTAAGTGCAGTTCGCTCACCGTTTTGTTTGATCAATGATATTTTGAATAATATGCGTCTATATTTGGATCCGAAAAGATGGCACTAAAATGATTTAAGTCTTTTAACTTATCTTATGTAAGAATTTTAAAAGAAAAGAAAACAGGTCGCTCTTCGTCGAGGAGAAATCGATTAAATTAATTTATTGAACGTAGTTATCTGGTAGAATAAATAAGGTCGGAGTATTATTTAATTGTTATTTTTCTTTTATATAATTAAGGCCTCGTTCACGATCCTTAAGTAAACCATTGATTAGTTACTGTTTGATTACTTCTATTTGCTAAGTAAAACTGCTGAGTATCTTCCATCAATTGTACAGGCGAAATTAAAGTATCGAGTAGCAGCATGGTGGTTAAGTGACTGACATAAAAAATTTAACGTATCATTCGTTCACTTTTACGTTAATTGTGAATTGATACCGCGGCATCGAGAAATCTCTTTCGATTTAAAACATTGGAATTTATGTCATATTTCTAGCAGATAAGTTTGAATATTCTTTGATAAAAAACATAATTCATTGCCATTCTGTCCCGTGTGCGCAGGCCCTAAGTTTCAAGTTTTATTAGTCATTTGTTAAACAATTTGTGCGTAATTTTCTTTCATTGCAGAAAACAAAATTATTTTTTATTTTTATTTTATTTTAAAACATGGAAAACTTACAGCTAATAACAAAAGAAGTAAACAATATAGTAAATAACATAAAGTCAATGACAAGTTCTCACTTATAGAAATATTATGAGAAAAATAAGTGCTAACTTTACATTACATTCGCGGGACATCTTGGTATTAAAAACAAATAAAGTCTTGGAAGAAGAAGGAAGCAGCTTGCCAAAGTATGGCACACGATGTTAAAGCTCGGTCTGGAAGAACTTTCAGATGGATTAAAACTTTGAAAGTAAAACACGAGGGCCTCAAACGTACCTAACGTTCGAAAAAAATGGCAAATATACGATCCGAACTTTATCGCACTTGAGAAGAACCAAGTATTGCATCACCACTAGATAAAAGAACAAAATAAAATTGATGATCACCTTAAACTGCTTGGAGTGTATTTATGACTGGTAATTTACCAGAGATCGAAGTAAAGGTACTTTCTGTTTAAAATATTATACAGTCAAAAGTTGTATGCATGATGTTCCTGTAACTGGAGAATCTCTTGCAACGTCATTACCTAATAAAACTGAGGCTGAAGTGGTAGAAAGTAAAGCTTGTCAAAGTCTATGCATGACATTATTTTTCATTAGTGGCACATAATTTATCAAGTTATGAATTTTTGACAATAGCACAATATTCTTTTTCCATAGAATATTTCATTCCCTATTTCACCCTCATAATGCTGTTTTTCCAAAATTGTTGCACTCCATTATTTTTCATTTGTAATAAAGAGCTGAAATATACATTTTCACATAAATAACTTCTTTGGTTTCGATTATCGATATAATATTTCAATCCTTATATCAACCCTTTTAGGGAAAATATAGCATATGTCGCTTAAGGATGATATACCTTTCTAACAGAGAATGATTTTTTAAATTACTTCAGTAGTTCCGGAAATTACCTGTTACAACGAAAACAACGTTACCTCTTATAATGTAAAAGATAACATAGGTCTAATTATAATTAGGACACTTATTTTAAAATTTTACAATTTAATTTTGTTACAGCAAATTATATTTTTGATGAACTGACTCACGCAAAGTTGGATTTAGTTAAACTTCAGAGAAGATTTTTGGAAGCAGAAATAGCCGGAACAAAGCGAATCTGGAAGCTTGAAGAAAATCAACGCAGGAAGGAGTCCGAAAATAAAGAAAAGGAGCGAAAATCGAAAGAGGAGGAATATAAATTAAAATTAGAAAAACTAAGAATACAATTAGAAGAATAATTTTATTTATTGCGTATTGAATTATGGCAAAAAATATGCACCAATCTATTTCTTATATCATCATTTAGGTGCTGGCTCTGCGCTACAATTTCTCCATGATAAAATTATGACTCCAAAACACCTTTCAATAACATATCTTGTCCGTTACATTAATGGAG
This sequence comes from Deilephila elpenor, assembly GCA_949752805.1. Taxonomy (NCBI): domain Eukaryota; kingdom Metazoa; phylum Arthropoda; class Insecta; order Lepidoptera; family Sphingidae; genus Deilephila; species Deilephila elpenor. The sequence goes on along the minus strand of OX457106.1, from coordinate 11,938,659 downwards.
AGTTATGTTTACCCATTTGGATAATTTTCAGTAGTAGGTATCACCTCTTGCAAACCTTGTACTAGACTGATCGCCCCGTAAATCTGCGTGCGGAAAAAAGTCAAAACTAACGTTGACGTCATAGAATGTTGCCCACTTAATGAATTTACCCTAATAATTTACCTCAATAATTTAAGTTTTACCATCAAAGACTAATTTGTCAATCTTCAATTCACTGTTGTTGGGAAAATAACATTGTGAAATTTACAGCTTATTCAATTCCACTTATGTACTAATTTAAAGTGATTGGAATTTAATAAAAACTGGGTAAATACCTTATAATTGTAGCATATTTTAACAATCCTACATTAAGACAAAATAATTCCAAGCATTATAAGTATATAACAGGCTGCTGTCTGCGTGATAAAAGAGTTACCAACCCCAATTGCTATAGGTACCACAATTCCCATTTTGGTGAAGTTTATTATTTTCTTACAGCTTGCAACATTAGATGCGCCCTCCGTTACGCACACACTTATCTGGCGAGGAGTCTAGATACAAAATTTAAATATAACTTTATTTCAATTGTTATACAAACATAATAAGATTGAATGTAAATAGACCCCTACTGTGTGACTTGATTGTTACATGGGTACAATGTGAAATGGTTACTTGAGGGTGGTGAATGATGCCCGCAGCAAAATATAATTCAGATTAAATAATAAGTGTTACCTGTTGTTGTTTAGTTATAATATAATAATATATGCCCTACTACATAATACATGCATAATGTTTGTTTCAAAAACAATGTTTCATTTAATGTTACATAATCAATGTTTTTGACTTGTAAATAAATTACTTAAACTGCATTCTATCGTTCTTTTAACACTAAGTCTTTTGTATAATTTTAATAAGACGTTTTCAAGAGACAACAATATTTTGTTTCAATCAAAGTATTTATTTAATTAGAATACTCGTATATCGCGGATAATTTATCTCGTATTGTTTTATATGGAACCTCTGTGGAGTACTTAATATGTTTACTTTATTTATTCAAGTAACTTAATCACAAATTACAAAATCAAATTTAGAATACGAAAGACTTTTATACTATTAGCAATCCGTCAGCAGTCTGAAATAGTGGAAAGTGCTGATTTACCATCGGCTAAATCTAGGGGTATATTGAGGTCATTGATTCCGGTTCAGCGGGCGGGTTCAGTATTATGAACCTTGTTCTATGTATTCACGCCCCGACTTTTAAATATAGCAAGTGTGCATGAACAGTCATTTGTGTCACTAATGTGTTTATACGTATACAGGTAAATATGTAAACCATCAGGTCTCAAGTTCAATTACCGGGTCGGATCATCTTGTTTGTTTGAACTTTTCGGTTTCTTTAATTCTATCATGTCTTGAACCGAAAACAAGTTCGAAAGACTGTGGGTAGTACTAATTGCACCCTGGCATATACTTCTAGGGGGATACAAGTATAGGTGGTAGATTATCTTATTTTATATACCCAGTACGGGCAGTACCTTACTGCGAAAATACTACATCGAGTAGTAAAAAATAATTCGAAATATATTTTGGAACGAATATAAAAAATACGCTATGTTTCTGCTTCCAGTCTGAGTAGAAATGCCAAAATAGTGAAGTTTTTTTTATTTGAAAAGCATGGTTTGCACACGTTTGCGTAATTTCACTACCGGGTAATTCGAATACACATGTAACTTGGAAATAACAAGGGCTTGAACTTAACTTTAGGAGATACCGTATTTATTGCATAATTTTTTATATTCCAGCCAAATATATTCAGCTACCGAGTGGTAAAAATCTTCTGATGGTAGACGGTTATACCTTCCATAGAAACGAGGCTGCAAGAGAAGGGGGGGTGAGGTGGCTATGTTCGGCGCGATATAAAGAGCGATGTCCGGTGTCCCTAGTACTAAACGAAACTCACCTGAAAGTACACAAAATATCCAAAGAACACAATCATTGTCGTCCGCATTTTATACAGTGCGGGCAGTATTATGTTAAAACGTAATAAATGTTTCCTCTACAATGTTGTTTTCTTCAATCACAAGCCTTTAAAACTTTGATTTAGACTTTGCGCCGATTGTGATTCATTTTGGTTTCGATTTTGTGTTTCCCATAAGTTTTACTAATAGGCTGTGTTATAATTTGTATTTTGGTAATGTTTTTGTCAATCTGTTACTTACCTGGTGATTTTTCACAGGCACTAAATACTTGAAGGTAAGAAAATTACCATACGAGAATAAGAAATGCGAGAAAGATCAAATAAAGGATATACTAGGAACTGACATTGTGAATGACGTCATCATTACGAAAGATGGAAAGGCAATGCTGAGAAGAAGATTTAAAATCAAACACTACCAAACACCAGTATACATCGCAACAAAAGATGGCGGATTTACTAGATATTAATTGGCAATTAATCATAAAATAGTATAACAATATACATTTTGTATATCACGTATAATTAGTATCAATAGGTATTGTTGTATTTAACACAAGTAGTGTAATTTTGGATAATTTAAAATTGTTAAAGGTATCACCTCAAAATTGCATTTTTCGCAAAAAAACTTAATGATAAAATATATAATTAATCTTATTAATATAAAATATCCAGTGGCTATACCGTTAGATGTAATTTAGTACTTTGCTGTACAAGTTGCTCTGGTAATTATAACAAAAAATAAATTATCTAAACATTACAAATAATGCGGTGTCGTTGTGAGTTCGAAGTGCGTGCTTTGAAAGCTCATGAAAATTTGAGGAAAGGCAATATAAATTTACAATCCAGATATATGGACTTCAGTTTATCCATTTACCTAATCGCCATGTTATAGTTAATAAGTAAAAGTTCTAGTCGTATCTACATAGCTTCCGAGGTAGTTATAGTATGTATTCGTTTTCTATATTTCTACATCTATAAGGTTTTATTGTAATAATATAAAAGTCAGAAAAGTTATTATAATTATCCACTAACGTATCAGGCTATTCCAAGGTCTAGAACAACTATTATTAACCTTGGTGTTTCAGTCCTCGCTGCTATTGTTAACTTCCTAAATTCGTTGGAAAACACTGCCAGATCATACGTTATAACTCATCTCTTCCATTTATAAGTAGTTTCCCTGATAACTTATCTTACTCTGATAAATTATTTACAGCAAAACCCCTGTATTCTTGCGAGCTTTCATGATTTTAGTTACTTCGTAAATAGCATTTGTAAATTAACCAACTGATTTCTTATTAATTATTATAATATCAATATTGTAAGGTGCAAAGTTAGAAATAAATTTATAATCATCTGTACTGAGTGTTTTATTATCGTCTTCAAAACTATTCTTAATAGCATTGTTTTTTACTTCAATTCATGTAGATTTATTGGCTGCAAATTTCCAGTTCCTCAGTTCATTACCCTGATCAACGGTCAGATGCTTCTGATGGTGAACGGTTACATCTTTCATAAGGCTGTAGAAGTAGCAGGTGGGATCAGATGGCAGTGTTCTGCGAAGAAGAAGAAATGCAACGCCTTCGTAGTACTCACTGATGATGATAAAAAAATAGTGAACACACGACTCTGTCATAACAACCATGAGATACCTAATTATAAGGCTTTGGAACTTGGCAAATTTATTAAAACTTAGTTTTGACTATATGTGTTATTTCATTGTATTTTGACTACTACACTTCATGTGTAAATAAGTTCAAAAGCTAAAGAACAATACAAACCTCTAACTGGTGGATTTAAATGAAATCTGCACAGATGTTCCCTTCCTCAACTTGTTGAATCCCAGCAAAGTAATTCTGGAAATCAAAAAGTTACGTAGAGCAGAAAAGTTTGTACATAAGTTTGTGATTTTTTAAGATAGGTGCTTAGGCTAGTATAGATGTAAATAAAGAAGGTAAAAAAATAGATAAAGAACTTGTCGTTATTTATGCACATCCATTTGCAGGTTACATCCATTACATCACATTGAAAAATGAAAAAAGACTTTTGCTAGTGGGTGACTACAGTTTCCACAGAGGCGGTGAATTGACCAAGGCGAATGGCATGAGATGGCGGTGTTCAGCGAAAAAGAAAGGATGCAGGGCTTATCTCGTCATCGCTAGAGATGGTAGAACTATCATTAAAGCACGCCTGAACCACACTGATCATGATACACCAGTTTATAATAGAATGATCGATGGAAAATTCATTAAAATTTAATAATTAATACGCTGTATTATTAAACCCTTATTTTATTAAGTGATCCGAGGTTTGTATACCAATAGCTACATTTATGATTTGGAAACATAGCTTGGAAGTTCCTGTAACTTCTTTTCATAAAATCATAGTAAAATGATCATCGATACATGTTTGAATTGCAATTACTTTATGCACTTACAGTTTCAATTAGTTTTACAAAATATTGGTCGTACTTACGTCCAGGGTTACTCTATGATCCGAAACAAAGGATCGGGGTGAACATCTGGGTTCAACAACATGTTCATAGTTTTTAGCTAATGTCAATGCTAATCTAACAAGAATAACCATTTAAAACTATAATTTCTGATTAGGTCACTAAGAAATTATTTTTCACTAACATGTCATAAACAACAAAATGAGACGCTTACAAGCATTATTCTTGCACATTGCCAACTACATCTACCTATGCTTGACCCAATGCTCCAAAGCAAACGTCTAAATTTCGATACGATTTCAGATGCCCAGTTCATCAAGCTTACCAACGGAACAATACTCTTGATGGTGAACGGCTACACCTTCCACAAGGCAGTGGGGGTGACCTGCTCCCTAGGGTCCAGATGGAGGTGTTCCAAAAAGGCCAAATGCAGTGCTTTTGTTGTCCTTAGTAGGGACGACAGCACCATACTAAAAATGGCTCTAAACCATAACCACGAAAGACCGCTGTACACTGTGACTTCATCAGGGAAATATGTGAAACTGTAAGTTTTTTTTTGTAATTGCGGCCGACATTATAATTGTGATTTGAAGTTAGGTCGATTTTGAAGGTGGAATATAAAGTTGCTTGTTTTTAATATATAGACATTTAATTTAATTTAGATATTAAATATTACGTTTTAAAACTAACAAGATTTAAAGGGTTTTATGAAACGAGACACTGCCAGTTAAAGGTGTTCTGTAATTATATAATTATAGTAATTAAAGTTTTTAATAGTTATGTATGCTATTTTGTACTTGTATTTAAGTATTATTCTTTTAGAATCTTTAAACTTATTAATTCATCAAATTCTAATTAAGTCTTTTATCAGCTTAAACGTACCAAAGCTTAAAATTAACGGCCGAATTTTGTTCATCATTTTTTTTATATTACACTGGATTATAAAATTCATTTGTTTGTGCCAAGTCATATTGAAACTTTGGTTAGGGAATACTTAAACCACAATGAAAAAATCCAAATTACAAACTCAATTTTCTAACCCAAATTAATAAAGACATACAAGGCGAGAAGTTTTTAATATGTATGCGAAAAAATTGAAATCACCGACGATATACTTCACAAAACCGCCAAAATTCTGTTATTAACTTAACTTAAAGCAGCTGCCAAGCTTTTAGTAATAATAGCCTTATAGTTCCAAAATGGAAGCGAAGCGATTTTTTTATTGGCATATCATAAAGCATTCCGAGAGCGTACAAAATTATTTCGAAAGCATCAAAAATACCAAGCTTGTTTGCGGGAACCGCAGGTTACCAATTGCTTTAAAGCGCAAATAACTGAATAACCCGATGTGAGTTGAGAGTACCGTTACAAGAAATAAAGACGAAAAACTTGTTTTTGCAAGTTACCGTACACATACTAACATACCGTCCGTATGACCAGGCTCTCTCCCGGTCGATAAGAAACTTCTGCTTATATACCAATTGCCTGATCTTTTTTATGGCCTTCACATGCGGCCCGCCTGGTCGTATGCGATCACGGTCGCTCGTGGACCTTCGTAGTGCCAGGGGTCCAGCACAACAAAGTCGCTGCCAACCTAATGATTGGTTGCCTAACCAACGATAGGTTAAAAAAAAATTATACACCCAACAGTCACATACATAGTCCTGACCACACACTAAGATCAAGTCTTGTGTCGTGGGTATCAGGAACTACCAGAGACTGTTCGGTCTCACAAACACCCAGACCCGAAACAAATAACTGTGGATCACACAAATATTAATTGTTTCGGTGCGGGGATCGAACACGCGGCCTCTCATTTCACAGCCGGCGTTTAACTGAGTGCGCCATGAAGGTTGTCTATTTGCGGCAATGTCCTTTGTAGTGTATCTAAGACAGGTATTTAAGTGTAGGCTAAAGATTGCTAGTGTGTATGGGTGTATTCATTAATTGGTTGTATGAACAACGACAAGTAAATTACTACCATGATATCTATAAAAGAGTATAGCTACTTATTGCGTTTAATTATTTGCTTAACGAAAGATATAGTTCACAGTTCACTTTCTGATCTTAATGTAATACATAGTTTTGTTTCTTTGTTAATTATTGCGTAATTTATATAAGTTGTAGTTTTATATTTGTATAATAATGATGGTGAGTGCTCAGGGTTATTTATGTATGGTATTTTAGTCTTTTTTTTGCGGTTTACGTTCAGTTTTTAAATAAAGGTAGATTTTGTAATATCAAGTCGCGAGTAAGTAAACGCGATTACGAGACATTTACATTTTTTATACTTTAATACTAGGATTAAAGGGTAATATAGAGATTATGTAATATATGTTGAATTATAAAATTTAAAAAAAAGGGGGAACACATTGCAATCGGAATAGGTAGATAATTTAACTTTCTTTGTTTTTCGTTATATATTGAGTATAATTCGGAAAATGTCCCGTATTTGGCAATATCATAGATACTATTGTTAGAAAAAAGTCCTTCAGATATTTGATATCCGTGATTATTTTTTTTTTTAAATAAGGTTAATTTAAAGATAAGTAGAGGTATATGAAAGGGAAGAATTCCTGATTTCATATTGCGAAATATGTCAGAATTGTATAGTACTTATTAAATTATTTATAAATTAATGAGAGGATGTGTTGTTAAATAGTTTCCAAAGACGTCGATGTTCCTGATTTTATATAAAAGGATTTGATTGAAGGATTTGTGGTAATAAATGATAATTCTCATAATCGGAGATTCGATTTTTTTTTGTTGTACCATCAATTAGTAAAATACATTAAGTAATATAATTTCAAGTTTAGCAGAATAATTTAGTAATGTTTGAACTAAAATAAAATTACTGCCTCGGTGGCGTAGTTGTACTACGGTACGGTTATAAAGCTGAGGTCTCGGGTTCGAATCCCAGGTCGGGCAAAGTGTTATTGGAATTTCCTATTTATTATCAGCTTGGAGTCAGAAATATGTGCCCGATATGGCTATAGGCTCGCCCCCTATCACATCGTGGGACAGACCATACAAGGCGAAATATGGATGTCCTGGTAGCACCTCTGTGTACCCCTTCTGGGTAAAGACGTGAGTTTATGTATGTATGTAAAATTTTAGGTCTAAATTTGGCGGTCTTATCGTCAGGGAATATAACAGGGAAATCAAATGAGCAATAATTAGTTGTGTAAAGTTTATCCCCTCAAAGAACGGGGAATAGTACTGCTAGGGACAAACACTTATTCAGCTTAGTTCAGCTTTGGTGTTTAAAAAACATGAGACTTGTACAAGGACGCGTTCGAATCCGTTCAGCAATCCGTCTTTATTCAGCTTTTGCTTTATAGAGACATAAAACGCGAATTCAAGTATTGTTATCAGTATGTTTTGTAGCGTTCAACGCTATAAGAGTTGTATAAAGTGAAACGGCATTATTTATAAACAAATCTAAAACCTATTTTAGTTATGAAATGTTTTGTCTTCTTCGCTCAAATTGAGCTCTAAAATCGTTAGAAAGGGATAACGCATTCGATAACTAAAATATGTTTTAAATCTGTCTGAATTAGAGCGTAAATATTAAAATCAAAGTCCTCCGGCAACATGCTAAGGGAATGTGCAATTACGCCCTTAGCCTTTTTATCAACATTAATAACCTTTATATAATATATGCGTAACATTATGTAGACTTGCAACTTAGTGCGCAACACTCTTGGAGCCAAATATCATTATTTTTTCCTATGGTCGCAAATCATTATACCGTTTACTCTTAACCAAAGTAAATTTAAAATTCACACCCGATTAACATAAACCAACTGTAAGCTTCATGTCAATTTTAAAACAGGTATTTTTCAATTTATCCGCCTAATGTCAGTTGACAATTTTACATGCAGGTATCGAAGTTCTTTGAAAAATGTATTAAGGTGAAATGATTATCGTGTAAGTCCGTCGTAAAAGGCTATGGAATTATCTATGCAGGTGTTTAATTATTATTTAAATGTAAAGCCTGTATACACAATGATTAAAATATTTATAAGGCATTGTTGTTTTTTTCGGCCATTTCACGATTCATACTTTACATATATAGTTTAGTTAGTACCATCGTATAGGCTAGTAAGTTCGTGCGCGACCCACCTACCTAACGAGTTATTTGGAGAGATGACATGCTATAAAATTAAATTGAAGGAAAACATTTGCTATTTCGTCACTTGTAGTCGTCACCCGCTTGCCCCTCAACCCGGGAGGGTCACGCACGAAGTTGTAAGTCTATAAGTATATTTTCTATATATTTTTTATCTTACATTAAATTAAATTGTACACTTTATTGGCGTTGATTGATGCGCCATTATTAGTTTAATAATGCATCAATAGATATTCGTTATAATAAGGCCTGCTTTCAAATATGTACGTACTTTAAATAATAAATGTAAACTTAACGTTTTCATTGCAGCAAAACATGAGTCTGTCGTCGGCGGAATATTCCAGCTGCCGAACGGTAAGAAGGTACTTGTTTTAAAGGATTATTTGTTCTCGTTAACCAACTTCAAAGAGGGTATTGTTCGCTGGAAATGCAATGAACAGAAATGTCCAGCGTATGTGCTGATGAGAGGATTCAATGTTGTGCTTGGCAAGATGTTAAAACATACGCATAAACCTTCGGCGTCTCGGATTATGAAGGTATTGAGGTTTGAGTAATTTTATACTTGGTCGCCATCCTCTGCTGGAGGTATGTCGTCTTAAGTAAGCGCCATCTATTGGCTATTTAATAAGTTATAAGCAAGAATTAGCTCGCAATATAACAACTGATTATGTGTCTTTCCAGTTAATATATTATGTCTTCATATCTCAAGTATAAAAATCTCAACCCATTTGTTTAATAGTTTTAAAGACCGATGGAAACTTAATATTTCCTATGATCTATATTATTTATCCGTAGTTTCCTAAAACCACCCACACTGTTCGCGTAGACGAACGCAATTCGCTACGACTGAACAAAACCATTAGTTGGAATATTTTAAAAGTGCGCTTTTTGGAAATAATGCAATTTCAACAATTTTTCGTAAGTAGAATAATGATTGTTAATGTATTACTTTTAAAATGTAATCATGTTTAGTTATTAAGTCGGTTTGAAGGTTGCAAATCTACTGAACATAAGTTGAAGTAAACTTACATTAACTGTAATATGTGTGACGATAGATTTAACGTTTTTCTTGTTGAAGTTAAATCGCGAGCGAAGTTAAAAAAATTAAAAATTAAACCATATCGTGATAAAATCCTTAAAATTAGTTTTATTTCAATGTGTAACATTCACGTAAATCTAAGAAACCATGTTTTTCTGTTTTAAATTGTATGTTTATTGTTGTTAGTTGTTTAATTAATATTTGCCAAGCGATATATTTTACAAAGCTTAAAGCTAAAGGTAATTTCAACAATTTAATAAAAAAAAATATAAAGTAACCTTGCTAAATATAAGTTTACACTCACGACTTTAACATTAAAATTACCAAAACAAATAATTGTGACCAAAAACGGACATTGTCTTGGCAACTATTTCAGTAAAAGTTTATTTTGCTCTCTTATTTTTGATAAACTTGTAGAGGTTATAATTTTTTAGTAGTTGGTAAAAAACCTGGTATAAGTAATTTTAATTATATTTTCGCGCGTAATTCGAGTCTTGCGAACAATACCTTTTTAACTGATTTCAAAATGGAGGAGGTTAATTTAGATATTGAAGATATTGTTTATTAGTAAGCTAACTTAATTCGTTTTGTAGTTTGTTATTTTGTTGTAACAAAGTTTATTTTATATCGCAAGTGTAAATATAGTATAAATATATACTTGTATGTTTTAATAAAAATGTGCATTTTTTTTTTAATACTAAACCCTCGGTTCTTTATCTAAACGTTGTAGTCCGCATTACGCTAAATTAGTATTGTAGTGTATTTATTTTATTTTTGTAAATTTGGAACTCCAACAAAGCATATTACAAGCTTTACTGTATAGACTCTTCTACAACTGATAGTTCGATTAAGAGAATAACGCATAAGTTAGTGACCGTATAGTGTCAACTTTAAAAAACCAATAATGGTAAAGAACAAAATGGGACCTAAAGCTTTTTTATTTTTAATTGCGTTGAATGGCGATACGATAATACCATTCGCCTGATGGTAAGCGATATGACCGCGCATGGATGAATTACAAAACATTGCTTCTGATCCTGAGACATAAGATGTTAAATCTCAACATGTAAAAAGAAAAACAAAAATTCAGAAATAACTAATAATAAGACTAATTCATGTCCCGACATATCAATAAAAAGCCAGTATTATTAGATTACGTTTATAAACGCTCGTTTTTTATATTATGAAACATATTAAAATAGAATTTTGATATAAAACTAATTCAATTAAAAGTAACAAAAAATTAATAAAAAAAGCAAAAAATTTACAGCCCACGTGGCGAAGTTGGTTAGACGCCGGCTGTGAAACGAGAGGCCGCGGGTTCGATCCCTGCACCGAAACAAATGTTTGTGTGATACACAGGTATTTGTTTCGAGTTGGGTGTTTGTGAGACCGAATAGTCTTTCGTAGTATCTACTACCCACGACACAAGACTCGGTCTTAGTGTGGGGTCAGGACTATGTATGTGACTGTTGGGTGTATTTATTTAAAATAGACTATTAATTCCAACTGTACTTAGTTATTTTTTGTTTAAAGAGCCGCAAAAGAATTAAAAAAGATGTAAAATCCTGAATCACGGTATTGTACTACAAAATACTATACAACATTGCCTCTTTTTAATCAATTTTAATACCGTACTTAATATTTGTAAAGCGCCAAAACAAAATTTAATTTTGTTTAAATTCTACATTACATTAAATACACATTAAACTTGAATAATTGTAAATACTCTTTTTTAATGATATAAATAAATTATACTCAATGAACTTGGTTTGTTTTCAGTGCAGCTAATCACGATGGTGGGCGGGCGCACTTGCCTCCTCTTCAAAGGTTACACGTTCTTCTTCAGATACAGATCCAAGATGGGCAGGAAGTGGTGTTGCACCCTATTCCCGAGGTGCAAAGCTCACCTGTTCCTAGACGACCACGATATCGACCTCCTACAGATATGCGACGACCACGACCACTGCAAGACGGAGATTCTACGCTGCCCCGACGGAAAGTACATAAAATTGAAGAAGAAAATATTAGATTAGTACAATGTTTTCGCCTCTATCCCAGATATATGTGGGATTGGAGCTAAGGAACTCGTTGGTTCGATGTTTTTGGATTTATACGGCTGCTGGCCAGTCGTCGAATTTTCGTGAAATTAAAATCGATTAATTTGGAAAAATAGGGTTCTTTCACATTGGGGCTCTAGATTGTGTAGAAACTATACAAAAAAAACGATAACAATATTTTAAATATATAATTTTTTTCATGAAATAATTAGTTACAATTTAACTGCAATAATATACAATATCTGAGTAGTTTTACTTATTCAATACTGTAACATCAGTATTTTTTTTTACATGTATATGTTACTGTAAAAGCTCGAACTGCAGTAAATCCTAAGATATTCCAGTAAAACCTAAGATTTACCAATTCCTAATGGTAATATATTTCTGCTAATATAGGTTTGTCACAAATAGATGCTAGAACATTTCATCAATTTATCATCATTTCAGCCATAAAATAACCGTTGCAGTGTAAAGACTTTCCCTATCTATGTATACAAATACACCCACCAATTATATATTGTTTCGTACCTTACACTAAGACAGTCGACCTACAATAACATCATACAATATATAGTACAATAAGATTGAAAAGTGATAGAATCCAAACGATTAGTCATTGCGCAATCTTCAATATTAACCCTTCATGGTCAATAATATTGCACATCGTAATATTGCGCAATGTAATTAATCGTCTAAAAACAACGAGACACTTTACGGTCTTATAGTACCAAGAGCAAAAGAATTTGTCGCAGCCCGAAAATAAAACTCGCAGGCCTTTATTTTATAAGCGGTGTCTGCCAACTGGACCACATGGGCTGTGAGAGAAAAATATTGGTTCGCTATTGTTCGCGCTTCAGGAAACCAGTTAATTATGGTGTTTTAATTCCTTAGATATTTGGCAATAATATTAAAAAAGTACAATATATTTATTACATGTTAACTTATAAATGTTATAACTGATATGATGCCACCTTAGACAAAACGGTTCAGGAGTACTCTGAACAGACGAACGAGGATGAAGCGAAAGACTAGAGATTCAAAGTCAGTCTACCCGATTGGGATTACAACGTGATCGTTATTATTATCTAGTATGATGTCAGCTGCAGGTATTTTTCATCGGGTAAATAAAAACATAGAAGAATGTTGAGCATTAGTTTAATATTAACATCTGTCAAAGCAGGAAACAGCAATGTAAATGCGCTGTTGTGGTCCGGTTTGAAGGACATTGTAGCCGGAGTAACTGGACATATTGGTACTTAACATCTTAATATGGCTCAGGATGGCGAGTGCATTGGAATGCCAAGCAAGGCTTTAAAATTAATGGTGTTGTTTGGTTTTCGACTATCATCGTTGACCATCAGACGCACGGCATGCTCGTCTCGCCATTCAACGCAATAAATAGAAAGTAACGGGGTCTAAAAGTTAAAAACAAACAAAGTCATCAATCAGGGTATTCTGTGTGATTATTATGTCAATTGGAGGAGAGGTCTGTATAGGGACAGGAATAATTTTGCACTAATATTTTCATCATTGACATAAGTAACCAAATCTTACAAATAAGTACTATTAATTGTTTGTCTTTGCCCAGGTGTCTATTTTTATTGTGTTGACGTAAGATATTTGATTTTAATAAGTCTATATACGTATTAAATTATATTTTTTAATTTGTTTTTAATTTTACCTTTTATTGATTAAGTATACTCGTATGTTAGGACAATTAATACTAGAACGCAAATTATTCTTATAAACATCAATTTACAAAGTTAACAGTGAATAATTTAATTCTCTTAAATATAAACCCAAAGAAAACTTACTGTTTAACGATGTGTGTATATAACAAAATGAGTTCCAAATATATCACCTTAAAAATAGCGCGTGATTTCTTAAACTTAAATTCGATAATTTCACACAATTAATAGACTACAAATATTATAAAAAAAAACGGAACTAAGGTTCAAATTGTTTGTATTGACGATAAAAATGGTGAAAATATTACCTGACTGTATTTTTGATTCCTGCAAAATGAATTAATAATTGTATCGCGTTCGGGGTTCTATATCTATATTTGAAGGGGCTTCCAATATTGTGACTACTGGTGAGAAATAATCATCACCGTCACAAATACTTAAAGGTAAAAAGAAATACAAAAATTTAAAATCTCCGGCCCATAGATATATTAAAGCTCTATCAACTATCCAAACATAAACATGGATAATATATGCAATAACCTAGAGGCTTAAAAAATATATTTGGTGATTAATAAAACAACTCTTTCAGCGATGTTAATAACGATGATGAACAACAAACAGCGGCTGATGTACCAGGGCCACAGGTTCTACAAGAAGAACAGGGGCACTCGGTGGCACTGCGTCGGATATCCCTCCTGCAGGGCATTTCTCAAGGCAGATAGTTACCTGAACATCACTGATGGAAGGGGCGCCATACACAACCACCCAATAAGACCTGTATTCAAGACTAGATTGGGCACTTATTGTAAGATTAATTTTAAGTAGTTTTTCTAAGGATTTTCCAGTACATTGTAACATAACAGGGCTGCTTTGAATGCATCAGACAGAAAAAGGAAATGCTTCGGAACATCTGTGTTCCGGTGTGAAGGACATTGTAGCCAGAGTAACTACTGGACATATTGAGACTTATTTCAATGTACATTCGCGTAAATATAAGAAACCGTCTTCTGTGATTTTTTTGAAAGAGCGATGTTTCTGTTGTATGAAACTAGTAATTATGTATATTTTAGTCGGCCTAAAGGAAAGGCCTTCCTTTCCGTTTTTTGAGGAGTAACCGATAACTTCAGGAATTCCCAATTCTGTTTTGGTGAAAATAAATATTAATGTCTTGGGAAATTCCTGCTTTCGTTTATGGCTATGTTCCAAAATTTCACGTGTCATATACTTTTAAGGCAGCTTGTTGTGAAAACCTCATTACATACATTGTATAGTTCTCTTGCTTATTTTTTATATAGATCTGTTTTGTTTCTTACATTATATTTTATTAATATTTTTACAGTTTTCAATTATCACCGTTATAAAATTACATTATTTTGTGCGATATCCTTTTAATAAAATCATTAAAATACTTGGATTACAATCTACCCATAACCCAAATATACTGAACGTTGGCGAAGCTTGAATTTTTCGTGTTGTGAAACATTCCTTTATTCTTTTTACTGTTTGATAACCCAGTAATAAAACCATTTATTTTGTATTATTAGTTTTACTTTTTAAAATCATAATTTCTAAATAATAAATCTAGATGTCTAATAATCAAAGAATTGTGATTTATGATGATTGTGTAGTCGCTATTAGTAACTACAAGCGACCTTTCAACCCCATTAAGTTCGTAATTGAAAAAAAAATGTTGTTTTGTCTTATAAATATTTGTTTTGGTGCGACCATGGAATATGGTTTTCATTGTTTCATAGCCACAGAGGCTGTTGAAGCAATAAATATTTTTTTGGGATGTAAAGTAATTAAACATCGTCTCTACACTTAATAAAAAACAATTAATAATAATGATTGATTTGTACTTACAAACAACTAAATTCACATGTTAAAAAAATGTGTTACCCTTTTTAATTTATAATCTTTCTTAAAATATTCTCGCTATTGAATCACATCACATATTTATCATCTGATAAAATCCTTAATATATTAATATCAAATTAAAAGAAATCCCTCAAATTACTAAAACACAAAATAAAATATCACTCAAAAATTTCAAAGAAAAATACATACTTTCGATGTTTCAGGTCATTTAATAACTCTAATAAATGGAAAGCGACAATTCTACCTCAATGGATACACTTACTTCAAATATTACCAGACTCGAACTGAAACCCATTGGAGGTGTACCCTTCACCCTAAATGCAAAGCGGGCCTCTACGCAAGAGACGACTTGGTTGTATCAAGTTTTATAAACCAACATTGTCATCCGATAATTAGAATACATCTCAATCCAAACGGAACGTATACAAAATTATCTATAGGATCAAATAATGCTTAGGGGCCAATGTAGATAATACAGATTCTGCAACGGCCCCTAAAGCTGGAAGGGCTGGAGTAGAGAACAATTATTCTATACGATACCCTAACGCCTTGATATCAACATTTAACAATGAAACAAAGGGCTGACGTAGATAACACGGTTTCTGACGCGGCCCCTTACACGATTATAATGCTATTTAAGTTATGCACAACATTGTAAATAATTTTAAAGATAAGATTGTAAATATGTAAATAAATATTTACCTGTTTATTTGATCTGATGATTATTTATAGTAATATATTTGTTATGTTAAAAACATTATTTCATATTATATTCCTGAAAAAGATATTATAATTTTTGTTAAAATATATGACATTACTTTGTAAGTAATACTCGTAAAGCAGTATGAAGCAATTTTTCAATGATACGTTGTATATTTGCACACGCTACGGAAATATATTTCTTTTTAAGTCATCCATGTTATATTTTTTATTCTTTTTATTTACTTTGTTTTTTTGTCTTTTGCTTTTTTTTTTCTTTGGTATATTTTTGTTTATTTCATCTTTTTTGCTTTTTGGCGCTACTCGAGACTGGATCCATTGTCAACACTTATGTATTTCTATATGCATTACTATATGGTTGTAATATATTTATTCTTGGACTTGTTCTTACTATATTATCGTGTTCAATCTACAAAAAATCTCATATTACCTTTCTAGCACACTACATATTATATTACTAAAAACAAGAATAGCTAAAATAAAGTTTAAATAAATACTTTAATTAACTCACTGGCTTTTTCTAATTTTATGTACCAATCGTGAATATAAAAAAGAACTTTATTCGTATGTTTTTCATTTGATTATTATTAAAATATCTGACATTATTAAATATCTTTTATTTATACCTCCAAAATCACCGTCCCCAACAAAAACCATCATCAGAACATATTCAAGAACATAAATTTTCTTTTTCAGTTCAACTGATTACGACGGTTCATGACAAGCTGCTACTCAAGTACAAAGGGCATTACTACTCGAAGACTCCGTACCTCAAGAAGCGATGGCGATGCGTCAACACAAGCTCTTGTTACGTCGGAGTGATTGTCAACAACGACTTCTCCATACAGAAGGAACCAGAAGAGCATATGCACCCCCCGAAAATATTCATCGAGACCCGCAACGGGAAATATAAGTTGATCAAAGATTCTCGAAAATTTAGCAATTATATCGTTTGTGAGGTACAGCAGTAGTTAAACCGATTGACTTTTGATAGTTTTTACAATATCTTTATCTCGGGGATTACTCCGATCTGAATCTGGGACAATAAGGATTTAAGTAAACCATATTTGTATGTCACTTTTCTTGCTATTTTCAATGACTGTTGCTCGTACACTTGGGATTCAACCATTCCGTTAATTATTTTCTTTCTTTAGTTACATTGTTTATCTCTTTATTATAAATGGTAAATCTTAATTAATGCAAATCTGCAAATCCTAACAATATTTTTGTAAGATATTCTCCTTGCTATTCGGAATTATGATCCTAATTGTAAATATTGCTAAAGCGAGAGTAACTACTCGACATAATGAGACTAAACATCTTATGTCTCAGGATGGCGAGCGCAGTGGAAAATCCAAGCATTGCTTTGCAATTCATGGTGTTGTTTGGTTTTGCTACTGTACATGAGCGGTCGTATCGCTTACCATCAGGAGAATAGCATGCTCGTCTCGCCATTCATAGCATTAAAAAATAAGTCGTTTATAGAATAAAACCTTTTGTACAATTCTACGGTGAGTTTAGAACATAATCTCGCAGATTCGGATTGGACACAGTGACGAAGCGTCATAAGTTAGATTTAAAAGCGGCGTTTTGAGTCAAATGTTTTGTATGTATGTGTAAATGATTAAAATTTTCACTTATATAACTGGATAACTGTTTTATATTGCGGCTAAAGAACGTGGAAGTAACACCATATTATAATCAATTGCACACAACACAAAACTGTGCTAAAGATATCGTTGTTGTAACAAAAGTTATACATAAAATAAAACTATGGGAACTTACTATTCATTCAAATCAGCGTGTAAAAATCTCGTGTAATTAAGATACCATGATGTGGGTCTAATTTGCTCTAAAAAAATAAAATTATAAAACTACAAAGAAGTCTTATGGTCAGCGCAGGCCGAGAAGGCATGGCATGAGAATTAAAATTTTACCAAAGGATTTTCAAACTTATCTCGGCATCAAAAGGGATTTTTAGATGCCACGGCATCAGTTTTAAACATTGGAATTTATATCGTATTCCTACCAGATAAATTAGGAAATCCTTTGGTAAAAAATTGAATCCCTTGCTATGCCCGGTCTGCGCTGGCCCTTAATCGCCCGAATGAATAGACTGAAAGAAGATATTTTACGAATGTCCAAAAATACAAAAAAAAATACTATCTTCCATCGACAACTGTAATTTTATTTCGTCAGGAGCAAAATAGACTTATTTTTCTAGTTCTTTTGTATAATAATATCTATGTCTGGTACATTGATATTATTTTAGTTTGTAGAAGTTTACAGACATACAGTTTATGTGGCACGAGAAAATCAACATGTAATGGCAAAAGCTCTTTATTGAAGGCAAAGTCAATCGAGTTTCTATAAATAAGATATTTAACGATAATAAAGGTTCCAGGATATTCGATACCACTCCAACATCATTCATGATGGAAAATCATGAAAGCATAGCAACACACTTAAAAGTTGAGGGAGATTTTAACTATTAATCAGCTTTTATCACATTAAAATTTCAAGAAAAAATTTAAGAAGGGAAGTAGAAGGAATAGAGAATAAAAGTGTGAAGATAATTAAAAGCTTTCATCCTTCAAGATTTTTTTCTATTTGTAATAAATAAAAAATGAAAGGTAGTTGTAGTTTTAAAATATCATGTTTTTTTATTTTAATTGTGACTAATTTTGGGTTGGAATTATTAGTTTAGTATTGTTTTTGATGACTTAGTTTGCTTCTTATTACTAGGACTTATTAGGTTAATTATTAGGGCGTAAAAAAACAAAATATTTGGTATAATTATTCTTAGATATTGTGAGCTTTCTTAGTAATAAGATATTGTTAGATTCTTAGTAATAATCAGTCAAACAATATTAACTTGGTAATACAATTCCATAGACACTCACAACGATAAACAGTGCCGGCAAAATAACAGAATCCACAATTTTGAACTTTTTACTCTTATAGAGTGGAGTAGGCATGAATAGCAATAGTTTTGGTAAATCGACAAAATATGAATAAACGAAATATTCAGTAGGCGTAAAAGAAAATATTTTGAAATGAGTGTAGATTGTCGTAATAACATTTTAATGTGTTTAACAATAGTCGTGATTAGACTCTGTTATAAGTATTGTATTATTAATCGAAGTCTACCGTCATTTCTATAATTGAAACTCTTTAAAAAATTACCGAAGCGTGAAGTAAATGTAGAGACATAGTTGTCACAGGGCAGATACATCATGCATGTCATTTTGCTTTCTCAAACATCTAATTCAATTGAAATTATTTAGAATTAACCACTAGTTGGTTCACGATTATTGGATCACTGGTCTTCTCTTTGATATTATCTCTGCACCCTACACGCTCATAAATATTATTGTTTGTACATCTACTAATTACTATTTTGATTATTGCAATTAAATAACTATTCGGATTTACTGCAATAATATCATTCAAGTTAACTTACATCAAATTAACAACTTTATAAATGTTAATTTGGAAGGATTAGAAGCTTTAACATTCTATATCTCTATCTATATCAGCCCATATACGTCCCACTGCAGGGCACGGGCCTATCCTACCATCGAGAGAATCGATTGAGAGTGGTTAAGCCATAACATTCATTTCGAATAATTGAGAATTTACTCCATAATCGAAATTTACTTAACATTTTATAAGTGGATTAATATTATTTGTCGAGCTTTGGTGCTAACTGTAGCACTTCAAAATATTTGATATCAAGACCTGATCGGACGCTATCGATTTTCACTTAAACGAATTTCGGTATTAGGTAAAGCGTTGTATAGTTTCTTGATATCTAACAAGTAAAAAAGTAATTATATATTTGCACCGAATAATAAAGACCGAAAATTTTATATCAAAGGCACGTTAGTTATGACAAAACATTGCAGTAAATCCGATAATTATGAAATAATGTTTAATTGTCGTTGTGGTGTTATTTGTGTTAGATTTAAGATAAATTACAGTTGTAATAGATTTATTTTATCAATAAATTAGTAACGCATATTGGTGTTTTATTTTATAATGACATAAATAACTACTACTGTATTTATTTTAGTCAGCTTAGAATACATTTATGTTTTGTGTTGTTTTTTCAACTTATTATTTTCTTTTAAAACACTTCTTGGACGTGATCGCTTTTGAGAAATAAAATTTATTCATGAGAAATAAATAACTTTTGAGGAATATTAAATTATACACATATACGTCGTGGTCTCGCCCCGCTGTGTGTGCGAATGAATTAATCGAATTTTAAATTTTACACCATACATAATAAAATTAGTCCACATATTATATTTAATGTCTGGATAAACGCCTCCGATAATATTGAGAGCCTGAGGGTCTTATTATTCAAGGTTTTCAAAGCTTAATTGACGTTAACTTTGTTATCATCTACTCTTCGTAGCTATTATCAGCTTTCTACAGTCCTGCTAGTAATTATGTTTGTTTTTCAGACATTAGTAAGTGCTATTGTTAGTAACGACTATTTGAAAGAATTACATACCCACGAAAATTAAACTAATGAATAAAAATGCCTGTGATGCCATCGGAATGCTGCACAGACTTTTTCGTTGTTTGAATATGCTTTGATATCGAATCCTCTATTACAGGAATATCACTGCTAAAAACAGCTATCTAAAATATTTACCCAGCAATTTTATTCAAAAAGTTACAAGCCTAATCAGAGACACCGCTTTCAGGGTTAAAAGTGATTAAACTGCATAACGGTAGGACTGCGTATATGTACAACAATTACACTTACTACCGCACCCACAAGACCGCGGCTAGCGAGAGATGGCGCTGTCGGTCAGGGTGCCCCGCGTACCTGTTCGTTGCTTCCGACGGACGACTACTGGCATCTAAGGGCAGACACGAGCACCCGCCGTCATTGTACTATGTGACGCCAGATGGCGTGTATGTAAAGCTTTAAAATTAGCCTTGGGCTGGCTATTAGTCCTTTTATCTAATCTTATATGGAAAATGTAGGTAAATATTTGATAGTTTTTTTTTATTAAATCATTTTATAAATGCTAGATCGTGTTTTATTTATCGATGCTATTGGCAACTTACTAAAATTCAACGTCGCCGGTGACCGGAAGTGAGTTTCACAATTGTTGCCTGAAAAACGGTTAGTATCTATATCAAATATAAAAAAGTGGATTTATTTGTGCTCTTTATTGTAATAATAAATACCCCGTGGCTTTTATTAATAAAATGCTCCTTAATTTATTATTTATTACTTATTAATATTGAAAAGCCTATAATTAGCTATCAAATCTTTAACGTACGATATTTCTTCTTATTCACCATCTGATACTAATGTACAATTACCGAATATAATTTCACATAATTTCATACAATACTGTTTATATTTCAGGACTAAAGAAGATAAGTTTACTCAACGGCCGAACGTTCTACATGTACAATCTCTACACCTACAGATTCATCAAACGTACGTCCAAGTCTGAAATTTGGCGGTGCTCGTCTGGGTGCGGGGCGTATCTTAAAATTGCTTTTGACGGACAACTAATAAGATACAGAGGGCAGCACGAGCATTCCCCGCCTAATTACTATGTCACACCCAATGGGTATTACGTTAAGATTTAAAGTGATTTATTATCAAAAATACTGTTAGTTCTCTGGATGCAGAAAACTTTCACCTAGTTGCTATTGACCTTGGAGGAGGCCTATAATTAGAAATGGACTTCCGTGGCAAGAGAGAGAGGGAGAGACAGGCGTTGGACGTCCATGGGAGCGATGGCTGTATGATAAATTAATAGTACCTACTGAAATTATATGACTACCTGCGTATCACAGTCCAGACTAGACAGAATCATACATTTAGAAGATTGGAAGAACTTTTTAGTCCGATCCCCAGAATCATTTGTGTCATCAATTAGGTGTTGTGAGACCGAAAAGACCATTGTTAGTATATCTTTCCGCCAGACAGCAGTGTAAATGCACTGTTGTGTTCCGGTTTAAAGGACATTGTTGCTAGAGCAACTACTGTACCAGCGATCCCTCTATATTATAAATACTCTAGTTATATACGTATATATTATTTAAGTATAAGGGATCTCATACATTAGGTAATATTGTAAGAAACATTGATCTCAAGCAGATAGAAGTTTCCAATTTACCATTTAAACACAGCTTTTAAGAAAGTAGAGGTGTATGTAATTATTGTTGTGTTGTACAAGTTAATTTAAATTAGTATGTAAGTATGTAGGTTTTTTATTAAGGTTTTGTAGATGCATTCATCTATCATCTATCTCTTTTGTAAGAACTAAGAAGCAATCTAGTAAGTGTATGATCTATATGTTTCTAATATACATAAATGTACGTACATATAATATAGCCTGGAGAGTCAGTTTATTGTCCAAAAGACTTAGTTTTTATTGTTGTTTTTTTTAAGTAAACTATAGCGGGTAAATTTTACTTACTAAAACTAATATACATATATATTTTGATAATTGAAATGTTATCTAAACTCATAACCTTTAATCAAAAATATGAATCAGAACACAGTGATCCGGCATCGGTGTTAAAATATTATATTTATATATGATTATTATTTAAAATTAAAAAAGAGGCTTTTCGTTGGTCAGTAATTTTTATTTTTGCTTATAATAAAAATAAGCCGTAGAAGTAACATTCCAGTGTTAGGTTACTAGTTAGGTAACTTTATGTGAAAGAGCTTCTAGTATTAATGGAAATGGATTCATGATGATGGTTGTTGGAATTACCAAAGGGTTAAGATAGGCTCCTTGTCTTGACTTCACTAACGGCCGCAATCAGAGACGTTTAATGTCAATTTTTGTCAAAAATTTCAGACCCCCACGTCCACAATTGAGCACATTAAGTAATATTTAAAATAAATCTAAAAAATTAGTCACGTTAGTCTTCATTTGTTCACATGAAGAAAAAAATATTTTTTTATAGAAATAAACTTCCAAAATTTTTATTTTTATTTTTTTCGTACGTTATATAGTATACCTTAATTATACAATTATAATCACTAATTATAATTATAATCACATCTAATTATAATCACAATGATATAGGCAAAAAAATCAGGTCGCAAAGGGATTTTCCTAGGGAGGGTTGTTCCTTAGGATAGATTCTGTTTGTAAAATTTACACTAAGTAATGATTTAATTGACATTCAATGTCTCTGACGGCAGTAAGATACAGCGTTCTCAGATTTACATTCGGATGAGGATATTCATAATTTTAAATTTGACTTAAAATAAACAAATTACTATATCTGTAACTGCCCATCATCGCCAACTGCTAAGCATGGGACTCCTCTACAGTCCAGAGCTCAATTGAGAGAGCTTAGGCCCCCACGCTGGACAAATGCGGGTAAGCGGTCTTTACCTACAATAGAAAATCCTGTTAAGATTTAAAAAAAAATGTTTTAGTATTGAATCGTTTTTTTCACAATTCGTACGTTATACATATAAGTGTACGCATGTCATTTTAAAGCTTGTATTATTATGTCTGAGTTAGCTATTACTTTTTAATAAAAATTAGTTTGTGAAGCACTTTAATGTCATAGTACAGTCTTTTATTTATCACCCAAACTCAAGTATGTTTGATAAAGTAAAAAAAATAATATCGATTGTATCACTAATGAAAGGATTTCTTTTAGAAAACTTGTATGAATATTAATCACACTAATTACGTAATATTATAATAAGTGACAACAACGGGTAAGTTATTTAACTTAAAAATATCCCAAAATTTTTATATTTCACAAATAATAAGCAATGTATTCTAGATCCTCAGATCAATGAACTTTGATTAAATGATTAGAAATGATGATGAGTTGATTAGAAAAATATCGACAAAACTAACCTTTCTAATAATTTAAGGCGATTTATTATTATTTCAGGTCTTCTAATAACTCTTGCGAATGGAAAACGACAGTTTTTGTACCGAGGCTACACTCACTACAAGTACTACCAGTCTCGGAGTGGATCGCATTACCGATGCACTTTGTACCCGAAGTGTAAAGCAATCAACTACGCCACGGACGACTTAAAGGTCACAAAAATTGTGAAACCACACAACCATAACCCCTTCCAATTGCACAGGAATTGGGATGGCACTTACGTGAAAATCTAGGAATGATAGCTAGAAAATGTCATCAAAACCTTAAAAAGTGTCCTGAGAGCCTTATGGAAAAAAGCAGCGCAATTTTTACAACTTGGCGGGAACTCTACGGGGTTACAAGATTTATGTAAATAAATAATACTTCCTAAAAAATAGGGACGCTTTAAAAATTACATCCCTGAAAAATAATGAGAATAAGATAGCTTGCAATATTAAGTATATCATAATTATTTTAACAATTAAGAAATTATTTATTAAATGCTCAGATAAATGTCATCCATGTATAAATTAAATCCTGACTGATTATTATAATATTAACATTGACACTATTGAGCATTTTTTTTGAACTAATGTTTTATTTTTTATTTTTCATGTTATATTTAATTGTCCTTCACATATCTGTTATGTATCTAAAAATACAGAACATAATTCGTCCAGAATTGAAAAAAATATTATTCCTTATTTAGATCAGACATGCTACATATTTTATTGATAAACTTTAATAATTAATACACAGCCTCCGTGTCGCAGTTGGTTAGACGCTGGCGGTGAAAGAGAGGCTGCGAAAATTCGATGCTTCGATGCCCTCACCGAGACAAATACTTGTGTGATCCACAGGTATTTGTTTTGGGCCTAGGTGTTTATGTGACCGAAATATTTCTCGTAGTTTCCGATTCCCACGACAGAAAACCCAATCTTACTGTGAGGTCAGGGCTATTTATTTATTTATGTATATTGTTGGGTGCCTTTATTTATGTATATTTGGAAGCTTATCCTTGCTGTGCCTTTTCATTGTGGAATATATAAAGATTTAGTTAAATGTAAAATATTAGAAGAGCAGCAATAAAAATAAATAAAACCTACTGTATATGATTTTCACTTATAATACCACAAGAGCTTCAAAATTTTGAAGCTCGTGTGGTATTCGGGGGATTATTTTTCCGTCCCAAATGTCGGCCAATAGAATTGCACCATGAGACGAAATGTACAGTTAACAAATAAGAATACAAACAAACTCCAAATCGACTCATTTTCATGCAAAATCTCCAATTTTCACAATTGAATTCAACCTGTCAGTTTGACGTGTGGTTAATTTGACTGGTTCATGTTTTGTTTTTTATATATAGCAACGACCAGAGAAAATTTTCAAAAAATTATCAGTATAATACCATGTAGGTTGTACCACGTGACGTCGAATGGTGCAATTCTATTGGCCGATATTTGGGTCGGAAAAATAATCAATTGAATTAAGAAAAGTAAACCCAGGATTATATTTTCAATCTATAAATGCCTCTGTTAAGTAAAAACGTTGTTTCGGTGCTTACTTAGGTTTTATTGTGTTGTGACTATGTTAGCATATTTTGAAACCTTTAGGTTATTACAAGGTTTTGTGCCTGGTGTTAAATAAACTAAACCTAGCGTTGTGAATATAATAATATAATTTAATATTCCATTATTAGCACATAAATAGCAATAAAATTATGTGATTATATTATGTTGAATTGTTTCAATTTAATTTTTTAAGTGAAAGAATATTTTATAACTTTTTGGGAAAGTTATTTTTTGTACTTGTAGTCTATCTATATATCACATCTTAAAAACGCAGAATTTTATAAATTAAAGTATGTAAGACTAATTTATTGTGGAATATCTAAAATTCTTTCCTATTAACTTCGGCTTCTCCCAAAACAAGAACCTTTTTATAACTTGATGAATGAACAGAAATTCTAAATCCTTTGTAGCTTTCTGCGAAACAATTTTGGTACATCTGAATACTTCTCATCGTTTCCTCACTGCTGATGATCGCGACCACACGTGATGTTCCTCCATCGTGTTCGGTCCTGGGTGGCATGGACCGCGTGGTATAGGCTACCACCAACCGCCTTCTTCACAATGTCTGACCATTTGGCTGGTGTTCTGCTTCTGGCGCGCTTGCCTTCTATGCGACCCAATATTATGAGCTTCTCTAGTTCATGTCTTGGAGAGCGCATGATGTGTCCAAAGAAGCTCAAACACCTTCCTGTCAAATGGCAGAGTCTATGAATATTTAGCTCCATCAAAATGGACTCATTAGTTCTCATAGCAAATACTTTTGTTATATTCTGACCCTGTGTTATGATCTAATGATAACTACTCTTTCAGCACCGAAATTGATAACATTGGTAAACGGGAAGACTTACTACCTATACAAGAAGCACACATACACCTTAAGCACCAAGACAACCCAACACCAAAGATGGCGTTGCACCAGGACGTCCAATTGCTCAGCTTACATCGTCTTGCAGCTAGACGGGAAGTTACAAAAAGCAGTAGGCACCCACAAGCATCTGCCGCCGACCTACAGACAAATTTCTGATGGAAGATATATTAAGTTCTTTACCACGCACAAGAAAGATGAAGTCACTTTTGATTAAACATAAGATTAAGAGGGATTGAAAACGGCTTACTATGTCTTTATTGTTTTGTTTAGCAAATAATCTGCATACCTTATGACGATAAGGGTGTTCATGGACTGCGGTAACAACTTGGGATATTGCAAGTTAGCCCTTTCTTACAATAACAATAAATAACTAGTTATTGTATTAAATCAAACTTCTTAACAAAATGTGGACTCCTAAATTGATTTCTAAAAGCTGAGATTGAATACTAAACGCCTTATACATATTCTGGATATTTTGGTTCATGAATTGAATCGTTTTATAAACTGTGTTGTAGAATATTCTTTGCCTATGGTTCTGTTTTCTGTAAAGTTGTAGTCTTGATCTCAAAATCTAACAACACAAGATGTTCTAATGCAGAATATATTTTACAAAATAACAGTATTTTTCATTCAACTACTATAGTGTACCGTGTAAATGTATTACTTATTAAATAATTAATTATATCTCTAAATTTTAAGTAGACCCAACTTGATGTCTAGTTTTAATTTTCTTTTAATTCATACTAAAGTGTTTATTAATAACCTAAAATTGGCCCTCGTGAAATAGACACTGAGCTTAGAGTCTATTTACAAAATATTAAATACATTATATCAATATTCAAATACGTTACGTTTGTGTGCCATGTAGTGTATTTTTGATGTAATTAATAAATATATGTAGTTCACAATTAAAATAAAATGTTTGTCTTTATTCCTTAAACTTTTACAACCATAAAATCAAAATATTTTGCTTATTGCAAAATATAATATTCAGCCATATATCATACCAGCTTCTGAACACGTGTCAAATTTCATATTTGTTTGTCCACGCATATTTATTATAACCTCAAAAAATATTTTGCATATTTAAGTATTTTAAAAGATTTCTTTTTAATTAGGTAAGTACAATTTTGAAGGCGACTTAACTTTTTAAAATTATTTTATGTCTTTATATTAAAGTCAAGTGATAGCTTACTTAACATTTCAATTACAAAAGTGCTCTATGAACTATCATCGTCAATGCTACGATTTTTTTATAATAGAAATACTAAATATTACTTTCTTCGTTTTCTCTTACATCCATCCCATGGTCGCCTGTCCGAAATTGCCTTAAGCTAGATGAATTTTTTTCTGTTAATTGTCTACTTTCTTTAAATAAATACTTTCAGGCCCGAGGAAGATAAAGGCGACCAACGGGATCACCTACTACATGTACAACTGGTATACTTTCATTCTGAGCCAGAAGACCAACACCTACAAAAGGTGGAGGTGCACTTCTCGCTGCGAGGCATTCCTCAAAATGTCATTTGATGGTAGACTCTTAGAAGCCAATGAGGACCATGAACACAAACCACCCACTTTCCATGTTACTTCTGATAGGGAGTTTATTAAGCTTAGGTAAAAATAAGGTGAAGATGTTGAATTGTTGTTATAGTATTTTTATTTGAAATATACTTTGAAATAAATGTGAGATTGAGGACTAGCTGAAGTATATAAAAACACTAACAAATGTCGCAACAGTATATCTATCCGAAGCAAGTTCTGTCAAACCATCTGGTGTCTTTATCTGACACTCCTAATACTGTTAGTAGGTCTCTCATATGTGAGAGGTCACTTGGGTAGGTTCCATCGCAATGTCTATTTCTTCGAAAAAACAACTGTGTAAATGCACGTAGCGAGCGCAGTGGAATTCCAAGCATTGCTATGTAATTCATGGTGTTGTTTGATTTTGCTACATTCCATGAGCGGTCGTATCGCTTACCACCAGGCGATTGGCATGCTCGTCTCGCCATTCACTGAAATAAAAAAAGCACTTAATATAATTTGGAATCATGGCATAGGATATAAAAGAAACGGCATTAGGCACAATGTAGCGCACGATTTTACTCGCTTAAACATAACCAAGGTGGCTTATGATGAAACTGAATCTCGAAATATAGAAATTAAATTACGAGTTCAAAAGAGGTCAATGATTATGAGCTTTCGTGAAGATTTTGAACTTGTTAAAGAATTTCTTACCGAAACTTTTGTTAGGAAGTATTTTTTATTTTTATAAAAAAAGCCTGCTCAAATTAACAATAACTACTCCCTATAATATTTCCAAAAAAAATCTTGAAAGATTTCCGATTTTTTTTTTCCGAAAATCTACAAAACTTTAGTCAAAACGACATACAATTAGCACATTGGTCTCATGGACAAGTCATACTATTCCTATGCTGTATTTGGACTACCGGTAAACTCAATTCAGTGTTGAATTTAGTCATTATAAATATACTGTGCATCTCTTTCTATTACCGACAACATTGCATTTTTGTATATCTTCAGCGATAATTGTGCCGGTAAATTCAAGAAAATACAGATCTCTTGTAAAATAGGCGAAATAAAAAATCAATATATAATCAGGTCTTTTATTACCATTAATGTTTTTTACACCTCTGATATAAGGACCAGTTATTAAAAAAATCCTTTCCTAGTGAAATAAAACTATTTTTACGGATTTTATCGCGATTTGGTCACGGGGCGGACCACGAAAGCTGTTAAGTAATCGAAACGTCGGGAAGTAAAAAAATGTAAAAATTAAACCAAATCGCGATAAAATCCGTAAAAATAGTTTTATTTCAATGTGTAACATTCGCGTAAATCTAAGAAACCATTATCCTTTCCTAGATTGTGTCTTATCTGCAATTTTCCGTTCCAGTGCGTTTCGGTCTATCCAACCGCGGTCACCTGGTGGTCCACGTCGGAGACCATAAGTTCATCAAGCACGAATGCTACAGGAAGAAGGTGAGGTGGACCTGCTGCAAGAGGATCCAGCTCGGCTGCCGAGCCAGCATCACCACCCACAACTCTGTCATAGTAAGGTCCTTCTTGGATCACAACCACGAGTAGTTTGTACACCACATGTTCATCAAGCATTAATGGTACAGAAATAAGATGAGATAGACCTGCTGCAAGAGGATCCAGCTCGGCTGTTAAGCCAGCATCACCACCCACAACTCCGTCATAGTGAAGTCCTATTTGGAACGCAACCATCAGTAAATTGTATAGGAAATTTCTTAAAGATTTGTATAGAAGGAAAAAATAATTATGGAGCCTATCCTTATCTCACGTTTGTTGGTGAAATACTATTACTTATCATTTAAATATCTTTTGCTCGATTGCTCGAACAACGAATTATATGTCATTATTCTGACTGAACCAGGTTTGAAAAAGAAATGTAAAGGACATGTCCCTCCTAACAATCGAAAACGTTCCATAAGATAAAGCTGGCGATTTTAAACTTGACAAATTGCAACAAACAAATGTAGCACGGCGACATTCTGCTGTAAAGTCTTGAACCTGACATGAACAAGTTTTTATTGAACAGATTTTGTCTAGATTATCAAATATATAAAATTAGTGTTTTTCTGGAAATCTTTCACAGTTGTGAGATGAGGCGAGGTAGGATATGTAGGTAACAATACTATGCTCATTGAGGCCAGCAAAAAGATTGTGTATGTTTAAAATAGGTTTTTAATTATATTTTACGTGTGAATTGTGTAAACGCACCATTATTGTTAAAAAGGAAATTTTGAAAATAATTATATGTTATTGTTATATTTGATGGATAAATTCTTATATTAATATGACGATGTTATGTGTATTATCGGCTAAATAATATAATATCATAATTACGAAAAATGAGGACGATACCTTTTCAAAAGAAAAAATCGAAAGCGAGCTTATGACATTTTACAGACAATCTTTTATGATTAGTAAAAAAGGAAAAATTTGCAATTAAAAAAATGTTTTGGTATAGTGTAAAATTCGATGATTGCCCATATTATTAAAGGTTCCAGATTTATTGCAACAAGTGAACCAATAGAAAGCATATAAGGTGACTTGTCTCGTGATTAGAAAGTAGACATTTTTCCTTTATGCCAACCCTGCCAAAGTCACCATATTATATGGATTCTCTTTTAAAGTATATCATTTGTTTTAAAGTATATCTTCAGATAAAAATATATGCAAGAATTAGAATTATCTTCCATTGCCTTTGAATTGTGAAAAGTAATTACGTGATATATCAAAAAAAAAAATTCAGGGGAGCTTAAATTTCAAGCCCAGCAAAATTATACACCGATAAATATAATGAAATTCTTACAGTATTTTTTATATATTATTGTATAACATGAAAATAAATTTTTTATTATAAATTGATATTTAAAATTATAAAAATCTCAGTATGTAAGTTCACTCTAGTTGTAATGTAGCATTAAGATTGATCATTCCTGTATGATAGTGTCTTCATCACGCTGTATCTCCGAGGGGGGAAACAGAGATGCAAACAGCGCATCCATATTTTACCAGTATTTCTATGGACGAATTTAATATTCCTGGACAGACTGTAATTTTTCTCGAAAATACAGAGAATTAGTTTCTGGCCCAATTCAGGATGGTTTATTTATTTCAATTTCCATCCTGTATGCGAACCCAAATACCAGTGTACCCAACCCAACTCGCCCTTCACATTTCATATAAAATGCAACCCACCATACAAATAGTGCCTTGTTATAATTAAACGCATTGTGCCTTCATCTTGATTGTATGTGATGCAATTTATAATTAAGCTTTAATATTAATTTAATTATAAATGACACTCTATGTACACGTATATAGATGTTTATTTTGTATTTGTTATTTCACAATAAAATCGCAACAATGATTGTGTATTATTATTTTTTGATTTTGAATGTATTCCGTTCAACAAGGATTCGTATATTTTTTTATTATCCATAATTATAGTCTGTTTAAAACAACGTCGCACACCGCTATGGACGTATGAGTAAAAAAAATCTTTGTATGAATGATTACGGAACCGTCAAAACGGCAACGTTTCGTAGTAATTCACACAAATATTTCATATACGGTAAGTTCCTGAAAAGCTAATTTTATTATCCTGTTTAAATATGTTAATTACATTAAGGCTAATATTACCTACAACTAACAAAGACTTCCTCCCACAGGGTCATTCTTATGGACAAGACGTGGCGGAAAGCACCCACTGCTATTGCTCTCTGGATACACCTACAGCTTCCAGAAGCAGAATGCTGATGGAAGGGTGTCCTGGTACTGTTCCAGGAGGCTCAAAGGATGCAGAGCGTCAGCCATCAGCTTTGGAACCAGGGCCTTCGCTCACAAACCGCACGACCACCCACCACCGAAACTACCAGACTCTACGGACCCCAAAATTGATTATGACATGATTAATTAATACTATACAAAAACATTTTCACTATATTAATAGTTTTAACAACACAATGTCAGCTAGTCTCGTTTTTTAAGATCTGGTTCAGAAGGCGCGAGTTGCGCGCGAATTGTTCGCGTTTATTAACAGAGAACGTTTGTCGCGCGAGTAATTTCAAATCGCGCGGTTCATGCGCACTTTTCTGGACAAAATCTAAGCCATTCATATTTGTATAGGCGTATTATTGGCAGCTCTCAAAGTTATACTTTTTAATTAATTCACTGGATGTATAATTGAATATAAATAAAAGTGCAATATAAACAATAATGGCTAACTCCTCATAATAGTAGAATTATGATTGTTATTTCAAATATCATTGTCATCTCCGAACAATATTACTTCATGATTTAAACAAATGATATAGTAACAACACATAGATTATATAAAAATTCTTTTGTACATATAAAATGAAACGAGACGTGGAATATATTGTATGTAAAAATAAGTAGAAAAAGAAACAAAAATGTTATCTACCTTGATTTATTCTTTACTTTAACGAGAATGTCGACTCGTTATAGTCTTGAGATTTAGCAACCCAGCGTTTGCTTGACTTCCTTCCCTTTTTGGAGCAAATTGACCTGACGCAGTTTCGTAAAGTTAACATATCTCCAAATTCAAAATCCGTTCGTGTCTCGTTTCATCCACTCTAAATCTCTTTAACTGAACTAATGTAGTGTATTTCTACCTCTGCAGTAGATTATGACGCTTTTCTTGCCATTTATATACTTTAATGTTTACATATAAAAATAAAAATATTGTCATTTTTGTTAATTGAAATGGTTCTATTTGACCACATGCGTGCTATGTCCAGCCAGTATTTTATCTCAATTTGTTATTAATTTAATTAAATGTTATAAATAATTATTGTTTTCTGTCCAACATATATTATCCAATGCATTTTTGCATAATTATTTTATTTTACAATGTAAATAAATATTTATTAAGTGCATTTAATTATCACATAAAGTAGATAAGTTTTAATAGTGCGTTGTGAAATGTTAAAATGTGTATTTAAAGAGTAAGCGAGGGCAGAACAATAAAATAAGTCACAATATAAATAAGATATTCGATATACAGATATTTTAAGTGTGTTCAAACAAAACAACTACATATACTTTACAGTAGTCTATTCAAATCAATTATTAATATTTTTTCCTAAACTGTGAGTGGCAGTTTGAATAGGTTCTACGTGTGATAACCACGATAGTGAATTTAAAAAAAATACTTATTCAAATCATGAATAAAACAATTTTACTCTAACACATCTGTTTTAGATGAAAACCACTTCATAAAGTAGATAAGTATTGAATCAAAACATGTAAATAAATACGTAGTATAGATCAAAATAATTTCTAGGAATCAACGACTAAGTAGGTAAATGTTAGTAGCCAATTTTAATGTTAATGAAATTAAAATCGTAATATCAAGTTTTAATCTCATTTCAACGCGTAAAATTAGATAATTTAAGATATTATTAATTCAGCAATGTTTGAAAGTATGTGATGTAGGTATCTAAAAAAAGACAATAGGTCGCTTTTCTGTAACAAACATTTTTCGCGATGTCGCTAGAAGTATTATCTCAAAAATTTACATTAATAATATTTTACGATTTAAAGAGGTAAAGTAATCGTCTTGAAAATTAGAAATACAGAAATGTTTACTAAGACTGTCTGGAAGTCTCTTCGTCGGCACCACTCTTTTTGGGGTTCCTTTACTTGTTCAATGTACGATTTATTAAGCAATATTGTGTACATAAAGTATGTCAAGTATATCTTCAATGACTTCAGTATTTTATATACAATAATTTTCAATGGATGCATTGTTAATGTGTCCATGTGTTTTAGTTGTCCTCTCGCCTTGTATGTTCCTAATTGTATTTCTTGTATCTACTTTATATTTTGTAGATATGAATATTAATTAATAAATGTATTAAAATCTTCATTTTGGCCCTTTATTTGAATGAATCATTGGAATGGGTTCAGAAACAAAGTTGAGCATGAATACGAATATGACTACGTAGAAATACACAGACAAACTGAGCAAGCTTCTTGTTTTAAACTCATTTATTAAATACCTAGAATGATCTCACATAATTATGGTTGTCGTTCATACCTTTTTATTGCTACCTTCAATTTCCATCTCCTGTTCATTCCAGCCCATCCAAAGGTTGTCTGGAAGAAATCGCCGTGAGCGATAAGACCGCTGTTTGTACTAATATTTATTGAAATCCGTTGTTTGTGTAATTCCTTTACTTATGTTTGTACAATAAAACATAAATAATCTCCCATACCTAACGCATCTTAAGTAAATAATTCAATAATAGTTTCATTAGCGATTTGTGACAGACAGTACAATACAACACATTGTCCATACCTCAAAGTAAGCTGCTCTCAGCATCAAAAATTAAAAGCAAAAATGTGTTCCCTCGATAGATCCTCAATTTTTGATTATACACAAAAATCTTGGTGCGGGATACTCGTAAACACTGCTCTCAATTTTTGGACTAACAACCCACCTTCTATTTCCAGGCACACTGATCCCATCAGGCAAGGGGAAGCATCCACTCCTAATGTACAAAAACTATACATACACCTTCAAGGTTCGATCATCGAGCGGAGTCCTCTGGCACTGTTCGCGAAGGACCAGGACTGGATGCAAAGCCTTCGTCAAAACCCTCCCGGAGTGCATGGAGCATATCATCGCTGTGTATGATGAGCACTGTCATATGTCCAAGCTGAATATGCAGATGGACAAGAAAATTCTGAATTTATACATGTAAAAATTATAGAGAAATTGTTGGTATTGGGTGATGGTATAGGTTATTTTGTGTCTGCAAATTATTGAACGGTGCTTGTCGGCTTTACTCAAAATGATAATAATAGTAATAACACTATCACGTCATACGTGTGTAATGATGTCAAAAATTAAAGGATCATCAGGACAGCCGCATTTACTAACGTGTGACGTCATCACGGATCCAAATAATCCAAGATGTTATGTTTCGATTGAAATTAAGTATATTAATAAATTGATTATTTTTAACCCAGTTTATTGTTATAGTCGGTATAATTAACTATAATTATGACATTATTTTTAAGTCTCATATTATTTGTTTCATTTTTTCAATATTTGTATTTTTAGCTAAGTATTTAGTAAAATAATTATTAAACAAGGTGTATGTATTATTGTGTAAAGTTAATGAATGTAAGGAAAAATATTTGTATTACATTCTCTCAGGCAGACTGGTCGAAAATTAAAATTAATATATAAGTCTCTAACTTGCATAAAAATTACGTTTCCACAGTTTCAGCCTAGTGATGATAAAAAAGCGAAATAAAGAGATTCTTATATGTATTGTTTAATATATTTAATTAAGGTATAGATAGCTAGGCCTCAGTAATGAATTTAGGTTATATTATAGGTAAATACTATTAAAATGGATACTAAATAATAAGTCGTTAAATAAACGAATTTCATTTCATTTCATTTCATTTCTAATGAGCCAAGTTATGGTTATGGTTATGAATAATTACCCTTAAATGAAAACGAAGCCAGGTGGTATTATTAGTGACTTCAAACACAATGCAACTAAAAATTACGAAAAAGCAATTTTCATCTTTTTTTTTTAAATTTTTCACTGATCATCGTATTCAGGTGATAAATATATAATTTAACTAAAATAATAATGTACACGCAATAAATAATAAAAACGCAATGGTAAGCAAAGGTTTAAATTACTATTTTCGCAAAAACTAGGTATTTACCACCCAAACTCCATGATGTTTACAACATTGCAAAAAAAAAAACACGGTTTATTACGAAATCTTTCATTGCGTTGTGTCTGTTACCACTAAAACTATCACCTGGCTTTGTTTTCGGTCGCAGTCTTGATATACCCGGTATAATTATATTACACGTATCTTTAAAATTAATGAAATAATATAATATATCTTTTGATAACTCATCAATAAACATAACTGCGTTACTTTGAATGTTATTAAGTTTTTGTATAAGTGACTATTGAAGGTTAAAGGAATAGGAAATAATCGTTAATGACTAACAATAGTTTTTAAGTTCTTATTAAGTTTAAAACAGTTTAGATGCGTAGATTTAATATGATTTAATTTTATCATTTAAGTAAGGAACTAATTTTGTATATTTTGATGTTTTTTTCAATATGTAATGTAATATTTTAATATAGTAGTACCTGAAAGTTCTGCTAAAAATCAATGGTATACTCGTATATAAAAGTTCCATTACGCGCTTGACTAGCGTAATACAATAAGAGCCTTACTTGAAATAATTGATGTCAGGCCGGCCTGATGTTATTTATTTGAAAAAAGTTTCAGGTATTATGAAAATTGTTGATGACGTGTATATTTCGTAGAAATTCGGAAAGAGCACGTCGAAATATATTCAGTCTAGAATTTTCTAAACTCCATGAAAACTGTTTTGGTATAACGACTAATACATACCTGCCTAACATAAATACATAACTAATTATAATATACATATATACTGAAGTATGTATAAAATCTGGCTTCGTCCAAAGCCGTAATTTGTCGGCCGAATAATCTTTACATTCCCGCCGGACACTCTACGAAGAAATTATTGTATACAAGTAGTTTAAAGACACACTATGGTTTGTTTTAATTATTAAAATACTTTTATGGGGGGGAATCTCAAGATACATGTTAACGTTATTATTTACATAAGGTAAAAGGAATTTAAATCAATGCTCGTATATTATTCAATTTACTTAACAATGTAATCAATCCTCTGTTGTAAGTTTTACGTTTCCAAATACTATAAGAATATAAATGGCATATTAATATTATAATGTTATATGATGTAGTTTAAATGGACTGTCGAAAACGAGCAGTTTAAGTATTTTAATATTGTCAACTACAACGAAAAAAATACATTTGTAATTTTAACTCGAATACAGTTAATTATAATAAAATTATCATTTTTTATTACCGATCACTTAGTTTAAAAATATTTACGTACATACATAAACTCACGCCTTTTTCCTGAAGGGGAGGACAGAAGTGCACCCACGTTTCGCCTTGTGAGTTCCGTTCCACGATGTGATAGGCGAAGATCCTATCACCATATCGGGCACAAACATCGGGCTGATAATTAATATAAAAATCCAATATCACTTTGCCCGACCCGAGATTCCAATCCCAAACTGTGACATCGAGGCAGTCGGTGGTACAAAAATTATAATTACAACTATATTACTTGGTTGCTTTGTGTGTTTTAATGTGAATACAATAGAGCCAAGAACAGTGAGTACCTCAATTCGATTTTTAGATCGAGTTTTGTTGTTGCATGACCTGCTGTTCCTGAGTGTCAGCTTGAAATTGAAAAATTCACTACGTGTAAGTTTTTCACTTAATAAATTAACAATGTTTTTCTCTAAGAAAAGATAATTACAAAAGAAACTGATAAATAGGTCATCGATCGCAGTTTAACATTCAATTATAATAAATGTTTTACGAATATGGGAAATTTGTTATTGTTCTTATATCAATAATGTGTTTGATATCCTGAGATATGGTAATATGATAGATTAGCAGAATCCCAGCGTGGTGGACTATATAGCCTAACAACTCTCAATCGTACCCTTGATTGTAGAGTAGGCCCTTGCCCTGCAGTGGGACATAGATGGGCTGATACAATACAATAAGTAGTAGAATGCTTTGTCCAAATATTAATACTCTTCATATCGAAAAACTTGAATTAAATTTAGATTTTTAAAACTGAATATTCTCCTATGTGTGCAATGGGGAAAAAAACCAGTTGTAATATGAAAAATAAAAATGTATAATATTCATCCAAAGAGCACGAAAGCCTGGCTCGACAAAGTCATACGTCATGACTGACAATTATATTTACAAATTTCTTTACAGTATACTACCAAACCTCAGCGCGGGGTACTCGGCACCTCATAGTAGATGGTTACTCCTTTATCTGCAGGACCTACTGCCTCCAGCACATCAAGAAGACCTGGAAGTGCGCCACCCACGCCGACTGCACGGCCAAGGTCCACACCATTGAGGATGAGATCGTCAGCTTAAAGAACAACCATAACCACCCCGTGGGCACTTTGAAGTACAAGTTATTACAGTGGGAGTCTCAGTTTGATTTGGTTCATTGATGTAGCATTTAAATAGGGAGTTTGACAGCCTCCGTGGCGCAGTTGGTTAGACGCCGGCTGTGAAACGAGAGGCCGCAGGTTCGTTCCCCGCACCAAAACAAATATTTGTGTGATCCACACGTATTTTTTTCGGGTCTGGGTGTTTATGAGACCGAAAAAGTCTCTTGTAGTTCCTGATACCCACGACACAAGACTCAATCTTAGTGTGGGGTCAGGGCTATGTATTGGGTATATTTATTTATTTAATAAGGGTGCGGCTCGTATTTTGTATGAAAGCAAAACGCCTGCCTTGGCTAGCTTGCATCGTAGTAATCCATGTCGACAGATCTCAAGTGTTGACGTCGATTTACGGTATAATTGACTGTTAATTATTGTGCCGTTTTTGTTTCGTATTTTTCTTTTGTTATTGTCGTATGTAAATGTCACAAATAATTCAACGTTGCCTATTTCTCTAAATACCTACGAGATTGGGACTGTATCGATGCATGATAGGCCCAAAAGCGTGTAATAACCGCGCTCACAGCACAACATGTGTGTGACCCGCAGTTAACATGTTAATTGTTTTTTCTTTGTTTGTTATAGTTACCCAAATATTTACCCTCGGATATTCCGATGTGATGAAACCCGTTTGTACAGTGTTATTGTGCCGTCAAAGATACTCAAAGAAAATTATATATTTTTTGTCAAAATTCGGAGGTGCTTATTTATAAAACTGATAATGATTTCCTTTGTGGAGACAATACTTACTACGGTTTAAAAAGCAGTGTGCGAATATTTTTCCAATGTAAATGCTTATAGAGGCGCGAATTTCTGCGAGAATAATGCTTTACTTTGAATTTATTTCTACCTGTAGGTATAAAAATATATGGCATGGCGGATTCTGTAGCTTTCCCATCGGAAGTAACTACGGTACCTATTCCGGACTGAAGTATTTGTATTTCGGATTCCGCAGTGCAATAAGTCGTTGGATGCCGCTACGTCATAAGCCGTAGTATCTAACTCGATTCTCGAAGGCTCAAACCAGTCTCCATAAACGAGGTCTTCAAACAAATTATCAAATAAACATTTAATGTGACAGCCTCCGTGGCGCAGTTATTCAGACTCCAATCTCCGCTCCGAGACAAATGTTTGAGCGATCCACAACTATTTGTTTCAGGTTTGGGTGTTTGTGCCACCGAAAAGTCTCGTTGTTTCTGATACCCACGACACAATATTTCTTAATGGGTTCAGAACTTTTGTTTATTTAACACAGCAAGCCTAAAGACTATTGTCACAATTCTAGGAGGTTCAGTGTTCTACTCGAGTTCCCAGCGCGGAGGGATTATCATGCATCTCGGAGAGTACAGATACAACAAGCGGACAAACTCAGCGAACGACAAGAGCATATGGTACTGCACACATTACTACAGCACGCCGCAGTGCAAGGCGAAAGTGTACAAAATAGGAGGATTCATTTCACTTATAGGAAGCCACAATCATTACGGAAATTAGCTGCGGTAAATATTTTTGTTGGTAAGCAGTGAAGTGGGTTCAATATACTAACAAATCGAACAGACTATCATTATATAAAGAACCTTTACATACATACATACATACATTCACCCCTGTGTTCCAATAGGCTAGGCAAAGACTATAGATCGTTATTCACTATATCAACTGTCCATTCTCTTTATGCAAGCCCGTTGATTACTTTTACACTTCAACTTTCTTATGTTAGTCCTCTATTGGATTTGTTTAGGACATTTTGAACTATCCTCCACCGCTCACCATCACACCATGAATCTCTTTCATCAGTCTCCTTGCAGTCTTCCAATATCGCTAAACCACCGACGTCACTAATCGGGGCGCTTTGCGACCTGAGATGCTCAGTGCCGCCCGAAATGCGCGCAATCCACAGAAGGGTTTTTAGGCAGTATCCTGGCGTAGATACTTGTTAGGGACCCGACTCGGCTTTAATATCCGCAGCGTGCCGGCCTCCTCCGGGGTACCGAAAGAGGAGCTTTACAGCTTTTCCTCTAGATACAAAAAACTATATCTTTATGACCACATTTCACGTCACACTTTTTTTCACACAATCAACATATTTAACACTGCATATATTTCATAATATCAATATAGCTCCTCTGATGCATAATTGTAACTAATTAATTTTCAACTACTGTAGGCATCAAGTTTTTTAAGTTTTTATTTATTTGAATCAAATCTTATTTTTCAATCGTCTGAAAAAGTTATCCGCTAATTAATAATTACCTGGCTGTATAATGACCGCCACACACGTAACTATATAACTGTGCAAGTCTGAGTTTGCACAAGCATACTGGGACGTGTGTGGGCAAATAACTGCGCAAACTTCGTTCAATTTTTTATTCGAGAGTGGTGCAAACTCGCGTTCGCGCAAACGCACTTGAATGAGTGTAACAGCCATTATAGACTTTTATCAATACAATTTTGTTATTTTAAAATTACTCATGTAATATTTTATCTGACAAATATTTTTTTGGCGATTGAAAAATAACACTTATATTTGCACGTCACTGTTTTTAAGTTTTATATATACCTAAATGTTGAGCACTTTTGAATGGCGAACTCATTTTGTTAGTAAGTCATTTGACAGCCGTAATTAGTTAAATCAATTAAATTTTAATTAACATGTTTATAATAGTTATTAATAAATGATTTTTATTATTACATTAAGTGTGTTTATATCTACCTATTCATCATCCGTTTTTTCCTTCTAACTCCTGATCCATACCATTTTAATCGTTTATTTCGTGTTACAAAATTATATTGCTGCACTGGTCATTTCGTTTCCACAACATTTTCCAAGTGATCGATAGTTTTACTCAAAAAATCAAAAGACCTTGCGATGGACTATTTGAATTAACGCTCATATT
Source organism: Deilephila elpenor (assembly GCA_949752805.1). NCBI lineage: Eukaryota > Metazoa > Arthropoda > Insecta > Lepidoptera > Sphingidae > Deilephila > Deilephila elpenor. The sequence continues at coordinate 11,897,835 of OX457106.1, read as the reverse complement.
TTTTATATTCTATATATCTATATCTATATCAGCCCATATACGTCCCACTGTAGGGCACGGGCCTACTCTACAATCGAGAGAATCGATTGAGAGTGGTTAGGCCATATAGTCCACCACGCTGGCCTAGTGCGGGTTGGCGGACTTACATACCGTAGAAATTTATCTATATCTATCTATATCAGCCCATATACGTCCCACTGCAGGGCACGGGCCTACTCTACAATCGAAAGAATCGATTGAGAGTGGTTAGGCCATATAGTCCACCACGCTGGCCTAGTGCGGGTTGGCGGACTTACATACCGTAGAAATTCTTTAAAATCGCTACGGTATGCAGGTTTCCTCACGATGTTTTCCTTCACCGTTAAAGTGCGTGGTGATTGACTATCAATACACACATAACTCCGAAAAGTCAGAGGTGTACCCTGGGATTTGAACCCGCGACCACCGTGTACATGTAGGCAGCCGCGTCTGGTCCGTTACCAACAGGCCACCACGCACATAGAAATTTATATTGATTTCTAAAAAAAATCCATTTAAACTTTTCTATCATTTAAACTTACAGGATCACTGAAGCACCGTAAAAAAATGTTGCTCCTAAATTCAATTCCTATCTTAATCCTGTGAGGAAATTTTATTATGAATCGAATTATGTAAAAGAAATCAAAATATATTTTTGTTATAATTTATAGTATGCGGTGTTCTACTTCAATTCTTCCTTCAGACCTTCTTCTTTAATGATCCGTTAGACAATATTAACTATATACATGAGACTCACAATAATAACCTCTACAAAGTTGTCAATCATCATTCCCTCACCTCTCTCTCTCTCTCTTCAGCCACAGGAAGTGCACTGCTGAACATAGGCCTATCTATTCTATATCTATTCCCTCACCTATCATTTCAGTATCCACTAGACTACACCTTAAGGCAGATTTCCCATATCATTAATTTAAATCTCTATTCAAACCAGGTGAGATATACTTGACATCTAAAGGAGGTCAGGTGCTTCTGCTCAACGGGTATCGATTCCATCGGGAATATGGAACCCATCTGAGGAGCTACTGGCGATGCTCGAAGCGAAGTGCTTTCTCGTGCAAGTGTAAGGTCAATATCATTGAAGGCAAGATCTTCGTCTCCAACGAACATAACCATAACATCTCCGCTAGATAGGAATCTGAGTGTTTTGAGTAATGTTCTAGAGGATGGCGCTGAAATTACTGTCAAATGTTTTATGAAGGATGATAATGCGGATCTTACTGTTTTAATGGATTTATACATTTATAATAGCACCCAAAATAGGCAAAGTCCTTACTCAATGGTAAAACCAAGACATAGGTCGTTGAATATAACTTCTAGAGACTTTTCGGTGGCATAACATCCATCCCCGATTGCCAGTTGAATCTAACTGGGGGAGAACGACGTTCTTTTGTCCCGCATGTAGAGGATGAGAAGCGAACATTTAATCCCGCTATAAGAAAAATTAATATTTGTAGGCCGTAGAAACATTTGTCTCATTTTACAGCTCTCAACCAATTGTCCTGCAAATGCTGGTGCCCTATAGTTATGTCAATTGATTTCCATAACTTCCTTTTAATATTTTAAAAAAATAATCAAATGAAGAAATGGGTGTTTGTTACTATAACTTTGGCAATTTATTATTGTTTCTATTAAATTTTAAAATTATAAAATATATTGTTTTGTTGGTTACGGAAATTTTATCTGTTATATTTGGTAATTGTTTTAGGCTATATTTAATAAAACCTTTGTAAAACGACTATATTTGTTAGTTTGCACATTATGAAAATAAGGACAATATAACATTGCAATTACAGAATATTGCCTGTTATCAGAACTAATTTGGAACAATTTCTACCATAAGTAGTGAAATTAGAAAGAATTCATTACTTTAAAGATTTTTCAAAACTAAAATGTGTGCAATAAGATGAATAATAGTTTTATGTTTTCCAATACCGTTTTTTATTAATAACATTTGTATTTTGATTTCTTCATTGTATAAAGAATAATATATTTTTCTACATAATTATTAAATTAATACAAAACTTATTAGTTTTATCTTTTCTTAGTACGGCCTTACCCAAGATTATTAGTTATTAAATTGGAATTATTTATTAGGAATAAATTTGATGTTGAAATATTTTTGTTTTAGGAGATGCTACACCTACTATAACCACTTCAACGCCCTCTACCGAGATTGTCAGAGCTCCCTCTGTTGTTCCCGAGAATATTCTAGCAAGTGTACCAGCCTCTGGCACTCCTAACAGTACTACGACTGAAACTACAGTACACGCAGTAGACATAATCCAAGACAACGCGTCAGACGATGACGTCATTGAAGTAGTAAGAGATGAAGCACCCATAGAAATATTATCTGACGGAGAAGAAATGGAACTTGAGAAATTCCAGCAACAACAAAACCTTGACGTAGAATCCTTCCATTTCACTATATTACAAAATGATGAAAGTCATGAGGACAAAAGTTTCAGTAACAATTTGGATGATCCTCTCCAGAGTCTACAAAATGACATATTAGATATTAGCAACTCCTTACCGTCCGTTTCGTCTATCACCGCGCCTATCATAACACATTCAGATCCAGAAAATAAGGAAGCAGATTCAATTGACTTTAATCCGGATAACCTCTTCATCAATGTGACTGATGATTTTAATGTCGGCCAGGAGGAAATAATTACGTTCAATATTCCACAGCCTAGTACCAGTGATGATGTACCGGCTAATACTTAATACATAATAGCCATGGTGCTATTTAGAAATGAAATGAAAATATTCATTAGACATAACAAATGAAAATATTTGGGTTCAAAAGCAGTTGTCTGCATTTTGAAAATATGTAACATGCGTATGTATTATCTGGTATGAAGTTTCTCTTAATTTAAGATAAATAAGTAATTGGTTATTACGAACTACTCTTGAAAAAACCACAGATTTCTTGCAAATTTTATCCACATTCGTTTTTACTCTTCAAAAGATAAGACTTCTTATTTAATCGAAATCTTATAGGATTGGGTAAAGAATTTGATAGTTACTCGTTTAATAACTATTTAGATGAGTGTAATATTGAATAGGTTAGTATATAAAAAGATAATCAACGTTCGCAATTTACGTTGCACAGATATCAAATTGAATTCTGTAACCTAGAAAAAATACGTTAAGAAATTCTACGGATTGTCTTATCATTCTAAATAGTAGTTTAATTTCAAAGTTGAATGATGTAATTCAGAACGCGTTATTTATAATAATTATTGCGGTGGCTAGATGATATGTTACTTTAATCTTGATTACTTGATTGCATTCGAGTTAATCCTTAAAGCATAAGTTCCTGTTATTTATGTTTTCATTAAATGTTGTTAGATTATTAAGAATATTCAATCTCTAGAAATAAGTTGAGAAAAATACTAAGATACTGCATTAGATTAGGATAAGTTGATAATGACACAGTATTTTTCCAATTATTATTATTTGTGGATTACGCATAATAATGCTTTATAGTAATGCCATTAATAAATGTGTAATAAACTGGCGCGTGTATTTTTTTTATCTTGACCCAAACTATTTGCAGTGTTTCAATGCTGAATATCTGCTTCTTCTAAAGGTTTCTATACGTTTTTGTGTTTGCACTAAATCAATACTAAGGTAATTGCAGTGTTACAATTTTATTAGAAACAAAAATGGAAAATGAAATCTCTTTAACAGAAAATATTAAAGACTGTGTTTCCTAATAGATCAATAATAATAAAAAAGAAACTCCAACTTTCAACATTTTTGAGAACAGTTTAAATTAGCAAATATACGAAATTTGTGCAAAAACAGAGAAAAGTTAAGATTTGTTGCTAAAAGCACACATGAGTCGATTTCATCATTTCATCATCTTCAGCCAAAGGAAATTCACATCTCTACATCATTTAAGGAGTCAGAAGTCTCAGAAGTCTTCATTTAAGAAGAATTTTGCCAGGAATTACAGAATATCTTGGAGAAAGTTCATTCTAAGTAATAAATTAGTTAAATAATAAAACAATAACCACAACTTTTTTATTACCGCAACATTAACAATCCCCTGTTGCCATAACAATTGTTTTAGTTTGTAAAATTATAGCTACAGCGATGAACATTTTTAGGTCTTCAAGTTTCTTCGATCGTTGAGCGAACGGGCCGCAACGTACTCATGATTGGGAAGAACCGTTTCTTGAAGCACTACGTGAGTAGACAGGGCAGGACGCGGTGGAGGTGCTGCAAGATGTTCAACAAGTGCCGAGCCATTGCCATCACTGTTGACAACATCATCGTCAAGCTCACTGATCTTCACAACCACAACTGAATCTCTGTTGACATCGAAGGTTTCACCGGCTGGATATTTTTAACTGGCTTCTGTATCTGATTTAAGATTGGTCTTTCATTTGCGTTGTGTATTTGTAAAATATGCGAAATAAGGAGTCTTGATTTTAATGAAACTGTATTAATAATAGATCTAGGAGTGATAATGTATATTTGAACTGTAATAAGGAGTCTCTGCCTCAATGGGATACAAGCTCGTGTTAATAACGTATGCTATAAAAAAAATGTTAGTATCTGATTGTTAATAGTGAAAATATATCCTGGCATACTGATAATTATATAACATGGTTTAAAATTAAGTGCAATGTAATGTAATAGCAAATCCTTTTTCCATGTGTATTAATATCTGTTATGTATTTAAATGTGTTGATTTTGTTTTTTAGTTTTGTGCCTAAATTGTATAAAAATCATAGGATCTGTGATCTGCAATAAAATTCTCTATACATGTACGTCGTCACACAAAACTGCGAGTGTAAACTAGTCTATTTTATATAACTTGTTATCTTCCTCTTCTTACCGCGGTAGCGGATCAATGGATCGACACATTTTTTTGCGAAGAAATAGTTTATAAGCGGAAGTATGACGTCGGCTACTTTCTATACTTATCAAAGCAAAGTGTCTGTATTAACAGCTATAAGATCATCCAGAACATAACTGTCTATAAATAGCTAAATATTTAGCCAATTCTTATATTAAATATTGACTATTTGACAGCCTTAATTGTGCAGTTGGTTAGACGCCGACTGTGAAACGAGGCCGCGGGTTCGATGCCCGCTCTGAGACAAATGTTCGTGTGATCCATAAGTTTTAGTTGCGAGTTAAGTGTTTATGAGACCCGAAGAGTCTCTCGTAGTTCCTGATACCCACGGCACAAGATTCGATCTTAGTGTGGGGTCAGGACTATATATGTGATTGTTGGAGGTATAGGTTAATATACAATAAAATTACATTACGTAAGTCTTCCTTTACTAATACTCGTAAAGTTGTACATAACATTACAATGTATATAAATTATTTATATCAACTGTATTAAATCCTTTTTTATGGATTCAATTATTTTTATTTTTTGTACTTATAAATGTCTTAATTTTATGTTTATTAATTCGATTTTAATGATTTGTATAACAACTGACATTAATTTGATATCATAAGCAATGCTAATTTAAAATGACACATTACAATAAAAATAAGATTAGAATATGCGCTTTTCTAAGAACAATTGCAATAGAGATTGTAATATATGTAGTATTACGAATATCTAAATTATCATTGCTTTGATTAGATAAATATTATTGCCTCCTATGCAAGTATTATCATAAATCTTGTTTATTGAATTAGTTTACAATCTATACCTGTACAAATAGTATAAATTAATGCTCTGCTTTTATTTGTATTTATTTATTAAGTAATTTATTTTGGCGAGCTTAAGAAATAAAAGTGAAAGATATTAAAAGCGAGCTATTAAAGGCAACGTATGTATTTAATACACGTTTGCCTTAACTTATTATTGAAGAAAAACATCGTAAAATCAAATTAGTTTTTATTGAAACCAACGTACATTGACGATTACAAAATTACATAATTATTTTTTCGTTTTAAATTATTCCAATAATTCCATAAAAACATCGTAAATAAATTTGTATGCCAAAAATTCGGCAAGATATTTTTAATATTTATTTATTTATTTAATCCTTTATTGCACTACATAGAAAACAACATTAAAACATGACATAATATTCGTGATAGTCGCCCGCACTAGGCTAGGCTTTCAATAGTAGAGTAGACCCAATGTTTCAATTATGAGTGTTGTAACACGAACGGTTTAGGCTCGAGCAACGGCTTGGCGTGAGTATGTTTTTTGTGCTATTTTAATTCAGAATAACTATGGGTCTGATTATTAAAAACCTATTAAGGTAGATAATGTGTCATACTTATAATTATAGTCTCTGAACTTAATGTTAAACAAATATTGCGAAATAAATACAAGTATATTTATATAAATTCTTGTTTCATTTTACTATATACAATACACACTTTTTATGTTTAGCATATTTTGTGTCTGTTACAAGATCGTATTAATTTTAAGCTACTTGAAAAAAGCAGTGCAGTCACTGGTGGCAGGTCTCTCATATGTGATCTCCTCAGAGAGCCGCCTGGGTAGGTACCACCGCAATGTAAATGGATCCGGATCTTAGTGGGGGGTCGGGACAATGTATGTGACTGTTGGGTGTTATTTATTTATTAAATCTATGTATGTAGACTGTGAGCAGACCGCCATATTTGTGCCAACCGGCCATACTTTTCTGGGTGTATTTTCCAGCTTGCGCTTATTATTAATTGGCGCATTATGAATAGCTATTAGTCTATGTATAGCTGGTTCCGTAAGAATATTGTTGTGTTTAAAACCTAATTAGTATAATGGCAGATGTATAAACTATAAACCGTGAGCCCGGGTTCGAATCGAATCACAGAGACACGAATATGCATTACATATACCACGGCACTAAAAATTATGTGATAGTAAAAAAGTAAAGTGATAATTGTGATACTAAGCTCACCAAATAAATACATTTAAAAGTAAAATGTAGGTACTCCTAAAACCTTTTAGTAAAATATTAGATGTAGCGTTAGAACTTAAAAGTTTTCGTCGTTGATAATTAGGTAGTGCTAATTGGTCATTGATAGCTCAGTTTTAATTTTCAAGTTTCCAAATATAGTCTTCTGACCTTTAGACTGCAATGTATAGGTAAAATTTATATAAGAGTTTTAAAACTTAATATATTTAGCGAAATAAACTTTTCATCAACTATTTTTTGCTCAAATTGTATTTTTAATAAATAAAAAATATCATTAGTAAGATTCGAGAAAAACCCCTATCTTTGTCACTTATTTGCGATAGAAAAATCTGAGTGCTTTCCGCACTATATTTATAACAGCATTTGGTTTTGTTATGGAACAAAATAAACACGAGAAACATAAAGCAAAATTAGCTAGATAATTTATTGCTACATAAAAAGTTTAAGAAGGACTTTCCAAATTTTTCAAACATTCGCTTAATTAATATTTACATTACTACAATGAGGATTAAAAATCTCATAATTTCTGATACGTAAGTCTTTTAGTAAATGGTTAGGGCTGATATAAATAATTCTTAATTTTAATCACATGCTTTTCCCAGCTTTCCACTACCTGGAACAAATCCCTCCATCAGTCAAGAAGAAGGCTCCCACAAGACCCTGCCGCGTCTGCACGAAGAAGAAGAGACGGCGAGAAAGCAGATACTTTTGCGCAGCCTGTCCTGAGAAGCCCACGCTTTGCATCAACTCCTGCTTCAAATTCTATCATGTACACCCTTCAGAGAAAAAAGGATAAGATATCCCATAGTAAATTGTCTAGTAAATATTCAATACCTGTGCAGTTTAATATACCTAATTAATTAGGCTCGGTTTTTCGATCGGTAGAAAATCTATTCGACAAATGACGTTGCCATTTTGTTACATTTTCTATGGAGAATCTGCCAAATGGCAAAGTTATTCGCCCGGTAACAGTTAATTATAGTATTCTCTCTCTACGGTTAATTAGCGACAGATTTTTTTGAACGAACTGCTAACGTAATTTGTATATGCTTTTAAGTAATATAATGTCTCCATTAACCTTCGTACTGTGTACATAGTATCATAAAGTTTCTGAAAAATCTACGCTCTTTAAAAGAACGTATCATTTTGTATGCTAATCTGAATTTCTGATCATAGTTCATTATTATACTGAACTTTATTAGTTTGATAAAGATATAACATACTCAATGTTTAATTGTAAATATTGTTATTTAAATGGACTGCCATTTTTTGCCAATGCTGTGATTATTTGCTTGTTAAATAAATATAAAATATTTGATTTACAATGTTTTTTTATTCAACATCAACCCCTTATTTTCAGTCTGTTTTGTTCGTGACATTGAGCGGTGTCTCAGTCATGCGGGTCACGTATTCAAAACTTAATCAGCATTCCCCTTCATTCTCCAGCAAGAAACATGTTTTAAATAATATAATAAACAGTACATTTGCAAGCCGGTGTATTAAACGCCATCCACACGTAGAGAGATTATCGCGGCGAGAATCGTATGCGATTATCGCATGATATAACCGCCATGGATTATCGTGTTCTGACAAATGTTTACACGATGCAACTTTTTTATATTCGTACGACAGTCGTATCTTCGAGGCGAGAAACTCCCCATCTAAACGGGTCTTTGCTATTTAAAGTTGGTCGCTGAATAGCTTGGTGGGTTGTGTTAAGCAAAAAACATTACCGAATGTAACTACGTCAGACAATTAACATTAGAAAGAGACGGCAATAAAACTGTAAAAGTAGTACTGGCCGCATATTGCCTACTTCTTCTTCACACTTCTCAACCACTTTCCTTCATAGTTAAATGTAGTACTCTTTCAACCATTAAAATAGTTGTAATTAATCTAAGCTAGATTTTGATCTTTGCATGTTTCTAGTTTTTAAATGTCGCCATCAGATGTTAAAAAATATCGTTTTGTTCCAGTGGGTCTGATCGGGACCGGCATCGACTGCTTCGCGTCGTACTGCCTCAGCAAGCAGGGCAAGATGGGCATCAACGTCGGAGGCTACAGGTTCAGATTCAACGGTTGCGCCAGGAACGGCAAGATCCGCTGGCGGTGCTCTCGAGGACCTTGGTGCAAGGCGGCACTCCATACTTACCGAGGCAGGATAGTCTACATCCAAAGCACCCATAACTGTGGCCCCAAGCCCCCCACCTAAATACCTAATCCGGCCCTGCCTCTTAGAGCAGCTGTTCGAAATTCGAAATGTTTGTGTTCGGAAATTATTAGGCAGTTGATTTTTTGTTTTAGAATTGTACATTTTAAATTATGATTGAGATGTTAAAGGTTTGGATGTGTTGCGTTACCAAAAATCGGAATAAGATGTGCGCTTCGAACATGGCTTCGAATAACTTTCAAGAATTTATGTTGTAGTAACACTGTGTTGTCGAAAATATTTTTCGGAAATGGTGTTTGACTTAAGATATTAATTATGATATTTCACGCATCGACATTATAGAATAAAAAATAAGGCAACAAAAAATAGTACAAAATCGTGGCATGAACAAATATTCTAAGTAGAGAGCTATTGTAAATATACAAATGGAATCGTTACGAAGACGAAATCAAATGAATTAAAAACATGTTACTGATAAAATAGTTACCGTCCTCGCGAAAAGGAATAAAATTTATAATAGTCGAGCAATAAATGTACTATGTATAATAAATACCTCATAATGTTAAGGTAACGTGTAATGGCCAGCGAAGACCGGGACGGGATGGTAAAGGATTTCATTTTTTACCAAGAGAGATTCAAACTTATCTAGTAGGAATATGACATGCATTTTAATGTATTAAATTGATGCCGCGGCTTCAAAAAATCCGTTTTATTAAGTTACATTAAGTTTTAATATCATCTGGTATTTTTTTTTGGCCCTTGCCATTCTGTTCCGGTCTGCGCTAGCCCTAATCCACTCGGAATCGCATAATATTGTCAAAATTAAAGATGACTTTTTGACAGCTTCTAATGTGTATTAAACTTTAAAGAACAATGGCAACTGCCCATACATTGTTTTGATTGAAATTAAAATTAAACGTCTTTACATGAAAAAATCTCGTTAGGTTGAGTGTTTTTTTCTAATTCAATATATGTAAGAATTGTTGTTAAAGAAAGCAGAGAAATATTGATATTCATGTTTGATTTTTAATATTTATACGCCTACGTCAAATAATGACTACAATGGCTGCCCGTGCTATGACGTATTGTAATATAATTATTCATGATTATTATCTGAATTCATGCAACGAAAACGTCAAAACTCAAAAGTCTGTCATGAACTTTTCTAGCGGGCGAGATGTCAATCGACTATTTGCTTTGATTACTAGTCCTTTTGCCAGAATCACACCATACTTTTAATGTATTTATATTTTAATACAGAAAAAATATAAAAATTGATTGTTTGAATTGCATTGAACGAATATGGAAATCCACGAGGCGGCGTTTAAAAAAATTAAATGAAATATAGATTTTTGACATATATATCATTGTGATATTTGTTATTGAGAAAACAAAGATAAGTACTATTACTTTAGCAAGCAAATAAAATATCAATTAAGTATCATTAGTTACATAATTAATTTATCTGACGAGTTGCGATAGTTTGACAATGTTATACTGAAGGACAAAGTTACCTCGATTTACAGTACTTGACTATGGTAAACTATTTTAGTCTAATAAATATGGAATGGCAACATTAAGCCAATAATAGTTTATAAACCCGGAATTACTCAAATTACTTTCCATTTTAAGAATTTTTTTTCACCCGCCTTGTATAATTTATTTGATTATTTGATAAAACGTAGAAAATTATTAGAACTTGTTTTGTATATATGTCACTTAAAGACGCTCAAATTAATATCAATCAAGAATTCGCCATTGTTCTTTTGTTGATTTTTTTTATCTGTAGGCCCCGATTTATATGCAAATACATACTTGGTAATTGATATTGTTTTCGAGATATGCGGACTTGTGTGATGATGTGAAAAATATAACTGAGATGGGAAAAAATTGGAATAAATTTTTAATTTTCTCTATCTCAATGTCATAATTTAGTAGAAAATAGAACTAAGAACAAAATACGTTTAAATTTCAGATTGTATTTATATTTAAATCGGGGCGCTACTTACCAATGTGATATATTATAATAGGTGGTGGAGACTAATAACATTAAATGAAACCACATATCATACGAGGATGGATGATGGCGAGCACAGTGGAGTGCCAAGTAATGCTTTGCAATTCATGGTGTTGTTTGGTTTTCCACTGTCCACATGCGGTCGTATCGCTTACCATCAGGCGAATGGCATGCTCGTCTCGCCGTTCAAAGCAATAAAAAAGTACTTCCGCTTTTGATAAGTTTTTAAAAAACATGTTTTTAAATAAATACATAAATGACAGTATGAAGCGTTGGGTAATAAAAACAGGAGTACCTTATTGTGAATAAAACCGCTAAATTCAAGAGACTTTTTAATATGCTCAGGTATGTCTTGGCGTTTGGAAGGGTCATCCATTATCTCAATCAAAAGCTTTTAGAATGTGTGGCGGTATTAAATAGTTTTATTCATACATTATTGGTAGAATGTTGTAATTGTTAACCAAGTTTATTCAAAAAAATACAGGTTTCCACCACCGTCTGATTCGTGTTGTAATTTTAAGTTTTCATGAGAATTCTCTGCGAAACACACCACGCTCCCTTTCCAGCATGAGGGAATATTTTAATTATCATATAAATTATTGATATTTTTGGGATCAACACTAAATTTCCTTGCTCAAGATATTAAAATGTCGACGTTTTAAATTAAACATCACCATTTGTGCAATATAATATTTATTCTAATTTATATAATTTATTGGCTTTTTTTCATATCCAGTTTGTTGGGTATTTATCTAATTGTATTTTGAACAATTTGATTTGTATAAGTTAAATTTTATACACATTTTGAAAAGATGATGAGATGATATTTTTATAATTTCTATCAAGTTATATTGCAACAAGAAAACAATCGTTAAGTAAGAAACGAGGTATACCTACAATTTGTAAAAATTTACTACATATTTATTTAAAAATCATTTCTAGCCTTGTAATTATGTGGGTAATAACATATATAGTATACATATGCGAATGTGATCGAAAATGTATTACAAGCTGTCAAATCGTCATGACTTATCAAGCTTGGTGTAACAGGATCAATACAGGGTTTTTACTTGTTAAGCAATCATACATGACAATTTAAATTGTAATCAAATTATTATCAGTGTATTAACTTTGTATAGCATTGTATATTAATGTACGGCCTTATTCATAAACAGATTTAAAATCTATTTTAGTTATCAAATGTTTTGTACCTTTCGAACGACTTTAGAATTTAGTTTGAGCGAAGACAGAACATTCGATAGCTAAAGTAGGTTTTAAATCTGTCTATGAATAAGACCGGTAATGTTTAGTGTACATATTCGAATTTAATGTTAAGTACAGGTTACATCAATGATGGTGTTAGAAACTTGGCCAAAATAAATGATTTTATGAAGGCAACTACATACCCTTCGCCAAAAGCAGCTTTCGTCTAAATAGAGATTATTTGAAACTAAATGCAGCTACAGCCTGCAGGTGGATTCAAATCATTGACATAATAATGAAATGAAAATACGTTATTGAATCATTAAAATGTTATACATTATGTACTCACTTTTTTTTCTCTACCACTTGGTTCACAATGCTGTTTTCACCAGAGAAAGGGCAAGAAACTCTAGCGTTGCTCTTTTCGAAACAAGTTTACAATACAGTGATTATAGCGGAGTCTCCGCTTAATTTAAGGAGGAAAAAATATATTACATCAAATATCATAAAGTCTAAGAAACCCTCGTGAATTAACAATTAATTGATGTTCCCATGAATTAAAAATTAATTGATGTCCTCAGTGTAAAGTGCGCCATTGTATACGTTTGTTTACAAGACTGCGAAGGCAAAACCTTAAGCTTATCTTTATACAAGTAACACAAAAATTAAAAGAACAAAAGTATAGTTTAAAAAAGTCAAAGGATATATATACAGAGTATATCAAGACCGCGACCGAAAACGAAGCCAGGTGGTAGTATTAGTGATATCAAACACAATGCAAGTAAAAATTTCACAAAAATAATGGTCAATTTTATTTTTGTATTTTTTTACTTATCGTCGTATTTGGATGATAACACGACTCTACAAAAAAAAATTCGTTCTTTGTCCTAAAGTTTATACTATTATTTTCCAGTTAGTTATGTACAAAAACGAAAAGAAAATACCTTTTTTCGGTATAAAGTTTGCTTTTGTGATAGTTATAATAATAATACTCATTTTTCAATTTTTTCATAAATTTTAATTGATTTTAATATTTTTAAAAAGACCGCGCGGTGAGAGTGGGGTTTTAACGTTTACACTGTGCCGCTAGATGGCACCCGAGTGATAAACAACCATCAGGTGTTATTTACAAGCCCAGAATAACTTAAAATGTCGTCACGAAAGTGCAAATACGATGCTGATGCATTTTGTTTTATATGTGGTCAATTTATTAAAGTTCGAGACGTGAAATATGAACTAAAGACATCCCACGTTCTCTGTGAAGCCTATGAAGCATATTTTGACTGTCCTGTACGGAATCAAGATAAGCCATGGGCTCCACATGTTGCTTGTATAACTGGGAGCTGATTGGAGATTTTAAAACGGTGGGATTTTTAATGGGGCTACAGAGTGGATATACAAAGTATCCGTGTTATTTGTGCTTGTGGGATAGCAGAGCGGATTCTAAACACTATATTCAACGGTCATGGCCTGTAAGAACAGAATTGTGTGTCGGAAAACAGAACGTCAAATTTGAGCCGATTGTTGAAGCGGAAAAAGTGTTAATGCCGCCTTTGCACATTAAGTTAGGGTTGATGAAACAATTTGTTAAAAAACTGGATGAAACTTCAGAAACTTTTGGATACTTAAAAAAAAAAATCCGAAGTTATCGGAAGCAAAGGTTAAAGCTGGGGTTTTTGTTGGTCCGCAAATAAGACAGATTTTCGCCGATGAAAAATTTCCAACGTTGCTGAATCGTACTCAAAAAGCAAGTTGGAACAGTTTTAAAGCAGTAGTTTCTGGATTTTTAGGAAATAATAAAGCTGAAAACTACGAAAAGTTGGTTGAGGATATGCTTAAAAATTTTAAGGCCATGGGCTGCAGGATGTCATTAAAAGTACATATGCTGCATGCTCATTTGGATAAATTTAAAAACAATATGGGAGCCTATTCCGAAGAGCAAGGAGAACGTTTCCATCAGGACATCATGAATTTTGATCAACGCTATCAAGGCCAATACAATGAAAACATGATGGGCGACTATATTTGGGGTTTATTGAGAGAAAGTAGCTATAAACATAAAAGAAAAAGTAAAAGTGTGCACTTTTAAGTTATTTTCCACTTTTCTGTAAGCTAATTTGATAGTAAAACTTAATAAAAATAATAAACATTTTTATTTCAATAGTTTTATTTTCAATCAAAAATTAAAATCCGAGATTTTTAAAAATTTCGTTCAATCAGTCTTCTAAGCACAAAAGCAAAGTTTTTCATGCCATATATTTTTTTTCCGTCTTATTACGACCTAAACTACCGAAATTTAATGCTTTGCAATCAAAGTCAAATTTCATGTTGACCCGTGTAATACATAGTTTTTCTAAAATTATGACGTACACCGCTTTATTTTTATACACGCAATGGTACGTAAGTGTTTAAATTACATTTTTAGCAAAGACTAGGTATATTACCCCCCAAACACGATGATTTTTAAAATACTGTAAAAAAAATTCCATCGCTGTTTTAGTTGCATTATGTCTGTAACCGCTAAAACTACCACCTGGCTTCGTTTTCGGTCGCGGTCTTGATATACCCTGTATATTATATCAAAATCATAACGTCTGAAAAACGTAATGAAAAGGTGTAAGAAATGTAAATATGATTGATGTAGCCTGTACGACAGGATACCTACCTCTGTGTAACGTAAGCGTCTTAAGTGGTTGTGTAATTACGTAAATGTTAGTGATTATTGCCAAATTTATTGTAGAACAAGTAAAACATTGCAAAAAGCCAGTGCTGTTTTAATCAACCCTTTTATTCTACGTGCCGGCATTATTGTGTTGAATGTTGGTGTCGTTTTTTCTCCAGTGATCCTCTGTCCCCTATATACTTTCCATTAAGAAGATTACAGACCTTGCCGAGTCAGAAAAGCCTTTAAAACCATCCAATTCCGCATGTTCAGTTTGGATGGACAGGGCTTAGTAATAATGTTTACTATTGTTTTTTGCAATTTAAAATCAGATAATTATAAGGCTCAGTTGCACAAACTAACTGCCCTTAACTTTGACTTTAACAATGTCATCGTCATACATTTGTGACGTATTTGACATTGCTAATGTATGGGGTTGACGTTTTCAGTCAAAGGTATGGGCAAAGTTAGTTTGTGCAATTGGCCCTAAGAAAACATTCTTATCAAGAACATGCTATTTTTTATGAAGGGATGAATTTCCTGCATACCTCCGACATTGTTTTAATCGTTGTCCAACTAAAGGACCTAGATAAAATTGAATTATTATGCCTTGGTTTCAAAACCAATTTAAACATCACAATTTTTAAAACTATAACTGTAATTCATAAAATACTTTTATGAAAAAACTGTACAAATGGTAACATAAAGCGATATAATGTAATAAGGAGGAAATATTATCAATAACTTTAAATGTAGAATGGATGTTTATAAATAACCACTAGTCATATATGATGAGTTTCATTTCTACCAAATTTCTTTTCTTATTTCCCCGCACGTCATCCTCGTGGAATCGGCTTTCTTTTGCATTAATTTCAGATTGATACCGCTTAGGAAGCTCCATAATATTGCCTTTTTTGTTAACATTGTGCATATACTAGTAGTTTTTTCGGACACAACACGTATCCGGCTATTACATACCAACCGTGCCATTACAAAATGCCTGGTGGTTTTTTTAGTACACCGTAGACAGTACCAGCATGGATAGTACATTTTGGCATCGCAACCACTGTCAAATGTTCTTTATTGGGTCTTCATAAAGGACGGTGACCACTTACCACCACTTGTCCACTCATGTGCCTCATATTCCATTAAAAACTGTACTTTTAACATTCAATAATTCATAAGACTAGTTTAACCAGTACTCGTTTGACCCTCTTATTTGTCTAGGTGGTCAATTTCGCTTATGCCTATTTTTCTACATAGGCTGGGGGTAAACTTGATTAGAACGGCCATTATAATAAATAAATAATTAAAAAAAACACCCGACAGTCACATACATAGTCCTGACGCCATATTAAGATCAATTAAGTCTTGTGTCATGGGTATCAGAAACTACAAAAACTTTTCGGGTCTCACAAACACCCAGACCCGAGACAAATACTTGTGGGCTACACACATTTGTCTCGGTGCGGGATCGAACCCGCGACCTCTCGTTTCACAGCCGGCGTCTAACCAACTGCGCCACGGAGGCTGTCAAATTATAAGACAAGGGACATCAGGACCTATGCATCCATTCTTTCAATATAGTTAATTTACCGAAAAATCCACATTAAACGTAACTTTGCAATTAACTAGTGACATGCCAATTAAATATTTGGGAAATTCAATTTCCCTGACCTCCAGTTCATTTAGGTACTCCAAAAAACAAAACACATTTTTAAAAGCAATTTATTAGTAACTAATAGAATTTCAATACGCACAACTTAATCTACGCTGCTTCATCTATTGATTATCCAAACTTAAATACTTGCATAGCGAAATAATATACCGTTATTTGGTCAAAGATGATTTGCACCACTATGCACTATGCAATACGATTTACAAAGGTCTGTTGGGGAAGTATTCACACCACACCGATTCCGGGATGATGACGTGGAAGCATCACTGTTCGTCATCGCAGTCGGTTCCGGTGATGATCTGGTCTCCGGACACCACGCCGTGTTCTTTTTTGAGATGCTGAAGCATGCAGGCTATGCTTTTGTACTCGCTGCCGAGTTTGTCGCATCGGTACTGGCAGATTTTGCAAGTGTACGCGTCATCTTCGGTTTGTTCGAAAACCTTCCAAACCCAGGAGTGGTCGTCGCCTTTCTCGTCGCCTGAAATTATTATGGATTATATTTTAGAGGGTAGTTGTATCTAATTCTAAGGTGGGTTTCATCGAATTTGTGGTACGAGAGTTTCAGGATGGCAAGCGCAGTGGAATGCATTGATTTTTAATCCAATGTGTTGTTTGGTTATGCTACTCTCCATGTGCGGTTGCATCGCTTACCATCAGGCGAAATAAAAAAATCCGACCAAATATGGTTTCCATCACTCCACTCACTGTCAGCCAATAAACGTCCCACTGCAGGGCACGAGCCTACTCTACAATCGAGGGTACGATTGAAAGTGGTTAGGCCATATAGTCCACCGCGTTGGCCCAGTGCGGGTTCGCGGAATTTTCGTACCATGGAAATTCTTACAAATCGCTATACTATGCAGGTTTCACAATTGTTTTTCTTCGCCGTTATAGTGCGTGATGATTGACTATCAATACACACATGACTCCGAAAATTCAAAGGTGCGCACTGGGATTTGAATCCGTGACCAGCGTGAACATGTAGCAGCCGCGTCTGGTCCGTTACCAGCAGGCCACCACGCACTTAATTTCAATCACTTATAAAATTAAATATAAAAACATGAGATATGAAACTAAACAGACGGTTTCTCCTGTACAGATTCTATTTTTATCTTACACATTTTACAAGTGGTCGCTAGTCCTCCTTGAATACAATTGATAGTAATAAACAAGCAAACAGAACGTAGAGCGCGAGATAATAGTTTTGGTGGGGATTCAGTAAGGAAATTGTTATATTGATATCATATCCTTTTTATAATGGTTTCTTAGATTTACGCGAATGAAAATTGAAATAAAACTAATTTTTACATTTTTTAACTTCCCGACGTTTCGATTACTTTACAGCTTTCGTGGTCACGAGGCGGGCTGACCACCCCAATCCGCCCCGTTTTATATCATATTCTTATTCTAAAGAATGAGTATAACTGATTCAACGGACTAAAGTATAAAAGGATTTATAACCAAAATATAATATACATTATATTCACAATGTATTCAAATAGATCCTATTTATCTTTCACCAGTTTGCGGTAAAGACAAACTAGTATCCCTTGGAGATTTGCAGAGCTCATGACCTCGGTGTTAATTCTTTACGTGCCGCTGTTGATTCTGGCTAAAAGGATGGACTCTACAGTTTCAATAAAGGCCTCAAATATTATACTACATCTTATTATCATAAGCCAAATTTTGTTAACAAGTATGGCATTAATTTTATGATTCATCGTCAGCCCGTTGCAGTCTACTGCTGGACATTGGCGTCCCCCAAGGTACCCTAGAACCTGGTCTGCTGTTTTACGCATAAAGCCACTGCCTGACATCAATTTTATGATTATGATACTGCAAGCATCTTTCGTCTTTTTCCTTTCTCCCTTTCCTAAGACCAGAATTAACTACGATCGACAGATATCGTTTGAATTTATCGGTGGCGGATATTACAATTCATCAGTTGAGCCGTTCGCTCTTGTATCAGACGTATGCTACAAAAGGAGGGTTAACACGTACTCTGATATCCCGTCTTGTTGTGTATCATCTTGAGATGTCTGTTCATGTTGCCCGTAGCGTTGCCGCCGTGCGTGATGTGTCGGCGACAAAGCTTGCACTGCGCCTGCGCCGCCGACACGCGCTCGAAGTACGACCAGATCCAACTGCGACGCAGCTTCTGACTTGAACTCTCTGTAAAATATTAATGAATGGTTGTTTACACTCAACAGTCATATAGAGTCCTGACCCCACACTAAGACCAAGCCTTGGGTCTTGTGTACCAGAAACATTTACATCGCACAAACATTTTTCTAAGTGGGAGATCGAACCCGCGGCCTCTCGTTTCACAGCCAGCGTCTAACCAACTACGCCAAGGAGGCTGCCAATATACATATTTCACACATAGTATTCTTACAAAATTTTATCGTGGGTATCAGGAACTACGAAACTGTATAGGGTGAACGACAAAGTGATCTGCATCTAATAAGTGCAGTGAATCCAATTAGATTGGTGGAAATCATTCTGAAATACTTATAAAAAGGATGTGACACCATAACCACGTAAACTGACTTCGGTGTATAAAAAGATATATTAATAAAATGTTACTCACCCAACATATCCTCCAAATCACGGTCACTGGCATATATCTCCTCCGTCTTAATAGCATAAGGAGTCTCCACTTCACTGCTCAAGTCATAGCTCTCCGAAGGCTCTCGTCTGGATATCTCCTTCCTGAACACGTGCGGATGTCTGGTCCTCACGTGCCGGTTCATATTGTTGGTGTTGCAGCCCTTGATGGATAGCACCACATGGCAAAGGTTGCAGCGGTAGATGATATTGCTCAGCTTGTCGAAATACTTCCACACCCAACTCCTTTTCCGAGCTTCTGAAATTAAGATAGTAAAAAATCAATATGCAAAAATGTCTTAATAATTCAGACCCTATCCTAAAAAGGATGTGTCGTCGAGTATCAAAAAGTACGAGATAACACAGCCAACATCATGTTACGAAACAAATAGTTGAGGATCTCGTTAGCATTTTCTTCAATGTATATTCTATTACTTTGCACAGATTGCAGAAGTGGTTAAAAGTGTTACAAGAGTAATAATAAGAGCCAATCAAAATATCTCAATCTCATACCATTATACTTGTAAAACTATTAACCTTTTACTTTAAGCCATAGCAACAGTTACATAATACTAACCTGATGTTTCCGGCCTGTTTTTCTTCTTCTTGTTAATCATCACATATTGTGTGTTGATTTCATCATCCTTATCAGTGACAGGCTCAGGCACTTTCGGCAAAGGCTCAGTGGAAGTCTCACACACCTCACCCAATATAAAAGGTTCAGTTTTAGGGTCGCTATCATCTTTCAATACATTTAAATGTAGGAACTCTATGCGGAATCCCACATTAGCTTCCGGATTATCCTTATGTAAATCAAAAACTTCGTTATGCTTGTCTTTAATGTGTTCTAACAGTTGCAGGGATTTTTCATCAGCATTAAGGATGACTTCACAAAGGTTGCATTTCATTTCATTTTCCTTGGTTAACATTTTCATGTAGTAAATTGATGCCCATTCCGGCAACTGCTCATCTGCAGACAAAATATAATTTTTATTATATTTTTGTTATTGTGAATTCTACCAATAAAATTAAATTCTAATAATAAAAAATACTATGGTTACATTTTTTTACCTGTGATAATGTATTTATGCTTAAAGTGTTAAAACAGTTTTAAAGTTTTATAACTAAAACTGATGTGTTGAATTAAATACAAGGTTTAATTGTTATATGATTTTATTCAACTTAAAAATAAAATAAAAAGCGAAAAAATAAAATTTAATGTTTATTAAAAAAAATGTCCTGTTGGTACAATTCTGATAAACCTATTTTTAATACTTCTACTGAGTATTTGTAATACAAATTATTTTTGATATGTTAGATAAACTTCTCAATAATACTGATAAATATAATGTATCATAAGTTAAACATAATTTTTCATTTCAAATTAATTACTATACAACATTCTAGTCAATACTTGAAAAATATTTATTTATAGGTTTTTAGATAGTTGGCTTAAAATCACTGTTTCTAAAATAACACTGGCAAATATTTGATGATTATTATAAAATAGGTATAACAATTCCCTCTGTGATCATTGACAGACATATAAGTTAAACTTTAGTACTTCAGGCAACATAAAACAATTAACACTGTTTCCAAGTATTACTGACATATCAACACATACTGTCAATGAAAACTGATATTCATTGCATGAGTAAGCTTGTTTTATAAAAACATTATTGTTGCACAACAAATATCTAAACAAACTCCAGGCAGTTATATTTTATAAGAAACTAACTAAATAAATTATCAAATATATACATTACAACATACATCTCTTAAAGTTAACATAAAGATGTAGATTTAAGTAGTGTTTTGGTAATTCAACAATCTATAACTCTAATATTTAACTAATACTGTATTTAATCAGAAAACATTGGTTTTTTATGATTGTGGAAATCTCTGACAACTTCTACGCCATATGCTTGCATGTTTATGACCGATATGCAACCTGTTTTCTGTCTGAAGGAGCATATCCACTGCTCAGCTCCGCATTGCAACCTACTTTTGAATACGTAAGTGTAACCTTTATACAGAATCTGATGTCCCTTTCTCGTCGGCACACACTGCACTATATCATCACCTGAAACAATCCAAACACGTCTGTTAATGCTTCTAACACTTATCCAACGACATTGACCAACTATTTGCAATCATAACAACACTATAATTGCCCGTAGCAATCATTGTTTACTTTAACCAATTGTGCGATTGTATTGCACATAATATATCACAGCCGTATTGTTTGTGTAAAACGCGCAGTAGTGAGTAGTAATTTAGCATAAGATATATAACAAAAATAAAAATAAACGTGGGAAAACACCAAATTATAACCAAGTGACGCAACAAATATGTCATTTTGACATTTACTAAGTGCGTTTATTTTGAGTTTACAACCATGAATAAATAAGAATGATTCTTATTACAAAATTAAATTATTTCAAATTAATTCCAGAAATAAGCGAAAATTAAATTCATTTTCATGTTTTTGCTTTATTTTATAGTTGTAAGAAATAATAGTATTGAAAATGTACTACTACATGAATGATGAACCGTATGTTGTTACTAAGAAACATAGATGGCGCAACTTGTACAATATTAATTATATTGCGCCATCAATAGATGGCGCAACTAGTCTCAATATGCTAACAATATTGCAACTAAATCCTACACTGTAATTAACTTAGTGCTAAAGAATATTACGTATTAATTAACTATAGATATACTATTTTTTATATATTTTTTATAAGATATGAAGAAACCGATGTAAAGTTTAATAAACTCTAGAGCACATACATTAATTATCACGGAATACCGAGCACGCACGCATAGTGACATCAAAATTCTAAACAGGCTCACCTACTCAATTCTGTGTACTACGGAGTAGTAAAACATTGAATACTTTTTAATAAAGACGCTTCGTCTATTTCTGTGTCTGTTGTAAAATGACATGATCCATGTCTACGTCCCCGTGTAGCTGGTTGACCATATTTTATATATCTTCCTTTAGAATCCAGCCATAATCGAGGTGGTAAATGGTTATGTTCATGTTTTACTTCAAGAATATGTTTTCCATCACTCAGAAGCGAAACCGAACATTTATCTCTGCTTCTCGAGGAACAATACCACCTTATACCTTTGTTAACAGCTTTATAATGATTCGTTTTCCAGAAAGTATATCCGTTTAACATGAGAAGGACTCGCCCATTGCTTAGTTGTATAAATTCAGCTTCAGCTAAAAACAAAACATTAGAAATGAGAATCTTTTAAAGTGATCTAATTCTATGTTGTATGCTCTACGAATATTATAAATATTTAAACGTAAAAAATAT
The DNA here is from genome assembly GCA_949752805.1 of Deilephila elpenor. NCBI lineage: Eukaryota > Metazoa > Arthropoda > Insecta > Lepidoptera > Sphingidae > Deilephila > Deilephila elpenor. Next base: position 11,875,219 of record OX457106.1, on the reverse strand, counting down.
GTCATGCAAAATAATAATAGATGGCGTTAGTAGTTTTTACAGAGCTTTATTTAAACAAAGCGCTTTGACGCGCTCCTACGCCCTAATTCGAATGACGTCACAAGATCAGACCATATTGCCCGTTATCAAAGAATGCTCTGAGACTCTCATTACGTAACGCAGCTGTTGTATGATAATTCGACTCTTTGTAATTAAATTGCTGTTGGAGTTTGTTTGTTATTACTTGAATTCGTAGGTACATCTGTGATTATCGTACATTATCTGTAGATATACACGATAATCCTCGACGTATTATTTTGTTCGAATTTTTAATTGATTAAAAAAACGTAGGCCTTTACCATATTTTATGTTTACTGGGAAGAATTTTTATAACGAATTACTCACTGATAGTAAGTGGCTCGATTCGTTGCTTATCGTACAAAACTACAGATACATGCCTACACACAACACTTTATTGAACATTACATAATAAAGTTAAAAACAAATATAACAGAGAGACTTTATTAATAAGTGCGGGCTTATTGCTACAAGCGATCTATTCCAGACAACCATCCATCGTATTATCTGTGGTATTATTGAATGGAGAATTTTTTATTCATATCCGATTTAAAAAAAAGAATAGGTTACTCAATACGTCTGAATATTTTTATGTATGTTCGCCTATTTGCATGTATTTCGTGAAAGCTCCAGGGTAGTCCCAATTTAATTTGCAAAGTTTCAACCATCCCTTTACACTATAACAACCAACCCTAATAGGGATAATTGTAACAAAGTCCACTGTTTTTATTTGGACATATTTCTCAAAATTTGTAATAGCAATTGTAAACCAGTTAGCGTTAATAAGAAAGTCGAAAGATCAATATTCCATGGGTAGTAATAAGTATTTTGTGATATATTAAGCCATTAAGGCTTGTGAGATATAACACAAAAATTGATAATCGTTGCGTTCGAACCTGGTCTCCCATACAATACCTAAAACCAGATTCGTTAAAAAAGAACCAGTATCTATAAAATGAAATACTTTTTCAAACATTTACACTATTGTTGATCTTTCTCATCAATTTTGCCGACAATTTGCATCTGAGTCATAATCTATATCAGCTGCATGAGAAGGAGCTGATGTTTATCGCGAAATATATATGCGATAAGAATAGTAAGGGGTTTTACATTGAGCTTATAGCTGGCGTGTGAATCATTCGTACCACTGAGCTATAACGATTAGGAGTTAAGAAGAATATGTTTACAATTTTAAAAGTAGGTAGACAGAGAAAACTGGTTAATTCATTCAGGTACGAATGAAAAGTTTATGGTGATGAAACTTCATCAATAAGTCATGTTTTCAGTGAAGTAACAAACCTTCACCATATTTGGATGCTGAAATGTTGAGTGCTTGATAGTTATCACGATTCTATCTTATTTTCATTAATTTCTCTCATTATTTCCTCGGATTTTTAATTGCATTGGCCATCTTCCCAGCTAATAACTTAGTATCAATTTATTTGGTCAGGACGAAATAATCGACATATTATATATTTGCTATTGACTGCTGTCTAACCACAAACAGCTGGAAATATCCATTGCCTTATATTATACAGTTGCAGTGAAAACGTATTGTTGCACCCACAATATTTACAAAATCAGCAATATTGTGATAGCAACGGATTATTAAAACGATATAGATTATGATGTTATTTCAAAAAAGTCTATCTATGTATATCTATCTATATCAGCCCATATAAGTCCCACTGCAGGGCACGGGCCTACTCTACAATCGAGAGAATCGATTGAAAGTGGTTAGGCCATATAGTCCACCACGCTGGCCTAGTGCGGGTTGGCGGACTTACATACCGTAGAAATTCTTTAAAATCGCTACGGTATGCAGGTTTCCTCACGATGTTTTCCTTCACCGTTAAAGTGCGTGGTGATTGACTATCAATACACACATAACTCCGAAAAGTCAGAGGTGTGCCCTGGGATTTGAACCCGCGACCACCGTGAACATGTAGGCAGCCGCGTCTGGTCCGTTAACCAAGAGGCCACCACGCACTCATCACTCAAAAAAGTCTCTAATACAACAATTCCTGTAAAATTGTAGTCTTCATTATTATTTTTCTCAATCCTTCTACCCATATAATAACTACGGTAGACTCCTTACCACATCTTGGATCGAAAATTAACAGCGAACTGGTGGTGGAACTAGGTCTTTTCGGGTGATCTGAAGCTCATATGTGTACTTATATCAAAAATATTAACAAAACAACAATGATGATTCCAAAAAGTAGAGATAACTAGAGAAGTGGCACACAAAGCCAAAGCCTTAGATAATTTTTGCAAGGGGATTTTCCCTGTAAATAAATATGGTAAAATATGGGTAAACAATCATGGTTTATCGTTATTAATATTTTTATCGGAAATTAGACATTGAGTGGATAAGATAGCTCTATCGTTGTCTGGAGTGGTCGATTGCGGACGTAAAAATAATATCAAACGCAAGGCCAATGTTAATGGACAAATGTGTCAGTATTACAAAGATCTTTATGTTATCCATTCAACATAGCGTACCAGTAATAGACTCAGCAGTAAAGATGCAAATGGCATCTTTGTAACATTTATTTATGAATCTTATTTCTGATAAAATTATTAAATCATGAAAAAATTCTGGAAATTCCAAAAAGAATGTGCACATAAACACTTTTTTTTAAATATCGCCTCAAAACTATTATTCGGAAATGTAAATTCTAAAACATAATAATGAAGTGGCAAGGTAAGCATGCCAACCCGCACTAGGCCAGCGTGGTGGACTATATGGCCTAACCACTCTCAATCGATTCTTTCGATTGTAGAGTAGGCCCGTGCCCTGCAGTGGGACGTATATGGGCTGATATAGATAGAAGGTAAGCATTGCATATGACGCCCTTAGATCGGGTGGATTGAAGGCTCCAATCATCATAACCTTCGCAAAAAGAGTGGATAAAAATGTACGAGAGAAGATGAGGATCATACTAACAACCATTTGCAAAAGATCTTTAATAATCTTTAGACAGCTGAAGGCGTTGGAAAAGACCAAGAAATACGCCGTCCTTAATCCCTAACCTCCAATAACATGAGCAATAATAATGTATATTCAATGTCGTGAAAGGATAAACTCCAGTAAGGAAAACCTCAGTTGTATTTATGAACACACGGACTTCGGACCACAGCGATACTACATGACGCAGGCTAGTATGACCGCGATAACGCCTGCAGCTTACGTAATCAACTACCCACACACGCTCAACTGATAACAATGAAAATCAATTCCTAGTTCAACTTTGCAATGAACCTAAATCCTAATGAGTTTATGAACTACTAGCTTTTACTTATAGCTTTGTCTCTGACACAAAACTATAAGAAACCAGATTGTCCAAGTTTTCAAGCTCTTGAACCTGATACAAAATAACGTGGTACAAAAGCAGGACTTCTTCCATGCTCTGAAATTATAATAATTATTATTAATGCATCCTTTAAAATAGTCCTTTATACGAAAAACCGACGTGAAGTACCAATTTTGCTCTTGCATTTGTCAGTGAGTAAAGTTTTGGGAGACCTAAATACTAGTAGGACTATACAGACTGGTGATAACCCCATCATAATGACCTACACAAGTGTGTCGCATTTTGGGTAGAGTCAGTGTATATCTGGTGTAATTAAACATAATTTGACAGGCTATTTAAAAAAAACATCTTTACTTCTGTAAGTTTTTAATACATCAATTTGCCAAAAGCGTAACGTATAGACGTGGCGATAAGTTTGTGACATCAATTATTATTATTATGAAAATATGAGAATTAGTTTAGATTTTATTTTGTTTTGTAGATTCTTGATTAGTTTCTGCATTATCGTTTTTAATCACAGACGTAGCGTCTATATATTTTGTAGACCCTTGTTCTGCAGTGGGGCGTGTATAGGCTAATTTATTTAGTTTTATTTTATCTTTATCTGATGACTGAATACTGATAATTTTGTATTTATTTATTACTTGTTTCAAGTCGTAACTCATGTATATATGTATGTTTAATATTCTAAGTCCACATTTAAAAAAAATAGGCTGTTAGATCTGTCATCTAACAAAATTCGGAGAAGAGAAAATTGTGACTAAACTTGCTCAGTTGAAGGACATCATATTAATGCTAGTATGCCCTATGGGTTAGAATATTGAGAGCTTTCATCAATAAAAGATTGCACAACTGTCATAGATCAACTTGATGTTATTGATAATTCGCAATGTTCATTTTATTGATTTTTTAAAATTATAGATGTACTAGACTGCCTCGGTGGCGTAATTGTATTACGGTACGGTTACAAAGCTGAGGTCTTGGGTTCGAGTCCCGGGTCGGGCAAAGTAATATTGGATTTTTCTATTCATTATCAGCCCGGAGTCAGGAATTTGTGCCCGATATGACGATAGGCTCGCCCCCTATCACATCGTGGGACGGAACATGCAAGGCGAAATGTGGGTGTCCTAGTGGCGCCTCTGCCTACCCCTTCGGGGATAAAGGCGTGAGTTTATGTAGATGTACTAGACTACTTGTACAGGTAAAACAACGTATTTCCTTAATATAGAGTCCTTTAGTTAAGTTCTTCTTGTGTAATGTAATTACTCTTATGTAAATACATGATCGTGACTCAGGCAAAATCAAATGCACACCATACTGGTACTTTGATTTCTGGTTACATCAAAATAAACAATTTGGTGTATTTCAAAATTAATTTATTCCAAATAAAAAACATCAAAATTGTATATAAAAATTTACATAACAATAACAAATCGTTGTTCATTATCAGTAATATTTGAGTTAAAGTGAGAATTGGACCAAAAAAGTTATTTTATCATTAATTTGCCCTTTTTTATGTGCTGCGTGGAAATGAAACTAATTTTATGGATTCCTTGCGTTTTCCTTAACTTCCCGATGTTTCACATTTAATCTCTGATAGAAACTTTGGGAAGTTAAAGCATACTAAGAACCGCAACAAAATCCGTAAAATTAGTTTTATTTCTATGTTAATGGTTATGAATACCAGTTGTTTTAACAATATCGTTATCGACGGTAACAAGTCTAGCTTTGCAGCCTCTAGATCTCTGTTTAGAGCACTGCCATCGAATCCTTTGACCATTTATAACATGCACTACAAACCTATAATTGCCATACATCATCACGGGTCTCCCGAATTTCGTACCGTCATGTACTATTACCACATCTGAAAATAAATGATCTTTGTAATTATGATGTATGTTTATAAATCATTTGATCATTTATATTTTTAACATTGTGCGGATTGTATGTAACATTGTTTTATAGAGCCCACGTTAATTTTAGCTGCCGACAGACATAAATGATCAAACACATTTCAAATTTAAAATTACCTAAATTAATGTATTTTCATTTTGTTTTTCTGTATATGTACAACAATTATCACATGCTGCTTTTATCTGCTATTTCAGATTACGATTAATTAAGCACGCAAATTATTGGATTATTTATGCAAAATCATTATCCCTTTATTTACAAGCAGAAATAAGTTCTTGGGTGCATAAAATATTTTTCGGTTCATCATCATCATCATCAGCCCGTTGCAGTCCACTGCTGGACATAGGCCTCTCCCAAGGAACGCCACAGAGCCCGGTCTGCTGCTTTACGCATCCAGTCGCTGCCGGCTCTCTTGTGCAAGTCGTCCCGCCATCTGGCCAGAGGACGTCCCACGCTACATTTTCCAAGACGCGGTCTCCACTCCAGAACACGCTTACTCCAGCGATTATCTGTTCTGCGACATATGTGACCAGCCCATTGTCACTTCAACCTACTAACTACTAATTTTTCGTTTGCTACTTAATAATTATGATCTAGGCATAACAACAATCATGGTCAATTCCACAATAATAATTTTTCAATCAATATCCAAGTTAATTTTCAATTGAATAAAAATTACTGGTTGTACCGCACACCGCCCTAAATTGGACCGCGGTATGCCAGAGCTAACAATCTCTTTTATTGAGGGTATTTCAGTAGTGGTTTGTGGGTATTCATGAATTTGTAGTTACTTGTAATTTTAAAATTCATTTGCAGGTATACAACCCAGGTAGTCCTGTAAAGTCCGTTGTCGCCACGGGCGTCGGTTTTCAGTTGTCGACATTAACATTAAAATCGAAAGAAGGAATCAAGTACAAATAATCATATGTACTTTTTTCGCTGAGATTAGAACTTATAATTTTAAATCGTTTAATGGGTGCTTCAGTGCTTAAGTGGCTGTGAGTTTGAATTGTGAATTATGATGTCCAGGATCGAATTTTCAGGTACAGAATTCTGGGTGTGAATATAAGTATTGTCTGTCCGGAAAATTACATTGTCCTGATAGTGTTGAAGTCAGAAAGCCAAAGATAGTAAATTTTTAAGCCAAACTTTTGTGCGTAATGCATGGACACTATAATTTACGGAAATGTAGGATAAGGGCAGGTCGTAATTGATTTGTGTTGGCAGGGCACGGGCCTCTACAATCGTGAGTACGATTTTGAGAGGCCAGACATTGTCCAGCGCGCTGACCTTGGTTCCTATTTGATTTAACATAATATTACTATGTACTTATTTTACAGGTACGTGCACACATATTTAGCCATAGGAAATCCGCTGCTGAACATAGGCCTGCAGTCTGCGCCAAGGAATTATGTAGACTGAAGTAGGTACTTTTGTTTTTTCATTTACCTGATTTTCAGTTAATATGCTATTTATGTGTAATATTTTCAATGCATTCAAGATATGCTTATATATCCATAAAATATTTAATTCGTTTACGTGATATAATGTCTGTAATGATGATGAATAATATCAAATTAAACGTCTATCATTGCGGATTGACATAATGATAAGAATGCTCGCTAACGTCAATAATTAATCTATACATATAATAAATATGTAACCGATTGATGTCTGTATATGGAAGATAAATGAGAAAATCTAATACAGGGGGTTTGTATAAACGTAATAGAAGCAAAAACAATGATTTTTAGATTTTTTGTCTGTTTGTCTGTACGGTTGTGCGCGATGAAATCAGAAACGGCCTTACGGATTTCGATGAAATTTGGTATGGAGGTAGCTGGCACCCTGGATTGATACTTAGGATACTTTTTATCCCGAAAAATTTAGTGTTCCTGTGGGATGAGGTAGCCTGAACTTTAATTTCGTTTTGTATAAATTAGAGTCAAACGTATATTTTAATGCTTTTATTATACCAGATCGTATTGAACACATATCATTAATTTTGTATAACATTCTCCATTTTCAAATACTCGGATTTTGATAATAAAATTTAAAGTTTTTAATATTTGTCCAAGGTGTGATATCTATTGAAACAGGCGCCTCTGTGTAGTGAAACACCGCATTCTGTACATATAAAGCTAGTTAGACTTTGTCTGTTATGTGCGCCGCATACTCTACATAACCTCTGGGGTATTTTCTTTCTCCCTCCTATATATAGTCTTGTTAGGGTGTGTTTTTCTATCCCTCCCTTTAACCTTTGTGGAGGGTCGTGGCGCGGCGCTCTCGGGTGAGGCTCACACGGTTCCACTTGTATGAAGTATATTTCTGTAATGTATAAAACACCTTTAGATTTCACATACAAAAGCAATTTTGTGTCTTGTTGGGGTACGCAGAAACAGTAAATGAAAATACTTTATTTGAAAATATTAATTTTACATAAAAGAATATTGCAAGGGTTCTCGAATTAGGCGTTGCCTATGCCTTCGGGAGCCAGTTAAATATATGTTTTTATTATAATAGTTAGGTGTGTAGGTGTGAGATCGAGGTATGTGTGTGTGTGTGTATGTGCATGTGTGCGTGTGGTTCGAGTAATCCATGGTCGTATTATGTTTGTATAAATTATTATTATTTATATGTGCTTATTTTAAGGTACAACGTTTTATTTAAATCTGTAGTGGAAGATTAAAGAAATACATAAGTGAAAGGTATTAAAATTTAGGTGAGTTTGAGTAATGCTTGATAGTTACGTAATACGGAAAGCATATTTTGGGTTTCGTCGTAGTCGAGATGGAGTAATAGTTTATTAAATATTTGTTTAGCTTTTTTGATTGTACATTTTTTATCCCACAGTGTGCATTTACCGACTTACATACAACGGTAAGTGATATATATGGGAATCTTTTGGCAGTTTGTTTGGCGGAGAGCAGGCAAACGAAAGACACGTTTTTTACCATATCTACATAGTGTGATAAAAGATAGCTCGTATTGCTGAGTGTCGTCACACTTACTACACGACTTAAAAACCTGTATAGGTTTTTATTATCGATTCAAAAGATATTGTGAAGACTATTAGGATCTTAATCCTAAAAATAATTTTATTTGATTTCGTATTCTTCCCACCTTTCACCTTTGTACCTGCGTGGGTTTATTGGGTAGCGGAGATCACTTAACATCAAGTGTTTAGTGGCTTGCTTTCTTTTCCTCTTAAATAAGTCAGATCAGATCAGATCAGAGTCAGATACCAAGGTGTAAAATTTTCGAAGGTACCTAAGTGAATTTGACCGACACACACAAGACTAGGTTGTTGAATTAAAATCTAAATACCTAGTCGGAATCGTAGGGGCAGGCTTCCACCAGGGAGTCGTGTCTAGTATCGACAGATACCTACACTCATAAGCTCACCCCAGTAAAAATGCTATTAAAATATGAATTCCTGACGTCAAACAATGTTAAAGTATATTGTTTCTGTTGCAATACGACAGCATGCGGTCCTATTACGAAGAGTCATCGATTGAATAATATCAATTGAGCGAACGACGCCGTCTGTACATATTGATGACGCGAGCGGCTCACATTACTCCGTCTGCGTTGCACATAATGGCTAAAGGAGTTGAATGAAATCGACTGCGCTTTGTCAAAAAATGTCGGGTAACTTACGAAAGAAATTAGATTAGGTTTATTTATATAAAAAAATCGGTAGTCACTTTCTGACTATTATGAACTCCGTATCTTTATCAGCCCATATACCAACGTCACACTGCAGGGCACAGGACTCCTCTAGAATCAAGATGGTCCCTTTAATCACATTGCTGGTCCTAAGTTAAGTGACTTTTACATTCACGTCTCTCTCTTGTCTTTTCAGCCATAGGAAGTGCACAATTTCACCTGTATTCTTCGATTTACAAGTTTAATTATTGAAATTATTTAGTATCTTGGACTTGGGCTTTAACTCTCTCTCTGTCTTCCCGACTATTAACCCTACATGGAGGTGGAATCAGCTTTCCGCACTTTTCTTCCCCTTCGCCCTATTTATGACGTCATCAATAACATTGCATGCTAGCATGCCCGGTGGCACTAATACTATATAATGAAAATAATAAATCTCTTCGAAGTTTTAGACAATTAGGTATGCTAGTCTTTGAATAGGAATTACAATCGTCACTAGTGCGTCGCAAAGTATTCCACTGCTGACCACTAGTGGAATAAGACCTCTATAGAATCCAAGGCCTATCCGGTACATAGCCTTTCATACCGTTATAAGAAAATAGTAATAAATTCCCTCCTAAATGATTGATTACGGAATTTCATAAGTAGGTAACATAAAAAGCCACAGTTTGCATTAAAAATCTTATAATTCATATTATTTGGTTTTAATACAATATGGAACGTTTAATTATAATTTTTACATAAATATTGGAGGAGGGGTGGGGAGTCCATGACAATATTTCGTAAACTATTTGTTATCGCTATCTCGGTCATAAAATAACATGCTTATCAACATCATCTCACGCCTTTCTAAATTATAACTAATGTGTCTGAAATGGTTTTTTGGAGAAACCAAGAATAGTAGCACGGTTATGAACTATACAAAATACTTTATAATACTTATTATCAAACATGATAATTGATATCGACGTTGAAAAATAGAATATCACAAATACTTTTCGCGATAAAAAAGTGGTTTTCGGTATGAGCCTTTATCAGGAACAATGCTATAATAAAATATGTGTACCACATTATGTCAATTAATTATTTTTAGTCAAACATTGTTCTGAAAAATGATACCAGAGTAACAACTATGTAGGTACCTAAAAAAAGATGTAAGCAGTTCTCTCGTAGTCAAATTAAGTATTAAAAACAAACAGGTGATCTAAAACCTCCCTCAATGTGAGAGATAGTTGTAGACGGGTCCGAATTTGAATAGAATTTTGGGGTAAAATCGAAGGCGCAAGATAAGAATTGAAACAGACTTATATGTTCCGTTTATCGTAATTATCGTTACATTGATTGAAAACAATGTATTATCGCTTCGAAAACTATTCGCACATTGAGATAAGCAAGAATTTTTTAACCGATATGTAAAAATTCGCTGACACACGACTACATTCGAGACGAAATACTATCGATGGCTAATCGGATCAACGAATTTTTATTTGATAATAATAGCGACTTTCAACCGAGTACTCAGATGTGTCCTTATGGCCGCCACACACATTTGCGTTTGCGCAAACGCGAGTTTGCACCAGTCTCGAATCGAAAATTGAACGAAGTTTGCGCAGTTATTTGGCCACACACGTTCCAGTATACTAGTGCAAATTCATAGTTGCACAGTTATATCGTTACGTATGTGGCGGCCATTAGGCCCTGCAAACATTAAAAAAAATCCAAATGTTAATAGCTTCACTCCTGGGTACAATATTCTAGAAACCAGAGTATTAGGAAACATAAAAGATTTTTATAGAACCATGTGCCTTCTCATATTTTGCATTGAAGCTTACACTGTGTTAGTGAATATGCATAAAAACTGTATTTTGTATTATAAAACAAATCGTGGTTTAATATGAGAAGTACTTTAATCTCTTACCAGTTATCTTAAACCTACACATACATACTGGAGGAACATAGTTTATTAATCTACGTACATGGCATATATATCTAAAGCAGTGTCTTCAAGGCACTTAAAATACATGTTGAATAACATAAAAATGCACAAGAAATGTCAAATAAATGTTAAAATAAGTAGATTATATTAAACTATATTAAAAGATTAATCTTTTTAATATATTATAATTTATACAGATTAGATGTAGAATTTTAATATCCTGATACAATTGGAAACAATGCAAAACGTTTTTTATTCTAAATCAAATCAAGATAACTTCAGAATTAAATTTAGATAAATATTTAGGACTAAAATAACAAAATAGAACTCATTGAAAAGGATGAGTTGTAATTGCTATTTTTTAAAGGCAAAATAGTATTTTTAACAGTTTTCTGATTTGATTTAACAATTTCTCACTGACCTTACAAATTAATAATTTATATAAAACAATGAACACTTTCGCTTACAAAATAAATCTCAGAGGAAATTGTTCATTTCACAACGATAAGAGGCAGTGAAACACAAGTTTGCAATACTTTTTATTAATTTTGGTACAGTTAATTTATTTGTTACGAAGTACCCTTATCGGGGAGAGGGGGTAGACTGTATGATTTCCCATCTGGTGTCATCCAGCATGTTGGAGGATCGTGATTGTGCCTTCCAATACTTTCGGTGACCTTTCCCGCGTTGTTAATTCGTAACTTAGCTGGACAACATCGGCTGAAGAAATACCAGCAGTACCACAGTTGACTTCCATATGCTTTTTTGTACATGAACCGAAATGTGTGGTTTTGATAAATGAACAGCTTGGAATTCCCTCTTGTATTTATAAATATACCTGAAAAACACAACAACTTTTATAATGCGTTAAAACAATCAAGCCTTATTATTGTTATGAGGAAATGAAACTAATGGCATATTGTAAATAATTTAATGACATAATATATTAGTATGATTCAGTTGGACTAGTTTCCTGAAATAAAATAAATATATTAATAAATACAATGTAAATTATATGCAAAGTTCAGTTGCATCTTTTACACTACATTTTCAAATGCTATTATATTAAAATTTATTTTTTAATAGTAACCCAAACTCATGGATACAGGAATTAATTATAAATAAAAAACAAATTATCAATACCATAAATTTTCAATGTTTATTGTAAATAACTATGCAACAAATTTACATAAATATTAGGAAATCATGTTTGTTTTGTTAATTTTATTTTTTCAAAATAGAACACATTTTATAGCTTGTTAATGTACATACTGCAGAAACACTTCATACATAGCACTTTCACTATTGTAATAGGGTATGATTTCTCACGAAATTATTTCAATAAAAATGTTTACGACGCACGAAACTTAAGATTATATTAAGTGTAAATAAACATTTAAATAATAGAAACAGTTTGAGGAGGATCTTTTAACATGTGTAGGAACTTAAAACATTGTTACTTCTACAAATTGACACAATAGTAACTATCCTAAATTAATTGAAACACTTCAATTTAGGGCACAACTCTTTACAAACTATTTAACTCGTACCACAACCAAACTTTTTTTTAAATCGTTATCCACCAAAGTCACAGCACCATACAGTCCACTCACAAAATATAAGTTTGCACAATTAATTAAATTCCTGATAATGTAATTAGGTACGATCAGATAACACTTAGCGAACAAACAAATCCCTGTTTGTTCATCCTCGGCCCTCGCTCTCGAGACATTTGTCAATTTGACATTGACAATTCAAATTTTTAGTGTTTCTATTCGGTTCTATTAAACATGTAATAAATGTGTTATAACATTATTTATGTTAAAAATACATCGTTAAATATATTAAAGTAATTTATATTTTTAGTGTCATTAATTAAAAATATTTTATTTAAACTAAATAAAGGTATTAGAATAGATGATTATGGTTCCCTCATTTTCAACCAATGTGAATGAATTTAACACGGTAAGTTATTAAATTAAAATAATTCATCTAAATTCTATTTGCGTGTGGTAAATTTTGTTTGTAGTTCTATTTGCGTTAGAACTACAAACAAAATTTAAAAATTATCTATTTAGCGCATTGATTCAGATATCTTTTCATAATATAAGCAACAAGCATTTACACTATTAATCTTATAATATTAACATGTCCAATTTAATAAATTGTGGAGAGAAAAAGTGTTCCTAATATTTTGACAACAGAATGACAAGGCAGTCTGACGCCAAAATATTTATACATATGAAATATTATGTAAATAGTATTATGATTTTAGATAATTACATGGTGTTCTTTCTCAATCAATAAAGGCTTTTGTAATATTATTTTATCAATTCAGTTCACATCGATTCCCACGAAAAATTTAATGAAAGAAATCCTCCACTTTTTAAAAACAGGTATATTACTAATCATATTAAAATAATAGATTAATTATTTACATTTCTTGACATAAAACAACCTTTAAAATATAAAACAACATGCTTAACACATACGTTGTCTAAAGGTACCTTGTGTACATTAACAAAATGATTTCATTGATCTGAGTTATCGAATGTGTTTTCTTCTTCAATTAAATTGAATTCTTCTTAAGTCGTTCGAAGGGCTCAAAACTTTCGATAACTAAAATAAGTTTTTAGTCTGTGATCTATCTATGAACAAGGCCGTAATAAAATTAAGAATGGTCACAAAATGGAACACTACTCATTTGCCAACAAGGCCCAATAACGGAGGAAGTAAAAAAGGAAAACCATTACTTTTCTTGTATGGCAACACTATTACCCACGCTTTTTCGCCGGGCTCATAATGCACTTATGTTCCAGTCCCCATCAAAACTTATATTTCAAGCATGCACCTTATGTTGTCCCATTTTTTTTTTCTTGTATGTGCAGCTGTCCTTATTTAGTAAAAGTCATAATTTATGCAATATGCAACGCTGTGACGTGACGTACATTTAGCGTTATTTATTTTTTGTAAATAGTACCTAAATAAATAGTTTAATGCATATATTGTTTAAAATTGAATAGTTGTGTTAATTTTTTGCCTTTTTATGGAAGATCCAATTAATCTAGTATTTGTGTTTGTAATTTTGTTAGGTTAAGAAAGCGCGCGTTTGTTTTTAGAAAGTTAAATCTTCACAAATTCAGTTTGTTATTCATCAGATACTTTTAATTGTGTTGTGTATTTCTTTCTGCGTCTATAGTTTAGAAAAGCTTGTTATAATGGAAATAAATAATTTATTTAAGTTTTTTTTGTTTAATTTAATTTCCTTTTGTTCCTCAAATCAGACAAGTTAATGGTTGAAATTATTTTTAATATTTCTATGTGCATGTATTAATTATAAAGCGAGTTAAATGAGAGGCGCTTATTATCAATTTTTACTAACCCAATTCTTTTTTTCAGTTGCAAACTTCATTCCTACAAGAAAAGGTAGCTTGCTGTTAGTCTATGAAGGATTTGCTTTCCGTTTGAAAAATAAGTTGGCGTACGGAAAGAAGCAATGGTATTGCACATCCCGGACGAAGACTGGTTGCCATGTGGATGTGACAACAGTGGTGCACAGGCTCGGCAACCTCATTAAACGGGTGCGTAACACTCACAACCATCCTGCTCCGGGGTTCTACCGGCGTAAGGATGGATCATTTAAAGTTGTTTAAATTGCAAGAGGCTACTAGAGGCAACTATAATCATAACACAAATATATTATTATTTATTTTTTTAAGAATTTATTTGGGTGATTAGTTTTAATTTTTTTTTACAATAAGATTTTGATGAATTAATTAGGCAATTTCTGAATATACATAATTTAATATTGTTTGTTTTGGTTAGTAATAAAATTAAGGGAAATCCAGTTAAATTGATGATGTTCTAGAAGGAGACTGATAGACAAAAGACTTGAAGACAATCAAATTATACTCTTTCTGACCAATTGTATTTGTATTGGTACTTAATTTATTAGGCTGCAAATATTATGTAATTCTGATTATTGCTCATGTTAAAATTGTAAGACTGATGTATGATTTCTACCTCAAAATCAAATAACTTTTTAGTTATGTATGTATAGTTTTAAGTTAATTTCTATTTAAGTATAAATTACAGGGGTGGTTGAAATTTTAGGCAATTATGTATTTAATTTAAGGAAATATTTACCTCAATTTTATATTAGTGTATATGAACTTATGAATGTAAGATTAGTGTAGGAATCATGTTTTTGATTAATTCACTTTCTGTAAATTCCTAAGAAAAAAACATTGACACTGTTATGATACTGAAACACAGCAAAAAACTAGATTTATTCTTCAAATCTCATAATAAAAAACCATTGCAATGACACCTCTTGCTTAGAATAAGGGCAAAATTAAATTAAAACTTGGAATCCAGACCTACCTATAAAAGAGTTTTAGTAGTTTATTTTTCTTTTTTCATCAAGGTATCTAGCATAGTTAATTTAGCACAATGAACAATATTGATTATGAAACACTCATTTGTAATTTCAATTCAATTTTGTAAGTTCTTATGTAGTGTACAAGAACCGTAATAATATAACATCATTAATGGGTGAAAGATATTACTTGTTTTAGGTGTATAAATTAAATGTAAATTAATTATTGTTTATCTAATTTAACTTTCTGTATCAATTTGAGCTCACTCAAAAGTACAAGAAATTGAGGCTTATTAACTTTTATAAAAATTTACTTTTAATGTTTCGATTAGTGAAGTATGTTTTATTACCTCATTGCTGACTGGCATAAAATATCAAGACTGACTTGTAATACTCTTCTACCTCAATAAATTTTAATTTTATAATTTAAATTATAATTTTAATGGTAAATGATTTTTTTTGGAATTTATCTCATGTGTTTTATTCTTGTCTGTGTAAGAAATATTTTGCACCTTTCCATGAAGGAAAAAATAACAAAATATGTTTATATATTTTATAATTTGCTCAAACATATAACTACACTATAATTAAAATATAATATTGCCATAAAGATATTGCATACTATAAACAAATGTCAATACAATACTTAATAACATTCATACATTTTAGTAATAGAAAACAAGCTAAAGTAATATATTGTTACAATTGATTTTTAGTGTTGAACAACAAATAACACTGATCGTAAAAATAATTCTTTATGTGGACCCTGAGAAAATATTCCCAGCACTTTAAAGCTTGCATGTGCTGGTAAACGTACATTACTATATATTGTAGTGTACATATAGACAATAAAAATGATGACATTACGAAATGCGAAAACCGGACGCTTCTTCACCACTTCAAGCCTCTTGTTCATTTTAATATTTTTAACAAGTAGCTGCTTAACAATATCAACCAGCAGTTAATTTTACAAAATTGTTAAACTTGATACAATTTGGTTGGCAATTCTAATTGTCTCATACGGGAGTTTTTTTTTATTATTAGCCTAAGCAGGCAGACGAGCATGCGGCCCGCCTGATGATAAGCGGTCACCGACGCTCATGGACCTTCGCAGTACCAGGGGCCTAGTAAAACCAGGTCGCTGCCTACCCTAAGAAGATTACTCCCTTCAAGCCTCGCTTAAAGAAGGACAGGTCATAGCGTTCAGGGAACACTGAAGCAGGGAGTTCATTTCACTGCTTGCACGTACCTACGTGGTAAAAAAGAACGCTAGAAACGTACCCTTCGGGAACGGTCAAATTTAACTAAGTTCAATTCACACCATTCGGAAGCCCGCCCTAGAGAGCTCTCGACTTCAGATACAAGTTGAGACGTCTTTCCTCATTGGAACCTCAAGGGAGATTCTGTTGGCCGTAGTATCGATCGTCACTTCAATCATCTGCATCATTATGACAACCACCGTGGCGCGGTTGGTTAAAACGCCGCCTATGAAACGAGAGGCCACGGATTCGATCCCCGCACCCGAACAAATATTTGGGTGAACCATAGGTATTTGTTTCGGGTCAGGGTGTGTGAGACCGAAAAGTCTCTTGTAGTTCCTGATAACCACGACACAAGACTCGATCTTAGTCTGGGGTCAGGACTATGTATGTGACTGTTGGGTGTATTTATTTATCATCTATCATATTTATATTACCCATGTGGTACCTAACTTTGAGCATATCATTTGGTTGCCAATCAAATTGTGTCGGAAGATCCGACATATGAAAATTTTTCAAGTACTACTTAAACAGTTATAGTTGGAAGCAGGAGCCGACTGGAAGTCGTATCGGTATTCTATATGGGATTTCTTCTGAGGGCGGTGCGTGGTTATGCTGTCCCGACACAGCCACGATATGATTAGCCTCTGTTGTAAGTATGTACGCCCTGCAATTCTTCACTTTGGAACAGTACCACCGCCATCCATGCTTCAAGGGATACGGGTATTTGGAGTAGGTGTACTTCTTATACACGATGAGCGGCCGACCTCGCTTCGACGTCACGTGGAAAACTGTAAATATAATGATATGGTTACTCAGAGACCATAGATTCAAACGATAAATGTACATCTGTATTTAAAGTGTTTGTTATTTTATAATCGGTGAAAATAATTAGTTTTATATCTTTGTTTGTAGTTTTATTTTCATATCAAAATGAAACAGGCACAGGTGTCCCTTGATGGGCATAGGCCGATTCCACAGACTTCCAGAGTGACCTCATCGGAAGCGGCCTGCATCAAGCAACTTCTATCAGGTAGGTAAAATTGATAAATTAAATTATTAAAGTACACGCCTCAAGAAGATATACGTTTATATTTTAAACATTTATTCGATCAGTTAATGAATCCTGAAAAGGTAAATTCAGGTATAACGCGAAACTCGCCTCAACAAACTCTACTCCAATTTTCTAGGGAAATAGGGAGAGTCTGGGAGAACGGAGCCTACTTTACCCCATTACTCTAAGCATAAAATATACCTAAGTAAGACAACAGGCATTCTAAATTTTGTGGATCATTTCCTTCGCTTTGGAATATGTATTTTTAGTGCATTCAGATTTATTAGAAGAGTTTAGTTCATCAGGAATATGGAGAATGTTATTTAAAACATGTGAAGATAATAGGTCCATTACTTGTGGTGAAAATAAGCTAAGATAGATATTGCATTATGGCGCAGTGCATGTAACACGCTATGAGTCAGCATGCCGCGACTGACTAGCGAGACAAATAAAGTTATTATTTTTTCCAGATTTACCTTACATAACTAAAAAATAATGCAGGTAAAAAATAAAAATCACTTTCGCGTGTAAAATTTTATGGACATTAACATAGAAAAACTTGCAACAATAATAAAACTATATTCAATCTGAATCACTTTTGTACAAATCTTCGTTCTTTATTTTTGATTTCTCATCTATATCCGACGTGGCGTCAGAGAAACTCTTATGTGTCTTTGGAGGTGGGTGCGCGTGCTCCATGAGACCCGAGATCACGTGATACTCGTTATCTACGAACACGCAAGCCCTGCACGACTTGTCGGTAGCACATACCCACCGACTTCTGCCAGCTACGCTGTACTTTTTTCGGTAAGCAAAATCACGATGCATTAAATTGATGTTACCGTTGCGTGATAGTAGGAGCTCTGCCTTTTCTGTATAGATGAGAATAAATTGGAAAATATAAAACACAACTATTAAAATCATAGTAACTATTGTGAAGCAGATTTTCTTCCATAACTGTGGAGTCTTTATTGTAGCATGGAATGCTTACGATACTAAGCTATTGCTTAATGCACTAGAGTCTAGACTACCAATTAATTTTATCAGTACCAACAAAGTAAGTCTGATAGGAAGGTTACATTTTCAAATCAAATAAAGACACCTACTAGTTTTGTACGTCCTTAATGTTTCCAAAACTTACCTCTTTTTTCTAGCGGTTTGGCCCTAATTATGTTGGATTTCGTCCTAGTGTGATTATGGCGCTCGCAAGCCACTACAATCTCATCCAGATCCGACAGGACCAAATGTGCTCCACAGTATTTGTTTGAAGAGCAAACCCATCGCGTCCCGTGCTTCGTTTTATAAGTCCTTCTATATTTAAATCCGTTTAACTTTAGCAATTTGCTCCCTCTATTTGTCTCTACAAATATCGCTACGTCTTTCGAATTCTCGTCGTAATCACTGCTGTCTGAAATTAAATGTTATATTTAAGTACAATTTTTGAGTCCTTGTGTTTCAAAGACAACGCAGTTATATTTTTCTTAAATAGGTACTGGTTAGTATTTAATTCTCCAGTTATGTGTTCACTCCTCTTAATTTGAAATTGCCTCCATAAAACTAGAACTTCATAGGCTGTGAGGAGACAGCCAGGACAAAGTTATTATTAAAGTTTATTTATCAACGCAAAAAATTAAAATTTAATTTTCTTTACTTTTTGCAATCAATAACAACTAATTGATTTGTACCTACTTAGCCATCTGCATTGTAACTGATAAAATATTCACAGTAGTCGCGAAGGGACATAGCCACTAAGGGTGTATTACTATCTGTATTATGTCGAATGCTCTGAGGAAATAATTAATCTTATCCCCTTCTCTTCTTTTTGTAACAGAGCCACGCATGCTGATATAATAAGCCACGGTTCAGTGGTCACTGCCATGAAGGCTGATAGCAGAAGGTATACCAATTCATTTTTATGCTGTAAAGATTGCAGGCTCACCATTCTCTTCTCGGTATTATTGCCGTAGCTTGAAGAAGCAGTTAGGTTAGCCAATATAGTAGTATTGAACGGAAATAAATAATTGACAATATCCAATCGGCACCCAACTTGAACGTCGCATCATTGCACTTACCGTTCAGTAACTTTACCGTACCAGATTAAAAAATAGACTATAAAACTCTCAATCTTGACATACAATAATACTTTCTTAGTTAACGTATATTACTCCTACTGTTAATATATGTTTTTATCTATTCTTATCACTTTAGGTAATCCTGAAGTAACCCCTATTTAGAATGTCACTAATTTGGCTATTAAAATTCCTCATGATTGGGCGCAGCGTATTCAACTACAGTCATTAATTGATTCTATTATGTTCTATTATGTAAATTGTAATTAAGTATAATTAATGTGTACTCGTCCGAAAAAGTATTTTTTCTCTTTAAAGATTAAAGAAATATTTCAGTAAGGGTTCAGTCGACGTTCTCTGAAAAGCGATTCTTACTAACTTCAACTAAAATTGTCTCAGCATCGAGACCTAACTTTGAGCGGGACCAATGACCTATCTTCAAAACATCCGAGCGTAGATTATGAATCGACTATTTATAAACCACTCCAACTTGAGAATATTAATTGTGACACTTTATCAATTTACAAACAATTAATAAAGTAACATCTCGGAGTTCCAAGACCTACATTATGTTGACATAAATACGGGAGCTTATGTCTGTAATCATAACAACTTAAGATATGTTAAATTTATAATAGGTCTAGTTATTAGTGGGAGAATGTTTGGGAACTATGGAGTCTGTTATTTGCTTTCGCCTGTGTTTCTTTGAAACGTTATGACTGAGTTGAAGAGAGTGGTGCTATCAGTTTAGGCCCCTGTAAGGAAATGTGAACTTGGTAGTACGTATTAGTACCTATGGATCTACTAAAGACAATTAGAGACGAACCACCAAAAACCGCGTTGCAAAAATCCCGCTTCAGTTGAACAATTTTCAGTTAGGATTTTAAAAAATTAAAATGAAACAACTGTAAACAATTATATATGTATTGTAAAGGTTTCTTCGGATGATTATGATTTGGCCGCATTTTCACTATCTCATTGTTTTTAGTAAGTGTGATGAAAGCGTTGCAGTGCTTGTTGATCGAACAAACCCAGCGTCTCCCACACTTTACTTTATGCTCCCTCCTGTACCTGAATCCTCTGTACAGGAGAATATAACTCCCTCTATGAGACTGTACGAAAAGCAATGCTTTCGAGTCTCCGAATTCATCATCACTGGTATCTGTAAATGTCGAGAAAGTGGTTAGAGTTACAAATTAGGTCGTTGTTGGGTTTTTGTAGGTATTTGTGTCCCTTTTATGGTTAATAAGAAAGGACGCTTGGCGATAAGTAATTGTTGTAGTTACATCACGCTTTGTAACAATAAAATGAATGTATTTTAATCCATTTTCTAATCTTAAACTCATTATGATTTTTTTACTTTTTAGGTGGGTCTTTAACTAAAGCGTGTGTTTTAGTTTTTTAAACTATTATTTATTAATTTTACTAAAAAACCTCTTTTAGGAAATCAGCGGCGCGGAAAACTATAAAAAAAAATTTCAAAGAAAAACAAAACATTTCTGTAGGTTCTGGTTAGGATAATGTCGCATATTTTTTAAGTTATTGTATTGTAATCGGTCCTTGATGAGTGTGCAAAATTTCAAGTCAATCTGACGTTTTGAAGTACTCGAAAATTGACTTCCAAGATTTCGTTACATGCATATATAAATACAAGCGAAGCTAATAAAAGCGTTTTAAAAAAAGTTTCGATTTTAATATTGCTTTCTCTGCCCTGTTCGAGACTTAAATTATACTATCAGGCTCAATTTTCAAGGGATTTTTTGCGCGGAACCCTGAATATATCTTACATTAAAATAATCCGAAGGAACTTTATAAACTCAGCCAACCGCGTGTTATAATACCATCTTTAAAATATTAACCTATAATTTTTAAGGGTTTTGTTTTTTGTGCGCAACCCTAAATAGTTTTTCAAAATAAAAGTAGCCAAAGTTACTCCCGCAAAAATTAGCTATCTATCAGTGAAAGTCCCGTCAAAATCGGACTAGACTATAGTCGTTATCGAGATTAGCGGCTTAAAACAGAACGACAGACAGACAAAATATTTTTCGGTATATGTATCGTATAAATAATGATATGTACTTAAAAAAAATGTTATTTTCACTTTATAACCACTTCGATTTGATTTATATATTTTATAGATTATTGTGTGTTGTAGTCATCCAATTAACATGATAGCATTAAAAGCAACATACAGTCGAATTGAGAACCTCCTCCTTTTTTTGAAGTCGGTTAAAAATAAGAATATTTTTGTATATTTGCTTTTATTTTGCTAGTAATAGTATGGTTAAGTTTAATTTTGCAATATTATTTGTTACATACATACATAAACTCATGCCTTTATCCCAGAAGGCATAAACGCCTATCCTACCGGCAGAGGCGCCACCAGGACACCCACATTTCGCCTGGTATGTTCCGCCCCATGCTGTGATAGTAAGCGAGCCTGTCGCCATATCGGTCATAAATTCCTGACTCCGTGCTGATAATGAATAAAAAAACCAATATCACTTTGCCTGACCCGGGATTCGGACCCGAGGCCTCAGCTTTGTAGTCGTACCGTAGGCTTTAGAAATAATTAAATCAAGGACAAAATAGAGAATCCTCCCTATATATAAATTATGTAAAGTTTGTTACAACTATTATTATAAATTACATTCTAGATTTTCAAATTAAAATGTTCATATGCTAAAATTTATTATATTTATGGGGATAAAATAATAAAACAAAAAAAAATATTAAAACGCTACTTTATTTCTATAACGTTTATTTCATATACAAATCAACAAAAATATCCTGTATAAAAGATACATTTATTTTATTTTATTTTTATTTGTATGTTTTATTTGTAAAGCGATTTTTATTTATTGACCTCTAATAACGCTTGCTTTCGAAAAAAATTCAAATCACAGTCCTTAATGATACTGTGATAACAGTAACACAGCTTTTTACACATATGATATTTCAGATCCGTTTTTTGAACATTTGCATGGTACTTAAATAGTTCAACAGTTTGTGAATAAAGTATCCATATGTGACACCTGTAATTAATCTAAAATTATATTATTCCTACATAATTAACATTAAGTAACATTTATTCAATCACGAGTAATTTCATACATACATACATAAACTCACGCCTTTATCCCCGAAGGGGTAGGCAGAGGCGCCACTAGGACACCCACATTTCGCCTTGCATGTTCCGTCCCATGATGTGATAAGCAATGATAACATTTATAGGAATAGATAACTGTATTGTGTGGATTACCTATTGCAATTAGTACAATTACTACGAGAGACTACGTTAATACCTACACGTCCACCTTGAAACGCAATATATTCCTTATTTTAATTAAACAATAATTAATTATAGAATGGAATCATGGCT
Organism: Deilephila elpenor; assembly: GCA_949752805.1. Classification (NCBI taxonomy): domain Eukaryota; kingdom Metazoa; phylum Arthropoda; class Insecta; order Lepidoptera; family Sphingidae; genus Deilephila; species Deilephila elpenor. Next base: position 11,852,184 of record OX457106.1, on the reverse strand, counting down.
ATCAGAAACTACGAGAGACGCTTCAATCCACAAACACCCAGACTCGAAACAAGTACTTGTGGATAGCACAAACATTTGTAAGAGTGCGGGGTTCTAACTTCAAACAGCCGGCTTCTAACCAACTGCGCCACGAAGGCTATCAATTTGTTGCTAAATTAATACTTGGATATTATTAAATGGTTTGCTATGGACATTGTCTTGTACAATTGTCCTAATTAATCAGTTTCAAGTATAATTGGTTCTCTCAAAGCGTCGAGAACGTGGTCGGGCTTGAGATAGTATTTGGGAGGCTCGTGGCAATGCTCTTCAAATGCTGATGTGATGTAGTTAGTGTCGTCTGTAAAGACACAAGCGTGGCAGTTCTTCTGAGTGGAGCAAACCCAGCGAGCTCTGCTACCTTTGTCGTATTGCTTGCGGTAGGTGTACTGGCGAAACAGAAGCATCTCCTTGCCCTTGCGAGATGTAATAACAACTGCTGTATCTGTAGCAAGATAAATATTAGATTACTAGATATGTTCAGTGAATAATCTGTTTCGAAATTTTCAAGTGAACGCAGTACCTACAAGTAATGAGGTCGTTAAAGTAATATAATTGCACTCACCAGTCTGTAAATCATCTACATTCTCAATAATTCCAGGTTGAGGATGCTTGTGATTCTCATGAGCCATTATTATGTCATTGTCATCATTTAGATACAAAAACGCCAAGCAATTCTTATTCCTTGAGCATATCCATCGTGTTCCATTCTTGGATTTGTACGCTCTTCTGTATCTGTGCCCGTGGTATTGTAAAATAGTCTTTCCTTTACGCGATTCAACGAATAAGGCTACATTCTCTTCGTTGTCTTCGCCTCCAGTATTGCTCTCTCCATCGGTGTTATCATCCATACCATCACCATAACCAGGGTCGTCTACAGCTTCTTCATCTTCTTCCTCGTCTAATGCTCGAACTGGTCGTTTAAATCGCCTCCTTTTCTTTTTCTTTTTAACAACTGCCAACAATATTTTGTAAAATTAAATAACCATGGCAGTGTGCTTTATTATTTGTTCCGCAAATATCTTGTTACTTTCTAAATCATTGAAATTTATTTATTACGTAAAAACTTTAATTATAAGGAAATATAGCTAGATCTATTCAAACTTTTTATATTATTAGTTAGGCGGTTGATATTCATAATTAATCAGTAAAATTCATGTCTCGTAATATACCTAATAAGAAGGAAAAAAACAGATGAAGCAGAACATGCTGAAATAAAACGAAAAGTTAATTGAAAATCTTTAATACTTTGTTTGAAGATATACATACAGTAAAACAGACGAAACAAATTAGAAATATTTTTATTTTATTAGATATTTTAGTGCGTGCAAATCTTTAGTAAGGTGCAACTAGTTTCCAAATACATATAAAAATTTCAAGAAAAAAATCTATTAGTCTACAAAATACCAATCACCATTACGGAAAACATTTGTAAGAGTAGATACAAAATAATTTTATTCAGAGGATAAGATAAAAATTTAAGGCATAATAGTTACACTAATATTAAAAAGTTCCGTATTAGCGAATCATCTAAATACAAACACGAGAAAATTTTAAAAAATATTACTCGCAATTTAAAGATAAGAAAAAAATGCTTACATATTAATCGTAAATTCTAATTGTAAAATTATAAAAAAGTACGGTTGATTACATAATTCTATCTTGGAACCGACGACAGAGGATGGGTTCATGTGTGTGGGCGTTCGCCATGAACACGAGTTGGTATCTATCGTTGACATGCACGTAGACATTGCACTCGATGTGGCTTGGTTCGTTGCAGCACCATCTTGATCCATTGTTGTAATGCTCTTCCTTCTTAAACGTGTAACCGTTAACAATAAGAAACGTTCTGCCGTTCGATAGACTGACTACTGTAACTGTAGAAAAATAAACAGTAATATGTGAACATAAAAATGAATATCTAATTAAAACTACATTCAACATTTAAATTTTCTAACATACACATTCTAGTAAACAGATAGAGCTACATTAGCTAGGATGGCTTCAACCAGTTGTCTTAATAAATAAAGGTAATCACTACATGATACAGGGGAAACACAACGACAAACTTATAAAAAATAAAACTACTAAACATATCGTTAAAATAATATATCATTAACTACATTTAAACAAATATATGTATAAACCAAATCAAACAATTAACACGCGGTACAAATAAATATGTCAGGCTGTGTGGCATTTTCTTTATTAAGCAACAATTTTGTTTTTTATTATTACGGTGAATGGCGAGACGAGCATGTCATTCGCCTGATGGTAAGCGATACGACACGACCGCTCATGGACAGTAGCAAAACCAAACAACACCATGAATTACTGCTGTTTGTCGGGAAAATATACATTGAGGTATTATCTACCCAGGCGGCCTCTCACATATAGGAGACCTTTATATGTACATCTTAATATAGATTTATACTCGTGAATTTTTGTTCTCAATCGTTTGCTGTTACATTTTATTTTTATAACAAATTGATGCAGCGATGAAAAAAGTAAGCAAAACACCGTACTGCAGGTAATTTAATTATTTTATTTAAACTAATAAATAATATTAATCATAATAATAAATCGTAACTACGAATAATAATTCATATACCCACCACAAATCCTATCTAAATATTTATCTCTCTCTAACATTCATCGCTAAATATTTGGGCTTTCGAGCCACCGAGCGGAGAAGCTGGTCACAGTCCTTTCAATATTAAAACATTTTAATGAAGAATAATTTTAAAACATTGAAGAAAATTATTTTACTATAAATATACTCTTAAGTACACTAAAAACCCGACGCTTATACGTCTTACATAAGCTACCAATATTCTTATACTATACTACACATTCAATATCCAACTTTGTGCAAACAATTCGTGCTTTGTCACACCATATTCAAAAATGCAAGAGAAATTATACTCTTTATTAAAACATAACAAAATTAATTTAACTTTTGTTATTGTTAATAAAAGCGTTCGATATACGAATGTCGTAATTGAAATGATTATTATCACTTAACAATATTTCGTGCCGTCAAAAACTTTTGCAACACGACAGATTAAAAATGGGGGAGGAAGACATAATTAAGAAAGTATAACATGTGTTCAACATAACCTTAATAGTACCTACGATCTATTGCAGTATAAAAACTAACTAACATGGACGAGTGGTATCTAGTGATTTAGAAACATATAAAATCTATAATACAAGAGTGCCCCGAAATAATTTGAGTGCTAAACTGAGCTCATACATCGCCAGGCGGTGCCTCGATTTTGAGTACGTTGAGGGAACCGGGCGGGGTGGGACGGGGTAGGAGATAACCATGGCTCTTTAGAAAACAGTGGGAGCAGTAATAAGGTTCGCCAGGACATTGGGAGCAATAAGTGTTAACTTTTGTGGTCATGTTCTTCGCTTTGACGCTTCCGTGGAGGGTTGAGTACATCTTGTAACAACCGACGCAACGTCTCCTGATCTTTGCTCGAGGACCATCCCTTTTATCAAGTCGGTGCCGTATTGGATTAAAATTTTTAAATTTGTCTGTGAACAAAAAACACACAGTTAGACTTAGATCTGCAAGACTCTGAAAACTTAAATCAATTAATTATTAAATTTCTGTGTTTTACTATTGAAAAGATTTACCTGCATCATGTTATAAAGGTTTAAAGAAAACAACCTTACATTTAATTAATAATTTAATGTCACACATATGTAGGGTACGAACAATTAACTTTACAAATGTCATATGTGATGTTAATCTAGAACATAGTATATAAAGTATTTCGCAACATATTCAGAGGTTTTTTATAATTAGACCTGAAATTAGGATATTTATAAATCAGAGTAATATATTTTTTATCTTGAATCATTTTGGAATTATGCGACACAAAATACGGCAACAAAATATGGTTTACTTATTGAAATGTAAAGAAGTTATGCATAGTAGAAAAGCATTCAAAAATTTTGGATTAACAACGCTTTCGATGAATGTAAAATAATATTCTCGGTTGCCAAATACCCTGAGCGTTCCATAAAACGTAACTATACGAAAGTACACTCCTTAAAGAATACTAGCGACATTACATTATTATATAATATATTTTTAATCAATTATATAATACATATATTTTATTATAGATATTTAATATCAAACCACAAACATTGATAGATTAATTAACGTCTTAAAGTAAACACTTATCGGCTATATTTCAGGGAACAAACGTTATAAAAAATATTCGTATCGAACGTGAAACGACCATAAAATTAAACATTTCCAAATGTAGATATAGTTCAGAATAAAGTTTACAACCTTACTGGAATTATACGGCTTAGGAAATATGACCTATGACTGACGCGTTCAACATTTGTCTTAAACACAATATACATCAATATATTGAGATCTTGTTAAGATGGTACTAATCTATTACCGGACCACAATCGATCTCAATAAAGTTCGACCATTACCTAGATACAATTTCTTATACTGTAAATTTTCAGTGGTTACATTCTATGACGCAGGTGGGAATTCTAGAAGGAACTCTCTGCGTCGATGTTGCCTACTAAGAGTTATCTTTTTTTTAAACAAGTCTTATAGATAGTATTAACCAGAAGGCAGATAGCGGCTTGACCGTACCAAATACAATGTAAATTATAGTGATTGTGACAATATCCAGGAGTACTTGTAGCCGCTAACCATCTGTTGGGCTGCTAACCCGTAAACGTACGCAGGCAATAAATCATACTTACAAATACTTTAGCCCGTCATCTTATATAGACCGTTCGCATTTATCTCATAAACTGGGGGTTTGTGTGTATGTTGTCTTGATATCTTCACGAGTTCGTAATCATCATTGACTTGGACGTAGACGCCACAATTGAAGCGGACCCGACCGGAGCAGATCCACATTTCACCACCCACCACTGGTACAGGGCTATTGAAAGAATACCCTTGCACCATCAGAAGTGGAGCTCCATCGACCGATGTCACAACTAACACTGCAATATTTCGTGTATAAGTTAAATTGTCAATCTAGGGAAAAGGAATACGAAGTGTGGTGAAATATGTGTGATATTAACATTAGTATGTAGAACTTTGTATGACATATCGATATGCAATTTTATAGCTCTAATTTCAGCTCACGGAGCGATAAACAAATGATGTGGTGTGATTGCCTAAAAATATTATGTTTTTAATTGCAATAGAAAACGGATACTATAAATATTCTGCAAACCTTGGTGTTTTAACAAGTTCATAAAACTAATGATGAAAACGAAGGGGTCAGACTTTCATCGTGAAATGTAAATAAAATTAAATGTTGAGATGATCTTCGTTTTACAGAAAAAGAAACGCAAACTTGTCACACAATTAATATATTAAAAAAATAAACTTTATTTCAAAAATATTTTCTTATTTTAAGTTATAGTATTAAAACACTTATTCTATAAGTAAAAACGTTCAATAATGAATGCACTCTAACTACATCTCGACAAATTATTATGTTCGATGTAGTAACTAAGAACATAAATATTTACCTATTTATACTTAAAATCTTATCTTAAAATATCGTATTCTTAATAAATTATAAAAAATATTTAATTTGTTAAGTAAGATGCACCAAATACCCAGAAATACATCAAATTATTATTCTTATTCGTTAAGTAATAAAACTGTTTTAAACAGATAATATGTGCTCACAGACGGTAAGAGACAATATATTATTGCAGCTCTATCTTACAGTCCATTACATTGATTACATTCTATTTATGGTCGGATGAATTTAATTTTTATTAGTCTGGTGTCTAAATTAAGATTTCACCCATAAAATGTCTGTTCAGTTTTAATTGCTGCGTTTGCTAAAAGGCAATTTCTCATACGCGCATCGAGATAGTCTCTTTGACAGAAGAAAACCTATTTTTTTTTATTAACCATTCTCGATTCTGGACTGAAAATTCGATTGCATTTTCCAAAAAATATCTGTTCAATAATTTCAGCGTTCACCGTACGTATTGTCTTTAACCTTATTTTCAAATGTAAACATCACACATATAAGATAATTTAATAAACTTCCTTTTAATCGACGCGCCTCGCTTATTATTTGTCGAAATATGCGACATGGTGACGTCCCAATTGTTTCGATGCGTGTATCATACTTACGGGCGCGGACGGCAGGAATACTATGCTTTTTATAAACCCGAAGGACACAAATACAATTAATTGCTATTGTATTGTATACTCCTAAATACAAACGAGTGCTAATCTACTACTATAATACCACGAAGTTTTTAAAGTTATTCTCAAATCATACGCATATTTTTTTCTGATTAATGCTAAGCAACATTTAAAATAGTTTACTTATTTTATTGAACATTCATAACCAAAAAAATATTTGAAAGATGACATCTCGTTTCTAAACAGTTATAAAAAACGCTAGAATAATTCTGGATATTCCAGAATCTTATTTTTTTTAGTAACTTTTAAAGTATTTGCATAAAAATCAATAGATTTGCAACAGATAATTTAAATATAGAAATATATTTTTCAATATATAAGCACACCTAAAACATAAAAACAAAGAAAAATAGTATTATTATATTACTAGTACATAATTATAATGTAGATAATCATTTATAAATGTTATTTAAATTAGTTAAGTCACGGTTATTTTCTTGCTATCAAGGAAAATAAATTTGAAAATAAAGTACAAATTAAATAGAAGTTTCATAATTACCAAAATCGGTAGATAGGGAAATATTGTTTGCCCGCAATATCTATAGACAATAAAATTACTGTGGCCTTAACTAAAGAATACAACTAATAATAAAATATCATAAAATTCTAATAATCAATTTTATAGAAATTAAGTTAAAAATATATTAGTATAGCTAATAAATAAAATAAACTATTTCGCCCATCAACCGCAAACAACACGAGAATAAATTAGTTCAATTTTGGAAATTCTTATTGATCCTGACTCACAGAAGTTATACTCGTAGTGGTGGTACGTGATCTTTAATTAAGATTTTTATACCTACATTATGCGAGTGGTAAAAACACGATAGCATTAATAAAATAAAAACTTTTACTCAAACTATAAATATAGTCAATAGTTCGCACATACAGTACACCATAAATTATAAAATTACATATATATTTAACGTTTTAAGCACAGGATATTTTATTCTCAGATATGTTTTGTAGGATTACATTATTTCTTATGTAGGTCGTATATAATGAGCTCAGTAGTATATATAATGCTTCTCTACCTATTGTTTCAGGATATAGCTTTTCTGTTAATTAGTAATATAGAATTGACTTATTATCATACAGTGGTAAAATACACGTGTTTAGGTTTGGTCTCCGTCGCTTGTTTTTCATGCGTGTGAATGCCTTTAGTAGCCACAACATTCAAATTGTCGTCTGTCGTGATAGTAGCTTTGCATTCATCAGATTTGCTGGTGCACTTCCAAACGGTTCCCTTCTTTGACTTGGTGATACGTGAGTAAATGAATCCGTTGTATAGAAGAACATATTTGCCTTTTCTCTTCGCTTTTATCAAAACAGGACCTGCAAATTTATCGCACTTCAATTGATGTATTCATAACACATTCTTGAGCTTTGGTAACGGTAATAAATTTGGCAAAACGAAGCTCTGTGATATTCGCTGTGTATAAATAAAACCAATTAACAATATATAAATTTTATTTTCAAATAGTCTTTTAAAATAATTATGTTCTCTAACACGGCTGACGGACTTGTCTCAACGATATCAAAATAAATGTAGCATTCAAATAACTAAACAATAGGAATCAAAACATAAATAATAAATTAATATATGTTTAATAACTATTATTTAGCTATAATTCTTTATTTTTTACACTGCCCTTTCTCTCGTCTTCTTTTAAAGCCATCCCATGGTTGTCTGTAAGACATTGCTGTAGAGCGATAAGACCGCCATTTGTACTGTTTTTTTTGTTATAGTTTCTGTATTGTGTATTTTGGTTCTTAATTTTGTGCAATAAATATTTAAATTAATAAATAATCTTTAAAAGTATGTCTATGAAATGTTTTTTAAGCTTAATCTAGTAGCAAGTTACAATGGGAAAAAGGGGCAAAATATAAGTATTTTGTTTACTTGGTAGAAAGCTTGATTCAAAGATACCCATATCTTTGTGCCAAGATTCAAGATTTACGGCCTTAGTAATAGACAGTTTTAAAACCCATTTTAGTTATCGAAGGTTTTGTCCCTTTCAAACTACTTTTGAATTTAGTTTAAGCGAAGAAGACAAAACATTCGATAACTCAAATAGGTTTTTAAACTGTCTATGAATAAGAACGCTAGTATAATTACTAAATTATAACCACTAGTCATATATGCAAAATAAAATGTCAAGAATTTGCGCAAAACGTATTATAGACAAAAAAATAGTATGTTATCCGTTTGTGCAAATCACTAAGTTTATATAATCAGTGACGACGTTAGCTTTATACTTTTTTGACTGTCACGCTGAGCAATACTTCATACATACATACATCACACTTTTGTACAATAACGTCGGTTGTACGTATTACTGCTTTATATCAACAACGGCTTGCCGCAGATTGCGTTACGCAGCCTGTAAATAATCTAAAAATGAATAACCGATAGCCATTTTGATAACGATAGGAATACACAAGGCATTGCTTCAACTGATGAACGAACACATGCTTGTAGAAATCAAAATAACTTTTTGTAGAAACGCCGCCTTTAAAGGATTCAGTAAGCTCTAGCTTTAAAAGCCTCTTGATCATATGCGATTATGCTGTTTTCCATTAATGAATTCTATCGTATTGGAATGGTCAAAGGATGATTAAATAGAAAAAACGAACTTACAATATTCCTAAGAAAAATACATAATAACTTTTTTTCCCTAAAACAATATGTATACCTTTTGTATGACACTGCGTATAATATTTTAAATATATTTGGCACCGTATGTTTTAAATTCACGACAATATGTCATCCTCCAATGTTTCGATCTCATTCTCATCATATTCATCATCTTTAGACTGATTCAGGCGACGCAGTTTTTTTTCGCTTAATCTGATGTATTCTCCTTGGTCGTTCAAATAGAAGACCGGTGGAGGATGAGTATGTTCATCGTTCATGACGCAAAATTCCCCCCCTTTGCTCAACTTCACTTGAGCATTGCACTTCTTGGAACATCTAGAAGAACACGTCCAGGTAATCTTGTTCTTGCTTTTGCTGTTAATAGCATAAGTATATTGCTTGTGCACCAATAACTTGTAACCTTTTTTGGATTTTATGAAGTCGATCTCTGTAACAACAGATCTCTTTTGATGCTGAGATATTGATTGAAATGGCGATAGCCCTGAAGATAGTTTATGAAACTTTACAAAAAATATAATAAATAATTATAATAAATACTTTATCTTTGCATTTCAAAGTATAAGGGCTTTAATAGTAAGAACCAACGAATGAGCATTCTCAAAGAGGGTTACTTCAATTGGACGGCCGATTGTGTAATGTATTTGATTTTAAATAAAATATATTGTTGTCACTACGCAGTGCAGTAAGTTCTGCAAAAGAGTTCAACAAATGCAATGAAAGTTCAAGAAAAACAACAGACATTTGTAAACCATCCATATAAAATCTTTAATAATTGAACAAACTATATCAGTCATATTAAAAGTATTCAATAAATTAACCATCACCTCGTATAAAAGTCTAAAGGATTTAACGCATTTGTACGTCTTTTTTTGTTTTACTACCATCTGTATATCTTATCCATTTGTCATTTTGTACATAACACAATTTGTTCAAACAGATAGCAACTAACTGTGCATAACAAAAAACAGATCTTCATTAGAAGTTGGCAGTGGTTTTCAGAGTTTACCGTATATAAACAATATATTATGTAAATAAATTCAATAAAAAACATTCTTAAATCTTACGTAATATCATTATGTCAAGTATCATTATTATGTAAATTCTTTTTTTACTTACTTTTGTACAAATAATTTAATTATAATTTATCTAGGTACCTAAGTGTTAACTCTTAATGTACCTATAATTATAATAATCGATTCTTTCGCTAATAAATAAAATACATCTCATGTTACTTAAACACAAAATATTAGGGACTAGAATGACTTTTGTCTTCACCAAATGTAAATTGATGTCAGTTTCAACCTGTAAAGGTTTACATTTTCATATTTATAATTCTGTTTCAATGTTGTGGGTCGTTCCTTTTTTTGGACAGAAACTTCACTATGCCCCTAATCTTTAGCAATTTTGCTAATCACTGTATTCTACATCGGGGGATATTTTAATTTTCGGAGGTGGATGATTGTGAACGTCGTTGTACTTGGTAACTTCGAAGGGCTTTTCTGATTCGTTGGTGGTGACGTTCGCCTTGCATCCCTTCTTATGATGACTGGAACAGGTCCAGTAATTACCGAATTTCTTGTAATTCCTCCACGAGTAAGTGTAGCCGCGGAAAAACAGCATGCCCTGACCTCGTCTGTTTCTCGACGGTATGATAAGAGCTGTAAATTATAATGTTTAAGCAATGTCAATCTATGTTTTTGCATTTCAGTGTTGCACTCGTGATCCAATATTGCAGGGACTTTGAGGTTTTTTGCACTTCAATTCTTTAGGTGGAAATAATACAAGATTGGATATATTTACAAAGTTTATTAAATTATGTGACTGAAGACACTTACAAATATTAATGAAACAAAATTATCTATATTCATGACATGTAAAGTCATCAACTTTACTTTTTTATTCTACCATGCACTATACTTACTAGAGCCAATTTCTGGCGTACTATATAAAAATATTAACTTTTTCACAAGAATAGGAAATTATTTAGTAATTCCCATGTAAAAGTAAAAAAATCACTTACATCTACTAAGTTTAAGGATTATAGTAATTAATATGTATACTTACAACAGTATTAATGAACTCACTCATTATGACAAAAAAAATTCAAAATTATAAACAATTAAACTTCAATATGAATTTATATTAAAGGCGAGGTTTACATAAACCATAAAAAATAATTTACAAGGGCCCTTAGACACAAATAGCCATTAGACTGAGTAAATATATTATTTTATAGCTGCTAAACAAAATATTACAGTTTTCTGTCATCTTGTCAAACTTTGACTAATATAAAATATCCAAAAGCCACAGCACAATGATAAAATACTATTGAAAATATTGCAAACATAGTTTTTTTGCCTTACGATCTAGAGCAGTACGTTGAGGTTTTAATTTCGAGGTTTTAATGTGACGCGAAGGTTTGAGTAATGTTCCTTCTTCTACTTCTATTTCTGGAGCTGGGTGGTTATGTGAACCTTTGATTCGTATAATATGGTTGTGTTTATTGGTTTGTATTACAAATGGGCACAAACAACCGCTGTATGCTACACAGTACCAGGTTTTTATCCCCTCCTTTGTTGCCTTGCATTGTTGTCTGAATATATATTCGTTGAAAAGAATTCGCGGAGTTCCTCGTGTGGTGAACACATATGTAGCTGAAAATTTTAAATAATTTACACAATTGAAATATTACCTTATTTTGGACTTCAGAATAAATTAGAAACCATTAAAAGCTGCGATGCAGTATCTTCCTTAGGTTCGACAATTAAATAAAAACATACTTCGTGATAAATAAATATAATTGGATACTGAAAAAGACATCATATAATATCAAAAATATTTTTATTAGTTAAAATAAAGATATTCAATGTATCAATGACAATAGTTATTAGCAACACCATAATATTTTAATCCCTACATATTTAAGAGAGCTTAATATAACTTACAATACTAAGACAAATTGTAACAGTGACTAGGTTAATATGAACAAAAAAAAAACAACACTTAAACACAACACACTATTTGTAGCATATTTTAGTCATTTATTCATGAACTACCTTCATATACACTGTAAAAGGACTAGTTAAATTGGAGTTATTCATAGAATTATAGATAGTAGTAAATTGTGAAATTAATTGCTTTACAATAAGTCTAAAAACAATAAATAAAAAAACCTAGTAAATTAATACTATATGTAATGCAGAAGATGTTTAAAAGTGATGGTTCAATTCTGATTGAAGTAAAAACCTTTAATTGTAATGTGTACCAAGAAAAAAAAACTTATGGAAACATTTAATGTACCTATACTTTAAATACATTTTATTTACTAAAAGAAAAAAAAGCGAAATAAAATGAAATTTCATTATATTTCATTTCACAATTTATTTACTGTTAGCATGCAAGAAAGTACATGAAAATGTTTTTATTTGCTTTACATCTTTTGTTTTACAAAATAATGGAATTAATTATCAGAATATCTATACACAAAGGAAAAATCTCTTAACATTTTGGACATAATTTTGTTTTTCAAACTCTGTTAACAAGTTCTGTATCATATGTAAGGTAAATCACTTACCCAGTCCTGTGGCGTAGACAGCAACAATAAAACTTACCTGTAAAAATTAAGAAAAAGTAAGAAAGGAATGTCAAGATGGTTCAGGCATGTAGAGAGGATGGATAAAAGGCCTATAACAAAACAGATACATGAGGCGAGTATGAATGGAAAAGTCGGTAGGGGTTGACCTCACCTAACCTACACCATCCAAATTGGTGATACCTTCAACAAGTGTCAGGTCAAAAGTACGCTCAACCGACGAGAATGCATGAAGATATTGATGAGAGTAGACGAAGCGAAAGTAGTATGTCAAGATCAAGCAAAGTGGAGAACCTCGACAGCCTCTGTGGCGCAGTTGGTTAGACGCCGCCTGTGAAACGAGAGGCCGCAGGTTCGATCCCCGCACCAAGACAAATGTTTGTGAGAACTACAAGTATTTGTTTTGCGTCTGGGTGTTTGTGAGACTGAAAAGTCTCTCGTAGTTTCTGATACCCATGACACAAGACTCGATCTTAGTGTGGGGTCAGGACTATGTATGTGACTGTTTGGTGTATTTATTTTTATTTATTTATCATTTTATCCATACTCTGCCTATCCATATGGGATACAGGCATGACGTTTATGTATGTATGTAAAAATTAAACACATTTGATATTACCAAACAAAAAAAAGCATAATTATGATATTTATAATATCTTTATGAGATATGTGCAACCTTTACAATGTTAGTCTTGTGTCAAGATGCAACACTATCTTTAAGTATTTTTATGACCAACAATTTAAAATGTATCTTGAGGGTTTGCCTGTCATATATGTACATTGTGTAATCTATAATATATTATAGCACATGTTTGGTAAAATATTCACAATTATAAACTAGTAAAAAAATATCCAACATTATGATTAACATTGCCAATTGCAATGAAAAAAATATACAATTTGAAAACATTTGCCTCCATAAAACTTTATAGGAGACATGAGGTACCCAAAACTACTTTCTGACAAAGTCAATTTGGCGGGAGGGCAAGTGCCTAGAAGTCAAAAATATGTACCCTGATACCGTTATATTAGTAACCTAGGAAATAATTATTTTTATGTTTAACACATATATATAGAAATAAAACCGGTTTCGTAGATAATATGATAAAATGTGTAAATAACCAAAATATCGAACATACCTGAACGAACAATCTGGGTCTGACAGTTATTTATTATCACAAGTTAGTCAAACATATTTCAAAAATTTATTTTACACACAAAGTTGACACTTTCACAACACGAATAGACACTCTTCACTCAAAAAATCGTAATAATATTCCAATATGATAACTATGATGGCATTGATTCGAAATACCGCGTAATAATCCAAATATATGAAGTTATTTATGTAACGGTAATAACACTTATTGGAACTGTATTTACGCATTAGTAAACACTAGAGGTCTTTATTTAAAGTGCCTGTATACCTAATAAGATAATTTATCGACAAATTTTAACGTGAAACAAACAAATACAACAAATAAACAAGACATTTTCTAGGTTATTCCAAGCGTCGAGGAAACGTCAAAAAACGTCACTGATCTTTGATGGAGATGTCTGGGGTTCCTTTCAGGATAATATGTAAAGTTAAAAAATCTTCAAAGAAAAAAGTCTTAACATATTTAACTTTATATTTTATTACATCGTTTACAATTGACACGTGCAATTGAAAATTAAACGAATAACCAAGTACATAATGATAATTTTGATAAATTAAATTCAGAGAACTACAATATATGAGTATAAGTATGTATACTCGTTGGGGCAACTTTAATCCAGTTTGAGAACTATTTTTCTTAATGTAATCTTAGATCTATTACCTTCGATAAAAGATCGTAGTCTATTACATTATCTAAGCATAAGCATGTCCTATAGATAAAAGTAGTTAAATAAAAATCTATATTATTTAGTTTTTTGTTTATTTTATTATTAAATTATAGACTGCGTATAATTACTGATTTGTAATTGGTCCAAATAAGTAATTTATCTCAGAATATTTATGTCCCACCTACAATTTTGGTGTAATTTTTTTTTATGTGTTTTGGGGAATCTGATTAATAAGATATTCTATTGCGGGGCAATCCACGTATTTAATTTAGATGATTTCCTGGATCAATGCATATAGGCTAATTTTTATTCCGAAAAAATGTAGTGTTCCTATGGGATGATCAAGGAGTCTTCCCAATTAAACGGCTGGATCAATTTGGATGAAATTTAGTATGGAGGTAGCTGATATCCTGGATTAACGCACAGGCTACTTATTATCCCCAAAATGTAGTATTCACGTGGAATGAGCAAAGAATTCAAATATGTAAACTTGCTACTCTTTCAAAAGCAAAAGGATGGTTTGGAATGACATACAGGGCGATGGAAATGGGATTTACGAGGACAGCGTTGCATGCTTTGAGTCGTGGAATAGATTGAGACGGGGCATGGTAGGATGTAATGGGTCCGGACGAGAAATGTTGTCTAATATACTATATAGAAAGTCAGTCACGTTGAGTTTAATTAAAACACAATGCGTGAAAAAATATGTGTCTGATGTGGACTGGACTCAAAGTGTGTCTGTACCGGGCGTAACCGGGTCGCACCACTAATTAATGAAATAAAAATGAACGATGATCAAAAAACATTTCAGATTATTGCTAACTTGTAACATAATAAATCCTAGGATGAAGATCGGTGAATACATAAATTTAGCTACTGCCTGGGCATTTACTGTGACTTTGACGAAATTAAAGAGTTAATTATATTCTTATGTTTAATATTCAAAATAAATAATAAATATCTACTCTTAGGCTATAACTATATAACCAGACTTAAGAAGCAAATAATTAAAAATCTTTACAATAGTAATAATTTATCTAAAACTAATTTTAGTGAAATAGTTTAGAGTTTAGTACAATATTCTTGAATTGAAAAATAATATTTAAGCTGTTTTGAAAGAAATATTCTTTGTATAGTTTAAATGCCAGTATCGTCGTGTGTACAAAGCATTAGTTGGTTGTAAACACTTCGTCTGTGTCAAAACTGTCAATATTATTTTATTTCTACTATGGACATTTACGCGATATTCGCAAAATTTATGTATAACGCGGGCTTCTTCATTTAATATTCGCTATGGTGTTTGTGCAGAATCATACAAAGAGTGGTGTATTCGTCTGTGTTGTGAAAACAAGTGTTTATAACCTGTTAATAATTTATTGGGATAAATGTGTTTTTATTGTGTTTCGAGGGCTTTTTATTCATATTTTGGTGGTGAAGTGTTTGTGTTTGTGTTTTGGGTTGGTGCTGGTACTCCTGTTGTATGCAGTTGTTGCGGTATCGGTGAGTACGTAGATTTAATGCAAGTTCACCTCTGTTTTCAGGAATGTCATGTTTATTATGAATTTGTGTGCATTGTATTTTGTTCCAGTATAATATATTACCATTTCAGGACAGATTTTGTTCAGAAATACCTAGCATCAGTAAAATAATGTTTTGTATAGGTTTTCTCTGAATGTGAATGATGTATTATTGTAATTGCTGTGCAATTTCAAATACATAGCTTTTCACTGTGTTTATTACGAACCTCATTTAATATATATATATATTTTTGGAACTTCCTTAAGGGGAAAACATAAATCTAATGTTTGAGAGATATTGATTGTTGGACATGTTTTGGAGGGAATATTTTTTGGCAAGTGATTGACAAGTGAGTATTTCGTCTACCTAATATAAACCTATACAGTTTTACTGTTGTAGTAAATTTACTAATTCCCTTCAATATAGAGGTATTGGTATGGGTAATTAAACATTTTGTTTTATTTTATGATGGTACCTTATTAGTACTTAATAAATATTTTATATACATACTAGTTTAATTTGTACTCCTTATATTATAGTAACGAGATGGAAGGTGCTTTTGAAAGTCTTTAGGAAGTTCAGCTGTGGAGTTTCCTTGGTTAAAAATAAAGAATAAAGTTAGATGATGGTTTTATTTATTATAAATTCACATCCTCTGCAAATGTATAGTTTTGTTCCCCCTAATAATAAAAAAAACCTAATTTAATGTTACTCGTGTACCAAGTTAGATGTACCCACATGTATGTAAGATGTTAAATCAATACTTTGACTAGTTAAAATGTGTAGCAAATATGCTTCAATGATTACAATTTGGGAAATCTATGTTCGCTCTAAGACTTTTTTTTAAGCTTTTGTATCTAATTATGAATAAAATTCAGTATTGTAAAATCTTCTATTTTAATAGGACTGCACCAAAACCATATTACTGTGGGCTTGATTATCCGACAAGTCTTTTGCAGGTCTGTCAGGTCGGTCAGTCTGTCAAATTTGTCGGATTATACAGACTATAGTCCTAACCTGACGTTTCTTAAACAGATCATCTTGTAATTAGGCAAATTAGATATCAAAGTTGTACAATTATAAACAAGCTATAGGTATGTTGGTTTACAAGGGGCGCAAGGTTAGATGGGGGCAGGATTACTGGAGTACACTGTAATAGAATAATATACCCATTTAAAAATGTTAATATTATTAGACTGTATTCATAAAGATATTAGAAAAGGAAGTTTGATGTTGACCTACACAATGGAAAATTGCAACAACATTGAAGGGATTAATTATTTTAGCAGAACTACATGGAAAATGCAAAAGACATCTCTGAAGCAATGGAAATCTCCAAGGGAAGTCAACCTATGCTATGTTAAAAGGAATACATTTTAATGTAATTACAAAGGATATTTAAGTAAATATGTGCAAAAATAATGTTCATAATTAAAAAAGGTAAATGTGTGTTATATTATACTCTTTTATTTTAGCTGCCATTACAAATGTGCATTAAGAATCATAAATAATATTTTTCATCATATCGCAAAATAATGTTTTGTCATATCAATCCTCAATTCCTTTTTACTACTTACTGTTTATTGTAATTTTGACTAATAAAGATATCTCATTAACATACTCATTTTTTATTACAGGTTTGTTTTATTTTCCGAGTGGAAAAGGTAATAATTTATACTTTTGTACAAATAATTATTGATATATTTTATAAAGCATATTGAAATAAGTGGAAAAAATAAAAAAAAATATCCACTATTTGAACATTATGAAACTTGATTTAGTAATATTATTTTATACTTTTGTTTTAGACATTGATAGATTGAATAATGTATTGTTTCTTTTTTTCAGTTCAGCCTGAATTTGTGCAGTACCGGAATGGAGTAGTTTTGCTGTTAGATGGATTTACATACAGCAGGTCAAGCAAATTTAACTGGTATTGTTCCCGTCGTGTCTCCTATGGTTGTCGAGCCAGGTTAAAGCTTACAACTGATGGAAAATATGTAGAACGATTTGTTTACAGCCATGAACATCCAAGAGAAAAATACATGATATCGGATGGGATGTTAATAAAATTATAGAATAATTAAGTTGTATATCTGATAAATTTTATATCACCATATTCTCATATATTTTTAAATTATGTAGAAAAATAATTATAAGTAAATTATGTTATGTTACATCATTTCATTTTATCATTTAGCTTATTGTGATGTGATTAAGAAAAGGTTTAATAAAGGCAGTGACGGCAATAATTGAACTAGACTTTAATTCTAGTAACTGAATTAAAAACTAAATTATCTACTTATTTGTTGTTTCCTTTTATTGTATTTCAAGGAAACCATTGTAAAGTTTTAAATTGTTGTTCAACATAATACATATTATTGTGATAATTATGTTTATTTTATTTAGCAAATAAAACCCATTTCTTATTAAAAGTACTTTTTAATTAATAATTGTGTTAATTTAAACATTAATTTCAGTTAACCTGGAGTATGAGTTGATACCAACATCTGGTGGTAATAATTTGCTATTTTTGAATGGTTTTACATTCTCGCATAAAATCCATTCTCCTAATTTCTACTGTTCACAAAGAAATTCGAAGAAATGTACTGCTCGGGTGAAATTGGATGATGATGGGAAGGTGGTGAGAGGAATTTATGATCATAACCATCCACCACCAGGAAATACCTTCAAAAGCCTGCCTTTGCCATGGTTCACAAAATGAAGACCATTAAATGGGAAACAGCTACTTGGAGCTTCCATTTGGGGGTAAGGTGGTACGCAACGTACAATGTTGATAGAAGGTTTCATGCTTCAAAAAAGAACGCCTTGAAAAATTTCTACAGTCCATAGAACAATCGTAGTTGCGCAAATTAAACTTAAATAAATGATGCTTGTTTGTTTGCCTTTAGCAGATAAATGAGCGAGCATGTGGCCCGCCTGATGGTAAGCGGTCACCGTCGCGCATGGACCACCGCAGTGCCGAGGGTCTAGCCCAGCCAGGTCGCTGCCTACCAAGGCAAAAAAATAATTCCATGCATAAATGGCTATGGTACGTCAATGAGCTGTGACGGAACGGTCTAGACGAGTAGTTCTCAACCTTTTTGTCTCGTCGACCCCTTGTGATATCTTTTACTTTTGAATAGACCCCCTTAACTTATAATGTAATTTTAACATGTAAAGTGCTACTAAATATTTAAAATCAAAAATACGTTTGTTTGATACAATTAGATAGAGAATGCCTTTTAATATTTTTTACTGAAATAGACAAATCGCACGTTGTATTCGATCCTGGAGGTCGATATAGCCTGTTTTCAGGATCAATAGCCTAGACTCTAGAACTTCAAGTAGAGCGTTCCAAATAATCCATACTTCGAAAGATTTTTTTAGAACTTGATGCGATCATGATCGTGATAAATATTAAAAGATTTCAAAGTTCAGTGAATTTTAAGTAATCGATTATTTTGGCGTCTCTGTTTTATGTCTCGGTAACAGAGCATTATTTTGTAACAATATTTAATAGTGTATGAATTATATTTCTTCGTCAAGAAATTATGTTCTGCATAAGGATAGTATTGTAAGTACACATGACCTTTAGATGGTAGTGTTATATGAATATGTAGAATTACTTACGATTTACTGATTTATTATGGTGCATTTAACGTTACTCAAATAAATAGATCATTTTGAACGTTGAGTGTTTTATTTTCTTTCCTTTTTTATCCCCGTTAAATAAGATAGCACTTATGCTCGGCAACATAATATTCTTGTAACTTATGTCACCGAGTCTAAAGTGGCCTAAAGTTTACCTACTGCAACGATGATTTCGAATATTTGAACCCGTAACACAAACTACAACGTCATTCGCATCTATCTTCCAATTTTATTTCTTTAAATTTAAATAGACTTTACTAGCAGTCGTGGCCCGACAAGATTTTTCGGCCGAACGAATCATGTTTTATAATGACACGTGAAATAAAAAAATAACAATTGGTTACCATTACTATTGAAAGTTTTAAGGTATTTCTGCTTCTACCTAACTAATTTCAGCCAATCAGGATGGCTATTGTTCTTTTAGTAAAACACAAGTATACAGAGCTAATAAGTATATTTGAAAAACGCTTTCAGATGACGTGATGTGCGATTTCATACCGACGGCGGGTGGTAAATATATTCTATTGATAAATGGCTTTACGTACTCCCAAATCAACCACTCAGGGAATTATTACTGTTCCCGGAAACAGACAGCAAAGTGTCGAGCAAGAGTGAAGCTTAGTAAGTATGGGACAGTGATAAGAGCGGATTACAACCATACTCATCCCCCGCCGGGAAACAGCACCGTGGGCAAGACGCAGAATTACTAAAACAAGCATTTATTAATTAAAAATAGTGTAAATAATGGTAACGGAAAAATATGTAATGCATAATGTATACGATTGTTGAAATGTGTACATTTCTTAAAGTAGAAAAGAAATGTACTCTTTTCTTATTTGCGGAGACCCGTCCGTGTTTTTTTTTAAATTACTGAACGAGGTATGTACGTTTATGGATTTGAAAAAACAAAAGTTGTACTATCGCATAACTAGTAGCTCAGATATATTATTGAGTGAACTAGTGATATTGTATTGTAGTGCCCATACTTCTTAGATTTTTTACGAAAGATATGTAAGTCCTCATTTGTGATACAAGAATATTTCTTAAGATATCTGTTTAGTACTTATAAGATGTCATGTGATGCACAATCAAAGTGATTTGAATCAATAAAGTATTACAAAAATAATACTCAGAAAAACTTTACAAATGTATATCTAAAATTTTCTTGAAACCCGTACATTAAATTATATGACGTGTTAACTACATGATCAAGTGAACCTAACGTAATTTAAATACCTACAATAAAAATAAAATATTTCAAATACTCTTCACTACCACACACATAGCCCCAATTACACATTCACATCCAACCATCAGTAAATTTGAAATGCTAAATTTCAGATCCCCTCAGCTATGAGTTCATACCGACGTTAAGAGGAAACCATTTGTTAATGATCGATGGGTTCACGTATTCCCAATTGCGTGATACTAGGAACTACTACTGTTCGAAAAAGAACTATGGGTGTAAAGCCAGTGCAAAAATGTCGAGTGACGGGACAATTAAGATTCAAAACAGCCATATTCACGATCGGCCGAAGTACGCAATCGTGTCCGGAAAATATATTAAATTATAGATTTTAATTCCATTGACGAAGTAAAAGACTGGTCGAAATGGAGGAGATTGAGCAAATGGTCTTGTCATCACAAGGATTAGCGTAAGGTACAAAAAATTAAGAGCTTTAAAAGTTTGATAACATCGTATCTGGAAGGCTAAACGGCTATAGTCTCCGTATATTTTCTTAGGCAACTAAAAAGGTGTGAGCGGCGCCTTTGCACACAGACTGTGTTTGTTTGTATGGATCAATAATCCAAGGATGTAACAAATACATTTACCATAAATCGTTTCATTTTAGTAATTTAAATATATTTATATTATACGCAAATCATTTTGTTTTCTTTTTAATACTTCAGACTCTACCTCGATATTACATCTTTATTTAAAAAAAGATTGGCGTCTGAAGGGTTTTACCTACAATAGTTTGGATCATTTATTCTGTCAAAGGATTAGTGATGGTTGGAGTTACGTAGTAATTTTGAATAGTTTCAGATTTAATTTTAGAATGAGATGTGAATACAAGGAAAAACGAGCTAGGAGCGGAAGTAGTAGGTAGAAATCGATTTAAATCGGATCGGCACGCCTTGAGAATTTGCGATCTGATCTAGCTGACCCTATTATTCATGAATCATCTATTTCCAGTGAACCTTCGATATAAATTCATACCGAACCCTCGGGGAAGAGATTTGCTCATGCTAGATGGTTTTACGTACTCACAACACAAAAAGAGGTACTATTACTGTTCGAAGAAGGATGCTGGATGCAAAGCACGACTGAAACTGGACGCAAACGGGACTATACTGTGTTATAATAATCATCACATCCATGAGCCACCTCGGTACGCCTATATAGGTGGGCGATATATTAAAATATGAGGGAGAAAGCGTAGAGCATACATTAAAACTAAGCGAAGCCTGGTGAAGTTGGCCAATTTTTAGAAAAAATATTATCGTTCAAAAGTCATACATTGTCTCCTCAGTAGCATGACATTTTGCGTTTGTGTATGCTAACAGTCAAAATAATATATAATCTTGTACTGGATATAATGCCATTAAACGGTGCTGAACTGTACGGTACAGCATAATTGTCTTCTAGCTAATAATTTCCTTAACGTCTGAAACATCTATGGCCGTATAATTTTATCACCTTCATAATACTACCTCATCCAGTGTTTGACCTAAGTTTGTAAGGTGATATTTAATGTATTTTATGTACTACCATAATGTATAGTTTTATAGCCGAATATTGTAATCATAGTAAAATTCCGAATAAGATCGTTTTAGTAAATAATAATGCATACCAAAGAGTCCCATCACACTATTTTTAAATCAAGCGCTGATATATTTGCTGTCGGGTTTATGGCTAGTGTGTTTGCCAGAGGCATAATATATTCCTCAATACAATAATAATCCTCTTTTTTTACCTATTTGTAGTACAGTAGTTAATCGTAATTCATCAGTATATTGAATGTTATCTAGTCTGTATAATGTAAATGTATCATATTAATAAAGTTAATAATGTATTTATCGATGATGACCTTTTTTCAATTAATAACGATTATAGCTACTATTTTAAGTTTGAAATTCTTGAGGGAGGCCTATGCTTAGCACTGGATTTCCTGTGTGGCTGAAGAGAGAGAGAAGGAGAAAGAGATAAAATACTTATATTTATAATTTTACATATCGCACCATAGAGATCTTGACAAGATTTCTGTGGTATGTGAAGTTCACCAACCCTCCCGGGGGTAGCGTGGTGGACTGTTGCCTAAACCCTCTCAATCGAACTCTCAATTGTAGATGAATTCCGTGCTCAGGAGTGGAGGTATGGGATAGCAATTATTTTAAATGTGCTATATGTGTCTTCATTTTACACCCGGGCGTGGTGGCACCGAGTTGTACGAGAAGAAGAACTAAGTCACATTTCTACATTAATCCTTTAACCTTTCAGAATTTAATCGGTGGATGGAATCTCATAATGAAGCAAATAAAAAGAAAGCTTCAATAAAGATAATAAGTGTCCGTAGTCTTGCTTATATGAGACAGCAAGAGAAAGCCAAAGCTAGAAAACAGAAGTATTTAGATAAAATGACTGAAGAACAAAAAGAAATAAAAAGAGCAAAAGACAGAGAATATTACCATAGACGAAAGCCTAAAAGGAAACCTGTAACAGAAATGACAGAAAGAGAGAAAATGGTGAAAAGAAAACAGTGGAAAAAGAATTCAAGAAATTACAGACTAAAGAAAAAGTTCTTGACAAACACTCTTGGTACTGATTCTAGTTCAGAAAATGAAGAAATCGCCAGCACCCGTTCAGTATCATACAAAAAAGTTGAAAAAATGTAGAAATTTAGAAGTTATGTTCTCGACAGTTAAAACTGTTAGTGTTGAAATTCTGCAAATCTCATCCTAAATTATGTTTGGGTCCCAAAGTAGGCTAAGCCTGGCGTGGACACCCACAAATGTAAATAATTTAAAAATGCATATTACTAAAACTGATAGAATTATAGGAAGTAATTATATAATAATATATATTTTTATATAGAACAAAAGTCAAAGTATTTTAAAAAATAATAAAGTAGCGACCTTCTCATTGCAAACAGTTAAAAAAGAATAATTATTGTTAATTACTGTTTTAAGAAATTATTTAATATCAGTAGACTCTAGTGGCGAAGGCTCCTTAGAAGCCAGTTCCTACCGGCTTCCCTTTTGTAATTTATCATTACACTATAAACAAGCAAATTATTCAAACTTATTTATTTAATATCAAAACTCAATTATTATTTTTTACATTCAACGACATCTGTCGGCCAGATACGTAAAAATTACTAGGAAGCGGCACAGTAAGCCCTTTTTATTGCGACGCGGTGCGACCTCTGGCGAATTCCTGTAAAATTGTTCGGCTTATTCAATAACACTAGCGCGGCCCGTGCGCCGCCGCCCGCCGCCGCCCCGCCGCCACCGCGCCGCCGCCGCGCCGCCCGTTACGCATTGTATAGTATGCAACAAACCACGCAAAATTGTACCTTAAATTGATAAAGATTTAAGGTTCAATTTACGCTAAAAAAGCAAGAGACAAGCCGCAGCTTCTCCGGCATTTCGTGTGTTTAGGTATAGATATTACTTATTACAATAGCGAAATGCGGAGTTTAATGTATTTATAAGTGTTGTATTTACATTTTTACAATATATTGATGGTTCATGCAATTAGTTTTAAATGTTTTAAATTACAAAATGTGTAATATTAATATTATGGTTTTAATGGAAATTACTAATCGTTAGGAGCGTACTAATATGTTTAGGTTGTCGATTTTACAAATAAAGTTAGTGTTTAGATTTTAGGACGTGCTCGATCCTCGCCTGAGGAATACATTGTCTTACTAATGTTACAACTGATAAATGCGGGGCTATCGTACTTGTTACCATATTGAGTCTAGGTTTTTATTTCTTTTATATTAATCTTATATTCACGTGCAGTTTAGAAATATACTTTTTTATTTTTCTCATTATGTAAGCATGATTTACTTTTTATTTCATGGACATTGTAAATATTGTATAAGTACATAGGTAACGAAAATATTAAAATTTAATTGACGGCCGCAATAGGCAGATGCCACAATATCACTTACCAAATGAAACCCATTATTTTAGTTTGGTGAGTAAGATTCTCGAAGCAATAATTTGCTGGTGGGAGGATATTCGCAAAGGTCCGAATATAAGGACACACGTGTATAAGTGTGTCGCGTTTTGCGTTCATTCTGTGAAACATCACACAGTAAAATTTTAATCTCTATTCGGACTGCACTACGCTTACTATCAGTCGCATTCACAGATTACTTAGTACTAGTCGCATTGTAGTCATTTCGTAATCCCTTAGCCCTTCTAATATTATAAATGTGAATGTTAGTTTGTTTGTTACGCTTGCACGCAAAAACTACTCAACCGATCATCATGAAACTTTGTACACATATTCTTGGAGGTATTAGAAGTAACATAGACTACTTTTTATTCCGAAAAAAATAGTGTTCCCGTGAGATGAAGAAGGAATTCCGATATATTTGCTACTTTTTCATACTCAAAAAGATGGGATGGGACTGGATTACATTTCATTAGTGAGAATGAGACGGGGCGGGCGGGATATAACGGGATGGGACGGGACGGGATGGGAGATTTCAAATAAAATTAACCACGCAGACGAAGTTTGCGGGCAGAAGCTAGTAACAGGATAAAGAAAATAAACATATTTTGTGTTTTGAGCTTCGGCTTCCCTTTTAAAAAATGTCACCCTTCGCCACTGGTAGACTCCATCAGGAAGAAAAAAATCTGGGAGTAATTGAAGTGTAAACAGTGCAAAGCTTCGCTATCTTTTAAAAAATACAATACCCAATAAACCCAGAAGAAGGTACAAGTCACTGCAAAAGATCCACCCGCTACAATTAAGCCAAGGCGTGCAGCGGCAGCTCCCAGGAAATAACTGATGCGTGTTGCTTTCATTGTACACTTTTTACCGTAACCTTATTTCTACTTACTACCCCTTTCTATGTGTTATTGGACTGATTTAATTAATATTAAACTCATTAAATCAATTCAATTTTAAAAAATTGATGTGAGTACATTTTGTTTACATTTCCTGCTGATGTCAAACTGACAGCTAAAGTCTAACTGTCACTGACTGAATTAGACTGCGTTTAGTTATTGCTTGTTATTTTAATGTTAGTAATATAGTTAGTTAGCTCATATTATTTGTTTTTCAATTATCTTTTTTAATTCGTGTTATTTTACTACATTATTATCTTGCATTATTGCTTTTACATTGTGTTTTATTTTTTACTGATTTTTTTTTTTTTTTTTTTTTTTTTTGTATTACTGTTAACGCTTTTTTTTTGTTTGTTTTTATATTTTGATTGTTAAGGGGTAGTAATAATATTATTTTATCTTTCTAGTATTTAATTTTGTTAGCTGTGTTTTTTCATAGCATTTTAGTTTAAAATTTGATTTTTCTCTTATCGGAAACCGGCAGGGTGGGTTGATATAATTTATTTTATTATTTGTATTAATAACTATTTTAAGTATAATTTTGATTTATTATTATTATTATATTTTTATTATTATTATTTAATTTTATGGTTTTTAATGATTAATTTATTTGATACGAGTGGTAGTAGTAATTTTTTATCTTGCTCTTCAAATAGTGATTGTAACAGCGAAGATAGCTTTGCGAGTATCCCTACACTTTCTGAAACGTTGGATTCATATTTCTCTGATGTGCCTAAGAATCTGAATGTAGTTCACATTAATGCGCAGAGCATTCCGGCTCATTTTTCTGATATGCTGGTTTCGTTTGACATAAAAAACATCCATGCTATATTAGTCTCCGAGTCTTGGCTTAAACCTTGTTTACCCTCTGTATCCTACACTTTACCCGGCTTTAACCTTATTCGAAATGACAGGATTGGTAGCGGTGGTGGTGGAGTAGCTATCTATTTACGCGCACACATTCCCTTTTCTGTGATAAGCGCCTCCACCCAACCACCTCAACCTAATGCCGGCGAACATCTTTTTATTGAAGTCGTTTTAGGCCATACCAAAGTTCTTCTCGGAGTCTATTATAGCCCTTCCATGCGAGTGAATTATTTTTCTTCTCTCGAAAAGATTTTAGAAAATCTAACTCCCACTTATAGTCATAATATAATTATGGGTGACTTTAACACTTGCCTCCTTAAACAAGATTATCGTTCTTCTTCTCTAGAAAGCATTGTGAAATCGAGCAACATGCATATTCTTTCTCTTAGTGCTACTCATCATTTTCCAAACTCGACTCCTTCCCTCCTTGACCTCATCATTGTTTCATCACTAGAGCATGTGGCCAAGTATGGCCAGTGCCTAGCTGATTGCTTTTCTTACCATAATTTAATTTTTCTATCCTATAAACTTCGGCCTCCTAAATGTAAACCTACAGTTATTCTGCAACGCAATTTTGGTGGTATGAACGAAGAAAATTTCTTAAAGGATGCTAAAGCTATCGATTGGGCACCTGTGATGACGGCTAACTCAATCAATGAACAAGTTGAAATTTTTAACTCGACAATTATTCAATTGTATAACGTTCATGCTCCTTTAAGAGCTATTAAAATAAAACACGTACCTGCTCCCTGGATTACCACAGAAATTAAAGACCTCCAGCGGAAAAAGTCTGCAGCCAAAAGCAGGTATAAGTTGCATCCAACAGAGACAAACAAGGCACGTTACACAAAAGTAAGAAATCACTGCAATATGGTGTGTAGGGACGCTCAACGACGCCATATTCATAATTCCGTTCAAGTTGAAGATCCGGCTAAAGTCTGGAAGTTTCTCAGGTCATTAGGAGTTGGTAAATCTCGTCAAGAGACTATTCCAAACAATTTAGACATTAATCTGTTAAACCAGCACTTTTCTTGTACTTCCCATATTGATGATGCAATTAAAGCTTCCACTATTAATAATCTTTCACAGATTTCTGCTCCTGACCTTTCGGCATTTGTCTTTCGTCAATTCACTGCTTGTGATGTTCGTAGGAGCATCATCTCAATTGCATCTAATGCAGTTGGGATGGATAGCATCAGCCGTAATATGCTTCTTCCCATCCTTGACTCTGTTCTTCCTGTCCTTTGTCATATACTTAACTTTTCCATCTCCAATGCTGTGTTTCCTTGTTCTTGGAAGGAAGCTCAGATTATTCCTTTACCAAAAAAACCTAACCCTAAATCCATTTCGGAATATCGTCCAATATCCATTCTTCCTTTTCTTTCAAAAGTCCTCGAGCGTCTGGTCTATAACCAGTTAAGCTCGTTCCTCGTCAAACATGATCTCCTCAATCCCCTTCAATCCGGCTTCCGTCCTGGGCACAGCACAGTTACTGCACTTGTCAACATCACCGACGACATTCGTTTGGGGATGGAAAACAGTCAGTTAACTGTGCTGACGCTCTTAGACTTTAGCAATGCATTTAACACGGTTGATTTTGACATTCTTTTAGCTATACTTCGCTCCTTGAACATATCTCCAAGTGTGATTGAATGGTTTCATAGTTACCTGTTTGGTCGCCGTCAGTGTGTCCGTCTAGGGGAAACGATTTCCCCATGGTGTAACACATCTGCCGGTGTTCCTCAGGGTGGCGTCTTGTCTCCCCTACTTTTTTCAGTTTTTATTAATTCCATTTCCTGTAATATTTCTTCTTCCTACCACCTATATGCAGATGACCTACAACTCTACTGTCAATCTCCGCTCAATCAGCTGAATGACGCTATTCGTCGTATGAATAGCGACCTTCATGCTATATCGGAGTGGAGTAAAGCATATGGCCTTAAACTAAATCCGGCTAAAACGCAAGCCATTATTGTAGGGAGCCAAAGAACCATCTGTAAGGTCGGCTGGTCTCTTCTACCTCACGTGGTGCTAGACGGGGCTATCATCCCGTTTAGTGACACCGTGAAAAACCTTGGTGTCATTTTCGATCGCAGACTATCTTGGGACCCTCAAATAATGGCGGTTAGTCGTAAAATGTTTGCCTCTGCCGGTTCGTTGCGTAGGTTGCGCAATTTTCTTCCGACTACCACTAAGATTTCGCTTGCACAAGCTCTCTTGCTTCCTATTCTTGACTATGCCGATGCCAGCTATCTCGATCTTACCGAGGCCCAGCTAGACAAGCTTGAGCGCCTTCAAAATTTTTGTATCAGGTTTATATTTGGATTGCGCAAATATGACCATGTTTCTGAATATCGTAATAAGCTCAAGTGGCTTCCCATACGCCGTCGCCGGAATGTTCACATCCTGTCTCTTCTCTACAGTGTTCTGTTTAATCCCTCATCTCCGCGCTACCTTCAGGAACGTTTCAGTTTCCTACACACTGCTAATTCACATTCTCTCAGGTCCTCAGAAAATCTGATGTTGCAGTTTCCAGCACATAGGACGTCGTTTTATGACCGTTCCTTTACTGTTGAGGCAGTGCGGCTATGGAACGCTTTGCCTCTCACAATTAAGCGATCGTCCTCGCTGGAAATATTTAAATCAAGGGTGAAAGCCCTCTATCTTTCACAATAGACACATACACTATTGTCATTATAGCAAGTATATAAATATTTATGTATTATATGTATTATATTGTATGTAAGTTTATCATACCTTGTATTTATTATTATTTTATTGGTATTTATATATTTATGTTACGTGTAAGTTTATTGTTAATAAATAAGCACCGTCCATAACTATGGGATTTTTCCTCTCCCAACCGGTTGTCTGGAAGAGATCGCTTTAAGCGATAAGACCGCCAGTTATATCACCATTATTATTTTTATTTTTTTTGTTATTGTTATGATTACTGTATGTTTTCTATTGTTCTATTTTAATTTGTTTTCATGTTTAAGTTTCATGGTGTTATAATAAAGAGTTTATTATTATTATTATTTTTTTTTTTACTTTACATTAATCTCGGTTAAGAAACCGGGAGAAAGATATTAAATAAAACATACGAGCCTAAGCCAAGTATGTTTCATTCTTCGTTCGTTTGTAGGAACTTTCTAACTATCCTACACGTATTTAAGATGGCTGCCTTCTGTAGTGATCTGTAAAAATATTTCGGTAGTTCTAGAGTTTTAAGGGATTCATGGAGTTGTAGAGGAATAACACCGGTGGTTGAGAGTATTATCGGGACTATGGTTACTTTATCTAGGTTCCAAATGCGGCTTATTTCGTTTTTGAGATCAGTGTACTTAGATATTTTTTCAGAAATTGTGCTTTGGAGGTTGTGTGTATTTGGGATTGCTATATCAATTAGCAGGGCGGTTTTGTTACTTTTATTTACTACTGTAATGTCCGGTCTATTGTAGTGAATTGTGCGGTCAGTTAATATAGCTCTGTCAAAATAAATTTTATGTGTTTGGTTTTCCAATATTGTCTCTGGTATGTATTTATAGTAAGGCATCGAAGAAGTTAGGAGGTTGTATTTGATGGCTAGTTTTTGGTGAATGATATGTGCTACCTGGTCATGCCTGTGTTTATAGTCCGTTTGGACTATAGACTTGCAGGCTCCTGTAATATGCTGAATCGTTTCGGGTACACTATTGCAGCGGCGGCAGATGTCGGTGGGTAAATTTCTATTCTTAATTATGAATTTTTGATAATTGCGTGTTTCTATTACCTGGTCTTGTATAGCTACCATGAACCCTTCCGTCTCTGGAAACAGTTCACCGTGGACTAGCCAGTCGTTCGACGCATTTTTGTCGACATTCGGTTGGCTAATATCCGATCGATGCCTGCCATGCAGAGACTTCCGGGTCCATTCGTTTATTTTACTTTGAACATCTATCTGTACTTCATTTAGTTGTGTGTTTCTATCGTGCAAGTTTAACGGAGTCAGACTGTGATCATTTTGGGTTATGGCTAGATGGAGATTGGAATCATTGGATTTTCTATGAAAGAAGAGTCTTAAGTTACTTATCTGCGAGTTGTGGAGATTAGTGAGATCAATTATACCCCGGCCACCCTCTTTCCGGGGTAAGGTCTGTCGCTGAATACATGCTCGAGGGTGATGTTTCCGATGTTTAGTCATTATGACATTTATGATGCGTTGGAGCTTTTTAAGATCTGTTTTGGACCAATTTATGATGCCGAAAGAATAAGTTAGTATAGGTATTGCGTAGGTGTTTATAGCTTTACTGGTGTTTTTGGAGTTTAGCTGAGATTTTAGTATGGTATTTAATCTATGCCTAAATTCTAACGTTAATTTGTTTTTTGTCTCCTTGTAATGAATTTGTCTTGACTGTTGTAATCCTAAATACTTGTAAGATTCTCTTTCAGTTAAGGAGTGTATGGTTTCGCCGGATTGAAGCTGATAGTCAATTGGTAAAAGTTGTCCTGGTCTAAATGAATTTATTTTGCACTTGTTTATTCCAAATTCCATATTTATATCCCTAGAAAACTGTTCAGTGAGACTAATTAATTTGTTTAGGTCTATTTCAGTATCTGCGTATAATTTAATGTCGTCCATATAAAGTAGATGATTTAATCTGTACATTCTGATATGGTCTGGTTCAGCAGTGTCTGTGTATTTTAGTGGGTAACCGGTGTCTGTTGAGTTGTTTAATAAATTTGATAATGGATTAAGTGCCAGGCAAAACCATAAGGGGCTTAAAGCATCACCCTGGAATATGCCACGTTGGATTTTTATAATTCCAGTTGTGACTGTTGTCTTGTTAGTTTTTAAATGTAGTTGTGTGGTCCATTTTCTAATAGTAGTGGCAAGGAAGTTTATTATTGTGGGGTGAATTTTATAAATATCTAATATTTGGAGGAGGTAGGAGTGTGGTACTGAGTCAAAAGCCTTTTTATAATCTATGTATGTACTATACAAACTATTTTTATTGTGTTGTACATTTCCTAAGATAACTGAGTCTATTGTAATTTGTTCTTTGCATCCTCTGCTGTGCTTTTTACAGCCTTTTTGCTGCTCAGCAAGTAGATTATTGTCTTGGGTATGAGTATAAATAAGATCCGCAAGACATGCTGTGACTATTTTATAAATAGTTTGCAGGCATGTTATGGGCCTATATTGTGCGGGATTAGAGGTATCTGTCTCGTCTTTAGGTAACATAAATGTGGTTCCTGCGGTGATATATTCGGGCATAGTTAGTGGGTTTTCTATGAAATTGTTAATGTGCTTATAGATGTAGGGATGAATATTGGTTAGCTTTTTGTACCAAAAATTGTGTATACGGTCAGAACCTGGTGTTTTCCAATTGTGTAACTTACTAATGACTTTCTTAAAGACTTCGAGAGGAATGTGTTCATTTGACATAGTTACTATATTGTCTGCTGCTTTTTGTGATTCTATTTGTATCCAATCCGCGTCCTTGTTATGTGTTATGGGGTTTTCCCATATATTGGTCCAAAAATCCTGTAACTGTTTGGGATCTGGCGGGCTGGTATGGGCACTTATATTTGTTCGGTTAGTTGTGTTTGACTTCAGGTTTTGGTAAAATTTTCGTTCATTATATATAAATTGATTATTCTGTGATTTCCTTTGTGTGCATTTTAGGTATCTTTTTAATCGTCCACTAGCAACTGATAATTTTTGTTTTAAGGTGTCGAGGAATTCTGATATTTGTGTATTTGCTTCCTCGTGTATGGTATGTATTTTATAATATTTAAGTACATTTTCAACGTGTTTTATTATTTTTTTACTCCTGTTTCCTCGGATATATTGAGTTACTCTTCCGATTTTCGCTCGTAAATTAGCTATTTTATATTCAAGTCTTTTCTGCCACTTAGGCTTCATAGGAAATTCAGTGTTATTGTTTTGTTCTGCTGTTGGAATACTTAGTTTTGTGCCATTCATTTTAGAGGCTGTCCATGCTGAGCAATATATAAGGGTCTGCAAAGTATCGAAATCTGTGTCATTATTTAAATTCTGTGGTAATATATTATTATTTATATAATTAACTATTTTTGAAAAATTTTTAGAGGTTTTTTGTCGTGGTATATATGGCCTGTCTGTGGGACTAATGTTTTTAAAATATACAGTGGCCGAGGCAAAAGCCGTGTCTATTTCTTCAATTACTTCTACTCCGTCCATTGAGTTTGTATTTACTGTATTGTAGTTATTAATATTATTAGTTTCTTCTGCTTCAGCTATATTTTGCGTACACATTGTGTTTTCATTAATTTCTGTGTTCATGGGTTGTTGATCCAGTTGTAGTTCTTCAGTTACCTCTAGCTTTATAGCATTAAGTCTCTCATTACTAATAAGCCTATTATTAATTATTACTCGGCGTTGATCAGCTATTCTCTGTTCTGTTATGTGTGCAAGGTGGGGATATTTGTTTACAAAGTATTCGTGTAGTTGTTTTCGGTAAGCTGTTTTATCTGTTTCTAACCGGGTTATTGTGTAGTATGCTTTAATTATAGTTTCGTTAAGATCATTAGTCCATTTCATACGTTGTCCTGCATTTGGTGTGTATAAATGTTGTTCTATGTCTTTGCTAATTATATTAAGTTCCCGTTCAACTTCACTATGGATACTGTCAATGGTTGCTTGTGGCAGTAGTTTATTGCGTACTATGGCTCTTCGCTGGTCACCTAATCTCTGTCTGCTGACGTCAACGTGTGGAAATTTTTCTATAAATTTTGTATGAAGTGGTACCAAATAAGCTTTTGTGTCGGTCTCCATTGATGTTAGATAGAGGTAAGTGCGTAGAATGAATTCGTTCATTTCTGTAGACCATTTTCTACGCGTTGTTATGGCACTGGTGGTGGGTACAGTTTCAGGGATTGCCTCCTGTACAGCATCCTCCAAGTGCGTCGACAATGAAGATGATGATGAATGGGTTCTCGATATGCGATATGAAGGGATGATCGAAGATGAGATAGATGAAAATAAAGAGGGAGCGGACTCCGTCTCTGAGAGCGCATCGGCTGTAGTATTATTATGTTGCGCGGGAGCCAGCCTACTAGTACTCCCGCCGCCGGTGTTCGCATTACTGAGACACCCAGCGCCGGCACCGGGTGTGCCCCGACGACCTCCGGGAAGCGACCGTAAATTATACCTACTATTTCTACAATTCTCCATATTGTTAGGGTTACCATTGCCACGTTAGCCACATCAGTATATTAAAATATGTGTTGCCCGCCCCCCACGTGATCAGGTGTTCGATCAGGACGTGTGGTTGGATTTTAGGGGGCTTATTATTATTATTATTATTATACAAAGGAATAAACCGTATTTTTTACTAAATTGCCTGTTTTAATTATTGTTTTATTTTTAGTTACGTCTTTTTTTCATTATAATTAGGTACAACTTCACCGGGTAGAGATTTTAAATTAGTTTCATCGCAATTATTTTAATTATTTTATACAATAGTTAAGTTGAACTCTCAATAAGGCCGCACATCGTTTACTAGCATTTATATTAATGGTTAAAAAACAGATCATATACGTAGGTGTGTTGCTCTGGCATAATATACAATAAATGAATGCATGTATACTCCAGGGTCCCTTTACGTTTTCTGAAGGTTCTATAAAGGTCAAAGCCACTAAAGTTTTATCAAGATTGTCCAGTTTTCATTGAATAGGTAAATAAGGTTTTAGTATTTTTTCATAAAGCATAGTGAAAGTAGCGATAGCATATTATGTGAGATGTGTCTCATGAACTAAAGATTCTTTGAGTTTTTTTATTAATGTCTAAATAATAAAATAGTGTACTAGGCGAAGGGCATGCGCGTCTTGCCGTTTATCGCAATAAAATATATATATATTTGAATTTGCCTGAAATTGATACTTTTAGGCCAAAAGCAGGCATGTGTTTTACATTACAATTAGGTATGATGTTATGCCGGTAAGGTAGGTAGAGACAAGAGATTTCTACCTAGATCGATTTTTACTTACTTCATCGCTTCAACAATGATCATCAATTTTATTACGAATTCTCCGATCCAGTAACTCCACATCTACCTCTATCCTGGTTTATTGTCGCCGATTTGGCAATATTACTTTTGTTACTATTTCAGGTAATCTTCAATTCAGTCTATTGCCAACTACAAGAGGGAAGTGTTTACTTATGCGGAATGGGTTCACGTACTCGGAGGTCAAGCCAAGGTACTACTATTGTTCTAAAAGAAGGGCTGGGTGCAGAGCGCGCCTGAAACTTGATGATAACGGCAAGATGATCTCTTGTTATGATGACCACATACATACGCCCCAATATGTTTTTGTGTCTGGGCAGTACGTTAAAAATCATTATTAAATTGACTAAATGAAAAAACTTTATATTTTTTTACTACAAGGTAAAATGCCTACAATGTCCCTGATGGTAAGCGCAATGAAGTCCAAATAAATTATCCGATGATAGATCAAACAACATAACTATGCGAATAAAAGGGCCACACACAACACAGATACATGTATTACCTCGAATTAATTAGGTTCAGTTGAGTTTAGTATCGAATATCGATTCTACCACTTAATAAGTTTATATCACTTAACATCCATGTCTAGGTCGATTGATCATTGGATAAACGAACGTGACGTATACTAAAAAATGGGACCGTAGTGTTTGATACAGACTGGTCATATGATATAAGATCTATGGTACATCCTTGAGTTATATGTGGCAGTACAATGCAGTTTAACATGTTATAACATTCATACATGAACTCACGCCTTTTTCCCACAAGGGGTAGGCACAGGTGCAACCAGGACACCCACGTTTCGCTTTGATTTTTCCATCCCATGATGTGATTGGGGGCGAGCCTATCGCCATATCGGGCACAAATTTCTGACCCCGGGCTGATAATGAATAGAAAATCCAATATCACTTTGCCCTATCCGGGACTCGAACCCGAGAAATCAGCTTTGCAGTTATACCGTAGTACAACTGCGCCACCGAAGCAGTCCACATACATGCGAAAAAGCGAAAATATATATCGAAAAAGCGCTTCGTAAGTACGACCTGTGTGCACTAGTTCCGATCGATTCCGTTTCCACAGTTCAATCACCGCCGTCTGACGTTGTAGCCGTGAGCGTTGACCTTTTACCGTATGTTCAGCTCAATGGCTAAATAAATAATCAATTGCATCTCGTTTATTGCAAGTGCGATTAACTTCGAGAAGTAGTGACGGTTTCTGTTTTATTAAGAAGGCAAGATCTTGTAATGGGTGAAATTAAAGTGCTGAATATATTGGGTTCTCTTTAATTGATTGATTAATGAAGTACTATCGCATTTGTGAATTATGTTAATTGATCTGACTAATCTAATGTGTGATAATTTTGTGTGAATAGTATATAATAAAAAGAAGGTTAATAAATAGAACGTTAATGTTATTTAAGTTATTAAATAAAATTGTAATAATTTAAATTGTCTGTAATATTATTATGAATAAGGTATACATTTGGTATGTTTGATTCCTATTAGTATATTATTATTTTAACAATTTAAATTTAGTTTTATACAATCGCAGCAAAAATATTTGAAGAATATACAACCTTCTCTGGATCCTCAAGGACCTGCGATATCTATGATGCCCTTTAGTGTCGCAGGTAATGAGGGGCGACGTGACGTTGTCCTTTGTCTCTATGCTAACGTAATTAAAAAGATGTGATTTAATTATATAAAACAAGTATACGGTGATACAATAATTTTAATCTTGTGATATCGATTTTACGTTGCTTTGCACAGCAAGAGCATTAGATTCTATTTTTGCGCACGATTCTAATTACAAACATATTTTCAACTCACATATTAGTAGTTCTTTAAAAAGTAGATTTATAGTAAAGCACAAATCAGACAATTTTTTAGTTACTGTTTTAGACATAAAATATATTTAGAACACCACGGTGGGCGCCATTCTATGATGGAGTGTTTTATGATATGAAGATTCTAATTCAAATTACTCGTTTCAGGTCGACAGTATCACTTCATACCTAATCCGAGGGGAAGAGATTTGCTCATGTTGAATGGCTTTACGTATTCCCAGCACAAATCAAGGAACTTCTATTGTTCAAAGAAAGATGCCGGATGCAAAGCGCGCGTCAAGCTCGACCAATTTGGCGGGATAATGCACTTTGATAAGCATCATACGCATGAACCACCAAGATATGCATTCATATCTGGACGGTACATCAAAATACAGAGTTGAAACAATGCAGTAATTTCTGCGGATGTCTGTAGAAAATGTCGGTGGCACAGACTTCCTTACCATGTTGCCTAAATGCTAGCTGTGGATGGAGTTAGCTCGGCGTGCCTTCCGTTTTTGTTTTGTGGTATATGATTTCATGATTTGTTTGTAATCTAGTCATTTACATGACTACATATCCAAAAAAGTTTTGAGAGTAAATGTACATCATAAACCATTTACGACTGTAAATAACAAATGCGTAATGTAACCGTATATTTCGTGATATGACTGCGTAAAGTTAATCAATATGTTACGCATACGTATCTATATTTGCAGAAATGGCAAACCACGGAAACTGTTGTTTATTTTGTAGTGGGTAAAGTGGAAAGTTGTAGTATTTATTTACTATTTATAAAAAAAAATGAAGACTGTATACTCGTAACTTTAGTCGTAACTCGTAACTGTATACCGCTATTTTGACGTAGAATTGTGTATATCTCCAACAGTATATTATTGCATATATTACATAATAATTTATTTGTGAAGCTTTCATTGGCCGTCGTATTAATTTGCCAATTCATGTCCCATAAAATTTTATTCGGATAATTCAAATATTATCCGGATTTCAGTGGGGTACAACAATATCTCTTCTAAGGTTTTCCCGCATGTAATTTGCCATTATAGAAATTAACTACAGAAGAATAATCACCCCAAAGCTAAGCAGTCCGCCTATTCTTTATAATCTCTATTTGATGTACGAAAACGCGTCTTAAATATTTTAAACTACACAACACGTACAAAAATAACTTTATTTTATTGTTGTGTGTTCGTCGTTGTGCAATTGTTTTTTTGTTTTCGTATTAAAACTCGATATTTTATATATTTTTACAATAATAAGACTCTTTTCATGTGTTTGTAGGAATTTTGCCCTTATGAGCATTGTTACCTCAAATGAAGTTTAACTCAATTTTAAGCCATATTGACTAACTTTATCGAGGATACAAAGAGAGAGATTTAAGTAACTACTGCTGAAATTCCAACAACTGTAATCAAGACGGACGAAGGTCACGTCTTCCGTTTAATGGATGGCGCTTCGATCATTATTGTTTTGTTATGAAATACGATGTTTAATGCTATACGCGGCGTGTGTATAAACATGTTTTTGTATTTTGGTTTGGGCGCGCCATTAAAAGTGGTAGCAGTAGATTGATTTAAATCCTTTTGACTTTTACAATACTGTAACGATACGATTAGTTTTGTGTGGTATAATAAAGTACACGACCAAACATAGCTCGATGTTTTATTGTAATATTAACCCTGTAAATTCTTAGAAAGATTTGCAATAAGCAAGTAATTGGCTGATGGCGGCTTGATGGTTCAAGGTGCCCCTAAAATTGCAAAAGCCTTATGAGCAATGGGCTTACCATCGGGCTGGGTCCTTGCTCATCTGCCTAAAAACTACGCAATAATAAAAAAAACAGTAATTACTCACTTTTCATCATACACATCTATAACTTACTGTTGTGGTCCGGTTTGTAGGACATTGTAGCCAGAGTAACTACTGAGGCGAGCGCAGTAGAATTCCAAGCATTGCATTGTAATTCATGGTGTTGTTTGGTTTTGCTGCTGTCAATGAGCGGTCGTATCGCTAACCATGAGCCGAATGGCATGTTCGTCTTGCCATTCATCGCAATAAAAAAAGACATTGCTTCTGTCCAAACCGATATTTCAATATCAGCTAAACCAGTGATATCGTTAGACTGCAAGGATTTTTTAATCTGTTTGTTATAAAGTTTCAGTTTGCTTTTGTTGTAACGAAACGTTATTGCTTACTTGAACCTATTTATGATATATCGAAAATTTTAAGTGATATTCAGTCCAGCAAATAACTGCCGTCGCTCGCATCGATGCTTCAAATGTGGAGTGTGAATCTATTTCATAATGATTTGCTTAGAATCATCACCTAGTCATCTGGCGATAGAAAAAAGTGGCTGAATGACACTCAGTTCATTTTAACGTGCAATTTGTTGGTTTTAGCCAATGTTTACGATTACCGGTTCATCCCAACGAAGAAAGGCAAGCCTTTGCTGATGGTGAATGGCTTTACGTTCTCGCAGCAACACAATACAGGACATTACTACTGTTCTAAGAAAGACGCTGGGTGCAGGGCGAAAGTGAAGTTGGACAAGCAGGGAAAGATCGTTCATACTGTTAATTCTCATACTCATAATCCTCCTAAATATGTGTATGCTGCAGGCCAATACTTTAAGATACACGGTTAGGCCAGCCTTAAAATACAGATAGTCATACAAGCTATATTGGTGTAGGTGTATATGCTTGCCAATGACAACTGTAAGTATTTAATTTATGAATGTTATTAAACCATTTTCCGTTCAATTTTTAAATAAAATTTCATTGATTGATTCAGATGTTGTTCCACAGAATTTAATCGGAACCTTTACAATTACTTTACTTTGTCTATCACAAAAAAATATACTCTCTACATGTAAATTAGATGTTAGTTTAATTGTGTAGGGGAAACCAGAGACGAACGTAACGATTTTCAATTTTCTTGTAATATAAAACAAAAAAACATTCTTAGAAATTTCACGAACATACCTAATTGTATGAAGGGATAAACGTAACAAGCTGTTAATTTCGTCTCTACATTTTGATTTTCAGGATTTTGACAAACGCAGAACAAGATCCAAAAAAGCGTTAGATAATTATCATTGTTTGCACTGTTATGGCAAGAGGAATATTTGTGTTATTTTACTGACACATGACACGCAAGATTAAACGTACCATAACATAAAGAAGAATCACAAAAATCGGATCATAAATCTCAGATTAATCGGTGTACAATGTATATACATAAAAAAACCCAACGGATCAATAATCTCCTCTTGAAGTCGGCTAAAAAATAAACGCGGTTGAAAAAAAGGCGAAAAGTGTATTTGGGAGTATTTTTGCTGCAACGACTCGCTACAACCAAAACCTGATGGCACAGTTCTATGAGCGCAACTTAGGCAAAGGGAGGGTTCGTAATGACTTATTATGTCCAACATAGGGAAAATTAGTGTAGATAACATATTATTTCCACAAATTAATTGCTGCTTTCATGTCGCGTTACTTACGTCCCTGGTCTCTCCTATATTAAAAACACCGCTTTTTTAAATTCCCGCAA
This sequence comes from Deilephila elpenor, assembly GCA_949752805.1. Classification (NCBI taxonomy): domain Eukaryota; kingdom Metazoa; phylum Arthropoda; class Insecta; order Lepidoptera; family Sphingidae; genus Deilephila; species Deilephila elpenor. The sequence continues at coordinate 11,812,284 of OX457106.1, read as the reverse complement.
AAAAGGGACGTTTTCTTTTATTTGAGTCGTTTTGTTCGCAATTTGTTATTTTGTTTAAGATTATTCATTGTCATGTGTCTGAAAGGTGAATAACGGCTTAAAATGTACATACAGGGTATATCAAGACCGCGACCGAAAACGAAGCCAGGTGGTAGTCACAGCGGCTACAGACACAATGCAACTAAAAATTTTGCAAAATAAGCAACGGATTTTTTTTTACAATTTTTAAAAAATCATGGTTTTTGAGGGGTAGTTACCTAGTTTTTGAAAAAATAGTAATTTAAACCCTTACGTACCATTGCGTGTTTAAAAATTAAGCGATGTACGTCATTATTTTAGAAAAACTATGTTTGATCACTCAAATACGACGATATGTAAAAAATAACAAAAAAAAAAATTGACGATATTTTTTGTAAAATTTTTACTTGTATTGTGTTTGATATCACTAATACTACCTCCTGGCTTCGTTTTCGGTCGCGGTCTTGATATACCCTGTATATTGACCAAGTGATCAAGCACAATTTCATGATTATAATGCAATGTAATGCTTATTTAGCAATAGGATATAATAACTTAAGAGTGCATTTAGGAATTAACAATAAGATGAAATCACGCATTCATATGATTTTATCTTATTGCTACTTTTTACACGTATAAAAGCGTGTAGAAATTACATTACAATAATAAGTGAGTATAATGAAATAATATTATTTGTGTGTAATATGTAAATAGTCATTCATTGTATAATTTGTGTTGTTAATTTGCCGATTTTAAACCTTTGGTTACCTACATTATTTTATAGCTTCTGTAATATTGAAATATTATACTCTAATTTAGTTTTTTGAGAAAATGTTTATACCATATTTATATTTTCATTAAAATATCAAACGTAGTGGTGATTGTTAATTTATTAACTCTAGAGTTGTATTGCTTAGAGTTTATGGCCGTTAAAAATATAAGTATTGAATTGTAAACTATGATGAGGTCAAATTTTCCAACATACGCCGATTTGTGTGGCGGCTAAATGCTCATTATCCACCGACCCCTGCAAGTATAAAGTATTTCCCTATTTACATTGCATATAACATTAATTTGCCAGAGTGCTTATTGTAGCAAAATTGCACATAAAACGATTGTTGTTTACAGGGTTTATGTATATAAATACTGCCGAATTACTATTGCGAAAAAAGGCTATAAAAGATGTTTACGTGGCCCCGACTAAGCCCAATACAGAGATAAAATATTGCCCGGACACACTGCCTAAACTCAAGAATGAAATCAGTCAATTTGTTCCGGCGGAAAAACAGAAACCCCGGGTAGTGAGAGAATGTATATGTGCGGTTTGTCCGTCGAAGAAAAACCGAAGGACAATAAAGAAGTGTCGTGTTTGCACCAAGTTCCTTTGCAATGAGCACTGCATGTATATGTGCGAAGATTGTTTCGTCGGAAGAAATTGAAATAATAGTTGTTTATTCTACTTTTATAGTTTTAAGACCAGTGTTATTAAACTGTTTATAATATAGTACAACATTACAAACTTACAATCTGCCCGTTTATATCGCAATAATAAATATAACATTTTTAAATTTTGTTTTATATATTTTTTTATTGGTGTGTGTTAATATGGGCGGTTAAGTCCTGGTGGTGACGCTGGTTCATTGCAATCTGTAAGGTGAAATATTTTGTAGACATACGTATACAAAGATGCCTTATTTCACAATTACCATTACAATACTTATTTCAAGTATTGTTTCAGAAAATAGAGAATACATTTTCATACCAACAAAGCAGGGCAAGAGCTTGCTGATGATGAACAAGTACACGTATTACCAACATACAAACAGTAATAGCTACTATTGTTCCAAAAGCAATGCTGGATGCAAGGCTCGCGTGAAACTGGACACGAGCGGGCGCGTCATAACGGCTGACACTAATCATACGCATGCACCACCAAAATACGCGTGTGTGGCTGGCAAATACTTTAAATTGCGAGAATTCTCTTAATATTCATGAATTAAGAAGTTGCCTCTTCAATCTTACCATTATTTTTTCTTCCCACTCCCCTCCCGATTTTATGGTCCGGCAACACATCTACGATCCAAGCGTTGTGGATGTTCATGGGCGGCAGTGACCACTTGCCATTAGGTGACTTGTTAGCCTGTTTGCTGGACTTATTGCATAAAGAATACATATGTGTTTCATTGAAATAAAACAAATGTTTACGGATTTTATCGCTATTTGGTTTAATTCTTACATTTTTTAACTTCTCGACGATTAGATTGCTTTCCAGCTTTCGTGGTCACGGGGCTGACCGCCAGTCCGTTTTATTTCAATGTGTAACATTCGCGGAAATCTAAGAAACCATTATACAGATGTTTTGTTGGAAGGGAACCACCAAAATAGGCGTGTGTGGTTTGCACTACATTAAATTAGGAGAGGTGACTGGAATATAATATGATGAAATACGAGGGGAGGTCCAAAAGTCCGCGGAATGTTAATGAAGGAATGAGGGTAGATTTTTTTTTAGTATCATCGTATGCGTGAACTCATTATTACTTTAAATGTCAAATTACAAAAGCCTAACTAATAAGTAATCGGGAAGTTAATTGGAATTATGGAGCAAATTGAATATCGTGCTGTGATAAAGTTCCTAAACAAGCAAGGAAAAACCGTTCAAACCATTTCAAACGATATGAGTGGCGTTTATGATGATCGTTGTCCTAGTAAAACGATGGTTTATAAATGGCATGGACTTTTTAAACGAGGCAGGACATCCATTGAAGTTGACCCCCGTCTTTGTCGGCCGACTGAGGTCACCACGTTGGAAAATATTGAAAAAGTGGAAAAATTAGTTTGGAAGACGTTCTTTTGAAAAAGAAACAGCTATCTGCATTAGTTGGAGTATCAGATACCACTATTTTAAGGATCCTGCATGACCATCTTGGTATGACAAAAGTCCGTGCGAGATGGAACCCAGAATGCTCACGCCGCCTCAAAATCAACAGCGAGTCAACGCGTTTGCACACTTTTTAGAGCTGTGTGGCGATGAACCCACCACGATTCTGGAGAAAATTGTTACTGGAGATGAAACATGGGTTCATCATTTCGAGCCTGAGTCTAAACAGGAGTCGACGCATGGTATAAGAAGGGTACACCACCCGCTAATAAATTTAAAGTTTCGTATTCGCCTGGGAAGTTGATGATTACGATTTTTTGGAATTTTGACGGAATTATACGTATCGATTACAAAAAAGAGGGTACCAAAATAACCGGAAGATACTACGCAATCATATAAGAAAAGTTAAAAGAAGCTATCAAGGAAAAACGGCAAGGAAAAATTTCTGAAAGTGTGCTGCTTTTACAAGACAACGCTCCGGTTCACACGAGCAAAGTTGCAATGGATGCCTTACACAAGTCTAGGTTCGAGTCTCTTGTTCACCCACCATACAGTCCAGACTTTTGGACCTCCCCTCGTAAATGTTGTTAAAAATCTAGTCAAAGTAACATAGAAATATAACATGATGTATTTTTAATCAATTCAAATAAATAGCTATCTGTATTTGATATAAAAATTTTGTTTTATTGATGCATTTCAATTCTCACAGTGACGCAGTTTGGCAGTTCCGTGGCCCACATCCCTATCTGCTTGTGGTATTCTGTGTCATTCCCAACATTATCATCCGGGATTAACGATTGTAACAAAGCTTCCGTTGTCTCCTCAATGCCAGTTGTACATACATACATAAACTCACGCCTTTATCCCCGAAGGGGTAGGCAGAGGCGCCACCAGGACACCCACATTTCGCCTTGTATGTTACGTCCCACGATGTGATAGGGGGCGAGCCTATCGCCATATCGGGCACAAATTCCTGACTCCGGGCTGATAATGAATAGAAAAATCCAATATCACTTTGCCCGACCCGGGACTCGAACCCGAGACCTCAGCTTTGTAACCGTACCGTAATACAACTACGCCACCGAGGCAGTCAGTTGTGTAGTTGTTATTAATTTTTATATTCTCAATATAAGCCAAATTGAAAGACATATTACCTAGATTTGATGAGTATTTTGTTAACGAATTGTGTTGAAAATTAAATATTTGTTTAATGTACGTGTTTTATTTCAATTGTGAGAGAAAAATATTATAAAAAAAGCATCAGCGATGAAAAATAAATACCTTGTTATACATTGAAATAAAACTATTTTATGCGGATTTTATCGCGATAAAATAGTTTTATTTCAATGTGTAACATTCGCGTAAATCTAAGAAACCATTATACCTTGTTATAGTTTGTTTAACCTGTAGTAATTGGTAATGTGTTTTTTTAATTTAGTAATTTTATGATAAATATGTGAAATAGACCTTACATTAACTAATTGTAACGTTTGTTGTTTAAGGTAATAAGAAAAGGAGCACCATTTGGAAATATTTTTCGAATACCGTGGACAATATGGTGATATGCAAGCTATGTAATAATGTCATGTACGGGAATGAGGCGAGACATTTGAGATGCATCCATCCTAAAGCATACATGCAGTGGCAAAAGACTAAGAAACGTCGACCCATTCAAGGTACGTTTAAAAAAATCCTTTACATATTCAACCTCTTGAATCATAGATATTTTTTATGAGAAAAAGCAAGAACAACAAAAACTACCGTGGTAATGAGAAAATCCTAGAAATGAGTATGCCAGCCCACTTATTACTACGTATCAATTTCAATTGATATAAAATACTAGTCATGCTAGAAGAGCTCCAATATTTTTCACGTATAATATTGACTTCATGCCGTGTACACTTTCTAAGATGTGCAAGTAATAATTCAAGTACAATTAATTTTTCAACAGCTGAAAATACGATAGACTGTTTAAATGAGAAGAAAACTGATAAAGGGAGGAAAAGGAGTTCAATATGGAATTTTTATGAAGTGATTGGTGATATGGCTAAATGCAAGATGTGTAATGCCATCATGAGAAAAAACAAGTCAAGACATTTACAGACAAGACATGCAACAGTATATAATCAATGGCAGAAAGTAAGGGAGAGTACGGAAGAATTTAGATGGCTGACAACAGGTACAGAATTAACAGAATATGTTACGAATTAAATATTAATCGTATATTTTTTCTTTACAATTGTTTTAATTGTTAAATGCAAATAAGTTCCAATGAATTACTCGTTAGTTATTGTTTTCGTTCTAAAATAATTACATATTATAATGATTATCGCAGCTGACTGGAAAGAGCAGGGAAACTAAGATTTATAATATGTAATGTATATTTTTAGATAAACCTGCGTACAGATGCCACTCTCGTCGGGGTTGGGTTAAGCAATACATGAAGAAAGTCGGTGATAAGAAATATGAATGTAATCTTTGCCACAAAATTCTAAAAATGACCACTGGGGATTACAGTAACATGAAAAGGCACGTTCGAGGCCAACATCCATATTATTATGAAAAAGAAATGGATGGGACTAAAGAAGCAGAGAAAACGCAAATGTTAGAAGAAGCAGAACAGTGCGAAGTAATAGAATACATTATAGAAGATGGAGATTCTGATGATCCTCTGCTGGATAGTGATGCTATATTAAATGCCATAGAAAGTCACCAAACTGCTGAAAGTGATGATGAAAATTCAAGCGCTGAAGTAGACACTGAATCTGCAACACAGGAAAGTGAGAAACCTAAAAAAGTAATACGTGCGGCATCGTTAGACCGACCTGATAACGAATTAGAACAGAAAATTAAAGAACTATGTGTTCAAGATGTGGAAGGTGCACGTAAGTAGACAATAAAATTAGCGGCGTCGTAGTATCAATGTGTCCTACTTAGACAAATACGATTAACATATAGAAGCATCGAAATGCGGATTTCATTGGTATGATTCAGCTTCTAAAGAAATTTTGAATGTCTTATAAAATTTAAATTTAATCAGATCGATCTATTTATGTGGTTTTAAAAGGACATAAGACTTTTGATCTTCGTTTACACCATGGTTTACAGTAATATAGTTTATTACTGAGGCTATGTCATAAGAAAGAATTCATTCAGTCTTCTCTATAATTTTTTTTTTATTGTTTTTAAATGTTTTGATTTTTCAGGACAAAAAACAAAGACATGCATTTGGAATTTCTTCACAACGGTAGTAGAAAATAATATATATAGATGCTTTTTCTGTAACCGAGATATAACAATATATCCAAAGAGCGTTGGAAACTTAAAGAGGCACATAGCACGCCGGCATCCAGAACACCATGAACTAATACTCAAACATGCACCATTCTATGACCCGTGTAAGAATAAAAAGAGAATGTCTGCCGATGTAGAAGTAGGTAGGTTTTAGAATTATAGTCAGTTAATCATGCTGTAACTTTTTTTGCTTCAGAAAAGTTTTTCTCTACACGCATACATATTCGTTTAACTATGTCTGTATTGAAATGAAGGATTTTTCAGATGAAACAAGTAGCTTGGAATTTGAGGTGTTGGATCGAGGTTGCTTCAAATGCAAGACATGTGGAATAATGCTTGTCACTGGGGATGATCTGCAGCCACTAATAAACCATCTCAAAGATTACCATCCAGAGAAACAATACAACGAAAATGAAATAATAGTTAATACAAATACAGAATTTGATGTTGACCGGAATGTAGAAATGTAAAACACGATAGACATTCAATTTAATGTTTAACTGATGATGATGATGATAAAATTATGTTGAATTGTTCTTACAATTTTGTCTCTGTTATCTGTATATGTATATTAGTTACCAATATGTAGTACAGCATTTTACGATATTTAAAATCGTCATGGTAACCTAATTGTCTGATTACACAGGCATGCGAAATATTTTTTTTGAAAAGTTTTTTTGTTAAATGGTTACTATTCGTATTAAATGTCTTAAAAGTTATAGAAAATGGTATTCATATGATAGATACCACGTCACATTTATCAGATTTAGATGATATGGTATTTGAATATGCAAAAAGAACAAAACTAATATTTTATAAACCGAATGAGAATCATTTGAGAATATTTTGTAAAGTTTTATTGTGTCTATAGCTATTAAAATATAACATTATGGAATACATATAGAAAACAATTAATAAAATAGATTCCTTTTTAAAAAAAAGTGCGTTTTGTTGGTTTTCGTTTATGTTTTTTTTTCCATCTCTGTGTGTCATTCAGCAATAGTCCGCCATTGTTCTTCACTGCACTCGCCTAGATTTTCTGGGAAATAATCAATAAGAGACTTCAAACAATGAATTTTCAGACTCATATTTCAGCTTAATTTTTAATAGAAGTTTTCCTGGACAATATTTTTATTCTCTGGATCTTTTGTGTTGCCAGGAAACTTAGATAAGACATTTTTAAAGCCATGCTAGGCATTCCGTTCCAAGGTTGTCATCACTTTTTAACCGACTTCAAAAAAAGGAGGAGGTTCTCAATTCGACTGTATGTTGCTTTTTTTTTTTTTTTTTTTATGTTTGTTACCTCATTTCTCTGTACTGGGTAAACCGATTTCGATAATTCTTTCTTTAATTGAAAGCTGGTGCTTGTCATTTGGTCCCATAAAAATATGGTGACGATCTGATGAATATCTTCGGACCTGGAGAGGGGAACTCCTTAAAATAAAGTAGGATTCCAATGGTTCTTCTTTCATTGAATTAAGTATAAAAGCAAAATTACAGTGGTGGAAGAAAGTAGGGGTAGGGGCGAGGGGGGGGGGGTGAGAAAATTAAGAAACATGTAAATAGTCAATATCTTCGGCAGCTTTTAACTGATTTTGGTGATTTCTTTTGCATCAGAACAAACGTATTAACACTTTGATCTCACCAATAAATCATGAAAATCTGATGAATATATTCGGTCCTGGAGAGTAGAACTCCTCAAAATTGAGTACGATTCCAATGGTTCTTTTTGCATTGGATTTAGTATAAAAGTAAAGTTACAGTGGTGGATGAAAGTAGGGGTAGGGGCGAGGGGGGCGGTTGATAAAAAGAACAAACATGTAAATAGTCAATATCTTCGGCGACTATACCAATAAATCATGAAGATCTGTTGTAAATAATTGTAATAGTGACAAAGAATCATATTATTACAGTTTAATAGTATGCCATATACCATTCCGTAATGAAATCCATTGCCGATTGTTATGTGTTGGTGAACAAATTGTACATGACGATGATAACTTTTGTGAAAACATGGAAGAACGAGCCGTCATGTCGGATGAATTGTTCCTAAGAAGCATTCGAGAATTAAATATCCAACAAAAGAATGTGTTTCAGAAAGTCTTAACGGCAATCAAACTCAATTTGCAAGGACGAGAAAGTCAGCTGTTACTTTGTCACGGGTGGTGCAGGTAATGGTAAATCATTTCTGCTAAAATTAATCGCGGAGCATATCAAACGTTGTTACGCACCAACAATAGATATACCTAACGAAGCCTAAATTTGTGGAAGTCCAGTCGCTAACCGGGGTTGCTGCTCGTCAAATTTTTGGCAAAACGCTACACAGTATTTTCTTGCTGCCGATTGAGAAAAAAAGTACCATGATGTACAAAAAATTACGGTCTATTGTCTCTTATGAGAACCTAAGATTAATTTATTTAAGCTACCAGAAGCTGTGTACGTAAAATTTTACTATCGAACATTTAAGTCACTAAAAATGAAAAAATAAACCAAAATTTTAACAAAAAAAAATAACCGACTTCAAAAAACTGACAAAAAATCCTATTAAAAATAAAATTCTAAAAAAAGAAAAAAAATCTGACTTATGACAAACTAAAATGCACTAAAAAGTAAAAAAATAATTGCGTGTTTTTCACGCAAGATTGTATTTATACACATATATTATGTATCCAGTTAAACTTTATTGTAACTCAACACATACCTATGAGTAACAAATAATTATAAAAACATTTAATTACAGTTCACCTAAGCTAAAATTTGAAATATATGTATGCACTACTTAAAAGACAATCAAATTATTAGAATAATGTACAATTATTATTATTTTTGGAGTCGGTGTCAGCCAAAGATACCTGACAATATTAAATGACAACAACTTTATGAAATCTATTTTATACGAATATCCTCTTATACTATTATGTGGGCCGCGTAGAGGCGCGGTTAGTTTTGATTTATTGTTTATTAACCTTAATTCAATAAAATATAATATCTGACGTTTATGTAGTTACTAACTCATAAAACTTGGCTGACACCGACTCCAAAAATAATAATAATTGTACATTATTCTAATAATTTGATTGTCTTTTAAGTAGTGCATACATATATTTCAAATTTTAGCTTAGGTGAACTGTAATTAAATGTTTTTATAATTATTTGTTACTCATAGGTATGTGTTGAGTTACAATAAAGTTTAACTGGATACATAATATATGTGTATAAATACAATCTTGCGTGAAAAACACGCAATTATTTTTTTACTTTTTAGTGCATTTTAGTTTGTCATAAGTCAGATTTTTTTTCTTTTTTTAGAATTTTATTTTTAATAGGATTTTTTGTCAGTTTTTTGAAGTCGGTTATTTTTTTTTGTTAAAATTTTGGTTTATTCATATATTCTGTATCACTAATCAGTTTCTTGATGTCAGGACCCGTGAAAATTCCCTCTTTCAACGACGCATCAGATAAGCTAGGGAATAGTGGCGAAGGCTCCATACAACACAATTACTACCGGCTTACCTTTTGTAATTTGTCATTACACTATAAACAAGCAAATTATTCAAACTAATTAATTTCATATCAAAACTCAATTATTTTATTGTTTACATTCAACGACATCTGTCGGCCAGATATGTAAATATTACTACGAAGCGGCACAGTAAGCCCTTTTTACATTGTAACGCGCTGCGACCTCTTGCGAATTCCTGTAAAATTGCTCGGCTTATTCAATAACACTGGCGCGGCCCGTGCGCCGCCGCCCGCCGCCGCCGCCCGTTACGCATTGTTAAAGAAACATTTGTATAGTATGCCACAAACCACGCAAAATTGTACCTTAAATCGATAAGGATTTAAGGTTCAATTTACGTTAATAAAGCAAGAGGCAAGCCGGAGCTTCTACGGCATTTCGTGTGTTTATGATTAGATATTACTTATTACCTAAAGAAATAAAATCACTAAATAATTTTAATGTCTTTAAAAACAAATTAAATTCCTTTTTATTGTCATCAAAGTACTAAATACGGACCTGGCAGCAAGTATCGAACCAATGCCACAGTGAGCAGTGTTTAGCTTGTTTAACCATTTTTTATTTCTCCTACCCACTTATTAATTTGTTTTGTTTTGTATTCAACACACGGTTCATATTATTACATTAGAATTAATATCAGATGTATAGTTTGATATATGTTCTGATGCTAGCTTTAGTTATTATTATTATTGTACTTATCTCATAAAAGTGAAATGTAAATTTCTTTTGAGAAATAAAGTTCTTTAACCACAAATGCGGAGTCTAATGTATGTACAAGTGTTGTATTTACATTTTACAATTTATTCATGGTTCATGCAATTAGTTTTAAATGTTTTTAATTACAAAATGTATAATATTAATATTATAGTTTATATGGAAATTACTTATCGTTAGGAGCGTACTAATATGTTTAGATTGTCGATTTTACAAATAAGGAAATACATTGTCAAATACATTGTCCTACTAATGTTACAACTAATAAAAGCTACCGTACTTGATAACATTGAGTCTAGATTTTCATTTCTTTCAATTTAATCTTATATTCACGTACGGTTTAGAATTATTTTTTTTAATTTTTCTCATTATGTAAGCATGGTTTGGTTTTTATTTCATGGACATTGTAAATATTGTATAAGTACATAGGTAACGAAAATATTAAAATTTTATTGACGGCCGCAATAGGCAGATGCCACGATATCACTTACCAAATGAAACCCAATAATTTGTTTGGTGAGTAAGATTCTCGAAGCAATAATTTGCTCGTGGGGGGATATTCGCAAAGGTCCGAATATAAGGACTCATGTGCATAAGTGTGTCGCGTTTTGGGTTTATTCTGTGAAATATCACACAGTAAATTTGATCTCTATTCGGACTGCACTACGCTTACTATTACATACATAGTCGCATTGTAGTCATTTCGTAATAACAGGATAAAGAAAATAAACGTGTTTTGAGCTTCGACTTCCCTTTTAAAAAATGTCACCCTTCGCCACTGCTAGGGAAACATGAACAAAGATACTTAAAATTATTTCCATCTTGCGGTAATGCCTTTACGAACTGTTTGATAAAACCAAGTTTGATGTGAAGTGGTGGAAGCAATATTTTTTGGGATCGATCAAATTCGGATTGATGACATTTTTTACTCCGACTTTCAATTCCATTCTAATTTTCCATTAGTTTTTTTCCAATGTAAATTTCTTGCTCTACTATTCCCCACAGGGGAAAGGCAGGTTAGTGAGAATAGTCTATAGGATGGTTGGTCATAGAGTATCGAATATCATGGAATCAACTTTGTAAGACAAAACAAACGAATTTACCGATGTAACGAACTATCATAATATTTAACGAACTATTATATTTATTTATTTATTTATTTAAATGATACTCGTATAATGGTGGTGAAGGATAGGACATTGTAAAAAATTGTGATAAAAGCGATTTTAGATCTTAAAAAGAAGTTTAGTTTACACAAAATAAATTTCTGAACTCACGCATAAATATTTGACAACTAATTTAAATGTCAATTGTTTTTCATTAGTGACATTATTTTACACATTTAAAATCTAAAATCCGCCATTATCCGAATATTGTGGATATATGTTGTCGATTCGAAACCTTTATTTAAATACGTTCTTTAATTTGAGGGAAGACGACTGTCTGTATCGACGGGGTGAACATTAAATGTTTGACAGTTGCGAAACCCTGGACCTCCACAAATAATTCAAGACCAAAATTAGCCAAATCGATCCAGCCGTTCTCGAGTTTTTGAAGCGTACACAAACCAAAATAACATTTATATATATATATAGATTTAACTATATGCAAAAAAAATGTGACGTGATACGTTAAAACAAAGTTTATATTTGCTATGTACAGACCAACATCTACATGTTTGTGATGAATTTATTTAAAAAACTTTTTCATCGCAGACCTGTGTTATTGTAGAATTTAGATGTTTTTCCTGAGATTCTAATCTAGCTTTGTAAAATGTAATAATTATTTATTGAATCATTGTTATCTATGTGATATGTATATTGCTATAAATTGTATATTGTCCTTGATCATCAGCACTATTTCCTTTGCAACAAATCTTCCAACGTTTAAAATTTGTTTTGTTATTGGACTATTAATATGTAAATTGCAATGTTATAAAATATAATAATAGTGTTTATTATCATGCATGAATTCAATAAATACAAATCTTTCAACAGCTCTATGTTTTTCTAAGTTTCTTTTGGTTTTCATCCACGATTGGTGAGTCAGTTGTTATTATGTTATTGCATATAATAAACCTAAGGCTTGAGTCGTTTGATAGATGTTTACTTACTTATCGTAATACAGAAAGGTTTTAATCACGGAATAGAAATGTTTTTTTTTTTTGTATTTACGTAGTTATGGTAGTTTTGACGTAATCTATTTGCTACAATCAAACTAATTTTTATATGAAAAGTTTCAGAGAAATTATCGCACACCTGGGAAAAGGAGACATGTTGGGCGAGGAAATATGTTAAGAAAATTTACTCCAATATATATCAATGCCGGCTGTGTGGCATTAATCTTAACATGCCCATGGCGTGTCACAGCACCACAAGACTCCATATTTGTATGCAACATCCAGACGTGTTTGCTCGAGAAATGAAAACGATTAAACAATACAGAGCGAGACGAGAAATGATTGAAAAAAAGAAGAATAAAGACAAGGATATTGTTGAAAAATATCCTAATACTGAAGAATTAATAATCAATCGTGACGTTTATGATACAATTCCTAGCAACGAAAATTATGTGACTGAACTGGAAAATGTACATACATCAGTTATTCTTGAAAATCCTAGTGTCAGGTATTATAATGATTGGGTTTTAAAGCCTTTGTAGAGAATTTAAAGATGATAACTACGAATGCCTCGTCTGCCATACAATTATGAAACTGCAAAGGGGTTTTTTTAGCCCTATGAGGCGACACATTCGACATGCTCATCCATATGTCAAATAAGGGAATACTTTGCCTTAAAATATCAAAGGGCAAAATAACAGACAATGGAATTGTCAAAATTTTAAAATTTTCTTATATCTTTTAGATAACATTTTATTTTTAAATTTGATATATATTGCGGGATAGTCGCGAAAGACATACTTGGTAAAGAAATAATTAAGATATTGCGGTATAACATTTGATGTGCGTTTTATTATATCAATAACTACAAAGTGAAACTGTTGAATAGCTATTTGATGTATGTAATATATTTGTATTTCAGACTTTTCTGATTATTGTGAACTTTATAACTGTATTTCAAATACATTTTATGGTATTTCTTGCTGGAAATTTGTAACTAGATTTTCTATTAAGTCTTGAATTGAAAGCAATCCTCGAGTTTATTAAGATTTATTAATTATATTTGTGAAGCAATTTCACACAAACTTAGTATTACGAGTAAGTATGGTATAATCCGACCGTTTTCGGTCATAGCTACTTGTTTAGCACTTCTAAGCGTTCCTTTTGTGATCTCTGATGAAGTTTATCTAGTCAAACATCTGACGCTTTTTACTAAATTATTATGAATTTGATTGATCGTCATAGATAATAGGAATTTTTATTTATTTTGCTGCGTATTAGGCTCTTCATGTTCAACTTAAACGTAATATTTAAGGGATCTTTTAGTTTTTTAATCATTTTTCATTTTGAAGGATATCGTATACAAAGCCCTTCTTAATATCTTATAAACTCATAAATGTGATTAATATTAATAATATAGTAGCATCTATATGTTTTGTGTTAAAATTTACTGATTGTGTATCAGTAGCCATTGATTGTTCTTCCTGCATTTGCATATTCGGATAGCATTTTCATCATAAATATGTGTTTTTACACAAATATATGGAGTATTCAGGGCCTGATTAACCCTTAGGCTAATTAGGCTGCAGCCTAGGGCGCGAGGATCGGGGGGGCGTGCTGACATCTTATCTTCGCATGCACTATTAATCTAGCGTCATTGCTTTTACCCTTCATATTTCAACTAGACCGAGACAAAACACAAAACCTAAACTGTGAACTGAAAATGCTTGCGAGTCCCTGAGATTATAACAATAAATAAAATTTTAAAAAGCAGGTCTCTATAACAAACACTGACTTGTCTTGTCTTGTACTAGCTTCAATAGTATGATGCCACGGTAGGCATCATACTATTTTACTTTTTTAAATATCTTAACAGAAGTTTAAATATACTACGCAAAAAAATTAAAGGATATTTTTTTTGGTGTTATTTGAGAGTCTGTATCTTGGAGAACATTGATTGTTAAGAAATTCGGAAACTAAAACTTGGAAGCTTGAAATGTCTTTTTTGCAGATCTGTGCTCTATTTCTTGATTCCTCGCTAAGTTGATAAGCAATCGTAAAAAAACCAACGAGAAAAAAAAAACCAAAATTTTTCTGGATTTCAAAACCGTGCATTTACATGGGTAGTATTTTTTTGGTGACATCATTATAAAATTCCCGTAGATAATTTCATTGCCTTTAATTTGATATACCAGAAACCTCCGTGACATGATTTGGAGCTGACTTATAATAAATCAAAGTAAAAATGGCCTATCACACTTTGACATTGGATTACTCCATGAATATCAATCATGGGGAAAACAAAATCAGAATTTTAGTAACTTCAAAACATGTTCTATAAGTTCGTATTAAAGTCTTATGATAATGAATAGAATTTCCAAGTAAAATTGTTGACTGAAAAAAAAGTAAAAAAACGGTTATTTATGGATATTCGGAAACCACTGCATATCTTTGGATAAAAGAAACAAACCAAGGATATCGTTGGTAACTTTTCAACCTTAAAGTATTCTAAAGACATTCTGAAAATTTCAAACTGCTCCGATTTGATTATCTTAGTGTTCGGAAGGTTTGAACTTACTGTATTCAGCAAAAATCGTCGTAATGAGCATTTTTCGCATGCTTTTGTAATTTGAGAATATTTTTTTAGTGATTATCCATATTCTTTTAATCAAATCCTTTTTTCTAACGTTTTCACTATTCTCCGCAATTGTAAAAAAAATACTGGCACTGTTTTACCGCCGGCATTAGCATTAGTTACCCAAAGCGTACTACGGGGAGGTTGCGTGGTCGGATTTATAGTAAAACAGTGCCAGTATTTTTTTACAATTGCGGAGAATAGCGAAAACGTTAGAAAAAATGATTTGATTAAAAGAATATGGATAATCACCAAAAAAAGCATTCTGAAGTGACAAAAATCGATCACATACGAAAAATGCTTATTACGACAATTTTGACGAATACAGTAAGTTCAAACCTTCCGAACACTAAGATAATCAAATCGGAGCAGTTTGAAATTTTCAGAGTGTCTTTAGAACACTTTAAGGTTGAAAAGTTACCGATGATATCCTTCGTTCGTTTCTTTTATCTAAAGATATGCAGTGTTTTCCGAATATCCATAAATAGCCGTTTTTTTACCTTTTTTTCAGTCAACAATTTTACTTAGAAATACTATTCATTATCATAAGACTTTAATACCATCTTATAGAACATGTTTTGAAGTTACGAAAATTCTGATTTTGTTTTCCCCATGATTGATATTCATGGAGTAATCCAATGTCAAAATGTGATAGGCCATTTTTACTTTGATTTACCATAAGTCAGCTCCAAATCATGTCACGGAGGTTTATGGTATATCAAATTAAAGGCAATTAAATTATCTACGGGAATTTTATAATGATGTCACCAAAAAATACTACCCAAGTAAACGCACGGTTTTGAAATCCGGAAAAAAATTGGTTTTTTTTTTCTCGTTGGTTTTCTTACGATTGCTTATCAACTTCGCAAGGAATCAAGTAATAGAGCACCGATCTGCAAAATAGACATTTCAAGCTTCCAAGTTTTAGTTTCCGAATTTCTTAACAATCAATTTTCTCCAAGATACAGACTCTCAAAAAACACCAAAAAAAATTTATCATAAAAAATATCCTTTAATTTTTGCGAGTAGTGTATTAAAAAATTGCTTAAAGTCGAAGCAAATGTTGAATATCGTGCAGATTAAAGGAGAACGTTAGTTTCGCTTGCAGATCAATCTGACAACTTTTATAAGTTGTATGAATCACAACCAGCGTGGTGGACTATATGGCCTAACCACTCTCAATCGATTCTCTCGATTGTAGAGTAGGCCCGTGCCCTGCAGTGGGACGTATATGGGCTGATATAGATATAGATATAGATGAATCATGTTAAAATTTTCACACTTGTAAACAAAACAAAAGTAATATACCACTTTTTAGGCTCATTATAATGCAACTTGGGGGGCGCGTCCTCATAATTAGCCTAGGGCGGTCAGAACCCTAGATCAGGCGCTGGGAGTATTATAGCATTGTAAGAAAATATAATTATGAGTATATAATTTTCTAGATGTAACTCAGGTTGAATAAAATCAACATGATTATTGATAATGAACCGCAATCCTTTTTAGTCATAAACAAATATTGAGATGTCCCGTCAACATACCAAAGATACTTATAATTAACTTAATAATTAACTTACTTACTTAATATATAATCTTATGTAGTTTATTATCGGCGGAAAAACAGAAATCCCGATCAGTGAGAGAATGTATATGTGCGGTTTGTCCGTCGAAGAAAAACCGAAGGACAATAAAGAAGCGTCGTGTTTGCACCAAGTTGAAACTGGACACGAGCGGGCGCGTCATAACAGCTGACGCTAATCATACGCATGCACCACCAAAATACGCGTGTGTGGCTGGCAAATACTTTAAATTGCGAGAATTCTCTTAATATTCATGAATTAAGAAGTTGCTTCTTCGATCTCCCCTGCCCATTTTATGGTCCGGCAACACATCTACGATCCAAGCGTTGTGGATGTTCATGGGCGGCAGTGACCACTTGCCATTAGGTGACTTGTTAGCCTGTTTGCTGGACTTATTGCATAAAGAATACATATGTGTTCCATTGAAATAAAAAAAAAATACGGATTTTATCGCGATTTGGTTTAATTCTTACATTTTTTAACTTCCCGACGATTAGATTGCTTTCCAGCTTTCGTGGTCACGGGGCGGACCGCCAGTCCGTTTTATTTCAATGTGTAACATTCGCGTAAATCTAAGAAACCATTATACAGATGTTTTGTTGGAAAGGAACCACCAAAATACGCGTGTGTGGTTTGCACTACATTAAATTAGGAGAGGTGACTGGAATATAATATGATGAAATAGATGTTGTTAAAAAATCTAGTCAAAGCAACATAGAATTAATATTACATGATGTATTTTTAATCAATTCAAATAAATGTATGTATTTGATATCAAAATTTTGTTTTATTGATGCATTTCAATTCTCACAGTGACTCACCTTTGCCATAACTTCGGCAAGTTTTTGTATTATTGTTATCGATTTTTACAAATGATTTTGCCAAATTCTAATAATGGTGCGACCCTTTTGCTTATACTAAGATAAATAGTAACTTATCTCTTCACACTAAGGGCTACCGCGCACGGGTGAATGTTGTCAGAGTGACATAAATGTTTTTGTCACCGTCACGTCACGTCTCCAAAGCAGAATGCGCTCACGATGTGGCTCACGATAGTGCTAGTGACAAAAATGAACCCAATTGTCACGTCGTAGCATACGCGTATCTCCTTATATAGCCTCGGACTTCATAAGAGTGACGGAGGCAAAAGTAACCCTGCGCGCTAGCCCAAAGTCCCTTATTTAATAAAACTCTATAACAAAACCTGAACTGTTGTTATTGTACCAAATGAATAATTTCAGGAAGTGACGACTACAGTTTTGCAACAACAGTGAAAGGCGGCAAAATGCTTATATTTAACAAGTACACGTATTGGCGGCACATGCATAGCGGGATATTTTACTGTTCGCAGAAAAAAAGCGCGGTTTGCAGGGCCGCCGTGAAGTTCCGAGACGGTTTGGTGTACCAAGTAAGACCGCACACACACGCACCTCCTCTGTATTATATTCACCAAGGTGTCTATGTTAAACTAAAGTAGCAATTGGAGAAATGTAACAGCTCATATACGTCCCACTGAAAGGCACGTGTCTCCTCTACAATCGAGAGTACGATTGATAGGGGCTAGGCCATAAAGTCCACCACGCTGGCCTAGTGCGGGTTGGCGGACTATGAAATCAATTTTTTCTAATTCCGAAGCACTTGATAGTTGACGGTTGCTCCATACAAATTAATACTTGTTTTAAAAATTCTACTAAGTCCAAATCAGATGGAGTGTCGATTGATGAGAGATGAATCTCCCGTCGGTTGATACAAAACGCTTTATAATCAGGCACTTATTCTGAAATGTTATAGTTTTGCGTAAATCATGATGTCTATATTAATGTATAGTTTGAACTTGGTAGTGTATCTATTGTAATATGCGAAAACATGTAAATGGTGATTTGACAACTATATTGTCAGTATTATTAGTTAAGATACTGTTTGTTTTGCGGATGAAATTTAATAAGTAAAATGACAAGAAATTATAACTAAAATATGACTTTTCAATGTGTTACTGTGTGAGTGTAATTTTTGCATATTTGTCTATTTCTCTCTTATATACGAGAATGTATTTAAATAAAATGTATTAGTAATGTAGTAATGTATTATAATGTATGAGCTGTGAGTTGTGACGGTATATTAAAATTATAAAAAAGAAATGCTCGGTTTATGTAGACTAGACTTAACTTTGTGCCAAAATATATGAATTTGGATTATGATGCCATTATGTTATTTTTATACTCTGGATTTCTAAATGACTACGTTTATAATGCTATTATACATTTAGTCTCGTTTAAAAAAATGTCGACCTGTACAATAATTAATTAAAAGTACAGGGTTAAAATAGGAAGATTTACAGCAGTCCCCGCTCTAGCTGAACCTGAATTTCGGGGAAACCAGAAACGATTAGTGATCAACCTGAACGATAATAATAATTAAGATTAATGACAAAAACAAAATAAACACGTATCTAATGTCTACATTTTGAAACATATGTTATTACATTTAATTATGTATTACATTATAAAACAAAACATATTCTTTTTTTTCTTCTCGTAGTTGACTCTAAGGTATCGCTTTTATTACATCTGATATTCAGAAAAGATTAGCAAGTCATACGAATCTAGGATTCTAACGTCGTAAGTATAAAACAAGATTATTGTACAGTTTTTGTTAAATTATATTGCTGACGCCAAAACCTGATGTACTTCCGCTTTCAGAATATTACGATTATAAATTCATCCATCGGGAAGGTGGGAAGGATCTTCTCATGATGAACGGGTTCACCTACTGGCAAAGGAACCATTCGCTTTCTTACTACTGTTCCCGCAGGAGTTCAGGGTGCAAAGCGAGGGTTAAAATATGCAGCGATGGTACACCAGACATAAAGTTCAGTCATACTCACCCCCCACCCTCTTATCTTAAAACGAGCGACGGGAATTATATTAAGATAAACAGAATTATGTATAAGTTCCAATAATTCAAATTAGTATTAATTTGTTAATAGTCAAATTCGAGTCGTGTTTAGGTTTAAGCGCTGTCAGTTCCTTATATTGTTTTCAATGTTATTTGTTAATTATTTCTTAAGTTGTTCTTGTTATATAAAAATCACAGTATCAGGTATTATTTTGAATATACAACTATTTACAAAAATGCAAAGGAGAGAATGGATATGAACTGATATTTTCTTGATTTGTTTTTGTGTCAGTTTCCGTGGCTCAGTTGGTTAGATGCCGACTTTGAAACGAGAGGCTGCGGGTTTGATCCCCGTACCAAGACAAATGTTTGTGTGAACCACAAGTATTTGTTTCGGACCTGGGTGTTTGTGAAACCGAAAAGTATGTCGTAGCTCCTGATACACATGATACGAGACTCGATCTTAGTGTAGGGTCAAGACTATGTATGTGACTGTTGGGTATTTCTTTTTCATTTAAGTATTGTGATTGTGATTTTTAAATTCAAGATCTTTACCCAAATTCCCTAGAAGAAAATCGTTATGTTGAAAATATTATTGTATAGGTAGTCATTGAATGTTAAAATGTTCAGTCTGTACCTATTCACTCCATGTTAAGAATAATGTTTGCATTTTGATCTGTGTAGATTATTTCTTCGATGTATTTCCATGCTTGGAATAGTTATATTTATTTATAGCCCTGTCTATTGACCCATATTGGGTCACCCAATTATTATACATGTTCCAGAACAAGACAATATACCAGGAACGGGTGAAGACCAAATTATGACGGCAACAACAAAAAAAATTATACCTCTATAGTACAATACAATATCCCTGAAAAAGTCGAAGCTTGAAGGGAAAAAAGTTAAAATTATTATGAAGTCTTGATTAAAAAATGAGGTTATTCAAAACTCAAAACTTAATAAAAAGAAAACCTGACGAAATAAATACTAAGTGTAGTAGTACATATTTTAGAATCTTGATAAATGCGCCAATATTTGATAAAACTTGTAGTACATATATATTTTCAGTATAATGTGTCAAAGTTGATCTATATATAATTGAAAAATTCTTCTTTGAGGAATTGGATCATATTTCCTGAAAAATATACTTGTTTTAGTTTAATTTGGTATGTAGTTCTTATATTTAACGTTACAAAACGTGAATTAAAATAATGGAAATCACTCGTCACGATGCTACAATGTGTTGGTCAAAGTAGATATTTTGTATGTTTACTAGAATGGCTGTTTCTTGAAAACTATCGGGGATAGGACTGTAATTTTGTTGTTGTTGTGCCATCATAGTTGGTCTAAATCTCGTTATTGGTTTATCGTCTAGGTTTGGAACACCCTGTATAATGTGTAGATTGATAGATATAATGCTTTCTTGTATAAAAAAGTAGATGCTTCGTAGAAAAGTGTTGTAGCATAATAAAGATTTTTTATCGGTGCCAACATCAGTTGTTAAACTTTTAAAGAAATTGCTTTACAAGCATTCCACCGAATCTAGTCATTGTCAGAACATAAACCATGGAATATAAGCTGATACTGAAATAAAACTATTTTTTGCGGCTTTTATCGCGGCTTAGGTTTAATTTTTGGATTTGTTTTTTTACACTGCTTCGGTGGCGCAGTTGTACTACGGTATGATTGCAATGCTGAGCTCTCGGGTTCGAATCCCGGGTCGGGCAAAGTGATATTGGATTTTTCTATTCGTTATCAGCGCGCAGTCAGGAATTTGTGCCCGACCAAGTGATGGTTTAATTAAATTATGTTCAATTTTATTTTTGTGTGCACCATAGAGATATATTTATTCAATGCCACATAATTACGAGTAATACAGATATTAATAGGTAGATTAGTCTAAATTTGTGTAATTTTTTGTAGCTTACGGTACAAAAATTACACACATCAAGCATCCGATAATTAAACATAATTGGTTAGTCTATTAATGGCAATCAGTTCTTGGTAAAATTTTATATTTTTCTTTTAAAAGTAATCGACACTGAGGGCGGTGAAGTGATAAAGCTGCAATTCGTTGATGGCGGAGTCGAAACAACTGCTGTACGAAATGCGTCCATTGACTCGGGACCTTTCGACCAAGTCCCACTCCGATTTATAGCCAGGCATTTTGCGGATTATATCTCTAATAAGGCAAATATACCAGGAATGAAGAGGAGTTTAAGTCGACGATGCAGATTGTGTTCTTTGAGAGGGTTGAGAAGGGAGTCTAGGTATTGGTGCCCTGATTGCTCCGTGGTTCTGTGCTTACCAGGATGCTTTAAAGAGTATCACACGTTATGATTTCAGTTATCGAAAATATTATATTTGAAGTTAATTAGTTTATGAGCATTTTGTTAACGAATTGTGTTGAAAATTAAATATTTGTTTAATGTACGTGTTTTATTTCAAATGTGAGGGAAAAATATTATTGAAAAAAGTATCAGCGATGAAAAATAAATACCTTGTTATAGTTTGTGTAATCTGCAGTAATTGGTAATGTATTTTTTTAATTTTGTAATTTTATGATAAATATTTGAAATTTACCTAACATTACTAATTGTAACGTTTGTTGTTTAAGGTAATAAGAAAAGGAGCACCATTTGGAAATATTTTTCGGATACCGTGGACAATATGGTGATATGCAAGCTATGTAATAATGTCATGTACGGGAATATGGCGAGACATTTGAGATGCATCCATCCTAAAGCATACATGCAGTGGCAAAAGACTAAGAAACGTCGACCCATTCAAGGTACGTTTTTAAAAATCCTTTACATATTCAAACTCTTGAATCATAGATATTTTTATGAGAAAAAGTAAGAACAACAAAAACTACCGTGGTAATGAGAAAATCCTAGAAATGAGTATGCCAGCCCACTTAATTACTACGTATCTATTTCAATTGATATAAAATACTAGTCATGCTAGAAGAGCTCCAATATTTTTCACGTATAATATTGACTTTATGCTGTGTCCACTTTCTAAGATGTGCAAGTAATAATTCAAGTACAATTAATTTTTCAACAGCTGAAAATACGATAGACTCTTTAAATGAGAAGAAAACTGATAAAGGGAGGAAAAGGAGTTCAATATGGAAGTTTTATGAAGTGACTGGTGATATGGCTAAATGCAAGATGTGTAATGCCATCATGAGAAACAACAAGTCAAGACATTTACAAACAAGACATCCAACAGTATATAAACAATGGCAGAAAGTAAGGGAGAGTACGGAAGAATTTAGGTGGCTGACAACAGGTACAGAATTAACAGAATATGTTACGAATTAAATATTAATCGTATATTTTTTCTTTACAATTGTTTTAATTGTTAAATGCATATAAGTTTTAATGAATCACTCATTAGTAATTGTTTTCGCTCTAAAACAATTTCATATAATGATTATCACAGCTGACTGGAAAGAGCAGGGAAATTAAGATTTATAATATGTAATGTATTTTTTAGATAACCCTGCGTACAGATGCCACTCTCGTCGGGGTTGGGTTAAGCAATACATGAAGAAAGTCGGTGATAAGAAATATGAATGTAATCTTTGCCACAAAATTCTAAAAATGCCCATTGGTGATTACAGTAACATGAAAAGGCACGTTCGAAGCAAACATCCATATTATTATGAAAAAGAAATGGATGCGACTAAAGAAGCAGAGAAAACGCAAATGGTAGAAGAAGCAGAACAGTGCGAAGTAATAGAATACATTATAGAAGATGGAGATTCTGATGATCCTCTGCTGGATAGTGATGCTATATTAAATGCCATAGAAAGTCACCAAACTGCTGAAAGTGATGATGAAAATTCAAGCGCTGAAGTAGACACTGAATCTGCAACACAGGAAAGTGAAAAACCTAAAAAAGTAATACGTGCGGCATCGTTAGACCGACCTGGTAACGAATTAGAACAGAAAATTAAAGAACTATGTGTTCAAGATGTGGAAGGTGCACGTAAGTAGACAATAAAATTAGCGGCGTCGTAGTATCAATGTGTTCTACATATACAAATACGATGAACATTTAGAAGCATCGAAATGCAGATTTCATTGGTATGATTCAGCTTCTAAAGAAATTTTGAATGTCTTTAAATTTTAAATTCAATCAGATCGATCTATTTATGTTGTTTTAAAAGGTCATTAGACTTTTGATCTTCGTTTACACCATGGTTTACAGCAATATAGTTCATCACTGAGGCTATGTCGTAAGAATTCATTCAGTTATTTCTATTAAAAAAAAATTAGTTTTAAATGTTTTGATTTTTCAGGACAAAAAACAAAGACATGCTTTTGGAATTTCTTCACAACGGTAGTAGAAAATAATATATACAGATGCTTATTCTGCAATCAAGATATAACAATATATCCAAGGAGTGTTGGAAACTTAAAAAGGCACATAGCACGCCGGCATCCAGAACACCATGAACTAATACTCAAACATGCACCATTCTATGACACGTGTAAGAATAAAAAGAGAATGTCTGCCGATGTAGAAGTAGGTAGGTTTCAGAATTATATTCAGTTAATCATGCTGTAACTTTTTTTGCTTCAGAAAAGCTTTTACTCTACACGCATACATATTCGTTTAACTATGTCTGTATTGAAATAAAGGACTTTTCAGATGAAAGAAGTAGCTTGGAATTTGAGGTGTTGGATCGAGGTTGCTTCAAATGCAATACATGTGGAATAATGCTAGTCACTGGGGATGATCTGCAGCCACTAATAAACCATCTCAAAGATTACCATCCAGAGAAACATAACATCGAAAATGAAATAATAGTTAATACAAATACGGAATTTGATGTTGACCGGAATGTAGAAATGTAAAACTCGATAGACATTCAATTTAATGTTTAACTGATGATGATGATGATAAAATTATGTTGAATTGTTCTTACAATTTTATCTCTGTTTATATAAGTTACCAATATCTAGAAGTATTTCACGATATTTAAAATCGTCATGGTAACCTAATTATCTGATTAATTATTGTAGAATTTAGATTGGTTATTCCTGAGATTCTAGTCTAGCTTTGTAAAATGTAATATAATCATTTATTGAATTTATTGTTAATATATTGTATATCGTCCTTGATCGTTAGCACTTTTCCTTTGTAACAAATCTTCCAACTATTAAAATTTGTTTTGTTATTGGAGTATTAATAAATAATTGTAATGTTATAAAATATTATAATAGTATTTACTATAATGCATAAATTCAATAAATACAAATCTCTCAACAGCTTTATGTTTTTCAAATTTTCTTTTGGTTTTCATCCACGATTGGTAAGTCATTTGTTATTATGTGATTGCATATAATAAACCTAAGGCTTGAGTTCTTTGATAGATGTCTACTTACTTATCGTAATACAGAAAGGTTTTAATCACGGAATAGAAATGTTTTTTTTGTATTTACGTAGTTATAGTAGTTTTGACGTAATCTATTTGCTACAATCAAACTAATTTTTATACGTAAAGTTTCAGAGAAATTATCGCACACCTGGGAAAAGGAGACATGTTGGGCGAGGAAATATGTTAAGAAAATATACTCCAATATATATCAATGCTGGCTGTGTGGCATTATTCTTAACATGCCCATGGCGTGTCACAGTACCACAAGATTCCATATTTGTATGCAACATCCAGACGTGTTTGATCGAGAAATGGAAACGATCAAACAATACAGAGCAAGACGAGAAATGATTAGAAGAAAGAAGAATAAAGTCAGGGATAATGTTGAAAAATATCCTAATACTGAAGAATTAATAATCAATCGTGACGTTTATGATACAATTCCTAGTAACGAAAATTATGTGACTGAACTGGAAAATGCACATACATCAGTTATTCTTGAAAATCCTACTGTCAGGTATTATAATGATTGGGTTTTAAGGCCTTGCTAGAGAATTTAAAGATGATAACTACGAATGCCTCGTCTGCCATACAATTATAAAACTTCAAAAGGGTTGTTTTAGCCCTATGAGGCGACACATTCGACATGCTCATCCATATGTCAAATAAGGGAATACTTTGCCTTAAAATAACAAAGGGCAAAATAACAGATAATGGAATTGTCAAAATTTTAAAATTTTGTATAAACTTTTAGATAAAATTTTATTTTTAAATTTGATATATATTGCGGGATAGTCGCTAAAGGAATAATTAAGATATTGCGGTATAACATTTGATGTGCGTTTTATTATATCAGTAACTACAAAGTGAAACTATTGAATAACTATTTGATGTATGTAATATATTTGTTTCATACTTTTCTGATTATTGTGAACTGTATTTCAAATACATTTTATGGTATTTCTTGCTAGAAATGTGTAACTAGATTTGCTATAAAGTCCTGAATTGAAAGCAATCCTCGAGTTTATTAACATTTATTAATTATATTTGTGAAGCAATTTCATACAAACTTAGTATTACGAGTAAGTATGGTATAATCCGACCGTTTTCGGTCATAGCTACTTGTTTAGCACTTCTAAGCGTTGCTTTTGTGATCTCTGATGAAGTTTATCTAGTCAAACATCTGACGCTTTTTACTAAATGATTATTAATTTGATTGATTGTCATAGATAATAGGAATTTTTATTTATTTTGCTACGTATTAGGCTCTTCATGTTCAACATTAACGTAATATTTAAGGGATCTTTTAGTTTTTTAATCATCTTTCATTTTGAAGGAGATGGTATACAAAGCCCTTCTTAATATCCTATAAACTCATAAATGTGATTAATATGAATAATATAGTAGCATCTATATGTTTTGTGTTAAAATTTACTAATTGTGTACCAGTAGCAATTGATTGTTCTTCCTGCATTTCCATATTCGGATAGCACTTTCATCATAAATATGTGTTTTTACACAAATATATGGAGTATTATAGCATTGTAAGAAAATAGAATTATGAGTATATAATTTTCTAGATGTAACTCAGGTTTAATATAATCAACATGATTAATGATAATGAACCGCAATCCTTTCTAGTCATAAACAATTATTGAGATGTCCCGACAACGTACCAAAGATACTTAATAATAATTACTTTACGTACTTGATATACTATAATCTTATGTAGTTTCCGTGAGAATGTGAATTATTTATTGTCAATGCATAATCATAAAGTATAAGAATATAAACTATAATGGCCTAATATGACTTTTTATTTAAATCACTTTAAGAGTTCAGAAGCGCACAGTCCATTAAATTCGAAATATGAGAATCCAGTCATCACGTTAGTATATTACTAGCTCAATACTAAATTCTTTATAAATAAAAGAATAGATTAGAAGATCGATTAGTAAAACCAATATAAGAACTGAACATGTAAGTTGCGTCGGTTAGAGGGTTAAAAAATTATTATTATCATGGTAATTTTTAGCCACAGGAATTCCATTGTTTGGCATCGGAGGAAATCACATTTCTTAAGTTTAAAAAAAATAATAGAGTGATGGTGTTTGGAGATCAATAAAATTCCTCTTTTCTTTAATCTTATATAACTTTAATAGC
The DNA here is from genome assembly GCA_949752805.1 of Deilephila elpenor. NCBI lineage: Eukaryota > Metazoa > Arthropoda > Insecta > Lepidoptera > Sphingidae > Deilephila > Deilephila elpenor. The sequence continues at coordinate 11,785,073 of OX457106.1, read as the reverse complement.
GGTCCGGCCCGGCTTCGCGCGGGTGCAGATACTTTTTGGGCCCAGTCCACATCAGACAAATTATTTAGCGTACTGTTTTATATTTCAAGTCAACGTTATTAGCGTCCTTTTTGCTGCTTTTCTCGCCGCGTCCCGTTACATCCCGTCTTGTCGCGGCTCATTCTATTCCATGACTTAAGGCATGCGATCCTGTCCTCTTATATCCCATTAATTATCCTTACGAGTGTGAAAGCATAGCAAACATAGATATTTGAATTCCTTGCTTATCCCATGTGACCACTATTTTCGGGATAAAAAGTAGCTTATTGTTGATCCAGGGTATCAGCCACTTTCATATCAAACATCAAAATTGGTTCAACTGTTTAAGCGTGAAGAAGTAACAAACAAACTTAGTAGGATAATCTTTTAAAGTCTTAAATTCGTCCTACTTGCTTGCGTCTTTCTCACAGTCCTTACGCCATACTCATACTCATTAATTTATTGTTGCTTATTCATACATTCATCTACTCATATTTATTACCAGCATTTACTTCCACATATATTTCTGTATATCAAAGCAAAAACTAAGTTCCTAAACATGACTACAATCACGACATAAATTTCGCGGAGTTTCCTATACAAGTGCCAAAAGTGTTAGTGAATGAATTACTTCGTTATTATCTTACTTAATAACATTTTGTTTTACAGGCAAGTATTCAATGATATCAACTCCTCGTGGAAATCCCCTGTTGATGCTAAACGGTTATACGTTTTCCATTAACAACCGTGCGCCTGGTTTATTCTATTGCTCCAAGAAGGGCCACCAGTGTAAAGCCAGCGTGAAGCTGGATAAAGCTGGTAACATCATCAGGAGATATGAGGTCCACAATCATGAGCGGCCTAAGTATGTAATATCCTCCACGGGAAAGTATTTGAAGTTACCTTAGTGAAGAATAAGCATTCCTCGCCTCAGAAACGAAAGCGGTCAGCATCCAGTATTGTGTGGGTGTTCTTTGATTATAATCTGAAGCTAAATCGTACCCTATATTCCACCGTTCTTTATTTGATGGGAATTAGGAATAGATAATCGTATGAAATCACCTTAATCTCCTGGTATTGCGTACAGTTCGCATGAAGTCGGGTACTAGTCAATTATTGGGTAAATTAAATTAATCGCTTACCATCAGGCGAGCCGCATGCTCGTCTGCCTACGAAAGCAATAAAAAAAAAATCGTTCCTGTGCGATTTTTTTGCGATTGTAAATTGATTCTCAATTCACTCACAAGCATTCGATACCACTCAACAGATACTAGATCCTTTCCGATATGGTATCCAGGAAACTGGCAAAATCTAAAAACGTCACGGAAGGTGACACGCAGAGAAAAATTATAAATCGAACTGTCTCATTTTATTTTATTAGTATAAATGTAACTAGAGACAATTGTTGCATTTTGCCAGTTCCTAAATTAAGTCAGATTATTTTTGAACATATTTTGACGCATAGTGTAAATATATTCTTACTGAAAGATGTATAGTAATTGCCTGAATATTTCAACTGCATCACAAAAAGTTTCTTCCTTCTTGCCACTCTTCCTGTTCCTAATGAACAATATTTTATATTTTTTGATATCTGAATAATAAAAATATTGTAAATGAAATTCATTAGTTGTGATATGAAAAATAGAGGTGTTTTGTTACTTACATAGTAGATATTTGATGTAACTTTATAATATGTACTTAATAAAATTGTTAGTTTGATATATTGATTTTTATTTGAAAAACCATAGACAACCTGAGCGTATGTGGTTTTTATTTAAATTTCAAAATTCTTCTGCAGTTCAGAATCGATACATGCTCATCAATTCACATTTTTTTAATAAATAAAATCTATTAACTACTTCATTTTCTTTCAATGTGAAGTACTTATTGTTTGTAATGTAATTAAATGCATTAATTTTCCAGGAGTAAATCAAAAGTACAAAATAATAACAACAGAGCGTGGAAATTCGTTGTTAATGTACGAGAACTACACGTTTTCGAGGCAGGGGATTACGAATAATTACTATTGTTCTAGAAAGTCATTTTCGTGTAAAGCCAGGGTGAACCTTAATGCTGAAGGGAATGTTATAAGCGCTCTGCCAATACATAACCACGATCCGCCTAATTACATAAAGCTGAATAGTGGCGTTTATGTTAAGTTCTAGTTTTAATGACAGTAATGTCTTCCAGTCGCACAAATTTTGGAAAATGTTATGTTTTTAGACTTCTTGTAATGTATGTTTTTCTCTATTGCACATCTTTATTTACATAATAAGTATATATAACTAATTAAAATATGGTATAAAAGGCGACTATATCGCATTGAGCATCTTGTGCGATCACACAATACGAATACACGTCCTCCACGTGCCACGTAATAAACGAATAATATTGACAGGTGCTCTTTAAAGGATTTAATTATATTATTATTTGATTATTATACTATTGTTTTTGATACTAATTGACTTAAAAAATATAGGTGTAGAGTTAATCAGTTTTTCTACTTCAGGACTTTCCATATAGATCTATTTTGAAGGTATGAAGAAAACGTAACAGTGGAACTACTGCACTAAAAGCTTTCCTACACTTTATTCTGGGGTTCGCATAATCCTTAATGTGCTCCTTTGTAAGACGATGTAATGGCCGCCACAACGTAACGATATAACTGTGCAAGTCATAGTTTGCACCAGTATTTTAGAACGTGTGTGGGCAAATAACTGCGCAAACTTCGTTGAAATTTTTGATTCGAGACTGGTGCAAACTCACGTTTGCGCAAACGCACTTGGCGTTAAGACTATTTGACGTGTACTTATGTTACAGATTATAGAAAAATATTTTTGATATTTAGGGGATGCTCAGTAATTGTTGTTCAATGAAATCGATATTTTGTGTCTGTACTTATTATTTGTATTAAATTATCAATGTATAAATTTGTTTTATTTGAATTACTAGAGAAATTGCTCGTTTTAATTCAAATCCCATACGTTTCTATGGAGCTGCTGTGTGGAATACTTGCAGAGTCGCCTTCTAGAAAATCTATTCATAAAAGCCTGTTTAGGAGTTTGTTTTGTTTTACAATGTGTGTTGAAAATTGCTATAATCAAAGATTTCTTCTTCTTAGCAATGGTTGTGCTCATAATCTAATCATTTTGTATAAGTATGAAATATTATTTTTATTAGATATAAGATCTTTACAAACGTCTTGTGGACTTACTGATACAGTATACTTAAAATCCAGCAGGGGTTCCGTACGAAATTGCTACTTCTCGCCGGGGCAAGAATCTTATTGTTGTCCAAGGATACACGTTCTCTCGAAAAAATTCAACCACGGGTTATTGGGAGTGCTCAATAAGAACGAATCAATGTAGGGCCTACCTGAAGTTGGACAAAGGAGGTGTGATTACGCGTATTAACAACGAACATACGCACGACCCACGACAATTTACCAGAGGATTAAATGGTAGACTGTTTGTAATAAGTTAATGGAAATTATTTAATTATTAATAAAATGTTAATTTTTTTTTAAATTATTCTGTGATCGATTAATTATTTTGTATTTGATTTTAACTGGCAAATGTAAATATGTAAAATTACTGTAAAAAACTTAGACTTAAAAACCCATGTAAACAAGAATTAAAATAATAAAGATAAATATGGGTGTCGAGGGGTGAGGCAAAATTGTATAAAAGGCGGGTCGTTTTCCCGTATCGTCAGCTCCGCTCCGAGCTCCACCAGGAGAGGACATCTCCAAACTAAGAGAAGAAACAAGTGCGCCTCGCCCACCGCAGCCCTCCTTGCTATCGTTGAAATATTGGCGTTTAATTGAAGCAAAATCCCTTATGGAAGGTTTTTATTGGTCACGCCGCCCGGATCTGTTTATATCGAAATAAAGACGTCAGTTTTGAGTAAACAAGCGGCTGGTTTGTGGTTTAATTTACGAGTCAGTTGTGTTTGACTGTCTTTCTCACTCACTCTCTTAAGCCACAGGCATTCCCCTGCTGAACATATGCCACCCTCGTCTACATATGACGTCACTAGCAATGCCACGATACTGACGAGCGTTTTGGTGCGAATTTTCTAAATAAAATATTTTGTCTTAATAAATCTTAATTATATGCAGGGATATTTGACAGCCTTCGTGGCGCAGTTGGTTAGACGCCGCCTGTGAAACGAGAGGCCGCGGGTTCGATCCCCGCACCGAAACAAATATTTGTCTGATCCACAGGTATTTCTTTCGGGTCTAGGTGTCTGTGAGCCCGAAAAGTCTCTCGTAGTTCCTGATACCCACGACACAAGATTCGATCTTAGTGTGGGGTCAGGACTATGTATGTGACTTTTGGGTATGTATGTTCAATATGTTATTAAACATAAAGTTTTTTAAATCTGTATACATGCCTACATACCTATTGCTGAAGATTGAATAGTCCTTATGTTTCTCGTACTGAATCCCTTCTATCTATCCCGGCGAAAGTCTGGTAACGTGTCTACAACTCCTTAAGTGTTGTGGGTTTCTAAGAAATGAAGGACTTACTAATATATTAAACTTGAAATCCTACAGGAATTCTATACGAAACAGCGGTTTCTCGACGAGGAAAATCTCTTATTGTCGTTGAAGGATACACGTTCTCGCAAAAAGACTCAACCGCGCGGTATTGGGAATGCTCAGTAAGAACGAATCAATGCAAAGCCTACCTCAAGTTGGACAAACATGGTGTAATTACTCGTATCAATAACGAACACAAGCACAAGCCAAGACAATTTGCCAGAGGGTCGAATGGTGGTCTTTTTGTAATAAAGTAATGAAAAATATTTAGTTGATAGTACAATGTTTTTTTTTTATTTTTTTGTTGTTTTAGGTAAGTAATGTAATCTGTCACGGATTTTGTATTTTATTTCACAGGTAAATGTGAATAAGTAAGTTAAAATATGCTCTAGTTTTTCTTCCTACTAACTGGCGTAATTGCAAATTAACACAATTTCAAAACGTACGTCTTATTGTTACTGAATTCAGTTACTATTAGACTTAAGAAGTTGCAACAAACATAGACATAAAACTGATGTAAACAAGAATTAAAAATAATAAAAATAATTACGGGCGTCGAAGGGTGAGGCGGTAGGAGGAAGGCTCGGAGTGAGCAAAATTGTAGGATAGGTGAGCTCCGCTCCGAGCTCCACCATCAGAGGTCGTCTTCGAACGAAAAGAAGAAACAAGCGTTGTGCCTCTCCCATCGCTGCCCTTCCTTGTTGTCGAATAAATATTGAAGTTTTATTGTAGCAAAATCCCTTATTTCATTGCTCACACCGGCCGAATCTGTCTATATCAAAATAACGACGTAAGTTTCAAGTAAACAATCAACTGTTTTTTTTGTGGTTTAATTTACAGTTGAATTTTGTTTACCTCTTTCTCTCTCTCTCTCTCTCTCTCTCTCTCTCTCTCCCTGTTTTCAGCCACAGAAAGTTCCCTGATGAACATAATTCTTTCTTAGTCTAAAGTACCTCTAGTGTTGAGGAAAAAAAAATGTGAGGTCACTAGCAACGCCGTGATACTGGCGAGCCTTTTGGTACGAATTTTAAATCTAAAAACTATAATCAAGTGTTGCTTACAAGTTAGGACATACTAATATATCAAACTTGAACTCCTACAGGGATGCCATACGAAACAGCGATTTCTCAAAGAGGAAGATCTCTTATAGTCGTTGAAGGATACACGTTCTCGAAATCACCCCGTACAGCCTCGCGTTGGGTATGCTCAGTACGAGCGAACCGATGCAGGGCCAATCTCAAGATGGACAGTCAAGGTATAATTACGAGCATCGACAATGAACACACGCACAAGCCAAGGAAATTAATCAGAAGAAGCGATGGCAGCATATCTATAATTTGAACACAATATCATAATAATAATCCGCGATATAATCCGTAAAATTAGATTTATTTCAATGTGTAACATTCGCGTTAATCTAGGAAAAATTTATAAATTATTTCACAGCTTTCCTTCTTTTTTTAAATTGACTATCAGAATGATATCACCCAACCGATGCAAAGTTTAGTTTTACCTTTTAATCCTTAAGGAAGCTGGATATTCGTCGTTAGCTTGGTGTTCCTGTTTTCTATAAGGCCTCTGTACCCCTAGCCGGAACATTTTGAAGTATCGTATAGTAATAGTATAGTAACAATCATTACTTTACTATTACTACTCGATAACTATATTTGGCGGCAGCATGAACCGTTTAACCATACTCTCGTAAACTCTTTATTAATACGATACGATATTCACAGATAACCTATGGCAATGAATGAATATTATTGAATGATTCGTGCGGAATTATCATTCACCGTGTTTGTAAAAAAATATATTATTATCATAAAATAACAAAAAGCCTATAGCATGCCTTAAAGACATGTTAAAGGTTATGAAAATGAATTATGACGCAAAAAAGTATTAATAACAATTGATTCAAATTTTAAAAAAATCATTTCAAGCAATTATGCATTTATATTTCCGAACGTAGCCATTTTTTGTTTGACAATTGACATAACAACAACAACAAACAAATTTTTATGGATGCCACTCGTCAACGAATGTAAAGAAATAAACTCATAAATAGGTAATAGATATAGACACGGACATTTGTTTAATATGATCCCTTTATACCTTTAAGGTGGAAACTTTATGAATGTATTCGCTACATTTTTGCTCGTAAAAAGCCTAGGTAACTTTCTTCACATATTATATCATTTTGATAACATAATATGAACAACTAGCTGAGAACTTGCCCATATCGACTATAAATTGAAATGAGCCTGTGCATTAAATAAATAAGTAAGTACACAAAACATACAACAATAGTGAATAATATGATTGTTTTATTTATAAAAGGTTAGTTAGGTATTCATTTTTAAAACTACACTAAGTCTAGTCTTCTTATATCGTCATACTTGTTCCTAAGTTTGTTGCTCCAATTCCGAGAAGACCTTAGGATAGGAATTAACCTTCTTTTGGTAATGCCGCTATTAGTAGGAATTATAAATATTTGAAATAACACAATTGTAACTCCATATTGAATTGCCTATTTTTAGTGAAACACGTAAGTATTACAACGAATATCTTGTAAATTGAAAATAAGTACTATGTGTATTGACTTGTCATAAGAGCTATTTAATTGCCTATGTGACCAATAAATGAATTTCATTTCATTTCACGGAGTAGATAATTATACAAAATAACAATAAGATCAAAATATAAGATGTTGAGGACACTGAGTATGATCCTAAGTAACACATTGTAAATTTAAAGAATTAAACTTATAAATAATAGGTAATAGATATAGACACAGATGTTTGTTTAATATAATGCCTTTATACCTTTATACCTTTGGAAACTTAATGAAAGTATTCGCTACATTTTTGCCTGTTAAGAGCCTTGGTAACTTTCTTCACATATATCATTTCAATAATATAATATGAAGAAGTAGCTAAGAACTTGCCCATATTGACTACACATTGAAATGAGCCTGTTGCATAAAATAAATAAGTAGGTACACAAAACATAAAACAAAAGTGCATAATATGATTGTTTTATTTATTAATGTTACAGTTTTAGTTAGGTATTCATTTTAAAACTACACTAAGTCTAGTCTTCTTATATCCTCGTACTTTTTCCCAAGTTCATTGCTCCGATTCCGAGAAGTCCTTAGGATAGGAAGTAACCTTCTTTTGATAGTGCCGCTGTTAGTAACAAAAATATTTGAAACAACACAATTGTAACTTCATATTTAATTGCCTATTTTTAGTGAAACACGGAGTAGATAATTATACAAAATAACAATAAGACGTCGAGGGCACTGAGTATGATCGTAATTAACACATTTTGCCTTATTTCAAATAAAATAAATCGCAAAACTACATTCACGATGGCTTTCTCACTGTTAAAATCTCGGTGAGAAAGTTCTCGTATTTTTCGACAGCAAACTATAGTAAATTGGCGATACTATACGTCAAAAATTATTCCTGCTGCCACTTTTCATACATTTCTAAAGTAAAACTATCGTTAAACTACTCGCTAACTATACTATAGTATCGTAAACGTTTCCCGCTGTCACATTTTAGTTCCAAATACGCTCACAATGGCGCTGTTTAAATTCCCATACAAAATTTTACTATTACTATTCTATTACGATACTGCAAAATGTTCCGGCTAGGGGTACAGAATCATGTTGTCACTTTGTATGACCTCAGGCAAGTGTTTGTGTGTGAAGATTTTTCAACACTAAACATTGTAATAAGTCAACAATTTTGTTAATTAATTAATGGGTCTATAATTGTCCCGTATGCTTTCTTAGATAATACTTCTGAATATACTAAAATAAAGTTCAACAGGCAATGTGAAGTTTGTATCAATTTTGTAATGCCGGGTCAATAGGATGAAAAGTCGGGTATAATTAATTATAGTATTTTTTTACAGATATACCATACGAAGTAGTGCTGTCACAAAGGCGTAAGAAGTTATTATTTGTCGGTGGTCACACCTTTTCTCACACTGATTGTGGATACTGGGTTTGTTCTGTAAGGACCAACAATTGCAAGGCCAATCTCAGTACTAACTCAGAGGGAAAGATTATACGACTCAACAACTATCACAAACACCAACCTAGGAAGTACACTAGAGGCAGAAATGGACAAATTATGTTGATTTAAATGCATTTTCGTGCAACTTAACTATTGTAATTTTAGTATCACTTTGTAGATGTATATTTTTAATACAATATACAGCTGTAATATTTATTTTATTTTCCTCATCGCCTATAAACGAAATGATTTTTTTTTAAACTGGTCGTCCCGCAACTTTTTATATTATACTATTTAATCATGAACACTTTTATCAATTTTGGTAATATAAAGTTTTTGGTATAGATCTCACTTATCCATTTTAATATATTTTCACTGCATATAAAGTCTATGATGTAAGTAAGGATAATTATTTGCAGTATTTGATATAGCATTTTGATATAGCGACATCTAGAAGCACATTCTCGAAGCACTAACCGTTGAACTACCTTACAGCGATACCGTATGAAATGACGATGTCACAGAAAGGTAAAAAGTTGATGATCGTTGGTGGATATACGTTTTCGCATGCTGACTACGGATATTGGGTGTGCTCGATACGGAAGAACAAATGTAAGGCCAGTCTTACTATCAACTCTGCGGGGAAGATTATAAGGATCAAAAACGAACACACGCACCCGCCCAGGCAATTCACTAGGGGACCTAACGGACGTATAGTACTGATATAGAGTCGTAGAATATAAATGTAATTGAGATACAGCTCACTAGATTTTGTCAGAATTGATTGTTAGCTACTAACAATGAGAGAAGCTATTGCCATCTCATATTAAATCCTAGAAAATACTCACTTGTTTCATACTCTTGTGTTGCCAGTAATACCGATAGATGATTTGTACGATAGAAAACATTTTTGATGATTTATAAAAAATCATCATTTTTTTATCTAGAGTCATGAGTAACTAGATGTACCAATAAGTATAATATAGTAATTTTATATTCAATTGAAAGCATTCCATTATTTTTAGATTCTTCAATCCGTAATATGATCTTCCTAAATGTAACGATAAATAGTCAGATCAATCATAAAATATTTTAAAGTGGATAAAAAACATGTTTTTTGGTAGATCTTTATAAGTTAGGCTAGGTGTTAGGTTTTTAATTAGAACGTCGATATTAGGTACGGTAGCTAACTTAAATATATAAACAACTTAATACTTATTGTAATAAATCTTTCGAATAATTTAACTGTTTTTGAATATCACAATCAAAGCACATTTTTGTGTTTCTTAGCGCTAACGATGATTTTTCTTACAAATACCTCGATTTGTATGTGCATATACACAGGACTTTAAAATATTGTTTTAAAAACTTTTTACAGTGACGACCTACGAACTGACAATGTCTCAGAAAGGGAAGACGCTGATAGTTCTCGATGGCTATACATATTGCCAGTCAGATTCTCTTTATTGGGTATGCTCTGTGAAGAAGAATAACTGCAAGGCCAATCTTAGACTGAATTCTAGACAAGAGATAATATCCATCAACAACGTACACACGCATAAACCTAGGACTTGTGTGAGGACTGGAGAGGGAAAATTAATTCTAGTGTAACGTCAATATAATATACCTGCTAGAATAAAAAAATGAAGGCACTTAACAGTTATATACACGTGGCAATAGTTCCGTGTCGGGTCAAATCAAACAAAGATTACTGAAGTATTTTTCAGTTTAATATTAATTGTTTTAACATATGTATTCAGTAATGTTTTTAAATTCCTTAAATATTTCCCTAAAATATTTCAATTCTTAGTTATATTTATTTCCCGTGTGGCTTTGATAAGCTATAATAAAGGTTAATGGAGAAATAAATTGTCTTAAAATACGCATGTATCAATAAAGTAGTTGATGTTCAGACTTAATTAATATAGTGTAGTCGATACAAAATTGACATCAATATCTAGTATGTATGTAGTATTAGTTTTTGATTTGTTTTATTTCTCAGTATAAGTTTTCCTTATTTATTTACATATTTTTAATTATAAGTGTTGTGTACTCCTTTAAGTTGTATATGCGTCAGAATGTAACTAGCAAAGAATGGTATTACTTGTGTTAGAGTGTGTTGAAGTACCTTAATTCAATAAATAAATAATTATATTTCTATTAGATATGACTTTCATTTTATTTATCATACAATCTTGATGACTGATATCAATCAATCTTAAAATCTTGAATGACTGATGTGATATTAAGTGTCATATTGATATTTTTTCTTATTATTATAAGTAGATATTTTTTCAGTCCCATACAGGGTAGTGAAGTCACAGCGAGGCAAGTCGGTTCTTCTGGTCGATGGCTACACCTTCTCCAAGATCGGTAATAGAAACTACTATGTTTGCACAGTGAAAAGGAGCACTAAATGCACAGCCAGGCTTGGAATGTCCAATGCCGGCAAAATAACTTACATCCACAATCACCACTGCCATCCTCCTAAACAGTACGTCAAGGATAATTTTGGAAACTATGTTGTTATTAGACCTTAAACTTTAAAGATAAGTTGGACAGCACAGGTGCAGACAATTTGGATGAAAGTGAAGTTGATTTAATTTTAATAAGCTGGTTCAGAGAAGTGAAAAATCTTACCGAAAATCCTTAATTTGTAAAAGAGCAACTAATGGTTGTGTATGTGTTTTATCATTTGATTATATAGTGTGTAGACAAACAAGCAGAATAAAAAGTATAAAATAAAGTCTTAGTTTAGTTTCTTCGAAAAAAATTGTTATGCAAAAATAACAAATACATATATTTTATTATATAACCCCAAATTTATTCTTTAATATTGTATAAATTTTGCTGTCTACCTCGGTGGCGCAGTTGTACTATGGTATGGTTTTAAGTTGCAACCCCCAGGGTCTCGGGCGCGAATCCCTGGTCGGTCAAAGTGATACTGTATTTTTCTATTTATTATCAGCACGGAGTCAGGAATTTGTGTCCGATATGGCGAAGAACACAAGGCGAAACGTGGGTGTCCTGGTAGCACCTCTGCCTACCCTTTTAGTCAAAATACGTGAGTTTATGTATGTACATACATGTGTATGTATATCATTGGTAGACGAGATGGCCACAATAAAGCTACTCTGTTATTGTCTCCTAAACTGCATTATACCAGCGTGGTACTAAAGGCAAAATTATGTAATGTGGCCATACATATCAATTTAGTGTACTTAAGATCTAATTCAGAATAAATTTGCATTCATAGAGCTTATTGTTTTATTTAACACAGCTAAGTTATCAAATACCTAGAACGAACAAATATAAGAATGTGGTTTTATTTGGAAAAGTTTGCGGAAATTATTTGAATGTTGTGTGAAATCATTTGACTTCCAATATAATTATGTTTTGAAATAAAAATATAATTTATAACTGCATGTTTGTTTTTAACATTAGCATGGACGAGTTTCTGGGTGGCTGTCAAATTAGTTATTTTTAATTAAAAATGTGAGTATAATAATATCAAATATTTTTTCATTACTTAATAAAGTCACTGTGGTCACATCAACTGTGGATACGTGGACATCCTCTTTATTATGTCTATGGTAATAAAAAAAGGATCTTACACTATGGTGTTGGTAGGTACACATAATTGCACTATCCCAATTTAAATTAAGATCACAATACGTTCGAATATTAAACTAATTAAATTGCTTCTTTATTTCCAGATACAGACTACAGAATAGTAAGCTCCAGAAAAGGAAAGGATTTAATACTTTTAGACGGTTATACGTTTTTTAAAGTTAAAAATGGAAGTAGATGGATATGCTCCACTAGCCTTAAATGCAAAGCCAAATTGAAGTTCGGTATTTCTGGTGAGATCGTGTACAAAGACAACAATCATAATCATCCAAAGAGGAGGTACCATGTAACTGGCGACGGAAAATATGTTATGTTGTGAACGTTGTGTTTTAAATTGTCATTTTTATGTAATCTCTGATATTAATTAATGTTTTAATTTTAAAGTTTTAATGTATGTGGCATCGTATCGTATCAGCCCGTATACGTCCCACTGAAGGGCACGGCCCTACTCTACAATCGAGGGTTCGATTGAGAGTGGTTAGGCCATATAGTGCACCACGCTGGCCTAGTGCGGATTGGCGGACTTTACATACCATATAAATTCTGAAAAAGAATTTCATAGAGTCTATAATAGAAGCGCTCACGGGGCTAAAATAACTAAAAATGGTACGTATAACTTTATAATATTCAATATTTTTTGCACACTTATTTATTATCAAATAACATGCACATAATGTACTTCGTTTTAAATAAGTTTTACTTATTTTACTTATTTTTGATATTTTATTGCAGGTTTCCCTGAAGGAAGGTGTTCAGGTCATTCTTTTCAACGTGGTAATAAAAAAAGGCGTTGTACAGGATGTTACAATAAATTGCGACGTACACTGAATAGTATAGAGGCGTCAAAAAAAACCAAACGTATCATGACATATTGTGTGAAATGCAAACAGTCAATGTGTTTAGCTTGTTTCAATAAAAAACATTTTTGTACCTTGTTGGTAAAGGGATAGACGCGACCGCCTATATATTTTCGGTGGTCGAATGTTAAAATCCCAGAGCACACCTCTCACTTTTTGGAGTCATGTGTGTATTGATAGTCAATCACCACGCATTATAAAAGTGAAGGCAAACGTCATAAGAAAACCTGCATGCCATAGCGATTTGAAAAAAAATCCAGGGTATGTGAAGTACGCCAACTCGCTCAAGGCCAGCGTGGTGGACTATATGGCCTGATCCCTCTCAATTATACTCTCGATAATAGAGGAGGCCAATGTCCTGCAGTGGCACGAACATGAGCTTATACAGACACAAATGTAATATCTCTCCAATCTTTTATCCATTTAAAATTAATTCATGATGAATAATTGTATTTTAAATATTTTTTATAAAAACAGAAGGGTGAATCGAAAATTTCTAGTCTCCGAGCCGGACTAGAACTTCGATAGCAAGGAGGTTAGTGCACCGTCCCGGAACGACGATGAGTTTCAGTCTCGGAGAATTGAACTTTTAGATTTTCTATTATGTTAAATAATAAAACACTGGTCTAACCAGTAAAATATTATAATTATAAATATTTAATATAATAAAAGAATCAAAATCGACTGATGCGTAATTACAATTCCCAACACTACGAGTAGTCTTTACCTAAATTATTAAACCATCTTTAGTGCGATGCGCGATACAATCGATACCTAATTTTATTTTTGTTATTACTTTTTGTCCCTTTATCACATCCCCTTGCTAAGCAACACAAAGATAGAGTAAGTAAATGGTTATTTGTAATTCATAAAAAGTACGTTGTTATATGAGGCGTCTTAAAGGAGTAATTATTCTACAAAGTAGTTTTTTAAGAGATTGTTTAGGTCTCTTACCCACTACTATCGGCATTATAGTAGGTATCTTACACGCTGTCTGAAAGTTCTCTAAAAATCGTGCTGCAGCAAATGTGTTAAGTGACGAACGTCAAACCAGCAACCCAACAACAATACAAAAATAATAAGGTTCAGATAATCACGAACAAGCACACCTGTTATTATTGAAAGAATCAAAATACGTGGTGCTATTTAACCATGTCCAAAACAACGTTGTTATATCATACATACATACACATATACATAAACATCACGCCTCTTAGTAGTAGGTATAAGTGCAACTAGGACACCCCCGTTTCGCCTCATATGTTCCGTCCCACGATGTCGAGCCTATCGCCATATCGGGTAGAAATTCCTGACTCCGGGATGATAATGAATACCAAAAAACAATAACACTGCTCGACCCGGGACCCGAATCCGAGACCTCGGCTTTGTAATCAAACTGTAGTACAACTACGCCACCGAGGCTGTTGTTATATCAAGATAATTATATATGAAAGATTCGGTTCAGAATCTTAAATATAACGGCAGACCATTTTTGATATAATACCCAATTTAGGGCAAAAATAATAATTCATACAATATTTGGAGTTATTATCAACGACTTTCTGTAAATTTTGGGTCTGGTACAGCCAAAGAGATTGTATTATAATGTATTTTTATAGGATTACACCCATTTGTGATTATATATTTTCGTATATAATTGCCATATGCTTTTTGTAATGGACGTATTATATCGTCAACAGTAATTTTAAAACTTTCTAATGATGATAATAACCATATTCGTATTTATTTATATGCCTGTATGCGCATAGCTGTATGTTTATATTACGTCTGTATTAATAATATTTACGTGATTATAGCTAAGGGCTGATTTTAAGGTCATCGAATGTATGATTATTTTATTATATAGAAAATAAACATTACTATTATATTTTTGTTTTTTCATATCTTCTTCTGGTTTGAGTTATTTTACCATTGGAATCCATAATTGCGCGTGGTTTTTGATTTGTCTTAGTACTGACTCATCCGATCGTATTTGACAATCCTCAATCAGTTGTCCACTACTGGACATAGGCCTCCTCCAAATTGCTAATCTGCCAGCGACCTTTCGCAAATCGTCACTACACCTAGCTGGTGGGCGTCATACACTACGCTTGCCAAGGCGCGGTCTCTTTTATTTTCGCGGTATTTGACAATAGGTAATAATGCTTATTAATGAGTGTATCATATCCTAGTGTGAAAATACAGATAGCGAAGTGTAAGTATGTAGATTAAATAAACCTGGAAATATATAATTATTACTTAAAACAAAAGTCTTAAAGACGCATTTACCCATCACAATACAAACGTGTTGATCAAAACTAAATTTTTAAAACTATGCATGTATTTTACATTTGTTTGATTACATTGTTTTTTCCCTCACAGGTATTAAATATAATATAATTCGATCGAAGAAAGGCAAGGATCTGATACTTCTAGATGGCTATACCTTCTGCAGGGCAGGCGCTGCGTGGATATGTTCAAACCAAGCGAAATGTAAAGCCAGATTAAGACTAGACAAAGATGGTCAAATAATGTACGTGAACAATAGACACGAACATCCAAAAAGAAATTATGTCCTTACAAAAAGCGGAACTTATATTATAATATAAACGATGACGGGTAAATCCGCCAGATTACATTTAAGTTTTTATTTCATTAAAACATACTTATATATCTTATTGGTAGTAGCATTTTGATTGGAGTGTGTCTATTTTGGTCGATTGGGCCAATAACTAAATATATCTTATGAAAGACAGTTACGACAAAAATTAAATAATGTGGCTGAAGTAATAAAAAATAATGAACGGGCTGAAATAAGTTCGCAAATAAACTTTATACGAAGATGTTGGTTATGCATAAGAGCTTAAAGAAAGCATTTTGAGCATTGATTGTTATTTAAATAAATAAGATATTGGAGCAAAAGATTACTTAATGATTTTTTAATGAATTTGTGAACAAAAATGACCTTTGCTTTATATATTGATTAAAAAAGAAATAATACTTTTAAACGACAGTGTTATAAATTTTTGTAATTGGTATGAGATGTCGATGTTTTTGAAATAAACCTCCACGCGACTATAGTATTTTTTATACTAGTTTTGTTCAAATATCACTTACAATATTTTCAAATGTAAAAGTTTGACAAGTTTTGTTGTTTAACTTTCAAGTTGCCTATAATTATTCTTAAATATAATTTTAATTAGGAGGCCCAATGTATACTCAACGACGTAGAATAAGAAGTAACAAAAATTGGCAATATTTTGTAAAATTTAAAATTTTGTGTACAATGTCCGACAATTTCATCTTAACGTTAAATAAAACCATAATTTAAGAACTAGAAGACCTAGGATTTATCAATTCCCTCTATTCCCCCTATCCCGTCGGTTCACTACTTATGGGACATCTAGGTATAGTTCCGCAATTTTTTTATCGAGCTTCTTGCCCGTTCTCCCCTGGTGAAGATAGCCTTGTGAACCGAGTGTTAGTAGAAAATAGTGTCTGAATCTAAGTAATGTATGACATTTCATGGATTCAAAAAAAAATATTTCGTTTTTATTGCATTGCATTTATATTTTTCTGACAGGTATTGGATACAAAATAATCAAATCGCAGAAAGGCAAGGATCTTATACTGCTGGACGGGTACACTTTCAGCAAAAGGACAGATTTTACATGGGTATGTTCGAATAATTCTCAGTGTAAAGCTAAATTGCGGCTTGGTAAGGAAGGTGAAATAACATTCCAATGCAATATACACATACATCCGAAAAGAAAATACATCATTACAAGCGCGGGGTCGTATATTTTTGTATAGTGTAAATGATGACTGATTAATATGTCGTTTTTGTTTATGTGTCTTTATTTTTATTAAATTGCTTTATCATCCTTGTAACTGATGACGTCAATAGGATCCTAGTTTCATTTCAATACAATACATTTTCATCGTATAATTATTGTATGCATGTGAAAATCATCTAATTAAATGTAAGTAAAACTATATTTTGTTTTATTTCCTTTTGTTGCGTTTGATCGACATGGTAATGCCAATGACTGTGCATTATAAGACTAAATAAATCATTATGTATTATATTGGGATGACGAATGCATTGCAGCATTATGCAGTACTTAGTAAAGACAAGTACTAATTGGCGTTGCTCCTGTAAATAGACACGAATCATGTTTGCCATAAGTCAAGCTGAAGGCTCATCTAACCCTTCTTGTGAATTTAAAAAAATGTTTTTCCCACAGGTGTTAAATATAAGATAATAAAATCGCAGAGAGGCAAGGATCTGATATTACTGGATGGGTACACCTTCTGCAGAAGAACAGATTCTGTATGGGTCTGTTCAAATAATTCTCAATGCAAAGCCAAGTTGAGGCTTGGTAAGGGACGTGAAATAATATTTATATCCAGTGACCACGTACATCCGAGAAGAAAGTATCACCTTACAAACGCCGGGACGTATATTTTTCTATAGTGTTAATGATGACGTAACAATACGTCATGTTATATTGAATCTTCTGACATGTTATATCGCCTTAGTATCTTATGATTTTACTTAATCGTTAAATGAAATTTATTAGTCGAATAAAATACTAAAGAAAATAAAAATGACTGTTGAATACACACCGTAATTAGCCAGTACATTAATAATGCGATGATGTAAGTATATTTGCATATTTGTAGCTTTAAAGTTATTTAAAAGTAATTTTTACATATTATTTCACGTCATGCAAAGTCCAAACTAATAGTTTTAATAAAATTTAGTTTTTTAATCATATTCATTTATTACTTGTGATACATACATAGGTTAACCTCTGATTTTTATTGGCTCTTATTGGCATGTGACCTCCTCAACAAGAGAGTGTGTATGAGTTTTGTATTCACCATATGCAGATGTTTTTATTGTTATGTCAAATAACCTACAAGCAACAAATTACTAGTAAAAATCATTACATAAAACTTTTTTTTTTAAAAACGGTATGCAATTCTAAAAGTTAAAAGGAGATGAAGATTGTCTAGTTCAGCAATTAGCATCTACTTTAAAAACCAAAAAAAAAAATGTTATAAAGTAAGATTGTATAAAATTTTACACACGATAAAGTATAAGGCAAGTATAGTTTTGTTTACCACCGTATTTTTTTTACAGGTATTGAATATAAGATCATTAAATCGCGGCGAGGCAAAGATATGGTACTAGTGGATGGTTTCACGTTCAGAAAGTCACGTAATACATGGATTTGTACGATTAACGCCGAGTGTAAAGCGAAGTTAAGGCTTAATGAAGAAGGTAAAATTGTATTTATATACAATGAACACGTACATCCGAGAAGAAAGTATGTCCTTACAAAAGACGGGACGTATATTTTTCTATAGTGTGTATGATGACGAATTAATACGTCGTTTTTTGTTTAAATACATTTATGTTATCTTAATTGCGTTAACTTTGTGACCCATAATTTAATTGGACTCTTAGTTTAATTTTCAATATTTTCTTCATATAATGATTGTATGCGTATGAACATCATCTAATTAAATATAAGTAAAACTGCATTTTGTTTTATTTGCCTTTTGTTTTGTTTTGTTTGAACGACATGACAATGCCATTGACATTCCTAAGCATTATAATACTTAATACATTATTATGTTTTATCTTGGAAGTCGAATGCAGTGCAGCATTATGCGGTGCTTGGTAAAGGCAAGCACTGGCTGATGTTGATCCTGATAATGGACAGGCGTGATGTTTACTATCAGGCGAGTAATCTCGTGATTATCGTCTCATGTTTCTAGTCAATTTAAAATCATAATTCCTACCTCGCCACGTTCAGAAAGCATTGTACTACATGGATTTGTTCGAATACCGGCAAGTGTAAGGCGAGGTTGAAGCCCAGCAAAGAAGGTGAAATTGTATTTTTTTGCAATGAACACTTAGAAAAGAAAGTATGCAGTTTCGTTTTAAATTTTTTGGCATGATTCTATGCTATGAAAGTCATCAAATTGAATGTTAGTAAAACTATGTAAAATATTCTAATATTTGGGGTTAGTACTAATTTTAGGTTTATAATACCAAGAGTTGGATATTTCATTGTAGACAAGATATTTAAAACGCCTTTGCCATAAATTACAAAACGGTATTTTTTTCTACTTCCTGTATGTTTTAAATAATTTTGTATTAATGTTATACATACATGAGATCCATGTCTTCGATACTATTGTCAAAACCGAGTTTGTTTTTGCAAATATACTTAATAACTGTTTTAATGAAATAAAATATTTTCTAACATTATTTTCAGATTTTATTTTATTTTCTAGATATACAATACGAGATAACAAGGTCACAGAGGGGCAAGGCCATGATCCTAGTCGGTGGCTTTACGTTTTCTCATAACGCCACGCATTATTGGATGTGTTCTAACAAAAAATGCAAAGCGAAGCTCAAGTTAAACGACCAGGGCAGGATAGTACGACTTGATACCACTCATAATCATCCCAAAAAGCCCTACATGAAGTTAAGTGACGGCACGTATATTCGGATTTGATTCGAGTTAAAAAGGACAGGGCAGTCGACTGTCCTTAATGAATTTTCATGGAAATCGGTGCAAATACTCTGTGTGTGTCTGAGTGTTGGGGTGATGTGCAATATTAGATGCCATATGGTTTTTTTAAACCTATAATTAATTAATTTAGTATAAGGTGTTTTAATGTTGTGTGTGCTATTTTTGTCGCATTACTAATGGTGAATTTAAGTTGTTGTCAGTACTTTGCTATAAAAGCAGAATTTCAAAAGCATAAAACGTATTGTAATTGCTTTGTTTTTGTGCCGTTGATAATACTCGTATATTGGAGATGTCAGTTCTATATGTTTTATATTTTGCTGATACGAAGTATAAAGTGTCTGTTACTTATACTCGTATAAATGGTGAACCCAAATTGTGACATAATTGCGTCTTAAAATATTGTTAAAATTATTGAACATACACTTAGATGTTTGTTCCAATAATGAGGTACTTAAAATGTAATAATACTTCATACCTTAGTGTAGTCTTAGTAATTATGTTTTACTGTAAATATTATCTATAGTAGATAATTTTATTTAAAAAGTCGGATTCCCATGTTAAGGAAACCAATACTTTATTACCAAGTAGTACAAATTATTAAAAAATATATTTATTCCGAAGTTACCTGGCTCTATAATATAACAGGAAAGTGTATATTTGTTAATGAGGTCCATCCATTTCGACGTTAGTGGAATCATCATCATCCCTCCCAATGAGGAGAGGATGTTGAATACATATTATTATTAGATGTTTTGTGTCAAAAGAATTGTGTTTTATTTTTATTTGTGAATAAAAGTTCATCAACAGAAATTATAAAAAGTTAACGCTAATAAGGTATTGCATTTGTGACACTTTCTAATTTTATCTCCAGGACGATGAATACAACATGTATTCACAATACCTATTTAATGATTGGTGAAGTACTGAAGCCAGAATTAAAATAGTTACTCTTAATATTAACAATAATTAAAATTTGTTACCTTGTTGTGTGTACTTACTGTTACTAGATATTATTAAATATATTGTTAAGTATTTTTATAATAGAATAATTGGACAAAAATCATTTAAGAATTAGGGGTCGCAAAGAAAACGTCGGCTGTTTATTAGTTAGTAAAAATTAAAATATTGTGGATAGTATACTAATAACGGAATTTACAAGTGTAATGTTTGTTTTCACAGTTTATATTGTATATATTTATTTAGATGTTAAACTATATCAGAACTGTATATGAAATCCGAACCCATGAAGTTAGTGATTTGTAATAAAATAGTTACCGTTTCATATTTTTTCATTTCTTATTTCTGTAATCAAAGACTTCATAATTTTCATTATTTATACTTTCAATGGGATTGTATAAAATTATTAAATTAATTTCACGATTCTTATTCATATCTAAAACGCTAGTTTGTAAAAGATAAGCTATACATTGTAATCTGTTATTCAAAGTTCAATTTCTAAAGTCGAACTAATATTGGGAAAAACTGATTGTTTATTTATTTTACAAAGTATTTTATGAAAGCAACATCTAATATTTTTTGTTTAAAAAAAAAACTTATAAAACGCCAATTTTTTTTGCAGAGATCAACTATGACGAGACGATATCACGAAGAGGGGGTAGGCAGCTAGTAGTAAACGGTTACGCGTTCAAAATGAGAAGTATGTGGACCTGGATCTGCGCAGCAACCACCCAGAATTGCAAGGCGAAACTCCGCCTCAACGACCGGAACAAAATCACCCACCTGGACAACACCCACAATCACCCACCGAGAGCCTACTTCAAGAAGAGAAACGGGGAAATGATTCGCATCACTTAAAGTTTGTGGTTATTTATATACTAATCGGTCTAAAGGCTTATATTCGAACTGTAGGATCTTGGGTTTAATTCTTAGTGCGGGCAATTTATTTTGTGTCATATTTTCATAGCAATCAATAGTACCCACACATTAAATGCTTTTTTTACAAAATCGTGTGAAATAAGTGGCTTCCTTAAAATCTCTAAATATAATGCTCCAACTTCTTGCACTATTTTTGCCGGGTACAAGATATTCAGTTAATTATATGATTCAATTACTCTTTTATATTCCAAATATAATCTAAATAAATAATTTAGTTTCGTAGCAAATGCACGCAGACGACTGCCATAAAGCCATTAAACATTGAATAAGAGGAGAGCAATAAAGTTTTCGACGGTTGTGGTTTTTGTAGTTGCAGGCTTTAAACATAACATCAAAGACTACTTCTAGCTAAGTTAATTGTTATATTAAACTTGTTTAATTAATTAATGATTCCCGTGGAACAATTGTGATACCGATCTGATATAAGTTAGTTAAAATTAAACACAATACTGTTAATCGCATTTACAACAATCGATTTGTTATTACGCCGAAAATGTTCTAATAGCTTAATTTAGTGGTAATAGTAATAGCCCAGTAAATTGAGTCTATGACTTAGTTTGATTTTTAATTTTATTCTTTGAGGTTAATTTATTCTACCATTTATTTGTATGTTTTGTGAAGTTGTTTTTTGAGAATGTGTGTGTGTGTGTGTGTGTTTATATGGAGTATTTGGTAAGTTATTGTGATAAAATGTATCCGCAGTACATTTAATACGAATACAAGAACGTTAGATATTATGGAATAAACCAAAACGTATTAAATATAATACTATTAAAAATCCACATATTTTTATTTTGTCTAAATGCATTCCTGTCTTTTTAACCGATCATGAAGTTTTGAATTCGCTGAGGGAATGAATAAGCTTTATTATATTATTCAAAATTAGACGTTGTAGCTCAATTCGCATTAGCCGGTTAGTCATAAGAGAGGCCTTCCTTTGGCTTAGGAGGCCTCGCAGGCTTGTCTGTAAGATTGAATCATTACTTATTAACATAATACTTTTCAGGACTGCAGTACGACGTGATAACGTCACAGCGTGGCTGCAAACAAATAATATTGAATGGATATGCTTACAGTTTGAACCGCTACCGAACCTGGTATTGTATAGTTACTAAGAAAAATTGCAGATCCAGGATTAAACTGAATGCAAAAGGCAAAATTATTTATGTCTTCGAAAATCATAATCATCCACCACGAACATACCGAAGAAACTCCGATGGGATACTTGTTCGTTTATAAATTTTTCTCTGTATCCCGGTCGGTGGCAGACACCCAGATACTCAGACCCAGCTCATTTTTCGCCATTTTGGTCTTTAGCATCCTCGACGGTAAGACTATTGGGCCTCATGTCTTTGATGACAAGCCTATCAAGTTTATATTCTAGTTAAATAAGGTTAATTTATTCTAACTTTTATATGTAAAGGACATTGTTCATCTCCCATGCAATTCTGGCCTTAAAACCAACAGAGTCTAACGAATACTTTTTGCATTGTTAAAGATATATGAATGAATTTCACTGGAATGGAAAAAAAAACTAGAAGATAGTCCGAGAATTACATACTAAGTCATGTATTTATTCAATTTGAGGTTATCATTTAATGGTTATTTTACATTTGCAAATGTCAACTTAATGCTTCAATTGGTGCGTTCCACTACGAGCTCTCAATGACTACGCTCACGACCACGGTTTTTCTTGTCCCACTTATTCCCTAGACTTACAATTATAAACTCAAGTGGTATGGATTTTTAAGCGTCTTTAGCGTTGATGTTAGTAATACGAATGGCAATATAGGTTAATTAATTAATGTTAAAAATTGCTTAATTTAAAATACATTATATAACAATGTCATGTTATCTTGTTTTTCTTATTATTGTTACATTTATTACCAATATCAATTTTAATTACTTTGTTAATTTGTTTTAATTTTTAATTTTATTTCATTTGTGTTGAGCATTCGTTGAGCTTGTTGTGATTTCCTATTAATTGAAGAAACACGCTGATTGATTTTATCTGTGATATATTATTATTTTGATGTTATGTGTATTTCTTGTGGGAAGCCCTTAAATAAAGAAATAAATAGAAAAAAAATTAAAGCTTTAAAGAGGTTAGGTAGTTTATCTTGACAATAAACATGAATAATGAATTATTGGCTATATTGAGATATAAATATAAATAAATACATGTATATTTTTTTATATTTCATTTTATTGGAGCATTTAATTAATTAACGTTCGAATATAATTAAAATGTCTTTGGAAGAAAGTAGTAACTTATCCAGTTCAAATGTATAATAATTGTACGTTAAACATCCGCTGCATAAACATTGATTTCTACCAAAATATCTATTTCCGTATCAACTAATGCAATTTCACGGTCGCCATCTTTGGGTTTTGAAAATCCCACAATTTTTTTTATCCCCTCTTGATATACGTCTTTGTGAGATTCGTGTTCAAGCTAAAGTTATAGTGACGTTTTAGCCGCGACCACAACGATGGGGATCGTCATGTGGAGCGGCCAAAAAAGTATTTTGATGGTCGTGAGCGCTTAGTGGAACACGCCTAATATAAATGAACGTTAATGTCAATTTAATTTAATTAAATTGCAAATAATTTGTGGGAATTAGAAACCCAGAACATCATAAAAATAAAAAAGAATAGGCACAGGCAAAAAAAACAGCAAAATATACCCATATATAGGGTATATCAAGACTGTGACCGAAAACGAAGCCAGGTGGTAGTATTAGTG
This sequence comes from Deilephila elpenor, assembly GCA_949752805.1. NCBI lineage: Eukaryota > Metazoa > Arthropoda > Insecta > Lepidoptera > Sphingidae > Deilephila > Deilephila elpenor. The sequence continues at coordinate 11,760,801 of OX457106.1, read as the reverse complement.
ACTTCAGACACAATGATACTAAAAATTACCTGGTATACCTACCCCGATTTTTTTTTGTTTTTTTGCTTGTATCGAAATTGTATGGATCAAAAGATTATTAAACACTACGCCAAAGTATTCAAGTTGGCTGTACGTATGACATGTAGTGTGGCGTTTATAAATGTAATTTATATTGTATAAACTTCAACATATCATTCATTTGAAAATATCTCAGATATAATAGCGATTCTTAGGTGTCTGTAGATTACAAAAATCAATTCTTAAACAATGAAATAAACTAGTTAATATTGATAACGTCAATCGGTGTTGATTCATTGGCGAATTTGAACAGTATCCTTGTGTGTGTACTGTGTGTTTTTGTAGGGAGTATTTCGTTATATACGATACTCAGAAATGTATGATGTTGCTTTTCTTCTTGTAAATATGGAAAAGTTTATTGTGATAATATTCTGTCGCACAATGTGATTTTTTAAGCTAGTCAACAAGCAAGTGGTTTAATTGTGCAAGTAAACCGGAGCGTGTATGTTGTACAACTGTGTGGGTTTCCACACCTATGCAGGCGACCGAAAAATATACTTTTTCATATTTTTACTTGCGCAGTTGTAACTACTGTTTTTATTTACTGTATAGCTATTAGCCCTTATGTTGAAACTCCAATGTCGCGTCCATTTGATACTACGTCTATGATGATATATGGCTTAGATATTCATGTAATGTTTTTTTTTATTCAGCAACTTGTCAAACGTAAAATTTTGTATTCGCTTTAGATGAACATACATTAGGTAGGATACATTACGTTACTAGTCAACCTTAGCCAAAAAACGTCTACTCTTAAACATTAATTCCCAAAAGAATATTATTAATATGAAAATACTTTTCAGAAATGCACTACGATGTAATAACGTCGCAGCGAGGTTTTAAACAAATAATATTTAATGGATATGCGTACACATTGAAACGCCGCACAACCTGGTCTTGTATTGCCACTAGGAATAATTGCAGATCCAGAATTAGACTGGACGAAAACGACAAAATTACTTTTGTCTTCGAGAATCATAATCATCGACCACGAAAATACAGCAAGAACTCGGATGGGAAACTCGTTCGTTTATGACTTTTTGTCTCTGCATGCCGGTCGGTGACAGATCCCTCCATCCAGCTCGTCTTTCGGTATTTTGCCCGGTCTTCAGCATCCTCGACGGTAATACTATCATACCAGAGCCTCATGTCTTTGATGACATCAAGCTAGCGCTTTTTAGATCAATCTTGATCCGGTTCGGCAATGTTGAAGCCCATGCATATATTGCTAGTTCTGTAGCGACATACTTGACCGACACGTTTCAAGTGACATTCACGAAATCTATGCGCCATATCCCGTGTCTCAAAATAAATAAATCACTTGAAGACCAATCTGTAAATATGGTTTTTTATGGATAATTATTGCTGACCGAGCTGGCTGAAAAAAAAAGTCCCCGTTTTTGCAACATTTTTCATTGCTGCTCCGCTCCTATTAGTCATAGCATATTGATAAATATCCTATAGTATTCCCCGATAAATGGGCTATCTAACACTAAGGTTTTTTTTTAATTCGATCCAGTAGTTTCTGAGATTACCTGATCTCTGGTTCAAACAAACTCTTCAGCTTTACATATTTGTCTCGATTTATCTGTGTGTAACTTCGCCTTGTTGTTATGTAGATTATTTCATAAAGACATTTAGCATTCCTGCTGTCCTAAAGAAGATAGGATCTAATATACACATAATGCTGCGAAAACCAAAGGCTGTTTTTTAATACTTAGTTTTTTTTTGTATTTAAAAGATCAAATTGTGTTTGAACGTGAGCTGGGAGGATAGTATGAAAGACAACTAACTAATATCGACTAAAAAATTTGATGAAATCTTAGTTTTAATTAAAAGAAAATTTTATAACATTACATTAAGTAATTTCTTATAAAATATTATGGCTTAAGCCATAAAAAAAATTGTAGGTGCTGTCTAGAACGCGAAATTTTTAAAATTTGTACTTGACCAACATTATAGCATCTGTTTATGCTGCATTCCTCATAAATTCTGTTACCTACATATAATAGTCATTTCTGTGTACTGTAGATTATAATTTCTTACCTATTTTAATCTGTAGCAAACATGAATATTTAATAAATATGTATCCACTGAATTTGGACATTGCGTTTTACTTATAGCATTTGAACATGATTATTATTTTGTCTTTGAAATCAATTGATTTATTTTTCGCACCGCTTGAATTTGAATTCTACTCTTTACTAATAAAAAAATCAATAATATTGCACACATTTTTATTACTTTTTATCTCCCCCTGTAATATCCATCCCCGGGCGAAGACTAGTGCTTTTTTGTTTTTATATAAGACACAATTTTTACCAAAAAAGTCAAAAACTCTGCTGTGATATTGTCATTGCATATTGTATTTAGCTGCAGCATTATTCTAAGAGTTGATCTGATGTTTTTTCAGAAGACATTCATTTTATTAAGTTAGCTGGGAACAAGAGGTTGTTAATGGCGTATGGGTATACTTTCGCTGCCACTACCCCGAGGCACTATTATTGTTCCAAGAAAGCCAAAGGATGCAGGGCGAAGATCTTCCTGAATCAAGATGAGACTGAAACAGTTCTTATAGACAACAGTCACGATCATAAACCCCCTGTTTACAAAAAACTTCCTTCTGGTGTCTACATTAGATGCTAGTTTTAAATGGATAAGATGTATTACAACACACGAGTACATAGAAAATGTGTATGTTAATCTAATTATGATATTTTCTACTACTTAGTTTCTACTTTCAATAAGCGAGATAAAACTAAAATCACAATTGATTATACAAGTATTACGCATGATACTTTTAGGTTGTAAGTTCTGTGAATGAAATATATTGTAATTCTGTGAATTTCAATTTTAATTTAACAATAATCAATGCATTTTAATTTAAGCTTTAATTTATGTGTTGGTCGTTCGAAGGCGTTGTATGTTCACTTCTAATTATTGGTGGTTTCACATTGGGACATGCTGATGCAGTTGTCCCACCCCCTAACTCGATGGCAGAAAATAACGTGTTTAATCACATTTAGCTTGAACTGTAATAGTCAATTATTTAAATAAGAAAGGGTCAATTAATAAAAGTCATTTTTAAATTTCCAATATTTACATTACTTTTTCCGACGCCCATGCTTCCAACAGATTAGTATAGAAATGCTTGGCAGCTGCCTATGTTGAGTAGTGGACTTCATTAAGCTTAATATTTTAGTGTATTCACTATTCAGTGCCATTACGCGTAAATTAGACTGTCTCTGTGGTTCAATACTCAAGAACCTAGTTCCGAAATAAGAGGTTGTGATGAATAATAATATGTTCTTCATTGTTTGTGACGCTGATGATACAATATGCATTTTAATATGAGATAAAGACTACGTGTATGTTGGGTGTATAATTAAAAAGTTTAATACATAGATTTGTTTATCTTTGTATTGATTTCGGGTGACAAATTGATATTCCATGTATTATTTTGTGTACATCTTAATTTTGTAACATTTTTTTTTCTATTGACAAAAACATCTCATCAAATTATTAATGAAAAGTATGTATTACATTATAAGCTTATGATATAAATTATTTCTACGAATACTCAAACGTTTTTATTTTCTTTTGAACAATTGCAACCTCTACAGTATTTATAAAGAAGAACTAGTGTGTTGTAAAATTTTGCTGCTGTAAGGTTTGTTAGAAAAGTTAAATACACTTAAAAAAATTTAAATAAAAAGTGTACGCATAAAGCATCCTCAATTGTCAAAGTGTGGTAAGTAATTTAGAAGTTATGTGGCAACATTAAAAAAAAATTGGAGAATTTCATACACCTTTAGCTACGCTATAGTCGGCCAAAAACAACATATCGATATTGAAGATTATATTTCTTATATTCCATTTCTATAGTATGTTACTTTAGAAATAATTAGTTTTAAGAATTAGATTAAGATTAAGGTTTGGTAATTAAATAAATATTGCAATTCCTTTACAGACAAAGCAAAATACATCACTCTGCCAAACGGAAGAACTTTACTGATGGTCGACGGATACACGTTCGCGCAGGCGAATAAGAAAAACTGGTATTGCTCCAAGAAACAGTCCTTGAAGTGCAGAGCTAAAGTCGTGCTGAATGATGACGTCATATTATATTGTGATAGCGATCACAACCACGAAAAACCTGTGTACACCAAGACTAAGGACGGGATTTATGTCAAAACGTCTTCGTAAGCGAACATTTTCTTTAAGATGCGTAGTTTTCTATTGTATTTCATGAATTAGATATTATATTAATTATTAATTTTATTTTATTATGATGTATTAAGTACGTATAGATTGTTTTACTAAACACTGTTTATACAGTACAGTATAAGTCATACCAATGTTGAATACGGAGAAATTTTTCGTTTTATGAATAAATAGATAAAATTCAAATAAATTGTGTTTTTTACCTTTTAGTTTTTTTTATTAACCTATTTCATCTCACTGCTGGGCAAAGGTCTCATTCCTGTCCATCTACAATTCGCGCTCTAACGAAACTCCAGGCGACATGGGCTCGAAAGCATCCAGGTCGTCTCAGCGTAGTTGAGGTCTGCCGCGGCGTCGTCGACCACCAGGTTTCCATTGCGTGACGATGTTTGCCCAACGATCTGTATGCATGCACAGTGGGACATGCTGATACAGTTGTCCTACCACCTAAATAAACTAATCTGTCGTGAAATGTTGCTGCTGTGTGGGTTGTTAGAAAGGTTAAATACAGTTAAAAAAACTTAATTTAAGTGTACGCATGGTAAGTAATGTAGAAGTCGTGTGGCAACATTTAAACGTTTTGTTCGGGAATTCCATACACTTTTAGCTACGCTATAGTCGGCCAAAAACAACATATCGATATTAAAGATTATTTTTCTTCTATTCCATTTTTATTCTATACTACTTTAGAAATTATTCGTTTTAAGAATTGAAATGTAATAAATAGGTTTTTTAATTAAATAATAATTGCATTTCCTTTACAGACAAAGCAAAATACATCACTCTGCCAAACGGAAGGTCTCTGCTGATGGTCGACGGATACACGTTCGCACAGGGGAGTAAAAAAACCTGGTATTGCTCCAAGAAACAGTCTCTGAAATGCAGAGCTAAAGCTGTGCTGAAGAATGATGTCATATTATATTGTGATAGCGAACATAACCACGAAAAACCTGTGTACAAAAAGTCTAAGGACGGAATTTATGTCAAAACGTCTACGTAAGCGAACATAATGGTTTCTTAGATTTACGCGAATGTTACACATTGAAATAAAACTATTTTATTACAGTTTTATCGCGATTTGGTTTAATTTTTTCATTTTTTAACTTCCCGACGTTTCGATTACTTTACAGCTTTCGTGGTCACGGGGCGGACTGAGGTATTAGTCATCCGCTCTGTGACTGTCACAATTAAACTACCCTTAATTTTCAATTATTAAATTAAAAAGTTAATTTAAAAAGTTAACTAGTTGTTGCGATCCGATCTACGCAGTAGGAGCTCACAGTGTCTTGAGGTCTGGCAGCTGGTCTTTTGGGTTCCGATTTAATCAAATGTAGAACTGGATCCCATGATGGTGCAAGCTTCAAGCCATCTTCTCTATTGAAATTTGGATGTTTTTTAATTTCAATAGCCTCGCGAAACATCCTGGGTAGGAAGCGGTGTTCTTTAGCGAGGATTAGGGGCTTATCAAAACGAAGGTAATGCTTGGAGCCTTCCTCGATGTGTTCAGCAACTGCAGACTTCGTTGAGCGTCGGTGTTTGACGTCAGCTATGTGTTCTTTTACGCGGGTCCCTATGCTTCTCTTGGTTTGGCCGATATAAGAGAGGCCACAGTCACAATCTATTTTATATACGCCCGGTTCTTGCAAAGGTATATGACACTTGACAGGTGGTAAGAATTGACTAATCTTCTTGGGCGGCTTGAAGTATGTTTTAATGGAAGCACGCTTCAGGATGTAGCCAATCTTGTCTGTGACTCCTTTGATGTAAGGTAGTATAACCGGGGCCCGTTCAACTGTGGCTGGTTTCACTCGGTTTCTGTGACGGCGGCGTGGAACTTGGAGCTTGTTGTCTCGCAGTACCTGCTTGACGTGTTGCAGCTCAGTCGCCAGGTGTTTCTCGTCACAGATTCCTTGTGCTCTCTGAAACAAAGATTTACCCACGGTAGCTAACTGTTTCGTGTGGTGGTGAGATTCACCGTTCAGATATTTATCTGTATGGGTCATTTTTCTATACACGGTATGACCTAAGGACTGATCAGGATTACGGATTACTAAAACATCTAAGAAGGCAAGAGATTTATTATGTTCCAACTCCATAGTAAATTGAATTTTATTGTTAATGGAGTTGAGGTGATTTAAAAATGCAGTTACTTGGTTAGATGGTAAGATTGTGAAAGTATCATCTACGTACCGCTTGTAAAATCTTGGCGAGACCGGGGCTGTACTAAGGGCTGTCTCCTCGAAGTCCTCCATGAAAATATCGGCAACTACAGGAGATACAGGTGAGCCCATAGCAACACCATCCATTTGTACATAGTATTGATTATTCCACAACATGTAGCCAGATGTGAGGCAATGTTTGAGTAATTCTGCATATTCTAGTGGCATGTCATTCTCTGCTAACTTCTTAGTGACAATTTTGATGCAGTCTTGTACTGGTAAGCTTGTAAAAAGTGACTGCACATCAAAACTAACCATTGTTTCATTGTCAGCTAATTGTAGATGTTTAATGTCACTGACAAATTGGTATGAATCCTTCACAGATGCTCTAGTGTTTCCTCTGAGTGGTGAAAGCACTTGTGCTACATGCTGAGCCAATCTGTAGGTTGGTGTGTCGATCTGGCTCACGATGGGACGTAGTGGAGCATTTTCCTTGTGTATTTTGGGTAATCCATACAATTTTGGAGGTTTTGCACACGATGGGATGAGTGACTTAGAGTTCAGATCTAACTTCTCGGAGTACTTGATTATTAAAGAGCTGGTGGCCTTCTTATATCGGCCAAACCAAGAGAAGCATAGGGACCCGCGTAAAAGAACACATAGCTGACATCAAACACCGACGCTCAACGAAGTCTGCAGTTGCTGAACACATCGAGGAAGGCTCCAAGCATTACCTTCGTTTTGATAAGCCCCTAATCCTCGCTAAAGAACACCGCTTCCTACCCAGGATGTTTCGCGAGGCTATTGAAATTAAAAAACATCCAAATTTCAATAGAGAAGATGGCTTGAAGCTTGCACCATCATGGGATCCAGTTCTACATTTGATTAAATCGGAACCCAAAAGACCAGCTGCCAGACCTCAAGACACTGTGAGCTCCTACTGCGTAGATCGGATCGCAACAACTAGTTAACTTTTTAAATTAACTTTTTAATTTAATAATTGAAAATTAAGGGTAGTTTAATTGTGACAGTCACAGAGCGGATGACTAATACCTCAGTCCGCCCCGTGACCACGAAAGCTGTAAAGTAATCGAAACGTCGGTAAGTTAAAAAATGTAAATATTAAACCAAATCGCGATAAAATCCGTAATAAAATAGTTTTATTTCAATGTAAGCGAACATTTTCTTTAATAAGCGTAGTTTTCTATTGTATTTCATGAATTAGATATTATATTAATTATTAATTTTATTTTATTATGATGTATTAAGTACGTATAGATTGTTTTACTAAACACTGTTTATACAGTACAGTATAAGTCATACCAATGTTGAAAACGGAGAAATTTTTCGTTTTATGAATAAATAGATAAAATTCAAATAAATTGTGTTTTTTACCTTTTAGTTTTTTTTATTAACCTATTTCATCTCACTGCTGGGCAAAGGTCTCATTCCTGTCCATCTACAATTCGCGCTCTAACGAAACTCCAGGCGACATGGGCTCGAAAGCATCCAGGTCGTCTCAGCGTAGTTGAGGTCTGCCGCGGCGTCGTCGACCACCAGGTTTCCATTGCGTGACGATGTTTGTCCAACGATCTGTATGCATGCACAGTGGGACATGCTGATGCAGTTGTCCTACCACCTAAATAAACTAATCTGTCGTGAAATGTTGCTGCTGTGTGGGTTGTTAGAAAGGTTAAATACAGTTAAAAAAACTTAATTTAAGTGTACGCATGGTAAGTAATGTAGAAGTCGTGTGGCAACATTTAAACGTTTTGTTCGGGAATTCCATACACTTTTAGCTACGCTATAGTCGGCCAAAAACAACATATCGATATTAAAGATTATTTTTCTTCTATTCCATTTTTATTCTATGTTACTTTAGAAATTATTCGTTTTAAGAATTGAAATGTAATAAATAGGTTTTTTAATTAAATAATAATTGCATTTTCTTTACAGACAAAGCAAAATACATCACACTGCCAAACGGAAGGTCTCTGCTGATGGTCGACGGATACACGTTCGCACAGGGGAGTAAAAAAACCTGGTATTGCTCCAAGAAACAGTCTCTGAAATGCAGAGCTAAAGTCGTGCTGAAGGATGATGTCATATTATATTGTGATAGCGAACACAACCACGAAAAACCTGTGTACACCAAGACTAAGGACGGGGTTTATTTCAAAACGTCTTCGTAAGCGAACATTATATTTCAGATGCGGAGATTTCTATTGTATTTGATGAATTCGATATATTATTAATAATAATTTTTGTTTATTTTATAATGGTATCTTAGATTTGTGGGGATGTTACACATTGAAATAAAACTAATTTTTACGGATTTTATCGCGGATTTGGTTAAAATTTTTTTTTTTACTTCTCGACGCGACAATTCGAATGCTTTATAGCTTCCGCCCCGTGACCACGAAAGATGCAAAACAATCGAAACGTCGAATCGAAAAAATTTAAAAATGTAAAAAAATTACCAAATCCGCGATAAAATCCGTAAAAAATTGTTTTATTTCAATTTATTTATTTTATTATGATATTAAGTAAGTATATATTGTTTTACTAAACACTGTTTCCTTGATATAAGTCATAGCAATGATGAATACGGAGACATTTTTAGTATTCTGAATAAAAAATATGATTATTCAAATAAAATGTGATTTTTACCTAGTTTTTTTTATTAACCTATTTCATGCCACTGCGGGGCAAAGGTCTCATCCCGGCCCTCTACAATTCGCGCTCTAAAGGAAATTCCAGGCCACATGGGCTCGAAAGCATCCAGGTCGTCACAGCGTTGTTTAGGCCTGCCGCGGCGTCGTCGACCATCAGATTTTCATTGGGTGACGATATTTGCCCAACGATCTGGATGCATGCGCAGTGGGACAGGCTGAATTAGTTGTTCCACCCTCTTACTCGATAGCAGAAAATAACGTTTAATCAAATTTAGCTGGAACTTTAATCAGAAGGAAGAATCAGGAAGAAAAAAGTCAATTAATAAAATGTATTTTTGATTTCAAATATTTTCATTTCCTTTTTCCCGACGCCCATGCTTCCAACAGATTAGTATAGCAATGCTTGGCAGCGGCCTATATTGAGTAGTGGACTTCAGTTTATTATTTTTATAGCGATGAATGGCGCGACGAGCATGCCATTCGTCTGATGTTAAGCCATATGACTGTTCATGTGCAAAATAGGCTTATTACATAAATAATAATTGCAATTCCTTTACAGATAACGCTAAATTCATCACTTTGCCAAACGGAACAATTCTGCTGATGGTGGACGGATATACGTTCGCGCAGGCGAATAAAAGGAACTGGTACTGCTCCAAGAAATACTCCTTGAAATGCAGAGCTAAAGTCACGCTAAGTGAAGGCGTCATATTATCTTGTGATATTGAACACAACCACGAAAAACCTGTGTACCTTATGACTACGGACGGGATTTATGTCAAAACGTCTTAGGAAGCGAACTCAATGGTCGCTTTAAAAAGTGTAGGTTTTTATTGACCTTCATGAATGACTTCATGAATGATCTTTACTTATTAAAATTTTAATTTCTTTATGTAGTATTATGTTCGCATTATATATTGTTTTGTAAGTCATACCAATGATGAATACGGATACATTTTTGGTTACGGAATAAAAAAATAAGATTATTCAAATAAAATGTGTTTTTTTCCTTTTGGTTACATTATATTAATTAGAGAGAAAAATAGCATACAGATTACTGTGTGCTGTTAATTCCTGGTCATTCTATATATTACGAGCATGCACCATTTCCTTAAGAAAAAAATACGTTTTCAGGTGAAAAATAATAAGGTGAAATAGTGTGCAAGCTACGGTGAATGGATAACGTATTGTCGATGTAGAAGAAGAAATTACCCAAGGATGTTTATTATAAAAATATAGAATAAAAAACAAATTACATTATTTGAAAAACCCATTTTTTTTCAGGCAAAGCCCAGTATATCACTTTAACAAATGGAGGAGTGTTGCTCATGCTCGATGGATACACGTTCGCCCAGGCGAGTAGGAAGGTCTGGTACTGCTCTCGAAAGCAGTCTTTAAAGTGCCGGGCCAAAGTCAAGATGGACCGTGACGTCATAGTCTCTTATGAAAACGTACACAACCATGGCAAGCCCGTGTACACCAAGATAAAGGAGGGGCTTTATGTTAAAATAAATAAGTAAAATCAACAAATAATAATAATAGGCTTTATTTAACAATCTTACAAATTATTTTGAAAACATTAATATTTTCGTCATCGGACAGGAATGTGCCTTAGTACCTACCAGTGTGTTTTAATTTTTGTGTGTGTGGTAATTCTTTGTTTGATAGATTTATAGAGAAACAATATGTATATATTTCTTTGTTACGCAAAGTATTTTATCTGAGAAAAAGTTATATACATGTCATTGTATTGTATGCTCCTATATATTGATAATTTCAAAAACATCGTTTTAAGTTTTGTCAATAGAAGAAGAATAATAGACTTGCAAAGTATACTTATGTTTTTTGTTGTAGTATTGTAAATCGTGTATACTCGTAAAAACTGCCTCCATACAGACTTTACAAAAATGTTAAAAGTGTGTGAAGTTTTTCTGCAAAAGAGTCCTTCATTATGATCTAATCCCTCCCATTTCTTTCGGTTTATTTTGACAAGCGATCGACTTGAAGGGGTGTAGTCATGCGAAAAGTAAAATAAATAAATAAATTTTCCCTCAAGTGTCCTAGTTTCAGTTCAGCATATTATGTTTTTTTTATTTATTAAGGACACAAACAGTCATATAAGAGGCGTGATAGTATATTTTTTTACATGTGTGACTAATAAGTAATAATATGTAAACCATCGAAACAAAAACTTATTTTTGAACCATTCTGTGGACTGTGGACATGATATTGGTGTAATAATAAAAAGAAAAATGCGCAGGAAATTGTTTATTATTAAAATTAAGTTGAAAATAGAAAAATACCATGTGAAGTATATTATTAAAACTATGTATATCGAGATTTACGGGAATGTTACACATTGAAATAAAACTAATTTTTACGGATTTTATCGCGATAAAATCCTTAAAAATTAGTTTTATTTCAACTATATATCGATTTATAATTTAATTTCCGATTCAGATAAAGCGCAGTACATCACCCTCACAAACGGCCGAATGTTGCTGATGCTCGACGGCTACACGTTCGCGCAGGCGAGCAAGAAGATCTGGTACTGCTCTAGAAGACAGAATCTCAAATGCCAGGCGAAAGTCAAGCTGGACGATGACGTCATCATGTACTGTGATAACGAACATAACCATGAGAAGCCCGTCTACACGAAGACTAAACAAGGCCTTTATCTCAAGATGTTTTCGAGATATAGTTCAGCTGAAGCTAAGGATTCATAAATTGTCAACCATTATTTATCAGCGCAGCATAAAATATATATAATTAATAGAAATATTATAATCAATTTTAAGGTATACGCTCGTCCTATTTATTATTGTAGAAATAATTTTAATATGTAAAAGTGTCCTTGTAACAAAAGGTTATTCTTAAGGAAATAAATAAGGCTATATTATTATTATTTATCAGACCATAATTTCCCACTGCTGGGCATGAGACTGACACAATCGGTAGTTCGATTGAGAGGGCTTAGGCTATAGTTTACCTAGCCTACTGCGGATTGGAGGATTTTGCCAATGCAAATTTCGCATAGAAGAGATTATGTTTTTTAATTATTTAATTTTAAGAAAATACAGTGTTTGGAAGTTACAAGCTAATCTAAGGTCCTACAAAACTACATAAATAGTTTGACTGTAGGACTGATATTGAGACTTCAGATGATGATGCTAAGCCTGCGCTTGTTAATTATTCCTTTAGGTCAGGGTACTATTCGTGTGTCACTATAGTGAGCGCATATAAACCTGATATGTATTATATTTTCTATATAAGTAGTTTATTTTAAAAGAACTACGATCAAATATAATAGACTGTTTTGCGCAATATTGTTTCTTACTTCGTCGCACATAAGTAAACAATATATCATTGCATAATATGTTTCTTTTATGAATCTTTTTAATTTGTCAATGGAATAAAGAATAAATTTAAATAAATATAAGTATACTTGTGAGCTTTATTAAAATGAATATAATATAAGAAAGACTGTGTACCCAAGAATTCTTTACGAGAAACTTCTCTTTACTTTCTTTTTAAAGATATTTAAATATCACGAACCCGAACTACACAGAGTTCGGGTTGTCTCAGCTGGCCTAATCGTTCTCAGTGGTGTTGAATGCCCGTACTTGAGTAAAAGACATACATAGGCTGGTGGTTTTACTGGTGGTAGGTCTCTCATATGTGAGAGGCCATCTGGGTAGGTACCACCGCAATGTCTATTTCTCCCGTGAAACAACACTGCGTAAATGCACTGTTGTGTTTCGGATTGAAGGACATTGTAGCCAGAGTAACTACTGGACATATTGAGACTTAACATCTTATGTCTCAGGATTGCGAGCGCAGTGGAATGTTGCTACTGTTTATGAGCGGTCGTATCGCTTACCATCAGGCGAACGGCTTGCTCGTCTCGTCATTCATTGCAATAAAAAAAAAAAAAAAAAAGGCTAATATAATTTATACTGATACGAAATTCTATGGTTTGTATATAAGTTGCTCATATTTTGTTTATAACTTCTGTATAAAAGCTTTTTAATGTAATAGATTCCATTTTGCGTATTATAAACCGGTAAAGTGTCCATACTAACCGATTCCTACCGGCTTACTTTATAAAATTAATTTATATTAAACATAGAACTTATTTATAGATTAATATCGTAATTAAAACATGTCACGACCCACTTCAACTTTCTTTTGTACAAGTTTCCCTTTTCCGCTGCTATATTATATCGAACAAACAAAATATACCGATAAAGACAAGTATTTTTTTTACAGACAACGCAAAGTTCATCACTCTACCCAACGAAAGAGTTCTTTTGATGTTCGAAGGGTATACATTTGCCCAGGCTACTAAGAAGCACTGGCACTGCTCAAAGAAACAGACATGTAACTGCAAAGCCAAGGTCCATTTGGAAAATGACGTCATAGTGTTCTCCCACAACGAGCATAGTCATCCCCCGCCTGTGTACGCAAAGAATAAGGACGGATACTACATCAAACTTCCTGAAAAGATAAATCGGTAAAAGAACAATTAATTATCGATTGTTGAACATTTGTAAAAAAACTTTCGTATGTGTGGTTTGTTCAATAAAAATAAACCTGAACATGGTGTGTGTTTTGATGCCCATTTTTTAAACTATGCATTATCACCGGATAATTACTTGGAGTTTTGTAGATTTTTGTATCTTATTTAATGTATTTATCGATAACCCAGTGAATAATATAAACCATTTTTTGTTGTCCGTTACGGATTTCATTATGATTATTTTATATAAATAAAAGCACTTAACAGCCACATGTAAACAGAACTGTTTCGTACCCAAACTTTTGTTGTGACTATCAGAAAATGAAAAGTAATTTTCACATGTGAACATGTTGGCAGCCGCGTTTGGTCCGTTACCAACAGGCTACCACGCACTGATAGACATATACATACATATTTTTATTCATTAATATATTTATTTATTTATGTTAATTCTATACAGTATACACTTAAGTCTAACCCGTCTCTTTCTATTTATTATATCTATTATCTATTATATCCCACGGTTATCTATTAGAAACTGCCTAGTGTAATGAGATGGTTATGTGTACATCTTATATGAAGTTTTAGTAACATTGAATCCTCGGTGTACATAAAATGTAACTAAATAAATCGATGATTAAAAATAATCCCAATACCCTACAATACATGCTTTGTGTCATTGGTATTAGATACTACGGGAGACTTTTCAGTCTTTTAACGCATAGACCCGAAACACAGTTATGGATAGTCTTTTGACCAGTGATCTAATAAGAAGAAAAGAGATTAACAATTCTATAATAACTTAACCTTATCCTTACAGAAGTAGAGTTCATACCGACGAACCGTGGTAATGGAATGATGATCTTCTACGACAACCATACGTTCTGTCGCATGGGCGGAAAGAATAAGTGGTACTGTTCGAAGAAAGCAACAGGGTGCAAAATGCGAGTCACGGTGGTAGGAAAACAGGTTGTGGAGATAATAAATGCTCACACACACCCCCCACCGATTGTGTATCGACTGCCTGATGGAAGAATTCTACGTGTTTAAGAAGAGAAAAAAAATCAGCAAGTGTCTTAAGGGTTAGCTCAAATTAGGAATCATCGTAAGTTTAACAAAATACTGATCTCAGGATGGCGAGCGCAGTGCAGTGCCATACTTTGTAATTCATGGTGATGTTTGGTTTTCTACTGTTCATGAGCGGTCGTATCGCTTACCATCAGGCGAATGGCCTGCTGGCCTCGCCATTCAAAGCAATAAAAAAGTTCTGGCAGGAAAGGGCTTTGTATATTATTCTTCGGGACAACCACTCTTCAACTAGATCTTCACAAAACAGGCCCCAGTGTGGAGATCACCGATACAATATTTTAATTTTGGTATTTTCGTAATGTGGTAACATTAAACAAATTTTGTATCATGTCCCATTTTGGTTAAATAATTATATTATTATTATATTTAAAGGCATTTTAATTTTTAATAAATTAGTTGTCAACCTTTTTGTATTTGATTTATTATTATTTTCTACGTGCATGCTTTCTACCCAATTAAGTATATAACAGGTATCGTATTCAGACTGTTTATTTAATCTTAGAATTGATATTATTTAATTATAATCCTGATATTATTTGTTTTCAGAGAAACTTTCAGATTTCCTTCGATATTATCGTCAATACAAACCTCTTCATCCTGAAAGATTTAACGTTCGTAAAGAAGAGAAAGAAAAAAATAAGGATCCTGCTAGTAGGATTAGTGATATACTCAATTCTGTTGTGAGGCGGAAATAATACAACTTGCAATTTGTAACAATTCCCTTGTATATTCTATATCTGGGATTTTGTTCATTTGGTGTCCGTCTGTCTGATTTGATGTGTGCTTTTTTACTAGCTCGGTCTGGCTTCGTATTAAAATACTTCTGTTATGTACTACAATATACTTATGTGTAATGAACCTCTTGCTTCTATTAAATTATAAAATTAATACATAAGAATATCTACATGTAATTCAATTTGTATAATATTTATGTTCTTCAAAATGTTACTCAATTAGTGTAGATAATTAATAATTTATTATAAAGTTTATAGAATAGTATTAACTCATCACAGAGCACAAAGTATGTATGGATTATAATTGTTGGTGTTCTGAATTTTTTATTTGAAAAACAATATCATCCGATATTCGATGTTTTTTTAATAGTCAGTCAGCTGGCCTTTGTGATTTTAAAAAAAAACCCAAATAAAATAATATGTTGCGATGGGCCTTCTTAAGTGGAACATGGGCAGATTGAACGAGTAAATATAATAAAACCATGCAAAAATATACTTAACATGTTACTTAGAAATAGGATATGCGGTGATCTATTTCATCAAAGGTTTAAAAATATTTGAAAGTACTTCGTGATTCAATAAAAAATGTTTATTTGTCGTCATTTGATAGCTGATTCAATAAAGGATAATTTTTACATAAGTTCTCAGTTAAATAACTTAGATAAATAAATAAATAATGTAAATTTGATACAGCTCGCTAGCAATATCGTTGTTTCCAACATCTTTTATCTTCCGGCTTTGTTATATCTTAAAGTATATAAATAAAAACATGATTTGTGACGAAATGTACTTATTACCTCATATTTTTAACTCCTTAGCTATATTCTAAATGAAGTAAATAATGATCCCTGTGAATATTTCAGGTAAACCCTACTACTCTCTGCCGCTGATGAACAACAAAAGCGTGATTATATACAAAGATTACTCTTACTCATTCGATTCTACTAAGAAGAGTTTGTTGTGCTCGCGGAAACGGCGGGGGCAATGCAGTGCCCGATGTCGGCTCAATAAAAATGGCGACATTGTAAAGGAGTACACAGTTCATAACCACCCGGCGCCAACGTTTCACAGGACTTCTAACGGGTGCTATATACTGATTAGGTAAAGAAACACGTCTATATCAGCCCATATACTTCCCACTGCAGGGCACGAGCCTCCTCTACAATCGAGAGTACGATTGAGAGGGGTTAGGCCATATAGTCCACCACGTAGTGCGGGCTGGCGGACTTTACATACCGTAGAAATTCGTATAATAGACCATCAATACACACATGACTCCGAAAAGTCAAGAGGTATGCCCTGGGATTCGAACCCGCGACCACCGTGAACATGTTGGCAGCCACCAACAGGTCAACACTAGAAAAGAAACACGGGATTTGACAAAAACTGAGTATGATGGTGGCTTAGACTTTTTGAAGTTATAGATTCCTTAACGAAGGAACCTTTGCACTAGGCTACATTATTAATTTTAATGAAGAAGACAAACAGATTAATAAATTGGAAAGTTCCATATTATTTTTTGAAATATGTGGAGTCCTTCAACCCGCACTAGGACAGGGGAACTAACTTCTAAATCCCAGTTGTAGAGGAGGTCCATGCTGAGCAGTAAGACAATGAACTGATAAAATAGTGCGCTGTTTATTATTTCCTTGGACGTAATCAAAATTGGATGTTGGCTTTCCACTTGTTATGAGATAATTTGGACCTTTGGAAAGAATAAAGTGTATATTTTTTTGTATATTCCTAAAGTACCTATAAATAGGTAGATAATGGAGAAAAACAATAAGAGAATATAAAACTGTTTTCTTAAAATGTGTTGTAAATCGGTGTCATAATACTTTAATTTATGTGTCATTGACACAATACTTTTTAATGTTTGTTGTTTGCTTTTTTTTCAAGTTATTATTTTAATAGGTGTGACTAGATAAATAATTTGGAGTATTCATACATTAAAACAGTTGTTATTATGTCAGTCATTAACTTTACAAAATATTTAGTTTCTATGAATGAGTGCTAAAAATGACATGTTTATTATTTACATTGTGTGAGATTAGATTTAGGCAAAGAATATTTTTGTATGAATATGGCAAAGTGACTATAATCCGTTATAATCCCCTTTCCTCTTCCTATACTTTTTCCTTCTCGCTTCTCCCGAACTCATGGCTGGTAACACATCGAAGATCCAAGTGTTGTGGATGGTTCATGGGCGGCAGTGATCAGTTACCTGGTTTGGTGGCATTTGGTGTACTGTACTGGTTACTGATTAACCTTCCTATACTCGCGCCAATTTTTGTTACACCTATACTCGCGCACGGTGTCACAGACCGATAGATTCATACCCCTACAATATATATTTTTAAAAAGAAAAAAAAACCTGATGGTAAATGTGGTGCAATGCCTTCAAGATAGTTTCGATTGGTTTTTTAAGGCAAGATTAATATTATAATTACTGTCAACTGTCAAGTCTTTCAACACACATTTTTTGATATGTTGAAAGGACTAGCTCTTACGAAAACATGGTCTACAAATTGTTTCATTACAGAACTTTCCCTTTCAGGGAATGCACGGTATTTATATAATTTATTTATGTATTTCAAGGCGAAATGTGGCTGTCCTGGCGGCGCCTCTGCCTACCCTCATCTGGGAATAAGGCGTGAGTTTATGTATGTATGTGTATGTATGTAATTATGTATTTTGAAATCAAACGTCATTTACACGTGTGCTATATTGTTGTTTGTTATTACGTATTATTATTGTAAAATATGAGTTTAGGACAACTAAATTATTTGTTATGAAATGGAGAATGTGTTATTTTTTAATCTAAATCTCTATACAATGAATTTTCTGTGTTCAGTTTTGTGTGATGTACAAAAATATTAAACAGATACCAACTAAACAGGGTTTTAATTATCAAATTTCCTTAAATGGCTTTTGAAGTATTTTTTCTGTTTTTTTATTTTTATATTTATATTTTATCTATCGTGGTAACGACAGCAAAAAGAGTGCTTTCTACAGATATTGTGTTAAATCTAGATAAAATATTGAAGAAAGAATTTAGTTTCAGACAAGCTTCTGTAAAGTTTAATGGACCAAAGAGTACTTTATTTGATAAATACAAGAGGAGGAAACTAGAATAATAAATAAAGGAAAAATGTGAAAAAAAAAAAGTTAAATATTACGCGGAGTGTTATAATGATTTTCTTTTTGTTAAATAGGTTTTTTTATTTCCTTTCTTAAAATTTTTTTCAAGAATTTTTTACACGATTCTGATCTCATGGACTATGACGTCAACGTTCAGTAAATAAAATGGTTTACAACATTTCGTTTTAAATGTAATTAAAATAGATATTACTATCAAACATCATCTTTTACTATTTGTAATATTTCATCACAACTATAATTTAGAACAAATTAAAATTATTAAACAACAATAACACAAATACTCGTATGAGAGACGTGGCGTATAATTCAAATTCACATATCTTTTGCAGAATCAAAATTCCGTCGTAAAGTGAGTACCAAAACTATCATGACAGTTAGTAATTTTTTAAAACTATTAATAATTCTTTTTTATAACTTTGCAGCGTCTTTCATAAGGATCAATAATAAAAACGTGTTTGTATACGAAGACTACACTTACTCAAAACAGGGGGTTTCTACGCAGCATCTCTATTGCTCCAAGCGATTATCGAAACAGTGTAAAGCGAAAATCAAGCTGGACAAAGATGGCGTGGTTGTCGCCGCTAACACATCCCATAGTCACCCGCCGCCCTCGCTGGTAATGACACGGGATGGGCATTATATTAGAATAAATTCCTGTTAACATGTGATATTAAATAAACAAAATTCGGTTCAGAATTGGTGGAGATTTCGCGGGTTATACATGCATAAATTTATTGATTTTGAATTAATAACGCCCTCCTTTTTGAAGTTGGTTAAAAGTGGCCAAAAGCCGCTGGATGCAGGCTAAACTGGTTGCTGTGGAAATCCTTCAGGGTTATGTTCAGCAGTGGACATTGTGTGGCTGAAGTTTATTATTATTAATTAATAATGATGTTTGTTATTTGTTTCAAAATATATTTTATTATTGTAATGTTGATTTGTTATAATTAAAGCATTTTGGTTGTATGTTTGCATATGTTGTGTGTTCGACAGCCTCCGTGGCGCAGTTGGAAACGAGAGGCCGCGGGTTCGATACCCGCACCGAAACAAATATTTGTGTGATCCACAGGTTTGAATTTGTTTCGGGTCTGGGTATTTGTGAAACCGAAAACTCGATCATAGTGTTGTTGTTGTTAAATGTACTTCTCTTACATGCTACCGATCTGTTTGTTGTTGATGCACCTATTTTAATAAATATGATGAGGCAGATGACATTCCTATTAATTTAATTTTCCACAACGTTGAACAACCCAACTAATTTAGAAGCTCCTTGGTACCGAGGCAATAGCAGGTCTTCTTAAAAGCATGTGTAGAAGGCCAATAGCAGTAGTGGATGAACATTTTGGATTATTCGCTTTTACAAGAAACTGGTGTCAGTCACCTAAAGTCGCAGAAAGTCGCTGGGTGCAGACCAATACTTACAATACTAACCACAGCTACTAATGTGATTGAGCTTAACCATTAACAATATGCAACCTGCCTCGATTGTAGAGTAGGCCCGTGCCCTGCAGTGGGACGTATATGGGCTGATATAGATAGATAGATAGATTAACAATATTGTCACGACACCCATAAGATTGAAGAAATACGCTACATACAAGTCTACAACACATGTTTATAAATCCTGGGGCCTGGTCTTTCAGTGACTGAAGAAGAATGATAAAAACGTGGGTTGTACAGCTAGTTAGAATCATGCATGCTGTGTGTTTTATAATCATACGTTCAATTTGACTTTCATTGTTAAATTTTTGTACTTATTTTCAGATTATGACTTCCAGCTACTACCCTCTAAGTCTGGGAAGCGGAACATCCTGTGCTTAGGAGGAAACACGTTTACTAATAGAGGCTGTAACACATCTTCCTATTACTGTTCGAAGAGATCTTCTTTCGGTTGCCAAGCTAAAGTGCGCCTTTACCATGATCATATCATTACAGCCTTGTTGGACCACAATCATAAACCTGTGTCAAAGTAATATGTTATATACAATTGGAATTCTGTGCTGGTTAGTCAAGGTCTGGAATAAGATGCGGAGGCTCGATGCCACGAAATATGCATTTGTATACTCGTAACATAGAAATATTTTTCTGGGGTAAATGTTGAAGCACTAAAATCTTTTTAGTTTCTAAGCCTTTAATAACATTGGGTATCTGATTGCAGTGTGGTATTTAAAATAAGTAAACCCCTGATTTATAAGTACAAAACTGATTCTGGAAAAAAAACGAGCTTCATTACAATTAGATAATATGTATTTTTTTTTTGCAGAATTATAATGTGACATTTATTTTGTGTGTTTTTCAGTTTAAGCAATCTCATATTATATACATATAATGCCCGGGAATTTGTGACTGGCGTTGCGATAGGCTCGCCTTTTATCACATCTTTGAAATACCCCGGGCAACTGATCTCGCTAGGAGAGGAGCAACAAAGATAACTTATTATAGTATTATATAAGATATACATATAAGTTACCGCACCAAAGTGTATTTATAAATAAAAAATGTTTAGTATTTTTATCATTGAATGTACGTATGTATGTATGTATGTATTTATTTTCATTTCTAATTATTAAAGATTATTTTCATCTGTGAGTACGTTATTAGTTTTCAATTTATTTTACCTCTGTATTTATAGTTTTCAATATAATCGACTTATTCACCCGTCACAGCAATTCATGTTAATTAGGTTTGACGACCTGGTTAAGGTCACAGGAAGTCGCTGGATGCTGGCCGCTTCCAACAGGTCGATGTGCCGATCTGTTGATCTTGTGCTCAGCAATGGTTTTCATGTGGCTGAAAAGAAGAAGAAGGTTTGACAATGGCATATAAAAATGCGTTTGAGTACTGAAGTTCGGGAGGACTCATAGAAATAGTAACTTTTACTCATAGAAATATACATTAAAAAAATGTAAGACGAAGTACTTAATATTATGCAATTTAGTCTAAAATGTACTGTACTGTATCAGCTCATACACGTCCCACTGCAGGGCACGGGTCTCCTCTACAATCGAGAGTACGATTGACGTTTGCACATGTTGCGAATTGAACGTAGGTTTTCATTTTGCATTGTTTTCAGGATTAGAATACACACTGTTGCCATCCCGTCAGGGTAAGCAGAACATAATCTTGCTGCAAGGTAACAAATTCTCAATTCAAGGCAGGAATAAATCCACTTATTATTGCACAAAGAGAGCCGCAACAGGCTGCAAAGCTAAAATACTAATGTACCAAGGAGTAATCATCGCCGCCTTCTTGGAGCACAATCACGAATCTTGGATAAGTTGAAGTAAATAACGAATCAGCTATCCTTACTTAACGGGCACGAGCCTCCTCTACATTCAGGAGTACAATTGAAAGAGGTTAGGTCATACAGTCGACCACGTTAGCCTAGTGCGTATTGGCCCTTACTTAATTTATATTAACTATATTATTAGGATCACTGCAAACCAAAATATAGTTTACCAAGACCGTGTTATTAAAGAATCAGACAAAAAGGATACTTTTTGCGATTTAAAGCAAGTAACCGCCTGAAGAGGAAGGATAGAACGACTTTATGGGCTCTGGAAACGTCCCAAATTATAAGAATGTGTTTTGCGTGACAATAAGGATGTAGCGTGCGAAATCGTAATGGGTAAATAATTTATTGTACATCAAGGTAATATTGGAGCATACGGGCAGGAAGAATAATCTAAACGCTAACTCAGGTTAGGCTTTAGTCGTCGTATCTTCGTAGGATTTATTAAAGTTCCAGCCCTGCCGTATCAATCCTAAGCGGGCTGGGTTAGATTCTGGTGGTATCAGTATACAACCTTCCAGCCTCCTATGGCTACCTGAATCGGAGCTTAACAGCTTAACGTATTTGAAAAAAATCGAGGATTTAGTTTATATATGTGATAAGGACCCAATTTCGTCCAACGACTTTAACTTAGTTGGCCCTCAAACAACAAAATATGTATATTATTTTCGATGATAAGTGATTTCCGCCCATGTACATAATCAAAATTTTCAAATGAAATGAAGGTTAATTGTTAAATTAAGTGCGTTAAGACACAAAATGGGCAACTCCGTATTTCGTCATTGTAAAATATCCCATATTTATCACAATTTCTTATTTTGTCATTGTTTTTTTTATTTATGTTCTTAAATATCTGTTTCATTATATTTTTTTTATTTCTTTTTGTTATAAATTCATTTTCTTACGGCCTTATTCGTACATAGTTTGAAACCCTATTTTAGTTTTTGAATGTTTTGTGTTCTTCGCTCAAACTGAATTCAAAAGACGTTCGGAAGGGACAAAACATTCAATAACTAAAATAGGTTTTTTTGTCAATGAATAAGGCCGTTAATGTATAACTAACCTTAAGTTGTGTTTCATGAAATCTAAATACATTTTGTGTTAGTATTTTTTATTGTTTTTGTTTTTTTTTATTAAAGCCATTAAAATAAAATTGGCGAATATTACAGATTATTACAGGGTATCCCATAGAAACTCTTTAAATGTATGCAAATGAGCAATGTTTTCGGATTCTGGATTCTTTTGTTCACCACTTTTCGAGCTGCTGTCTCAATTGTGATACACCGGGTCGTTTAGCCGAGCATAAATTCTATCTTATGTGATAGTCACAAAGACTGCACCCACTAGTGGCCATTTACTGTTATTCATATTATTGGGATTTTTACAGGATATATAAATGATTTTCGGGGGAAATTTATTCCCGATGATGTGAAGCCAAAAAAAGGTAAGTTTCGACATAAAAGAAGGTTGTGCTATGCAGATCTATTACAAGCCTCGCGTCTGCAAGCCTCGTCTGCTACTTCGAAGATATCAAAACCCGCTCGATGCTACATGTGTCCAAGGAAGTCGGACAGAAAAACCGGGACCAGATGTGATGGATGTGATAAAAACGTATGTGAGACACATTCTAAAAAAATATGTCTATGTGTTGAATGTTGAGTTTTGATGAATAAAGTTATATTTTGGATAAAAAATTCTTGTTTGTATTATTCTGTTGAATTAGCCTGTATAGGTTCCGCTATTACATAAAATTGATGATAATAGGGACACCTTCCACCTTTTTACCATCACTACTCAGTTTTCAAATCACTTTGATTATGTACTCCTTAGAATAGAAGCTCTTCCTAACATCCACTATTCATGATTATTTGTTTGCATAGAGACACATTTGTTAATGTTCGAGCTTGAACGTCGTAGATCTTATGAGACGTCTGAATAAAAAATGGCGATGGACAGCTAAATATGCAAGGCCCTTGTTATCTTCATATTATATTGATTTTAATAGACTAGTCACCCTGTCTTTCAGGTCAAATATAGGATTCCTAACGCCGAAACTATCTACTCACTTATCCCCGGTAAGTCTTTCATAAAAAAAAACAATTACTTCGATTAATTTGAATTGATCCTGCCGACAATTCCAAAGTTGCTCTTGACTCTTCAGAATTTCGATATACAACATAATAATGGATTTCAGGACTCGCCTATGAGCTGATAAGCACGGGTCAAGGTGGTTTCTTACTGATGTGCAACAATTACACTTACTCTAAAAATAACAAATGCAAAACATGGTTCTGTTCGCGGAGACAGTCTAGAAAATGTCGAGCTAAAGTAAGCATCGACGCGAACGAACAGTTACTAGCATACAATTTGGACCATAATCACCCACCACCAAAATTCTTCAAGACCAATGAAGGCAGATGGATCAAATATTGAATATTGAAGAAGATCGAGATACAGTATGTTCAATTGTTATTGTTGATTGAGTCCGCTGAATCGATTTATAATAGTTGAGAATATGGAAAGATTAAATGTCAACCAGATTTATAGGAAAGTTGTTTGTGATTTTTTAATTAAATGAGTGTCTAGTTGTTATAATAAATAATTTATTGCACGTTTGTTTTTAAATCATTGTACATGACCTCTCCAACATAGTTATAAGATTTAGTTAGAATCTAGAATATAAAATAGAATGTAGAAAACTGTAAATTTCACTAAATATCAGTCCTAGCTGATATATTTAAATCTAGATTTATTGTAGTACTTGAACTTCCTTTAAGCTCAGTTCTAACTGACCTCTTTTTTCAGAACTGGACTACGAGAAGTTCTCAACCCTGAGCGGCGGGAAGCTACTGATGGTGCACAACTTCACGTACACCAAGATAAACGAGGCGTCCAACGTGTGGTTCTGCACCAACAAGGTGCCCAGGGACTGCAGGGCCAAGGTGAAGATGCTCCCCAACACCAAGGTGTACGCGATTAACTTGTCGCACAACCACCCGCCAGTCAACTACTTCCGGACCAAGGAGGGGCACGTCATCAAGTGGTAAAGTGCCAAGAGTCAAGGCACTAAGCAGTTGCGTGGAGCTATTTTATTCCTACTTTTAAAATAATCTAATGATATTTAATCATATTAAATTTTAAGAGATGCAAAGTCTACCAACCCGCATTAAGCTTTTCCCTGTGATCGGTACGCATAACGCAGCATCGTCAGTGCCTCATTGATGTCGCATGCTGCGACGGACTAATACATGATTCTGGAAGATTTTCACACAGAGTCGTGGCAGAGACCACATATTGCATAACGATGAGTTGCGCGTTTTGATTGAGATTTGATTTGATTTGATTATGATCGTTATGTTCAAAGCTTAGGGTCATCATGGTCATGTAATGTGGATTGGGAGACTTTCCATACTTTCTAAATTGTTTTGGATAATTTTAAGTTTAAATTTTATCTCGATGTATCTTTTAGCTTTTGATGTGTGTTATCATTAACTAGTACATATCATCACATACCTAATCGTATTCAGTATTAAAACATATTTATACACTTTAAATACATTGAAGAGGAAAGTTACCACTTATTGTTAATGCTGTGTTTTGTAGAAACTGTGTGTGATTCACTAGTAGGAGGTCTCTCATAAGTGAGAGGCCGCTTAGGTAGGTACCACGGCAATGTATATTTCTCCCTTCAAACAGCAGTGTAAATCGACTGCTGTATTTCGCTTTGTAGCCAGAGTAACTACTGGACCTAATGAGACTTAACATCTTATGTCTCAGGATGGCGAGCGCAGTGGACGCCAATCATTGCTCTGTATTGCATGGTGTTGTTTGGTTTTGCTACTGTCCATGAGCGGTCGTATCGCTTAACATCAGGTGATTGGCATGCTCGTCACGCCATTCATTGTAATAAAAAAATACTGGATGAAGATGGTAATATTGAATATTACGTCAAAAAAATGGTTTGTCTTTTAATGGTTTATTCTTACTTAGTGTACCTATTAAATATTTTTAAAATGGATAATTAATACATTATTATAAAAGATAATCCTAGCATTATTAATGGATACAATCAGTATTATAAAAATCGCGCGTGTAGTATTTAGGTGATTGAATTCATAAAATAGTTTTTTTTCTGCCGTAATGCAAAAAACTTTTTGCAAAAAACACAGTCGGTTTATATAAACGTAACTATCGCAAAATTCAGTTTTTGATATTTCAGAAATATTGTTACTAATAATCTACGATCATTAAATACTACGTGTGCGAATTGTAGATGCTTTAGCTTTGATTGATGATAAAGTTATTTGTTGCAATTTAAGAATATAATAAATAGAATAAAGGCTGTGAACGTTAAGATCTTGTGTTCGACCTCTACGTCGGACATTTTTTGTGATTGTTTCGATCCGTTTAAGAAACAAGGTTTGCTCAGGATTGAATATTGTTGGAGGGTTACTAGAGATGTTCTCATTCAACGGTCGAAATTAATAAGCCATCTTAGTCCCTACGTAAGGGTCGATTCGGAAAATATACCAACCAAAATAAGATTTGACAAATATTGTCAAAAAACCGGGCTCGTCCGGGATTTGAACCCGGGACCTCTCGCACCCAAAGCGAGAATCATACCCCTAGACCAACGAGCCGTGAGAGATGATATCGAATATAGCTATCGTGTGTCCTTCAGAAGCATCATAAGTATAACGTCATTCGTGTTAATGACCACAGCGGAGTGAAAGGCCGAATTCCCAAATTAGTTATAGACCGTAAAATATAAAAGTGACACAAGTGGACAGTTTTATTGATAAAACTGACATTTTAATCAGTTCATGTTAGAATTTATTCAACGAAAAAAAATATTTATCTTTTGAAAAATTTGTCCTAATTTGTTATTTTTGCTATGCACTAGATATATCGGTTTGTGGTTTGTTGTAAATACAGTCTACATTCTAATTTCCTGTGTCGATAATATTTTCTTTTGCCCAATCGGTCTCATTTTGCGATCGACCTACAAATCGCGAAGATCGCTTATAAATTTCGGCTATGAGTGTGCATAACACTTAAGGAAATCTCTTAAACCTAGGTGTAAGTATATGTTATTACCTAAATTAATTATTAAATGTATCACTATTAAATGTATCACAATTATAATATGTAATGTAGATTGGTGTTAATAAATGTGATTAATAAACTGTCGTATTGGCGTTTTATTTCTGGTATCCTACTTGTTTGTTGTTTTACAATTATTAATTTTTTAAAGCGATAAAATCACGATCCTACCGTTTTAGCCATAGTTTGAAACACCTGGTTTGAGATATGAAAGGAACACACAGAATACTGCTGTGGATTAATTTGTTGCGATTTGGTAAGTTACTGCATGTTGTCTAACTGATACTTTTCTCTTCCTCTCACCTTTCTTTTAGCATTAAGGACATTGAACCCACACGAGTCTTATGCTATTAATAGTTTTTGTGCCTATAACACTGGCCTCACAGATAATAGTTGGTCCAAAAGATATTTAATTCATATTATTTCACGACACGGACCAAACCGTTAAAGTTCGCGGTACACCTTTCTCATTAGCCTTCGGCTCGAATATACAGCATAGAAATTCGACATTTCTTTTCTTCGCCAGTCATTCTAATGAGAACCTCGCATCGGCTGGCCTATGGGTTTCCTACACTAAGTTTATTAATCAATGATATCGATGTTCTGATGTTATTTAAAACACAATATATTCTCAAATCGTCAGTTCCTTGGTATGCCACAAATGTAATAACGTAATAATCACGCCTTTCATAATTGATTATTCTTATCGGGTTGTAAAATAATATGATATTTTAATAGTTTCTTAGATTTAAGCGAATGTTACACATTGAAATAAAACAATTTTTTACGGATTTCGTCGCTATTTGATTTAATTTTTACATTTTCTAACATCCCAACGACGTTTCGATTGCTTTACAGCTTTCGTGGTCACGGGGTGGCACAGTTTTATTTCAAGATATCTTTTGTTCAATTTTGTCGGTGAATCTGCTAAATGATGTACGAGTTTGAAATTCCCATAAAATATTACAGACTGAAGTTAGCTTCAGACCGCACCATTTGAGGGTCGCCATTTTAGTGTCAGTGCCAGAGTTGTTTTTTTACTGTGTAAACGCGAGCCTATTCAGTCAAATTTTCGTTATTTACTTGCAAACTTGTTGGACATTTTAATTATGATTTGTTATAATTTAGCTCGTTATAAACTGGAGTTTTCATCAGTTCGTCGGCGCCAGTTGACTGAAGTGTTTCCAAAGTACTGATGTTTTTATTCTAGATAAGTTTTAATCTGAACTGTTAACATGCGTAAGTGATTTTGTTTATTATTTCAGTTTTGAAAATCCTGCCGCCTCCTAAAAACAAACGAAATTCGACACGGGAAGATAAATTAAAGAAAAAAAGGGAAGCGGAAAAGGCTCGCATTGCTAGAATA
This sequence comes from Deilephila elpenor, assembly GCA_949752805.1. Classification (NCBI taxonomy): domain Eukaryota; kingdom Metazoa; phylum Arthropoda; class Insecta; order Lepidoptera; family Sphingidae; genus Deilephila; species Deilephila elpenor. Next base: position 11,732,400 of record OX457106.1, on the reverse strand, counting down.
AAAAGTAACCCTATTAAATTAGCTGAGCACAAAGAGAAAGAAAGATTGCAGTACTTACAAAAAAAAAGAGAAAGGACAAAGAAAATCTGTTAAGGATATGACACCTCGGGAAAAACGATTAAGTAGAAAAAAATGGAAAGAATATTCATTAAACTACAGACAAAAAAAAGCAAATATTAAAGGAAACCAAAACTAATTTTATACGCCAGTTTGAAATTATTACTAGTTTTGTTGGTATTTTTTTGTTTGTTGTTGTTTGTTTAATTTTATAAGCAAGTTTACTTTGAATGGTAATTTCTACTAATTCTTTGTTAATAAATTGGTTTCTTTGAGGAAGAAATACTCAGTTATATACATTTCTTTAAAATATTTGTTGATTATTTTGTAAGCTTAACAACTTCAAATTACACTACCAAACAAAGTTTAGGGAACAAGGGATAGATAACGTTTATATACAGTATCACCGTGGCCTGCTCATTCCACCGATCTAAATTCCATTAAACATGCGTAGGATTTGCTCGACAGAAGAGCTTTCAGTTATTTTCCTCAAAATTTAAACATGGAATAACTTTTTTACACGTTTCCAAAATATGGAGCCTTATTCCTTAGGCGACATTTGATAACCCCATTCCCAGTATGCCACGCCGATGCAGAGCCGTCGTTAAAGTCTTAGGAGGTTCAACAGATTACTAAGAAGTTGTTAGAATTATTTTTTTGAATTTATTTTACTTATGGTTTATTTTTCAAAATTAATATGAACTTTATTTTCTTTGTTCTAGCACTACGAAAGTGTTTTGAAATATTTTTTTATTTTTTTACTAAGAAGCCCTTTTATTAAGTAGCAAAATTAAAATGATTATTAAATGACGCTTCTATTGGATAACATCGAAGCAAAACATATTAAATTTAAAATAAACACTATCTTTCCCTTGATCTCCCTAGACTTTGTTGAGAAGTGTAGTAGATATAAGTTATCTCATTATGTTATAAAAATGATAAAAAGCTGATTTATTTATTTATTCTCAAGTGATAATAAAATACTTCAAATATTTGTATCATTATGATATTCTAGAAGATTTGTTCCAAGACTAAATAAATCTTTTTTTTATGAAGTTGTCTCTTTTATCAGTATTATCAGTCTCTTTTATTAGTATTATGTTACTTTCGTCAGTCCCCTGGCATGCAAATTCAGAAAAATCAACACGTGTACTTTATAATGCGACTGGCCCAATCATAACTGATACGTCCATAGCTTTAGCTATCACAAGTACCCGAATTTGTAGAAATTTGTTTTAAAAACAAAATATCGCTAAAAGTTACACAACTTTTAGGGATATTATGATATGTAGAAACACCCAAATGTATTTATCTTTCAGGTGTCACGTATGAAGTAATGGAGACCTTAAGAGGCGGAGTATTATTAGTCATTAACAACTACACCTTTTCAAAAAACAACAGATCCAGAACTTGGTTCTGTTCATGCAAGGTGTCCAAAAACTGTGGGGCTAAAGTTAGTCTTGACTCTAACTCAAAACTAATCGTGTATACTTTGCAGCATAGTCACCCGCCTTCAAAATTGTTTAGAACTAAAGACGGAAAATTGATCAGATGCTAATAAATGTATAGATATTAAATATCTCCTTTATGGTTTAATATCATTTTGCGTTTGCTTTGAGTTAGTTTCTAGCCAGTATTTAAAAACAAGGGCATATCCAGAGTGAATTTTTCAAGTGTGCGTGGATGGGCAAAACCGAACCTATGAGGAATAGCGAAAAATACTGAAAGGAGTCACGAGCCCGATTTTGAGGAAAACCAAAACTGCATACTTGGATTTTTGATAAATTAATAATCTTAGCGAGGAATCGAACCTGATGATTTTGAAGAAAAAACATATGCTGTATTATTACACAAGTGGAAACCACTTGAAAAATTCAACCTGTATATTTTTGAGGTTCAAAAATATATCTCTTGTAATTCTGTAGCGTATTCTGTAATGTTGTCTATATTATTACTAATAAATAAGTACATATATTATTCCTTTACCATTGTTTTATTTGAATATGAATTTACCTTTGTAACCTGATTTAGTAAGCGATATTTAAATCTAGATTTATTGAAGATTTAAACTGTCTCTAAGATCAGTTCTAACAATTTTTTCTTTTCAGATCTGGACTACGAGAAGTTCACGACCCTGAGCGGCGGGAAGCTACTGATGGTGCACAACTTCACGTACACCAAGATAAACGAGGCGTCCAACGTGTGGTTCTGCACCAACAAGGTGCCCAGGGACTGCAGGGCCAAGGTGAAGATGCTCCCCAACACCAAGGTGTACGCGATTAACTTGTCGCACAACCACCCGCCAGTCAACTACTTCCGGACCAAGGAGGGGCACGTCATCAAGTGGTAAAGTGCCAAGAGTCAAGGCACTAAGCAGTTGCGTGGAGGAGCCAGCTTACACCATTGTGATATGACATAGCGGAAAAAGCAATGTGCTATGTCTGCTCGGTTATATCTCAGAAAGAAAAACTTGTGCACACACTATGTGAGCTATGTTTGTGCGCAAGATTTTCCTAATAGTCGAAGAAGGTGAATGGAAATACTCCGCGCCTATGCTTATTGCTTAGCTCTGGACTTTCTGTGGTCCTGATGACGATAATCAATATGTCTGTAAGAAAATTTCATAAGGCACTCTTAGCATACCGCCCGTACTGACACAAGTTTTGTTCTTTATGTCGCATTTTTATTATATCTCAATGTCTTACTACACTTAAACTAATACGCATATTTGTAGCGTAACATTTAGTAAGTGTGGAAAGCAGTTATAATCACTTATAATGTAGATTAGATATTACTTGCATTCCGGTGTGGTTCCTGTATATTCTATACGTAATAAAATAACCAAAGATATTGTATTCCTATAATGATAATTAATTAATATAAGGATGTAATCACTAATGGCCTTATTCATAGGCAGTTTTAAAACCCATTTTAGTTATAGAATTTCTTGACTTCTTCGCTGGAAATGAATTAAAAAATCGTTCGAAAGAGACAAAACAATCGATAACTAAAATAGATTTAAAAAGTCCGTGAATGTATACCTTCGCTTGAACTTTAAAAAAATAAAATGTATCGCTGTTTATTTGTGTCTATTTTAGTAATATTATCTCACTATTTATTGTAATGTTTAATGTAATGTTAATCAATTATTATTCAATAAATTATACGTGTCGTATTATTGTTTCAATTAACGTAAATACTTTATTATTGCAAGTTCATTGACCAAAATAAGGTTGCCGATCCATATTATTTTATTTTTATTCAATCAGTCCTACCAATTTAGATGGAAGGCGGGAAGTATTGAGGTTTCGGCAATCTCACTGACCTTATGATATAAAATGGCAAAGCCTTTGCTCCAGTCTTCACGTCGGATTTCTGTAAGATAAAGATGCCACCTCAATTCCTTTCTAAATATGTCCAAAGTGACTATAGATGATCATATTCTGCTCATATTACCTAAAACAACAATAAATTAAACAGTAACTACATAGGACTTGATTGTAAGAATTGTTTGTAACACGAGTTATCTGCTTTCAGAAATCCACTTCGATATGATACAAACAGCGCGAGGAGGACAATTACTCATGATAAATAGCTACACGTACTCGAGGCACACTAAAAGCTCAAAGATTTGGCAGTGCTCCAGTAAACTATCCAAAAATTGTAAAGCGAAAGTAAAGGTTGACTCAAATTCTGGGGTTCTTCCTTTAAATATGAACCACAATCATCCTCCACCAAATTATTGGAAGGATAAAGAAGGACAATTGGTCAAGTTATAATACTGGCTAGTGTAAAAACAAGCTCAAAGTACAAAGGCTCTCAAATAGTAGTCGTATATTGATAAGAAAATGCCACGTGAATAAAGTTTTCGAGGATTGGTTGTGTCTTTTATTACATTTTTTTTATTGTCATATCAATAAAGTTTTTCAGGAATGATTGCTTGTTTTATTGCATATTTTTAAGAAGATTCTATGAAAGTGAATAAACGCAGATGAATCTGTGTTTAAATAATATTCTTGTATTAAATTCGACGCCATATTGATTATGTACCCGTACCGTCTCATCCAACTGCACTAAAAATTCTTCGCTAACAATTAAGACAACATACACAAGAAATATCTATAAAAAATATTTATATCCTATCTTAAGGAATTTTCAAAGAAGAATTATCAAATAGATTCTGTTTCTTGATCATTCAGCCCCCCTGATTTTATCTTTCTCGGTATTGACAATAAGCACAAGTTTGGTTTTACTTACCCTTTACACTTTTATTCTTTGCTAGGATTATAATAAAGCATAAATGCTGATGTATCTGGTTTATTTACAGCTCTAGCCTTCCAGGTGATACAATCATCGCGAGGCGGCCACTTACTGATGATAAACAATTACACATATTCGAAACACTGCAAAGGATCCAAGGTGTGGCAATGTTCTAGTAGGCTGTCGAAGAACTGCGAAGCTCGTATCAGTGTTGACTCTGATTCTATAGTGACTCCCCACAATTTGGTCCATAATCATCCCCCACCAAATTATACCAGGACGAAACAGGGGTATCTGATTAAGTGCTAATGGTGTGGCTCGCCAATAACGAAGTACAACTGATAGGGTTTTATTAGTTCAGAATTTCAGATTCCAGCAATGGTGTATTTGTTTATTATAGGTGTAAATGAAGAGGTCGGGTCCTATGAACATAATCGTATGTGAAATAAGACTTTTAGTTTATTATTGATTAGTATGGCACGCAAAAATTACATGGTATTTTTTATTTCTTACCAATAACGGTAATTATTTACTCATTTATCTCTTAGTTGGTCTTGGATACGTTTTGTTTGTACCTATATTATCTTTGGTAGGTTTAATATAATTTTCTTATCAATCGTATGAGTTTCTTGTCAAAATAAAGAGTATAATAAACACATTTACGGTTAGTGTAGAGTTCATTTGTTACTACGTTTTTATGTTTTGAAACATAATAATTTATTATGACTTATTTCCAAGGGTATGTTAATGACGTAATTATTTTAATTGATATAACAATGTTATTTAAAATTATTTCTGAGAAAAAAATAAAGCTTTGTATTGTGTATTTTGTTTTATTTACAATTAAACCAATTGCCACCATTGTCTGGGAAATTTAAGCAACTTGACTTATAACCATGCATCTATGTATGAGTAAAGGTTGTTTATTTTTCAATAATTGGATCATTTGGGCTATGAGTTCGCAATGCCACCGATTAACATAATTCGGAACTTTAACAGAGTGGAGACTTGAAACAATCTTGCAGTTAGGTTTTTAACGCACGTGGTATGGAGTCCGAGCTACGCGCTATGTTCTCAAGTCTTTTTGACGAAATAAGATTAAAAGTACGCATCTACATTCTAAACTTGTATCTTACTAGTACATGCGTACTTTTAAGCTTGTCATGTCGGTTGATCATCCTGAATTTTTAATTTTATTTTTACGATTTTTCCTGTATTGTTGTATCGAATTTTAAAATCTAATTAATATATCTTAGTAAATAACGAAAAAAAAGAGATTTGGACAGTTGCTAACAGTTGTTTTTGTTTCAGAACGAATTAAAAAACGGCGAAGTTATGTGCGTAAATACCCGAAGAGGAAGCTTGTTACTGAAACACAGATATTAAAGGCGAAAACCCTTATGAAAGAGGGCAAAAGTCAGAGACGCGCTGCGAAGATAGTAGGCATCAGCGCAACCGCTTTAAGAAAAGGACTTAAAGCTGGTTCCGCAGCAACATCTCTAGGCCGTTTCAGATCAACATTAGAAGTGGAACTAGAGAAAGAACTAAAGAAACAGATTTGCAAGAGAATAGACGAAACGTCATTTACGTTTGAATGAGTTTGCGACAACCAACAACATTGAAAACCGATTTAATCCAGAATGCCGGAGAAAGATTGGGTTGCTAATTTTATTGATTCTAGACCACATTTACATGTGCTACTGGCTTATAGAAAGAGGCAAAGTAAATGAACATCACAGTAAATTACTACATACCTGGAACATCAGGAACAAACAAAGTATACGTAAATAGAAACGCGCAAAGAATATAAAAAAAAACAAGTGTGTGTGTGCGTTTGTGTGCAATTTACACGCGGCTGAAGTGAAACTTTAGAAAAGTAGCATAGCATAGAATGAGAAAAGTAAATAGATTTTGAAAATGCGGCACCAAAAAAGACAAACATATGAACATAAAAAGGATTTAGCATGCAAGAGAATGAGATATACAAGTTTACAGTTTTCCTATAATCTTATTCACCTCTTTCTTTCCCAAATTTTATTCAAAAATTTTAGACCAATAACTAAAAAGTTCAAAATGGCGGCCAAAGTGTTAAATTCTGACTATGAATTTAGAATCGGATAATATCGAATTTGACACCAATCGGACTAAAATATTACAATATATTACATTTGATATAATAAATATTTACTGATAACTTTGATATATTATATGAACTTTTTTCAGTTTGCCTTTTTCGTGTCGCGTTTTCGGTTTATAACTTTAAAAGCACAACGATTTTATAGTAGTTTCACTTCAAAACTTTTAGTAGATTTGTTCCACCGCGGAATGAATCCTATATTATAATTTTAAGTCATTTATAATTGTATGGATACTGTAGTGCATGTCCAAAAGTTCTTAGTAGGTGTGTGTATTATTAATTTAAGAAAATCTTTAACTCTTGATTACAAAAAAATCAAAATATTTGTACGTCTCACTAACATGTAACCTTAAATAGTATTTTCCAATGTTATCACATTTCTATCAATTAAAAAAAAGTATTTACCTGTAGGAGACCGAAGAATTCCGGCGTATATAAGCGTAGCTGTACAATTACAAAAAGTAGATTTTGAGCTTATTCGTGATTCTTGACTACTTAATATAATGTTTATTGATTAAAATAATCAAGTTAATATTGCTGATACTTATATACATTTGATATTGTAGTAGACAGATAGATGTCGATTTTAAAAATCTTTGTGTTAGAATAAAGTTTGATTCCATGTGTATGTTTGATTTATTTAAATCTTATCTCGTAGTTAACCTCCCTGATGATGCTTACGCCAAATTCTATCAATTGGTCTTTCTTCTACGTAATTATTAGAAAATAACGCTCATGAATAAGCATTAAATAATGAGGGTACAGTTTACTCATTATAAAGGTGAAATGCTTTTCATGGTATATTTTTGGTAAGTATTAATGATGGAAAATAAAGATTACCAATTATTCATTATAACTCCTTTGAAGACAAAACTTTTAGATGCAAAACAATTTTTTTCATTTTTCTTTGATATGAAGATCGAGAAACGGTAGGTTGTCATAGATATTTGCATTGAAGCTCTAGAAATAACAATAAGTTTACTTTCAGATCTCGACTGTCAGCTCATAAACACGACTCGCGGTACCACACTTCTAATGATCAATAAATACACCTATTCAAAATACAACAAGACTTCAAGAGTATGGGTCTGTTCCAGCAGGGTTTCAAAAAATTGCGAGGCTAAAGTGAGTTTAGGGGCTAATGAAGTTGTCACCGCTCATAATGTGAAACACAATCATCCCCCACCGACTTACGTTACAACAACAGAGGGCAAATTAATAAGGTGTTAGTCTAAGGACTCTCCAATATGAACTATATCTTTAATGTTATTTAAATATTATTGTAAAAATAACGTAAGTTTAATTTTGGTCTTGTAATGAAGAGTTTTAGGATATGTTTTAAACTTACAAAGAATAATACGCGTTGTATCGTTTTTGAACTAAACGTATCAGGTGAAAGGAGGACTTAATGAACGTTGTAAGTAATTCTTGGATGCAGGCAGCTTCAAAAACGTCTGTGGAAATCTTTAAAGGGAATCTATGTTCAGGAGTGTTTATCTGATGTTTCATCTATGTTCCTCAATCACGGGAACTCAGTGGAGTTGATGATGATGATAATGTGCTAACGTCCGCATTAAGATGTGCATCTTAAAGAATTTTCTTTCCTAAAGTGTATTAAAGTGGGCGAGCTTCTTAAATACGTTTGGACCGGAGACCTAGAACCGCGGTAGAACCTGGGGTATTCATCTTTTAGAAGTTACGTGTGTTAATATTATTCATCGCTCATTAAAGGCAAAGGAACACTCCGAAAGGGAACCTGCATAGTCTCCACAAGACTTTTAAAAGTATGTTAAAACCACCAAGCCTCTACTACGCCTCATATAAATGAGGAGAGGAGGTCTATGCCCAACAGTGTTAAATGGCATTTTATAGAAATTGTGACATACGTATGAATTTAGGTTAAACAATGCTGATGCGTGTACGTGAACTAACTTTTAATATTTATATTTATTTATTATATATTGTCTCTTTTAAAAAAAAAGATAATTTAATGTCTTCAAAATAAATCATGTTAGGGCGATAAATTATACAGTATGACTATTAGATAAATTAAAATTAGCCAAGTAGGATATGGTGACGATGGGCTGTAGCATAAATTAATACGACAAATATATATTGAATCGTAAATGAAAAATTGTGTTTTATTGACCTTTGAAGAAATAATTAGCAGTAGTATCTTAGCCGGACAGAAGAATGAAGGTTAATTGATTCCTGGATACAGAGTGCAAAGCGCTTTGAACAGATCGCTGATAATTTCTTTGTGAGACCTCGGCTTAGCCGTGGACTTCCTACGGCTGAAGGTGATGATACTTGTAATATTTGGTAAGGTATTCGTACTCTCTCGGATAGTGACAAACATGGATATGGTGTAAATGTATAAAACCCCTCATATTGACCAACGAAGCGTGTCACATTCCCAGTTCGTCGATCAGCTAGAGATAACTTTGTGGCTAAATCATATTAGTTAATATTATCATGTTGTTTTAAATCAAATAACGGTATTATGGACCATAAAAGATGTTCACTTAATCTTCTTAACTACTGGTAATTATGTATTAGATCAATAATTAAAATTCCCAGGTTATTTATATAAAGTTTAAGTAGAAGTTTAATTAAGAAGTAATTTGCAATCATCCTTTATGTAAATATGTGGCTTAACGATAAAATGACTTCTTTTCTGGTGATATCAAAAGCTTCGTGGGACCATTTGAACTCACAGACCCGATACAAATATTTGTAATCTAACAAGCATTTGTCACAGACAATCGTTTTTCAAATTTACAGATGTATACTGTATTATATACAATTTTCATAATTACATGCAAGTTTGCGTGCAATAACAACATTCTAACAGCACAATTCTAAAGGTCTAGAGTTAATTTATTTCTAACAGTTATTTAACGTCTTGTTTCAGGTATATCGTATGAAATTCTGGACAGCATGAGAGGGGGCAAATTACTTATGATAAACGAATACACGTACTCCAAAATTAACAAAGCGGGCAAATTCTGGTTCTGTTCGAGCAGACAATCGAAAAATTGTAAAGCTAATGTCACTATTGACGAAAATGAGTTCATTAGACCGCACAACTTGATACACAATCATGCTCCACCGAAGTATTATAGGACTAAAGAGGGACGATATATTCGATATTAAAATAAAAAATCAAGTGGCGTGTATTTTATAGACAATTATACAATATTTTTCTTTTAAAGGCTATTCCTTTACCGCCGTCAGTTCACTGCTGGTATTAATCTCTTCACACTAAGTAAAGTGAAGATTTTCGCCACTGTTGATGTTAGAAGTCCTAAATTTAATAATTACATATAAATTAATTTATAGAATTATAATTTGGCCTATGATTTTTCATTACTTTAATTTGTGTACTGTATTGAATAATCTCTGCTTGCCACTGAAGGACACTTCAAATAAAAATCAGTGTGAACGATGAAAAAGTTAGAACGGTTGTCTCAATACATTTTTATATGATTTCACATACTTAAGAATTTGGACTTCAAACGCTGGAAACGGGCGGAAAATCAATTGTATTTGTGATTGTAAATTGTGTGTGTTTAAAACTTGGCAACGACTTTATTAGAACAAATATATAATGTTACATATTAGCGATTGGGTCAGGTTATGTGTGTGATTGTTGCATGTGTTTAAATGTTTATTGATCACAAAATAGTGTTAGCTTTTTAGTGTTCAGTGTTTAGTGTTAGCATTTTAAGCCTAGACACAATATTTAGTTTTAGATGCGTCGAGTACAATTTAATTTAGTGTAGAGACAGAACTAACTCTGCAACTTAGTTTTTTAACAAAACAATGTTGATAATAAATACTCGTATATACTCGCGTTTATAGTATTATATGTAGTAATAAGTGTATTGCAATTTTCTTTAATTTTGTATTCTGAGTATGTTATTAATGCTTTAGATAATGAGATTACAAATGTTTAGTTCTAAAAAGTAATAATACCTTAATAATTTGTAGCTTAGTAAATGTTTGTAGTAAATTGAGAATTAATCGGTAAAATAATTAATTTTACGTTTCATTATTTATACTTGATCAGTACGATAATCATCAAATCCATAGAAACATTGTGTAATTTTATAAATACAATTTAAGTCATTCTAAAAAGCTTTATTTTCATCACCATTTTTATTCGCCCGTATTGTTATGGAAGTCTTAACGACAGAATGTTTAACAAAAATTACTTCGGTAATAGAACTCTGAAAAATAAATTCATGAACATTAAACGAAGTTTTGATTTCACAACCTTAAAAAACCTCTTTTTTTTATGGACTTAAAGAGACGGGCGAATCTTCATGGAAACTTGGGCATAGCCTTACACAGTTGGCTTAGGCATTCTTTTTTTATGGATAAGACAAGTATATCGAAAATAAACAAATATGTCCGCTAAATGGAAGTAAATAAGTAATTGGAGCGTTATAATACATATTATTTTTGTATAACTCATATTATGGCGTATTCATTCGTCTTTATAGAGGACGCATTTATGACAGGATATTTCGTGATATAAAGGTTATAACATAATATGTCAATATTACTTTTGATACAAATACTTGATAAAGTATTATATCTTAACTATTGATAAAATAAATACCTATGCGAGAAAAGCGTAAAATCGATAGTATTCATTTAGAGTATTAACTAGCTACATCAAAAAAGATGGTTTTGGATGGTCAAAGAATATCAAGTAAGTACCTTTTAATAAAACCTGATTTTCTTTCCCACTGTCAAAAACCCTGTTATTATTCGATTAGAAACAAATAAAATGGGAAAAGAATAATGATGAACATTTCATAAGTGTACAAATCATCTGCGATCTTCTGGGGCCTGAATGCATTGTTGTCAAAAAATAAGAACAGTTTTTCTGTCTTCACATTTTATTACATTGGACATGTTAATACTATTAGATTACGAGGTATGTCGTGTATATTATAAAACATATCTCGAACGATGCGATAGATAGATTTCCTTGGTAGACGATAGCATCGTGGAACCTTCGTTATATCGCCTAGCGCCAAGCCAACCTTTTTGGCTTTGGGCGACCCTTTGGGAACCAGTTCCCTTCAAATGGTACTTACTGTTCTCCTTCCTAAGTATAATACGATTTATTTAAGTTATAAAATATGGCTAAAAGTTTAATAAAATTAATCAACATTGTGACAAGTCTCTATCACCGCTCGAAGATTTCCGCGATACAGGCCCAAGCCCATTGCGAAGATTGCTAGTTATCTTCTTAATATACATAAATTATTAAATAACTATTGACGTGAAATAGATTAGACCTCAAATAAGTTACATTGGATGTCCAACAAACTTTCTTTACAACAAATTAAACGCAGTAGGATCTTTATATCCCAAGTTGGGTTGCGTTACGATACGGTACCAGCTTAGTCAAGCCATCTTATTTATTCTTACTTCATTAAAAGTATTATCTTGCTTTAATTTTTTCTCTCACTATTTATTATAGATTAAGAGAATTACGAGATTGTATCACGTTTACACATAGGTATTTATTGTATAACATAATTAAATGTCTCGATGTCAGTGAAATAAAAAATGTAGAAACACGTTCTTACTGACCTATTATATTATATTACCCCTAACACACATTATATATCGTCATTTTATACGAAAGTCTGGCGGCCACGGACTCTTGGTCTATTAGGTTAGCGCACTGGACTAAAGCTTAGGGACGTCAGTTATGAGGACGAAATCTCCCCGGAACTAGGACTTAAAGCATAGAGGTTAATATGTAAATAATATAATTAGTGTCATTCTTGTCATTTCCAGGACCCGCCTACGAAATGGTGAGCACTGAACGAGGAGCGAAGTTGCTAATGATAAACAACTACACATTTTCCAAGAACTGCAAAGCTTCTAAAATATGGTTCTGTTCGAGTAGAATTTCCAAGCAGTGCGAAGCTAAAGTGGTTTTTGAAGGAAATAGGATTATGAGACCTTACATCTTGCAACACAACCATGAACCGCCGAAGTATTTTAGAACCAGGCTTGGCCAGGTGGTAAGGTACTAACGAAACTGGAATTAAGACAATTGTCTTGCCACTGGCGCAGCATTCCAATTACAATTGTGATCGTCATCAGCATAACTCGCTTTTGTTTATAGAATGGGAAATACCCAATGGTACAATCCTTGGTTCTTCTTATTTGTATCTAGTCAGCTAGTGCAGATATTCTCCTTATTTAGATTGAAAGCGTCCAGACTACTTAAATTAATATCGTATCGAATTCTTGTTTAGTCATGAACCATCAGATATCTATTAATTATTGAAGATAGCCTCCAGAAAAATTTGGCGATACGAAATTGGCAATATGGTGCAACAAACGACTTATTATATTCTTATTAAGTAGTCTATCATTTTGTAAATAAATGTCAACGTTGAACTTTCTTTTTTTGGAGAATTAATTTGCCGCATTGACTTCTTTTGTTCTCAAGCTTCCCATGATTGTAAGGAAAATATCGGTTAACATGATGAAACACTGTTGATTTTAGTTATTTAAAAATGTATAATTTATAATAAGCTTAAAGTTAAGTATGACAATAAAAAAAGGTTAAAAATAATAAATTGTAAATTTGTACTTATTAAATTTTGTGAAAATCGTGAGTTTTGATTTAGATGTGAAAAAACTATTAAGAATAAAAGAATAGAATAATATGATTAGTTTTATTGTATTACTTTGAATAAAAAATCGTATCGCTTTATTTGTTCTAATAATGAGTATTTGAGAAAAAAACATTGGGGTTCTAACAGAGGATGTGCAAAATTACGCGCAGATAGCCCACAATAATTTTATATCTAGAAAAACACAGGAGTGTCTACGTCAAGATATCGTGGCCTAGTGACCATAAAAGCATTAGTTTTATGTCACCAGAGAAGATATCAAAATTGTGTCAGAAGGTCAACTCAAGTCGAGGAGACTATGCAGAAAGGCGGACCTTCGCATCAGCCGGTATAACGCTACGTAGAACGAACTATACATGTAAGTGTATGCAGGAAAAAGTGATGATGATTAATCTTATTATAATATAAATTAACTATATGTTTAACGCAAATGCCGTCCAGAGTAACTACTGGACATATTGAGACATAACATCTTATGTCTCAATGGACAGGATTATGACATTAACAGGATGGCGAGCGAAGTTGAATGCCAAGAATTGTCTTGTAATTCATAGTGTTGTTTGGTTTTGCTACTGTCCATGAGCGGTCGTATCGCTTACCATCAGGCGAATGGCATGCTCGTCTCGCCATTCATTGGAATAACAAAAAAATAAAAAAAGACAGGGAATCGAATGGTATGTGACGGCGGTCCCATGCCATTCGGTACCATTATGCCGGCCTACTGAAATGCGCCCATTACGGCTACGGCTTGCACTACGGCTTTCATTAATATGCTCCATCCATTCCTAATAGTACACAGAGCAGCAATAGTACATACTTTGGTCCTTCTAATAGTGCCAACATTTATTAATAAGTACCCGGTAAACACATGGTATAGACCGTTGGTAAATCTCAGTTTTTACTAGAATATCTCAGGTTTCACAGTAGTTACCAAACATAATATGAAGATCTTATGATATTAATATGAATAAATAATCTTTTTTTATTGCTTAAATGTTGTCCATTTTTCCGTAACTGTCTCAGGTGTGGTTTTTTAGATTAGGAGATTAATATAATACAGGGAGGGTCAAACTAGTCTGTTTTATACTTTATTTTTTTGTTATTTAAATAGATCTGAGTGTTCGTGATAAATCTGAAATTTATTTTAATTTTTTTTATCTCCTTTGACTCTTAAATATATCTCCCGGATGACTTCAAAGCACTCTATTTTTATAAAACGTCATGATTTATTTCAGGATTTCTAGGTTATGAAGTTATCGAAATGTGCAACGGGGTACAGAAGATCATGTTGCAAAACTATACATTCTCGCAGAGAATTAAGAGTACCCGACTGTGGAGCTGTTCTAGCAAAATTGCAAAGAGGTGTCCAGCTAGATTCAACTTGGATGAGAATAACCGGATACGTAGGCCGAATTTAGAACACACGCATCCACCGCCGAAATTCGCTAGGACTGTTAGTGGTTTGTACGTGAAAATATCGAATTAAATAGTTAGTTTTGAAAGTCTACGTGGGGTAGTTGGTTGGTTGGGAATAGTTTAGACCAGGGATTCCCAAAGTGGTCGATATCGATATCGTCAGTAGGGTCGGAATCGGTTGCCCAGGGAAAACGAATTATGGGGTCGACGAGAAAAAATCAACCCCTATTAATTAAAAAAAAGTTCTTATTTGGTACGTTTAAGAAATAACTTGTCATAAAAGTGACTAACATTTTAGCAGGAAATATCATGGTTTTACCTTTAAAAAACTCATCAAGTTAAATATAATATGACATTTATATTATTATGTACTTACTAAGATGTAAATATTCAACTAGATAAATTTTAGTGCCATGTTTGCACTCTGGAATAAAAATCCGTTAAAAAAGCTTTTTTTATTTAAATACATATTTTTTTATGTGTGTTAGATTCGTAAAAACACAACTTTTTCGTATAGCTACTAATGACACAAAAGGAATCCTTTTCGGAATCTTGCAGCGGTAATAAATAAATAAGTAAGTAAGTAATAAGATAAGCCAGTAATAAGGACAAGGATAACCCAGTAGCATCGGGATTACATCCCAGGTCGCTCTTAGTCTTTGTCGGGTTGGATACCATTCTTTTTAACAACACATCACTGGCATAACTAAGCAAAAGCAAACGGTCATCAGTTAATGATGCGCTCACCTATGTCTTCTTGAGGCGTTAATTCGGCGAACTATGGTTTACACTAGTAACACCTCTGCCTACCCCTCAGGGGATATACGGACGTGAGCTTGAATATGTTCATCAGTAACATACCCAATTACACTTATGGGTCGTCTCCCACCCGAGTTTCAACTTACTGCGCACGAGTAAAATTGTCATGTCAAATTGAACTTTTAAAATAATAATTGATATATTTTTTACAGATTTCCCCTTTGAATTTATACAAACTGTAAGTGATCGACATCTGCTCATGATAAATAAATACACGTTTTCCAAATACACGAAATTGTGCAATATCTGGATATGTTCAAGCCGCCAGTCGAAGAAGTGTGGAGCCAAAGTAAGCTTGAACGGTTATGATGAAATAAAATCCTATAATTTAGAACATAATCACGAACCACCATGTTACGTGAGGACCAAAACTGGTCATTATATAAAGGTTTCTAAAAAACAACAAGTATAATTTAAATATCACTCGCGCAAAAATAATTCGTGATAATAAAGTAAAATAGGAAGATGAAAATACTAGTTAAGATGTTCAAGTAGTCTTTTGTGGGTAGTACATACTTAATATATAGGCTTAGAGTATATACCGGGTATATCAAGAATGCGACCGAAAACGAAGCCGGGTGGTAGTTTTAGTGGTTACAGACACAATTCAAATAAAAAATTCGCAAAATAGGCGACAGATTTTTATGATTTTTTTTAAAAATCATTGGGTTTAGTTAGTAAATACCTAGTTATTTCGAAAATAGTAATTTAAACACTAACGTACCATTGCGTCTTAAAAAATAAAAAGGTGTACGTCATTATTTTAGGAAAACTATGTATTTATCACCCAAATACGACGATAAGTAAAAAAATACCAAAATAAGTTGACGATTTTTAGTTGCATTGCGTCTGAAGTCACTAATACTGCCACCTGGCTTTGTTTTCGGTCGCAGTCTTGATATATCCTGTATAATATAGAAGGAGCGCTGGTAGTTCAAAAACGTAGATAAAGTTGGTAGAGACGGGTCACCTTTTCTGCGCTCTTATTGGCTCACCCTGACCAACATGCACGAATAATTTGAAAAATAAAAATAAATTGTTTAGGGCGATTGAATTCCACTCAAACTCGTTTTAGGTGGATAATAACAACATATACTTTCATTTATTTTTTCTTCTTTCTTTCATGAATTTATAGCAATTTGCTGTTAAATAATTAGTTCAATTTTCACTAATATAGCACAGTTATCAACATTACAAACAAAAAATATCTACGTTTTTGGAGATGCAAATGTAGGACAGCGCTCTCTGTATTATATTATAATATACTCTTAGTATATATTATGTATTTATATTAGTGTATACATTATAATATTTAAGTTAATACCCACGCAATTGTGTAACAAATCGATACTCCTTTACACTAGTTCATAGTGCTTGTTAATTCATATTCAATCTGTTGCGCATTTCAAAAGTATATTTTTTAAAAATTATATTAAATGGTTTTTAAATTTTTATTCTGGCATGGCAGTGATAGCCATGGATATATCGATAAATGGTTAGACCAAATATAATATAACTGAGATGAAATAATGGTGGAAGGCTTAAAAATAGATGTACATTTTAAATACACACCCAGAAAGTGACCTAATTTATGTGGGTGATTATGATAGTCCTGTACTATCCTATCAATGTTATTGTACTTTTCAAGTTGTCATCAATATCTTTACTTATATTTTATATGTTTTTTATTTGTGTATAAGAATATAATAATAATAACCTTTAGAAACAATTGTACATGTATGTAATGTTAATAAACACAATCATATTCTACCTAAGTTTTTAATATTTCCCAATATAATTGTATTTTTTATATAACTTACATACGATTATAACACTACCAATAAAACATTAAAAAACTAAAAGAAATCTACTAATTTGTGTTTTAAAATAACATAAATATAAAGTGGAAAAATTCGAATCCTTGGTCACCACTAATTTTAAATCAATAAAAACTTACAAACAAAATTCCTCAAAGCAGATAACTTTATAATAAACCTCCTTCTAGGTATGCGTATTAAATTGATCCAAGTGGGGAAACGGAAGAAACCTCTAATGCTGATCAATGACTATACCTTCGCACAGACGACCTGCGACACGAGGTACTGGAACTGCAGCAAGAAGCTCTCCTCAAAATGCCCAGCGAAGATACGCTTCAATGAAGCCGGCAAAATGATTTACCGCCTGCTAACACATAACCATGACCCACCTACTTACTTCAAAACTGCTGATGGTAGGTATATTAAGGTATAAAAAAATCTACAACTGTTAAACAAAATGTTTCGTTTTTTTTGTCAGCCGATTAATTGTTGTCTGATTTTTAATTGCTTTACACAATTTTTGTGAGTGATTTTGTGTGTATTTTACATGATGTCACTTTTGTAAATGTATAAAATACTCAATTAACTTATGAATTGAATCCTGTTAATGGTGGTTTAAAAAAAATATATATAATCTATCTATCTATGTCAGCCCATATACGTCCCACTGCAGGGCACGGGCCTACTCTACAATCGAGAGAATCGATTGAGAGTGGTTAGGCCATATAGTCCACCACGCTGGCCTAGTGCGGGTTGGCGGACTTACATACTGTAGAAATTCTTTAAAATCGCTACGGTATGCAGGTTTCCTCACGATGTTTTCCTTCACCGTTAAAGTGCGTGGTGATTGACTATCAATACACACATAACTCCGAAAAGTCAGAGGTGTGCCCTGGGATTTGAACCCGCGACCACCGTGAACATGTAGGCAGCCGCGTATGGTCCGTTACCAACAGGCCACCACGCACTTATATATTATATAATATTGAATATCTATTTAAGTGTACGTAATAATATGTCTAAAGCGGTAAAATAGCAAGAGAACAGTAGGCTTATTCACGTAATTAAATCAGTTCAGTTGCAGTTAAGTTTCGATCAAAACAGCCCTTTTTGTATTCTCGTAACCCCTCAGGTGTCGATGTGTTGACAGATGTGTTTTGACAATGGAAAACAATTGAAAAACAATAGGCTACGTCATCAAAATTTTGACAGCAGGCCCGAAATGAGCTCTTGGACACCGGAAGTATATTTATACAACCGCTGTCAGATACGCTCGCGTCAAGTTCGCGTCACGCGAGCGCTTTAGCGTATTCTACGGCTGCGCGTTTTATACATGCGGGATTCAGATCGCAATTTGACGTCTCCAATGACAGTTTAGTCCGACCAACGTGCAGCACAAGCGCAGTTTATGCATATCTTACGCGCAGCTAAACAATTACAAGAATACCATTTTGACGTACGTTCCATTAAGACGTAAACCTAATCGCAACTGCATCGAAACTTGATCGGCGCGTCAATAAATTACGTGAATTAGCCTACAGATCGTTATATAGTGCACGTTTCACATGACATTTAGTATGGAGATGCGATGCCTTTAAGGTGGGAATACGTTCGATTTAAAGGTCGCCAAGTCGTATTTATCCGGAAATGTCGCTTTTGGCAATTGGTTCCACAGATTACGAGTAGTAGTACGTGGAAGATAATGTTGTGTAATAGATATTCAATATTATAAAAACTTTAATTACTCAAAAGGAAAATTAATACCTAATATTTTAAGTAGTAATACACCTGTTGATAGAAATATATCATAGTTATTTAATAAGTAATAACTTTGGGTCTATGTTCAGCAGCGGGATTCCTGTGGCTGAATAGATAGATAGATAATATATAGAATTAAGTAATATTTTAAAGAGATTGAGTACAAGTCTTTTAACTATTTACCGTATTATTTTGTGTGTAAGTAAGTAACTAATGTATTTATGCAACAGAGATCACTAAAATGCTTGCGACAATCAAACAATTACTGTTGCTTGAGATTTAAATATTCACGTACGTGTAGAGCATTGAATTAATTAATTAATATTGATATTGTATCAGTGCATAGAAACACATAAATTATTTGTATGTATTTTAAGTACTCATACGTACATGAAATAAATACATAGTCATAGATTCAATTTATTTAGTATATTTTTATTAACTTTGATTGTTAAAAACACGTTAGTTTTCTTTCATGATGGCGTGTCGAGAATCTCGCCGTAGGTAGTCAATTAAATAGTGCTTCGGTAGAACTAAGTTAGTTTTTAACAATATTTTAAAGTACGTACCTACCTAATTAAAATACAATACCTACATTTAAAAAACTGTGTTATTTATTTATGGTTTAACTTTCAATGGTAGTGCAATGCATGTCTTTGTATAAAAACATCATCGATTATAAAATATATCTCTATACCAAATAAATGCATTTAATTTTTCCTAAAAGCGTCTACTTTTCCCTAGTTTTCTGCATACGAATACTGCAATGAAACATATTTAAACTGTAAAAAATACATTATTACAGCCAATGCTATACATGAAAGGGGTTGGTAGTTATACATACATTTCTTCGCGCCTGCGTCTTATAGGGGTAGGCAAACACTATAGAACGCCTTTAAGCTTGATCCTGATATACACATGGTAGTAATTATAAGTTAAATTAATTGTACGCCATTTAACAATCAAGTCAACCTAATGAGCCATTTACTGGTGAGCAGCTGTGCCTATTACACTTATATTATTGGTATACGCAAAAAATAATAATACCAACAATGTATTCTCTTCCTAAGACATTATAAGCAAGAATTTCATGACTATTGGACAGGCAGTGGATTATGAACCCTGTGAACACCCTCAAGTTGAACGGTGTGGATTACTACTGAACGAAACATATAGTTAAAACTTTAAGAAGTGCGTACTTATTACATACAAATCACACTTTACAATGTCTACTAAATAAAACGTGTAGACTATTGTTACATTTTTTTCCATATTTTTGTGATACTCCTGGAAAAATAAAGTAATAAACTTTATTGTTATGATATATGATTCCACGTTTCCGAACGCAGTATTCGCGACACTGACAATTCCATGACAGCTGATATGTGTATTTGTTACAAAATAATAACAATGTAAAGAAAGTGCCTAAATATCTACCAGTAACTGTAATCCACGTATACAGTGTGTTTAATAAATATTAACTAGTGCAATTGAAAATAGAGTTAACACCAAGGTGAAACATAACCTCAAAGTTTGTGTACAGTGTATAGTATTGATAGTGAATAAAATGACCAAAAATGACTTACTTATAATATGTTAACCGTTACTTTTGGGTTTTATGATGTTCTTAACAAATATTCTCGTCAATTTAGTATTTAAGTGTCGATAAATAGATTGAATTTGTTTATAAACTTGAGATCAAAGTTTACAAAAATAATTTGACTTAATCTAAGTCATAAATGTTACACATTGTAAAATTAGCAGCTTTAAATACTATTTTTAAAATTCACACAACAATATCGAATGTGCTTGTTTTTTTTTATATTTGAATATACAACAGTTAATTTCTATTATATATCAGTTGTGTATAAGTTCATCTAAACTTAACTTTCTATGTAGTTGTTAAAAAATTAAAAAGTGATTCTTCTGGTAAGTGCTAAGTAGATAATTTTAATTGTTTCTGTATCTGTATCTGTATCTTTATCAGCCCATATACTTCCCACTGCAGGGCCATATAGTCCACCACAATGGCCTCGTGCGGGATGGCTGACTACATGTCATAGACATTTTTATAAATTCCTATGGCATGCAGGTTTCCTCACAATGTTTTCCTTCACTATTAAAGTGTGTGGGGATTGACTATCAATACACACATAAACGAAAAGTCAGAGGTGAGCCTTGGGATTTGAACCCGAGACTACTATGAGCATGTTGGCAGCCGCACATGTATGGTGTTAATATGTAATTTATTTTCTTATTAGGTGGTCACTAAATTTATTATATTAGTATACTTCAAATAAATTTTCTGTTAATTTAATTTTAATAATTGTTTAAATTATACAATTCATTGGATTAAATATTTTAGTTAAAAGATAAATAAAATATATATGGTTAATTACAAGTATGTAGTTGCAATCCAGTAGTGTGCTAAATAAATTATTAACAAAATTGTCTTTTTATTGTATTATACCATTCATTTGGGCCAAAATGATATTATATTTATGTACATACATAATTTTCATTCCTGTATCCCATTAGGGTAGACAGAGACTATGGATTGCTATTTTAACTTTATGAAATGCATCAATAGCCATTGTGTTTTTTCATATTGCCAAATTAACATATGTTTTACAAAACTATGTAAAATGATAATGGTTACAATTTTGTTTCAGACATAAAATATAGCACAGAAAATGTTTTGAGAATGAAATCGGAGTTTCAACAAAAAATTTACCACCTTATGACTCGTAAGAAAGGCAACCAAGGATATCTGATGAATGCAGAGCATTATCAAGACCTTGTCCAGGAAGTAAAAAGCACAAAAGAAAAGCCAGTGAAAGATTTCAATGATTACAGATTGTTGTCGAACTTTGATATCTTAAATTTTAGCGGAAGAGAAAAATTAATTTTACCAAAAAATGACGCCAATCAAAGGCTTAAAATATACTTGCCTGTTGAGGACTTATTTGCTAGTTTGCATACAATCCATTTATTAAATAATCATGCGGATAAAGATATTATGGACATCCATGTCAAAGCAAATTATTGCAATGTTACAAAAGAGGTCATAAAATTGTATCTGTCATGTTGTTATGTATGTAAGGAACAAAAACGATTGTAATTTTATTATACAATTTTGAAATCAATTCTAGTCTTAAGTTAATAAAAATAATGTTTTAAAGTTATTGAAAAAGCTGTCAAATTATGATTCAAAATGGATTTTATATCATAAAAAATGGTATAATTTATATAATTTTAAGTAAATGGAATATGTTACTCTTTGACAGTGTCAACATTCTTCCCAGTTCTTGAATTACAATACAATTGAATAGTACAATGATAAAGTTTGTTTTATTTTGCCATGTGGTGGTCCATCTACCACCTCATATAAAATGAGCAGAAAAGAATGCCCAACAATGAGATATATTTGGCTAACATACATAGGTTAAAGTATAATATTAATGATAGACATTTTTCAAGGTTACTTTTAGAACGGCATGAAATTGAAAAAGAACATATTAATACAAATCCAGTGTTACTTATGAGGTTTCCGGCTTGTATTTTGTTGTTAAATAATGTTTAAAAATATACCTATAGGTCTTGTTCGTTTGTCAATGCTGGGGTATTCATATTTTTAAAATCGCTAATCATAATAAATAAAGGGCATTGGTCCCACGAGATACGAGACCTATAACGCAATATGACATATTGGGTGCATAATATTATCACCTACTTACAATGGAAATCTGTGGTTAGGTATACTATATTATCCGCGTGTCTCACAATCACTGAGTAATTAATATGGACAATAACTCGTAAAAAAAACAACAAACCAGTGTTTATTGCAAATACAAATGTATATGAAAAGCTCATGCCGATTTTACGTTTCAGTTAAATTCATGATATCGCGTGGAGGTGACAGACTGATGAAGCTTGGAGATTTCACGTTCACCAGCGAGGTGACGGACGGGGCCCATTGTTACTGGTCCTGCTACACGCACAACAGTCATGGCTGCCCGGCCAAGGTGTATACAGAGAGCAACAGACTCATGTACGCGAAGAACCTCCATAATCATCCGCCTACGGAGTTTTTTGTTTGACATATTTTATTTGGGTGCGTGTGAATTTTAAAGGCTGTATTTAGTTTCTGAAAATTAGGAAGCCTAACCGCTATCTAAGGATTGGTCCCGAAAGTAAATGAATTGAGTAAAATATTAAACCGCCCGAACTTTTCTAAATTATGTTGGTTTGTTTTTGAGATTGATCCTTGGATAGCGATTGGAGTCTTCTATTAAAAACTGTGTATAGAACGTTTTTTAAATGTTGAAGGATATTAAAATGTGTTTGAATTAATAGTTTAATACAACGGGTCCAATTCATAAATCTTATATGCTTAAAGGTGAGGTTTTATAACGATTCTGTATTTAAAAATTCTTCATACTTATTTATTGAACGATGATTCGTAAATCACCCAGAAACAAATATGTTTGGTCCCACGAAAATTCGAGAACGTTCGAACTCACGTAGCTTTATTTTTCATCGCTGTATTGTTATTTATAACGTTTGAAAAAAGGTAACGCGCATCCACTTGTGTAGATATTTTAATTCAATCCGGTAATTGAATGTATAAATATCCCAAGGTACCAATGTTTACTTGCATTTTATACTGTGATTCCGACACTTCTTATTGTATTTAAGTGACCTTTAATCGCTCTCGTCTTATATTCCACATATTTATTGACTCTTTCAGAGGCGTTTATCTATAGGTAATCATAATTAATTTGTAACTGATCAATGTCTGTACATTGAATTTAGAAAAAAATAAATAGGTAAATACTCAATATCTTCGGCAGCTTTTAACCGACTTTAGTGATTTATTTTTCATAGGAAAGAACGTATTAATCACACAAATAAATCATGAAGATCTGATGACTATCTTTGGACTGGGAGAATATAAGTTCTCAAATTGAAGCAGGAATCCTATTATTATTTTTTATTAAGTTCAGATCTTAAGTTTACTGAGACGTGGAGGTGAAGCAGGGGAAGTATGAAAGAGGGGATGAGAGAAATTCATACAAACATAACGCTAAAAAGATACAAATAAATATTTTTTTTAATAAAAAATAAAAACTAGCTTCGCTAGTACAATGAAATAGATATTATTTGTTACTTTTTAGTACTACTTTTTCTTAGTTGGTTTTTATTTTTTATTAACATTTTCATTTAAGTATTTCTTTATTCTATTCTACTGACAATATTTATTCTTGAGATAGTTTTATTGTAATATTTTTTATCCTTTACTTTATAGTCCAATCTCTTATTATGAGGTAAGCGCAAAAGGGTAGAATTTGGTCCCACAGGGTCCAAACCAGAAATAAATGTATCTTTTTTTTATTCCAATTAATGACGAGACAAGCATGCCATTGCCTGATGGTAAGCGATACGACCGCTCATTGACAGAAGCAATCTAAACAACACCATGAATTACAAAGCAATGCTTGGCATTTCACTGCGCTCACCATTCTGATTCGTAATTTGTTAAGTCTCATTATGTCCAGTAGTTACACTGGCTACAATTTCCGTCTATCTTCCGTCGCATATAGATGAATATAAGAAATTATGCCAGTTCTTGATCCCACTATATCAATTTCTGAAAATTTTTTTTCTCAATAGTTATCTCTGTACTGTGATTGTTAGTCACCAACTGTGCCATGAAAGACAGTATATTTTCGTGTAAATGCACTTATTAATTTATCGCACTTATGATGAAGCTATTTAAAGTATTAGTACTTACATATTTATAGACATTAATACTGATTTGTGTCAGTTTTAAGTTACTCTTTGTTTTTTATTGTGCACTGAAAACATTGTATAATTTGATTTTTTTAATAGTATTAAAATTTAAATCTTCGCAATTTTTAACGTGTCAAATAAACACCTTCAACTGAACACATTTTTTTAGTAAATACTAGATCGAAATCGAATCTAGGTGTAAATCTTGATAGCTACCGATAACAGATGTCTATTTTCTACAATTATTTATTTATCGTTGTAAATCAAGTAGCAAACTTTATTTAAGAAATTTATTCGATGATAAACCAACACATCTGTTATTGATAAACAGCTTAGTCACTAATGTAAATCATATACAAATAATAGGTGCTATGTTGTGATACAACACTGAAGAAGTGATCTCTATGTATATTCTTGCCTTATCTTGTATCTAGTTTTAGTACAAACGTGTCATACTCAAGATTATTTTCAGTATTAATTCACTCGTGTTCCAATGCTCTCTATTTTGTATCAAATATAGAATTTACTCTAACCTGTGTTTTATTTACATCATATCACAAGAGGCTAATCACATGAATACACTACTCAACAAAGTCTAAGAAACAAGGGAAACATAGTGTTTATTTTAAATTTAATATATTTTTGTCTTCGATGTTATACATCAATCGTTATTTAATAATTATTCTATTTAATAAAAAGCTTGTTTGTGAAAATATAATAATTTATTACAAAACACTAACATAGTGCTAGAAACAAAAAAAAAGTTCATATAAATTAAAAACAGACTATGGCATAAGTATAATCAAAATTAAAAGAATAATCCTATCATTTTTTAATAATCTGTTGGACCTAGTAAAAAATTAGAGACGGCTCTACATCGGCGTGGCATACTGAAAATGAGGTTATCAATTGTCATCTGCGGATAACCACTGATAACCACTTGGTGCTGGGACTGGAGTCTCCCTACCAAGTGACGAGCTGTATCGAGACTGCCTCCTAGCAGCGTTTTGCAGAAAACGGTTTTGTCACGAGCTACATCTTCTCTAGCCCTGTAGCGTACACATAATAGGCAAATTGCGCTTGGTTGCGTGTTAAGAGCCTCCGCGGTTTTACGTAGACTGCGCCCAGCTTCCAAGATGACCACAGCCCTAAGCATCTCTTCCCGTCTTAAATGACGACGTGACATAACCCTCGAGAGTCACAGAAATTACAAGGAAGTAGAGATAATACATGTTTAAAAAAAAAAAAAAAAAACTTACAATAATCTCTCAACTTTCAACGTAACAACTTTTAACGAAAATCCCGTAACTTGTGACAAAGTGAAGTTTTCCCACCATATTTCGAAATGTCAATGATTTTATTATTTTTTATTTTGAACATTTATTTAATGTACTTTCAACTTTCATTTTTAAATTTTCGTGTCCAGTACTTTTCTTAAAAGAAGGTTAATATATGAGTTGATATACTTGGCTTGTTCTCTAGACTTTGATGAGCAGTGTATGTTAACGGTTATAAAAAGAAACAATAATAACTTGTTGTATAAATTAAACAAACATAAATAATTCAAGGATAACTTTTATTTAGATGATAGTAGAGGATAAACTTACTGTCAAGTTTACATACTCAATTAATGAACGAATTGTGTCAATTTTGCTATGATTAAAGAAGTAAAAAATGCCTTAACGATACGTATTGGCATAGAAGCAAATACTTTTAATAATGCTACCAATTTCTAATCCGTAAATTTGATTGCAGCTTGCTTCATCCAGTCTTTAAGGGGGAAGCCGTTGATAGTCTTCAGGAATTATACGTTCTGTAAGCATTCAGCTAGGAACGGTGTTATTCGATGGACATGCTCCACGCACTCCTACAAGTGTTGCAAAGCTGTAGTAAAGACGGTTGGCACGCACATCATCGAGACCAAAGGATTTCACAACCACGACGCGTCTCATTTGCTAATTAACCGGACTAAACCCGGAGTGCATATGTTCAATGATATTAAAGACACTAAACTTACTTGACGGATGTGAAAGACTTTCAATCTCAGACCTTGAAGATTATGTGGACTCTGATGAGGTCTTAGCTTTATTTATTTATTAAAAAGATTTAATTCTACCACGAGCATTGTGTAATGCCTTAAAAGTGAATTCGCTAATAGTTATGTTACTTGAAATGCAGGATATTTTTATATGAATCACACAATTCGATTACAATGTAGCATATAATATACGATTACTATTAATAGTAAAATTCGTGTTAGTAAGAATTTAGTTTTAGTTTTGTTTCTGGTTTTATTTCATTACTCTTGATCTATTTTGTGTTTTGCAGCTTTATTAATAATTAGAAATGTATTTATAACTGTAAATATGTCTTAGGCAGAATTGATTCTGTTGGTAGCAGAGTAATATATGCCAGATAAATATTAGGAAACGGCATATGAGCGCTGTTCGTGCTCTTTGTTGGTAAGCTGTAATAGTCTAGTGATATTTTTTAAGCTGAAGAAGTAGTAAGGACCTATAGGTAATATTTGAAAAAGCGTGGCGAAGTGGTGTGGTTCTCTCCTACACGAACTCTTAAGATAACTCAATATATGTGTATTATCCAACGTCCTTTGATATCAATCAAGTCAAATGAGTACAAGAATATGCATATTTTGACTGTTGATATTTCATGCACCTTCGAATCTATAATTCTTCGCCTTTGTCGAATATTTATGGCACAAAACAGTTCATTCGTTAATATTCAATATTTAGGATAACATACAGTCTCAAGTTATAAGGGACATAAATTGTATTGTAACGGTTTTTTGCGGTTGCGTTCACAAAACAGTTGAATATGGTTAGAAAGGTATTAGCTGTCAAATTGTAGCAAAAGCAGCTTCGTCGTTCAAATCCCCATTCAAAACATAAAACCTATATAGTAAAGCTTGCAAATTGTGGAAATGTGTCTTTGTTGTATCGATATGCTTGGGTTTTACCTAAACAGTTATTTAAATATTATAAGTCGATAGTTGGAAAATAAACCAAACTACCAAAACTATATATCTATATCTATATCTATATCAGCCCATATACGTCCCACTGCAGGGCACGGGCCTACTCTACAATCGAGAGAATCGATTGAGAATGGTTAGGCCATAAAGTCCACCACGCTGGCCTAGTGCGGGTTGGCGGACTTACATACCGTAGAAATTCTTTAAAATCGCTACGGTATGCAGGTTTCCTCACGATGTTTTCCTTCACCGTTAAAGTGCGTGGTGATTGACTATCAATACACACATAACTCCGAAAAGTCAGAGGTGTGCCCTGGGATTTGAACCCGCGACCACCGTGAACATGTAGGCAGCCGCGTCTGGTCCGTTACCAACAGGCCACCACGCACTTCTTTGAAAACTAATATTGAAAATTAATTTTAAGTTCTATACTATTTTACAAATTTATATCAATCCGATTATTTGTTCATCAAAAGTACAGGTTTACAATTGTCAGATTTATAGCGGTCCCCGCTCTAGGCGACCTTGATTATAGGGATTTTCACTAAGGGCAGGTAGATGGTGAAATTAAATAATAAAAACTGTGTGTGGGGTAATTTATATTAACATTTTTTTTATTTGAAAGGCTAATACTATGTGCCATTGTATGTGAAATATGCCATTGTTCAAATACCCGCCTGGGCTTCATACAGCGGGACGGATCGAAGTCGTCCAATTTTTTATTATTCTTTCGCATAGATCCGGCTGAATTCGACTTAACCTTTGTTATGTTCACCTTTATTTGTATAGACCTGCGACGTCAAGAAACCCCACAAAAAATCTGCCAGGGTTAAATCGCATAACTCCGGTGGCCAATTCACATTATCTCTGAGACAGATAAAGGTTAACATCAATTCGCTTAAACAGAATATCAACCGGCGTCCGATGTGTGGCACGTAGCGCCGCGCCGTCATGCTGGAACCAAATGTCGTATAGGTTCATATTATGCTTCAGTTTGGGACATAAAAAAAATGTTATCATTGTTCTGTAGCGCTCGCCGTTGACGATGACTGCCTCGCCAGCGACGTTTTCGATAAAGTAAGGACCAATGACGCCGCCGCCTGAAAATCTACACCAAATGTAAACTTTTGGAGGCTATATTATCACCTGGTGGACCTGGTGTAGGAAGGTGTAACTTGCCATGATGATTTGGCGTTAGTGACTGAATAAATAAAAGATTGACAGATCTCACTAAAAAACCACCAAGGGCTGCCAAAACCTACCCGCGCCAATTGAAAATACCTTTAGTTATCCCATCTTAACTATTTCAATTGATAATCTACTGAAGTACTGACCCAAACTGTGTTAGAGCACTCCGGCTCAAATAAAAACAGCCCCTTTTCGCCCCTTTAGGGCCTAAAAAAAATTATGGATGACAGAAATTTTCATTAATGGTAGTGAAGAATACTCCCACAAATTATCCTCTAGATAGTAGTAAAGCAGTAGGCCAGCGTGGTGGACTATATGGCCTAACCACTCTCAATCGATTCTCTCGATTGTAGAGTAGGCCCGTGCCCTGCAGTGGGACGTATATGGGCTGATATACATAGAAAGTGGTAAAGCAGTAAAATAGAGAAGCAAAGCATTTCGACAGCGACTAACTTGACAAAACATCCGTTCCGCGGCAGTGAACCTCATCAAGCTCAACCACGCGTCGTGTCAAACGCTTGTATTACCCTTCTAACCATATTCATCTGTTCTGTGGTTGTGTTAGATTATTTTCTAGCAATAATAGGATTAAATTAATCTATTTCAGCAACTATTAATATGTTTGTATATTAACCATAATTTCTATATCGTATGATCTGAAGGTCCTCTGAGGACCGATTCTACTTTTGAAAGCATATCAACGACATATGATTTCTCTAGTCTTGTAGATTTAAATAATTTAACTCCATTAAATCGAATTATTGTAGAGGAGCTCCATGCTCTGTAGTGGTACGTATATAGGCTAGAATATTATTTAATATGAGTGTAGGTTTGGACAGTGGAAAGCGCTAAATATTGATCAAGGCGTTTGCTAACTTAGCTACGGTTTGAGAAAAATACTGCCTATTTAAGAACTGAATACCATTAGTTATGTAGTACGTAAGTCAAATCTCAGCAATATTTAAAATAATGATTAGTATACGAATGAAGAGATAGTGTATATGTACTTATATGTATAGTGTATACAAATTATACAGTAGGTGGCTTATTTATTTGCTGTGTATCCATAGGATTGTCCAGTCTTCCAGTGAATTATTTAGAGACAAATTGCAGCTATTGTTTGAACTAAAATAACTATGTAGTAGTTGTTTAGATCCAATGTGGGAGCATGTTTTGTGAACATTTATTGTAACTTTTGAGATGCTTTTGGGCAATCTTAAATGCATGTTAAAATTATTATTTATTTATTGATTTTGGACGAGTTAAAACTATTTTGCAAGAATAGTTAAAGATACGTTTTTGTGAAGGGATCTTAAAACTGGCATTCAATATTGTTGTTATATCTTCTGTCGCCAAAAGCGCTGTTGTCAAAATATTAAGAATAGTTTTTCTCTTTTCACATTTTATTACATTGGGCCTTACAATACTATTAAATTACGGGTATGAATACTTGTAAAAAATATGAAAATATAACTCAAACAATGCGTTAACCGGCCCAAAGACGATCTATAATAATTTGCAATCTCACGAATTGTGCAATATTCTTGACCATATAGGGTTCATTTATAGGGATTCTAGCGCATTTCAATTTTATTGTACTATATATTGTGCAATGTTATGTTAAGTTAGATCTAGTAGCCGCTTTAAATATATCCTTAAGTCTTATCTATTAATTGAACATTTTAAGTCATATCTAAAGGTATCAACCTTTATTAGAATTTTCATATACAACTTGTCAGGCACATAAACAACTGTTTTTATTAGTTCTCATATTTCTGCCCAATCAGCACAAATTATTGCGCAGGTCGGCTTTATTTTGTCGAATAGATAGATCTGTGGCCATTCGATATTTGACCTATTCTTACGTACTCGTACAACAAGGTGCAATTTGACGTTTTGCTGGGCCAAAAATAATACTTTTAGTATTGACGAGTCTTCTTTCATTACACTCGATTTGCATATCTTAGTTAAAAGTGTTAGTGTGTAAATATTTATTCGTGTTTATCCGTGTATTACTGCTGTGACTAGTTTTTAAGCTCATGGTGTTGATAGAAAATGTGTGCGTATACAATGTAATGTATGTTTTGTAATAAATTATTGAAACTATATTTGAATTTTATTGACATCATTATTTATTTATATCACTAATTATTGAGTGTGATTAAAGATGGTATAAAGTTATGAAATATATCTGGTCTAGTGCATGGAAAGAATAGTTTCTTGTGAAATATTTTGTTAAATCGTAGTGTCTTAAATGTAACACTTAATTGAAACCTTAAATTTATCATAAATTCATAATAAACACTAGTTGTAATACACATGCAAGAAAATATTGATAAATTGATTTACACTTATTCATACTTTTATTCATAATTAATAATTGGTTAAATTTTGTTTTAAATAGTTATACAAACTGTCCTGACTTGTGAAAGACTAATGCCTTGGCACGAAGAGTTGGTTCGTGGACATTGTCTATTGCTGGAAATATCCAACAATCCATTTCAATAGTGTCTTGATTATTGGGCGGGCTAGGCAGATAGTTAATCTGGTCAGTATTTCTTTTATATCAATTTGGATTTGCATGACAGCTCGCATTACTAACCTACCAAATTTATACAAAAGCTAAATTAATAGATTAAAATTAAAACCAATCACACATAACCGGTTGTGATTCCACACTAAGATACTTTGAAGTCTTATGTAATATATCAGAAACTATGACAGGCGTAATCGTCGGAAACAAATATTTATTTGGTTTGAATTTTGATGTCCTTTTTCGGCCTTATTCATAGACAGATTTAAAACCTATTTTAGTTATCGAATGCTTTGTCCCTTTCGAACGATTTTAGAATTCAGTTTGAGCAAAGAGAAAAAACATACGATAACGTTTTTAAAGTTTTTAGTGTTTACGTAATTTATGTAACCTGAATAAATATACATACTTTCATGAGCCGGGTTCTTGGGTTACTATTTCCAAAATTGTGGATACATGTATTGATAGTTTCTTACTAACAGCTTAAATTGCGTAGAAAATACGATTGCTCTAATCTTCGTTAATAAGAATACCATTAAGTGCTTCTATAAATGTTATTTTCTTCTTTTAGTGAAATTCAAGTATACGATGTCCAGAAACAACAGGACGATAATGATCGTGGATGGGTACAAATTCTCACTGCATTATGCCCGGAATTATAAGGAGAGGTGGCAGTGCAGTAGACGCAGCTATTTCGGCTGCAAGGCAGTTATTCACAAATGTGCTGGCTTTGTGATAAACAGCAACACGAGGCACAATCACCCACCTTAAACTAATGAAGGAAAGGACCCTCTGCACAAAATAGTATACTGTGCTATGAACATAGAATAGAATATTTATGAGTTACCATGAAACGCCATATTGCCAACTTGTGGCCTGTGATGTATAGTTTTTATGCCAGATACGTTCATAGTATGGTCGTAATATGTTACGGTGTAATCAGTAGAGGCCATCAAGAATAAACTTCCAACATCAATGAAAAACTTAAAAGCATATCCTACTCCAAATGATTAAAAACGCCCGCTTACATTTTTGCTCTAGCTTTGTGAGAAATGTGATTATGTGATTTTCTTTGATCTTGAATATATTTTAAGCAGATTATACGGGAGTGGAATTTGTTTTATTTGAAATATTGATTAATTTTCGTATTTTATTTTATAAGAAATATTTATGCATGTTTTATTGGTGCAGGTAAATTCTGCCCGGTTTGTCGTGACTTCACGAGTGGTTTGCACTACGGGATCCTTACTTGTGAGTCTTGCAAGTCTTTCTTCAAGAGGGCGATTAGCTTCCATAAGTCGTCTACCTTCAAGTGTAAGAGGGGGTCGGGGACCTGCCGCATGAAGCCCACGTCAAGGTCCTGTCAGCTCTGCAGGTTTAATAAGTGTATAAAGGCAGGGATGCTGCCAAGTTTGGTGAGGTACCGAAGGTAGAGGACGGTCCAAATCGTATTTAAAGAATTGATATTTATCATAGAATGTATGTGCAAAAAATGATTGTTGAAAATTCGCCTTTTTGGTTAACGATTAAGTTGGTTTTAGATTGATCCTATTATAATGATTGCAAAAAATATATAAATACCTAGTGCTGATCGAATAATATTTTTGTCAACGTTTTTAATATTGATTATGTCTTTTACCAATCATTTTTTATACAATTTTTTATGTGGTGAGATTTATAATCCATTTGGAATGAATACGATGCAATTTTAATAAATTGGAACAGAGATTAGCAATCAATGGTGGCGATAATGCATGTCTTAGCTTACATTTAAATGTACTTAATAATATGTTCGATAAAAGAGCTCAATCAAGCTTTATGAACATATAATAGGCGGTCGACGAAGTCAAAATATTGCGTAATAGAGAGGAATTTCTGTTAAGAAAGAAATAGGCTGATACATTGCCAATATTTCAACATACATCTCAATTTTGTACATTAAAATAGTTACCTTCATAGTGACTGATTTTTAAATTCGTTTTAAGTAGAAATATACTAGTATATCGTATATGAAATAATATTTTATCACTGCCGTTATGTGCGTTGTAGATAATATAATGTTGACTTAGTTTAAATATCTGAATTTACTGGATATTTGACTTCCACTAAGAGACTACTTAAAATGGTACTGGACAAAATATTCTAATATTATATTAATCCAGAATTTACTAGCGTGTACTTTAATTTGTCTATGATTTTTCCATGAAATGTTATGAAAACGTCAATAGATTTATGTCCAATTCTGTATGATTTATGTAAATATGTAGATAATAAAAACAAAATATACATTTGTTGTTTCATAATGTGCTAAATATGAAAATTGATGTGAATATAAAAATAAAATCGTGAAGACTGCCTCGGTGGCGTATTTGTACTACAGTATGACTACAAAGTCATACCGTCATTCGGTCTCGGGTTCGAATCCCGGGTCGGGCAAAGTGATATTGGTTTTTTCTATTCATTATCAGCCCGGAGTCAGGAATTTGTGCCCGATATGGCGATAGGCTCGCCCCCTATCACATCATGGGACGGAACATAGAAGACGAAATGTGAGTGTCCTGGTGGCGCCTCTGCCTACCCCATCTGGGATAAAGGCGTGAGTTTATGTATGTATGTATGTAAATCGTAGTATGACGTTTATGTTGCTTTGGGCATAGTGGCGGCGTAAATGAGGAATTGGGCACAATGAAATATATTTTGATTTTGTTCAATTTTAACATATTTTTAATGTTAAACTAATTCCAAAATATAATACACAATATTCGTCCTTGTATTGGAACGAAGTTCCTTATTTTGCATTGATTCTTTCTATTATGGTGTTGTGTTCAACTTTTTATTGGGACTACATTTCAAATACTTAAATTGTAGTTGTATACGATGTGGGTGGAGTGTGGAAATGCCAGTGTTAGTCACATTAAAAACCAGTGCCTTGAGAACGATAAGAATGAACGAACGCCTAATAAGTGAGAAATTTAAATTTTTGTTATAACCAATTTTCGAGTTTTAACATCTTGTTAGATTTAATGAGTATGTTATATGTATATTGTATGATGTATGTACATTTAACACTGTTTTCATTATTTGTCGACATTATCATATTAGACAATTCTTAAAGAGATATTAAGTCTAATTAAGTTTTTAATATGTAGATAAATTAATAAATAACTCCGATATATACCCAAATCTCAAGTATGTCCGTCCATAAAGACGCGATCATAGCATGAGGTACTAACCGAAAAACTATGACGAAAGACGAAATTATTCCAAATTGAAGACGAAGTCTTAAATGATAAGTTATATTACATAACGACAATTAATTACGTCTCTTAATATTAGCTTTGATAAACATAATTATACAAAAGGGAAGCCGATGGGAATCGAGGTGTATCGACATTTCGCAACTACCCTACACTACATTTTTTGCTAGATAACCACAGGATATTACTCTCTGTATGATGCTCCCGGATATTAATAAAATATTAAGAAAATAAAATCCCCTATTCTAGGATATACGACTGATAGGTTTCGTATCGAAATTATGTCATAGTTCTTGCCTTTAAATCCGGCTTAGCCCAGGCCTTCGCAAATTGTTCGTGGTTCAATCCTGATTTTCAATTGTAAATTATGTTTTAAAATAATATTGTCGTACGTTGGTGCAATTTGTAAATAAGTATTGTCAGTAAGTTTTATATACGAGTATTGTTTTTTATCGGTTTTCATGTTGAATAACTGTTCTTTTCGTAGATATTAAGAAGGGAAAAGACCTAAGTGTAGTCTATTGAATAAACGTTATGTTTTTATCAATGTTTTTATTTGGTTCTGTCGTTTTATATACACCATTTTCATGTGTAAAATTTATTTTAATTATGCCAATGAAATCATCTGAAATAACTTTTAGAC
Organism: Deilephila elpenor; assembly: GCA_949752805.1. Classification (NCBI taxonomy): domain Eukaryota; kingdom Metazoa; phylum Arthropoda; class Insecta; order Lepidoptera; family Sphingidae; genus Deilephila; species Deilephila elpenor. The sequence goes on along the minus strand of OX457106.1, from coordinate 11,697,056 downwards.
AGCTTGAAAAAAAAAAACATATATGCATTAGTTCCACGTAGTCTCAATATCATAGTACGATTTGTTTGTATCACAAATTTTAAGTGACTAATTGATCCCATATCGTCCAGATTTTAAATAGATACTTTACTACGAATTTTTTTTTTCACGGTAATCTACAATCAAACCTCCATTTCTTTTAATTAATTTTGTGGTTTATAAAAGAAAAGAAAGAAAAAAAAAACATTTATTTACCACAAACCCAAAAATAAAGACGTACGTGATAACAAAGTATTATATATACTACGTACATCTAGACAGAACGTCGTGGCTGTGACATGTAGGTGGCCATTCAGCATAATGTTGAGCTGTGGCGTGAAACCACAATCCAACGCTGATTTTCAGTGGTCGCCTCAGGTGATATTCGGACGCCAGCTAGATTATAAAAACTATGGTTACATATCTATTATTAAATAAAAACAGGACAGTAGTATTTATTATATGAAAATAAAATAAAATGCAAAAGGATTATACTGTTATAAAATCCCAAGATTAAATTAGCTTTATTTTAAAAACACCTTTACATTATTTTGGCCTAAGAAATTGTTGATTTTCTTTATCCTTGAACCTTCAATCATAATTTAAGATCTACATATTATACTGTCAAACCTCTTACTTATCCTTAAAACTTTCATCATGCCTTTTCATCATTTCTCCTCAGAATATTTCTTGGACCCTGGCTGCCCAATCTGCGGTGACGTCACCTCTGGAATACACTACGGCGTGAGGACCTGTGAGTCTTGCAAGCTGTTCTTCAAGAGGTCAGTGAAGCTGTCCAAACGCTTGGAGTACACCTGCAAGAAGAAGCAGGCCTGTCCGATAGACGTGCAGTCCAGAGCTTGGTGTAGATACTGTAGATACGAGAAGTGCTTAAATGTAGGCATGCTGCCACAACTAGTTAGGCAGGTTGCTGATCTTATTTTATAACTATAATTTGTGTTTTTGTGTTGCAATTATTAGTATTTTTAATGGTTGCTAGAAGTAATGGAAGAGCTATAAGTACTGTTTTACATAATGATTTAAGAATAAAATATCATGGAAATTGATATATCTGATTTTGAGTAAGATTCATGTCCAGCAGTGGACTTTTTATAATTGACGATGATGATAAAAATGCAAGTTCTTATGCAAATTACAAAGTTAATAATCAGTTGGATAGGAGACTCAGATGATGTGTCTATAAGCCTCAGCACAGTACTGCGGACAGAATTATACCACGTTTCGTCAAGAGCCCGTCCATTACTCGATACGGCTTGATCAATTGATGGATTATTTCCTAGCGTATACTGTCCCACTGCAAGCCTCCCTTTTTGTACCCCTCTCTGTCCAGGGCTTTGTTCTGAAAGATTTTCGTAGACAGATATATTCGCTGTAATGTCCGAATTTGTGATTCATAGGATTTTAATCCATGTAATATATTTAGCAATGACATTCAGTCTGACAATTTATCGTACATCCGTATTTATCGTATCTGTATATTTTTTCACATTTAAAATTACATATAATATTTTAAAAATATATGTCTGTATATAAATATTTAAAGCGATTTTCGTTTATACAAATTTTTCATATTTTGTTCTTGTTTTTGATATTTCAATTAGACTAATGTTATTTTATTAAAGTAAATTTTAATTCACTGACTGCCTCGGTGGCGTAGTTGTATTATGGTACGGTTACAAAGCTGAGGTCTCGGGTTCGAATCCCGGGTCGGGCAAAGTGATATTGGATTTTTCTATTCATTATCAGCCCGGAGTCAGGAATTTGTGCCCGATATGGCGATAGGCTCGCCCCCTATCACATCATGGGACGAAACATACAAGGCGAAATGTGGGTGTCCTGGTGACGCCTCTGCCTACCCCTTCGGGGATAAAGGCGTGAGTTTATGTATGTATGTAAATTTTAATTCAAAGATTTATATATACCTAAATTAATTTAATTATTTTATTTTTTTTAAAGTATATATAAAAATTCTGAATATATTTATAAAATATGTGCATTAATGTCATTCATATTAAAGACTGTAATATTATAGAAATGTTGTAAATAATTTTCACATTTATATTGTTAATTATACGTTTGTTTTTTTAACTGGTCGTTTTATTTCAATCCTATAGATTCACAATAAATTTATAGTTATTAAAATAATTTGTCAGATATTTCATTTCCAAGCAAAAGCGATTTCCGTATCCATAGTGGTATGAAAAAAAGATACGAGATATATATTACTGTGTCGTATTACAATTGAATGATATGCCGGCTAAATATTAAATCATTTCAAAATTAATATTTTATGTTATTAACCTTTCCTGGTTTTAAAATATATCTAACACATTTGAGTCAAAATTCAATTTATATTGATACTTTGTTTTTATTTACCATTCACGTAATTTTTTTTGTTAAGTCTTGTGTTAATAAGTCTGGCGCCTCAGGTATTATTAAGAGAGTTTTCCGTCTCTCGAACACCCAGACCTGAAACATATACCTGTTGATAAAAAAATCATTAGTCTTGGTGCGGGGATCGAACTCGCAGCCTCATAGCCGGCGTCTAACGTATCTATCTAACACGGCTATCAAACTATACACATTATGCATACAAAAGTCATAGATCAAATCTAGTAAAAGATGTTTCTTTGTTTCAGTCCCGCCGATACCTCGCTACAGTTGGTCACGACAAGGCAACGCAATCATAATGCTGGGGGAGCATAGATTCAAGAAGAGGTCCAAACACATCAACCAGAGGCAAGAGATACACTGGGTTTGCAACAAATGCGATAAGGGTTGCAAGGCGAAACTGACGACTTTGAATGACGCGATAATCAAAATTTACAATGTACATGACCACGCGCGCTTTAGAAAGGGAAAATCATGATTGTAAATGTAATTTAGACCTATGTTGACCACCAAATAAATCTAATATGCATTTTGTATTTTTATTTTTTTACCCAGTAGACAAGAGTATATTTAATAATATTTTTTTCTTCCAATGATTTTCTTCGAGTATTAGTCTTTATTGTCTAGTTAAATTGTGTTTTTGTTAAGCGTTGTTAACTTGGTTTCGTAAAACTTAGCATTATTTTTATTATTTGTATGGTATTCAAATAGGTCCAAAAGTGGGTATGCATGTATGTGTTAGATGTTATTAGATGCATTTAAATTGTTGAAATAATAAAATGCTTGTGTTGCTGATTTACAATAATATTGTTAATTCAAATTGTAAAATATTGTAGACCGCGATTTACATTCGCGTTATTTTGAATGACTTTTTCGCTTCATGAACATTAAAATTAAATTTCATTTAATACTTGTATAGTTTGTATTTGATAATTATTTTAAACCAACATTATGTTCGTTAAATTGTAGTTAAGTATAATATTAGAAGCGTGGACCAAGGAATATGGGTGTAATAAAACAATTGTGTGACATTGATATTATTTATTAATTATTTAATAATACAATGGTTATGTGTAAAACACTGCGTACAAATCTCATTTACATACGTGTTAAAATAATTTCAGATTTTTTATATTTGTGGAGTAAGAGGAGCGATATTTGATATAAAAGAGCGAAAAAAATATTATTAAAATGACAAATAATACCGTTCATACATGTACCTCTAAAACTCTTTTAAACCAGGATTGATAGAAGCTCGTTATGAAGTAACATTGAGCTCCAAAGCTTATCGAGCCTGAATACCAGCTCTTATTAAAATTATAATTTATATACGAGCTTACAAAGCGCGCTACGGGCTTATTAAGCTAAAGATAAATTAGAATTCTCCTTTTAAGTTATGAGTATTTCGATTTCGCGTTCCCCTTACTCCTAAATACATTGTATTGAATATTATGTACATACGGGTATGTAGAACATATTTACATATTAATTTGTATGATGTTTGTTTGGTAATTTTATGCACGTAAAGTTTGAGAGGCGGTGCATGCTACATTATTTTATAGATAATATTTTAATAGAACTACTTAATTTTAAAAACAATTTAATTAAAATTTTATCCTCTAAAATATTCAAATTTTGATTACAATACGCCGACAGATATTAACCCTAGGGGTTATTTTCGTTATAAATGGTTATTCAATAAAACTATAAATTAATGGAATGATTTTAAATTCGAGCTGTTTTAATTTATTTATTAAAAAATTTTTTTAATTATTTCGATGTTAGTCAGCCTTTTGTACTGAACTACTCTTGACACTAGATTCCATTTACATTCAAACATAAACTCACGCCTTTTTCGCGGAAGAGGTAGCAGAGGTGCTTTTAGGACACCCACGTTTATCCTTTTATTTTCTGTCCCACTGTATGACGGGGGCGAGCCTATTCCACAATTCCGGTCTGATAATGAATAAGAATTCCAAAGCACTTTGCCCGACCGGGGATTCGAACTCGAGACCTCAGCGTTGCAATCATACCGTAGGACAACAGCGCCACCGAGGCATTCCATTTAGTTCCATTAAATGCCGCCGCGGTAAATACAAAAAGAAAAATCGTGGCGCTACATACAGTACCGAAATTGATGCTTTCGATTTGTGGAATAAATTATTTGATCGTCAAGAGTAGGTCACTCGATTCCATATTTAATAGTTTGATGAGCTTACATTAATATTGAGAGGTAACTAGATAATATAGAACTGTCTTGTAATGTATGTTTTTGATCGAAGTTTGTAATAAAAAGGTTTTATCCACCAACCACATAAAAATCTAGGTAAGCTCTTTTGTTAATGAGTTGATACCTGTAATATTAATGTATGTATATAAATGTTAGTGATGACGCTTAAACAACAAAATAGCACATAATACCCTTTTAATCAAAATCATGACAGCTTATTGAGAATCATTCATGTATTTTTTTTTGCAAAGTTCTGTTCTTACACTAAAATAATTCTCTAAATTAGAATACTTGATTGCAGTATAAAGATAGTTTGGAACAATATCAAGCATTTTTACGAAATAAAATAAATATATTCTCAATTTAAAGCCCCATTTATAGGGAGAGCTCCTCGCCCCGAATATACAAATATTGTAAGGATATAAAAAACATGCGTGTAAACATTTCTTAGACCACGATGACATGTCATGCAATAATCGCATACGATTCTTACCGCAAGAAATTCGCCCCATGTAAATGGCGCTTTAGTTTACCTTCTCTGATACTTAACAAAATTAAAACAATATTTATATAAATTACTAAGTTGGTCGTTTTCTTTAATACCTTATTATTATCGACTATGAATTACTGCGTGAGGTTTATCAAATATTTTTTATCCTCGTATTGACTAGATACTTGACAAATTTTAGGAGATCGTCTGTTTAAAACTAATCTTAAACTACATCTATAGGTTTCTATATCAATGATATAAACAATTATATACAAGCATTTTACACGTGTTGACTTTTTATAATTTATATGATTTATTAAATAGCACACATATTCATAATACATTAAATTAAAGCAAGCAACGACAAATAGTTTGCGTGACGTAATTAGTTACGTTATTTCCATCACAATTGTGAGTTTACAAATGAAATCTCTTAATAAATAATTCTAACAATAATTTGTCTGTGACCATTGTACGATTTTATAATCATTCTTAACATCTTGAATAGAATAGTGACTAGCAAATTAGATTTTAACTTCTAAATGGTCTTAACTCTAGAGTCTCCGACAATTCTTAAATCTGTTGACGTGACGTCTGATAAGGAGATCAATTTCAAGCTTCTTTAGTAACATATATGTCCTCTTAGTGGTTGTCCAAGGACTAGCATATATGCCTTTATCATCTTCTGTGAGTGCATACAAGGCCGCTACCCGACCTGAAACAAAGAACAAAAAATCATGTATTACCTATAAATTATTCTCGGACTACAGATGTGCGTATCTTAGTAGTAGTTTACTTTTTATATTGGCATACAATAAAGAATATTGAATTGTATTGTGTATATCGAACATTATAGCCAGAGTAACTACTGGACATAATGAGACTTAATCTTATGTCTCAGGATGGCGAGCAGTGGAATGCCAAGCATTGCTTCGGTGCTTTGTAATTCATGGTGTTGTTTGGTTTTCCTACTGTCTACTAACTACTACTAACTATAAAATTATGTTTTATTACATTTTTAGTGGAGGTAGAGGCAGAGGTTAGTAGAGAGAGCTACTTTTATAATATTTTTTTAACCAGTTTAGAGCTCTTTTTACTTTAAAAGGATTCTCATCTATTACGAACAGATGTAAATATCAATTTCGTGCAGTGTAAAAATATATAATATAACAATCATGTCTTATTTGTAAGTATTGTTTATACAAAAAAACTGTTCAATTCATATTTATTAAGCGCGGCGCATATGGGAAAATTAGCTGCTTACTGTTGGCAACAATAATAATACGTAAGTTTATGATATTTATTGCAGGATTTTTTTATATTCAATTTATCACGAATACCACAGGTTGGAATTGGGCCGACACAAACAAAAATACCAATAGAATGCTTTCTCTAAGTAAAATGAATCAAAATACTCGTAAATTCGAATGAAAAGGAAGTTCTGTATTATTTTGCAGGCTGATGCTTTTATAATCATTTAATCTTTGATATTGTTGCTTATGTAAATACATATCGACATTATACGCTTCAGTTGAATAAATTATACTTAAAACATGCGAAAATAAAGTAATTCATTTACGACGATGTGTCAAACGTCACGTTTGTTTACAACATTTTTGCTATGACATCGCACTGACATCATACGAACACGAAGGATGGACATAGCGATATTTATAACATAAAGAGATGCTCTCTATCTTTTTCCATTGCGTTGATTATATACGTCGGCTTGTGGAAACAAAACATTCACCGGGCTATTGACAGTTCCCCTGCACGGTGCAGACCTGGAATGTAAGGCCCTCTAGGTAGTTGGAGGGCTATAGTTCTAATGACGAATTGTTATTGTGTTTTGTTTTTACAAATTATTAATAGAAAACTGTCTTTTATATTGTATTGTATTGTATCAGTCCACATACGTCCCACTGCAGGGCACGGGCCTACTCTACAATCAAGGGAACGATTGAGAGTGGTTCTTGTATACGAGTATGATATTTATAAGTATTGTAACAAAATCTTAAAAGTTATAAACCCTTATGTACGAACGTAGTGTTTGTGAGGTTCTGGGTTCGACTCTCAGATGAGGCAGTAATATTGTATTTTTTGAAAATTTATTTATCCTGTTGTTGGATGGAAGTCCCGCCACTAGTTGTTTTGGAAGATAATTAATGGTAAAATGTTGTGGGTCAATCTGTCAGCTTTATGAGACCCAATAAATTGAGTTTATTGCTATGTGCCAGGATTATTTTATGATGTGTCACGGCCTTATTCATAGGCGGATTTAAAACTTATTTTAATTATCTAATGTTTTGTCCCTGCTGAATGACTTTGAAATAAGTTTGAGCGAAGAAGACAAAACATTCGATAACCAAAATAGATATATTTATTGCGAACTCTTTGAATTAAGCAGGGTTTAAAAGTTTAAAACATAGCAAGTTACTCCAGACTCGAACCCACTTCAATGAAGTCATATCTCGGAAATACGGTCTAAGTAACCGCAATTATATTAGTACTTATATGTCATGATAATATGTGTAAATTGAAAGAACAATTTTTGAAATGTTTTCTATTAAAGTCCAATTATAAAGAAAACCACAATATGAAGGTAATACTACTTACATCCATTGTACAGCTTTATAAAAAAATAATTAATAAACCATTAAAAGAATGAAATGTGTTTTTCTTTAACTTATTCCCTTTATAATTAAGACCTTTTTTATTCCGACGACGACGTCAGCGACTGTGGTGTATGCGGTGTATGCGCCTGTTGGTCAGTGTATCTTAAAAGGCATCTGTATAAGTGATAACAATCACTCATAAACACTGTTATGCCGGCCGGATATACACTGGTTAACCGGAAACACGAAATATTTATGGTGTTCGCTTTTCGAACTGATACACATATTCACCCAATCACGAAACAACAACCGAACAAAACAACAACCAAACAACCGCTCCCTTTTACTTCGTTTCTCAGGTTTTTAATTGCTGAAAGAAGCTACGATTTATAATTTAGCCGCTTTTTCCTAGGCAGTTTTTAAACCAATTTTAGTTATCGAATGTTTTATCCCTTTGCAACAACTTTTAGAACTCAGTATGAGCGAAGAAGACAAAACATTCAACAACTAAAATAAATTTATAACCTGACTATGAAGTTGTACGTGTTTACGAGTGTAACAACGTCCCACTATAAAAAAAATCAATTAAACTAGAAGTTATTTGATTAAATCAATTAGACAACACATGCAATCAACCTTTTATTAAAACTCCACGCGTTTTACACATGAATTAAATCAGACAAGATGACATACTACATAGTAAGTCAAAGTTTACAATCCTGTACTTTAGCCAAATATACACCCACATTTTAAATATTAATTATTGATACTACACATAATTTTAATAGCATACTAAATTTTTCCATCGTTCCTTAAACTTGAGATACCAAAAATATCTTATAGTATCCCGATGGGTGCTTAATAAAACCAATAAGTGCAATTTTGAACTTAAAAAACAGGGTATGAATCTCTCAAAGATTATTAAATTATCTTTTTCGTCCAAGGTCGCAAAGGAAAATATGACGTTAATGAAAATATATTCGATCCAAGTGAAAAAGGGGAACCGTAAGGAACCTTGCTATGGGTAGCTTTACGACTGGAAACTATCTGAAGTTTAAAGAACACTGGTTAATTCAAAAATATTTACATATTTGGCACGGCCGTGACTGTACATAGTGCGGTATCGTTACATAGAATATTGAATAGAAAGACGATTATTTCTCGCCACTTGACATTATTATGCCGGCATAAATATACACAATGATTAGGTAGAACAGATATAGTGCAATTTTATTACAGTAAAATACATTAACTTTGTGATGAGACAAATAGTAGTATACAGAATCGTTAAACTCCTAATTTTCTATACATCCTAATTATTAATGGTAACACCGAGATACTTTTATATTGTAATGCTTAATTGTGATTATTATGCTATTTCGAAATATGTTATGGTTAAAGTAGTGTTTAATATTTATAGAGTAACCTTTTGTCTTTATAGAAAGTCAAGTTAGAATAAATATTTTATAATAAATTAAAACAGATATCTAGATAAAAAAGGGTTTTGTCTTGTACAAACTACGGTGTATGATATATTCTAAGATATGTTTGCTATAGGAGATCCGCTATAATCAAAAAAGATAAAGATTAATAGTTAATATTCCCCAAATTTACTTAATAGTTTAACGCCAAAGAACATCAAACATAAACTTAAGGCATGTATGTGTGTATGTATCAGCCCATATACGTCCCGCTGCTGGGCACGGGCCTACTCTAAAATCGAGAAAATCGGTTGAGAGTGGTTAGGTCAAATAGTCCACCACGTTGGTCTAGTGCGGGTTGGCGGACTTTCATACCGTAGAAATTATTAAACTGTGCCACTAAAGTTGTTTATCACTGTGGTATATCACTCCATACACCCCTGATTTTAAACATCATGATTATGCCCTCGGAGCATATAAATTCGGTTTCCAACAGTTTCAATCAAAGCGCCGCAGCCTCTGTATTTCCTCTTAGTGCATCTCCATTTCTTAGAGTTCGTCTTGTTGTTATAATTCATTTCGAACTTGTGGCCCCTGAAAACCATGTTCCAACTCTTCGCGCCGGTTTTGAAATATATTGCTTCTGTAACAAAGAAACTTAGTTATGTACTAGTTAGAGATGCTAATTTTTATTTCAATTTCGACATTATTGATAAGAATGAATTTTAGTATAGGAAAGATTGAAGGATAAATAAATTACGAATTTCGCTTTCCTGGTAAATTTATTTTAATTAAAGGGAAATTAAAAATACGTAAACGATATAAATTATTTTATTTGGCATAGTTATTATTAAAATTAATGTAAGTATCTAAAAGCGCATCATGTACGACGCAGACGCCAAGTCTGGACAAGCGATGTTTTCGCAAAACCACGAGCAATTTTGAATTTCAACGAATTTAAATTTACATCTTAATTTTATTTTAATTTTGGCAATACAATCAATCCACGGAAATTTTAATTAATTTCTTGTGCTTCACCTTATCCCACTATTCATATTTATGATTCTAGCCGCATTGAAAAAGGTTTACCTATGACGTTACCTTAACAGCTAATTACTGCCACTTGTAATACCATTTTTGTTTTTTCTTTCTTTCTTTAATTTACTTCTCTGTATTGGTTTATAATAAAGAATATTGTATTGTATTATATTGTATCGTCAACACACTCGAACCTACTTCAACTACTTTTTATAACATTCTATTTAATATCAACACACAATAGTAGCTAACTTTTTCGACACAATTACCACTATAATATTTGGTATTCCATAACCATTATATAAATTCTTCCATCTAGGAATATTTTGGTTAAGTTTACTTATATAAATATCTAAAATCCACGCTAGCTATAAAACTTAAGTACTCTAAAATTCAAATAAATAAATACACCCAACAGTCAAATACATAACCCTGGTCCCACACTAAGATCGAGTCTTGTGTTGTGGGTATCAGAAACTACGAGAGACTTTTGTGTCTCACAAACACCCAGACCCGAAACAAATACCTATGGATCACACAAACATTTGTCTCGGTGCGGGATCGACCTGCGGCCTCGCGTTTCACAGTCGGTGTGTAACCAACTGCGCCACGGAGGCTGTTATCCGTCAATTCAAAGCTATCAAGTCAAAGGTAAATGATTATGCTCTCGTAGTATTATGATGTCGTTGTTCTCTCTAATCTCGATGACGGCTTTGCACCCTCTATACACCCTCTTGGTGCACCTCCACTTCATATTGTTGCTCTTGGACACGTTGCTCAGTTCGTACTTGTGACCTCGGAACATGACGTTCCAACTCTTCTTCCCACTTCGAATGTAGTATGGGCCTTCTGCAACAAAAATCTTGATCAGTAGACAGGATTTTATAAGATTTCTAAGATTGATGTGTCAATTTGAAATATATTTTGTCTTCTTTTTGTTTTAATTTTTTTTTGTAGAGATAGCTCGCAAACAGTACTGATGTCAGTCTTATCGCTCAAGACAATCTGTTACAATCATAGGATGGATATAAAAACCAAACAAAAAATGGTATCTTTGTTGGTGAATAAATGTCTGTATTACATGAAGAATTTGAGATAATGCATGTGGCCTCCCAGACCTTTGTCCTATCTTGATGATAATAAGTTGGACAGGTCGTTTTATATTTATCAATTAACCGAAACTCCTGTTATAAAAGGTCGTAAAATTATTAAATATACCAATAATACATTGAACGCATTTTATTGAAACCCACAAGCATTTTACGCCAACATCGATTTAAAATCATCACATTAGCTTATACGTACATTTGATCACATATTTTTTAACATACCGACAGAGTAGTGAGTCGGAAATACATAGATATATTTACACAGATTACCATAAAGATATTGAGAGCATCATTCAGTAACACAGCGCAGATTTGACTAGTTATCATAATATGTATCAAAATAAAGACCACTGAATGTTTTTTTTTTATTACGAGTATAAAGAATGTCAAATACTCGCATGGCTGCCAAAGAAAATCCAATTCAAAAATATACCATATTTGGCTTCTCCTGTAAAGTTATTGTTCTACGAATTCGCTCCCATTGAATGATGCCTTCGATATATACAGACATTATAGCTATTAACTATTATTATATCTATAGTATTTTATTAAACTTATTAATACGCCGAAGTATTACACCGTATAATCAATAATTCTTCACACGACTATGGACGAATAGTAGGTAAGATTTATCCTAGAATTAATTTCAATGATGCAAATCCAACTGAGCCCTATAAAGTATATTTATTTATTTATCAAGACTAAATCAAGATAATAATAATTTAATTATATTTTAGATAAATGTTCGAAGCACAGCATGCTAAAAGCGTTATAAGCGCTTCATAAATAAATTTGAAATATAGGATAGCGCTTGTGTCAGAATACGAGCGCTAGAAACTCAAAGCGCTTAAACTAAAATACAGATTCAAAACCGTCAACAGTAACTTTAAATATTTTAAAGCATAAGTAGGATTCAATATTTTTACTTAGTATTCTATGTATTTTTATATTTTAATATTAATCATAGTTTATTTATTATAGAGTTATTTTAGCTTGATTATACTTACAACACTTAACACTTATCACATGAAGGTAGACAATACATTGTTTTGTCAAAGTTATTTGTTTTCACGTTGTAACGTCATAAGCATCACAATGACTCATGAAAGTGAAGACACGACTTTATTTAGCAAGCCTATTTCTATAGAGTTTTTTTAACTTCAGGCGGATTATGGATCTAATATGAATATAATAAAGCCGCCTTAAAAACATGTCATGGAACAAAAGCATGAAAGAAATTAATTAAATTACATTGCCAAATTAATTTATAATTTAATTAGATAAGAGTCACCCAAAAAAGTTTACAGATCCAGTTCCTAAGTAATTTTTTATCAATTTTTATATTTGTTTCTGTTCTCGGTGTTTGTGAGACCGAAAAGTCTCTTGTAGTTTCTGATACCCACGACAAAAGACTTAATTGATCTTATAATGTGGGGTCAGAACATGACAGTTGGGTGTATTTATTCAAAAAGTCTTCATTTAGGAACATAACATTACACAGGGGGATGTGTGTGTCTGTTTTGACGGTCGACCATGGTGTTCCCGATGGTGACCACCAACGCGTGGCAATGCTTCAGCCTGCTGTCAGCACATAGCCACTTCACCTTCACAGAGCAGACAGAATGCCTCGTGTACCAGTAGCCTTTCAAATGCATTATCTTTGCTCCGTTGTTAGATGTGTAGAAAGAAGGGCGATCTGAAAAGGAAAGGCTGGTTATTCGAGCCCTATGAATTGTAATGGTCTCTTTAAACTGAATATGTGCAATATTAAAGTAGAATAAAATTATTAATATTTTTGACTCGTTTTCTATACACCACCGGCCTTATTCATAGACAGTTTAACAGCTGAATGTTATAAAAAACACATATATTTATAAAGAAAATCTTTAATTAATAATACTGCACACAAATAAATGATCTCTCTTTATTTATAATTTCCTATAGTGGTACCGACTATCGTTAAACAGAAGATTATAATCATACTGTATTTATATTTTCATCCCTTACATCTAAATTTTAGCACAGTTTTAAAATCCACTGCTATCTAAAATTGCCGTTTCTTTTTCTGGAATGATCAGGTCACTACAACCTGACGGTAAATGCGGGCGATCTGAATAATTATCTCATGCATCCAAGGCTCTTCGAACATTACATCCATCTAAAGATGAATAGCATGTTGTAAACAACATCGACTGAGTTTCCTTAACATCTGTGCTATACGGCGGTGGGTGCGTGTGCTTATTATTGCATATGACGATCTTCCCTTCCCTGGTGAAGATGACAGCGCCACACCCATGTCGCCTGTGGGTTCCGCACCACCAGCGCGTCTTGCCGTTGCCCGTTCGCTGCTTGTTGAACTTATACCCTCGGAGGTAGATAATATCCGCTCCACGCTGTGTCTTCATAAATAATGCTCCTGCAAAGAGGGTTTTTAATGGTTATGACTACATTAAAGGGTAAAGGAAGTACAGGATACTTAAGGAATAACAATAATGAAAAGGTTGTAATTACTTAACACATTTATTTAAAAGTATTTTTGGGCACATTGCAGACTTCTTATAGAAAACTTTTTTACATCACCTAATCTATAGGTTTTTCAAATAAAAAGAACCTAATTATATAAATGTATCCTATTAGGCGACTGTAAGAGCGCCCGATGTTAGGGCCTCTGATATACCTGCAAGAAAAGTCCTTATTCACCTTATGTGTTATGAAACCCAATAACATATAGCAACAATTAATCATAATCAATAATCCCATACCTAAATTACTGTTCACAGACTCTGAAAAAGTATTATGAAAAATATTTTTACTTACCTCAAAATATGCACGATAAACGAAGCTGCACTGGCTCGCAAACGCCACCGTCCGCGCTTCACATAGGAGGAAGTTTCAATTCGCAACATTTATCAACATTTCTTACTCCAATTTCAAACTTCGGCTTTAGGAACCGTCCGAACTTACGGGACTTAAATGATGGTATTATTAGAGTGGTGAGAGGTGGTTTAGCTACTGGATGCAGACAGCTACAACAGGTCTTTGTGGTGATGTACGGGGAAGAACTATGTTCAGCAGTGGACTTCCTATGGCTGAAGAGAGAGAGAGAGAGAGGTGGTCTCTTACCGGTTAACACCTAACTATGATATGTTTATCACCATCGTGAATAGTGTGTTCTAGTATACTACTAGTACTAGATCTATACATGGTACTCGCTTTGTTGGTGGTTACGAATATACTTACACCATATAAATTTAGTTTATTTTGTGGCAAAAGTTCTTCAAACTAACAAGTCTGATCCTAGTTGATGATGCTACTGCCAGTCAACAGTCTCTAATTGGACTACCTTTCGTAATTTCTGTGATGTATATAACTGTCAGAATGATTCAACAAAAAATAAAAATAACTTGTTGTCGAAAAGCAATTTAATTGGAACGGTACATATGATTACTACAAATAAACTTACATCTAAACGAATCAAAATATGAAGTACTATAGGTCACTATTCTAATAAATGTAAATTAGGGATGCCCCTTTAAAATACTAATAATATTTAGCTACACTGTATAAAATGCGAGAAAAAGCTAAAAATAACAATATCGACTGCGAGTAGCTACTAATAGAAAATAGGAATTATCAACTATTGTTTATTGGATATGAAAATAAATGAGCTAAAAATAGCTATATTCTATTTAATGTAAATAGCCTTAAGTACATTGTTAAATTGTAAAATAAGTGCTTAGTTGGGGTGTCGGCTGTAATATCTGATTCTCTCGTGGTTGTGAATGTTCCGGCACTTAATGATCTCGTTGTTTTCCGTGATGGTGAAGATGACTGCCCCGCAGCCCTTCTTCACGTGAGTGCCACAGTACCAGCGCGTCTTGGACCCTTCAGTACGATGCTTTAGGAATTTGTAGCCGTTGACAATAATTATCCTGGCTCCTCGAGGCGTCTCCGTGAATACTGCCTCTGTAATAAAAAATATTTATGTAGTAAATGCTTTATATTTTAAGTTGTAGGATTAGTGAATTAAGCATTATGTTTCGGTGCAATTTACCATGTGAATGAGGATAGGTAGATGGTTTTTTGAGAAAATAAAAATGATTGTTTACAAAAATGTTTATTAAATTTACCATTGGTGCGATGGAGATGAAATGTAGGTAAAAACTATACCGTGTGTTGTTGTATACTCCGACTAGGTATCTTCACCATCCTGGCATCCTTCTTTTCAACCACCACAGGATGATACATATGGAGCTGGAGCGACCACAATTACAATCCCGATAATTCTTTAACACGTTTACTGCGGCAAGTAAAATCATAATTCTTCATCTGGTGCGGCGGCGGGAACAAATGCGCCCCCAATGATATTTCCGCCAGTGCGTGGCAGGTCTTTCTAGACCCACCAGCACTAGGATAGATTAAAAATTGCTATAACTTTGTAGAAACATAATGTATACATTTTTTTATGTTGTTAGAATGACCTTGAACCCAACAACCCAACTATTTACTTATGCCTGTCTTGGAAACATGCTACGCACAGGTTTTGGTTGCATTTCCTGCAATATTTTTTTATTTTCTTAACTTTTCTTTTTGCTTGGATACTATTAAAGGTTTTCCGCAGTCTGTCGTAGCACCCTGCACAATTTCTTCGTTTAGCGCTCATCTCAAGGACATGGTCATTGTCCTTAGGTTTTACTTGATTTTCTGAAATGATTTTTTTTTCTTAATTTCGTGTGATTTATTAACCATTTATGAGTTTTACCACAGAAATAGCGAAACTGAACAACTTTCCACAGAGAAGATAGGTCGAAATACGAAAAAAAAATGTAGCCCTCCCTTACAAAATTGACAACCAGCTGATTGATTTATTATTACTATGGGAGGTCCAACATTCTTTTTTCATACTTCGACCTACGTTCTTTGGGGAAAGTTGTTCAGTTTCATGAGCACATTCACCTCCTTCAGGGTGATACCCACCTTCCGTTACACGCTGTATGAGGTCATTTTAAATTAAGTGAAAATATTTTAAGGGTGTGTTCTAATTATTAAACTGAACAACTTTCCCCAAAAAACATGGGTAGAAGTATGAAAAAATATGTTTATCTACTAAATCAGTCAGCTGGTCGGTAATTTTGCATGGTAGGCCCAATTTTTTTTCATATTTGACCCATGTTCCTAAAGCATATACACAAGATGTTAGTTACAATTTAATTGTTAACCGTTATCCTACTCCACGTAATACAAGCAAGCCATAAGGGTAAGAGTGGAGCAATACAGGGTAGGGTAGGGTCGGTTAATTCTCAAAAATGATGTCGAAATTGTATCTTTGTGCAATTGAATAGAAAGTAAATTATAAATTACTAAAAACCATAGGATACATTTGTAAGAAATAAATGCTCTTAGTAATCTCATTGATACACCATTCATAACTACTCAATACTCATGCATTTTTCATAGATGATGTCACCTTTTGTTTCTTTATTAAATATGTTTTTAATTATTACTTCTACATTACATAGATAAATCAAAGTCACAGAACAGAAGTGATGGATAATGTAGTATTTGTTATTAGATACTCACATGAAAAAAATATTTGTTATTGTAGCTATCGTCATGCAAGCAAGAAGAACCTATTTTCCTGTACGCACACAGATCTAGCACAGCGTCGGGCCGATTGTGGGTGATCCACGGTGACCGTGTTAAAAGCCACGTACATACTTACATGAATTGTATTCGACGTTGGCTACTTGAGTTAAATTTTCCCCAAAATCCCTTTTGTTTATTGATGGCTGATATTTACACCACCGTATCAAAAACTTGACACTTACTACTTTTTCGGTCTGTTTGAGGGGTTGATAATTATGAGTTTTCAAAAATTCTGTAGGCTTCCTTTCTCAGTTTGTCCAAGTTTGAACTATCGGGAACTGTTAGGACCGTGGTGATTGCTATTGGTAGGCGCTTCATCCATATGAATCGCAATGTTCCATCGTAAACTATATTTTGTCTGGGTTCCCTCATTCTTCGTAATTGAGATAATTTCGGTTCGCCTAGGTTTCTTTAAGTATTTTTTCAGATCTTGCTTGTTCCGAGTCCTTATAACATTTGACGAGTCGCCCTATGCCTTGGGGCGTGGCGGGAGTGTTTCTTCGGGACATCGGAGCTCAGTTATCATGACGTCAGTTAAGTTTCTTGAATGTTCGGCGTTCTTTGGAGGAAACGCGGCGTTGTTCAGGAATATTCATTGTTGCGGTTGTTTTAAAGTTTTCTTCATTGGAACGTGTGTGTGCTTCGTCGGTTGCGTTACGTCTTCGGGCTCACCAATGTTAGGGTTTGTTAGAGTATAAATGAAACTGCGTCGTGGCTTATACTGAACTGACTATTTATTGTATATTGGTTGCTTATATAATATTTACATATGATGACTCGGAGGAAAAAACAACGTTACAAACATCTTGTCACGTTTCAATATTCTCATTTCTTCCGTCTCAGCGTCTTTTTATTCTCGTGATGTATTCGCGTCCTCGAGTTCGGCATAATAAGCATTATATTTTGGTGCGATTTACTATGTAAATGAGGACAGGTTCTTGAGAAATGAAAAATTATTGTCAGCAAAAATATGTATTTATTTTACCATTTGTGCGATTAAAATATACCTAATTTAGGTTTGTTGTTACCGACTTCATGTGGCTGAGGAGGGAGAGAGAGAACAAAAAACAATAATCGTACATAAATTAACGTTTTTCAATCACCTTAACCAACTATAAAACTTAATAATATCTTAAACCATTTCAAACAAACCGCATTTTTTAACTGGGAATGTTTGAGATCGGGTATGCGTTGCGCGCTAGCGAAATCAGTGATCACAGCCAAAAGACAGAAATTCTCAATGTTAACTTTAGTACCTTTTCAGCGTACTTATTTTAATAATTGACTATTATTTTAATGATGAATTTTTTTTCTGTGTGAAACTAACTTAACGTCATATGGATTCATTGAAACATTTCAAAGTAATATTTTTACATCATATATAAAAAAAAAAATTACATTGACTTAGACACATATTTTTATCCTTTCATCCATAAACTCAAAGTGACTGTAGAACACATTGTATATCAGCCATATTGGATATTACTGAAAGTTGTTAATAAGCAGTTTTTCTTTCCTACGCGTTGGCAAATGTGAGTGTTCGTCCTTTCTCTTGATAATTGTCGTGTAATCGTCGTCGAGGGTATAAATAAACGCGTTGCACTTGCCTCTATACGCGTGCGACGCACAGCGCCATCTAGTTTTAAAACCAGCAGACCTCGGTACCGAATGTTTGACGTAAGCGTAGTTGTTTAGTATAATCAAATCTTTACCGCGTATCGTCTTCGTAATAATCAGACTGTCTGTAAAAAATAATGTATTGATAAGGAATATTATAAAAATATAAATAGTTCGTTAACTGACCTGTTTAAATGATTTTGGTGTAGGGTAGTTTTACCGGCAACTTTTTGATTCGTGAAATTGAAATGAAATAAAACGTTTGCATGAAATGTATTAATTTATTAGTGCAGTCAGCAAGTAATTTGTGTTTAAATTATAATCATTACAAAATAGCTACAATGTACGAGTGTAATTAACTGTCATCAATATACTTAATACAAACTATACTTAATAACCTTTACATCGATTCCATGGCTTGAAATGACTAGAAGAAAACTGATAGTAGTAATTAAAAAAAAATAACGATAAGCAAACTTTTTTAAAATCTATTAATTTATTGTGTGTCCTAGCCTTTCATCAAAGCTAGAAAGTTGGCGAATGATTATGCTGATTGTTCATTTTAACTATCTTGTCATTGAGGGTAAATATTACTGCCCTACAGCCACGCTTGTAGTGTGTTCCGCACCTCCATCGCGTCTTGTAGTCAGTGTGGAAGTGCTTCAGAAACTTGTATCTTTCTACGATGAGCATTCGAGCGCCTCGGCTGGATGTCATGAATTCTACCCCTGGAAAAATAGGCTTTGTTACCTGGAGCATACGAGTGATAGTTGGTCGTTAAGGTTTTCTCATAATTAACAGTGTAAAGATGAAATTGCACGAAAAAGGCGAGAGATATTATGTACACATATTGAAACATGTTTATAATATCGAAAACTGAATCGTGCCAACGGAACTCTTATTTATCTATTTATGTTAGATTCAACCATGATGCCACTTATATTAAAAAGTAAGGAAATATACAACATCTTCAAAATTACATTATAATTTAATTAATATTTTGGGAGTCAAAAAGATCAATTAAATGCCAATATTTAAAAAATAAATTTAAGGTGTTTATTATTACTAGCGACAGTGTTTATGCCAATTTTAAAACCAGCAGTTACTTCATTTATATTTCTGCATTTTTTCTTAACTCCTTGAGTAAATTCAAGTTGGCCATGCCACAATGAGACCTGTAAAATAAAACCTACTATACACAAAATACAAGAGGATGCATTGGGATAACACCGTTATACAAGGATGGAAGGGGTAAGAACATAAACTCCTACATTTTATAGGAGTTTATGTTCTTACCCCTACAAACTTCTCTCTCTCTCCCTCTCTCTTTTCAGACATAGCAAGTCCACTGCTGGTCATAGGCCTCCCCCAAGGATGGTCCTCCCCTCCCTACAAGGTGGATGGACGACCTAGTTGAGGTTGGTTAAGTCGCTGGAAGCAGGAGACTTCCAACAGGTCGATGTGAAGATCTTTGGGAAAGCCTACAAATTACTATTACGGTGTTACCGCAATGCATTATATAGACTCTTTGGAATACAATATTATTTTCGTTTCTAAATTGAAATAGTGAGTTTCGGTATCCGAGAAAAGATTGATTAAACATTGAGTAAGTTTTGATGTATTTTTTCATAAATTATAATCAACCATAGTGCCATTACAATTATCGTAAATTAAATACTGCTGCAACGAAATTATCTACATTCTATGACACTTTTCCTACTATAATACAATACAATACAACATAATGTAGTAAGTAGTAGCTTATTGCACAATGTATTCAGTTCCTCCATTTAAAACAAAAACGTAAAGTAAACAAAAAGTTTATCAGTTTGTATAGTTTTAAAAATTGCAAACTTATCCGAAACGCAACAAATCAGCTAATCTTCAGATATTAGATATTTATTGAAATAGGCAGCAGTAAAAAAAATATAATGAAAATATTAACCTAAAAACTACATAAGTAGACAGTCAAATCTTTTTAACACTCGTATAGGTTAGCACGATCCCATGAATAAGTTAATAGGTATATCAAGACTGCGACCGAAAACGGAGCCAGGTGGTAGTATTAGTGGTAACAGGCATGATGCAACAAATTTTTCGCAAAAACTGCGCCAGATATTTTTGCAATTTTTTTAAATTTCATCCTGTTTGGGTGGTAAATACTTAGTTTTTGCGAAATAGTAATTAAGGCTTTGGCGTACCATTGCGTCTTTCAACATATAAAGGTGTTGATTCCATTATTATTATTTTAGGAAATCTATGTATTTATCACCCAAATACGACGATAAGTAAAAAATGTCCAAATTTTTTTTTTTTTTTTTGCGAAATTTTTAGTTGCAATGTGGCTGAAGTCACGAATACTATCTACCACCTCGCTTCGTTTTCAGTCGCAGTCTTGATACTCGGTACAATTTATAGTGGAGATGCAGTGAATTCCATATATGTTAATATTTGCACAGGATCTTACGTTTTGGTCGTCTACTATGTTATGTCGCCGAAAGCGCTGTAGTCAAAATAATAAGAATATATATACAAATGCTTGTTGTTTCTATTATGACAACATTTCTCAAACAATGCAATAAATAGATATTTTTAATTTTATTTGTAGTTCCAAATTTCGCCGCACGTCATTAGATTTTAGGTTATCTGTATAGATTTTTTTGCTTAGATGCCATTAAACTTTCCAATTCAAGTGTATTTAAATTCAATTATTGCGCATTCTAAGAGCGAAGGAAAATATCGTGAGGATTCCTACATAGCAAAGAATTTTAGGAACAATTTTTAAATGCGAGATAAGTTTATCAAAACTTACCAGACCGAAATGGTAGGCAAGGTTCAGTGCAATTATAGAAGAGGCCCGTCACCCATAATAAGACGTACTTGAACATTGAAAAATAAAAGTTAGGAACTATTAACAACGGCATTAAAATTAAAAAAAAATTAACTACCAAAATATAGTACAATTCATATAGAAACAGAGGAACTAAAAAGTGATAAGATATAAATATGACCTACTACTTATCACAAAAAAACTGTTTCGCTTTTGTATAACGAAATACTTGATGAAAAGAAATTTTCACTACTGGTGCGTAAACACCGCAGTTACTTTTTGAAGAGCAACGTTTCCAAATGTTAATCAGCCACATTCAATAACAAAATGTCAGCACATGTTGCCGTGTTAGTATATGATGTTAAGTAATGTTGCCCAATGCTGCTCTACGAAAAGGTAACTGCGGTGTACACGGACCATTACTAAACCACACATTTTATTTATTTTTCATTATTTTAAATGTGGTTGAAAGAGCATCATCGATTTCCCATTAAAATATGTTAACAGGCAGCACTTCATCCTCAACCTCCACTTCTTGTTTCTAATGTGGGTGAAAATGTGTTATATCATGGTGGGTGGCGCGTGATTGTGCATCATGTTTCTCTGTATGACGGCTCCGTCGTCTACAGTGAACACGCACGCAGAACATCCACGCCTGTAGTACCCACAGCGCCAACGCGTCCGAGCGCCCAGTTGGTAGTGCTTCGTGAACTTATAACCCGATATTAGGATGACCGGAGACCCACTGAACCTCGACGTAGAGTAGTATATCTGGTCTGAAAGATATGTTACTATAAGTACCATGAAATATTTTTGCTATTGTAGATTAGGAGAGATTAATAAGTACTTACGAGTTGTTGAACTTGGGGAAGTAATATTGCACCTAATGTGGAAAGTAATGTTGGCTAGATAAGAGTGTGTATGAATCTCGCTAGCCGAGACGTTATGTCGGTTTGGTTGTATGTTTTTTATTTTTAAGCTATGTATTTTTTTAATTAATTAAACCTTAAAAAAAATATCATGTTATAACCTGTCGGAAATATGTGTGAACCTAACTGTAATGCGGTTCACATTTTTTTTTGTGTTCCCCTATCTACTATGTTATTTTACATTAAAAACGTTTTGAGATGGATGCGAATTCTATTTTTTATTCTTTTTTCTATTTTAATACCATTTGTTTAACCTTAATTTTGAATTTGCTGAACTTATGTTCTAATGACGTCAATTATTCAGGTCCACAGATATTTCCGACGGGTAATACTATTGTATCCCTATTTGTGCTTTATTTGATTGGAAATTGGAATAAATTGAAAAAGAGGTCATTGACTGGTTCTATAACTTAAAAAATGACAAATGGATTTTATTGTTCATAAATACTTGAGAATATAAAAAGGTTCAATGAAATGCTAATATTTCGAATTGAAATGTTGGGAATTTATTTTCAAGCCATTACATTACCAGTATCACTATTTAATGATTTGATAACCGGAAGTTATTTAATTGTATTTTTTTTTTGTTTCTCTTCATGATTTGGTGAGCCTTTTCATCAATCATCCCAGCCGCGATGTAACCTGTAAAATAAAACCTATAAAACCAACCATTTACCAAAAAAATAAAGAATCTTTGAAGGAAAAAAATATTTCTAAAATAAGATAAATAGTGAATTTTCTAGAGAAGATAGTGCCACGGATGATATCAATTTGATCATTTTTAACTCATTTTCAACCAATTCATAATCAACAATAGTGCCATTACAATTAAGTTTATTAAGATCTATGCAACTTAAAATATAATATTATATTATTATCTACGCATACAATTGTATCCACAATTAATTACCGAAGTGTTACAACAGCGCCAATTGGCCAATCGTTTTTACTTAAAAAAATACTTAAATTATGCATTAGTAGTTAAATTTGTCTTGGTGCGGGGATCGAACCCGCCACCTCTCGTTTCACAGTTGGCGTCTAACCAGCTGCGCCACGGAGGATGTCATTAACAAAATGCTTTTTAATTTTATATTAAGAACAGCGTAATTTTCTGCCAAAAAATAAATAATGAAACAATTTTTCCAATTGTGCCAGACCCGTCAGAATTCCGATAACTTAAACATTATATCGATAGATCTTCGCCGGGTGATTATGCGCGATCTTGCTCTTGACGATCTGGTTCTCTATGGTGAATATGACTGCGCTGCACCCCTTGTTATGGTGGCTCGAGCAGTACCACCGAGTCTTCACTCCGTATGTCCTGTGTATTGTGAATCTGTAGCCGTTGCACAGGATCATCGGCGTACCACTCACTGACTTTGTTATAAACATACCTGAAAGAGATTACGTGGTTAGATATTCATTGTTCTGAGTTGTTGTATGAATAAATACAAAATCTAATTTCCATTTTTATTTAAGTATATGCAATTTCACAGAAAAGTTATTGATCAGGTAACATTAACATAGAGCTACCAACATTAGGAACGAGGCAATATCTACTTTTTTGACACAAATGTATGCACTGTCTCTACGTATATATTGTACATACTCTGCGTAATTAATTCAATTTTGTTGTAATAAATAAAACATAAAAATAAATCTGAATATTTAATGGTTATGTTCATTAACACATTTGACTATTTCGTCCTCAACGGTGAGTATCATCGCCTTGCACCCCTTGCTGTGGTGTGAGGCGCAGTTCCACCGCGTCTTCAACCCCGACCTGTAATGCTTGCCGAATTTATATCTCCCTATTGATATCTGCGGCAACCCCCGTACTGAAGTTATAAACACCGGCTCTGGAACAAAATCTCTCGTTTAACTTAAAGCTATAATACAATTGTCATATAGTTTTGCAGGGCACTTATGTAGATTACAAGTTAATTTATTTGTTATAAATAAATTAAATGAAATAAATAATATATATCTCGTAGGCGCATTGTAGAATCCGCCCTATTACATAACGGGGCGCCGAATTGTAAAACGACGCTGTTTTGTAATGCGCCGTCTAAACATTCTAAAGGACAGTTGTGTGATGACTGCTACCTAGGACCTTCCGAATTATTTTTTAGCTTTAAGTACATTATCTACATCCTTATATTATCTTTTTTTTCAATAAAACCATTTGACATTTCTTTTACGTTTTTTATTATGTTTTAAGTGGGATAAAAACGAAAATTGTTGGTAATAATACAAAATCTAGTTGTACAATAAGACTGAAAAGCGCTTGGATCCAAACGATTAATTAATTATTGCGCAAACATCAATATTAACCCTATATGGTCAATAATATTGCACATTTCGTAATATTGCGCAATATTATTGATCGTCTAGGGACCGCCTTAACAAAGACCCTTTCTTTAAAAACGCCTTGTCAATTACGGATTTTTTTTATAAATTCAAAGATGTCATTGAAATTATGCTGTTAGTGGCTAATATGCGGATTCCAAATATTACCAGCGGGAGATGGTTATCTCGCCAGTCGTTACAATTATGCCGGCTTCGTGAAAACCTGCTATACACAGACCGATCTCCAAACGCGGCATACTTGCATGGGTTCCTATCATGGATTGTCCACCATCTTGTACTGTGCTCTCTGTCTGGATGGATATAAATTTCCCACATGTTTTAGGCTGCCCATTTAACGTGTCTATTTTGTAAAAACAAGATATATCACTCACTAAATTATAATTTTATCTCTAACCTTTCTTTAATAGAGTCCCTGGGCCGACATAATAAATAGCCCCGGCAGCCCTTTTTGTATAGTGAAGATGCGGACTAAGCCGCAAAATTTCCCTAGAGCACCATTCTGTAAGACATAACGGAGTGGAATTATCCGATAGAAATTTCATCCTTTTAAAATGTTCTTAAGGTAGATTTAACGGTGAAGGAAAACATCGTGAGGAAACTTGCATACCGTAGCGATTTTAAAGAATTTCTACGGTATTTAAATCCGCCAACCCGCACTAGGCCAGGGTGGTGGACTATATGGCCTAACCACTCTCAATCGATTCTCTGGATTGTAGAGTAGGCCCGTGCGCTGCAGTGGGACGTATAAAAAGGGCTGATATAGTATAGTATAAGGTAGATGGCGTTTTTATTGTCTCATAAAATTCTGCATCAAACGAATGGTGGCAGGAACAATTTCACTTTACATAAAATATGAACCATATGAGTTTAAAGTTTATTTACACACAAAATAAATATTGTTAAGTACAGTTGTAAGTACTTTTACATACATAAGAACACATTCTATTAACAAACAAAACGGTATTCTAGAAAAACAAAAATATATTTATATATAATGAATACCTATTAACTTGAACAAATACACAAATTGACCAAAATTGTGATTATCTTACCGATAGAGTATACACCAATGCGAAATGACTATCTTTTTCACTAGGACATCTATGCATGCTTTAAAATATACACAGATGTACCCGAAAACACATATTGACAAATGTCATTGCAACCCTTAGTAATAATAATAATAATAATAAAGCTTTATTATTTCCTTACACCTAGTTTACATTAATTCTAAACCTTATTTGTAGTGTTAGTATTATACTTATTCTAGTTTTTTAGTACGTGTTGTTAAACTGCGTTAGCGTTTGTTGTAAGGACCGCTCTAGCGGTAAAAGCCTCCTCCATTTCTTTCCATTTCGCTCTGTCTCTTGCCAGTCTGCTCCATGTATTTCCCACCGTGGCAACTATGTCATCACTCCATCTTTTAAATGGCCTTCCTTTTCGTCTTTTCTTGTGAATGGGGTACCAATTAGTAACAATTCTGGACCATTTGTTCCCTGATGATCTTTGGATATGCCCAGCCCATTTCCATTTTTGGGTCATTATGGTTTTTGTTATGTCTTTTACCATGGTAATTTTCCTAACGTCTTCATTTCTCACTTTATCGCTTAGCTTAAGGCCCAGGAGACTCCTTTCCATGCTATTTTGGCACACTTTGACCTTATGAGTCTGTTTTGTTGACAAAGGCCATGTTTGGGAAGCATAAGTGAGACAGGGTACTAAACATGTCTGCATAGCTTTAGCTTTCAGTGTAACTGGTAGATTACTCTTGAATACCTCCTTCATTGCCCAATACTTGTTCCAGGTTATTTTGATTCTTCGCTCTACTTCTTTATCATTGCATGACTTGAAGGATAGTAAATGTCCCAGATAAATATAGTCTTCGGCGTATTCGACTTCTGTTGAGTCTGACTTTATAATTATGGTTTGCTTATTTGTCATCAATTTAGTTTTCTCCCAGTTAATTTCTAGACCTACTTTTCTGCTTTCTTTGCTGAGTGACTGTATCATGAATTCCATTTCTTTTGGGTCTTCCGAGAGCAGTACTATGTCATCTGCGAATCGCAAGTGCGAGAGGCGGTTGCCATATATGTTTATCCCTCTATCTTCCCAGTCAAGTGTTCTGAATATTTCTTCTAGTACTGCAATGAAGAGTTTTGGAGATAAGGGGTCGCCCTGTTTCACTCCTCTTCCAATTTCAAAGGCTGAGCCATACTCGTTTATTTTAATTCTAGCATTACTTTTGTTGTATATTTCCTTCAATATAATGATATAGTCATGGTTTACTCCTTGCTTTGACAGAGCTCGCCAAATTGCACTGTGGGATATAGAGTCAAATGCTTTGCTATAGTCAATAAAGCATATGTAGAGAGGTAGGTCGTATTCGTTGTATTTTTCAATGACAAGTTTCAAAGTGTGGATGTGATCTGTTGTCGAAAACCCCTTTACAAAACCTGCCTGTTCTACTGGCTGTTGTTCATCTAGGATACTAGTAAGACGTCGGAGTAGAGTCGATGCAAACACCTTGTAGACGCACGACGTGAGGCTGATTGGTCTGTAGTTTGATATTGATTTCGGGTCTCCTTTTTTGAAAAGCAAAACGATATCTGAGCACGTCCACTGTTTAGGTATTTCTTTCGATGATAGTATTAAATTGAATAGTTTTGTTAGTGGTGAAGTGAGAGCGTTTGTACCGGCAATTAGCATTTCGTTTGTAATACCATCAGATGCTGGGCTTTTTTCGGGTTTTAATAACTTTAACGAGCATTCAATTTCATTTATATTAAATGTTGGTACTTCGTCATTGTTTTGAGACACTCTTTCCTCGGCTGGATTTTCCCGGTTTGTGATATCTTGTGATGCATACAATTTCTGGTAAAAGTTTGTGGCTATTTGCATAATCCCATCTCTGCTCGTAACTGTAGATTTTTTCTCGTTTTGAAGCTGGTTCATCACGTTTTTTGAGTTGGTTAGATATTTATACGCTCTTTTAACTGCTCCAGATTTTCTGATGTGATTTTCTATAATATTGATTCTGTATTGTTTCATATTTTTCCTAATCTGTTTATTTATTTGTCTATATAACATGCTAAGTTGAGTTTTTTCATGTTTTGTTTTATTGTGCTTGTTTTTTAAGTAGTGTCGTTGTTGACTAAGTTCTATAATTTCTGTTGTTATTATTGCTTTCTTCCTGTTGTTGTTGTTTGATGATGCGAACTTGATGCGAGTACGTTCAGCGCTCTGTAAGATTGTATTCTCTATAATGTCGTAGTAGTTCTGCACAGATGTTGTCGTATCTGGCTCTATGAATTTGTTGATTTCTGCGGTGTATATTTTATAGTCAATTTGTTTCCGTGCTGTTGTAGAGAAGTTATTACGTGGTAGGTGCCTGCGCACAATATTGATTGTTATTCTAACCATGCGGTGGTCGCTTGGGTGGTGTATGCTATTTATCACACTACAGTTTTCTATAATGTTCGGTTTGTTTGTGGCAATGAAGTCTATTTCGTTTCGAGTATAACCATCAGGTGACAGCCAAGTCCATCTCAGTTTTCTGGGTTTTCTGAAGAGTGTGTTAGCTATTTTCAAATTGTTCTGGAGGCAAAATTGAACAAATCTTTCACCGCTCTTATTTCTTTTACCAAATCCGTATCTACCCATCACTCTGTTCTCACCTTCTGCTGGTTGCCCAATTTTGGCATTCATGTCCCCTAGGAATATAAAATTTGGGTTGCTTTTTTCCAATAATGTATCTAGGCTGGTATAAAACTCTTCTATTTCTTTTTCGCTTGCTTTTTGGGTAGGTGCGTAGGTTTGACCGATACTATATAGGTTTCCATGCAGCTTGATGTGAATTAAAGCGACTCTATCTGTTATACCGATAAAATCAAGAACTTCTACTGACAGTTGTTTTTTAACTAGGAATCCTACTCCATACTTGCCTTTGGTGTGGCCGTAGTTATAAAGGTAGTAATCGCCTCTGTCTTCTATTGTAAAACCTTGTCGTCTCGTTTCACTGATGCCTATTATGTCCCATTTTAGTGATGATATAGCGTGCTCCATTTCTAGTATTCTTGATTCATTTGCTAGGGACCTTACATTGAAGGTGGCAATGTAGAGCTTGTTATTTTTTCTTATATTAGTTATTGGAGGGTTGTAGTCTTTCGCCCCCGCGGTGACCAGCCGAATTGGGGGACGTAAATCATTTTTTCTTTTTAAGTTTTTAGTGCTTGTTCGACTTGCGAGAGGAGGCGGCGTTGATTGCTATACTGTGTTTCCATCATGGTTATCTTGCAGGTTTGACGGGTTGTTTGTATTTTTGTTCACTAAGTAATTTAGCATACTAGGCTTCAGGACTCCTTCTGTAATGCTAGATGATCTTTGCAGTGATGAGTGGGCAGATTTAGGGTTGTTTTTCCGTTTTTCTTGTGGTCTTCTATCTGCTACTTTGTGAGGATTTAATTGGTTATTCTCGGGAGAAACGGAAAGCATTCTCTTTTTGCTAGATGTATCTGATTTATTATCAAGTACGATGAGTTTATCGTACTTGATAATAGCTTTATTACCTTTTTCTTTTTCTATTTTAACCCTTTCCTGTAATTCTTTCCTTTTTTCTAAGATGTTTTTTGGGTAGTCCTCGTTTATGTAGTACTCAGTATTTTTTAGTAACGATTAGTAATGGCACGTGTAAATATGTGTTACCGTGAGGACCCTTCCTACATACATACATAAACTCACGCCTTTATCCCCGAAGGGGTAGGCAGAGGCGCCACCAGGATACCCACATTTCGCCTTGCATGCCGTCCCATGATGTGATAGGGGGCGAGCCTATCGCCATATCGGGCTCAAATTCCTGACTCCTTACTTACGACCCTTCCTTACGGTATAAAATGTTCGTTATCCGGGTGAAATTGACCTAGATTTTTCAACCCGCCCGAACCTTGCGAGCTGGACTATATGCCCCAACCCCTCTCAATTAATCTCGATTGTAGAGTAGACGCGTACCCTGCAGTGGTTCACTACGGCTGATACATTGTTATTCCATAGGTGGGTCTTGCCTCCAGCCGTTGTACCCCGAGTTCACATTGCTGCTGTGTGTGTGTTCGCTTGATGACTTGATGATCTCGCTCTCCACGGTGTAGATGTTTGCCCTGCAGCCCCTGTTGTGGTGCGAGGAGCACTTCCATCGTGTCCTAATGCCCTTGGTGTAGTGCTTGCAGTATATGTACCCGTCAACTACTAGCTGTTTGTGCCCGCGCTGAGATAGCACGTAGCGCAGCGCTGAAACAATGTTTAATATTAGGTGATTCGATTAATTGATAAAATGGAAATACTAACTGCCGTACTCAGAGACATTTAATGATAATTTAATCATTACTAATTGTAGATTTTACAAAGAGAATCTTTACTAAGGAACAATTTAATTGAGATTGTCTCTGAGTGCGGCCGTAAAATTGCCTCGGTGGCGTAGTTATACTACGGTACGGTTACAGCACTGAGGTCTTAGATTCGAATCCCGGGTCGGGCAAAGTGATACTGAATTTTTCTATTCATTATCATCCCGGAGTAAGGAATTTGTGCCCGATATGGCGATAGGCTCACCCCCTATCACATCATGGAACGGAACATATAAGGCGAAATGTGGGTGTCCTGGTAGCGTCTCTGCCTAACTCTTCTGGGATACAGGCGTGAGTTTATGTATCCAATGCGTGCCACTGTTGATCCTGGCTTACAGTAGTTGCAGTGGCGGGTGTGAGGGCGGGACAGTTTCGAACCTCGTACATATAAGGTAAAGCTGTGTGTCCATTGAGGTGGAAATAAGAGGGTGTAAGAACGGAGTTATGAAAGGTAGGAGATTCTATTATTGCGGTATGGGCGAATTGACGGCAAACTAATACGTGCGTATGTTCCTGGTTCTTTCGCATACTGTCCATTGACTTTCTTCTTCCCGTCTCCGCTATAACTGTTCCTATTTAAGCAAAGATGATATGTAAATTCCAGCCAGAGTAATTTGTCGAGTCCTCACATCTCTGTGCTTCGCTTCAGTGAAAACGCACCTTAATCGGTTTGAACTGTTGAGCTTATGGCCTAAAAACGGATCATGTGACTTTTAAATATAATAAATAAACTTAAATGAATATTTTTTTGTTTATTTTTATGTTATAAAATTAGATCATACAAGATAAAAATATATCAAATAATTACACTGCTCACGACTACTTGAATACAATATAAATAATTGATTAAATATTACAGTAATTTCTCACACTATTATTATAAAACTACAGCTACTTTTATTTTATTCACTAAAACAGCTGACAATATTTTCCATGACAAGAAATACCATAGTTCTTCTGGTTTCCTTACTTATTAATTATTTGAAATTAAACTTCAATTATTTTTTACACTAGTACATCAAAGCGACTACAATGCAATGGTAAGTCAAATGGTGTCCAGATAGCCTACATACCATCGTTGGCTATCCCGAGTCCGTCGACACAATGATGCCGGCCCGATCCGCGTACAAAGTAATCCAAAACGCACTCACTATAAAAGCTGAATTTCATATAATATTACTTAAGCACCGCACTAGGCCAGCGTGGTGGACTATATGGCCTAACCACTCTCAATCGATTCTCTCGATTGTAGAGTAGGCCCGTGCCCTGCAGTGGGACGTATATGGGCTGATATAGATCTATAGATTACTTAAGCAACTATCAAAAGGTGTATCCTTGGCAGTCGTGCACTTTTGCTGGTTCATTCAACTTATCAGACACATTGAAGCTGATAACTTCCAAAGCCACCAAGATCCGAACTTCATAATAGCTGATCCCGTGATGCCCATGTTAGATGCGCTGATAAACATCCAGCTTTTATAAAATGACGAAGGTCTGGCGGCCACAGGCTCTATTGGACTCATCACTAATGATCATGGTTGTAAGATAAAGCTATGATTTGTTCCTCGAAGGTCCGGACGTATGCCTTGCAGCCTCGGGAGTGGTGGGACGAGCAGGCCCATCGGATCTTGGGTCCGTTCTTCTGCTTGACACAGAATGTGTAGCCTCCCATACTGAGAAGGGTGTGACCACGACGAGATCTTACGTACTCTACTGTAATAGAAATATTGAGTGTAAATATAATTATTATAAGTGTACTTTTTTTTTCTAAGCATTGCTGAAATATTTACGACTGCCTTGAGGTATTATGTGGTGGGTATCACTAACTTCGAGAGTCTTTTCGGTTTTACACAGAGACCCGAAGATTTCGGTGTGGTAGTCCGCGGTGTCATTCTAAACCTGTCGTCTTAATCCACTGCGCCACACAGGCTGTTAAGCAAACCCTTACGGCCTGATTCATACACAGCTTTAAAACTTATTTTAGTTATCGAATGTTTTGTCCCTTTCGAACGTTTTTAGAATTCTGTTTGAGCGAATATGACAAAACATTCGATAACTAAAATAGGTTTTAAAATTGTCTATGAATAAGGCCGTTAGTGTATATTGTTTGGATATGGTACAATTTATATGGGATTAAATAAACTTTAAAATAACTGGATAACTCTTCACGATAACCTCATATCCATCGTTACGCGATCTCTCTTAGCTATAAAAAAGGGTTTAACAATTTTATTGTATTAGTCCGGGTTGGCGGACTTACACTAGGCCAGCCACACTAGGCCAGCGTGGTGGACTTTATGGCCTAACCACTCTCAATCGGTTCTTTCGATTGTAGAGTAGGCCCGTGCAGTGGAACGTATATGGGCTGATACAGTATTAGTCCAGCAAACGAGCAATTATGTCTCCTGATGGTACGCGATCACAGCCACCCGTGAACATCCACAACGCTGGATTCACAATCATGGATGTGTAGCCGGTCCATCAAAATGCGAGGAGAATGGGAAGGAAAAACGAGGGGAAGAGGAAAGAATGGGAAGACGAAATGGGTATTGGGCATCAAGCTATATACAGGGTATATCAAGACTGCGACCGAAAACGAAGCCAGGTGATATTAGTGACTTCAGACACAATGAAACCAAAAATTTCGAAAAAAAATCATTAATTTTTTTTTTGGTAATTTTTTACTTATCGTCGTATTTGAGTGATAAATACATAGTTTCCTAGAATAACGATGTACACCTTTTTATTTTTTAAGACGCAATGGTACGTTAAGGTTTAAATTACTATTTTTGCAATAACTAGGTATTTACTACCCAAACACAACGATTTTTAAAAAATTGTAAAAAAAAATCCGTCGCTTATTCTGCGAAATTTTTACTTGCATTGTGTATGTAACCACTAAAACTACCACCCGGCTTCATTTTCGGTCGCAGTCTTGATATACCCGGTATAACCGGACGAAACGCGACATCGAAGCTGTCGCTTGAAATTTTCAGGGGGGTTGGCCACAAATAAAACAACCACACACGTTACAATGCTATATTTCTGCGTTAGAATTGATAAGCGACAGTAACCCTAGGTATAATCGAAGATTTAACTTTAGTTGCCATGAAGCTGCCTTCGAGAAAACATCTTATCTAGCTGTGCCAAAATATACCAACAATATTAATTAATTTCGAGAAAATTACGTAATTATACTACAATATTTTTGCTGCTATGAAGTCAAAATACTTTAACGTTGTTAAATTGGATGTCAAATCGTAATTTTTAAATGAATATTCTCATGTCAACTAAACGATAAAATAATGTTCCTGATAGTAGTTGTCTAGTGAAAAATATTGAGCAACTATACCAACTTTTATATAATCTAATGGTTTTTGCACAAACGACTCACATATCTATATATATCACCCTCTATATAGATTGGTTTTGAGCTCTTATAGATCGTCTTCAATATTTTTGTCGTCCGAACGCGTTATCATGCTGTTGTTAAAATATTAGGAATAGTTTTTCTGTCACATTTTATTATATTGGACACATTAATACAATTAGTTTACAAGTGTAAATGGTTGTTGATTATATTAAAAAAAACATATGTCAAACAATGCGGTAAATACGTATTTTTTTTTATTTCTAGTTCCAAATTTCGCCACACCCCAATAGAAGATGCTTATCTTCTATTCTGATTTTGCTAGTTCACGTATTGACTAATTAGATAAGTGCATTTCGGCATAACTAGGTTTATTGAACAGTAACATGCACTACTGTCCATGATTTTCTACTATCAAAACCTAAACACCAAAAAAATTGAAATAAAGAAATACTAAAGAGTAACAATTTTATCTTATTTAACAATTTATATTTATAAAGCATGCACTAGGAAACATTAAGCTGGGTCTGCACGAATTCCGCCTAATTATTTTATTTGATGATTTGATTTTTTATCGTACAGTCTAATAAGTATTCATTACTTCAATTATTTTAATAAAATTTTAGGACATTTTGCTAAAATATCCCCACTGATTTATGTCAATTTTAATACTATTTTAAATACATTTAGACGTTATGCAGACCCACTAAAACACATAGACAAAAAGATCTAACATGATAAAAATACTTTATTTTACATTTTCGTATTAATCGATACTGCTGAATCACTTACTACGAAACCGAGTTAATGACTTATCACAAAGTTTTTATGATAACATGACCTTCAAATACATGTTTCATGATTTCTCTTTACATCGGCCAATATTATGAGCAATGTTTGAGGTTAGATTGTCTCGGTGGCGCAGTTGTACTACGGTATGATTGCAAAGTTGAGGTCTCGGGTTTGAGTCCCGGGTCGGGCAAAGTGATATTGTATTTTTGTATTCATTATCAGCCCGGAGTCAGGAATTTGTGCCCGATATGGCGTTAGGCTCGCCCACTATCACATCATGGGACGGACAATACAAGGCGGAACGTGAGTGTTCTGGTTGCACCTCTGCCTACTCTTTCTGGGAAAAAGACGTGAGTTTATGTATGTATGGTTGAGGTTAGTAAGCATGACTAACTGAGGTCTTGTGGTCAGCTTTGTAAATATTGAGTGTTGGTCAACACGTTTCTGCGTGATCTGAAAATTGACCCTTTTCAATTGAGATCAAGTGGTTTTGGAAAACATTTGTTAGTTGATCGTTGTCGATCCACACGTTCAGTCACGTTATTGATTCACATATATTGTATACCAATAAAGACCAATATAGACCAATATATTGGCTGACCTTGACCAACGTAAAGGGGAACCATGAATAAACGTTATTAACGTTGGTACCCTTCGGTACCAAATGGTTTGTTAGTTGGTCATCCCATTATAAAATGAATTTGTTTTCATAAAGTGCCATACAAATATTGAGCCAATTTGTGCATTCGATATAAAAAATGGAGCAAATATTCAATTTTTCCATACAATATAAATGTGATGTGGTAACCTTTTCTTATTTACAAAATCTTGAAAATCGTTTATCGGGTATATCAAGACTGCGACCGAAAACGAAGCCAGGTGGTAGTTTTAGTGGTTACAGACACAATGCAACTAAAAAGGCGACGGATATTTTTTGCATTTTTTTTTAATATCATCGTATTTGGGTGGTAAATACCTGGTTTCTGCGAAAAAATGTAATTTGAGCCCTTACGTACCGTACCATTCGGCCCTTAAAAATAAAAAGGTGTAATTATTATTTTAGGAAAACTATGTATTTATCACCCAAATACGCCGATAAGTAAAAAAGAACAAACATTTTTTAATTTATTTTTGCCGAAATTTTTTGTTGCATTGTGTCTGAACTCACTCATAATACCGCCCGGCTCATTTTCGGTCACAGTCTTGATAAACCCTGTATTGCAGGACTCAATATAAGTGAAATGGAAAAAAAGTACTGCGTTATGGCGCAGTATTTTTCTATTTATATATAGACAACTGATTCAACAGAATAATATTTGATCATGTTACGACAAACATTGTTCAAACGTTTGATCAGGTACATATTCGTTGTGTTTGGCCATGTTATCCTAACAGATATCACAAGTTATCTAAATCACATCCATTGGTGGATGGTTATGTTCGTACCAACCGAACACCACTTGATTATGAACCATATGGATCCTTGCTTTACAACCTCTTTTCCCTTGATGCGTGGAACAACGCCATATAGTCTTCTGAGCCCAGTTTAAAGCAGTTCTTCCGTCCAGGTAATAAGTGTAGCCATCTTTAATTAATTGTCGATTCTTCTTCCGCGAAACTATGAACTCAAAATCTGTAAGTGAAGTAATAAAGTCAATTCCTTAATATTTCTACTAGAACTCTACAGGTAATGATGTTGACAATAGTTCTAGTGGAGATTTTAATGTTAATTAGAAGTTAAAGTAAAATAAGCTGTACACGAAATAAAACTCTTTATTTGAGAAAAATAATTCATATATATACATTATACATCGTGTCTTACTAAAATTATTAATAATACGTTTGTATGCAGAACATAAAAAAATGAGGTATTTTTTTTATTAAAATTCTTATTACTAAAAATACTTTAAGTCAATACAGAAAAGCAATACAACATTCATTATGCGATTAATTGTGCTAAAATTAAATCAAGTAGGGTTTCGGTACTTCTGAGCTGATTAAAAACCAGGAAAATGTAGTTCCTACTGAAGCAAAAATCCATAAAAGCTTTGAAGATATAATTTCATTTAAAAAGCAACTAAAGTGCGTAACTCATCATAAGCTTATAATTTTCTTCATTTTAATGAGTAAGAAGATATTTTGGTATTATTGGCCTCTATCCTGGCAGAGTTTTAGAGATTAGGATTGACAAACTCACCAAGATTATCAGGTATTTTTGTAGTAAAGGACTTACCAAGCCAAAATAAAGCAAAGTACGCGTAGTACAAAGTAAGCGCAAAGAACTGACTGGTAAGGTTAAAAATGACAAATAATGACCGCAATTTTTTTTCGACTGCTAAGCCCATGTACATACAGATGTTAAGTCTCATTATATCCAGTTGTTACTCTGGCTACAATGTCCTTCATACCGGAACACACCAGTGCATTTACACTGCTGTTTGGCGAGAGATATAGACATTTATCTTAGCAATCATCATCTTCAGCTATACAAACTGTAATTAACGTAGGTCCTAAACCACCGATTTCTACATGAGGTTTGCCTCCATCTTAATGAATATGGTTATCATTAATGGTGACGATTTCGTTGTCCACTGTTATGATATTCGCCCGGCAACCCTGGGGAGTGTGCGTGGAACACCTCCATCTAACCTTGTTGGTTCTGGAGGGTATTTCGTAGTAGGTGTACCCGTTGATCAGTATCAGACTCTTACCTTTCTTCGATATTAGGAATTGCACTGAAAGAGAACGAATTGATTAGTTTTTTTTTGGGACAGATATTACGCAGATCTTTATTTGGTTTATTAGCAAGGTAACTTTGTACACGGGATTTTAGATAAAATTCATTGATTTCTAATGCGCTAGTAATTTTCTATTGGAGTATTAACTCGCCTCATATTTAGAATATTGTCGAATTTGGCATTTTATCTGCATTACATACACAAACAATTTCTCAAACGTTTCTAAATTTCAATAAAAAACACTATAGAATTGACAATATAGTAATCGGTCCGCATCAATCAATATAAAAGTCAAAATTATGTCTTCTTTCAGTAAAATTTACTATCTATAATATTTAAGGTATTCCCCTCCAAGTGGCATCGCCGTGGGATACGCTATAATATTTTGCAAGTTGTTGCAAACTTTTTTTGCTTCACAAAAAATATTTTTGAAGTATGGGGATCGAACCTCGACTCATACTGCTATGTCAACCACAGAGCCATGACACCTATAAAAAAATTGACTACATTATTTATTGAAAAACTATGAATTTGAACTGTAGAAAAAGAAAACAAAAAAGTTAACCCATAAAACACATGCAATACATACTTACTGAGCAATCCATTTAATGAGAAATGTAATGATACTAACTGCCGTACTCAGAGACATTTAATGTCAATTAAATCATTATTTAGTGTAGAATTTACAAGGAGTATGTATACTAAGAAACAATTTAATTCACATTAAACATGTCTCAATGCGGGCGTTAGTTGCTTTGTCTACACTTTTCGAATATATTTTAACACTACAAACAACGCAGAGACTATACTAGTAGTGTAGTGAAAATATCAATGAGAAATAATTTTATTTCGTAAAAGGAACGTCATTCTCACACGCTGTTTCGATCAAACCACGTCCGTGTTGAGAAAATAGAGAGGGAGTAAGCGCGACATATATAGGCCTGAGGCCATGTGCGAAAGGGATACAAGACATTTCTACAATGTTTCTACCTGAATCTACCCCACACTTACGTGGGGTCCGCGCAACAGGATTTTTATGCGCAGATTGGCTTATACGACCGATTGCTTGCCTGAGCTTTATAATATTACCATTATAATATTACCATTTTATAATGATATTACCATTATTTAAGTATTAAAATAATATTACCATTATTTAAGTCGATACAGATGAAAACATTTGTACTGTAATGTATGCTCATAATTGTACACTTCTGAGCATGGGACTCGTGTACACCGACTTGGATCGAGTTATTTTTCCTTTTTTATTGCAGTGAATGGCGAACGAGCATGCCATTGGCCTGATGGTAAGCGATACAACGGCATAAAGATAGGAACAAATCCAAACAACACCATTAATTACAAATCATTGCTTGGCATTCCACTGCACTCGCCATCCTGACACAAGATGTTAAGTCTCATTATGTCCAGTAGTTACTCTGGCAACGATGTCCTTCAAATGAAGTTCAAAGTTCGATGCAGGGGTTAGCCCATATACCACGCAGGTCTGGTTCAGCCAAGATATATGCAACATTCTAATAAAATATTTTTAAACTTTTCTACGAAAGATTTTTGAATATCGCAAACATTTTTGTGTGGTTTTTATTCCTATATCTACTGGCTCTATTGGTAAACCTGTCATTGCTACTTTAGTATTTGTCAATTCATTATTCGATAATGTTTTATTTCAGTCGAAACATCTGTGTATTTTGTAGGATTAAAAAATAACTTTCACATTTTTATAAACAAAATACTTTTATTAATTTTATTTCTTTTGAGTTCATACTTATCATAATGAGTAGTAATATATAGTATATAACATATAGATAGTAGGTAATTATTGTAAACACACCTGTAATCATTGTAATTGGGTTCCTATTCTTATTTCCACACACTTACATTTTAAATATCGTTACAATAAAATATAGTGTAACAAGCTTACTTTTTTTTTAATATATCGTTTATTTTAAAAATGCGAAAATGATAGCACATTTTCGCTACTCCACTTACAAAACGGAGGTTTATGGTTGTGTTCCTCATATGAAAATATGATTTGATCATGGACAGTCCAGAGGTATGCTCTGCATCGGGCGTGAGGGTGTGTGGAACACCTCCAGCGCTTCTTCAGCAGCTTCGAAGGCAGCATGGAGTAGGTGTACCCGTTGAGCCTGATCAGCCGCTTGCCTCGCTGCGATTGGACGAACTGAGCTGGAATAATATACCATCACCATCTGTATATCTTGAGATGTCCAAGACAATAAATAAAATAATGTTTTATCCAAAGGCTTTATTGTAAAACTGAAGTGACATAAAAAGTGTAAAACAAAAACGGACCTGCCACGGACGAATCAGGGTTGGTGGAGCCTGCTTGCCAGCATTACATATCTGTGTCAGCCTATATACGTCCCACTGCAGGGCATGGGCCCCTCTACAATTGAGACTACGAGAGAAAAACCATATAGTCCACCACGCTGGCCTAAAGCGGGTTGGCATACCATAGAAATTATTACAAGCCACTATAGCATGCAGGTTTCCTCACGATGTTTTCCATCACCGTTATAGTGCGTGGTAATTGACTATCAATACACACATGACTCCGAAAAGTCAGAAGTGTGCCCTGGGACCTGAACGTGCGACCACTGTGAACATGTTCGCTGCGGCGTCTGGTCCGTTATCAACAGGCCACCATGCACTATCATCGTTACATAATTACAGGAAATCAATTACTGGAGACAGACCTTCTGAAAGGATTTCTGCTGTAAGCTGTTGGAATCAGCCTGATTCTACTTTCTAGTGACTTCCTGCGACTTTCATTAGGTCCTCTACTTTGTGTAATAATAATATGTTACAATTATTACGATTTCTACAGTCGCGTCCTTCATCTACGTGTATAGAGTCTAGCAGAACATTATAAAAAAAGGTGAAATCGCAAGACACAGAACTGTCTGCTCTATTTTCTGCGGTATCATGGAATTATTACGTACCAAGGCCTACACTCAGCATTGGGTGGATAAGAAGAAGGTAGAGAAAGAGGCTGAAGAAGAAGAAGGTAAAAATGAATTTCTTATCCTAACCTAACTATTTTGTTACAAAAAAATAAACTTCAACCTTCCGAAATATAGTTTATTTTGCATTGTTCATATAGGGTACATAAATATGACACATTTTGGAAATGAAATTAACAGGTTGAATGTCAAACTTGGTCTGATTTCATGCATTGTTGCTTTCGTGGTTATGCAAGGTATGTGACTTCAGTATGACGTCATCGTACGTGCTGATGACTGCTTTACATCCCTGGCGATGGTGGGTGGAGCACAGCCATCGAACCCTGGACCCCCAAGCCCTGTTGGCGTAGTAGTTGTATCCCTGTAGCCTTATCAAGCGACGACCCCTGCGTGACGTAATGAATTGGGCTGCAAATATGACGTCATGCTTAGTTATACACTGTAGATAAATAAGCTCAAGATTATAATTTCTTGGAGGAGACAGATATGCATTAGTGCTTCTTACCTTTTGCCTAAATTATTTCAAACTCATCGCCTTCTCTCTCTCTCTCTTTTCAGCCAAAGGAAGTCCACTGCTGAACATAGGCCTGAGATCCTAGGGGGAATCTCCACATCGACCTATTCATCGCATTATTGGATGCAATTTTTTTTCTCCCTAACTCCGATGAAAATATTCAAACAAAAAATTCTATTGGCGTGTACTTTCTAGAAGACAGACAACTACCATTGTATTATAGAAATTGTCAACGTATAATAAACATACAGCATCGTATTAATTGAATAGATGACTCATCTAAGACTAGGTAGATATTATTATGACACATGGCGATTGAACTCATAAGAAATAACTACTTATATTGCGAAAAAAAATATATACAACACTGGCCGCAAACACTAGGACATGTCGAAGTGCACACTACCTGCCCTAAAACAACTAAACGCTTTTTATGACCGTCCATGTAATGTAAAAAAAAGATTCCGACAAATGAGAACCTTCTCGTTTTTTGAAGTCGGTTAGAAATAGATTTGATCACATCAAAAACGTGTGTGCAAAAATAGACCGTAAGTTTCTTAAGGTTTTTAAAATGTATTATTATTTTATGTGGATTTTAAATAAAATCAATGAAATTTCCAAATAATTTAATACAATATTATAAAACATAAATTATTTGTGCTATATTCGATGGCTGTACTTTACATTGAACGCAATAAAAATATTCTAATACCCTTTTTGTGTATAACCTTACAAATAAGGAAGAACATATTTGTTTTAGTCATAATTAGCAGCTTCTAGAAGACTAAGCACAAACATAAAAACATTTTAAAAATATATTTAAAAATAAGTTAATGCTCATACATTTCATGGTATTGTTACATAACCCATATACAGTTAAAATATATTTTATTTATTTACAAATTATACTTGAGGTAGATTATACATCATAAAAGCATATATTATATATGCAATGAATATATTAAAAATCTACGCGGTAACTCAATCACTACTATAGGAATGCGTTCTAAATCAGAAATAATTACCACAATTATACCTAAAATAATATAAATACGAAGATATATCAGTTGGCCTTTAAATAAGGAACTCCACTAAAAACTTTTTCTAATAAGGATGTACATTTTCTTACACAGCCATAAAAGAAAGATAAAGAGACAAGAAGAAAATATATCCACAATTAAAGTAAACATCACAATTTGTGCTTAAAAGAAAAAGGCAAGTTACGCCACATCGACAAACGAATATGTATGTCTTAAACCGCAAAAAAATAATTGTTTTGTAGCATATTTGCTGTAATTACCGGAATAACATAGTAATGAGTTTCAGCGCCTGATTTTTATAATGGCACTAACTTCTAACATGACTCGGTAAGTCTGAGTATTATATTTGTTGAATATTCTTCTTTAACACTAACTTTACATTTCTATCACAATCACTATGGTTTTATAGTCTAAAGTGAGACACTGCCAACTTTTAGTCGCGCTTGTTCTTGTCGGTAGGTAACCAATAGTGGTATAACAGTAGTTCATGTTTATTTAAAAGGGAGTTAAAGGAACATAACATACTGTGGCTCTTATGTCTTTAATATTTAAGTTCTTTTTGCGATGAATGGCGTGATGAGCATGCCATTTGCCTGATGGTAAGCGATAAGACCGCTTATGGGCAGTAGCAAAACCAAACAACACTTAGGTAAACTTAAGAATCGTTTGGCACGAGAAGGAGTTGGGAGGGGACGGAGGGGAAGAAGGTTTATATTTTAAATTTACTTTTTAATTAAGTAAAGGGACGTTTTAAAGTACGAGCATAAATGTAATCAATGACAAATAAGTTCTTTTTTAAATAAATAAAAAATATTACTATCAATTGTATTAACCGACCTAACGATCTAACATAAAATATCACAGCCTTAACACATAGGATCAATAATACTGAATTAAAAATAAATAACTGTATTACAGGAACGTTTTTTTTCTTGTATTTAATAAAAATACTTCTAAGTGTGTACGAGTTTTGTGAACTTTTAATACTATCACATATTGAACAAAATAAACGTCAACTCATCTGCGACTAAAAGTTGGTAATGT
Source organism: Deilephila elpenor (assembly GCA_949752805.1). Taxonomy (NCBI): domain Eukaryota; kingdom Metazoa; phylum Arthropoda; class Insecta; order Lepidoptera; family Sphingidae; genus Deilephila; species Deilephila elpenor. The sequence goes on along the minus strand of OX457106.1, from coordinate 11,654,432 downwards.
GCCAAGACTTCTAATTTGTTCCTAGTCTAATGCTAAGTTTACATAATCGTTCCCGTGACGATAACCAACTTAACGCGCAATGGACTATTAACATTATTGCTGTTTTTTTATTTACTATAATATCACCAGCATTCAAAGCAATTTGTTAATTATTGCTATATGTATTGTCGATTTGTGGAGAAAATAAGGCGAGATGATATAACAATAATGAGCAAAATAGTATTTATGACAATAAGATGACGTATGTTTGATTTTATACATTTTTTATCCACAATATATACATATCGTTAGAAAATATGTATTTTTTATTATGATGAAAACAGCACCCAAATCGGATTCTAATATGGTAATTTTTGTATGGATTTATATTTTTCTCTATATTACATTTTAGATTATGGATAGCTATTATATTCATATTCACTTGTTCATTATGAGAATAATCGAAATGCCTGAGATTACCAAAACGACTAGCATTGCATTCTTTATCAACTTACTCTTCATCCGAATGCGTAATGGGAGCGTGGTTGTGTTTAAACTGGGTGTAGACTATAGCTTCATCGACAGACCTGACGAATGCTTTGCACAGCCTAGACTTGCGGTTCCGACATCGCCAGAAGATTCTCATGCATCCATCCGAGTCCAATTTGCTGGTGTGGATTGAATACTCGTATCCATTGAGCCTTAGCATTCTGTTCCCGCGCTTCCCTACTATAATCTTCGCGTTGTCTGTAAAGAAATAATTTAATTTATTCGAATGTTTCACAGGGTTGGGGAAGTATTCAGCATGCTATAGAAAATCTAGGGTTTTGATTACGCAAGTTTGCCATCAAGACATAATAGGCATAGAAAAGAAGTATGGTACAATAGTACAATCAGTAAATAATTAGTATAAAGATTAGCGGAGTTAGAAAATAAGCAGTATTAAAATTTAGGCAAAATAAAAAAAAAACGGTTAATGTTATTGTTAGTTCAAAAAAATACACTTCCAGATTTAAATTAAAATTTACAAAGAAATGCGTTGTTAACTTTATAAAGAAAATATTCTAGTAAAAGCTACAATATAAAAGGAGAAATCGATTTTAAATTGGTATGAGATAATTGTGGAACCTGGAATATGTTAAACAATAATGGCTGTTATAAATAAAACAAGGTTTTTTATAAACCTTCTCCACTTTATTTGAGTTTTTGGTGACTTATTAGAATACTAACAAATGTTCAAAAAGAAAATCATTTCGCTTGGTGATCAGTTCAAGGTTATTGACTAAAATATTTTTATGCATACTTCATCTTTAAAAAGATATTCATCTTGTTTTGGGGCTATTATCGAATTGTGTTCGAATTAATGTTTGATTTTGACCCTAACGGAACTATTCCCACATTTATATCAATTTATCTCTTTTTCTTCATCCATAGAGTGTCTGTCGCCTGCTGTACACAGCCCCAAGCATTTCCTTAGTCACCTGATATAACTTTAATTTCTCTGAAAGCGAGTATAATTCCTTTTAAAGCCAGTGGGTGGGTGGTTGTGAAACTTGACGTTTTGGACGATCTCGTCGTCGAATATCTTGAGATATGCCTTGCAACCCATGCTGTGTCGGCAGCACCTCCACCGGAGCGGGCAGTTTGATCTTGAGCCGCTCCCGTCTTTCTGCAGAGTGAATCTGTGACCCTGGAACACGATCATCCTGTTGCCCCGGTTTGACTCTATGTACGTGAACTTACCTGAAAGGAACAATATGATTTAATGTTGTGAAGTTACAAAAATATTATAGTATATCTTCGCAGTAACGTACACAAATACACTCGGTATATCAACTTGCACTATGATGGTGTACTGAACTAAAGTCTGATCACCACTCAATCGTTGAGGAGGCCAACATCCAACAGTAACACGAATATGGGCTGATATTTAAATGAAGTTACTTATAGATGTATTTATATCTAATATAAAAGGTCTTTAGAAAGGAAACATGAGTCAAATATCACATCAACATATAATATGCATTTTTAGGCGAAAAACATTTATCTCTTACTGATCGATACGAATACCAGCCTTTTCCATCAGTTTATATTTTAATACGAAATAAAACTAAAATATTTCAAATTCATAACTTTGGATTTTAATGTATTCAATATTTGTATGACACAAGGGATATGTACATATTATGTTTAAGTCATTTATGGTAGAACGAACACTTTTAGTTATATTTGGAAATACGTAGCCTATTTTTGATTCTCGTTTTAATTTAAATCATGGTTTAGTGTCGCAATTGAAATTTTCATTCTATTGAACGCTATTAAATTGAAGATTTTGAGCTATTCTATCTACTTCATCGCGTGGAATTCAAAGAAAATACATTAAATGTAATATCAAGAATATGGTAACAGACTTAAAATGGATGTTTCTTCATAAACCAATTCAAAACAATTGAATTGATTTCAATAAAACTTTCAGGACTTTTTTAATAACAATGACACTCAACTTAGGTAAAACTTAACTTAATTAATATTTTTCAACAAAAACATACTAACCTAGTAAAAATACGTTCCGCTGTAGCAGCAGATTGATCTGCAATATTTCTTTATTTTTAACACACTTAAATGGATAAATTTTGGTGTAGTATATTTGACAGCCTCCGTGGCGCAGTTGGTTAGACCCCGGCAGTAAAACGAGAGTGGGGTTTGTGACGAGTGAAAGGTTGGGTGAACCACAGGTATTTGTTTCGGGTCTGGGTGTTTGTGAGACCGAAAAGTCCCTCGTATGATGATATCCATGACACAAGACTCGAACTTAGTGTGGGGTCAGGACTGAACGTGAATGTTGGGTGTATTTTTTTAATATATGAGAGAATTCTTAGTCGAAGGCCCCTTTATATCAATAAACAAAATAATATTATACAGAGATAACTATTGAGAAAATAAATATTTTTTTAATCATTTCAGAAATTGATATAGTGGGATCAAGAACTGGCATATTTTTTTTATATTCATCTATATGCGACGGAATATAGAAGAGCATTGTAGTCAGTGTAACTACTGCACATAATGAGACTTAACATCTTATGACTCAGGATGGCGAGCGCAGTGGAATGCCAAGCATTGCTTTGTAATTCATGGTGTTGTTTGGTTTTGCTACTGTCCATGAGCGGTCGTATCGCTTACCATCAGGTGAATGGCAAGCTTGTCTCGCCATTCACATCAATAAAAATTACGTGTGCTCGTTCTAAGGTGCAGGGAGAGATGCCATAAAAGCTTCCCACAGTTGTCGAATTAAGTTCAGTTTGAACCATGACAGAAGGCAAACTTGTTCCTATACCAGACGGAAATTCCATCCCCAGACAATTTTCATGGGACTTTTCAAATATAAATATACTGAACAACTGAATGATCAATCTTGCAATTTGTATTCTTACATGAAACGTGGTCTCTGAAGATTTTGCCTAAATTAAGAATCCCTATGGTATTCCTTTGTCAAATTTCAATAATTGCATATAAAATGGTTTACAAATGTCCATATGGTGTATGGTTATGCTTATTATTATTAATAGCGACGATCTTGTCCTCCACGGTGTAGATGGTTGCCTTGCACCTTCGCGAGTGGTTGGTGCACCTCCATCGTACGTACTTTGTGTTCGGCTTCGCGTAATGTTGCGAGAACCGAAACCCCTGGACTACCATCACACGGGTCCCCCTCACGGTAACCACGTAACGGTATGGTGGAACTGAAAAATATGATAATGTAGAGCAAATTCATTGGAATTATTTAGATTTTTTTGCCTTCATTATGGGATGAAGGCTGGTAAAATATTTCGATACCTCAGCAAAGGCCGCACCGGGTATGACGATGTTTCTGGTTTTCTAGTTAGGCGCGCTTGCAAATATTTCGACCAGCAAGGATCCTTATATAAATGCAAGGCCAGCACACTGGCTAATAGCCTTTCGGTGACCATCACGAGCATTAGTCGCGAGGATGGACGTCTCAGTGCCGATATGCATCCTACTAATATTATAAAAGTGAACATTTATTATACAATTTGTCCAGCAATATAAACTTGTTACGCAAGCAAAGTTGTGGGCAAAATATAGTAGTTACTAAAACACAATAATACTCAAAAGAATATATTAAGTATTTTGAGGTGTTGCACGAACATTCTAAATAAATTATTTTGTAAACCTTACGCTCAACTCTTTTTTAAATAAGCACATTTCAGAACACGACCAATACATATATTCGTTTAAGTTTAAACACACACAACACATATATACAAAGATAATATAAATTAAAGAGTTTTCCTAACGCTTTGTTATTCTTTTCTTTGGGTGGTTATGTGTATTATCATAATACAGGATATAATCCTCGACTGTGAACACTTTCGCCGTGCACCCATACCGAGGTCTGTTGGAGCACGTCCATCTCACTTTCAATGGATTGTACCTCCTTCGATTATCATTAGCTTGGGTAAAAGTGTATCCGTTGAGACACAGCATCCTTCTGCCTTTTTTGGATATTGCAAACTCCGCTGAAAAAGTAAACAATTTTTTAAAGTACAAATTAATGATATTGTATTCATTTTCATCAGCTGGATCGACGGGACCAAAATATTGGGATAAAAATTAATAAAAAAATATTTTTTGACAAATAAAACTGACTGTATTTTTTTTATTATTTGGTTACTTAAAAAATACGTTTTTGGTAACAACGTTTATTTAAAGAAATGTTTATCATTAAAAACAATTCATAAATCTATACATACAAAAATAACGAATCAAATTTTGAATGGGGAAGGTTACCTGAAATACGTCATTTCTGAAGTATAGTTACTGTAAACTAATGTATTTTTGTTGCCTAAAGGTGGGACTGTGTGTGTGCTTGTTGTTTACTTTAACGATGACGTCATCGATCGTGTAAATAACCGCTCTGCATCCCCTACAGAAGTGTGTTGAGCAGACCCAGCGTTTCTTGAGTAGACACTGCTCGTTCTTGTTTCCAGTCTTCTTGTAGTAGAATGTGTAGCCTTCAAAAGCTATTAGAGTCTTGCCACGCTGTGACGTCAGGAACATTGCTAAAATCGTTTTAAATTTTCAAAATAAAATCGTTTACCACATCAACGGGTCTGTTAATTTGTACAAAAAAAGTTTTTGTAATATATTTATATTTATTCAGTTATTTTTTATAATTACAGGAATAAGATTTTTTAAGTAAATATAAAACTGTACGACAAAACAATTTGTACTAATAGGTATGGCTAAAATGACTTATAAATAAATCACAGTTTAACATAACACAATGGAACATCACGTCTGTGTTCTATAAGAGATAAGCAGACGTGCAAAAATAAGCAAAAATATTTGAATTATACTTAATAAACATTTTTGGTAACAATACTGAATATTAATTAATAGCTAGATAATATTTTTTCTTAATATATTCACAGCGACATAATTAAATAACTTAACTTTACACACTCTTACGTATTTTTAATGTCTCGGTAGAACTTAACATAGCATCACGAGTGCTTTGCATGAGGGTAGGCAGAGACTTAAATATTCTAAGACATATAATAATTTTTTCGCTGCGTCCACTTTTATATTATATTTTCCCAATCTGGGTGATTTTGGGTTCGTCTGACTTTTACCCTTTTTTAAAGATATATTATATAGTTATTATAATACAATGCGTAAAAAACCCTGATGACTGATGATGTTAATTTTCAAATAATTTGCTTAAGCTAGCGATTTTAATGCTTCTATACCAACTATACCAACTATAACAACGAGATTTTTGACGCATTGTATAGTATGTTTACATATAATTCCTTTGGTATTTAATATTTTCAATATACTTTAATCTGTACAAACTACGTTACTGGCATGGAACTTTTTGCAAAGATCGAGCCTCGGTTCGTGGTTATGTTGCGTGTTGCCGGAGACTATTGCGTCATCGACGGTATAGAGGTACGCCTTACACCCTTTCCTGAAGTGGGTTGAGCAGAGCCACTTCTTCTTCGAAGGACTGGTGGTGCCTGTATACTGCTTCTTGTAGTAAAACGTGTAGCCGTGCAGGCTGATCAAGGTTCGACCTCGTTGCGAGACCATGTACTCAGCTGAAACATCATGGGAATTTTAATAATTATTAAATTAGAGAGAATAAAGAAAAAGTACGCTTCGGTTTATGTCGTGTGCTTTTAATATCAATGAGGTTTTGTTTTAGAATGTTAATTCTAACTATGGTACGGTTGGCGTGATTCTTCACATCTTAGGATGCAAATTGACGAATTGTGGGTGCTATGATTGGTACCTCTGCCTAGCCCTTCGAGGATAGTGGCGTGAGTTTAAAGTGTTTTTTTTTAATTTCAATAAGTAGACCGTGATAATTTTCCACACTGGGTTACATATGACAGAAACATCTAATTGTTATATTGTCAAAAACGGATATGAAAATGTTAAAGGAATGCAAATTGAAACAACTGTTTACAAAATTTTATAAATAAGTATTAGGTACATATATTTGTTGTCAATTTTATTATTGGTAAAACATTTAAAAAACTTCTAATTAAAGTACACATGTAAAGGTTTTAAACATATTATATACAGCTTTTCATAAAATAGATTAAAATGGCATAATTAATTACTCATAAATTGCTTGCACATACATTGCACTCAGAAAACAATACATACGAAGGGTGATGAGAGTGTATTCGAAAACGAAGCCGGGTTGGTAGTATTAGTGATTACAGACATAATGACATTAAAAAATTTACAAAAGAAAGTGCTCAGTAGGAGTTACTATTTGTAAAATGTAAATCATTATTTTAGTAAAAACTCGATGTATTTATCAACTCGAACACGATGATATGTGAAAACAAATATGTTTCACAATTTTTTGTCGCATTTTTTTGCGATTTTTGTAATGATCTGAAATCACTAATACTACCACTAGGCTTCGTTTTTGATATCGATGAAAAGATACCCTATATAAAAACACAAACCGCTTATGTTTCATATATTAACTAGTTTTACGCGAACGTTATTCGCATGAAACTTAACCTCAGATCGATTGACAACTACTGTGAGTTTTCCAGAGATCAAACATTATACGTATAAACTATATTTATATAAAAAAAAAAAACAACTTGACTATACATTGCTATGTGCATAAATTACCCAATTTCGCATTAATAAATAATAAATAAATACACCCAACAGTCACATACATAGTCCTGACCCCACACTAAGATCGAGTCTTGCGTCGTGAGTATCAGAAACTATGACAGACTTTTCGGCCTCACAAACACCCAGACCCTAAACAAATACCTGTGGATCACACAAATATTTGTTTCGGTGCGGGGATCGAACCCGCGGCCTCACGATTGACAGGCGGCATCTAACCAACTACGCCACGGAGGCTGGCATTAATATTAGCATCATCATTTTCAGTCCTTTTTTGAACAAAGACCTTCCCCAAGGATTTTTTTATTACATACAAACCTCAAAGTACCAAACGGCTCACTTTGTGGTAAGTGAAATATAATTAATTACCACCGCATAAAATATTTTATAGCAACTGAAAATATAATTTCTTCTTACAACTTACGATAATACAGGGTATCTCAAGACCGCGACCGAAAACGAAGCCAGGTGGTAGTTTTAGTGGTTACAGACACGACGCAAATAAAAATTTCACCAAAACAGCGACAGATATTTTTTTAGAATTTTTTAAAAATCATCTTGTTTGGGTGGTAAAACCCTAGTTTTTGCGAAAATAATAATTTAAACCCTTACGTACCATTAAGTGTTGAAAAATAAAGAGGACTGCATCATTATTTTAGAAAAACTATGTATTTATTACTCAAATACGACGATAAGTAAAAAATTACAAAAATAAAGTTGTCGATTTTTTTTGCGAAATTTTTGCTTGCGTTGTGTCTGAAGTCACTAATACTACCACCTGGCTTCGTTTTCGGTCGCAGTCTTGATATACCCTGTATATTATAGACTAAGGTCTGACTTGTCTAGTTTTCATTTAGGAATTATGTTATAGCCTCCGCAAGTTCTAAAGCTGTTGTTATTTTATTCATCCTAAATTTGGCTTGCTAAATAAACTAGTGATCGAACATTGGACTCTTCCTTGACTGTTTTAGTACAGACTTAATAATAATTCGTATATTATAACTAGCCAAGTCAGACTTTAGACTTCAATATCCATGAACATTTCCAACACTCAAATCATACGTTTCCTGTTGACCTCTCGAAAAAAGGACAGGGTATTATGCATTCAACAATCCGATTACCCGAACAAAACATTGTTACATTGCAAGGTGGCCCATTCCTGCATTTTTTTTATTGTATCAGCCCATATACGTCCCAATGCAGGGCACGCGCCTACTCTACAATCGACGGTACTAATGACACTGATCCCATTTAATGTAGGTTCTTACATTAATCAAAGGTACCTAAAGGTATAGGCTCTACCATTTATAAAGCTTTTATCTCCTTAGCGACCTGGTTTTTGTAACTAATCACTTGATTACCTACATTGTAACCTTTGCGTAAACTTTCTACAAAAATCAACGTGCAATATTCCAATTTTTACTCTGAATTTGGATTTGCTATCGAATCAATAAATAAACAGTTCAAAATGACAGCTTACATTTTCAATTGTACCTACGAATTTAGATTATCGAAACAAAGGATCACTCAAATATCGATTTTGAGACCAATCGGATCAATAAATAAAAAAATCAAAGTAGCGGCCAAAATTTTAAATTCTGAGAAATCAAAGTATGTAATTATTTTTGTTGGTACTGTGAATAACTAAAGTGCCATGTTAAATATCTGTAACTTCAACAGTTTAGATTTTCTACACAACAATATTTCACCTTTTTCACCTCCTCAAGGGATGAATTTCCAAAAATCCTTTCTTAGTACTACCCTGCGCCATAATAGGACCCACTGTGTAAAAGTTCACATTCCTAGCTCCAGTTATTTTAGGCTGTGCGTTGATACATCAGTCAGTCAATCAGTCAGGGTTCTCTTTATTTATTTATTTATTTATATATAAGGTCCACCAACAGCGCCACATATTAAACAATATAAAAGAAACGGTAACAAAGTTTTAGTCCAATATGTGCGCCAATCATAGGCGTACACAACGTTCATAGAAAAAGAAATCAGAAACATCAACATAATTACATAAACAAAATTAAAACTATACATATGTATACAAGTACATATGTATCTATTTAAATAAACATCTATATATATAAGTAGGCGGGTGTAAATGCACGTTCTTCTGCAAGATTACAGCGTTGTCTACCGTGAAGACAACAGCTTTGCACTTCTTGCTGTAGTGTGACGAGCAGACCCATTTCGTCTTCTGTCCATTTGTAGTCTGTCTTTGGTAGAAAGTGTACCCATCTTTGTATAACAGGACGTTGCCTTTCCGAGATTTCACGTACATTACTGGAAATAAGAGGTATTTTAGCAAAAATATATTTAGATGCATTATCGTTAAAGTATGATTTATGGTATATTAAATCGGCGAATTGAATCTAGCAGTCGCTATACAGAATGTATTTGGAGGAAAAATTATTGATCTAAAAGCAAAGATAATTAAATACACAATTTAGTGCAGTCAATGTGAAGTATATTAAACAAAACTTCTAAATAGGATGACAGTGAAACTTCTCAGAATAATCTATCTATCTTATATCCATCTATCTATATCAGCTCATATACGTCCCACTGCAGGGCACGGGCCTACTCTACAATCGATCTCTCTCAGAATAATAAACATATCTAATTAATATTCGTGTAGAATGTAGATCCCCAATTGGTTTAAGCTGTTTCTTTAACTATTACATTTTATTGTATCTATTTATGTAGCTGTGATCCTCGTTATGTAAAAATAAAATATCATAATATTACTTGTATCATTGCCAATAGTATAATAAAAGATGTCAGTCACGTCCTTACATTTATTTTTTCGACAAAAAGCGTATAGAATCTAAATGTCAGTACATACGTGAATCTAACATACTCATAAAGATAAAAGAAAACATTTATAAAACGGTGGTGTAGTAGGTCTTTCAAGAATACATAAAAATCGTACGACTTTCCGCAATTCGCTTTGTTTGAACAAGCTCTTATAAAGACAGAAGAGGTTTCCAGCAATTTTTATTTCTTCACATGATTATGTTCATTGTATATGGCAACTATTTTATTATTAACAATATGCAGTCTTGCTTTACAATATTTATTTTGGGTGCAACACCATCTTTTCTTATTTGTCTTCGAGTTGCCAGGTTTCAGATAGAATGTGTTTTCGCCAATCCTTATGTTGGTTTTGCCTTTCTTAGTCTTAATTAGTGTTACTGAAAAGTAAAAGATTTCGGGATCATTAACAAGAGAGTTAAGGGTGCAATAATTATTTTTTAACTACTGGACATATTGAGACTTAACATATTATGTCTCAGGATTGCGAGCGCAGTGGAATGTTGCTACTGTTTATGAGCGGTCGTATCGCTTACCATCAGGCGAACGGCTTGCTCGTCTCGTCATTCATTGCAATAAAAATAAATAAATAAATTTGTAAACGATTTCATTAATTCGTGTTGTCCTATTTGTAGAATCCAATTTGTGATAGCATACCATTTGAAATTCGTTTATTGACCATGTAGGCAAATAATAGCTCTCATGACTAGTCAATACATAGTACTTCTAATCTCGATTTACAAGACAATACATTTTTTATATTAAATTTTTGGTTTACGATCGTCTTCTATTTTGTTATAGATCGTTGTGTATTTATAATTGACGACACCGACTGTCACTACAAGTGATTGTTAATTTAATCGCTACTGGAATTATGATTTTTCCTGTCCCTCCGATTTAAATTAGTTGTAGGTTCTATTTTATAGTTCAATGAAAACGTCCTTCGTGAAAATGTAATTAACTGGTTTACTAATTGAACAAAATCCATATGGTTTCTAAATCGCACAGGTCAGTGTGTAGACTAATAACCAAACCGGTTTGAAGGGAATTGTAGCCAGAGTAACTACTGAACATATTGAGATGGCGAGCGCTGTGGAATGTCAAGCATTGTTTTCTTATTCATGGTGTTGTATAGTTTTGTACTGTTCATGAGCGGTCGTATCGCTTACTATCAGGCGAATGGCATGCTTGTCTCGGCATTCCTCTCAATAAAAAAAAAACAATTATGCATAAGCCATAAGGACCTCTAATAGGGATGTAAAAATAAAACAAGAGATAACCAAAATACATCAAGTAGTCATGTTTGCCCGAAGTGCACTCCACTGTGGACCTTATATTTTATTATAAATATTTTAACACAACAAATATATACACAAATTCTGAGTCAATTAAAAATACTGTTCATCTGAAGTAAGTTCGAAGTTTTTACGAAGCATTGATTTCCAAACAGGTTTTCTCGGTGCGGAATGGTTATGTTCGTTTTTAATGCTAACAATTCTGTTGGATATAGTGAATATAACTGCCTTACAACCCTTGCACGAGTGGGTCGAACATATCCACCTCACTTTGTAGCCATTGTCGGATTTCTTGCAATACTTATAATCACCGTAGAGTAGGAGCTGGGTGCCTCTTTGTGACATGACAAATTCAGCTGAAATTAAATCCATTAAATTAGTGAATTGACAACATATCATTTTTTAAACACACACACTTTATTATCAAAAATTAAATTAGATGAAAAATTAAGGGACCCATATTTTTAGGTTTTTTGAAATTCACTGCTTTTCATTCATGAATTTATGTTTAAACTTTGGTACATTCAAATAGACCTAAACGCCAAATGACGTCATTTATATGGCTTTATGGCATATATGCACATTTAATTTATACTTGAACTATAAAAAATTAACAGTTGACAACTGTCACTTTATTTTTCATTTGCAATTTGGTGTCCTCGTCAATAAAAATCTTCTAATAATATTAAATGAAATTAATAATAAATAAAACGAGATATCTCGAACACAATTTTAAGTACAGTACCCGGCGATAAATATTGCACATAGACATTTGGAAAGATACAATCGGCTAATTTCGGCTTCGTAGAGCGTTATCTCTGTCGCACGAAATACAAACAGTCCGGTATCTATTAGGAGCTGTTAAAACAATTTTAATTTGCTTCTTTTAATAATTCTTTTTATTCTTTGTATAAAATACACCAATTTTTCTATAAGTGATGGCTTTAGGTTCGGGTAAAATAAAATAAAAAAATATGTTCACATTATGTTTACTTATTTAATTACTTTGGAAAATTACAGCTGTAGTGTACATAATAAACACCATTGTACCTATTGTTAAAGTGAGACATTGTAATAAAAATAATAATAATTCTAATTCTCAATTACTTCCATTTCACTATCTGTGCTCTCAAAGAGGTCAATATCACTGTCACTATCAGCCGTATTTATCACTAGTCTATCACTGTAATTGTCTAAACCGTGTTGAATGCTTCTATATTCATTCTCACATTTGATTGTGTGATCGCAAACCTTTTTACACTCTTCAGCCCCGATCATGTTTACTTTTTCAGTCAATAACGTTTTTACTGTAGTTAAATTCATACCCACATTTCTAGAGGCTACATAGCCTTTTAGTTGAGACCATATATTTTCAATTGGATTCAAATCCGGATGATACGGTGGCAATCGCAACACAGTGTGCCCAAGTTCGGCAAGTACTTTGTCCACGGAAACCTCTGTATACCTCTCCTTGTGCTGACATATAATAGCGTAAATCTGGGATTTGTTAATTTTGGATCAACTGGAATTTCGTGTCTGTTTAACCAGTTGATCATTTCCTGTTTAATGGTGTTTGAGTTGGGGGGTCTTTCAACATATTTATTGTGATAGGGTGCGTTGTCGATAACTAGAACGGAATCACTGGGTATATTTGGGATTAATTTATTAACCAGCCATTTCTCGTAGTTATCGGTATTCATTTCATTGTGATAGTCACCTGTAGTATCCGTGGATTTATACGTTAAAAAGGCACCGGGAACAAAGCCTTTTTCATTTCCCGCATGAACTATTATCAAACGTTGACCTTTTTAAATTGGCTTTTTTACTCCTTTTTTCTTATCATCACTCCAAGATTTCCCTTTAGTGTGGGATGTATGTATGTAAGACTCATCCATGTAGACGATATTTTTTCCTGTTTCGCGAAATTTGCGTATTTTATCGAGGTATTCCATTCGTTTGAGACTTACATCGTGCTTTTCGATTAAAACTTTTCGACTATCTTCCATTTTAGTGAACCGAAATCCCATCTCGTGAAGTATTTTTCTCAACGTCTTTTCAGACCCATTGTAATTAATAGCTTCAGATAATTTAGCTTTTAATGATTTTATTGTTGGCAGTTCATTAAATCGTAAGTGAAAATCATACACCATTCTTCGAACAACATCATAATCAAAATCGTCCATATCCAAACGAAATTGCTTTTTTGGTCTCCCTTTTTTGGAGTGCTAAACTTAATTTCAGTAGAATGTGTTTCAGTCCTGACTTCGTTTAATATATTGTTCAAAGTTCTTCTTGAAATTCCAGTGGCATTTGCAACTCGCGCTTGAACCTTCTTAAAATAACAACTTACATTTTCATCTTCATTTTTTTTAAATCTGTCAGCTTCGGTTACAAAATATTTATAAACATTGAATATAATTTGGCGTGACTGACCTCGTAAAGGTTTCCCTCTTTTTCCTAAAGATGCCATAGTACAACTTTAAATTATTTAAATTTGGGGGTATTAACAACTCTATATATATATTTTGAACTGGACGCGACCGCACTTGAACAACGACCAGAGTGTATTCAGTTAGAAAATTTTTTGGTTGTATGAAAAAAATAATTACCAAACAAGACGATAGATGGCAGTGTTAGCGATAATGATATAATTATGAATTCTTATTCCTTGCAACCCTGACGCAATCTTAAGATTCGTTCCACGCATTATGTTTCTTAAATCAACAAATTTACATGGTGAAAAAAAATACAAATGTTATTAAAAAATCATTACATTTGACATACAGCTATTGTTACTATTAAATAAACACGGCAACTTTATAATAACGTAAAATAAATGCACGCTGCATTTATTTATCGTATAATCAATAATATGTAAAAAAATGAAACGTAACAGTCAATAAATGTGTACTCTGTGGTATCAACTGTCAAATGAAAGTTTTTCCAGTTTCGTCATTCGCGTCATTCGTTTTTATAATGAGTTTATTGGCAAAAGAAAAGAGAGTTTAATGGATAATTTAAATAATTATATAAAAACTATTCTTAGTGTGTGTGTATAGATTACAATTTTATGAAATGTGACATCTATAAAAAAGAAAACATAATATTTGTGCAAAATTTGTCGTGTAGATTATTTTTATTTAATTATTATAAATATAGATATAAATTTATATAGTTGTAAATAAATTATTAGTTGGAAAAAGAACTGACTTTGACCAATGTGATAATATTCAATTAATAGCACATAATTATTATGCTAAACCACAAAAAAGAACATAAATAAATTATAGTAATGTTTATTTCATGGTTTTCTTTATTGGATTTCGATGGGAAGAATAGAAAAATCTTCCTGTCACGAATCCTCAAAATCATTATATCCTGTTTAAAATTAATATGAAAACTACAAGTATATTATAGGTGCCATTGATAGATAGTTACAAAACTAAACGAAAGATGTCGTTAGTGTGCAAAATCGTGACTGATATCTCTATCTCAGTTATATAATGTACTATGTGACAACGACTGACAAAACGTCACATAGGTAGTGTGCGACAGAGATAACGCTCTACGAAGCCGAAATTAGCCGATTGTCTCTTTCCAAAGGTCGATGTGCAATATTTATCGCCGGGTACTGTAATCTATTGATGTTTCTATTTTTTAGACAATGACATTGGTCATTATAAAATGTCATAACATTTCAAGTAATTTTAAAAATCTTAGAAATCATAGGCAAAGAACATAACTAATAAAGTCGTATAAATTACGTAATCACGTATTTTTTGGTTTTTATGTTTTTCTCCGTCGTTAAGCAATTAAAAAAATCTATAAAATCGAATACTAACTCAGGACAGGTTAATGATGAAACGGTATTTTTATTTTATGCACTTTGAAATTATGAAATGTTGTCAACTATACGGCACCTTTTGTACTGTACAGTATCATCCAATACACGTTCCACTGCCGGACACGAGCCTCATCTACAATCGAGAGTACGATTGAGAAGGGTTAGGCCATATATTCGACGACGATAGCCCATGCGGGTTGGCGATCTTCACATATCACAGAAATTAAGTTCATTTACCACCTGGCCATCACGATGTTTTCTTACCATTCAAATTTTAATACACAGAGGTGAAATTGATAAATCATTTTAATAATAAAATAGTTTATTTGTTTCAAAACTCATTCTTTATATTATTTATCCTACCATTTTTTTCCTTATAACTAACTTTTTTAAGGTACAGCTGGTACTTAAAGTAGTTAAAAATACTTAATAAAAATAATAATAAAATAGTTTATATGTTTCAAAACTTATTCTACATGTAATTTATCTTCCTTATTACTAAGCTGGTACTTAAAATAGTTCAAATATTTAAAAGAAAGTTTATTTGTTTCAAAACTCATTCTACATATTGTAATTTATCTTACAATTTATTTTCCTTATAGCTAACTTTTTGGCTGGTATTAAAAATAGGGAATCCATATACTATAAGTAGCAGCAGCATTATACATAGCTTAGTTATATTACAATATATTGAGTAAAATCACAAATGGTTTAAATAAACAAATAATAGAAGGAATAATAAAATAAAAATACAAAATAATTTAACACAATCATACACTAGCATCTTAAAAGTATGTAACAATACAATACAATGCCATAGTGGATTTAAGGTAATCTTATATGTACATAATAAATTTGTAACCGATCGATGTCTGTACATGGAAGATAAATGAGAAAAACGAATATGAGTGGTCTATATTAACGTAATAGAACCCAAAACAATGATTGAGAATTTTTGTCTGTTTGTCCGTGCGGTTGTGCGAGATGAACTCATAAACAGATTAACGGATTTCGATGAAATTTGATATGGAGGTACCTGACACCCTGGATTAACATTAACTTTTTATCCCGGAAAAGTAGTGTTCCCGTGGGATGAGTAAGGAATTCCGATAGATTTGATAATTTATTATACTCAAAGGAATGGAATGGGACTGAACTACATGCCATGAATGAGAATGAGACGGGACGGGCAGGATATAACGGGAAGAAGCTAGTTTATAATAAAGGCAACAGAAAATAATAGTATATAATTTACAAATTTGTGCTCAAATAAAATGGACGAAAGGCCGAATTCATTTATTTAATACACATATTGGCAACTTGGTATCGCTATGGTATGCAGGTTTCCTCACAATATTTGCCTTCAGCGTTATAGTGCGTGGTGATTGACTATCAATACACACATGACTCCGAAAAGTCAGAGGTGTGGCCTGGGATTTCAACTCGCGACCAACGTGAATATGGCAACCGCGTTTGGTCCATTACCAACGGGCCATCACGCACTTTTACTTATTATACTAACACTTATTACTACTTCTTACTAATACTTATTGTTATAGTTCTTATCTAAATAAAATTATTAACGCATATTTTTTATTGGTATTCTCTTTTATGATTGCTTAAAATCGAGTGCATACGAGTTGATCCCGGACCGAGGTACACTTGTGGTCATTATACTGTATAATGGGGGTCTTATACCTTTAAATGTCTTACAAGAAGCAAAAAGCTAGCTCAAGAGCCAGTGATGTATACTCTTATATGGCCAAATTCCCGTAACAAGTAATTTTAGGTGCAGGATGATTGTGCTCGTTGTTTGCAAAGATGATTTCATCTGAAATCGTTATAATGTGCGCCTTGCATCCCCTAGAGCCGTGGGTGGAACATCTCCACCTTATTCTGCCGCTACTGTTCGTAGGTTTTGCGAATTTGTAATCCCCATAGAGAAGGAGCCGACCGCCCCTTTGTGACGTTAGGTATTGAACTGAAAATAAAAGCAAAGCTGTGTTATTTTTATGTTAATATAATTTCACAGATGAGGAAAGGTTTCCCCCTAAATGAAAAAATATTTTTTTGAGGACCTTGAGAGCGTAATTGTCACAATGGTTGTTATACATGCACTTTTAATCACAAGAATATTATACTATGTAGGTATATAATTTAATTTGGTTTAAGATTAGTATATTACTTCTAGTGGGTAACCTCGAGCTTTCTGCATTCTTAAACCATAGAAAATATACGCATGAATTATAGGTCCTGCTTATATGATCTTAATATGTTTGTTTCCTTTAAGAATAAAATAGAAGAATAAGGATTCCTCAAATACCGGGGGTATTCATAAATAATACACCAATTTAATAGTGAACTAAGTTTATTTGCTAAACATGGGTAAAATTAGTTGCTACATCATAACACTAGTGCAGTGTCTATTCAAGTCGCATGCAAATGTGAACGATTACATCAAAAACTAAATTTAACTAAAATATTGAAATAAAACTATTTTATACGGATTTTATCGCGATAAAATCCGTATAAAATAGTTTTATTTCAATGTGTAACATTCGCGTAAATCTAAGAAACCATTATTAACTAAAATAGTACAGTTATAGACTCCATAATAATATAAAGGGGAAAAAGTAACGTAATAAAAATGATAAAATGATATTAATAATAAAAAAATAGTTTCAATACCGACATAGTGACAACCCTGATGGTAAATAGATTGCTCTACAGAATATTAACCGTTGACTGAACATCATCCCTCGCCAGTCGTAACAATTATGCCGGCCTGTCCAAATAAAGCTATCAACCCCTAGACAGCTAAACGCCATAAATGTTTCTTGGGGGCGGGGTGGTTGTGCTCATTGTTAACGCTGACTATGGTGTCTGCTACAGTGAATATCGCAGCCCTGCACCCCTTGCAAGAATGGGTAGAACACCTCCATCTAGCTTTGTAGCCGTTGTCGGACTTCTTGCTGAACTTGTAGTCGCCGAAGAGGAGGAGCTGGGTGCCTCGCTGTGAGATGATGAATTGAGCTGGAACAAAATTACGAAATTAGTAAATGAGCTCTGAAATTTCGATTTAAGCTACGAATTGAGACAGAATCTGAAAATGAAAGTTAAATTACTCGTACTGTTAAATAATAACACAAATGGTTTAATTCTTTAATTTTGACTGAGAAAAACAGTATTTATAAGTTTATCAATTATGGAAGACAATATATAATTAGTAAAATGCTTTAAATAACAAAGATAAACATATGTATTTACACATTTACATAATTATGTATTATGATATTGTGTTAACCTAAATGCAGATATTAAAGATCCTTCTAATAATTAATTTTCAAAAGCATGTCTCATGGAAATACGTGTGCTAAAAAATTTGCTATTTTCTACGCTCAATAAATAATTAATAATCATATTTTTCTATATGCGACGTTAAGAAACAAGGCTATCTTAACAATTTTATTTACATAATAGCTAGAACTACCCAGGCTTTGTGGAATGTAATTCAAAAACATATCACGACGAATGCTTATAGAATACATTATGAAATGGCTCAAAAAATCAGATCTAGGCGTAACATCTCATAATTCGTATGTAGGTGGTTGGTGTAGGTGAGCGTATCTCCAAGAGGTCAGATATCAACACGGCTGCGTGTCGACGTGTGACGTGTGACGTGTGCGGTAGGCAGAGCTTATGCAGAAATAACATACTCCACACAATGCGTACACACAGTTTAATGTAAACCTACAAGTCACACAAATATAAAAGTACAGTCACTAAGGCTAAGGTCTTATACACTACACTAATACTAAAACAAGTCTTTACACTACACACTAAATCAGTCCACTAAATACTAAGAAGGAGAGGAAAGCGACAGTCTTATAAACAGCAAATGAAAAGAAAATAATATGCAGAGGTCCACGGTACGCGAGGCAAAGCAAAAGCGATAAGTACGGTGTGAAGTGCGCATCGAGCAGAAGCCGACTGTCCTGCGGTGCGCCAATTGGCTGCGCCGGCGCAGGCCCAGTGACGTCATGACTACCTGTGCTCTTAGCTCCGGCCGGCGGACAGCTGGTGAACCGTTATTTATTATTTGAAATATTTTGCATCTGTGTGTATGTGTACATTAGTTATATTTTTTTATTGGATAGTAAGTATAGATGACTTGCCAAATAGCAGTTTAATATTTTTCCTGTCAGTGCACTATTCATCAAAATTGCCTCATTTTCCAACATTACAGCTTTAACTATAATATTATACTTAACACTAATACAATATATTTTATTTATCTACAATATTTACAATTTTTTTGCTACCATCCAGCGAGCAAATTGGTATTTCCATCCCCCAAAAGTCCTTTTTCGGTGCAGGGTGGTTATGTTCGTTTTTAATGTGAACTATTGTGTCTAACATTGTGGATATAACCGCGTTGCAACCCTTGCACGAATGTGTCGAACATACCCACCTGGATCTGAACCCATTACCACTTTTCTTGCAGAATTTGTAATCTCCATAGAGTAGGAGGCGGGTTCCTTTTCGCGATGTTATGTAATGGGCTGAAATTAAATTAAATATTGAGTTGACTAAATTGGTTGCTTTTGATTTTATTAATTATATTTATTGATACTTCATTGATATTATTGAAGTGAAATTGAAAAATCAGAAAATGATTGATACGCTCGTTTTTAATTCAAACATAAATGCTTTAGGTGTGTAATTAATAAAAATTGTTGTCCATAAACGCTTATTCGATACTATAACATATTTTGGTATTCCTGTATTTTTTATCTTAAGAAAGTCTTTAACGGTGAAGGAAAACACCGTGAGGAAACCTGCATACCGTAGCGATTTTAAAGAATTTCTACGGTATGTAAGTCCTCCAACCGCACTAGACCAGCGTGGTGGACTATATGGCCTAACTACTCTCAATCGATTCTCTCGATTGTAGAGTAGGCCCGTGCCCTGCAGTGGGACGTATATGGACTGATATAGATAGATAGAAGAAAGTATTTTCTGATTAGAAAAGGAGCGTATCTATAGAGTGTTTTATCACGAAAATGATTCATTATGTTTTAATTTAAAAAAGACAGTTTATAAACAAGAACTTACCTGAAAAATAAAAAATACAGATGTAGGTAAAATGTATTTTATTCATATTTTAACTACAAAATATGTCACAGTTACATACTTCATTTGATTTCAAACTGACATATTATGAGGTAGTAGGAAATAGTTCCTAATCGCAATTACTATGTTGGTTTAGCAACAACAACAATACTGACATTGTCGTACGTGCAAGATTATTCTTATAATGGTGTATATGAACTAAAATAAATAAAAAATGGTTTTATAATAATTAAACCGACCTAAAAATATATAAAAAAAGAAAATAAAATTAATCTTTCAAAAAATCTAAATTACCTTAATATGCCAACAATTTTTTTGGGGTTGGTGCCAGCCTTTATTTTCTCCTTTTTTGTAGTCTATTAAAGAAACCTATGGCAATAATATTTTATTACCTAACATTTAATAGCAATTGAACATCGTTATTGTTATCATTATCGTTGTTTTTTTCCTACTATTATCCAATTTTACTGTGTTCAGCCTTTCATAAACTTTATTGAGACAATAAAACTCTTTGGTAAAGCAACTTCACTGTATCAGACCATAAACACCATCTGAAGGGCACAGAACTTATCTACAAAAGAGAGTTCGATAGAGTGGGCTTAGGCCACCACGCCAGTCTAATGCGAGTTGGTACAGTAAACTAAAATACAGGGTATATCAAGACTGCGACCGAAAACAAAGCCAGGTGGTAGTATTAGAGACTTCAGACACAATTCAACTAAAAATTTTGCAAAAAATAATGACAACTTTTTTTTGGTATTTTTTACTTATCAATGTATTTGTGTGATAAATACATAGTTTTTCTGAAATAATGATGTACACCTTTTTACTTTTTAAGACGCAATGGTACGATAGTGTTTAAATTACTTTTTTCGCAATAACTAGGTATTTACTACCCAAACACAATGATTATTAAAAAATTGCAAAAAAAGATCTGTCGCTTATTTTGCGAAATTTTGATTTGCATTGTGTCTGTAATCACTAAAACTACAACCCGGCTTCGTTTTCGGTCGCAGTCTTGATATACCCTGTATAATCTACAAGACACTATTATAATTATAACTCTCACTATTATAATTATAATTCAGTTAATTTCACATTATATTACTATAAACGTTTAGTGAAATAATTCTATCATTCATAGGGAAGCCCTATTTTCCGCGGTATACTTCTTATGGTTGGAGAGAGAGAGTGAGTATGAGAACGAGAGAGAGAGAGAGTTTCATAATTTATGAAACTAGTTTCGAATTTTCAGTTATTTATGCCAATGCTGGTTGTTCAGGGTTACTAAGACTTGGTCATAGGTGTAGGCGCTGGCCCGGCATCGCTTGTTGTTGTGGGTGGAGCACACCCATCTCACTGCCAGACCATTCACCTTCTTCGTACAGAACGTGTAGCCATCCACTCTTAGTAAGGGCCTTCCACGTTGCGACCTTACGAACTCCACTGAAAACATTGCATACAAAATAAAAACAAATTCAAATGAAAACGGAAGGATTCGTATTTTAATTGCTTTTGAGATTACACGCCTGCATATTTCACAATTTCAAATTCTATAATAAAATTACAATAATAGTCGTGGGCACAGGAAATTACGGTCCATATTATTGATTACAGAAATAATTTTATCGATTTGATTCTAGATTTCAAATATTCGTACATCTGAGAAAATTACAATGATTTAATCAAATATTGAATAGAGTTGAAACAGAATGTATATTTTAATAATTTAAATAAAATAAAGTCAAAAAATCCAATAATATTAATTTATTTTTAATTTTTTTTACAACATCGTTAATATCAGATAATATAAATAAAATTAAATATACATTTATGCACACAATCACATGTTTATTTTAGATTCAAAATAAATTACACGCAGGTCTTAAATCTTATTAAAGCTTGCGAAACTTTGTCTTATTAATTAAATGTGTCATCAACATCTCTCGGTTACATGAAGTTAGCGGCCAAATATAGGCTCCTGAAAAATTTTCCTCAGGGATCTGTCGGAAGCGGCTTCCTTTCAGTAACTTTATTAAATCTTCTGTCCATTTGTTCAGAGACATTTTTTTTTGTAGCCTATATTTCGTCCCGCTGCTGGGCAAAAACCACCCTTTTATTCCCCCTCGCCAACAGGCATTGGACCATCGTGGCGAGTTAAGGTCCAAACCCCTCCTCCCCTCTTTAAAGTTTTTATTATATTATCCGCTGACATGCCCCGGGGGTGAGGGGCGATTTACGCTATTATACCAGAGGAGATTAACGTAAACAACCGTTATCTGCCTGAGCGTTTTTAAACGTAAACAAACGGTTCTCAGAACTCAAGTGCTATGTTTAACTATCAAGTGTTATGTTTTTTGTTTAGAATATGAGTGTGTTGAAATAATACTTCAGTTTGTTTATCAGATTATGACTCAAGTGAATAGATATGCTGCGTTGAACTTTGAGATAGCGCGATTTAGGCGCGTCTTGTATAAAAAAAATCATATCTCGAAAATTAAATCGATGACATATGGTTTTTAATGTTTTTTTTTACTTATATAATATATTATAAGGTAAAAAATAAAACCTTACACCCGTCCATACAAAAATAATTATTTATAGCCCTTTGATTGTAAACAAATATCTGGCGCCGCGCGGCCTAATTTATGTTCAATTTTACAAGGCCTAGATGCAAAAAAATACCATTGTTTGGCTTGGAATAAAGGTACTACAGCATAAGTAGTCTAATATTCTATTAATAAAATACATACATACATTAAGAAAATACAGCCAAATACGCCAAATTTAAAGGCAATCATTACGATGTCGTGCGCCAAAATGTACCTACAGTATATTTTGGGTTTCGAAAAAATGGCACATTAATGCGTATTTCATGCTTGAATTTTTATATCTACGCGGTAGTGGTTTACATCTTGCGAAAATAACAAAGAAACAGGAGCAAACACTTACGATTTATGAAATATTTCCAAAACAAAATCACTTCGCCGACACCCACTCAACACGCACTCGAGTGAACTACTAAACGTTTTTTATTTTGTTCACGATGCGGGGTTTTGTTTTTGCATAGTTTGAAGCGTAAACTAACGGAGAAGCGAGATGGATAATACAAATTGTCCATAGAACGACCGAAACGGCTATATTTCCTTTTAATCTAAGGCATTCGGAACGCATCGCCCGCGCCATGTCAACTACTAGTTGACACGGGCATGTCAGCGGAATACTTTTTATTCCCACCACTACCCTCAGACAACCGTATAAAACGCGCTTAGAGATAAACTAAATTTCAACGTACGAGTATTTTGTATTCACACAAAAAGCTGCTGTTCTATAATTTGTCACAAAATATTGAATATGAAATTATGGATGAATTAAAGTAACGTGTATAGTCGTGAATTTCAACGAACCGCCTATCTTGATGCGCTTTTAGGGGAATTCTAGGTATTTTGCCAGTAGCTGTTGCTTGAACTGGTCAATGCTGATGATTATTATTTATTTTGATAATTTCATTATCATATGTATGTACTGTGGCTCGGCATTTCTTGTGGTTGTGTGTGGAGCAGACCCATCTGGTCCTTAGCCCTGACACCAGCTGGGAACAGAACGTGTACCCTTGCACTTGAAGTAAGGGCCTCCCGCGCCGCGACCTCACGAAAGACACTGGAAACGAAATTTTATTTATTTTTTTAACTTGAATGGGTGCACTGAATCACATTGTGGTGTGTTGTCCGAATTGTAAATTTAATATTTTGTGTGATCTGAAGAATTTCTTAAAGATCCAGCGATAATCTTCTTTGGAAAACGACAATCAACCTTTTTAGCATGGGTTTATTTTTCTTAGAAAGTTTACAAAAAGACAATGTTCATCCCTCATATATTTTTGCCAAGAGAATTCTAGATACGTTTTCAGATGCTGTTGTTCGAACTGGTTAATGCTGATGATTATTATTTATTTTGATTATTTCATTGTCGTACGTGTGTACGGCAGCTCGGCACTTCTTATGGTTGTGGGTGGAGCAGATCCATCTGGTCTTTGGCCCTGACACCAGCTGGGAACAGAACGTGTACCCTTGCACTTGAAGCAAGGGCCTCCCGCGCCGGGACGTCACGAAAGACATTGTAAAGTATACAAAAATACACACTGCGTGGACGTATTTCGCGTACTAATATTTAAACTCAACGTGACTTGATAGTCACATCCTCTATACGGTTTTTCTTATCCCGTCCTGTCCCGTCTTATGAATTCCTCATAATAAAAATTTGCAGACGATATTTACTAATTAAGTAATAATTTACTTGGGGAGGGCACGAACAAAGTACAAATTCTTCAGTTGTATATTTTAGGGTAGATTTATTAAAAACACAAAATAGGCATAATTTTCTTTTTTTTTTTTCTAGCCTATACTGTCCCACTGCAGGGCAAAGGCCTCCCTATCCTTTTTCCACCCGTCTCTATCCAAAGCTTTCTTCCACCAGTTGGTATCGAAATGGTCCAAGTCATCTCTCCACCTTCTGCGCGGCCTACCACGAGGTCTTTTTAAGTTTTAAAACTTAACTTTTAAAAACTAGAAAAAATAGTTCGAGTTGCAATTAAACATAAAATAAATTAAATGAAAAAAT
Source organism: Deilephila elpenor (assembly GCA_949752805.1). Classification (NCBI taxonomy): domain Eukaryota; kingdom Metazoa; phylum Arthropoda; class Insecta; order Lepidoptera; family Sphingidae; genus Deilephila; species Deilephila elpenor. The sequence goes on along the minus strand of OX457106.1, from coordinate 11,629,547 downwards.
AAATAGTTCGTGTTGCAATTTAGATTGCAGAAAATCACACAATGCTCTCTTTAAATTTAATTTATTAATCCGAGGAGAAAAACAAATTGTAGTACACAATTAGGTGATATTAATGTTTCCGATGACATATTAGTTTCGGGATCATAAATACATGACATAAAATTCGTATATAATAATATAAACGGAAATATAATTATTTTAATTTGTACAATATATTTTAAAGTTACACACATGCCTACATATATTTAAATACATGCACAAAGTCACGTTTAATTTAGACTCATTATTACAATTCAAGTCTCAAATCTTATTCATACTCTTACTAATTAAATGTATCATGATCTTTAACTACAAAGTCCACAGTAGAATATATGCCTTCAAGAATTTTCACATCGTCTTTTTGGAAGCCGGCACCCAGCGGTTACGTCTTTATTACATCGTCTTTCCACTTGGGTGGATTTTTGTACTATTGTATAAGTATTTTCCACGTCACAATCTCCACGTCATCATATCTTGTATTAAACAAATAGACATACATACATACATAAACTCGCGCCTTTATCCCCGAAGGTGTAGGCAGAGGCGCCACCAGGACACCCACATTTCGCCTTGTATAGACAAACAAATAGACGATATCGTTTAATTAGTCTATTATTAAATGGTTGTTATCTTAAACTTACACATTTCTTAATAACGCTTCTCGTAAATATAATAATACGTACCGCAAACGCTTAAATTATTTAATAGACCTAATTATGGGAAACGTAAATAGGGATAAATAGGGAGTATATACGGTGCTGAGATATTAAGATTTTAGTAGTGCAATGGGGACACTCGCTATATCTTTCGCACCCACGTGCCTTATGGAAGATTACGTCTCAGCAAGATGTTTGCGGCCTTTTCTGTTCCTCCGCATGGTAGCTAGGCACGAGTATTTTGCCAGATTTTGAATATGCTCTTTTTTTAAATCATCAGTGCTTATGAATATTAATTACTTTAATAATTTCATTATCGTACGTGCATACTGTAGCTCGGCATTTCTTGGAGTAGTGTGTGGAGCAGACCCACCTAGTCCTGGCTCCAGTCACCTTATTCGCACTGAACGTGTAGCCTCGCACTTTTAGTAAGCGCTTTCCGCGTTGGGACGTCACGAATGACACTGAAAAATGAAATATTATTTACTGTTTCAATCTGAGTGGGTACACTGAACAGTCTTTTTGACAGAATCCGTGGCGCAGTTGGTTAGACGTCGGCCATAGAATAACTTGAATATAGGGTAACGTCGGCTGTAAAACGAGAGGCCGCGAGTTCGATCCCCGCACCGAAACAAATATTTGTGTGATCCACAGGTATTTGTTACGTCTGGGTGTTCGTGATATCGAAAAGTCTCTCGTAGTTTATGATACCCACGACACAAGATTCGATCTTAATGTGGGATCAGGACTATGTAAGTGACTGTTGGGTATATTTATTTGGTATTTATTTTTATGTTTGTAGGTCTAAATTGTAAATTAAGTATTGCTATGACATTTATTGTGAAGATTTCTAAAAGATACAGCAAATGTCTCCTTTTGAAAACTACGATCATTATTTTTAGCATGGGTTTATTTTTATAGCTTCAGACGTATGTATGTATTTTTTAAACTATTATTTATTTTTTCTAAGAAACATGTCTAAATCTTAAAACTACCAGAAAATGAGCCTTCCTAATTATTTGCAATCAATTTAAAGTAGAATATATAGTATGTTTTTAATGTATAGTATGTTTTTGTTAGTGTTTAAAATGATAGCGCACTTATATTCCATCATTTTATTGTACGTAAATACCAAGAAGTTCTATACATTTATCACGTGAATTATACATAAAAAGCCACGTTTTTTCACTACTTAATTATGACTATTAATACTAACAGGAATTTAAAAAACACATAATTCAATACAGCATTAAATACGTAAAGTGGCATATATCAACCTATTTCATCATATGGATAGCTACAAACCTCTCTTATATAATGTACATGTATTTAGGCACATCACACAAGCCTGATCTTTTAGCAATAACTACTTATAGTTGGCTTAATGCTACACTGGGGTTTTTGTAGATGCTTAGTTGTCACTAACGTTATCTTACTAAATTCTATAGGCCAGTTTGTTCCATATTGTTGGCTACAACTAACTTATCACTGTATTGTATCGGGCGTGATCCGAAATTCCTGATAAAAATGGTCGTTTCGGTTGTAAGGGTTAAGGCCATAAGAATAAACTGTAAATAACTGTTTTTTCTTGTTTTTTTTTTCTGTTTCTGTATGTTATTTTACTGTGTACAATTAAGATTTAAATAAATAAATAAGGACATTTGTTGTCTCCCTCAGTCCATTCAACGCAAGGAAGAAAGAGACATAAGACCATCTGGCCCGTACGGCCGCGGATGTTTATGGTAATTGTTCAGCTTGGTAATTACGTTGTTAAATGTGTGTGCCCTGGCGCGGCATCCTCTAGCGTTGTGCGTGGAGCACAACCAAGAAACCCTCAATCCTGAGGTCCTCTGAACGCAGAAGGTGAAGCCATCCACGCACAGCAACGTCGTACCACGAGAGGATGTCACGTACTTCACTAAAATTGGGTAGAAATATTAGTAAGAATCAAATTAGGAAAGTAACTACATTAGTTCCGCTCTATTCACGTTTCGCGTATAATGTTGGTAATTAATTGTCAATAAGAAGGTATTGAGCAGTCAAGTGCACCATCGCGTTATAACGTGCTTGTTCCGCTGTTCTTGCTCTTTCTATCTGCTGCATAAAGCGCTGAACATAGCGGAACAGCACTGAAATCTAATATTAAAAAACATTTCTCCTCATTGAATGTCAGTATGCCGTGAAAGCTGAACAGACGCGGAGAGCTAGGAGAAATCCATACAGAATTGGTGTCTTCGACGGATATAAGCCGAGCATATAGCTAAGAAGCCAAATAAATTCGGGTGAATGTAATGGAATAAAAAGGAGAAGGTTCATACTAAGTTAAGGAAAAACACCAAAATCTTTAATTTTATTATAAGAATTTTTATTTCAAGTGTACTAAAGCGAATTAATAACATGCAATTTACTAAACATTGTACATTTCCACACAATTCTGTAGCATCACTAAATATTGCTTATCGGGTTTTAGCAGACCCGTACTATCGCCATTCCTACTAATAATATATTTATGCGAAAGTGTGTAGATATGTTCCGTTTTCACGCTAAAACGGCTGAACTGATTTTGATGAAATTTAACATAGATATATTTTGGACCGTGCAGACGGACATAGGCTACTTTTTATCCCGATAGAATGTAGTGTTCCCGTGGCATGAGTAAGGAATTTAATTAAAATATAAATATTTGTTTGTGGGTGTGTAGTGGTATAGCAGGCGGTGTGATGTAGGCCACCTATGTGGGCCGGTGGTAGCTAAGTGTAGGTAAAATAAAAAATATTTCTACATACAGGTTCAGCGTATATTACACTAGTACACAATAGCTACATACACATTGAACACAAAATTTACAGCTACAAAAGTCACAACATGAGGTTCACAAGAGTCCAAAGTTCACACGCTTAATGTCGGTGCACTACACTAAGCACTATATAATAGAAGGAGTGAAGCGATAGTCTTTACAATAGTAATAGCTCGTTAGCTACAACAGCTGGTTAAAGCACACTGTACAAACTATGTACTGCGTGAACAGTTTTCTAAACGCGGCAGTGAATAAAGGCGAGAACTATGAGTAACTACGTAACGTGTATATCGAGCAACAGCTGACTAACTGTTCGAAGTGAGCCGGCCGGCTGCGTCGGCGCCGGTACGTCACGATTTGCAACTACCTACGACGCTGGGCGGTCGGCGCGTTTATCGAACTATATAAAAACATTTTATGCCGTGTGACGACCGTATCTTTGTTGAAGAATTTAATTTATTTGTTTGAAGTTTTGAATTTATTATGTAATGTTTTATTTGTAATGTGTTATGTATGTGAATGTTTAATGTATTTGTTGTGTGTTATTTATATGTGACTGATAAGGTCCGCCACATGTTCATCTTTAAAATTTAAAAGGTTGGCACGGGACATGCGAGCACAAGACTGCATGCTTTTCGCCATGGGAGAAAATGAGATAGGACAGAACGGGAAAAGCAATATAGTCGACAGTTTAAACGTTCCCTCACGTTTTCCTTGACAGATAAAGACAATACAAGCATATAGTAAAAAAAAATGAGATCATTCACATACGTATACGGTTTTGATATAAAGATGAACTATTCAATGAGTGTGATAATTTCTTAATACCACGACCATCTTTTCTATAGTGTAAGCGAACGCCCTGCATTTCCGAGAAGCATATTTGCTACAAATCCATCTTTTTTTATGGCCAAAAGTCGATTGAGTACAGAAGGTATAGCCGTCGACGCACAGCATCGGATTCCCTCGACGCGACATTACGTAAGTCACTGTAAAAGATTTTGGATTAGTATTCTACATAACTCACGCCTTTTTTCCAGAAGGGGTAGGCAGAGGTGCAACCAGGACACCCACGTTTCGCCTTGCACTTTCCGTCCCACGATGTTATGCGAGCCTATCGCCATATCGGGCATAAATTCCTATCTCCGGTCTGATAATGAATAGAAAAATTCAATATCACTATGCCCGACCCGGGACTCGAACCCGAGACCTTAGATATGCAATCATACCGTACTACTACTGCGCCACCGCGGCATTCGTTTAATATTCTATTTGTTAAGTATAAGGAGAGAGGAGGAAGGGATAGTAAAGGGAAGTCAGGGGAAGCAACTGTCCCTATTTAAATCAAAGCAGACGATAAACGAATAAGTCACTTCGGTGTTTTAATATTGAGGTCCTGAGATCCTTTTAAAAATAAAATGAAGGCCAATAAGGTTCCTCGCCAGTAAATATCCATTGTAAGTCTAAGAGTCAGACGACCTATTAAATTTTCGAATGTTGTCCAAAGTTATGTAATATTTTTTAAATATTATGTATTATACAATAAATATGATGGATTTTTAATGAAAATGACGGAATTGTAGTTTGTAGGTATCAGCACTTATACTCGTACTACATTTGTAATTCAATAATAACCTAAAATATTGATGTTTTACCTGACATTTTAGTTTTCGAAAAATTATGTTGATTGGTTAAAAAAAACGGTTTGATTATATAACAAGCACAAAATAAAACAATGCATTACCACTTTCGATAAAATATTTTGTTGCAGAATTCCACACATAATTTAACATATTTTTAAGTTACAATTCGTAAGTACAAATATATTGATAGAATATTAGTTCAACCGAAAAAAAGGCAAACTAAAAATACACACAAGCCTTTTCTTTAAAAAACTTAAAGCTATATCAATGAGTGTGAACATTTTTTATCACCACGAGTTTATTTTCTATGGTGTAAGCGAAAGCTTTACAATTCTGCGAGGCATGTTTGGTACAAATCCATCTTTGTTTGGGGCCCCGAGGCGTCTGAGTACAGAAGGTATACCCCTCCACACACAGCATTGGATTGCCTCGACGAGACATTACGTATGTCGCTGTAAAAGATATCCGATTATTTTTATATTTATTCGTTGTTTTATAGTTGGCGATTGAAAGGTTAGTAAAGAAGGAAATAAATGGAAAATTTCAGTGAAAGCATGCAATAATTTATTAGCGTTACTCACGTTAATTTGGCCTCTTTCCGATGGGTAACCCCTTACACAATTCCGTGACAAAATATATTTTACCACTTATTAAATTTATTTCATGAATCTAGTGTTTCGAATAGTAATTGAATGAAAAAATATTTAACAATAGGAATATTTTATTATTAAATTATCATTCAGAACATATTTACAACAGGTATTAGGTAATAAACTAAAAATAAATCTGTACAAAATATTAAAATATTACAACAATTATTATAAATTATGATGCTTGAAAGACAAACAGTAACAGATACGTACACAAAAGATTAATATATCAAAACTATACATTTAAAACCCAGTTAATCATGAGTGTGAACATTCCTCATAAACAAGAATTCCTTTTCCATCGTATAAGCGAAAGCTTTGCATTTCTGCGAAGCGTGTTTGGTGCATATCCATCTTTTCTTGCGGCACGTGGAACGAGTGGTAAAATTATGCCGGCCCACACATAGCATCGGATTCCCCCGACGAGATGTTGAGTATGTCACTGTAAATGAAATTGGATGATATAATAAAATAAATAAATGTGAAAATAAATAAATAAAATAAATTGGAGTATATTTTTATTAAAAGAACAACAGGTTTTTGCTTAAATATAATCACAACAGGACAGGATATTGTAGAATTACAAGTAAAGCAAAAGGGAATGAATCAGCTTAAGCTGATCAGGCACTCAGTACCAGACAGCGCTGATTTTCAGCCAACCAAGTTTACAGTTTTACTTGAGAGCTAGGCCACACTGACAAAATCAAGAAAACAATTCAATTAATTATAGTTTGCAATCGGTCACGAGAGAAATTCAAGAAAGAAAGAGAGAAATTTTCATTCTAGAGAAATGGTACACATCTAGCAAGATGTCACGTCACACTGAAACTAGTATTTTAATTAATAAATCATGTATTGTGCGAATTATTTATTTAAGAGTTTTAACAATTTAAAAAAGGTGTTTTTAAACATCTATCATTAAGTACAGTCAGTATACAGCCTCCTTATACAAATCACAAAAATTTTATTGAAACCTTTGTCCAACTAAGTATTCCTATTGTTATGCATAAATTGAGATTTTAACTTATATTTTTTTACACACACACATACACATAAACCTCATGCATTTTTCCCAATACGGTTAGCAGAGGTGTCACCAGGATCTTATGTATTCCGTCTGATGTAATAGGGGGCGAGCCTATCACCATTTTTAGTTGATTCGGAAAGACTTAATAACTTAAAAGAAATTTGTAGTATGTGTAGTCCAATACCTCAAGGTATAACTATGAAATTTAAAAAACATAGTACATCGTCATTTAAAATTTCACACTGCGTGAACTAACACTGCTGCTTGGTGGCAGAAGCGGAAAAAGAGGTAGTCTACCCAGACAAATGTAACCCATATTTAAAATTTGTGTCTGTTTGGTTTGACCAAGGCATCCCATAGTTTAGCTTTCTCACCAGACTTAGAGCCTAATATCTTTCAATCGTACTAAGGATTGTAGAGAAGGCCCGTGCCCTGCAGTGGGACGTATATGGGCTGATACAATTATATCTATTTAGTAATGTTGATGGTTATTGTTGATTTTGATGATAGTGTTTTCAACGGTACAGGCGCTGGCTCGACAACCCTTGCAGTAATGAGTGGAACATAGCCACGTCTCCTTCAAGCCGATCTTTCTATGTGCGTAGAATGTGAACCCATCTACTTTTAGCAAAGTTCTTCCGCGCTTCGAGATCACGAACTCCACTGAAATAAAAATATATAATAATAGTTTTATTATACCACAAGTTCGTACAAATACAATCGAAATCTATTTTGGGATCTTGTTTACTTTAAACGATTTTTTTTGTATTGTAGTGCATATACGTCCCACTGCAGCGCACGGGCCTACTCTACAATCGAGAGTAAGATTGAGAGTGGTGAGGCCATATAGTCCACTACGCTGGCCTAGAGCGTAAATCATAGAAATCACTGGTTACAATGTTACAATGTGTTAGGAATGTATTTCTTGAAAACATTGGGGATAGGAATATAGAGTGTATTGTTTTTGTTGCCGCGCCGTTTGTTCCTGGCTAGCCGGAATTGCGGTGTTAGGTGAATGGTCGCAATAAAAAATGCCATTTAAATAATATTTTCGATTTATTTGATATACTAGTATAACCATACTTTTTAGAAATTCAATTGTTTGGTATCACGAACATATTTTATAAAGTTGATTGTTTTTTTTATTGGAATGAGTGGCGAGACGAGCATGCCATTCGCCTGATGGTAAGCGGTAAGGCCGATCATGGACAGTAGCAAAACCAAACAACACCATGAATTACAAGGCAATGCTTGGCATTCCACTGCGCTCGCCATCCTGAGACATAAGATGTTAAGCCTCAATACGTCCAGTAGTTACTCTGGCTACAATGTCCTTCAAACCGGAACACAACAGCGCATTTACACTGCTGTTTGGCGGGAGAAATAGACATTGCGGTGGTACCTACCCAGGCGGCCTCTCACATATGAGAGACCTACCACCAGTAAAAAGGTGTTGGTTAAAGGTTATGTTCATGATGGTTGTTTAATTTGACGATTATTCCATTGACAGTATAGACGGTGGCTTTGCAGCCCTTGTTGTTGTGTGTGGAGCACAGCCACCGCATCTTCACACCGTTCTTCTTACGACGGTAGAAGGTATACCCGTCAATACTGAGCAAAGTGTTTCCGCGCCGTGACGTCACTAACTGCACTGTAACAAAATAATTTGTGCGAGTTATTTAAGTTATTTATACTGATAAAGTTATCCCGTTCCCCATCATTTATTTATTTGCAATCTCAACAGCTTATAAGCTAAGGCAAATTTTATAATGAAGTATTTACTTAGTCATTTGGGTGTTCAAGTTTTAAACAAGTTCAAAACCATTAAGAAAGTTTCACGGAATTGCAAAAGTACATCGTATTACAATCTCATTAAAAATCCGGTGTTAAAGTTATTTTTTGATTGTTTGTCATTAAATAACTGAAATAACTATTATAAATAAATGACACCCAACAATCACATACATAGTCCTGACTCCACACTAAGATCGAGTCTTGTGTCGAGGGTATCAGAAACGACGATAAACTTTTTCGGTTTCACAAACACCCAGACCCGAAACAAATACCTGTGGATCACACAAATTGTTTCGGTGCGGGGATCGAACCCGCGACCTCTCGTTTCACAGCCGGCGTCTAACCAACTGCGCCACGGAGGCCCCTGCGCTTGATAAACATATCGATGGTACTTAATGGAACGCCAAATTAATCAAATATGTAATTACTAGTAGTGCTATTTAAAAGATTTTCTGAGATTAAAGTCCAGCTAAATATTTTCTTGCAATTAAAAGTAGCCTACTGCCTTTTTCGATAAATAGACTATACAACACTTAAATACACACTTTTCGATTCTAACCTGAGATTTTTTTGCCTTTATTTCTGGCACGGCATGGTGACTGCATCGCACATGGTTGTAACTGCTAATCCCGTCCAGACAGAGCATCGAAAGGTATCAGACGGTAGTCTCATTTATTAGGTATTTGCACGTTCAAACAAATAAACAAACAAACAAACTCTTTAGCTTTATATATTAGTATAGATATTTAAACTATATGAACCAATTAATGATTGTGTTTATTTTTCAAAGCAACAAGTTGTTTATCGACGGTGCACGCGTAGGCACGGCACCTCTTCGAGCGGTTCTTACTGCAAACCCATCTAGTTTTGTGCTCGTATACTTTATGAGTGCAGAAAGTATACCCGTTCACGCATAACGCCGTGTTCCCTTGCCGAGATTTTACGTATGCAACTGTAAAAAAAAAAAAAGATTTTTGGCTTATTCTGCAGTGGACCGGTGTGATTGACGCCTTATTTCTCTAAGAGGCAGATGAAGAAGTGTATAGTAGAAAATATAACAAGGTATGATTTATGGCAGTGATTCCCAAAGTGGTCCAGGTGGACCCCCAGGGGTCCACGGGAGACTTGCTGGGGGTCTACGTAGGCGTGAACAAAAAATCGGGGTCCATAAGATGATAATGGGGGTCCACGAAAATTTATCTGCTTTTGATAGTAAAGAGCAAAAATGTAAGCATAGTTTTTATAAGGGCCTACCTACATTGTTTTAAGTACCTAACTAAGCAGATAATATTTGCGTAATCCACCGACAACATCTTGTGGCAAAACATTTAAGTGACAGGTTGAACCAATCTCTTCATTTTGTAATAAAATCTGTCAACAAAATCAGAAGCAATGCATTGAATACGCGTTTATTTGTTCAATTGTGCGACGAAAATGATGAAGACTTCCAACGACTGCTTTTACATACTGAAGTACGCTGGTTGTCGAAAGGTGCATGCTTAACGAGATTTTACTCTGTTTTCGATTCCGTATTAGAGTTCCTAGAAAGTAGATATCCGGATATAAAAGAAAACGCAGATAGAATGTATTGATGAGGATATCCATACCTACAGTCAACATTTAAGTGCCCTGTATGATGACTTCAAAACCAGGTTTGAAGATATGCTGACGATGGATATACCACCATGGATCATAAATCCATTTGATGAAACGGAAGTGGCCAATGTTGTATTACAAGAGGAGCTGCTCGAGCTAAGCACCAATGAGGAGCTGAACGTGAAATTTAGAAAAGGCTACCAAATATTTTGGCTGCAAGCAGAAATACCCGAAAAATATCCTGGACTGTGGGAAATCGCAAGGAAATTTTTAATAGCTTTTCCCTCGTCATACCTTATCGAAAGGAGTTTTAGTGCCGTTACAAGCCTCTTAACAAAAAAAAGGAGCAAATTAAACATCACAGAGCGGGGTGATTTGCGGTTATTGCTCACAAAAATAAAGCCAAACATTGATCGTTTGCTGACGCTCCATCAAATACATCCTTCCCATTAATTAAAATTATGACCTGAACCTATATTACCTTATTAATTTTTTCTTGTAATTCTATTCTGTAATAAAGTGTTATAAAATGTACCATTTTTCGTTTTTATTTTACCTATCGGAATATAGGGACAGAACTCAGAAGCGACATTGTTTTTATATTTTTTGGCGACTTTAAGAATGTGGTAGAAATGTAGCAGCAGAGGGTCCACCGAAACCAGTAAAATTTTGAAAGTGGTCCACGAGAAAAATAAGTTTGGGAACTACTGATTTATGCGGTCGTGGAGTCATGAATATAATTGTAACTACAAAAAGGCTACTCTACAGTTTGTAGATCAAAAACTTTTAATTAAAAGAAATCTGTTTGACATTTAAAAGTTATGATGGAACAACTGACATTCACACATATTTCTGGCAGTCGTGTAAAAGGGGTAGGTATATGTAAATAAATAAACCATAAACAATTACAACATATTTATAATGTTTTTTACACAGAAAAAAAAACGCAATTCAAACAGTTTTTCAGTGTACCAAGCTGTAAAGATTTGTTTTCTATAAAGTGCCAATAATGATTTCTTTTTATCAAAAGAATTTTAAATTATGGTAGTTGCAAAATGCGTGGATCGTCAGATGTTTAAAAGTATCTGTATCAATTGCACCAATTACTACCAATTCACAATTATAGGTCTCCAACTATCTAGAGAGCCGGGGCATGAAATGAGGGGAGGTGTGCAGTGACAGCTATCATGCAAAGACCAAGAGAGATAGAGAATTTACGATTTTCATGTAATACAATGCTTGGTGTTGCACGACTAAAACCATTACCCAATATTAGGGGAGATCTCGAAGTAATATTTTAAAAAAAGCGTTAATTGTTTACTAGGTAGATTTTGGTGGCGGTTCCGCCCACGTACTTGAAAGTGATAACTCGGTAAAAGTGTCTTTCTAAATATGAGATTTTCGACGAAAATACCTCAACACCTCCCTATTAATATTTAATGATATTGTATTGTATATTTAGTAAAAAAAAAACAAGGCAATAATAATACTCGATACTTTATTGTCCAATAAATATAAGATATAATATATTTTGAATTGAATATTCCGAATTAATCCTGATTATAAAATTATGTTTCATACTTTTATCATATTTTTGTTAACCAGTATAGAGCTCTTTTTACTTTAAGAGGATTCTCATCTATTACGAACAGATGTCATGATGATCCGTTTCGTGCAGTGTCTGCTTATGTTGGAAGCTGTAAAAATATATCATATAACAATCATGTCTTATTTGTAAGTATTGTTTACACAAAAAACTTTTTAATTCATATTTATTAGGCGCGGCCCATATGGAAAATTTTGGTGTTTACTGTTGGCAACAATAATAATACGTAAATATATGATATTTATTGCAGGATTTTTTTATTTTCAATTTATCACGAATACCACGGGTTGGAATTGGGCCGATACAAACAAAAATACCAATAGCATGCTTTCTCTAAGTAAAATGAATCAAAATACTCGTAAATTCGAATGAAAAGGAAGTTATGTATTATTTTGCAGGCTGATGCTTTTATAATCATTTAATCTTTGATGTTGTTGCTGATATAAATACATATCCACATTTTACACTTCACTTGATATTATTATAACTTTAAATACTTAAAACATGCGAAAATAAAATAATTCATTTGCGACGATGTGTCAAACGTCATGATTGTTTACAAAATATTTGCAATGACATTGCACTGACATCACACGAACACGAAGGATGGACATAGCGATATTTCTATCATAAAGAGATGCTCTCTATCTTTTTCCACTGTGTTGATTTATACGTCTGCGTGTGGAAACAAAACATTTACCGGGCTATTGACAGTTCCCCTGCACGGTGCAGACCTGGAATGTAAGGCCCTCTAGATAGTTGGAGGGCTATAACTAGCGTGGTGGACTACAGCCGTCTTCCCTATCATTCGAAAAAAAGGTATTTTCCTACATTGAAAAGTATGGGCAGATATGAACTACGCATAACCTTGTAATGGCGATGCCAAACACAGTAGGTACATGTCTATGCTTAAGACAATGTATGACACATAAAAATAGTTTATACATAACGGTTATGCTTTTAAGCTATAAATAGTTTAACCAATTGAAAATACCACCACAATCCACACAAAAATGAGAGTTAATATTTTTATTAATAAAATGTATCGGTTATGAAATATGTAACTGTGTTTAATTTTGCAATTTTTTAAAATAAATATTTTATACAGCGAGCTTTTACATTCAAAAGTAGGACGTATGAAGAATAGTGATTTTCAAGTCACCTATATTAGTATCCATTAAATATAATAAACTTTACACAGGGAACATAAAATAACTTAAGCAATAATCAACAAATAAATATATTGCCATAATTAATTATACATAAGATTTATAAAGCAAACAATGTCTCAAATTGATAAACGATCTTGATCTAAGGTTCGATTCCAAAAAGGCCAATAGGCTTAAAGATTTATCGGACAGCTCACACTTGGCATTTCTTGATTGCTTTTTTTATTGCAATGAATGGCGAGACGAGCTTGCCATTCGCCTGATAGTAAGCGATATGACCGCTCATAGACAGTAGCAAAACCAAACAACACCATGAATTACAAAGTGCGCTCGCCATCCTGAGACATAAGTTGTTAAGTCTCATTATGTCCAGTAGATACTCATACTACAATGCACTTTAAACCGGAACACAACAGTGCATTTACACTGCTGTTTGGCGAGAGAAATAGACATTGCGGTGGTCCGTTCCCAGGCGGCCTCTCACGTATGAGAGACTTTCTACCAGTTTCTTTTCGAGATCAATCCTTAGACAAAAAAAAAATAAACTATACAATAAATTATTTTAAACAATTCCATGTGTGTGAATATTCATTAATTTAACAATCGAATTATTCAATGTATGAGCGCGGGCGCGACATCTTCGAGATGTGTTCTTAGTGCAGACCCATCTCATTTTACTCCCAGTCCTTCCCTGGGAACAGAACGTGAATCCATTGATACTGAGCATGCAGTTGCCACGACGAGACCTGACGAACCTCACTGCAATCAAACATCGTATATTAGTAAAGATTACATTGACGGACGAACTTTGAACACACATAGGTACATACATAAACTCACGCCTTTTACCCAGAAGGGGAAGGCACAGGTGTTACCTGGACACCCACGTTTCGACTTGTGTATTCACTCACGATGTGGTTGGGGCGAGCCTATCGCCATATCGGGCACAAATTCCTGACTCCGGGCTGATAATGAACAGAAAAATCCAATATCACGTTGTCCGACCTGGGATTCGATCCCGAGCCCTCAGTTTTATAATCGTACCGTAGTACAACTACGTCACCGAGGCAATCGAATAGCACGAAATTTGAATAGTGTTAATAAATATATGTATGTACCTAAATACACTCAACAGTCAACAGTCTTAGTCGTAGTCAACAGTAATGTACTGAGTCTAATGTTAAGGGTATTATCACTACGAATGACATTTGATTTCACGAAATGCAGTTAAATTAGTTTAAAGTAAAAACGTGTCAAAAAGTTCCTTAGAAGTATTTGAAGATAAACTTTACTTTCTGTTATTAAATTACAAGTATAAAGGCAATATAAAAACACAAAATGGAGAAAATTTGCTTTTTATTTCAATCTAAAACACATAAAACAAAATCACAACCATAAGTTAATTAATATTGTTGAACACATTATTTTCAAAAATCGCAATATAATGGAATGGATAGTACTGAACACAATCAAAGTAAAATTAAATATCTTCGTTTGTGATAGAATCTACTCTTAGGGCTATTTTAGAAAATAATATTTATATTATGTGTCATCATTTCTACCTAAATTACTATTATTATTGCTGGACATAGGCCTCTTTTCCAAGCCACTTTTCTTAGCGTTGAACCAGTCTCATCCACGCTGTCTTAAAACTTGACGTCTTCCATCTATTTATTAGCTAGTCTGTCTATATTAGTTGAGACTATCCCGAACTCACACGCGCCACTGCTCTTCCTGCAAGCCAGGATAGACAACACGCATTTAATTACACCAAGTACTGAATCTTAGCGAGTCTCTGGGAATCTTCAAGTTGCTTAATACTAGACTAAAACCTTCATACGACTGAGATCTTTACAAAACATTCTGCAGTATATGAGTTTATAATAAATACACCCAACACTCAACAGTCAGTTTGCTGACCAATAACGCCAGTGTGGTGGACTATGGTATTACCTCTAACAATCGATCTCTCGAATGTAGAGGTGTTCTGTGCTCAGCAGTTATAAGAAGGTATATTTATTATAAGGAATATTTTTGTCCTTTCATTTAGAGGATACTCTGAGATCTTGGCCTGATAACAGCAATAAAAATAACATCACAGGCTGTCACCGAAATGAAACAGGCAAATCATACAAGTTGAAGTAAGTCGTCTGATCTTCACAATGTATTCCAGACAGTACTTCACGTTACTTTCTTTAGAATACAGTCCATACTTTCTGTCGACTAGCATGCACTCTACAATTAACATCAAATATTAATTTTATTAACACTTCCTAAACTCCATGTGTATGAACATTTTTGAACTTAACTACAACAGTATTGATGGTATAAGCGACCGCTCTACACTTCTGAGAGTTATGTTTGGTGCAAATCCATCTTATTTTTACTCCGTTGAACCCTTGACTGCAGAAGGTAAAACCATTGATGCAAAGCATAGTGTTACCACGGCGAGATTGTATGTAGGATACTGAAAGAAACAACCTTACATTAGAGTTAGGAATGAAGGACTAAAAACCACAGAAATTATTGATTTCAAACATACAGCTCAACAAGAGACAGTTCATGGTAATTTGTAAGTTGTAATTCATGGTGCTGTTTGGTTCTTTACTGCCCATGGGCGGTCATAATGCTTACCATCAGGTGAATGGCATGCTCGTCTCGCCATTAATCCCAACAAAAAAATCTTACTATCGAATATCGAGGAATTTAATGCTCAGCAGTGTATGGGATTTTTTCCAAGAATGTATCTCATAGTCAATATTTTATGTCCAAGTGTATTTCTCATAAATAAAAATACTTTATAGTGATGGGTTATCAAATACATTGAAATCATTGGTGTAAGTTTTCAAAGCTGTACTCTTTTCAATCAACAGGACTCGTCACACTAAACATTTGTTACAATATTAAGATATTCCCTCACAGCGCTTACATTAGAAAATGCACTGATCTCTGGGGCTAATAACAGCTATTAATAATATCAAACGCTGTCATTAAAATCATATGAAACAGGTAAATCATACAAATTAAATAAGGCGTATGAGCATCACAATGTATTCAAGACAGTACACTCAACATATTCAGAAAAAACATTATTTGTATTATTTACTATAGAATATGGTGTTTACTGAGCGCTATATGACCTGGCCTTCTTCAAACCAGGCTTAAAGAGAGTACTCTTCTTAAGGTAGGCAGCGACTTTGTGGGCTGGACCCCTGGCACTGCGAAGGTCTATGGGCAGCGGTAGCCGCTTACCATCAGGCGGGCCGCTAGCTCGTCTGCCTATAACGACAACAAAAAAAAGCAGTACATACTTTCTACCGACTAGTATGCACATTACAACATCCTTTACAATTAACATCAATTATTTTTTATTAACCCTTCCTAAACTCCATGTGTATGAACATTCTTGATCTGAACAACAACAGCATTGATGGTATAAGCGATCGCCCTACACTTCTGAGAGCTGTTTTTGGTGCAAACCCATCTTATTTTTACTCCGCTGATTCCATGACTGCAGAAGGTGAAACCGTTGATGCAAAGCATAGGGTTTCCGCGGCGAGATTGTATGTAGGATACTGAAAGAAACAAACCTTATATTAGTATTAGTAAAAACCACAGAAATTGTATTCAAACATACATCTCAACAAGAGATAGCTCAGAAATACCGATAACCGACGACAATAACTATAATAATGTTGAAAGTAGATTAAGCGAAAGCGATATATAAGTTGATTTACTCTTGACTCGATTTATTTGAAGTTTCGGAACAAAACCATTTGAAAACTTTTTGATACGATTGAACGCTAAAGTAGCGCACGCTTTTATTTATTTAATGGAGATAAATGCAATCGATTGTCCAGTGCAGGCTATCAGAATCGAGCAAAATGGAGATTCACAGTAAGAATGCGAGTGCGAGATATTAGTATATAATCTAAAGCGCACTACACACCAAAGCCGCCGGCCCGACGGCCTATGAGAAAATAATCATGTCGGCAACAAGCGCCCGACGTGTTGCCCGCCGACATGTTGGCGACACGTCAAGCGCTCTGCAAACAGCTCAGTTGCCCGGCGACACTAAACAACAACATAAGAATGTTCCTTATGACATGTCGAGCCGCCGACATGTCACCAACAAAGTTTTTCAACTTGCAATGAGGGAAGCGCCGATTAGCCTACCAACAAAAAGTTTCTGACCTATACCGGCAGGTTGGCGGCTTCGGTGTGTTATTATCTAACAATTGTTAGCAGGACGTCGACCCTTAAAAGGATTAAAACAATATATTTTTAAATTGTTTAATTCTCTACATAACCTTTTGATACAATAGTAATATCATTTGCGTATTTCATCGAAGCAGAACAACTATAATCGGAAATACATGTATAAGTGAATCATACTTAAAACATATTATGTTTACCATTACAATGATTATGCGTACCACATTCAACGATGCGTGAGAGAAAAGAAATAACTTCCCGTTCACAACAAGTTTTCTTCTGCAGATATTTTTGGTGGCGATAATGAAGAATGTTAACTAATTTTGATTATTAGCACTCCATATTCTCTGGCAAAAATAAAAAATACTAGTGAAAGAATTACTTCGATATGTCAATTAGTTTCCGGTTTACAAGTAAAACAAGTTGTAACCGTACGACCCAGGCTGCCGCTTACGGTGTGACGTCATAGCACAACACGCTCACTGACTCACTCAGTCCGCTCGTGGTCGCGCGCCCGTGCCGTTGAATTTATACCCACAGAGTACTATAATATTACGTTTATACCTAAAGACTTTTAACAATGTCCAATCCATATACTAGGAAATCATGTGTTGTGCCTAAATGCACAAACACAACTACCAATTCGCCAGAAAAGTTGTTTTTTATAGTTCCAAAGGACGTTAAAATGCGAAAAAAATGGATAAAGGCTGTGCCTACCAATAGCTACAAAACTATAATACATACATAAGTATTTGTTGTCTTTAACTTACAAATTTAATGGTAGGTAGGTAGTTCTACTATTTGAGTTGCATTCTTCCATTACGACATTAGTTGGGTATTTTGTTTTGATAAAACAATTTAGAACAGATAAACTATTAAGCATAAGTAGTAGCACGGAAATTTCACTTACCGTTGCATTTTTATTCCTCGCATTTCGGCGGCAACGAAATCACTATTTGTTGATAAGTAATGCGCAACCATTAATCCATCTATTTTAGGTAGATTATCCGATTGCCCTTTTTCGAATCCTTCATCAATTTTATTAATCGAATAATATTTACTATTATTAAACTATTAACTTAATACGCGAACGAAAACCAACAACAAAACACTGCGCAAGCTATTACAACTACTATAATCGTTGGCGATTTGATACGAAGCGAGTCGTGGCCCGTGCGGCGCGTTGTGAAATGACGTCACAAGCGATCACGTGACTGTAGCGGGACTCGATATTTTTCAAAACTTTGAATACCTATAAAATCAAAACTACTAGGTATTTTTGACTACAACAAAAACTAGTGTGTTTGTATACATAAAGGCTTTACTGAGACAACATTTCAAGCGATTTGGCATACCTAGTAACATTGTCCATTGTACCCGATTGGCAAATAGGCTGTGAGAATCACGCGTGTTTTTTTCGGAGTCAACTGGGATTACAATGGTTCTGATATGCCAAAATAGTATGGACAGAGATAACAACCCTACAGACAGGACACAGTACAACCCTCACTATCAAAATGTAATGTAATTACTTTAATATGCCATAACAAAATTTGCTCATAATTCTTTCCAGCAACATCGCGGTATGAGGCTGAAATTTTCATTTTTGAAAATAACCCTCAAGATATAGATACAAAAAATATCGCCGTATTATACACATACAATTGCTTTTTAAAATGAGGGTAGTTGTATTATTTTCTCACGCCTTGTTGTTTGTGGCGAATTATCTAGAAGTAAAATTATCTGCTTATAGAGCTTATATTAGAGCTTATTAATCAAAACATTTGCTAACTTGTATCATTATTGCAAATTTTGATTAGTGTTAAAAATATTATTAGAAGATATATTATCACTATTGAAGATCCAAGTTTAATTGCAGCGAATAGCGAGAGGAGCATGCCATTCGCGTGATGGTAAGCGGTACGAACGCTCATGGACAGTAGCAAAACCATGAATTACAAAGCAATGCTTGGCATTCTACTGCGCTCGCCATCCAGAGACATAGCATGTTAAGTCTCATTTTATCCAGTAGTTACTCTGTATTAATATGGTAAATTCAGGTATAAAGAAGCTTATCTCATTACAAGAATCACTAGACGTGGGTTTATTTTCTCTAATGTGGTTGACTCTACACTGTTCTAATGTTCTAGAAAATATGATTAAATACTAAAACATGTGCAATGGCTTAAATACATAAATATAAAGCTGAGCGGTAATGATTAGCAATCATTTTCCATCAAGAATACTTGTACATAATGCCACACAGCTATTGCAAGAAGAGTCTAACATACATAATATTTAATATTTCATGATTTCATACTTCTATTTATTAGTTTAAATGTACTTATCATGTTACGGCCTTATTCATAGACAGTTTATAAACCAATTTAAGTTATCAAATGTTTTGTCCCTTTCAAACGAGTTTTGAATTCAGTTTGAGCGAAGAAGACAAAACATTCGATAAATAAAATTGGTTTATAAACTGTCTATGAATAAGACCGTTAGTCTGTATTATGTTATATTTAAAATATATTTTGTGTTTTATTATGTGATTACAATAGTATATTTATAGAATTACAACAGAATTTTTCATAACGAGAAGAAGTAATAAAATAATATTAACATTAACCACCTATACATTTTTTGAAGAATTGAAATCCACCTTTAGAACCAATCATACCTGACTTTTTTACAAATGTACTAATTATAATAATAAAAATCGTAAAATAATTTTACGAGATTGTAAACACACAAGATTTTAAATGTTAGATAGTTTTATAACAACTTGGCCTCTCCCCACTATAATTCTTTATTCACTCCATGGCTCAACTTACACTGGATATCAAAAGCTTTAGTTTCTAGGCAAATTAAGGTGTCGCCAAACAGCGGGTGGAACGGGACGGCGACGCGACGCTGACGGGACGGTGACGCGATGCTGACAGGACATGAGAAGTTGTATTGTATTGGTTGATATGGAACATGACATACAGTGCTCTCGCGTTTGGCGGGACGGCTCTGTGATGTCTGTGTCACCCCCCCCCCCCCCCTGTTTGGCGAGACCTTTACACTGAATCTAACCTTTGAAACTAACCATCAGTAGTCAGTACGCTCATCTGCCACTAATGATTATGACAGTTGTTAACCCTGAGTATCTTCCCGAGGAGTGTGTGGACGCTGGCGCGGCACCCCCTGCTGTGGTGCGTGGAGCAAGCCCACGTGGCGGTCTTGTTGCTCATCCGCTTCGGGAAGAAGGTATACCCCCCGAGACACAGCAGCCGTTTGCCGTGACGTCGCGAACTTATGAACTCCGCATCTGGAAGAAAAAGAGTTTTAGTATCTAGTCTTTGGGTGCTTGTCTAATGATCTAAGGCTGTTTTAAGTAAGCATAAAGTAGATGTGGAGCTCCATGGGGAGGCCAATGCTCAGCATCAGACTTCCTGTGGCTGAAGAGAGAGAGAGCAACGATTACTTTTATTGCTACCAAAGATTACAGTGTCCCAAATGAGGTATTAAAATTATCGTTTAGTTCCAGTTCTTTGGTTATTTATTTTGTTGATTTTATTGATCATCTTCTTTATCTAATGGTTTCTTAGATTTACGCGAATGTTACACATTGAAATAAAACTATTTAGAAAATTAACTGTTTTTTGAAATAAAATAGTTTTATTTCAATGTTCTTTATCCATAGGAAGTCGGCTGTTGAACATAGGCCTCCCCAAGGTTTCTAAAAGTTAGAGGATTTTCAAATAGGCCCGTATACATATCCTTGGAGGAGGTCTACAGTCAAATGAATTTGAATAATTATTCCTAGCATTGAGGTTATATTAAAAATGAAGTCTTTAAATATATTTTTAAACTTGTTTTATTTCGTTACAATACTCAAATAATAGATATTATTACATAATACAACATATAATAACAAAGCTTAAATATAAATAACAACACATAACACGCATTACAATAATTTATTTAATTTAAATAACATATTTAAAGAAAGCAATATTTTATCTACACAATAATTTAGTGTAGATAAAATATTGAAATGATTATCTAAATTTACTAGTTAGCTTTTAATAACCAATATTATTGTTTTAATGCATTATCCCGTATAACCTTACAAAGAACTAGGTACTTTTTAATATTGTCCTTAAGTAATCCACAATCTTATATATATTTACATTTTATGTAGCATAATTTACAATAATGAAAAAATCCACGAGTTGTTTCAGTTTATGATTTCACCTACACTTTACCAAATATAAAAAGGTTCCATCCAAAATTAGTTAATGGTTGTGCAAATTCTTAATTCTGACCAATTGGTTTTCTACAGAGTGAATGGTAGCTATACACCCCTTGGCGCTGTGGGTGGAACACCTCCATTCCCTTTTCACCCCATTAGTCCTCTTGCAAAAGTAGGTGAAACCTTCATAGCTTAACAACTGCCGTCCTCGGCGCGACATTACCAATCTTACTGAAAGTTATAAGATTATTAGTAAAATATAAATTAAAGCACCTAATAATATTAATATAATTTTTTGACTTACCATTACAAAAAGGAAGCAGTAGGTATAATTAAGACACATAATATTTTTATTTGTTTTTAATAAATTAGTTTATAACTTTATAAATTACAAAATCATTTATTTTTACGTATACTTTTATAAAGAGGTAACTTATAAAACTTAAAATAATCACATTAATTTCTTATGAACTATTTTTTTTAATAATTCTACATTACTGATGAATATTTACTTCAATAAACAGTATTGATTATATTGAGTAACACGTAAAGAGATTAAATGTAATGAGATCAAAATAAACACAAATACTATAGTATTATGTGTTTAGTACTATGTACAAACATTCCTAATAACTAATACCCCATTTATAAGGTCATAGGCATCAATAAAGATGGGTCTATACAGCTGGATTCCTACTGGCACTCTTTTTGCGATCCATGCAAGATAAAAGTAACAATTATAGAAAATAGTTTACTGTAGTATTTTAATAAATCATATTATTTAGGAATGTTACTCTTCGATCAACGGTTATATTGTTGATCAAAGATGTTACTCTACAACTACTGATTTTAGTTTTTGAATACTATGTAATATGACTAGAGTTATTTAAAGTTTAAAAATACTTTAGACACATCCGGCCAAGTGATTTAAGAAGGCGGACTACACTTGGCCGGTTCATCACACAGTAAACACTTACGGCCTTATTCATAGACAGATTTAAAACCTATTTTAGTTATCGAATTGTTGTCCCTTTCAAACGACTTTAGAATTCAGTTTGATCGTAGAAGACAAAACATTCGATAACTAAAATAGGGTTTATATTTGTCTACAAATAAGGCCGTTAAAAAATTACTTCAATTAAAACTTAATATATTATTGACTCTTTAGAGTCCAAACTAGTTCCATACAACATTGCCAGTGACTATTAGATAGCAGGATACTAAAAGTATAGAGATCACATGTTTTTTAAATGTTGGCTCCCTTGCAACTATGGTAAGTCTAGTTGTCATGCAACTATCTCACACAATTCATGGCAGCAAGGATTTTTATCTTGCTGTGTTCCATTGTTGAGTAACACAAAGCTTATGCCACTTATCCTTCCACCCACAATGACCAAGAAGTGAATGTTAGCAACTTAAGCGAGCTGGCTTGCAATAATGGCCGACACACACGTTCAAGTGTGTTTGCGCAAAAGCGAGTTGCATCTGCCTGAATCAAAAATTTCAACGAAGTTGGCGCAGTTATTTGCTGACACACGTTCCAGTATACTGGTGAAAACTCAGACTTCCACAGTTATTTACGTGTGTGGCAGCCATTAAAACGCATTTATTCTGTGACAGCTTTTTGCGACAAACTAGTGCAAAGAGAGTTCTCGTCGGCAATGTAAACATTCAGCACCCATTGATATATGGATCTCTTATATTCACAAGAAACTACATATACATCACGTTTATTTTATGAGAAAATAGTCGGTATCGACTGGCCTCATCTTTGTCGGTGGAACGATACTAAGAAAAGCATACTACAAACTCATTTCTTAATGCTTGTGATAACTAAGAACCCGTACAACTTCATCTCCATAGGTATATACGGCGGCTTTACACTTTTTAGAGTGGTGAGTAGAGCACACCCATTTCGACACAGTGCTCTGTTTCACCTGGAAGCTGTAGGTATATTCATGGATCTTCAACATCTTCTTCCCACGACAGGATATCACGAACTGCACTGAAATGGAAATTATTTTCAAATGTTTTGTACACTATTTTTTATCACGATTCTAGAAACACTTACTTCTTATTCATAAAGGTTTATCTGCATTGCAGTACTTTTATAAAACACAAAAATAACGATTAATATCTCGATGCTTTACTTTGATAATAAATATTGGTTTATCTTGTCCTCTTATGTAACTGTGTTTGTCTAGTTTAAACACTATACAATTTGTTGGAATAAATATAATTATAAATTAATTTTTTTTACGACTTTAAGCAATTATAATTTAGGTAAAGAGATCGTAATTTTGAAATGTATAAAGGACAATAAATAAACTCAGGTAAAATACTGAATTAAACCAACATTGTCAATTAAAATGTATTTAATTGCATAAAATTGCACAAAATTTATCGGCGCGCTAATTATAAATACACCAGTAAAACAATCCCATAATAAACATTACAAATGAACAAACTTATATATAACAATAAATGTATATTAAACTAAATGAAGAATCGAACACTATGAAAATATAAACTGTCGCTTTTTTGCGAAATTTTTAGTTGCATTATGTCTGTAAACACTAAAACTACCACCTGGCTTCGCTTCCAGCCGCAGTCTTGATGTACCCGGTATAATATACGCACCATCAAACCCACGATATGGATATACGATGAAATAATGATCACAGAAATCGCTGATAATTCAAAAAAAAATTACTTAACTTCATGTATCTGTAGATAATGACGTTGGATATTGTATAACATAAGTATAATAACTACATGTATGTAACATAAACTCACGCCTTTATCCCAGAAGGGGTAGACAGAGGCGCGACCAGGGCACCCACATTTCGCCTTGTATGTTCCGTCCCACGATGTAATAGGGGGCGAGCCTATCGCCATAACGGGCACAAATTCCTGACGCCTGGCTATTAATTTCTCATTTACATAATCAAAAAATCCCTCTAATGCTTCCAATTGAAGTAAGATTGCGAATGGTTATGTACATTTTTGATCTTGACCAGTACGTTATCGACGGTGTGCACGAGAGCCAGGCATCCCCTCGCGTTGTGTGTGGAGCATCGCCACTCGGATTTCGGCCCGTTCTTCCTCTTTAAAGAGAAGGTGTACCCTTCAACACTCAGTAGGGTGGTCCCTCGACGGGAACGCACGTACATTGCTGAAAAGAGGATTTTATTAAACGTATATGCTGATAGAAAAAATATTTACTCCAAGGGATGTTAGCTTTTCCGAGGAATGATAAAAATGATAATAATGCTAAGGATTGATGAGGAATGAGATGAAAACTAAAGGTTTCGTGTTGCTGAAGAAGTTTCTTGCATGTTTCTTTTACTGGACATAATGAGACATAACATCTATATCTCAGAATTGCGAGCGCATCGGAATGCCAAGCATTTCTTTGTAATTCATTGTGTTATTAAGTTTTGCTACTGTCCATGAGCGTTCGTATAGCTTACCATCAGGCGAACGGCATGCTCGTCTCGCTATTCACCTTAATTAAAAAAGTGCAGCACAGGTGTACTGTAAATACTTCGATAAATGCTAATACAAAGTATATAAGCGCAAAGTTATTTTTATAGGTATTATATGTAAAGGTATTATGATATGTAGACCTAAAAATATACGTGAAAAAATCTAAGCAACAATCCATATATTACCGCAACCAAAAAGTAGTAGTTATTGGTTTCGAATCCGACTACATAACCGCTACTTCCGGAGTTCCACAGGTCTCGATTTTAGGCCCTCTACTTTTAGTTATTTTCATAATGATGAAAGCAATGTTTCCTACACGCGCGATTTTAATGTGCAGATGACATAAAAATAGATAGCGCTTGCAAAAACCTTAACACCTACTTATTACTCCAAGAAGATCTCAACAGACTCTTCACTTGATATTTGAATAAATTGTGATTCATTCACTGATACTAATTAGACTAACCTAGTAATATCATTCATATCCTTAACTAATTATTCCTAAAATATAGCTTACTTTGTAATAAAACAGCCACTTCAAAAAGCATATTTTATTAATAGCCTATAAACATTTATAATAACGCAAACATTAAAATAATTAGTTTATTTGTAAATGTCTGCGTACTTTAGGAACTAAATTTCATTACCGTATCTGTTATAAAAAGATTATACTTACAAACCATAACATAGCTTTAGATACCATAAATTAAAAAATAAAATAAAGAAAATATCCAGCATGATGCCTAATAAACAATTATTATAATCTAGTAAGAAGTTAAAATAGAAAATAAGGAGTTAATATATTTTTAAAGATATATTTTTTGTAGCCGAAAATCTTTGCAATACATGAAATGGTTTGTGACATATAAGAAAGTCTTAACAGTGATAGTAAGTGTTTATAAAAAAATCACAGTAATTGATAATATTAAGTTATACAGAGAGCGAGGGAGAGAGAGAGAGAGAATATTAAAAATTCCTCCGATTTCGGAAAGAGTCAAACAATGCATTATATGCATTTTGAGAATTAAAAAAATAATATTTAATTATTTTTTTGTTAAAAGGAAGCACATAAACTTAACAGAGATCAGTAACTTCATTGTAAACTTTAGCACACAAAATCATAGATTAAGTTTTGTATATAAAATAGTTAACTGGTTCATTGCTAAATATACGTATTGCCAATAGGTATTAAGGTACAAATAGGAATCTTACTTCTATCTATTCAGCCACAGGAAGTCCACTGCTGAACATAGGCCTCGCCCCAGGTTCTCCACATCGACCTGATAGAAGCGGCCCGCATCATCATCATCAAATCTTACATGATAGTAAAATCATGATGTTATTAACTTATCCAGAAACCTATAAACCTTGGCTAATGGGCTAATTAATATTTTTAACTTGGCAGTGAACATATCAGTTTTCAGCATCCGCTACAACGGCGATGGAAAACATCGTGAGGTGACCTACATACCTGAATTTCGAACAAGAAATTCCACGGTGCATATGTCATCCATCCCGTATTAATCCCACCGTCGTGGAGCAATGCTTAAGGTTCTGCCACACAGCGGGAGGGACTAGAAGGCAGCGACGCGACGCGACGTGACGTAGTCGTGACGTTGACGGGTCGTTTGGAGTCCCGCCTGCGTTGCGTCGACGTCCTGTCCCGCCTGCTGTGTGGCGGAACCACCAAATTCTTGTCAGTTGTAAAGGCTGTGTTCAGCAGTAAGCTCGCATTGAATTTATAAAGTAATTGCTGTGATATTAGACAACGGGTGTTAAATCCTATATGGAAATAAAGCAAAAATAACAACTGTATCACACATTATAGCAAGAATAAAACGGTAAATTAACAAATCTATAGAACACATAAAATGTAATGGTTTTGCAATTGGAGAAAAACGTAATATCTTAAAATGTTTGTTGACTTTTCACGGCAAACAGATTGTTGATGATTTGTGATTCAAACGAATTAGCCTCAATTTGGGATTCGAACCAGCTATCTATTGCTTCTCAATCAACTCCACGTCGTATATCAAGAATATTTTTAGCAATAAATAATGTTGTATAAAGACGGTTTAATGATCATAATTATATACATACATATAAATTATAAATAAAACAATATTTTTTTCTATATTTAGAACTGCAAAACCAATACTTAAAAAAGGTAAAAATTAAAAAACAAATTAAGCCCGATTTTCCAATCGTCAGATAAAATTTATCCATCAAAAAATAACACAATTAGACAATATTATTAATAGAACTGTCTTTTTTTAACGGCTCATGGTTACTATTGTTTTCATACTACTAAATATCGTCGTAGCGTGCCTACATAATTTATCGGCATTTTGGCGCTGTTAGTAGCTGTGAAACCAATATTATCCACGACTAAATAATACAGATTTCATTAACGTTGAATATAAAAGTAAACGCCAAGTTAAGTTCTATTTGTTTTTTTCTAATACATATCCAGTCACGCATACAAAGTATATTGGAAGTCAGTGACACAACTGTCATTTTTTATACTTTTTAGTAGTTGAAGTCGGTTTTTTTAAACGTAGTTTTTTTTATTAAATCAAATAATGTTATTTTTAAAAGACGAATATTTTTATTTGACGATTGAAAAATGTATTAATGTATGTGTACATTCTTGATCTTGATGATCTGGCCTTCGATGGTGTGGATGAGAGCACGGCACCCTCTACTGTGGTGTGTGGAGCAAACCCACACGCTCTTTGGTCCGGTAATTCTCTTGCAGTTGAATGTGTAGTCTCCGAACGTGAGCAACATCATACCACGACGAGACCTCACAAATTTCACTGGAATATGAGAGTTCAAGTTAATGGCTGATATAAACAAGGTAGAGAGACACTCTGGTCTAACAAACGTGAGTCAAAATGTTTTCATCCGAATCCGAACAAATCTCGACTATAAACTCAATGTTTTCTGCAATTAATTAGAATGATTCAGAGTTTGAAATGCGTATTATTCAACACTAATGAGGAACGTAAACGACATAGATAACAAAATTTAATCAATTCTATTATAAATAGGAAAGATTTGATTGTTTGTTTGTTTGCATTGAATAGGCTCCGTAACTGCTGAACCAATTTGAAAAATTCTTTCCCTGTTGAGAAGCTACACTATCCCCGGGTGACATAGGCTATCTTATATTTTCAAAAAATTAGTGATCCTTATTAAAACACCAATAATGTAACCCAAGATGTATAAAATTACCTAAAATATCGCGTCCGCTGCGATAACTAAAATATGTTGTTGATGTAGACTGAACTATAAAACTATCTGCACCCGGGCGAAGCTGGGCCGAGCCGCTAGTGAACTCAATCATTACACGATATTGTCTATTTGACTAAATACGAGATATTATGCCCATGTCAAGAGTCAAAACTATCTCGCGACTGTTTTTGAACGTTACATATCCCCAGACTTAATAACATCTGCTGTTTAATTCTGTCGTAAATATAAGATTATTTTCATGACTAAATATTGGGGCTGGTCTTTTGTTTTAAATGCCTCTTGAAGTACTACCGTATTGTCTTTTTAGCGTCTCAACCCAACGACACTTTAATAATCTCATAATAAAATGGATTTTATAACATTAAAAACATGACGTATTATTTTTCTCTATATTACTATTTTTTATATTGGCTATGAAATTGTATACAGCTTATGACTATAAGGTAAATAAATAATTTAACACTTATAAAAAATAGTATTCAAAACTTTATTAAATGTTTATAAATAATGCGATTTAACAAAAAACAAAATGTGACCTTATAGTTAATAACATTCCCATTATGGTCCCAAACTATAACAGTTAATTAACTTATTATTAGTGGCAAGCATGGTCTCAGACCTTATATTAATTATAAAATCGTTTAATGGGAACCTATTCCTCGATTTCATCGACAGAGTCATTTCGAGTCATTTGTGACTCTGCGACTTTTAAAAATATTAATCATAATTCTATAAAAATAGTAAAATTGGCAAAATACACACACGAATAACAATAAAAGCACACTAGTATAACTTTAAATTTAATGAACATGTCGTATAAACACCAACAAAATTATTATATATAAAACACAAACTTTGTAAGGGGGGAATAAACACGATTGTTATAAAGATGACGACTGACAGACATTATAACATAATATGAATATTTGCGATGAACGTGTGGGGTAAAATGACTTGCACTAAGTTAAATAATCCCTATAAACACCGAGCATTGAAGCTCAGCGAGTCTCCAGGAACGTCTAACTTATCTTTAACCCGCAACGAAATCAATCATAAAGTTAAATTAATAGGTCCGTCGTCAACATTAGGGGTCACAACCAAACATAACCTATCTTATACAAAAAATAAATATATTTTTTTTATATATTTTTTCAAATAAAACGTTTATTTATACTGGCAAAAGAAGTGTACTATAAATGTTTGTAAGTACAGTGCTCTCAAAGAATAAGAATCTACGAGAGACTTTTCGGACTCACAAATTACCAGACCCGAAACAAATACTTGTGATCCAGAATCTAGAAACACCTTTGTCACGGCCTCTCGTTTCACAGAGACTAACCAAATACTAAACTAGTATTGAAATACTTTTAACAAATATTTCTTATGCTCTTCGACAATCAATCGTAACAAACTGTTTTTGGTTTAATAAAAAAGATACAAATTGCAAATATTAATAAATAATAATAATAAATACACCCAACAGTCACATACATAGTCCAGACCCCACACTAAGATCGAGTCTTGTGTCGTGGGTATCAGGAACTACGAGAGACTTTTCGGTCTCACAAACACCCAGACCCGAAACAAATACTTGTGGTTCTCACAAACATTTGTCTCGGTGCGGGGATCGAACCGGACAGCTTTACACCTCGGTTGCCGAACCTACTGTTAGCTCGGCCGAAGACCCGAGAGCCGAGTTGATCCGACACTTTAGCGATGATATCCCGGACATCAGCCTGTGTGAGATTGAGATGGCCCTGAAGCAGCTTAAGAACAACAAGACGCCGGGTGAGGACGGAATCACTTCAGAGCTTCTGAAAGCGGGCGGAGCGCCGATACTGAAGTCCTTCAGAGGCTCTTCAATTCCGTTCTCCTCGAGGGATCAACGCCAGAGGCATGGAGCAGGAGCGTGGTGGTACTGTTCTTCAAAAAAGGTGATAACACTTTGCTGAAGAACTACAGGCCCATCTCGCTCCTGAGTCATGTCTATAAGCTGTTTTCGAGGGTCATCACAAATCGTCTCGAACGCAGGTTTGATGACTTCCAGCCTCCCGAACAAGCCGGTTTCCGAAAAGGCTTTAGTACCATAGACCACATTCATACGCTTCGGCAAGTTATACAAAAAACCGGGGAATATAACTTGCCGCTTTGTTTAGCGTTTGTGGACTATGAGAAAGCCTTTGATTCGATCGAAACCTGGGCTGTGCTAGAGTCTCTCCAGCGGTGCCACATAGACTATCGGTACATCGAAGTGTTGAAGTGTATATACAACAACGCCACCATGTCGGTCCGAGTACAAGATCAGAGCACGAAGGCTATTCCACTACAGAGAGGCGTGAGACAGGGAGATGTCATATCTCCGAAACTGTTCACTGCCGCGCTGGAAAACGCCTTCAAGCTCTTGCAGTGGAAAGGATTCGGCATCAACATCAACGGCGAGTATATCACTCACCTTCGATTTGCCGACGATATTGTAGTCTTGGCAGAATCGCTGGAGAACCTTAGCACTATGCTCGAAGACCTCAATCGAGTCTCCCAACAGGTGGGTCTTAAAATGAACATGGACAAAACGAAGATCATGTCGAATGTCCATGTAGTGCCCACCCCCATTGGAGTTGGGGGCTCGACTCTTGAAGTTGTAGACGAATATGTCTATTTAGGACAAGTGGTCCGGTTAGGCAGGTCCAACTTCGAGAGAGAGGTCAATCGGCGAATCCAACTCGGTTGGGCAGCGTTCGGGAAACTACGTGACGTCTTCTTGTCCAAAATACCTCAGTGCCTCAAATCGAAAGTCTTCGATAGTTGTGTGTTGCCAGTGATGACATACGGCACCGAGACGTGGCCTCTCACTATGGGCCTTGTTAGGCGGCTCAAAGTCACTCAACGAGCTATGGAGAGGGCTATGCTCGGGGTTTCCCTACGAGATCGAATCAGAAATGAGGAGATCCGTAGGAGAACTAAAGTAACCGACATAGCCCAGCGGATTAGTAAGTTGAAGTGGCAATGGGCGGGGCACATAGCGCGGAGAACTGATGGCCGATGGGGCCAAAAAGTTCTCGAATGGAGGCCACGTAGCGGAAAGCGCAGCGTAGGACGTTCACCCACAAGATGGTCAGACGACCTGGTAAAGGTGGCGGGACGTCGCTGGATGCAGGCTGCCTCCAACAGGTCACTGTGGAAATCTTTGGGAGAGGCCTATGTTCAGCAGTGGACGTCCTTTGGCTGATGGATGGATGATGGATGGGGATCGAACCCGCAGCCTCTCGTTTCACAGGCGGCGTCTAACCAACTGCGCCACGGAGGCTGTCATTAATTTTCGATATTTGCTCAAAATTAAAATACAATCATACTTTTGTAAAAGTAAGAATTTCGTATATTTGTATATTGTATAAAAACAGCAATTACCGTGCAGATTTAAATTTGGCACAGCATTATAAATTCCGTACAAAGCTACTTTCGTATACTAAAACACTTTTAGGAACTAATAAAAGACTCGCAGAAAAAGACTCGCACATCGAGGACCGAGTCTCTGTTGTATAAAAGTTGCTTAGTAATGATTATGCTGGTTTATCAGTCTCACGATGACGTTTTCGACCGTCTGTACTTTTGCTAGACATCCTTTGCTGTTGTGCGTGGAGCAACGCCACAAAGCCTTCATTCCTCTGGCAGATTTGCACGAGAAAGTGTAGTTGCCAACACTTAGTAACACGTTCCCGCGTCGAGACCTCACGAATTTCACTGTAAATAAATAAATATATTAGCATAATTTACAGGAGTTTATTTCTGAGCGAACCACATTTTCTTAGAAATATCTGAAGTCTAGCAGGAAGAAAAGACATGGACTCATGTAAAAAAATATTTATTTTCGCGAGACATTATACCGACATTTTAACATTCAATAAACCTACTTTAACATTTATTTCTTATTTTTGTTTCATTTATGATAAATTATTTTCAATTATTTTCTAATCTAAGATTTCCAAGTCTTGGTATATGTACTTATAGTCCCCATAAATCCAGGCAGTAACATGCTTTCAGTATGTGTATCCATGTGGTAAACGATGACGTCATTAACAGTATGTACCATGGCCTTGCAACCGTATCTCTCGTGCGTGGCGCACCTCCAGCGTACTTTTTTGCAAGACATACCACATTTTCTGTACTGCGCGTTATTGAATTGAAGAACCTGTTTGCCCCGAGAGTTCGTAGTGTAGGTAGCCATCACTGGAAAATAAACAAAAAAAATCACATATCTTGGATTTATATTTTATTTTGATTCGAGCAATGGTGTTTATTTTTATGCAATTAAATTTGTACACGGCAACATGTATTATCAATATAAAACATTGGAAAACGTTGCTCCACAATAAGTATATGCGGTGTGGATGCAACAGTGGAGTTTGCCGAGGTAAATTTTGCGAGTCTGATCTAATAAAAATATATAGATAATATACCGAAAAGTCTCTCGTAGTTCCTGATACCCACGACACTAAAATCGAATCTTGTCGATCTTAGTGAGGGGTCAGGACTATGTATGTGACAGTTGGGTGTATTTATTTATTTATTTATATTTATTTACTTATTTATGTTGGCTTCGATCAACAATATTGTTGGTTTAAATAACATTAATATAACCATAAACAGATAAATTATACCAAGTTCTCTGTATTTATATTTTAAGACATAACTTTAGGTGCATATTGAGCAGTCTAGAATTTATTTTACATTACTTACCTACGGACACTTTTTTAAATAAAACCTTAAATAAAAGAAAACAAGTAGAAAAATAATAACATTTATTAACAAATATATACAAATAATAAACATGTTCAAAGTACAAATGCCTACGATGAAGCCTTAATTTCTTTAGGATTATTCAGACATTAACATAACGCTTTGCCTACATTGGGTAGGCAGGTTACACGACCATTGCATCTTACAAGTAAATAAACAAATGGTATTGGACGGAATAAGGGTCGTTGACACACACGTATTTTAGAGGGAAAGACGTAAATAATAATTAATAAAACCTACTTGGATTACCACTAAACATATAATCTGAATTATGAGTCAATTTAACGTTAAAGGCCCTTTCATGGTATCGGTAAAAAATATCGTTGACCCCAATACCGATACTGCTTACAATTCATTTTACCATTTTTTTATGGTTTGTCCATAAACGTTTTTCTGATTTATCCCGGGCGACAGATTTTTTTAAATAAAGTAATTATCATCACATATTACGATACGTCAGCCATTATTACAAATGGGGCTACCAGAGTGATTGAACTTCAAGTTCATTTCTCCAAGAACTCCGAGCCTGGGTCTCAATTATGCTTATTTTTATTGAAAAAAAAATATATTTCCTTACACAAAAAAGTAGCTTTCATCGAGGGACAAAAATCTTGGCAAGGATACCAAGTTTCATAGTAAAATGGGCATTCTCTTTTTCAAATCAGAAAAAACAAGTGCTGCTTAATTTTACAATGAGTATTTTTTGGCTGATATATTTAAAGCCCCGTCATGGCATAATACTTTGTAGGGTAAAACCCAAATCTCGGTTTAAAATTTAAATACAATTTAACTTTTAATTTATATTTCTGTTAGCATGAAGCGTCAATTAATGGAGAGCTCTGTCAAAACATTAAGGCCATATAGCTATTTAAATCGGCTTATAAGCCAGTTAATAAGGTAACATAATTACGAAATGGATGAAACCGGATTAAACGTGTTCGCGTTTCAGGTTCAGCCTGTATATTCGGTTTCGAGCAGACAATATTTTTATATACAATATCTCATAATACATACATAAACTCACACCTTTATTCCAGAAGGGGTAGGCAGAGGTGCAACCAGGACACCCATATTTCGCTTTGTATGTTCCGTTCCACGATGTAATAGGGGGCGAGCCTATCGCCATACCGGGCACAAATTTCTGACTCCGGGCTTATAATAATTAATGGAAAAATCCAATATCACTTTACAAAAATTATCGACAGGCGAAAGATGACTTTCTCTTGCTGATGAATCTATCTCGATTACATTGAACCAACTAACCATAATGTGCATTGTATTGTAGTAGCTCGTCGCCAGACATTTATAAAATGCTGAACTAGTTTTAACCGGTTTCGCTCTCATTTCGTCACATAAAACTAAGATATTAATGAGTATTAATTTAAAAATAACAAACGTTGTGATATTTAGATAACTTAAATTAAATAAGGTTTCTCAATGTAACAAAGTAAAATTTTGTAAAAAATTCACTCAACTCCTTAGTTTCATGGATAAGCAATGTCTTGTCTAGATATCGCATTTTGTAACGAAACTATTGATACATAAGTACTAAACAGTGTAAAAATAACAAATATTTGGTTATCACAAACTCTATATGGTTTTAATACAGTACTATTCGGACTTATCTCCCGTACTATTGCTGCCCCAGACATGATGTGGATTATAATATATAATAATGTCGTCCACAGTATGAACCACGGATTTGCATTTATTCTTCTCGTGTGTGGCACATCTCCATCGCACTTTACTGCCTGTAATCCCATTTACTCGGTACTTTACATTTCCAATAAACAAGCCTCGGTTCCCTCTCGAACTGACGAAGTACTCGCATCTTGAAGGAAAAGCTAAAAACAAAAAGACCAGTATAGAAACACTTCGGTTTTATAAAAAAAATAAAAATAAAAAGTGTGAATAAAAGTCATCGTTTGTGTGAAATGTTTATTCAAATTAAAACTTAAAAATAGAACATGAAAATGATGTTAAAATCTTTATCGAAATGGCTTAAATGTGTAGATAAATGTACATTTTTACTGTAAGAATCAAGGAGTTTTAACATAAATAATATTTTAACATAAATAATTTTTAACGAATTTAATGTTAGCACTCAATTCTTAAATTACGATATATATACCTGAGTAATTACAGTAGCACGGTAAATAATGGTTATATAACTTATATTAGTGAATGAACTGTAAAATATATGTAACAAAAATATTAAGCACGTGCTTCCATATTGAAACAGATTTTTTAAAATTAAATATAGAAAATAAAACATCATATAGGTACTCTACATGATTATGGTCTCTTTTATTGTCTGTTTATATTACCATTTTGTTTTATAAAAATTACCTGTTTATAATTTGCCCATGTTTAAATTGTGTTGTATTAAAAAGAAGTATATCAAATTAATTGCCTTTGATATTATACATATTAAAAAAGTAAAACTAATAAAAGACATTTTTCTGAACATATTTTAAACCACATTATAAAATAACCAATCATAAAACTTGCTTAGCTTTAAACCTTGCTTAACTATATTAGAGTAAAATCCATAGTTGCCAAAATTTATATTGTTTTTATATTTTATCTTCTTCAGCTTTACATTTAATAATGTGTTGTGTTTATCCTGCATAAAATATTTCTGTTGCTTATTTTTATATTAAATCACACACAATGATTACTCTAGTTTTTTACGATAAACAAGTAAGTAGAATTATATTATTTAAATTTTAAAAAGTAAGTACTTAAAATTTGTATAAAAATACTCCCATTTTCCAGCTTATAATATCCAATACCAACTAACTCTTATTACAAAATAATAGGTATATATTACGGCGATTACACTGGTAAATATCTTCTAGTTTAATAAAACTTTGATTACATAATTTAATTTAATATAAAGTAATTAATTATAGTGTAAATACAAAACTACAATATTTTAGCCTTTTCCGTAACCTAAGTAACTATAATTCTTTAAATCTCTATGGACATCTGTATAGGATATTTGTTTAAAAATATATTTTTAGTTTTGATTTTGGTGATCACTTTTACTATAAAATCCGATTATATTTCACGTTGATAAACCGATTAAACATTTACAAGAATTTACGGAATTTATTTCGGGAAACATTTACGAGGGCTATTTTTTTGTTATTATTTAATCAAATCAAATTTAAAGAAAGCCACGCACAAAACTAACAATATCAATATCTTTTAGCACCAACAGACCTAGCAAGGAAATATACAGGGTATATCAAGACCGCGACCGAAAACGAAGCCAGGTGGTAGTATTAGTGACTTCAGACACAACGCAAGTAAAAATTTCGCAAAAAAAAACCGACAACTTTTTTTTTGTAATTTTTTACTTATCGCCGTATTTGGGTGATATAATATACATAATTTTCCTAAAATAAAGATGTCGACCTGTTTATTTTTAGACACGCAATGGTACGTAAGGGTCTAAATTAGTATTTTTGCAAAATCTAGGTATTTTCTACCCAAACACGATGATTTTAAAAAAATGTTAAAAACATATCTGTCACTGTTTTTGCGATATTTTTACTTGCATCGTGTTTGTAACCACTAAAACTACCACCTGGCTTCGTTTTCGGTCGCAGTCTTGTTATACCCTGTAATATAGACTTGGAAACTCCATAAGAGATCACCAGTATAGAAAGAGACATTGAGCTTGTTTGCTCTGTCCTCTTCACATTACCCCCGCCACTCGCCAGTATTTTTTTTTTGTTAGCGAGAAATAACATTACTGAAAACTTTGATTACCTAGTATAGCCTTATACTGCGCCTAGCCCAGTAATGGCTACAATGTCTTTAAGAAATACAACAGCCCTTTCACACTGCTGCTTGTTGGTAGAAATAAACAAGACGATGCATCTCGCTAGACAGATCCTTGCCGCCTTATGAGGAACATAGTGTAAAAGTTTAATTTAATTTTTTTTAGGTTGGCCCGAGGAAGTGACTACATCCGACCTAGCAGGTATTTGAAGCTCAATTCAGATACTGACCAACGGAAGAGATATGGTTCCCAAGTATTCGCAATCCATGATTTATATGTGTCATGGCCGCCACACACATTCAAGTGCAATTGCACAAACGCGAGTTTGCAGAAGTCTCGAATAGAAAATTGGAACGAAGTTTGCGCAGTTATTTGCTCACATTCTTTCCAGTATACTGGTGCAAACTCAGCCTTGCACAGTTATATCGTTACGTGTATGGCGGCCATTATAGCCTGTGACCCTCAATGGCTTTGAAATGAGAGGCTTTAGGTTCTATCCCCCCACCGCAAACAAATTTTTATTATGTCTAAACAAATTTGTATGTGTATTTGTGTCTGGTCTGGGTGTTTATGAGACCAAAAAGGCACTCGTAATTTGGTATACCCACGACGGAGGACTTGTATCTTAGTGGGCAGGGCTATGCCTGTGACTTGGATAAATAAATACGCCCAACAGTCACATACACAGTCCTGACCCCACACTAAGATCGAGTCTTGTGTCGCGGGTATCAGGAACTACGAGATACTTTTCAGTCTCGCAAATACGTGACACAAATACTTGTGGTTCACACAAACATTTGTCTCGATGCGGGGATCGAACTCGCGGCTTCGCGTTTCACAGCCGGCCTTCAACCAATTGCGCGACAGAGGCTGTGAAGTTCATCAAGTTGTGTGTACATACACTCTGTGACCGTCAATGTATGTGTTCGCTGGTCATCTTGACAATCTGGCCTCCGACGGTGTATATGGCGGCTCCGCAGCCTCTGTTATGATGGGTGGAGCACACCCAACGGATCTTGTGCTTGTGAATGGCTTTCTGGTAGTACGTGTAGTTCCCGAAGCCGATCAGCGGCTTGCCTTTTAAAGATCGCAGGATGACGTATTCTGAAAAAGGTAAATAGTTAATCGCCTGAAAGGATATTTAAAAAAGTCCACTTAAATTGAGATTAAGTAAGTGATATTAGTTTGAATGTGTTTATTTTTAATATTACCTTGCGTTGAATTTTTTTATCTCTGTTTGAAGGCTAATTTTAATTATAATATTGTAATTGAGAGTGATACCTATACTTTGGAATGTCGAGGAGCTGCAACAATTTAATCCATCATCATATTGTTGCTTATTGATTGAATTTGATGTTAACTTTGTATACTAGGGATTAATAGAAATGTGTAGAGACAAAATACGATTTCCATGTGACTGCTAATTCACATTTTATTGACAAATTACATAAAATCTATTTCACTTAACAACATTTGGTTAGTAATAGGAAATATAACCTATTACAGCTAAAGTGCATCTAAAATAAAATCCTAACATTTACTTTATTAACACTTATTTTTAATAAACTTATAATAATAATTAGTAATCACAATGAATATTTTTACTAAGACCTACACAATGCTTCGACGAAAAAATTTTCAGGATATACTAAACTATAATTATCTTATTATTATTTTTATTGCAATGAATGGCGATACGATCATGCCATTCGCCTAATGGTAAGCGCAACGACCGCTCATGGACAGTAACAAAACGAAAAAAACATAATGAAAACACAAAGCAATGCTTGGCATTCCACTCTTGAGATATAATATGTTAAGTCTCATTATGTCCAATAGTTAATCTGGCTACAATGTCCTTCAAACCGGAACAGAACAGTGCATTTACAGTGCTGTTTGGCGGGAGAAATAGACATTGCGGTGGTACCTAACCAGAAATCTCTAGCTGTTTCTTTCTTTTCGTGATACTCACGACAAACGACTTAATGATCTTGTGTGTGACTGTTGGGTGTATTTATTTATTATAATATAATTGATAGTCATGAGTCGTTTTATGATGATCCATGTAATATACTATTTGTCCATTAATAGTATGTATTGTAGACCGGCAACCGAACTTAGCGTGGGATGTACATCGCCAGCGTAACTTGAACCCTTCCTTGTGGAAATTCTGTCTGAAGCGGAGTCCATCGTATATCAGCGTCTTTGAGCCCTTCATATTGGTGAGAATCAAAGGATTTGCGACTGAAATAAGAAGAAACATAGTCAGTACTGTTGCATACATAAATATATTTGTAATAAACTCATGTCTATTTCCCAAGTTCCTTAATTTCTTGCTTTCTTCGTTTTCATTTCTTGACCTGCCTTTAATATTACTAGATTGCTCTTATTACCCCCCCCCCCCCCCCCTCCCGAAAAACATCTTAATCACTCATAGTTTTATTATCTGCAATAGCCAGAAACGAATGTTAATATTATCATTAAATTATAAAATGATTCTTAATATTAAAATCCTAAGTAATCGTTTTTTTAAACGATGACGAATTTCACATACCACAGAAGCTCATAAAAATATTAATTGAAAGCAGCTTTCTCATCATGTTTTCCTTTACCGATAAAATGCGTAAAAACTGACTAAATGCATACATTATTTTTAAAAGTCAGAGATCAACCCAATGAAAAAACTTTAAAAATACCAAAACATTTACTACACAAAATATTTAAAAACAACATATTATTTTAATCACATATAATTTAAATAAATATTTGATATTTTCTTATAATTAGATAACAAACCTACATTTTCTTTAGATATTAAAAAATATATACATACTTGGCATGATTACAATATGATTTGTGTTTAACGTCGGTTTCAGGCGGTTTATTTATTTATAAACTTTATACAATAAAATTGAACAGGCGGGATTAATATGTCAGCACATGAAATAATTCTAAAATGCTTCAAACGGATTACCACACGATTTTACTGCATGAATTATAATTATTATTTGTTATTTAAGTAGTACTACATTTATATAAATAATCTTCCTGTATTAGTATCCCGCACTAACTCTTTGGACGCCTGTTTTAAAATTGTGGACACAATTCATTTATAATTAGATGATCTTGTCTACATACTTTTTATTAATATGTATATGCTAATATCCCTTTGATCCACTGAAACCAGTTTTAATATTATTTAGGCACCTACCTCACCACAATGACCTTTTTACAGAGAAAAATCACAATCAATAAATTCAAAAATCCGTGACAGTAGGCCCAATATTTTAATGCACACCGATCTTTACCCATCAATTTCTTACAAGACGACCACCTAATGTGATCTGAGAGCACGTATGCACATTATCGTGGTAGACCACCTTATTGCCAATAGTATGCACCTTGGCCCTACAAAAGAACTTGTAGTGAGAGCAACACCTCCATATTGTCTTGGCACCGCCCCTTTTATTCACTCGATACTTCATCCCATTGAGTATTAGCCTGTACAGTCCTTGGTGGTTCTTCAGCATCACACACTCCGCTGGAATAAATAAAGTGGTAGATAGTTACACACATTTAATGAAACAGGAGGTTCTTCTGACAATAATCAGGATTTGAAGAGTGACCTAAGTCTAGTTGGTAAGGTTCAAATGCTTTGTTTATGGAATTTATGTTTTTACGGATTAAATCTAATAATATAATAATTCTTATAAAAATAATTAATCTTTATAATTTATTGTATTTTAATGTCTCTTTACTGGCTGTATTAAAATTATCATTCCTAAGGTAGGAATTACATATTTTCCTAAATTTATCTTTGGAACTCACGCCATTACTATCAATGCTAAAAAGGATAAAACCGTTATTTATTAATTAAATAAGCTGTATGTAAATATAGAACCAACGATTTTTTGCAACACACCATTTATTTACATTCAATAAAATATTTTTGTTATCTTTACATAAACATTGGTAACATTTACATTGAGATCGTATAATTATTATAAGAACATAATTTAGTTTTGAAATAGCATCATTTTCATCTTATAAAAGTATAACTTAATTAATAGATATAAATAATTTTATAATATTTTTCTCTTATTTATAATTTAAGGGTCCATATGCTTGTACAAATTCGATAGACAGCAATTTAGATAATTTAAAAGTTAACATGATAATTTCAACCTTATTTTTATAACATAATTTTCATTTTTCTATCGATTAAAACAACACGCGAATCTGTGCGTTATACTAGAGAATTAAGGGTTAATTTGCTATTTGAATGATTGAAACTTTGAATCTATACTACCATGTCCTTTTTTTATAATCCTATATCTCAAAAAGGATGTGAAGCCGTGAGCCTCTTATAAGTGATAATTAATCCATCTATTAAGTCATATTGGTGTGATCCCAAACTTCCGCACTAGTGGTTAGAGATTAATAAAAAATATAACTGGTAGGTATGTAAAATTATTTCTCTGACTAAATGCGATTTTCACTGAAACATTGATAACGCTATTTTATAATAAAAATGACTAGACATATCAAGCGATTTGCTTAAAAACTATTCCATGAAGGTGCTGCTAATTTATATGTACGAATGCACGAATTTATAACTACTGATACCCTTTTACTTGATAATTTAATTAATAAGTTAGTTTCGTTAATCAAGACATAAGTTACAATTTACAATTTGTCCATAGATTAATAATATAATTTATCGCCAATATTTTACTTATTTATAGTCATTCCTACCTTTCTTACATTATTCTTGATAACAATCTATCCATCTTTACTTTGGTCTGCTTCTAATACATTTATCACTTATCCAGTTACAAGGCGTTACATTCTACTCCTCATAGAATTAAACTATTGTAACCAGACTTTATCCCTTACAAGAGCATTATCATTATCCATTATATTACTACTTAACCATTCCTCACTTTCTTTCATATCTTTCCTTTCCTTAGCAAAATGGGCCCATTTCTCGATTATTATCCTAATAAATAAATACACAGACTCAATTTCAACATCTTCAAGTAAGTCGCAGTTATCTACATATATGGATTTTTAGTGCATTATATTTTAATTTATTTACTGTATTTACTATTTGAATTGAAGTGAAATATATTTTAAATGGTACTATTTGAACATTTCTAGTTATACTATTATATTTCACGAACAGACAACGAATTTAGATGAAAAAATTGAATAGTTATGTAGGTATAATATGTAAAGGTGCAGCAACATTATCTATTGTAAATAAATTAGACGGAACTTAAGAAGTTGGTCGTGTGCTCGTCGACGAACAACACGATGTCGTAGCCGATGGTGTGGACTCGCGCTTTGCACCGGTACCTCTCGTGAGTGACGCACCTCCAAGCAGTTTTGCCTCCGATCATTTTGTAGTTAATTCTGTAATCGTTACCATTGATGTGAAGTCTCTCGTATCCTTTCTCTGATTGGAAGAACCTCGGCACATCTGCGGAGGAATAAAATATAGTTAATCAAATGTTCCCGATTACTCAATAACACAAAATTATTGGCTCGACCTACTGTCTTACAGTCTTAGATATAATTAATCATTATTAGCCAATAGCAGTCTACTACTGGACATAGGCCTCATCAATAAGAAATAATAACGAGATTGCTATTTTAATGGTTTTATTTAATTCGTAATAAAACAATGAAGTATATAACGATGCGTATATTTATTGAAGTTAATTCTCTAGTTATTGCCACTAGTTTCTTATTACAATGCTTCGCTTTTAAATATATCACAGTTTGACTTAAGTAACTGTTAGTCACGTATAATAATAATTTACATTTTAGTGCTTAGCATATTATACCTTATACAATCTTTAGTTTATAAGCTGATTTCCGCTAAGACGATATAATACAAAAAAAAGTACATATTTTTTTTTCAGAACAAAGGAATGATTATTTTTTAGAGTCCGAAAAGATAGTAAATTACATTAACTTCCAGAATATCGTTGCAATGAGAAAATTTAGTATAGTGTTATTAATATTCGATTTACAAATATTCATTTCTATTGCAGCAAAATTCGTACACTTTAGAATTGAACGCCAATTATAAATCAATTTTAGACATTTTTCTTTCCCAAGCTCGTTTGTCAAATATATTATATTTTTTGGCAGCAGCTACACTCTTCAGTAGCTAAGCTACCATTTTAACTAAATCATCATCTAAAAATCATCAAACAGCACATTTGACTTGACTTTTTCCATATTCCTCGGCGGGTGGCAATGTTCCTCATACGCTACTACAACTTCTTGACCCAAGGTATGAACCCGTGCCGAACATTTCCTAATGGAGCATCTCCATCTCACTTTACCATTGATGTTCGTTGAATTCCTGGTGTAGGTATATCCACCACGCAATAGTAGTTTGTACCCTTGCCTTGTGTGTACTATTCTGGCTGTAAGTTGAAAATATCATTATTTTTATCGTTTTAATATGGAACAATTTCAAAGGTATATTCTGTCTAATCTGCATCACGCTCGTGCGGTAGACTAAAAACTCGTCGTTTTCAAGGTTGTCCGTGGCAGACTTGGAATTAATATTTATGATATCTAGGTTAGTTTCTCTTCAAAAATCTGAATTTCATTTGTAGAATAGAGATCTACCTATATTTCTATTACACAGTTTAAAATATCAGGAAAATTCATAACACAAAAAAAAAAATTAAAGGCTATTTGATATTACATTGTAATAAACACAGTAAAATACAGGTATTAGGTACGCAAAAATAATTAATGCCCAGTTTCGCTTCATCTACGAAGTGTTCGGATACTTACCAATCGATGTTATCAGCAGAGAGTGGTATACGTTCTATTCCTCTCTGTGTTCAGTATAAGTGCCTTTTATCTTTTTTTTGTGTTACATTTATTCTTAAAAGTTTATTTAATTTAATATTTATTAATATAAACCTAAAACTGAAAAATTGCGACAGCGTATCATGGTTCTCAAGTTATACTTTAATAACGATCTGGCTACCTTAAATAATAAATCGGTGTAACAACTATTAAAAATGCCATAATTATTATTCCACATGTATTTAGCAACTATTTCATATGTTTTAAGTGCAATGAATACTACGTATTACATTATTGATAGACTAGAATAAGGTAAATTTACAAAGGTAAACTTAATATACGAGTATAGATAATATGACAATTATGCTTACGTTCTGTAATTTATATTAATGTTTAAATATATTAAAATTGCACACGATAAGCCGGTTGTCATCGGATAGTACCTATATATGCTTTGACTAAAATTAACTATTGTATTGAAAAAAAAAGGTAAATTATCACAATAAAATTAAGACCAGAAGATATAATTATGAATATGAAAATAACAATTATGTAAGGAAACCTGTAAAAATAATTCGATAAATTTCGTAAAAATAATGTAAAAATAATTCAATAAATTTCGTAAATAAAACAGTTTAGCTGTACGAAAATTAGTCTTAAAGACAAATTATAAAACTAGACTAATATAAAATGAGATTAACAATCAGGGTCTCCGACCACTACAACAGAACACGAAAGATCTTAAAACTTAACAACAAAGGAATTTTGTAAAAAGTAAATCATACATAATAAATAGAAATAAACTTAACATACATTTAAAAATCAATCAAAT
The DNA here is from genome assembly GCA_949752805.1 of Deilephila elpenor. Lineage (NCBI taxonomy): Eukaryota > Metazoa > Arthropoda > Insecta > Lepidoptera > Sphingidae > Deilephila > Deilephila elpenor. The sequence goes on along the minus strand of OX457106.1, from coordinate 11,585,112 downwards.
AAATGTCTTACATTTAAATGTAACTTATGTCTACTTTTTCTTAAATATTGGTTGTAATACAATGATTACACGATTGTTAATGTGAATATAAATGCATGTAAAAAGTTTATTGTAAAACATGACGGTGTCACTTACCACTACTTATTTTATATTAAAAGAGATCAAATACTTTGGTTTTATAGCAAAATATGAAAAAAAGCAATATTTTTATTACAATAATAATGACTAGAAATTAAAAATATTTTAATTTAATATGATTAAATTTTCCGGGGTAAGGATTTTTTGTATTCAGTTTTGATTCGTATCTATTCGTAACCTGACAGTGTAACAAAACTATTTTTTTAGCAAAAAACGAAGTACATGTATATAAACAAATCGAAAATTCGCTCAAACGCATTTGCATCAGTGTTGAAATACGAATCGAGATTTCAGCATCCACAGCCGGTATTTTATTGTTTACCATCATAAGTTATATTATATTCAAAACAAGTTTATTAGGTTTCTATATTTAAAACAGTATGGTGTATATCCAGGCTACCCTTTGTTGTACCCTACCTTATTTGTTTTGGGAATGACAAGTTATTACAGATTGGAAGTGCGTAGGGAAGTAGCTCTTGCCAAATATTTATTTAATGTAATTCGTGGTAAAATACGTAATCCCAGACTCCTACAGATTGCTGGGTTGTGTGTGCCGGATGGGTATGTGGGGCGACGGCGACGACCGCCATTGCTCTCGGTGCCCCGAGCTCGCACCAACTTATTGCAGCACGCACCGGTGACGCGCGCGCTGCGTCTGCTCAATGCGGTGTCCAACCAGGTTGATTTGTTCTCGTGCTCACTGACGGAGTTCACAGAGGCCGCTAGTGCACTTATTGTTAGTAATAGTGTTAATAAAATAATGTAATTAGTTGTAGTATTGTATTGTAATATAATTTCCTACTCTACTGTATTGGGTGTAACCTGTAATAGTAGTAAGTATGTTGAATAAATAAAATAAATAAAAAAAAAGTATAATATGAAGGAAAAATGTAAATACAAGATTTAAATAATCGGCTGCTTGTTCACGTTAATAAATATACTACACAATATGTGTACATGATGTATTACTACTAAATATTGTGCATAATTTCACACCTATATCCAAAAATCATAGATACATACAATGCTACCAATTTTACCCACATTTTGCCAAACCTTTTTGTGTCCCGAAATGTGGTGGAAGAGCTTATTACAGTCCACGTACATGAGAGATTTTCAAACCAATCAATATCACACCAAATTCCCGACCTGGAAGTCGAACCCAGGTTCTCACAGCTCAGTCTTTATAAATCATCACTAGTCCAATTAGACAATCTAATAATCAGTTCCAATAAATAGTTATATTAAAATACAATGCTATTCCAGTAGCATTTAAAGGTCTTTGCTGGCGCTTTCACTTAATAGAGTATAAATAGGTCGAGGTCGTATATACTGCATTAAATATTTATTCTGATTTTGTTCCTCCTTGCGTTCTTTGGCTGACATCTGGTGGTTGTGCAAGGTCATGCCCCTAACGAACTGGCCATTGACGTACACCCTAAAAGCGTTGCACAGGCGTCTTGTACAGCGCCATCGGACCTTTCCGAAACCCTCGATCTGCTCGTAATATCTTTCGCCTTGGAAAATCAGCTGGTTCTTCCCGGTGCGAGGGTTCACTGTGATTATACCTGAAATTAAAATTTATTTTAGTTTGGTAAATTATAACATTTTGAATTAAATTGTAAAAAAAATATTATGTCTTTTAAACTTAAATATACTGTTTTATCATTTTACAAATGAAAATAAAGGTTAAGAGTAATATATTTTCTTTTTATTAATATCTTTTGATATAGAAAGGAAAATAACCGGATTATATTTTTATAATTTGTAATATAAAGAATAGATCTACAACAACTACACTACTAATATCAGAATGACAAAGTAAACTACAAGATAAAATAATCTTTTAATTCAATAGGTGTTCTATTTTATAAACAAAATTATATTTTCATACAAGAAACATGTTACAGTTTGCACAAGCTACCTTTATGATTAAAACTTAATACAAAAGGTATTCATAATGAGTATCTAATACATCTTTAGCTGTAGTGAGACTGAATTTTGATATTCACTATCTTTCCTGATGATAATATTTTTGGTTATTTATAAGATTTTAAATTACATATTAGGCTCGCCGAACTAAAGTCTGACAGAAGTTGTATGGCAGGTGCTAAGTCACACTGAAAAATCACTTTTCATGGAAACGTATATCTTGTCTTATCCCTTCTATTAAGAATAATAAAGTCGTCGTTATCTTCTCTTATAAACGAAATCTTCTAAATATTATTTTACAAATTGGGCCAAAAATGAAGGTGCTTATTATGGTAGTTCTTCGCCACAGGAGTATGTGTGTGCTGTCCCTTGTATTGTAGAATGTTCCTCTCGTTATCCAGGACTAGTTGAGCCCTGCAGCTCCGGCTGTTGTAGGAGGAGCAACGCCAGTGGCTGGTGCCCTTGGTGTCAGCACTCCGCGCGAAGCAGTATGTGTAGTTGTTCAGGACTATCAGCTCCCGCCCGCCTCTCGATTTTACTACACGCATTTCTGAAAGCATTAAAAATGGTTTGAGGGTTGGTTTTGGATTATTTTTAGAGTTAAAATGTATCAGATAAATATAAATGTTAAAAGTGAATAAGAATGTCTTTGCAGACATCTTTGATGTCAAGTATAGCAATGTAATTTGAAAATGCCTGAAAGAGGCTGGCATATGATTTGTAAACTGAAAAAATGTAGAGATGTGTCTTTTTAATGGTAAATTCTTTACGAAATGGAATGTTTGTGATTACAGGTACTGATTTTCATATCTTTCCTTATTATTATTACCTTGATAAACATCATAGGCACTTAACCATGCAAACAAAGTTGAACTCTCATGTTACGAATAAATAATTTAGTAAGGATGGAATTAGGCAAAAATAATGGTGACCAATATAATATATTCGTACATATTGACTATTGTATTTACGACTAGACATACTATACATAGCCATACATCGCTCATGTTGACGTCACAATGCCCTTAAAGCCCGTTCTCAATGTCGAATTAGAAACTCAGACTTGCACAGTTTTATCGTTACGTGAGTGGCAACCATTAGGACTCTCTGTTGTGCCTTCTGACCACAAGAGCATGCTTCATAGAATCCAGTGAATCGTATACATTTCTTGCAAGCCAACACTTGTACAACTCGGCATATACTATCAGTGCGGTAAAGTTCATATTTTTATAAGTTACTTTTCAACAATTTTGGTTGATGAAAACGGGCATACCTAATACATATCAATGTCATTAACAGTGGATATGTCACTTTTATATAATGAAATAGATTTTATATACTTCATTACAATAATTATGATCATTTTAATATTATAAAATAAGCTTTAAATGTTATGTTAAAGTCGAGAAAAAATTAAATATGCAATCTAAATACATCATATCGCATACTAAACTGAACATAAAATCTAAAAAAATTCCAGTGTCTCATGGCACTAATTTGGTTATAATTATGCCCTAATCATATGATAATTGTAATAACAAATATATCTTAAGGTGTATTGAATTGAGTTCCAACTGTCTATTAAAATTACTATTAATTCAAAATGTATGCCAGGTAAGCGTTACTGAACATTGTCAAACCTTAATGTTAGGAATAAATATTACCATAAGTTTTTCTACGATTTTAAGTTACGTCGCTATATTCTATCTATATATTCAGCCACAGGTGGGCCACTTATGAACATAGGCCTCTCCCGAGGGTCTCTACATCGACCTGTTTAAGGACGGAGAACATGATTAAGGTTGCAGGAGGTCACTGGATGCAGGCCACTTCCATAGCTATAAGATTCGGTGTTAAATATGCTTACAATAATCATACAAGCTTAAATATGACATTAATATTGACAGCCTCCGCGGCGCAGTTGGTTAGACGCCGGCCGTGAAACGAGAGGCCGCGGGTTCGATCCCCGCACCGAAACAAATGTTTGTGTGATCCACAGGTATTTGTTTCGGGTCTGGGTGTTAGTGGGACCGAAAAGTCTCTCGTAGTTTCTGATACCCACGACACAAGACTCGATCTTAGTGTGGGGTCAGGACTATGTATGTGACTGTTGGGTGTATTTATTTATTTATGGTTTAATTATTAAACAAAGCACGTTTGAACTTAATTATTACAATCTTATTAAATACAGCTATAAAAACAAAATAAACAAATCAATCTTTCATTCAACAATTGCTTTGAGTTACTTAAAAATATTACTGGCAAGTGACAATATAGATTTGTACGAACTCTTAAACTAATACATGTTATTAAAACATAACAGTTGTCGTAAATAACTATTACTAAAATTAAAAATATCAAAAAATATCCAAATAATATTATTAAAGCTGGACAATTGTAGTGCACATTATTTTTTTGACTAACATTACTATTTATTAATTAACAGCCTTTTGTGTACGGAAAACTAGATATAAATGCAATTCAAAAATTACTTAAAAACGACTTAAAAAACAAGATTTGTTTAAAACCAAAAATTTCCGCTCATTTATGGTCATTAATTATGTCATTTTACACGACTATGAGGTCTCATAACCGTGTAAAAAGAACTGTCAATATTTTTTCGTAAATAAAAAATCCATGAAGTACATAAACTTAAGTAACACTGTCACAAAATGATTATATTTCTAAGACATTTTCTATAAAATACACACTCTAATGAGTGTGTTTCCCAAGAACAGCTTCAACGATTTTCCCAAACATTTTCACGCGGACAGGGCACTTTTTGCTGACCCTTTTCGAACAGTACCAAGTGGCGGACCCATCGAAATTCCTATTGTTTGTTGAAAACGTGTAGTCTTTGATGCGCAATAGATGTCTTCCAGTCGGTAACGGAATTAGCACACAATCTGAAACGAAAGGGAAAATATTAGTTTTGAAAAGATGGAAAAACTTTGTTTCTATCGGTGAAATAAAACTCATGCGTAGAATTTGGTTGTAATTTGTAATACAACATTCCAAGGAAGCCAATAGCTGAAAACAGGCTTCCAAATAATAACTCCTAGACGATTAATTGGAAGCGAACTGCATCCAGCGACCCCCTGGGATCTTTATCAGTATTCACATACTAGAAAATTCCAACACATGTTTTCAATTTTGCTAGATTGTGCCACGATTTAAATTTATTTTTATTAACATAAGTATTTATATTAAGGTGTATTTCAATAGTTTTAAAATAAAATACGTTCAATTAAGAATCCGTGGATAAATTATTTTTAACATTTATTTAAGTAATATTTTTTTATAACAATAATCAATTTTAACAGTTTAATTTTAATCAATATTTAACTTGCGTTCATTACCTTAATTGGTACTGACGCATACTTGAGCATTCATATACATATGTCATATGCAAATACAATATTTACACTTATGGTTAAAAATTAAGTACAAGAATTTTAAGACCAATTGGACAAAAATATGACATTTCATATACAGTGTATATCAAGACTGCGACCGAAAACGAAGCCAAGTGGTAGTATTGGGGACTCCAGACATAATGCAACTAAAATTTTTTCAAAATTTTTACTTAAATACTTATTTGGGTAATAAATACCTACATAGTTTTACTAAAATAATGATGTACACCTTTTTATTTTTTAAGACGCAATGGTATGATAGGGTTTAAATTACTATTTTCGCAATAACTAGGTATTTGCTACCCAAAAACAATGATTTTTAAAAAATTGTTAAAAAAAATCCGTCGCTTATTTTGCAAAATTTTTAGTTGCATTGTGTCTGTAGCCGCTATAACTACCACCTGGCTTCGTTTTCGGTCGCGGTCTTGATATACCCTGTATACTCAGGCTAAAAAAAAGGTGTACATCATTATTTTAGGAAAACTATGTATTTATCACCTAAATACGACGATAAGTAAAAAATTACCAAAAAAAAGTTGACGATTTTTTTTCCGAAATTTTTCATTGCATTGTGTCTGAAGTCACTAATACTACCACCTGGCTTCGTTTTCGGTCGCGGTCTTGATATACCCTGTATATACCACTTTTAGAAAGTGGACGATCAGTTAAATTGCCGAAAGCCCTAAGCCTCCACCACTTTCTAAACTCTTTCTCTCCTTTTTACCATTATAATTCTTAAAAGCGGGTCAAATATTTACGATTTCCCGGGAAAGATAGACGTTTATTAGCGACGGCAATATTACCATTGGGTAAATCGGTCGACCGCTATACAATCTTACAATGTAATAGGGGTAAACAAAATATTTATATACCCGACAAAACAATATATTATTATAATATCATGCCGTTGTCAAGTTCCAAACTTAAAACTAAATAGATTTATAAACATAATTTTAAATTATAACTTCCCTTATTTTTAACAGTTAAAAAAGAAACTATTTAATTAGTAATAACCAATGGTTAATATAACTATCATATTGAAGCATGAATATTTAACAACTATTTTCAGGAGTAAATCACTGTTAACTATAAAATGTAAAAAAATATTTATTATGAGATTCATAACCTTATTCCATTTTTTTATTTTATTAAACTATCAAATACATTAATCAAACTATAAATAATAAGTACGCTATGCCTTGAGCAACGCATAAAATAAATGCTTATGAGTAACGGAACTGTTACATCCATAACAATTTTGGTAGAGGTATGGAGAAAATTTTGATCACACCATTCGACCAGGACGATTCTTTTTCGGTAAGCTGTCTTAAAGTACTTGGAACTTTCAGTCAATGAGCAGACCTAACTGTGCCTATTCCCTCATTTCGGTAATTTGAGTTTTGTCACTATGCTATTTCTAATGTGTGGCATTAAAAATAAGACAAAGAAGTTGGGAAAAATGGAAGCCTTTACCGAACAATTGAACATAAACAAACTGTACAAAAGCCTTCGACAGCCTCCATGGCGCAGTTGGCTAGGCTGTGAAACGAGAGTCCGCGGGTTCCAGTCCCGCATAGAGACAAATATTTGTGACGCCCACAAGAATAATTTGTCTCACAAGAGTTTGTCTGGGTATTTTTAGACCTAAAAGTCTCTCGTAGGTTCTGAAACCCACGACCCTAGACTAATAATTGATCTTAACGTGGGTTCAAGACTAAGTGTGTGACCGATGGGTGTATTTATTTAATGATTATGAAATTCCTCAGTGCATATAATAATATCATCCAAAGTAGCAATGAAGGCAGGACAGTTGGTGAGATATCGATTCTTGCAGTACCATCTATTCTTCTTCCTGCCACTTCTTCTGCAGTAATATACGTATCCGTCCTTCCTTAGAGCTGTCTTGGTCCATATAATCTCTGTAAATAAATGAATGAATAAATAATCTAACCCATACGTTTCACTGCCAAAAACGGAGCCTCTCCTATCAGGATTGAGAGGGGTAAGGTCATAGTTCACTATCCTAGCCTAGTGCGGGTTGGCCGAATTCACACACCGTAGAATATTTTGAAAATCTATGGTACAGTTATCAATATATTTAAAAAAGAAGCCAATTGTAACCCTGCTTTTAGTTTAAGTGATTTATCTGTTTCTTTCTTTTATTGTGGTGGACAATAAAGTATGCAAATAAATATATTGCTACACATTTTTATACTGGTAACAAAGTCTACAACGCACCTGGTGGCAACTGAAGGGTCTTCAGATAGAGTATCCACCGGGGAAAGCAGGTTATCATCTTCACTGCATCTGGTGGTAAGCGCAATACCGTCCAGACAGAGTGTCGAAAGGCATCAGACGGTATTATGTGTCTTTGGTATGTAAAATTAAGCTGACCTTTAAACGGATGTATATACATAGAAACCATAAATGCGACAAATTTGTACACAATATAAGGGGTAATCACCAAATCTACAACCTGGTAATCTAGAATATTCTTTTAACAAATATATTCGATATAAACCACCTCTTACCAAATATATTGTACGGGTTTGTTAATCTCGATACATCTATGATAAAATAAACGCTAACACTATATTTTTCACCGGTTTCCAGAAAGGTACTCTACAAACCTCAAAACTAAAAAAAAATATTTCAATGGGGGTTTTTTATAGACCACAGAAGCATAGAGTTCGAAGCGTTTGCATGCATTGGTTTCAAACGGCTGCACCGATTTTAATGCAGTTTTTTTATTGCAATGTATGGCGAGACGAGCATGCCATTCGCCTGATGGTAAGCGATATGACTGCTCATGGACAGCAGGAGAGCCAAGCAACACCACGAATTACAACGCAATGCTTGGCATTTTACTGCGCTCGCCGTTCTGAGACCCAAGATGAAGCCTCATTATGTCCAGTAGTTACTCTGGCTACAATGTCCTTCAAAACCGAAATACAATAATGCGTTTACACTGCTGTCTTGCGGAAGAAACTGACAAATAGACCCAGGCAGCCTCTCTCATATGAGAGACCTACCACCAATAATAGACATTGCTGTTTATTGTTTAAAACACGATTTAATTAGGACTATGATTGGATATGAAGTATGCAGTTGTTAGAAGATCAACAGGCATAATATCACTCTTAATCGAATTTAATGACTTTATCACGTTTTTTGCAAGAGCTTCTGAAATAAATGATGACATTTTTCATGTTGTAATAATGAGTTGGATGAATAAAAAAATATTTTTATTAATATTTATTATTATACTGTACAGAACTGTAAGAACGTTGCAAAATGACTCAGTCAAAAAAACATGAATTTATTCTAAACATACATTGATTTAATCCATCCAAAAGTTGCCTGGAAGAGATCGCAGGTAGCGATAAGGCCGCCAATTGTAACCATGACTTTATTTTTAAGTGATTTAACTGTTACTGTGTTATTCTCTTTTAATGTGGTGTACCATCCATCCATCCATCAGCCAAAGGAAGTCCACTGCTGAACATAGGCCTCTCCCAATGATTTCCACAGTGACCTGTTGGAGGCAGCCTGCATCCAGCGTATGTAGAAGTATGTATGTACAATTAAGTATGTGAAATAAATATATCATACTTCCCAGGTGTGTTTACCATATTACATTTTGTATAATACACATTTATACAAAATATTACAGTTTCACGTAAATGCCTTTTAGTATTCGATAATTGTATGGCGGATGGTTGTGTTCGGGCTGTAAGAGAAGTATTTTGTCAGTCTTGTCCAATGTAAGTCTAGCTTTGCATCCCCGGTTGCTGTGCGTGGAACATCGCCAGTGACTCGTCCCTTTTAACCCCCGAGTCTTGATGCAATACGTGAAGTCGTTGTGTAGAATCATTTGCGACCCCACCCGGGATTTCACAAAGATTACTGAAATGACGAAACTTATTAGTATGCAAGACTTTCATTAGTATTTTCAGAGAGAATATCGATGGACAGTGTAGTAACAATATATCGATGAAATTAATTATTTAAAAAACGGGCAGTCACGAGTATATTTTAAATACATAGGTTTTCATAAAAACCAACAAACTAAAAGTCAGAAATGTAGAGCGGTCATCTCAAAATATAATAATAACAAAAATAACAATATTCATGGGATAAAATTTTTATTGCATTTATATTGTTACAAAATTAAAAATACATAATTTGTGTGTTTTAATGTTTTTAATACATTTTACAATATGATTAAAAAGATAACTCAATATTTAAGGAATTACTTTATAGAAACATTTGTGCGTCCACATGATTTATGGTGTCATAAATGGAAGAGGTCAACTAAAAATGGTTGGTGTAGTTGAAATATCCACCATGAAGTTATGCAAAACCGAATAAAATACATCAAATGTGTTCCCATTGTGTTTTTCAAAGTATAAACATAAATTATAAGTACCTACCGATATTGTTTACATTTTTTTAGAATTTATTATTATACTATCAATACAAATACATCATAGATTTTTTTAATAAGTTACATCACACTTGAGCATAAAATCCCTTTTTATAGAGTGGACATCCAGACCAAAATGTATATTAAATAAAAACTTCAATTATGTAAAAATATAAAAAAAAATTGCTCTTAGTTTTAAAAAACTAGCACAAATAATTCCAAGACAATTTTTTTTTTATTGACATCCATGTTGCTGTTGATATTTCAACAATAGGTGATGATTTTAATGTAAAGGAGAATGACCATTTTACTATGAAACTTAGTATCGGGCGAACATTTTTGTCCCTCGATGAAACCTACTATTTTTGTGTAGGGAAAAATATAATTTTCAATAAAAATAAACATAATTGCGACCCAGGCCCGGAGTTCTTGAGGAATGAACTTGAAGTCCAGTCACTGTGGTAACCGCATTTGTAGTAATGGCTGACGTATCGTAAACTGTAATGATGATTACTTTATTTTATAAAAATCTGTCGCCCGGGATAAAACAGGAAAACGTTTAAGGACAAACCATAAAAAATGCTATAATGAATTTTAAGCAGTATCGTTATCGGGGTCAACGAAATTTTTTACTGATACCATGAATGGTCATTCTCCTTTGTAAAATCCCGCGCACACACGCACTTGTGGTATCTGCTCTTGTGGTATAGCTATCGAGGTATTTACTCGTATACTAAACCTGACATCGCAAACAAAATTAATGCGCACTGTGTATTAACTTACCAAGACCACAGGAACCCAGGAGTAAGGGGGAACATACATAAACTCACGTGTTTTTCACAGAAGGGGTAGGCAGAGGCGCCGCCAGGACACCCACATTTCATCTTGTATGTTCCGTCGCATGATGCGATAGGGGGCGAGCCTATTGCCATATCGGGCACAAATCCCTGATAATGAATACAAAAATCCAATAGCACTTTCAATATCCTGATTTCGAACCCGAGACCTAAGCTTTGCAATCGTTCCGTAGTACAACTACGCCACCGCGGCAGTCGAGTCGAGTAAGAGGGAAAATAATAATAATAAATACACCCAACAATCACATACATAGATCTGACCCCACACTAAGATCGACTCTTGTGTCGTGGGTATCAGAAACTACGAGAGACTTTTTGGTCTCACAAACACCCAGACCAGAAACAAATACTTGTGGTTCACACAAACATTTGTCTCGGTTCGGGGATCGAACCCGGGGCCTCTCGTCTCACAGCCGGCGGCTAACCAACTGCGCCACGAGGCCTGTCAAAATAGTCATAAGTAGCGTTACGTCCTCTTTTTGTGACACTGATGTCCCTTCTATAACTCAAAAGTTCTAGCATTTACTATCTATGTAATCTTACAGTTTAGGAGGATGGGTATGGTCTTCAGACACGCAGACGATGTAGTCATCGATGGTGACCAGGTACGCCTGACAGCACGGTACACCATGCCTTTCTTTGCAGTACCACCGGACTTTCTTCCCCCCAGCCCGCTTGCAGTAGTACACGTACCCATCCTTCCGTATCGTGGTCTTCGTCCGGGATATACCTGAAATTTTTAAATATTTTGACTCCTTGACCTTAGTTATGACATCTTTGTATAATTCATGTTGTTTTCGCTATATCAGAAGTACCTCTGACTACCCTTCTGAATATACAAAAGGGCGCCAAAAGAGTAAAAATCGATAAAACGACCGGCGATTGAGTAATCGCAGCTACTTATAAGTTGGGTTTCCGCGTTGGAAATTGTGGATTTCAAAACATTAGGATATAACATGTATTTTATATTATAGGGGGGTAACCAGCAAGCGGTTCACGTGATGTTACGTGATCACCGCCGCCCATGAACATCTGCAACACCATGTAGAATATGTCTGTCTGTTTATTTATTAGGTAATTTATGTTTCTTAAACGCAAAGAAAAATATCTTTAAAAGTATGATGGCATTATTAAATTATTTGAATAGGATTTGTGTGGTGAAATACATAAAAAACGGTAAAGGAACTTTCAAATCAGAAGTTCAAATTGTCTTTATTTATAAAATATAATATTTTGGTTATAACACAGTGATCTTAGGCATGCATTTTGTATTAATATGTATTTATTTAAAAAATAAACTAACCGGAAGACATATTATGACACTTTTGTGTTCTCGAAAATGAAAAGATTTTAAAACTTTGAACATACCTACTGCAGAAAATAAATTGTAAATAAAGAAACCGATATTTGATTTAAGAAAAATATACCTATGTTATGTTTATACTTTATACGAACAAACATTTCGGTTTGTAATATACAGAAAGAAACCCAGTCAAAACACAATACAGATTAGAAACAAGATGAACATTTAAAAGCGACCAAGTTCACAAAGAATCGTTTATAAATAAGACCACCATCACAATAAAATAAAACACCTATCTTGCATGCGCAGACATCCAGTACACTAAATCTTAATATAATGTCCTTGGTGTATACAATATTTAGCGGGTGGGTGTGTGTGTTTGTTCTCGAGTCCAATGATGGCGAACTTCTCGTCCATCTTCAGTTTCGCGTTGCACCCCTTACAGTTGTGCGTAGAGCAGTACCAATGGAAGTACTTGGTCTTCTTGCATTGCTTCTTGCAGTAGTACGTGTAGTCGTTGTACATGACCAGATGCTTGCCCGAGTAGCGGGACTTCGCCAATAATATCACTGGAATATTATTAATATGTTACTACGGTTCAGGCAGATTGAGTAAGCTGTTGATTTACTCTTGACATTTGGTTTCGTAATATGTCGCGATTGATTGGATAACTAGAACGATTCGTTATTTTGTTCATTAAGACTTACCTTGTCTTGATAATATTTCATCAACGTATTTTGAACTCTTAAAGTAGCAGCTCTTAATCATGTAGGTCAATTAATAAAGACACTTTTTAATCGTGCTTTCGCTACTTTCTGCTTTTAAATCAACTTCACAGTTTATAACACAGTTTATAAAAATCAAAAAATCGTTTTGTATACTATTTAATCAATTATATAAATTTCGAGTCACTTCTTCATCTCAAAACGTTCTTTAGATGATGCGACAAAACCATTTAAAGCCACATACAGAAAAGACACTCAATAAAACAATACGACAATATAAATTAACCATTATATTTTCACATAAAACCCATTTTGTATAATAAAGCTCGGAGGCGGATGGCAGTGGATCAACTTGGCGTCGATGACTATCCTCTCGCAAGCCAGAAGCCTATTGGTGACGATAAGCCGGGCTTTGCACTGGCAGCCGTTGGTGCATGTCCAGATTGAGGTTCTGGAAGCCCGCTTGTGCAAGTAGAAGGTAAAGCCGTCAATCATAGCCAGTTCCTTCCCATTGGGCTTTCTCAACCATTTGACTGAAAAAATCGGGACTGTTATTTGTGTACTATGGTAAATATTGTCTAAAATAATGGGTGTTAAAATAAATTAATTGTAAAACAATGATATTGTTATATACCTTGACTAAACTAATCCCGTAAATATTGTATATTTTGCATTAGTTCTGAAATAAAATCAAATATAATTATTTTACGTTGTTGGTTGCGTGGAATAAACTTAACAAATCTACAAACTATAACAGATTTTTTATAATGAATAACTGTAATTTTACACAATTTCTACATATAAATACTACACGTTCTTGCATAAGGGAAAAAAACTATAAAACAACTACAAAATATAACGGTCTTAATAAACCTACTAAAAATAAGGATTAGAGAAATAATGAATGTAGTAGAGAACAGTTTATTTAAAACAAGTTTAACAAAAACTTACAAAGTATGTGCAGGTTTACATAAACTCACAATTTTTACTTACCTACAATAATTTAGACAGTATAGCGTCTGATTGAGCAATTTGCTATGATTTACGAAAATCCTAGCAGAAAACAAAAGGAAAATTTATGGTCCGATAGCTGCCATACAGTTGTTAGATGTTATATAAACCTTCGATAAACTTTAACTTATAAACCTAACCGTAAAATTTACGAGTTTTGTAAAACAATAAACTCCAAAATTGACGAACAGATGACAGAATCATGAAATTCCATTGACCGGAAGTATACAGAAATAACAAGCTGCCATAATTGTGTTGTGGCGAGAAACAATTACTTGTCTCATTGTATGTTTTATTTCTCGTTTTGAATTTTTCAACATTATTTTATCAAGAAATATTTAATATACTCCTGATTGACCTCAATCACAGATCTGCTGATTTCGCTGTGACATGCCATGCATTGCAAAAGTCATTATATGCCCTTTACCCTCACTGGTGCCTTAAGCACATAGGCATACGACTTTATTTCAGGTCTTGCAAAGAACAAATGCCGATAAAAATCTCGGTATCCTCTAGAATACTTGGATTATCGATGCATTCCGACCACTTGAAATGGAAAGGAAAGAAAAGGAATAAGAAAATTGGATGAAAGGGGAATTAACCTTCCGGCAGTCTAAGTCACAGAACACCATAGTCAACCTATCTTTTCACGTTGATTTTCTGTTAGGTAGTACCATCTCGATCAAGCTAGCCGCAAAACCCAATCAAACCTTATAATAAACGCCATTTCTTATAACATAATTAGACTGCTCATGAGAGTGGACGAGGTTGGAAGCGATCATAACAGTCTTGTTCTTATTGATAATGAACCTGGCCTTGCAGACGCTCCACTTTGTGCACCTCCATATTGTCGAGGTGAGGCTTCTACTGCCACAATAGAAGGTGAATCCGTTGATGAGGGCTAAAGGTTTTCCTGACACGTTCTGTACCCAGGTCACTGAAAGAAGGCAGTTTAGTTAAGCAGGGATTGTGTGAGAAACATTTCCAGCCACAAGTACTAGTATATTGAACGAGGAACCATGGAAAATAAAACGCATTTTTTACAAAAAACCTTTATAAAATTTGTGACTAGTTACTGGAATTACACCGAACAATTTTAATAAACGTTTTATCTACAATTAATTTGGGAAATACATGAATCATATTGATTAGTACCATTTGAGAAACGACAATAATTACCAACTTAATACTTTAGGTATACAATTATTCATAAAAAATATCACTCATATAGCCGCAGCAAATAAACTCCCCAAATACAAAAAAACTACGTAAAGCTAAACCGTACACATCCATTCACATATTTACATAATAACAACATAGTCCATTGAAAAGTTACATTTAAGGTTGCGTTTGTGCCAGAAACTTGAACTTGAGCTTATAAACCCAAAAAAATAAAATTGCATCCTCTGAAAAACGTACGCTAAGGCCTAAAAAATGTTAGATTTCAATGGACAAACAGTATTATTTTGAACACGAAGCACAAGAAACAAGCCATCCATCCATCCATCAGCCAAAGGACGTCCACTGCTGAACATAGGCCTCTCCCAATGATTTCCACAGTGACCTGTTGGAGGCAGCCTGCATCCAGCGACGTCCCGCGACCTTTACCAGGTCGTCTGACCATCTTGTGGGTGTACGTCCTACGCTGCGCTTTCCGCTACGTAGCCTCCAACAAGACAACAAAACAAGACATATGTTATAGCAATTAAGCTACATTTCGGAGCCTCCGTAACGCAGTTGGATTGGCTCGGGCTGTGTTTCATCATGTTCTATTCTGGTGAATTATGAGACCAAAAATTATTTCTTAGTTTCTGATACCCCAACACATGGTATCTTGGTGTCATGTCAGATCATGTGTGTGTGACTGTGTACTGTATTTATTGTTATATCATCATTATCAGCTACAAGAAGTCCACTGCAGAACATGGGCCAATTACTTTCACAGCAATTTGTTGGAAACCTGCATCCATCAACTTCCTTTCTGATTTGAGTATTACATTTAAATTTTAATATAAACCCCGTTTCGTATAATGTATCTTACGGGGTAGTGGTTATGGTTCAATCTGGCTCGCACCATCATCAAGTCTCTGGTGACGGTGAACCTTGCCTTGCAGAGTGACGAGGACTTGGAGCACCGCCAGGTCATGGTGGCATTCGACTTCTTCTCGCAGAAGAACGTGAAGTCCTGGAGAAGTGCCATCGTTCTTCCGGCGCGGTTCTTGAGTATTTGAACTGAAAGAAAATGATTTTCTAAATGGGGAACTCTGATATTTTTAGTTTGAATATAACATTAATGAATCTTCTGTGACTTGAAATTAAACTAAACTTCATATTTGTGATACATCGTTTGGTCAATGATCACAAAAATCTAAAAAACAACTTACTTAAGAAGGGTCCACTGCAATAGTAATGAATGTCCAAAATTATTAACATCTGAGTTAGTAGCGTCATTCGGTTACTTGATATATGCAGTTCGTAATCCCATTTACCAACTCAGCAAAATCACTTTCAATTCCGAGATAAAAATATTTTTAATATTCGCCTACACGGCTTTAATGCTGTCACAGGCTTCCAAGCCAAATATAACGACACATAAAAGTTCTATAGGCCTGAAACAAAACGTTTTTACAATCTGTTGATTACTCATGCTGCAAATAGTTATAAATCTAAATTAAATTCAACCAGCCATTTGCACAAGTATCATTACTCACTATGAACGCAGCAGTATCCAGTGATCGTTTTTGTATGAATTTATAGAAGATTTACACAAGATTATAATTTTTTAAATTAGATTATACTGTTAAAAGACTGATTATTTTTCAAAAAAATATGATATGATGATACATGTTCTTTAATTTGATTAAAACATATTTTTTTTTAATTCAAGCTTTATTTTCATCGTTTAATAAACTTGTAACTCCATTAACGCAAACCTTAAAATAGAGGACATTCATCGTTATTGCACTTTTCATAGTATTTGTAATATGATACTTCCATTTTTTTTGATATGCAGTTACAAACATATAAAATAATAATGGAGTGGAGACCGCGTCTTGGCAAACGTAGCGCGGGACGTCCTCTGGCCAGATGGCGGGACGACTTGCACAAGAGGGCCGGCAGCGACTGGATGCGTAAAGCAGCAGACCGGGCTCTGTGGCGTACCTTGGGAGAGGCCTATGTCCAGCAGTGGACTGCAACGGGCTGATGATGATGATATAAAATAATTTACAATGTAAGTTTTTTTTTGTGAATTAGTATAATTTTACAATACAAGATTTACAGAACTTTGTTAGCGACAGGTAATAAATAACAACACACAAATCAAACGAACAAAACTATTTAATATGTGACTTATTCATTTTTTAATATTTACTACTCCCTTATTTACACACATCTCTATTCCTTTACAAATGTTCTAGGCAGATGTCTAACAAATTCACACTAACTAACTAACTTTAATTAGTAATAATTTATGTGATAAGATTAACGACATAAAAATTATGAATAAACATCCCACAAAACTTTTTTTTCCGTGGCATCGAAAACGTGAGACTTATTAGTATCAAACATAGTTGTAAATGAAGAACCTCAACCATGACAGCCTCCGTGGCGCAGATGGTTAGACGCCTGCTCTGAAACGAAAGGCCGCGGGTTCGATACCCGTACCGAATCAAATATTTGTGTGAACCACAGGTATTTGTTTCGGGTCTGGGTGTTTGTGAGAACGAAAAGTCTCTCGTAGTGAAAAAACCATCACCAATGATTTCCAAACTTATTGCGAGCGGCTTGCATCTTCATGTTAGAATCTACTTCATCTTACGCAAAACTCCTTCACGTATAAAAAACTTTGTCGGCGCATGGTTATGTTGCAGTTGACTCCTTACAAAAGTGGTTTGGTCTATCGTGAACCGCGCTTTGCATCTAGCTGTCTTCTCGGTGCATCGCCAGGTACTACTGTTTCCTCGAAGGTAGTCCCTGTAGTACACGAAACTACCTATAATTGCTATCGGGTTCCCTGATTGACTCTTCACCCATATCACTGAAATTTGAATGGTAAAGGTTAGCATAATGGTTTCTTAGATTGAAGCGCATGTCACACTTTGAAATAAAAGTATTTTACGGATTTTATTGCGGAATTGGTTCAATTTTTAATTTTTTTAGCTTCCCGAAGTTTCGATTACTTACTACTTCAGTCCGCCCCGTGACCACGAGAGCTATAAAGTAATCGAAACGTCAGGAATTTAAAAAATGGTAATAGTATAATGTAGTTAGTTTTAGGGTCTATGTTTCCTTAGACGGAAAAACGCGAATATTCCTTATTGCAGTTGTTTGAAGATATGATTTTCTTTCTGTAATCAGCCCTTTAGAGCTGTTACGGTTAGTTTTGTAATAGCAAAGGTATTGCTTCAAATTATGCGGTTTATAAATGTATTCCCGGTCACAGGATCAAGTGAAAAATACGTGTATAAAAAAAATTACTTTATTCATATAAATTTTATTAATTTTACGATATACTATCGCATCCCTTAATACATTTATTTACATGCTTATTTATATTTCCCTACTATGTTGTTGTTGAGTAGGTAAACTGTCAACAAATTCACACTAAATTCACACTTTCATTATTATTTAATAATTAATAACAAATATACAAATTATGGTTATTATACCTAAATAGTGATTAAACTGAACCAAAATGATTTGAAATTGGGATCATAAATGTGAGTGCCATCGCCATAGAATAGAAAAAAAATAACATGTAAATAAAAAATAAGACAAGACTAAAAAAGGTTACTTGTAAACTAGAATTAACTAACTATATAACACAAAGCGTTACTTACATCTAACAACATATAAACGGCCTTATTTCTAAATATATTTAAAACCTATTTTAGTAATCGAATGCTTTGTCTTCTTCGCTTAAACTGAATTCTAAAGTCGTTCGAAAGGGACAAGATATTGGATAACTAAAATAGGTTTCAAATATGTCTATGAATAAGGCCGTATGTGTATTTCCAAATTCAAGCACACTGGTACAATAGAGTATTTTACTATGATCGAGTTTTTTGTATTATTTTGCGTACAAACACAAATACCATTAAAATAAAACATTTCTGTCAAAACAGTATTACAGGAGCTTGTAATATGAGGTAAATATTAGTATTTTAAATAAAAGAGTGGGAGCGTAGTGGGGACATCTCTCCGTCTCTTTCACACCCGCACACTGTTATGCATATCAGGACTAGTGACGTCACTAGTTTAGTTTTGCATCCCTTTTTTTTTACTCCCACTACAAGTTTTAAAACTTTTTAACTTGTTTAATTGTAAAAGGATTTAAAAAAATCTTTGTTTGCTACATTTTGGATATGGATAGCATTTGATAAATACAATTAAAAAAAATAGTAAAATATCCAATTGTATCGACGAATGAGAGATCATTTTTCGCCGGCGGATATTCTATATGCACTGCACTTACCACCAGGTACATTCTAGTCGCTTTGTCGTGCCAGAATAAAAAAAAAACATTCCATAAGATTAATAGACAGCGTCAGTAAAAAAATATATCACCATATTCAATTTTAGCACAGATTATTTAAAAAAGACGTAATATCCTACTAATTACACTGGGAATTTGGTTAGTTTTATTTTTGTCTACATATTTAAAATGTCTGTACACGTCACTGATCATGATAATCTCACCCAAAACAACAGTAAGCCATACACTCTCATCTTTACTTGATTGATCTGCCTGACAATATTGCCTAATGGCCACACACGATCAAGTGCGTTTGCGCAAACGCGAGCTTGCACCAGTCTCGAATCGAAAATTTCAACGAAGTTTGCGCAGTTATTAGCCCACACACCATCCAGTATACTGGTGCTAACTAATACTTGCACAGTTATATCGTTACGTGTGTGACGGCCATAATAGAACTATTAATTATATGGCGAGAATAATTACGGACACGCCGGCCTGCCACCTGTGTTCATAACGTGCGGGTTATAATAAAATCATGAACACAACTGAGGCCCGAGATTGTGATGAAATATCAAATCAGATCTAAGAAGTAACCGACAGGGAAAATCTCAGCGTGTAGTAAATAAAAAATAATAATAGGTATTAATTTATAATCCAGCTCACTCAATCTCAATACACAATCGACGATTCGATTGAGACGGGTTATATTCCACCAAGCAGACGTAGGTTGGCAAATCTTTACTTTAATAACTAACTAATCCCAAATTCCATGTATGGGTTTTCGATATCAGAAAACAGTCCTACCAAATCAAAAGTCTACTGTTTATACACCCTATGAAGCACGCCCCCTCGTATACAGAATTTCGTCGGCTTATGATTATGATGTAGCTGGGTTTTGACGAAAGAGTTGTCGTGGATGGTGAACCTGGCCTTGCATTTGGTCTTCTTGATGGTACATCGCCAAGTACTGCTGTCGTAGCGACTGCTGGCATAGTCCCGGTAGTACACGAAATTATTGATGATTGCCATTGGGTTTCCTGATTGACTCTTCACCCAGACCACTGAAATGCAAGTGTTGAAGTTAGTTATTGTGATTTTTATGACAGCATAAATAGTTTGATAGGAATAATTGTATTTTTTTTTTAAATCACTATCATATATTTTTTATATCAAGTTGAAGGCGAAACAAACTCGCCAGCTGATTGTATGTGATCACCGCCATCCAGGAACATAACAGCTGAGGAATCGTCGTTGCTTTGCTGGTTTTATAGCATAATATACATAGTTTCCATTAAAGCAATAAATGTTTTTATTCCTTCCATGTTATAGCGTAATGAAAGATTAGTTTGACGGTGAAATTCGAAATTATTTTAATTTAGTTAAAATCCAGCGTGGCCTAACCCCTCTCAATCGTACTCTCGATTGCACAAGAAGCTCGTGCCCTGCAGTGGGACGTATATGGGCTGATACAGTACAAAAGTGGATAATAAATACAAACAACTGTTTGATTTGTACATAATATAGTTTAATTGTGGATAAAACAATGGAACGCTTAGATATACAAAGAATTCAATACATACTACGTAAATAATAATAAAACAATGTGAAAAATACTACAAAATCGAAAATCATTTGCGACTATAAGATGTACAGAAAAAGTTTATATAAATATATTTTTAATAATGTTAATTCCCTTCAAAATACATTGTTTTTTAGTAAGCTCAATACATTTAGAGACATAGTAAAATACATTGGTTTTACTGGTGGCAGGTTACTCGTATATGAGAGGTCGCCTACCCACGCGGCAAGATAGACATTTGCGGTGGTACCTACCCAGGTACCACCGCAATGTCTATCTCTCCTACCAAAAATAAGTGTAAATGCACTGTTGTGTTTCGGTTTGATGGACATTTTAGCCAGAGTAATTACTGGATATAATGAGACTTAACATCTTATGTCTCAGGATGGCGAGCGCAATAGAATACTAAGCGTTGCTTTTTAAATCACGGTGTTCTTTGGTGTTGCTACTGTTCATGAGCGGTCGTATCACTTAACATCAGGCGAATGGTATGCTCGTCTAGCCATTCACTAAAGAAAAAAAGCTGCCTCATGTTTTATTACATATTGGCTGCATGCCAGTGCAGGAATAATTTGCTTAAATTTTACTAACAATATATTCTTCATCTTAAATATAAATATTGATATCGAAGTTAACACTCCTAATGGGGATTTTATACACATTGTAAATTTACGGCTTTATGTAGTCAGTTTATAAACCTATGACTAAAATATTATTATCGAATGATTAGTCCCTTTCGAACGACTTTTGAATTCAGTTTGAGCGAAGAAGACAAAACATTCGATAAATAAAATAGGTTTATAAATTGACTATGAATAAGGTTTGATAACATTGATAACTGGCTCCTCGTCTTAATCTCAATGTTCTATTACATATGTTGTTACATATCTATTTAGTTTTTGAGACGTCATACGACCAACTGTTTTTGTATAGGTCCGGTAAACGGTTGAACATTTATAGTTAACACTTAGCCGTACCGGCCTAACAAAATGAAACGAGAAGGAGAAACTAGAAGAAACTCATAACTCACATTTCTTGGGTTTTTTTTTCAATTCTACAATTTAATATAAACACCTTTTCTAATAATGTATCGGAAAGGTTCATGGTTATGCTGCAAGAACGCCCGAGACACCACCTCGTTCTGGTCAAGCGTGAACCTGGCCGTGCAGGTTTTAGTCCTGGTGCACCTCCAAGATGAGGTGGATGAGTTCAACCTCTTTCGTAGGAATGTGTAATCGTTCACTAGAGCTATCACTCTCTTCTGGGAGTTCTTTACCCATTGCACTTTTACTGGAAGAAGAAATTAATATGTTAGGAATTATGTTGATGTGATTTTTGTTTGGGTCTTTGTTAGTGCCGTAACTATACTATCTGAGGCCCGTGGCAAAACCATCGGATTGGCCTCCCTTTTTTTGGGTCGAGAGAAAAACGGTTCAGCTAACTTTCCGGTATCTCGAAGTAGGCCGGAAGGTGTATGGCAGTGTCACTGGCAATAAAACCCAGCTCGCTTGCGGCCGAGGCCCGAGCCTAAACCTACTAAAACTTTTTGGTGGTCGGCGCACACTTTACGGGCGACACTGGACATTCCAAAGCGAGTAGAACTCCAATTCCGTTCCTGCGACCGCCCGGGGCAGATTCATTACAAATAAAATCCCTCTAATTTTGGTACAAAGTTGTCCCTTACTTCCAAACAGGTTATGACGCCAGTTTAATTTGTTATGATCATCCATGACAGATACGAAGCCACGCGCTGTGTCGTCCCTCTTGGAATCGCAGCTAGTGAGCGTGTACTGCCCCCGCAGTGTGCCTAGTAACTCTAATTCTATTAGGTCCCCTACGATTTGCAGAGGATTCCGTGATGGAATTCTTACACCCTCTAATCACAGGGCGGAGACACCGATTCAGCCGTTCAACTTCCGCTCACGATCACACGTTCTCGCAAAACGAGAACCACAAGCTGCACTTCACTCCACCAGCTCTTGGCGATGGAAGGAAGCACGGCCGAGTGAGAGATCTATTATGATGTCTACTCACAATTTTGTATCTTAGGCTGGACACCCCGAAAGAGTGCTTTTCGTTAACCTGAGGGACCATTTATGTTCATCCCTTGACACATGACGGACTCTTCATGTTCATCTAGTTTTCTTTTCTGACCATCCGCCACGGCACATCCAGCATAGCCACAGCCCGTTTACCGAAGCAGCCGAGGCTCGATAGGACTTGTGTCAGGCGAAAAGCCAGCACGACGTGGCGCCAGTCCAACCACAATACAAGGACAGGACGCACTGATGCAATGTTCCATGCCGCACTGGGATTGTCTCATTTGGAGCGCGACTCTTCCACGGAGACCAAGCGCAGGGAGGCCGGTTTGGTATGAATGTCCCAGAAAAACGAGACGCAGCTCATACGGGACACTCTTAAAGAGGCATCGATCGCACGACTCCAGCTTACAATCTACGGCAATGTATGCCGGGACCCTCGAGGTTAAGCAGCAGTACAGACAACGTGCCTTGACCAATTTTGGCTTGAGGGTTTTATAGCAGGCGTGGAAGTTCCATCGGCTACGAAAATACCAAGTTATTTCATTGAAGAGCCGACGGAAACCTCCATGCCTTTCACCATTACATAGACCCCTGCAGGTGATCTTTCCGAGGTCTAGGTTTCAATGATTAAGAACTTAGTTAGAAAACGACATGTAATCCCATGAGCGATAGTTAAATAAAAAATATACATACATACATACATAAACTCACGCCTGTATCCCCGAAGGGGTAGGCAGAGGCGCCACTAGGACACCCACATTTCGCCATGCATGTTCCGTCCCACGATGTGATAGGGGGCGAGCCTATCGCCATATCGGGCACAAATTCCTGACTCCGGGCTGATAATGAATAGAAAAACCCAATATCACTATGCCCGACCCGGGACTCGAACCCGAGACCTCAGCTTTGTAACCGTACCGTAATACAACTACGCCACCGAAGCAGTCAAATAAAAAATATACTATAAGTAATTGAATTTTATTATTTAACAGTGAAGTTATGTATGTGTGTACACATGATATATATTCCAATTTATAATAAATATAACTAGCTTTCTTAAGGATTCAAGAATAGTCATCTAACTTGCGGGTTCTTATTTATACACGGAAGGTTGGTGGGTATGTTCGAGCTGGGCTTTCAATATACCACCTTCGTAGACAGTAAACCGCGCCCTGCATTTGTACGTCGTTTTTGTGCATCGCCATGTGCTGGTGGAACCGTTGGAAGATTCCTTATAGAATGCGTGGTTGTCGATAACCGCCACTGACTTACCTGACGCACTCTTTACCCACATGACTAAAATGTTATTCAATTAATAAATACACCGAATTTTCAAATATATAATTATGTCCAAACACAGTCTATTGGCATGTTTAAGAAACTACGAGAGACTCTTCTCTGTCATAAACATCCAGAACCGAAACGCCACGGAGGCTATTATTAAACTTATTAACTCACTAGTTATTATAATAGCCACTTGGTGTTTCCTCTTGACCATAATTTTAACAAGATCTCCTACTGTAAGACAAACATATCTGACCCGGTGAGAGTGTCGCTGTTATCGCATTTGTTGTTGCCAGTATAAATAAATTAAGCAACAAAGTGGGTAAATAAGTCGTTTAATTAAAAATATTATCCGAAATACTATTATATTATTATGTGCAGTTCCATTATCTAATAATACACTGGTATGTGACTAAATCATAACCTACTTGTTTGAAGTTCGTTAAAAATTTGAGAATATGCACACACTACTTAATATGTATTTGGATTTGACGTTAAACACCTGGCAATTTGAAAGAAAGTACATGGGTAAAATGTTGGCGTAATGTCAGCGAATGGCAACCAGATTGACATTTCAAAATGGCATCATTCGTTTCCTCTTTTGGCCACCGGACCAGATATGTTTGTAAATCTGTATTTGATTGTAAACGTCACGACCAACCATAAGGAGGTGGAACATCAAAGAGAAGTTATTATTAAGCACTGCAGTATACTCGTCATTCTTAGATATGTAGGGTTAAGTCTTGATTCCCACGAACCACTGGCTATAATGTCCTTTAACAGCCGATGCCAACAATCAATCCCAATCCAAAATTTGCTGTTTGACATTGACAGCTCAATCTTTTTTCTGACTATAGCTTGCCAATAATCAATCTCAGTAGGGAAAAAAACTATCTAAAAAACCAATCTACTTTTGGGAAGGCCAATCCCTGATTGTAGATTGTCCTCTGTATGAAAATGACAGTTTAGGCTTGCCAATATACAATTATCAGTGTTGACGTTTGGATGGATTGTTCAAAACAAATCCATTATTGCAATTCGAGAATTTCCACGGATTATTTAAGCACATTTGCCAACAGCAATGAAACTAGAAAGTAGAAACTAATGTAGATGAAGATGACACAACATTGATTAACGATTTCTTCAGTTAGATCTAAAATATTGTATTGTTGTGTATATTTTATCTTGAACGAATTGATACTTTTATTTTATTTTAAAAACTATGATTTCTGTTATGATATGTTTCTTAATTTCATAGTTGTATTTTTATTTAATTGTTCAGTGTATTTTGTGAATAAAACATTTATAATGAAATATTCTTTATTACTCACAATTTACAATAATAACGACAAGAATAAAAATAATAGAAAAGGGAATCAAATTTTGATCATGGAAAGTTGTAGAGCCACGCTATTATCAGCCATGACTCAGTATGAATGGGCAGGCTATGGCCTTCTCGCTCTCCTCCCGATTTGATGGGCCGGCAACACAGCCATGATCCAATCGTAGTGGATGTTCATGGGCGGCAGTGATCACTTTCCACGGACCTATGTAAATGTTCAATCACATTTCGCAATTTTCTCCACAATGTTCTCATAATATTTCTATTAGAATGACAAGTGATAAGTCATTGTTTACTGGATATATTATTTTTCAGTGGCCAGAAACACAACAATTCTGTAAAAATCTATACCGGGTATATCAAGACCGCGAACGAAAACGAAGCCGGGTGGTAGTTTTAGTTATTATAGACACAATGTAACTAAAATTTTCGCAAAAAAAGCGACAGATAATTTTTTTAAAATCATCGATTTTAGGTGGTAAATCCTTAGTTTTTGTGAGAATAGTAATTTAAACCTTTACGTACCATTGCGTCTTTAAAAATAAAAATGTGTACATCATTATTTTGGAAAAAATATGTATTTATCAACCAAATACGTAAAAAAGATACGATAACGATAAGTAAAAAATTACAAAAAAAAGTTGTCGATTTTTTTTGCGAAATTTTTAGTTACATTGTGTCTGAAATCACTAATACTACCACCTGGCTTCGTTTTCGGTCGCAGTCTAGATATACCCTGTATAATTGGGACAAATTGAATTGTTGTTATTGCAATTATTATTATTTCTAACGTAAATTTTTGTTTTTCAGAAATTATTTATTTACAAAATGTATAGGTCCGGCACACGGTTCAACATTTACAGTTAAGCCGTACCGGCCTCACAAAATGGAAGAAAAAGGAGAAAGAACTAGAAGAAACTCATAACGCACACTTCTCTGGTCCCTATTTTTCAATCCTATAATTTAATATAAACACCATTCTTAACAACATATCGGTAAGGTTCGTGGTTGTGCTGCAAGAACGCCCGAGACACTGCCTCGTTCTGATCAAGCCTGAACCTGGCCCTGCAGGTTTTAGTCCTGGTACACCTCCAAGTTGTGGTGGATGAATTCAACCTCTCTCGTAGGAATGTATAGTCGTTCACTAGAGCTATCACTCTGTCTTGGGTGTTCCTTACCCATTGCACTTTTACTGGAAGAAGAAATTAATATGTTAGCTACAATGTGCTTTAAATTTATTTATTTAAATTAAATTAGAACATAACAGCGCTTACACTCCTCAGAAAAAGTTAAAAGCGACTTATTACACAATTGAAAATATCTCAGGTACATAATCACCATTTCATATATTGTATAATGTAAAAGTTGTGTAGTCTAGTCTGCTTTTCAGTCAATTTTGAATATTCAGTCAGTTTATAAACCTATTTTAGTTATTGAATGCGTTGTCCCTTTCGAACGGCTTTTGAATTCAGTTTGAGCGAAGAAGACAATACATTCGACAAATAAAATAGATTTATAAACTGACTATGAATAAGGTAGTTACAATATTTGTCTACAGGGAAAATATTCTGCCTCGGTGGCGTAGTTGTATTACGGTACGGTTACAAAGCTGAGGTCTGGGGTTGGAGTCCCGGATCGGGCATCGTATTAGGCTCACCAAATGGAATGAATAGGAAAAAGAACTGGAAGAAACTAATAACACACACTTTTAGGTCAATATTTTTCAATACTACAATTTAATATAAACACCCTTCCGGACAATATACTGGTAAGGTTCGTGGTTATGCTGCAAGAACGCCCGAGACACCGCCTCATTCTGGTCAAGAGTGAACCTGGCCTTGCAGGTTGGAGTCCTGGTGCACCTCCAAGCTGTGGTGGATAAGTACGACCTTTCTCGTAGGAACGTATAGTCGTTCACTAGAGCTATCACTCTATCCTGGGTGTTCTTTACCCATTGCACTTTTACTGGAAGCAGAAATTAATATGTTAGGAATTATGTTGATGTGATTTTTGTTTGGGTCTTAGACGTCAACTTTATAATCGTCTTCAGCTAAAAAATTTACTTTTAAACAGAGGCCTTCCCAAAGTATATATGTCGAAGGCGCATTACAGAATCCGCTGTATAACACAAAAGCGCCTCAGATTGTAAACCGTCGCTGTTTTATAATGGTTTTATAATGTTTTTCAACAAATAAAATAAAATAAAATAAAAAACATTCAGGCGGATTGTAGTCGTGATGCGTTCTGCAAAGTACCGTTCGATATTTAGCCGAATTGTAAGACAGATGCAATTTAGGTATCAATACTAGACAAATGGATTTTCAGGTTAGATTAGGTTAGGATTGAGGTAAATTATACAAAAGTGGATACAATTAAAAAATATATATTAAAATATTTATTAGAAAAATGGAAACAAACTAACCTAACATTGTTTTTTTTTTTGCCATAATTGGGGAGACGAGCATGCCATTCGCCCGTTGGTAAGCGGTACGACCGCTCATGGACAGAAGAAAATCAAACAACACCATGCATAGTAAGGGGAATACGACGGCTGGGCCTCGCAGTAGCCCTTCACAAATCCGAGGCCATTAGTTTCCATGGGCCTCAGAGAGGGTCACCTGCCGGGGCTCACGTAATGGTAGAGGGCGAGGAGGTTTCTGTTGGCTCTTCAATGAAGTACTTTGGTTTTGTCTTGGAAAGCCGATGGAACTTCCACGCCCACTTTAAAAGCCTTAAACCAAAACTGGTCAAGGCAGCAGGCGCTTTGCCTGGCCTGTTACCCAACCTCGAAGGTTCCAATATCCCTTACTGTAGATTATACATAGGAGTCATACGATCGGTGGTTTTTTACGGGTGTACCGTATGGGCTGAGTCCCTGAGTAGACGCTGTGCTGCATTCTTGCGTCAACCACAAAAAGTAGTGGCACAGCGGATGATGAGGGGCTATTGCACGATTTCTCATGAGGCGACCTGCGTCTTGGCTGTTCGCTGCCATGGGACATCGACGCCAAAACCCTCACGTCAGCTTATTACTGGCGATAGAAGATATCCCGTCGGGGGAATTTACCAGTCTCTAGAGAGGTCGAGGCCAAACGGGCCTTCCTGCGCATAGCTGCTGGTCATCGGAGTCGCTGGGCGAACTGAGGAGGCGGTGCACCCCCACTAAATACGATTCCGAGACGGACGACAGAACGCGTCACCTCGCTTTTGTCGCGGACGCCCATTACACCTTAACCGAGCGTCCAGGTCTAGACGTA
The DNA here is from genome assembly GCA_949752805.1 of Deilephila elpenor. NCBI lineage: Eukaryota > Metazoa > Arthropoda > Insecta > Lepidoptera > Sphingidae > Deilephila > Deilephila elpenor. The sequence goes on along the minus strand of OX457106.1, from coordinate 11,556,321 downwards.
AGTGGGAAGTAACCTTGCCCCCCAATGAGAGAGACCAGTCTGCGTACTGTTTCTTCGCCGGCCGATCACAAGGAATGAATCAGGGCGCGACGGTCACCGAGGGTTTTTTAGTCAGTATGCTGGCGTAGGTACTTGCTAGCGACCCGAATCGGCCGCAATTTGCGTGCCGGGCTGGTGGGCCAGTGACACTGACATAACCCTTTCGGCCTCCTCTAGGGTACCGAAAGGGGAGCTTTAGTCTTGACACAAAAAAACCTACTAACCACTGGCTTCAATGTCCTTTAAATTTATGTATTTATTTTCATTAAATTAGAACACAGCAGCGCGTACACTCTTCAGAAAAAGTTAAAAGCGACGTATTACACAATTGAAAATATCTCAGGTACATTATCACCATTTCATATATTGTATAATGTAAAAGTTGTGTAGTCTAGTCTGCTTTTCAGTCAATTTTGAATATTCAGTCAGTTTATACACCTATTTTAGTTATCGAATGCTTTGGCCCTTTCGAACGGCCTTTGAATTCAGTTTGAGGGAAGAAGATAAAACATTCGACAAATAAAATAGCTTTATATACTGATTATGAATAAGGTAGTTAAAATTTTTGTCTACAGTACCAATGTCTTTTAATAACTGGCTCCTCGTCTTAAGCTCAATGTTCTTTTACATACATATGTTGCTACATATCTATTTAGTTTTTGAGACCTTATATGACCAACGATTTTGTACAAGTCCGGCATGAACATTTACAGTTAATACGAAAGTCGTGCCGGCCTCACAAAATGGAAGGAAAGGGAAAAAGAACTAGAAGAAATTCATAAATCACATTTCTCGAGTCAAAATTTTTCAATCCTATAATTTAATATAAACACCATTCCTAACAATATATCGGTAAGGTTCGTGGTTATGCAACAAGAATGCCCGAGACACCGCCTCGTTCTGGTCAAGCGTGAACCTGGCCCTGCAGCTTTGAGTCCTGGTGCATCTCCAAGATGTGGTGGATGAGTACGACCTCTCTCGTAGGAATGTGTAGTCGCCCACTAGAGCTATCACTCTATCCTGGGTGTTTTTAACCCATTGCACTTTTACTGGAAGCAGAAATTAATATGTTAGGAATTATGTTGATGTGATTTTTGTTTGGGTCTTAGTTGTCAACTTTATAATCGTCTTCAGCTAAAACAGAGGCCCTTTTTACGTAGATAATATGTCGAAGGCGCATTGTAGAATCCGCTGTATTACATAAAAGTGTCAGATTGTAAAACGTCGCTGTTTGATAATCGGCTTCCCAGCAAAATAAAAGTAAATAAAAAAAAATATTCAGGCGGATTGTAGTCGCAATACGTTCTACAAAGCGCCGTTCGATGTTTAGCCGAATTGTAAGACAGATGCAACGTACCAATACTGAGGTCTAGTGAAATGGATAGGTAGGTTAGGTAAATTATACAAATAGACATTGCGGTAGTACCTACCCAGGCGGCCTTGGAAATAGTCTGCACACAGCAAATTTCTTCTTTGTAGATGACGATGCGCTTACTGGTACGTAACTTCTTCTTAAGGATAATTCGTTGAATGAGAGAAATACCTTTCGCAACGAGTCGCCTTCTCATCGTTGATATTTAACAAGTATACAAAGCTTCCCATGAGCGATAGATGAATAAAAAATATACTATAAATAATTGAATTTATTATTTAACGGTGAAGTTATGTACATGTGTACATAATATGATATAATTCCAATTTATAATAACAACAACAAGCCTTCTCAAGGATTTGAACAATTGTCTTCTAACTTGCGGGTTCTTACTTAATTCGATGATAAACGCCTTCCCTTATAAATAACGTGGAAGGTTGGTGGGTATGTTCAAGCTGGGCTTTCAATATAATACCTTCGCAGACGGTGAACCGCGCCCTGCATTTGTACGTCGTTTTTGTGCATCGCCAAGTGCTGGTGGAACCGTTGGAAGATTCCTTATAGAATGTGTGGTCGTCGATAATCGCCGCTGGCTTACCCGACGCACTCTTTACCCACATGACTGAAATGTAATTCAATTTATAAATACACCGAATGTTTAAATACATAGTTGTGTCCAAAAATAGTCTAATGTCGTGTTTAAGAAACTGTTGAAAAAGAAATTGTTTCGGTGGGGAAATCGACTGATGAACTTCGCCATGGAGGATGTTAATAAACTTATTAAATCACTAGTTATTATGATAGCCGCTTGGTTTTTTTTCTTAACCATAATTTTAATAACCAGATCTTTCATTTGATTGTAAACGTTAAGACTACACATAAGGAGGAGCAACATCAAACAGAAAGGGACATCAAAAATAACAATATTTAATAAAACGACAGAAAAGCAAACTGTATTTTCTGAAACTTTATTTTTTATGAACGGAGTGTTAACAACTTAAAGTAAGTACGTAGTATCTTATAAATAAACCATATGTATTGCAGTGTATTTAATTTGTCGAGCTAGGATAAATTGAAAAAAACAACATCATCGGATATACTCGTAAATATCTAGATAAATATACAAATAAACAGTGGCAAATTGCCAAGGCATAAAGTATGCACCTGGAATGACTATTACGTCTTTTGTTTACACGAAACTCCACTAGGGTTGAAAAACATAATTTTTTATTGCATGTTATAAAATAAAATATTTTACAATAAGTATCCGCCTGTCTAAAGGTCAACATATTTTTAATTACATAATAACCATCTCTGTAGTTTTTGAGATAAAATTAGAGATGTCATTGTATTGTATCAGCCCATACACGCCCCACTGCAGGACACGGGCCTCCTCTACAATCAAGAGAACTATATGAAATATGATACGTTAAATATTCAATACAATGATTTTTATATAAATGGTTTTACAATCGAGGTTATTAAAAATCTATAGAAAAACAGACGCTGAAACTGGCCAATATAATACAAAAAAATCAAATGATAAATACATAATCTACAGTTTGATATAAATTCCATTCCTCACGATATACTTCGAGGGCTCATGGTTGTGGAGTAGAAAAGATCTGGAGACCACCTGGTTCTGATCCAGGGTGAACCTGGCTTTGCAATAGTGCGTCCTGGTGCATCGCCAAGACGTGGTGGCGAAGTTGGTCTTTTCTCGGAGGAACGTGTAGTCGCCGACCAGAGCGATCATTCTGTTCTGAGTGTTCATCAACCATTGGACTTCCACTGAAAAAGGAAGAAATATAAATAAACTGTTTAAATTAACTTAATGCTCGCGATTTTTGGTATTTTCTTTTTGAAGTTCGGAGACTGTTCAAAGTATGCTGGTATAATAGTAGTTTTCATCTAACCAGATGCCACATCCCATCAGCCACATCCCAATTCCAGTCATGGTGAACCATAATGATACTTCGCATTCCAAGTCTAATCTTTGTAAATTTATCTTTATTTCAAGCAGACTACCATAAATATATCGAGGGGCATCTCTCATCGATAACTCTATTTTTGTCGCCATGTATTCACCGAAAAATGCATTTCAGTCCATTTTTTGTCACAATATAAATAAAAAACAAGTTTATCATACACCGCTGTGCACGCTCTACTTTATTATGGTACTTTTAAATGCACAAAAAATAAAGTGACATCTATAACATTAAAATAGGTAATATAATGTCTTTGGAGTAAATACAATAAAATAGAAGGTATTTAAAATAGAGTGACTAGTCTGCGTGTAAGTCTTTGACGCTTCCTGCTGGTAGTAAAAGGCAATGCACATGTATAAAACTAATAACTAAATGAGTAATCTCTTTATTATTAAATAAATATAATTTGTACGTAAACTGGGTTACTTTTATCTGTCAAGTGGTGCCTAGCTTCTCTGAAGCTCATTCAGGGCCTGATTAACCCTTAGGCTAATTAGGCTGCAGCCTAGGGCGCGAGGATCGGGGGGGCGCGCTGACATCTTATCTTCGCATGCACTATTAATCTAGCGTCATTGCTTTTACCCTCCATATTTCAACTAGACCGAGACAAAACACAAAACCTAAACTGTGAACTGAAAATGCTTGCGAGTCCCTGAGATTATAACAATAAATAAAATTTTAAAAAGCAGGTCTCTATAATAACAAACACTGACTTGTCTTGTCTTGTACTAGCTTCAATAGTATGATGCCTACCGTCTTTTTTAAATATCTTAACAGAAGTTTAAATATAATACGCACAAAAATTAAAGGATATTTTTTTTGGTGTTTTTTGAGTGTATCTTGGAGAAAATTGATTGTTAAGAAATTCATAACTAAAACTTGGAAGCTTGAAATGTCTTTTTTGCAGATCTGTGCTCTATTTCTTGATTCCTCGCTAAGTTGATAAGCAATCGTAAGAAAACCAACGAGAAAAAAAAAACCAAAATTTTTCTGGATTTCAAAACCGTGCATTTACATGGGTAGTATTTTTTTGGTGACATCATTATAAAATTCCCGTAGATAATTTAATTGCCTTTAATTTGATATACCAGAAGCCTCCGTGACATGATTTGGAGCCGACTTATGGTAAATCAAAGTAAAAATGGCTTATCACACTTTGACATTGGATTACTCCATGAATATCAATCATGGGGAAAACAAAATCAGAATTTTAGTAATTTCAAAACATGTTCTATAAGTTGGTATTAAAGTCTTATGATAATGAATAGAATTTCTAAGTAAAATTGTTGACTGAAAAAAAGGTAAAAAAACGGTTATTTATGGATATTCGGAAAACACTGCATATCTTTGGATAAAAGAAACAAACCAAGAATATCGTCGGTAACTTTTCAACCTTAAAGTATTCTAAAGACACTCTGAAAATTTCAAACTGCTCCGATTTGATTATCTTAGTGTTCGGAAGGTTTGAACTTACTGTATTCAGCAAAAATCGTCGTAATGAGCATTTGGGTAATCTTTAGAAACCTATGGCACGAGTTGGGGGTTGGGAGGGGGAGGGGGGGTAGGGGGAGTGTCCCATCTCCCCTGGTACCACTCCCATGAAAAGGTGAAGCAACGTTCCTGAGAATGTAACCTAACCTCAAAACACTTGTTGTCAAAACAAATTTGCTTCTGCAACGTCTCCGGCGCTGCGGGAAGTGCAGCCCCTTCGCCCTTGCGTAACAAAGAATAGGCACCCATGCTCACCTCCGCAGCTTCGGCTTGCTGGTCGCCTCCGGCGACCAGCCTCAGCCGCTACGGCTCGCACGGTTGCCTATTCTTCGTTACAGCGGGCGGGGGCTGCTCTCCCTCCGCGCCTTCGGCTTTTTATAAACACTCTAGGGTTGGTACCCAAAAGACTACGTGAAGTCGGGGTGCCCTAAGTCGGTTTTGGGACAAAGTCGACCTATTTTACGCACAAAGTCGGTACACTAACTACCATCGGAACATAACTTCTAGGTTGTTAGAAAACAAATAAAACAAAAAGCATTTATAAAATGTTTATTTATTAAATGTATAATAAATAATAATAATAATAATAAATACACCCAACAGTCACATACATAGTCCTGACCCCACATTAAGATCAATTAAGTCTTGTGTCGCAGGTATCAGAACTACGAGAGACTTTTCGGTCTCACAAACACCCAGACCCGAAAGAAATATTTGTGGGCCGCACAAACATTTCTCTTGGTGCGGGGATCGAACCCGCGGCCTCTCGTTTCACAGCCGGCGTCTAACCAACTGCGCCACGGAGGCTGTCAATAATTAATTATAATATTTTAATATTTTTTTACGTTCCGTTTCACCATTTTTTTAAACCATAGACTATATATTTGACATAGTATTATCGATTTGTTTGTCAGTCGCCCATAATAACGTTCCGTTTTACTCATAGTGTGATTTGAGGTTAGAAACTGTTTTTATTAATTTCTCGAAAACTACGCGTCGCCTTTTATTAAGAATCATAACGTTGTAATCAGGGACCCAATCCCTAATACCTTTGATCACTTTAACCCCTCAACTCGTGCCATAACATCCTAAAGTCCAGCCAAATCCTTTTTTCTAACGTTTTCACTATTCTCCGCAATTGTAAAAAAAATACAAAAAAATACCCTTGCTTATCAACTTAGCAAGGAATCAAGTAATAGAGCACAGATCTGCAAAATAGACATTTCAAGCTTCCAAGTTTTAGTTTCCGAATTTAGGGTGGGTTGCAGAAAATAACTTTAACAATAACTAAGGGCTAATCAGCCGTCAAATCGACGGTTAAGCAATTTTCGGGTTGCATAAAATTAACAATTGTTAAAATGACGTCACGTATAACATTAACATTAACCGTTCAATTTCGGGCGGTTATTGTTAAAGTCACGGTTATCTTTCGTTATTTGTGTGTGTTCTCTGTATTGATAATTGTCATTTGTGTATCGATTTGTATAATAACCTGTACTTTAAAACAATTCACAAAAATACGCTGATAAATTCCGACGTAAAATGTCTTTAGTACGCGATATATTGTGGGAAACTAGCTCTAGCGATGATAGTGACTCTGATATTGGGCCTATCCAAATAGTTGGAAGGCGCAAAAATTTCCGCCCTCGCATAGATCGTTTCCAAATACCAGTGCATGTTTTTAGGGTAACATAGCATCATTTCACTGGTCATTCTTTTAACTTTAACTATAACAATTATGACAATGGTGCAACAAAAGAATTTTCTATCCCGTGGTCATTGTTATTGTCACTGCTAAAGTTAACTTTACCGTTAACAATAACGTCAGATTTTCTGCAACCCACCCTTAACAATCAATTTTCTCCAAGATACAGACTCTCAAAAAACACCAAAAAAAAATTATCAAAAAAAATATCCTTTAATTTTTGCGAGTAGTGTATTAAAACATGCTTTAAAGTCGAAGCAAATGTTGAATATCGTGCAGATTAAAGGAGAACGTTAGTTTCGCTTGCAGATCAATCTGACAACTTTTATAAGTTGTATGAATCATGTTAAAATTTTCACACTTGTAAACAAAACAAAAGTAATATACCACTTTTTAGGCTCATTATAATGCAACTTGGGGGGCGCGTCCTCATAATTAGCCTAGGGCGGTCAGAACCCTAGATCAGGCGCTGAGCTCATTCAATTATAATTGAACTTTGGAAGCCGACAGAGTTTGTTTATTAGATACAACATATTTTAAGGCTGTTGTAAATATTTTATTATAAATAGATAATTGCAAATTATTCTCTTAAAATACAACGAACAGTCATTTAACATATAGTACCGACCTACTGAGATACAAGTTATATGAAACTATGAGTGTTTTATTGCCTCGGTGGTGCAGTTCTACTAAGGTATGTTTGCAAAGCTGAGGTCTCAAGTTCGACTCCCGGGTAGGGCAAAGTGATATTTGAGGAATTTGAGGAGTCAGGAATTTGTGTCCGAAATGGCGATAGGCTCGCCCTCTATCACATCGTGGGACGGAAAATACAAGGCGAAACGTGGGTGTCCTGGTTGCACCTCTGCCTAACCCTTCTGGGAAAAAGGCGTGAGGTTATTTTATATAAGTATGTATGAGTGTTTTAGGTCGGATAACATAAATAGGACGCAAATATTGCGCTTCTAGGTTAGGTACATATGAATTTTGGTGCGAAAATAAAACCAAGGCCTTTTGTTTCATAAGACCCTTAACCAACCGCAGGAGACGCAAAGATTTCATTACATATTACAATCAAAGTTTAAATACCTCTCAAATAGACTAGCATTGATTCGAACGTCGCTAATATTACAAGGCATGCAATCTCTCACAGTCGACTCTCACACCCTGTAAAACGTCCCATTGGTGATAACATATTTTCTGTAGGGGTGGTTATGTTCCAGCTGGGCTTTGACGACCTCCTTGTCACGGAGGGTAAATCGGGCCTTGCACCGAGGGGATGTTTTAGTACAGCGCCAGATGATGCTGTTTCCAGATTTGTTGCAACTGGCTGCGCACGCTGAGAACGTGAAATGGTTGACGACCGCTATCACTTTGCCGGCGCTTGTTTTCACCCATGTCACATTAACTGCAACAAGCGAATGTTATTTTGAATATGCAAATCTGGATGATTTATTTCTATGTTATAGTTAGAAATACTGTAAACTTATAATTAAACAGCACATTTTTAAAAATATATTATCGCCATGTTCATTAGGCATAATGTAGGATTCTAACGGTGTATTATTTTTTCAAATCGGTCCAGTAGTTTCAGATCCTATTCAATGCAAACAAACAATCAAATCTTTCCCCTTACTTAAGATCTGGTATTAAAATCCAAAAGCATCTAATTTCCGTAAATTCAAATGAACCAAATAAGGATATAATATATAACTTAATAATCTATTTAGTTCAAAAATATCTAGTAAATATACCATTGAATATCATTGAATGTTTTTACGTGTGTGAACTGCTAACGCGGTACTGTGTATTTTGTATGACATTATGTCTTTACCACTTAATAGAAACTAACCTTTGAACCGGTACAAACACTTGACCAAGTATGAATGACAGGTATAAATAATACACAAAAAACACACGTCATAATGAAACATTATATTAAAAAACGTCGCGAATTACTGAAAATATTAAATGGTTAGCACATTTTCACGACACAAATAAGGTTTAAGGGAAATTTTATATTATATTAACCTCAAGTCACCTTCAACTAGTTACAATAAATATTTTTAAACATAACACTATCTGTTAAAATAATTTTTCGAATGTAATTACAATTTTAATCTTTATCATGATTTTTATAGGAATAGCACTGGCTGAAAGGCATCTTCTAAGGATTTTCATAGTGGCTTGTACGAAGGCTTCTCCAACATCCACCATTCACATGTTTAATTTAAATTAAAAACAGTTGAAGTAGATAAGCATGTGACTATGACTAAAATCATCTATCCCTACATGTATCTATTAGCCTCCACAGTATTTTAAATTTTTGTACTAACTTCTACTTCATTGCTATATTATCTACTATACAACATACTACATTCAGACAATAAAATCACTTTAAAACAATATCTAAAATAGTGTTGTTGTTACCTTTCGTACATCGATATTAGCAAAAAAAATAAAAATGAAAAAGATATATTAGGTAATTTAAAAAAACACTGACTACGGGAGCCTAGTAAGGCGCCATAACATCAACAAAAACGATCACAATTATGCCAGCCCACTATAACCCTTAAAACCGTCGCATATAAAGCCCGTTGACCACAATGTGTTCAGCAGGGGGATGCGTGTGGTCAAACATCCCTCTTACAATATGTTCGTAGTTGAGTATAGTGAACCTCGCCTTGCACCCAGCCGACGCCCGGGTGCACCGCCATATTGATTTAGGGCCGCCATCTTTTTTATTGGCGTAAAAATACGTGTAGTTGTTATGGAGGGCTACGGTCTTGCCTGAACGGTTCTTCACCCATTGCACTGTAAATAAATTGAGGTAAGGTTAAAATAATAATTTATTATTATTTTTAGTTCCAAGAAGTCTATTGGATATAAGCGTCCACGACCTCTGTCTGTCGACAACGACCTATTGGAAGCGGTCTGAATACGGCGGATCATCTGTCGACATTTCTACAATTTTAGGTTCCATGGGTTATAAGAAACCTTGAGTAAAATGATATGAAATTCGATTCAAGAGAAAATATGGCTAAAATAATGGAAACTTGGTTGCGAAGGCGAACGTTTTATATGATATAAATTAGATACTCAATTTTAAATAACACCATTGTATTTCATTTGTCAATAATAATAAAACAATGTACATACCAGGGAAAATAATCAATTATGATAATAATTTACTTATAACACAACAGGTATAAGTATAAAAAAACTCATTTCAATAAATAATAGAGTTTAAATCTTCATCTTATAAATCTAAATAAGACTAAACATTCAACTAAGTTTCTCATTGAAACATGAGTTACAGTTACAATAATATTTATCAGGATTCTAAGGATGTTTACGGGATGGATGAAAGGCATCTCGTCCACTGAAACGTGAACTCAACATAAATGGTTATTATGTAATCAGTGCGTTTCTCCTTAGATTATTTAAAATCAGTATTTAAGTCAGTATCCACTTACGTCATAACCTTAGGCTGCCTTCCCACTGAAGCGCAAAAGAGCGGTGCGGATATGTGTTGGAATCGACCTAATTGGTCGATTGTATATTATATACTTTATATGAGATAAATCTATGTGGTTGGTGATCTCCACACATCACCACAACCCTCGTCTCCGTTTCAGTGAAAACATAGCCTTACAAAAACATAAATAAGAAGAACAAATGGACGAGAAGAAAGAATGACGGAACGAAGGAGAAAGGTTTCTTATAAGAAGACAGAAAAGAAGACAAAATGGAAGACAAGGAAATTCTTAGAGTTTTTGCTGGCGCGAACTTACCATCGTACTCTAATCGGCTAATATTACAACCTAATGTAAACTCCATCCTGTACAACATACTTCGAAGGTTTATGATTGTGTTTCAGCTGTGCCCTCACAATATTATACTCGTTGATAACAGTAAAGCGAGCTCTACAGTGCGATGAGGTTCTGCTACATCGCCAGACACTCTTTTTTGACCCCCTGTAGGTCTTCGTACAGCAGTAGGAGTAGTTATTAACGAGGGCCACGGTGTGCCCCGTGCAATTCTTCAGCCATGTTACTGAAAAATATGTTTTAAAATTGTAGAAAATTAAAATTAGTAAATTGTAGATTCTTGGATAATGATAGACTTACTGAGAACCATCCGTAATCAATTACCTTGATGATGAAATTGTAGATTTCACAGACAGGCACTTTTTAGATCTTTAAATACATCCAAAATACCTAATTATGACAACAAAATTTTTGAGGTTGTTTGTATGTTTGTCCGCGCATATCTAATAAAAATATATGTCGGATCGCAAAATTCTTGTTGAGTTCGATTAGGTATAGGCTAACTTAGGAGCAGTGTACGTTTCATCAAAATTGATACTATGTGCCACACCAAAAAATTAAGCCCGTCATATATTTACATACATACATACATAAACTCACGCCTTTATCCCCGAAGGGGTATGCAGAGGCGCCACCAGGACACCCACATTTCACCTTGTATGTTCCGTCCCATGATGTGATAGGGGGCGAGCCTATCGCCATATCGGGCACGAATTCCTAACTCCGGACTGATAATAAATAAATAAATACACCCAACAGTCGCATACATAGTCCTGACCCCACACTAAGATCGAGTCTTGTGTCGTGGGTATCAGGAACTACGAGAGACTTTTCGGTCTCACAACACCCAGACCCGAAACAAATACTTGTGGTTCTCACAAACATTTGTCTCGGTGCGGGGATCGAACCCGCGGCCTCTCGTTTCACAGGCGGCGTCTAACCAACTGCGCTACGGAGACTGTAATGAATAGAAAAACCCAATATCACTTTGCCCGACCCGGGACTCGAACCCGAGACTTCAGCTTTGTAACCGTACCGTAATACAACTACGCCACCGAGGCAGTCATATATTTCTATTAACAAAAAACCTTAAATGTCTATCAACCTTCCTGTGACGATATAATTAACGTTTAAATTATGCTAACACATATTTCTTTCTGAAATGCTTATTATAGTTTATTCTTTAATAACTCTCGCAACTACACAATATTCTTTAATTAATTTATTAAGTAAGATTAAGTAAGATATTCAACAAAATTTAACTATTACAATCTACTTAAATTTTCTTACATAATAGAAGACATCTTTAAAAATAGGTAACTAAGTCATGCAATTCGCGAGAAACACAATCTCTTATTAAAGCAAATTAGACCTTATCCAGATGGCGCGAAATACACGCGATCCTACCCGCGCGATTTCAACCGCACGTTGACGAGATACTCAGCACGAATCAGCCGCTACTAATGGAAACACGCGAATTACAATTTGTCTTGTTCTCTTTAGGCCACACGGAGTGTACTGCTGAACACAGGCCCCTCTAAGTATTTTTCAATAGTAAATAGTGCGTGGTGGCCTGTTGGTAACGAACCAGACGCGGCTGTCAACATGTTCACGGCGGTTGCGGATACAAATCTCAGGCAGTTAACCATCATGTACTTCAACGGTGAAGGAAAAAATTGCGAGGAAACCTGCATACCATAGCAATTTGTAAAAATTCTATGTATGTAAAATCCGCCAACCCGCACTAGGTCAGCGTGTGGTCTACATAGCCTAACGCTCTCAATCGTACTCACGCTTGTAAAGGAAGCTCGTGCCCTGCAGTGGGAGGTATATAAGCTGACACAGTACAGTAAGTCACGCGCGTAATTCGCTCCATTTGTACAAGAACTTACTAGTCAACTTAGAGTCTAATATAAACTCCGTTCCTGATAACATACTGAGCTGGAGGATGGTTATGGCACAGCTGAGCTCGAAACATAGTATCATTGAACATGGAGAACCTTGCTCTGCAGGCGTAGGAGTGCCTGTTGCACCTCCACACACTCCTGGCTTCTGAGTTCTTGTAGCAGCAGAAAGCGTAGTCATTGACGATAGCTAGAGTCTTCCCGAAGCGACTCATCGCCCAATGCACTGGAAATAGGAAATCAGTTAGTGGTTACTACTGTCTGTTAAATAAGTAATAGAAACGATGCAGAATGATGTTGTAGGACCAATGTCTCTTTAACGAACAGAATAATGCTTTTTATTGTATGTATTTAACCACAAAATAAAGACAAATTTTACAGAATCTGTATCCTAAAGTGTTTATTTTACCATTTCTTTTTCTTTATTAATTGCTAAGTTATGTCGTCTAAATCTAATTATACAATAGTTGTACTCAAAGGTTGTGAAAAAAACTTGAATATTTCAATTAGTATAATTATTATTGTTTAGACACAGTGTAACTATCACTATTAACACACTACTTACATTTCATATCATATTATGATGTAAAATAAATGATGACATATATTTAAAATGAATATAATTATTAATCACTCATTATACCACTACTAAATAGTTGTAGTCACAACACCATCTACATTAAAGAATCACAATAAAGAAATTAACTCAAGGCCAAACAAAAGTTTGATACAGCGACATCTAAGCACGTTGCAAAACTACTGTCGCTCAATTCACCCAATATATTTACAATTTAAAACAAACACCATTCCTTATAATAAAATTACGTGGAGGATGGTCGTGTTGCAATTTATATTTGTGTATTTGTTCGAATTTATCCGTAATGAAATATGCCTTGCAGGTCTTGCCTTTAGTACAGCGCCAGAAGTTGGTATTGGCACCCACAACGCTGCAATAATACGTGTAGTTTTGTATTATGGCCAACATTTTACCATTACTGTTCCTCACCCATTTCACTGAAAACAATTAAAGCGTTAAATATCCATCTAAAAATCTATTGATCTATTTACACAATCCGATATCAACCCACTGCTTTGTCATTTACACGCCACCTGTGTCAAGCGAATCCACTTTCTTCATGCTTCCCCCACGATATCATCAAACCATCTGGCCTTTCTTGGCTACCACTCCATGAGCGTCTTAGTCCATCTGCTATCTAAACATGTAGTCAAATGCGCTGCCCAACTCTACTTGAGCGTAGCGATAAATTCCCACACATTCTGTTAAATGCAAAAACCTGCCTTGAGGGAAACCAATGTTCATAGGCAGATTTTCTGTGGTACATGATGATAAGAAACGATTTAGAGTTTATTAAGATACGTAATAAATTAATGCATATATTTTAAAAGTTCACTGTTTAGTGTTAGTCACAAATCGAGCTGTCAATATTACTAACAATGTTTAACGAGTGTAAAAAATAAGGTTTTTATCGAGAAATCATATGCATTTTGCATGATATGTATATTAAAGAGATGTTTTATTTTACTCAAAACAAAACATCTTTGCAATATACACATACATGTGTACTTCAAATCATCCTATTGATAAATAAAAAACAAAGCTTTATTCCATTTTTTTTACTTTATAAGTAACAATCGGCTTATTATTTTGCTGAGCACGACTCAGTCCCAGGCAATCCAGGACATTTACTAACCAACAACATAAAGTGCGTTAACCCGCGTGGGTAACAAACTCTTCACTTCAGTACCTAAACCAGTAATATGGAATAAACTAAATTTTGTAATATATACCGTTCTTGACATAAATTTTGGGTTTTTCGTGTTCATGTGGTTTGCTGCGCTTGATTATTTTGCCGTCCTTGTCAGTGACCACCCGTGCCTTGCAATACCTATTACTGGTGCACCACCAGTAGTTGGTTTTGACTTGCTCTCTCACGCAGTAGAACGTATATCCATCGATTAAGAGCGCTTTACGTCCCCTTGTGTTCTTCAGCCATTGTACTAAAATAAAAAAAAATGCATCTTTGAGGTTACAGACATTTGGTTATAAAGAAATTTAGAACTAAAGCCATTTTAACTAGCTCTTGTAGATTATACAAAAGCAATGCCAATAATGCCAAGCACAATACAATTTTTGCCGCTTGAAACAATCAATGAATATTAATAAAACCTACATTGACTTACCCAAAATAATTTATAACTTCAGAGTTTCAGACTCGGGATTTGTCAAAGAGCTATAGAGCGCAGCATGCTAGGAACACGCATGGACAAAGTGCCTAATAACACCATGCGGTCCATAACTAGAATCAAGGACGTTGGCCCGAAATCGGCCGAACTAAAACGGGATTGGGCGGACCACGTCACTCGGATGCACCCAAAAAGATGGGCGAAAATTGCCACGCAATGGATGCCTTACAATGGCAAGAGGCGACGAAACATGCCTCGGGAAAGGTAGCGTGACGATAGCGACCAATTTAGCAGCATTTGGATTGTATCAGCAACTGATAGGGATAAGTGGAACAAGTTGAGGGAGACCTTTGACCAGCAGTGAGACGGTATAGGTAAATAAAATAAAAAAATACTTAATTATTATTTAACTATGATTACTATTAGTGCCAATTTTTAAGTATTTCTGGACACATTAGCCGTAATAATATGCCCATTTGACCAAAGAAATGTTCAGGCGGGGATCGAACCTGCAGCAACCTTAAGTGGTGTCATTAGCTTTATTATTACTTTTTATAGCTGACAAATGAGCAAGCGGCTTACCTGAAGCCACAATGCCATAGAGGTCGTAGGTTCAGAGGACATGTCTAACGATGACGTCACCAACCACCTTACAATTTAAAATAAATTAATTATTCAAATCAATAATTAACATATTTTATTTCATAATGTTATTACAATAAAAGATGGTTAAATTTTATAAATTTTTATTTATTTAAATATAACTTCACGGTTGATTTTTTTTCAAATATATTTTAATATTATGTACCTATACAATTTACAATTAATTCTTGACGGCCCACATTAAACAGTGAAAATTAATATCCAACTAATTTTAAACAATATATCGGGTCCATACAAATTATAAAATGGATATAAAAAGTATTACTTACGATAAAATTTTAAACAATGATGGAAATAAAAAAGGTATAAATATCCCAGCCCAGTCAAACTACAAAATTATAATTACCTACATTGAAAGAAAACACATCACACAAAAAAAGATACTCGTCGACTTCGAATAATCAAAAATATACAAATTGCGATTTGTCTAATTTTGGTGCGAAATGGTGCGCCATTTAAAATCTCTTATTTGACATTTTTTTATAATATACCTAGTGGGCAAACGAGCATACCGTTCACCTCACCCAACAATTGGTGTCGAAATAGACAATTTTCAACATTAGCCGACCTGCTCAGAACAAACTGAATCTGAAACGCGACGCTTGTGTTTGTCAATATCACAAGTTTTATACCATTATGTATGGTGGTCACTATTCGCGCTGGTACAAATATCTTTTCACCAGCTTTAAGGTCTCCATGCCTGAGACAATGGTGCCCGGTCTATCCATTGATCATCATCATCACCATTTCAGCCCGTATTCATCCACTGCTGGACATAGGCCTCCTCCTTATTACACCACTTTGTTCGGTCTTGCGCCAATCTCATCCATGCATTGCCCTGAAGCTTAACAATCATACTGATATTCATTGATACTGTATCTTATTTACTTTAGCTAATAAAACCGAATTCAACTAAATTTTAAAGAAAACACCATATTTAATTACATATTTCGGACGTTTATGTGTATGTCGGAGGTCTTTCTTGATTATTTTTCCGTCCAGGGAACTGACAATTCGTGATTTGCAATTTCCTCCAGCGGTACACCTCCAATTCTCGGTGTAAACCCACTTCTTAGCCAAGTAAAAACTATATCCATTCACTACAAGAACTTTGCGACCGTGTTTGTTCTTCAGCCACTGCACTGCAAGAGAAAGAAATAAAAATGATTATAATTCGTAAGTTATAATACTATTTTTCATTTATTGTACCTACAATACAGAAGAGGAAAGAAATCAATTAAGTACATAACGTAATTATTATGTCTATTACATTCTGCGGTCTTAGCGCCAATATTTGGTTAAAATTTATTTGTGACGAGCTCAACGCCCTCCTAATGGTTGGTGATTAGTTACCCTCACACGCACAGATGTACCCGTCAGACACATCTCAGAACTGATCCAACACAATCTGATATCACTACACAGTCTTAGACGTCAGTTGTTATCCTGATCGAAAGGTCGGGACCAAAAAGTTCGATGTTTCTGAGCACGATCTGCATGGCAGGCATGATTGTCAGTCAGATCTGTAGGATAAATCTTTGCTTGTGTGGTTAAATATTATATATACCCACAATGCCATACATGATAGAAATTCACAAGCAAAATGCCTATGGAGTATTAGTGGAAAGCAAACAAGAAAACAGGACAATGAAAGGCGGAACTTCAAACACCATTTTAATGCACTACACACTTCACGATTTATTACAAACGTTATAGCACAAAATATTAGGTCATAGCAGTTAGTGTAAGCTCTAGTATGTTATGTACACATATCACATCAAACGGTAAGATGACGTCATTTTAGTGCGCATGCGCAAATTACGGTTAGTCAGATCTAATTTGAGGTAACAAGCATTGAAACAATATAAGTATTTCGACGACATGAAATCCTCTACCTTATTTACATCGACATGTCTTTGTCTCTTTACAATTTATATGCATTCTGGCATTTTGACTAGACTTAAGATTTTCGTCTGGCCTGCCTGACATCAACCCTTAATGGAATTTATAATTACCAAAATTATGTTCAACCACAGCAAGGCCAGTGTTGAACATAGGCCTCCTCCAAGAATTTCCACAGCATTTAGCCAGTTCCCGCTACCTTTATTAGGTTATCCACCTTGTAGGTGGGCCTTTGATACTGCGCTCGCCGCATGGCCTTCTTTCATGAACTTAGCCCTATCGACTAGTTCTCTGGCCTGTTCTTTTACTTATCCGCTACCCGGAAACTTAACTAAATTTTAATATACACTCCATATTTGATGATATAGTTGGGTGGTTTGTGGTTGTGCCTGAGATCTTTCTTGATGATTTCTCCCTCCCTTGAGGAGACGAGACGGGACCGGCACGTGCTACCGGCGGTACACCTCCAGTTTTCAGTGTTGATCAGCTTCCTGGCTAGGTAGAACGTGTATCCATTCACTAATAGCACTTTACGGCCGTGCCGGTTCTGCAGCCATTGCACTGGGAGAAAAAAATAACGTTCGTATATTTTAATTTCAATATTAGTATAATAAGACAGTAAACACTATACAGAAAACGAAAATTAAAGCAAGGAAGGCATATAAAATGACATTTGTTAGTGTATGTTAAAATCGGCTGTTTTATCGCTTTCATTGTTATTTTTTTATTAATATAGCAAAGGAGGTAAGAAAGTAACCATTCATCCAATGGTAATCATTCATGCCCATAAAATTCCTCAATATAGTAGTCGTATTATCAAGCAAGCTACTTACCAATGTTGTTAATAAACATAATAAAAAAGACTACAATAAAACAGCATAGTTAAGAATACAATTTTTAATACACTACATGTATATGACACGATATTATAAACATTGGACATTAATTCTAAAAATACACCATACCACAGCAAAGTCAAATGCCGTACTGGGAACCAATTTGACTGGCAAACATTAACGATGAATTGTAATGTGAATGCGCAAATAACATTTGATCAAAGCCTGATTGAAAAGCCAGAAAACATTTGGATAAGGGTTTTTACACCCAACAATGATGCCCCATTATATTAAAAACACTGCCTACTGTTACGTCATCGGCAGAAGACGTTCCATTTTTTTTTGCCTAATACGTCAAAGAATGATACGTTGTGATGAGCTGTGATGCATATATGAAATCTATTTTTATCTGTGATTAAAGCAATCTTACATTAGCTTGACGTAAAATGATAAAATATAGTGTCTATGATTTATCCTGACGTCAACTCTTACAATAATTAATTACTTTCAATACATTATAATTTTCCATACATCATATTTTTATTTACAATAATAATACCTATTTGTGTCAAGATGAAATAAGTTATTTGATTAATTCTCAAAATGATTCTTAAAATACATGTGATTCTACTGTCCTACAACTGAGAATGTGTTTCCTTTACAATTACGACGTTACATAAATACTCTACGACACTTTAATCCCTAGTCCACTATGCTCTGGGCATGCTATAATTTCGAGATTCTCGTAAAATTCTCTCAGGTATACAAGATTCTTACTTACAATCAACTATCACTTAAAAAGTTCGCAAAGATCATAAATAGTTTAAACGATGTTACAAAATCTATCCATATTAATGTAATACTAAGCTCGGCCTGAAAAATACATGTACATACTTTTAATTACAAAATTCAAGGGTAGAAAGGGCAATGTGAGTTAACTAAGTTTTCTAGACAGTTTATTTAACTGTGTTCGGGCCTGTTTCAAATTTCATCCGCTAAGGCGAGAAAAGGATTAGACGATGTTATGTGGGAATAATATATTACTGATCAAAAGTGGAATGTAGTGAGGAGAAATAATATAAATTTTACTAGCAGATAATAATATTACCCTACCCAGACACCTCTGTAAGACCAGATAGACACTGTCCTACCCAATAATCAAATTGAGCATTAGCGCATCTTTAAACCCCGACACAATTCATCAGATACAAAATAAACAGGAAATGGAAATAATTGTCCATCAGAACTGGACAAATAATTAATAATTAAGCAAATAAACGTCCCACTGAAGGGCACGGGCCTCTTCTACTTCTACTACTTCTAGAGTTCATTGAGAGGGGCAAGACCATAGTCCATCACGCTGTCGTAAGATGTCGCGGATTGGAACATTTCACATAACATAGGAAATGAAAATCGAATAGTGAAAGGGCGGTGGTAATTGATGAGTGATAACCAATGCACATGACTCCGAAAAGAACAACGGCATATCTTGCCGTGAATTCAAGCCCGCGATTTCCGCTAGGCAGTAGCGTCTGGTCCGTTACCACTTACCAGCCACCACAAACCTTTAACTAATACTTATAATAGATCCCATTCTTGATAATGTAATGAGGGGGCTTATGGTTATGGAGGTGCTCGTTCTTGAGTATCTGTCCGGTCTTGGCGGTGACGACCCTGGCTTTGCACGAGTAGCCGGTGGTGCACCTCCAGTAGTCTGTGCTGATTTGGTTCCTCACCAGGTAGAAGGTGTAGCCACTCACGATGAGGGTCTCACGCCCGTTCACGTTTCGGAGACGTTGCGCTGAAACTAAAGGAGATGTTAGGAATTTGTTCGTAGGTTTGAGATTACTTCTCGAGCTTTAGCAGCTATTTTATAAATCATTGTATATTTTTTATTTAGATTTTTGTTTCAGCAAGTGGAATGTGAGTTAGTTTAAGAGATCTAGAAACAGTTACTACTTCATTTAACCATTTGCGTTAATATAATTCTGTCATTGTATAAAATGATGATGTAGGGAAATATTATTTTCAATAATTTCATTAACAAGGTAAAATAAAACAAAACACAAAAGGATCATATTATAAATCATTTTAATTTGCACATAAGCCTCACAGTTGCCATTGTTATTTTAGTTGCCATTATTGCATATCTCGCCACAATTTGATTAAAGTACGCAGATATTATTTCTTGAAGTTCTACGTTAAAAAGATATTTTAGACTAGCATAATATGTACTCATTTAACGTCTATCCATAATGAAAATCCCGGTTTGCGCTAAGGATCATAGACAACATGCATCGCCACAGTTAAAAACCCTTGATCAGTCAGCCAAGATTGATGGCGGCACGCAAAGAATTGGCACCTAGAAATGTAAACCCCCGTAGTTTTTACTCATACTAACATGTCTTAAAGCTCATACATCTTGCATCTCTTCGTTTTAACTGAACTAAATACACTTAAGTGGGAGCGGTACAATATACCTAATATGTTAATGTCGTATCATCTAATGACTACTTTTCTGAATTTAATTTTTTCAGGAATGAGCTTTTAGTTCACCGCACTGTGCCAATATGCGTTGCAATGTTCAAATACTGCACATTATATCTTTTAAATTATTGATTTTATAAATCATTCAGTAGCATTAAATTTTGATGTACACTCCATTAACAATAACATATCTAGGTGGATCATGGTTATGGTTCTTATTACATCGCACCAACTCTCCTTCATGGGAGATAATGAACCGCGCCTTGCATATTCCGAAGTTGGTGCACTGCCATATCTGGTTCTTCTTACTCTCCGACTGCTTGTAGAATGTGTATCCTCCGATGATACCCAGGGTCTTGCCTGCCTTGTTACGAACCCATTGGAGTTCTGCGAAGAGACAGAGAATGTATAGCTGCCAACTGAATATTAAAAACTCTTTCCGATCAGCCTTTAGACTCCTGCTGAATATGCCTCTTTTATAGTCGAGAGTCTGATTGCGAAAGCTAAGCTTATAGCAGATTACGGGACAACTAAACTTTCATACTGTAGCTTCCATATAATGTTTTTGTTATATTTTCTTTCTTAAACATGAATATCGAAAGTTTAAAAGTAAATATTACGTGGGTGTTCACTCCTATCGCACACCTTTCTTATTTCCTGCTAATTTTAAAGGTTATTTACAATTTAACCATCCCATTACTAGGTAGCAGTAGTTCATCATCTTCAGTTCCAGAAAGTTCATTACTGAACATAGGCCTCCGTTGAGAAAGTCCACACGACCTGGGGGGAGCGGCTTTTATCCACCGACTTCCTACTACGATTAGAAGCTGGCCTGTCCACTTCTTATGTAGACTTTCGGTGCTGTATAAACATATTGTAAATATTTAGAAGGTCAACTCATTCTAATGGATGGAAATGCGGTTTTAACACTCATAAGGAAGTCTGAAATATTTGATTTATTATAAATATACTAACCCCGATCACAGAACTTACACATAATTAACAAAAACAATAGAATAATACAGGATTATTTTCAATTCTGTATACAAATTATTTTTCTTTTTCATTATTTTCAGTCATTTTTATCCTCACAAAACAAAAAACTTTGTCAGTACACACGTCCATAATAAACCCATTCATAAACATACAAAAATGAGGGGAGACCGTGCTTGTAGTAGATTTTGAATATAATGTAACCATTGATAAGAATATTTTAAATTGGAATAAAATGACTTATTAGGTATAAATTTGAATATTTTCCACGATGCATTAATCAATATTATTCGCTTGCGATAAATAAAATAATGTGCACTTATTCAAAAATAACCCTAACAAATTTCTACATCTACAACAGGACGATATTGTTTATTTATACATACTTATTTGTACATCAAAAACTATGTAGGAAAAAGGGGAAATTTGGTTTAATCGTGATTGGCAATAAAAAAGAAACAAAAAAATCACGAAATAAAGGAAAAATATCACAATTACGAATGTAATAACGACCACAAAGACGTTGCACTTGTCCATAGAATAT
Source organism: Deilephila elpenor (assembly GCA_949752805.1). Classification (NCBI taxonomy): domain Eukaryota; kingdom Metazoa; phylum Arthropoda; class Insecta; order Lepidoptera; family Sphingidae; genus Deilephila; species Deilephila elpenor. Next base: position 11,534,365 of record OX457106.1, on the reverse strand, counting down.
ATGGTTTCATTGCAAATTCAAATCTTGTGCAAATTATACAAACAATATTTCAGCCATCCCACGTGACAATTTCACAGCCTGTATTTGCCATCAGATGCATTGTAATGCCAGTATAAAAAACAATCAGGCTGCCTTGCCTAATAAATTCAGGGTATATCCAGACTGTGACCGAAAACAAAGCCAGGTGGTAGTATTAGTGACTTCAAACACAATGCAACTAAAAGTTTCGCAACTAAAGTAACGGTTCTTTTAGATTTTTTTACATATCATCGTATAAGGGTGGTAAATACATAGTATTCCTAAAATAGTATTGACCACCTTTTTTTTCCAATGACGCAATGGTACGTATGGCTACGTTTTCGGTCGCAGTCTGTATATACCCGTATATAACCTGACTGAAGTTAAACCTTATAATAAATCCCATTATGAATCACATATTTGGGTGGGTTATGTGTATGGTCGGTATCAGCGCGAAGTATTTCTCCATTATACGTGATAATTAATTTAGCGTTACAGCCTCCTTTTCCATTACGCGTGCATTGCCACGTCTGTTTCTGCTTGTTGTTGAGCCTGTTATAGAAGGTGTAGCCGCCGTAGATGCATAGCTTCTTGCCGACCTTATTGTGAACCCATATGACATCTGAAACTGTATTATTTGAATTGGTATAGTTTTTGAAACTTAAATTTGGTGACATGAGAGCCTACATATTACATACATATTATGACCACTCCTGAAGTTATTTACAGCCGAGAATGATTGAAGGGCCTTGATTGATATTCCACAATCTGAACAATATATTGGCTACAATAGATTACAAAGCAATATATTCTTTGTTTAAAAAGTATTTTACGAGATCTTCAATAATTGAATCGGTGGCTTCAAATCGTCAAGTAAAACGAATCTATGAAATCTCAGCCCAATTCTTTGAGCATATTATTTTTATATATTTTTTTTGTTTACGCGGGGAAAAACGCTTTATCGCTACCGCTGCCCGAGGGGGGAGGCGGAGCGGTGATGTTGGTTTCACCGGTCTTACGACTCAACGTTGAGCCACCCGGGAAAGATGTTACCATCCGGGCGACCGTTGAGTCGAGTCCCTACCAAAATACTTACACCGGCATACCAACCAAAAACCCCACAATTGCTTAATTTCGATCTGAACTTGTTCTATTCATGCTAAAATAAAATACTTTACCAAGTTAGATAATTTTATTTCGTCACTTTTCACTGACATGAATATTGGATATACATACAAGAATTCGAAATATACATTATACATACAGTATTATTTTAAGTTGATTACACACGCTGAGATTCTTATTAAACTAGTATAAAAATAGAAATTATGCACTAAGATGCTATAGGCGGGTATTTTATACAAATTGGAGAAGACATGATTATATTAAGGCTAAATTATTAATGTGAACTTAGGCTTATAGAGACCACATACAAAGTCGCGTCAGCAGAAAAAAAAACAACCGTATAACCACTGCTTATTTCTTACCACCTACTTTTTTTTTACAGGATAGTTCCAGCAAACGAGCAAGCAGGTCAGCTGATGGTAAGTGATATCTGCCGCCCAAGAACATCCACAACGCTTGGATCTTAATGTTCTATTAGATTTTAATTTCTCGGCAATATTGCTTTCCTTTTTATTTTGTTGTCTCATCACATTTCATTTTATTAATTTTGATCAGCAGTTTAAAAACAATATGTTTCCACAATCGCGTGTAATTACCGTTATTTCACAACTCCTAAACTTTACATCTAAATAATGTTAACATACTTTTAGTATTTATACATAAGTTTTTTTAATCTCCACTTACATTCGTACATGTTCTCACACCTGTACCCTAAAGGCGTGGGCAGATTTATGGCAACCGTAGGTACTACGCTATGCATATTTCCGTCCAAAGATGTAGTGGGCATCAAGCAACTTATAACCACACGTATAAGTGCAAAGCCACGTCGCGCCGAGCGAATATTCCAAACCCAGACATGAATGAATTTTCTCAAAAACACACAATATAAAATCCCCAACCTGGGCAACGAACTCAAGTCTTCATAGTTCACAACTCGCACAGGTCCACTTGACCAATTATACGATTATACTTGTTTATTAAAAAAAATATGTAATATACATCTAAGTTTTTAAAAATCACAACTTCCAAAAAATCTTAAAATACTAAAAAAATTAAAACTATGATTACAATGTTAAACATAATTCTATTATTATTTAAGATATATTACTAATATTATAATATGTACTAAGTACTTACAGTAACTCCTGTACACCCTAAAGAAAGAGCACACAAACAATCACAGACAAAATATTTAGCTCTCATAACTGAGATATTTATAGTAGAACGGACAGCTCAAACAAAATGATTGCAACAAAAAGCTGTGGATCACAGTCGCCAGTTTCGACTAACCGCTATATATTACCACTGAACTGAAGATAAAAATTGCTGTCTATTTGAATACAGCCATTTTGTCGTTGATAGAATGAGTGAAGGCGTTATGTGGCCGCGGAGCAACAGCTCCGAATACAGTGTTCATGCAGTGGGTTTCGGTTTGAATATTGTAGCTAGAGTAACTACTGGACATAATGCGACATATTATCTTATGTCTCAAGATGGCGAGCGCAGCGGAATGCCAAGCATTGCTTTCTAATTCATGGTGATGTTTGGTTTTGGTACTGTCCATTAGCAATTGTATTGCTTACCATCAGGCGAATGGCATGCTCGTGTCGCCAGTCATCGCAATAAAACAGTAATAATGTAGATTGCCATTATATCAAATGCCCAAAGCAAACAGCAAATTTAGTTCTCAAGACACTTGAAATTGGCGCAATAGAAATTGTCTAGTGTATAGAGTATATTACAGATTTTGTTCACGATGTCCAGTCTAATATAGCATCTCAATGATTCCAATACATTCATACCAAAGAAAATAGAGTAGACCTCCGGTGTACGTCACATTTAACAAACATTTGTTTCAAGCCTGGTTGCCATAGGATAACCGAATCTCGCAGTATCCTACGGTGGGAACGGGATTTGTAGTATAGTCGATTAAGGATGTTTTATTTCTATACCGAAAAAATCAGTAATCGCGATTTTCAAGTCACACCCATGTCAGAAGGAAGGATAAAAAAGTACAACAAAAATTACGCACATTTACAAAAGTTATCACCAATTAAATTACAACTCTGGTGGCGTGACTAACATAAACTACGAAAAAATACGGTCTCACAAAACAAAGACAAACAAACATTACCAAATCATATTTTTAGCTAAGTGAGGATCGACCCCGCTGCCTTTCGTATCACATTTGGCCTAACCCAATTCACCACGGAGGTTGTCGAAGATATAATAAAAGATCTAGTAATATAAACATTTACACTGCATTAAGTTCACAGCTTTATATACACGCCATTTCGTATGGCATATTGCGGCGGCTTGTGATTGTGCTCAGTCCTCGCCCGGATCAGAACCCCCTGATTGTTCAATGTGAATCTGGCCCGGCATCTGCCAGTGTTAGTACATTGCCACATGTGTGTAGACTTGCTCCGAGCATGGCAGTAGAACGTATACCCGTGAATGATCGCCAACTCCTTGCCAAATCTGTTGTGCACCCACATTACTGCAACACAAAATTTACATTTAGATTAACGAATCAAAATTCACGAATTATTTTTCCGTTTGACTTAGTAAATAGGGTAGCTTAATTAAAATAAAAGTACCAGTATATAATACAAACATGTATTTTAGAAACAGAAAAAATATCATACAAATAAAATTCACGGATAAGGAAAAGAATACCCAAAACTTAACATGTATTGGGTTTTGTAAGATTAAAGTATTTTTACTAAATAACATTTTATACAATCTTTCATTTAAATTCTAGGTAAAATAGCAACAATAAGAATGTATATAGTAAACACATATAAAGATCAGACTACGCTATTTCATAAAACAACAATTAAATTTTAACATACACTCCGTTAAATATTGAATATTTGTTCGGAGAATGGGAATGTTCGTTTTTGAAGCGCATGAATTTATTTTCCTTGTTGGCGATGAACCTGGCCTTGCAGTCGTGTCGGGAGCAGATCCAATAGTTGCTGGTTTTATGCCGGCTGTCGCAATAGTAGGTATAGCCGTCCACTAAAGCCAACATTTTACCTCGCGAGTTACGGACCCACTTGACTGGAAATTAAGTTAATATGAAGATAAAGCTTTTTTGAATTATCTCTAGCGTAGGTGTTGAAGTCAGTGCCAACCCGCTCTAGGCCAGCGTGGTTAACTATATAGCCTAACGCCTTTTAATCGTACTCTCGATTGTAGAGTACGCCCGTGCCCTGCAGTTGGACGTATATATAGATACAGATAAAGTTGCAGCGGTAGGTATGAAACGAGAGGAGTTCGCTACATCGAGAAAAAAGTTGTATTACAATTTTATTTGCTATTGCATATAAAAGACTCAATATACTCTGCTATGTCTTCTGTGTAATTTGTAAATTGACTGCAGAGTCAATCCGTGAGTGGACCTGCGAGTACTTATTGGTTTGATTCTTTACGGAGGCAACACATTCCTTTGTACTATATTAATATGTCTCTTTCTTCACCCCAGAAAGGTATTTTATAAACCTAAGTCTCCCCAATGATTGGCACGTCAATCAGTTTGAAGCGGTCTGCATCCAGCTACTTCCTGTAACCTTAACACATTAACTGCTAAGCCAGTTTTCATATACTTTCATACTATCCGCAGCCTCATTGATAAGGCACAGTGGGAGTACTTTTGGTGGTACGTACCGGGCACCTTTAACCTGGTTACACCCATTAATATAAAACCTAGCTCGGTAACAGCTAACAGCGCAGAAATAAGAGGTATATTAGTAAATTTTTGTATTATGGTAGTATTGTAATGTATCAATCTATCCCCAGCTTAGGCCTACGATCGGACGAAAAAGGAGGATTTTTGAGGATATAAATTGCCAGGTCTTCTATACCTGGTAACGCACTAGTAATAAAGTTACCAGGTATATTAAGGCGTTGTAATGCACTAGAATTTTCAGTTTCTAGGGATAGGACATTAATCAAAATAAATAAAAGTCGATAGATGGAATACATTTTAATTAAAATGTTCTTCGTTAAAACAAGGTAAACAATAACCCTTATTGCATTTGCTGCATTTGATTTAATTTTTTTAACCTTTTTATCGGTCTACTTGTTAAAGTTATTCGTAAGTTTGAGTAGCAGCGGACGCATTTTTTCCTTTTGATAGTTTTGATAAACAGATGATTCACATCCATTGTCATGTTGTCCTCATTAGTGCCTGCAATAAAATAATAGGAATACCAGCGTAGTTTGCATTAGAACAACGACTTGCCCTATACTGACTCAAAATAATGCTAATAAGTATGTTGTACTAAAAATTCAAATAATTAAATTTCTCTGTTCTATAATCTGTATTAGTCTTGTGAGAAACACAATCTCCAAAAATGTTGAGGTGGCAGAATTGGGCAATATGATTTCACGTCTTCTAGATTTTTGCTAGGCTTCAAGATCATTATAATTTCTGCAACCTTATATTACGGCGGCACAAAGCCTCATCGTAAGACGGCATTGAACAGTTCGGTAAGGAAAGTTAAAGCTTGGTCTGGGATTTTTTTCAGTAACGCGTTTGTTATCAGGTCGTACCCTGGTGGTCTTTTTTAATTTGGTTTCTCTGATTTTCTTTATGGTGGTTCTAGTTGGTATAGAATATTGCAATAACTGGAGTATCTCAATGACCTTTGCAGACTCGGTGTCTGAATTCGGAGTAAATACTTGTCTTATGTGTTAAGGAAATAGAACCGCCTTTTTCCCAGGTTTCTAACATATCATGCTATAGTTTTTTTGGAAAAAGAAACAAATATGATACGACATAATATATTATTCATTAAATAATACTTATACATTTATTTCCGTTCATATTTTTTACACTATTTATTTCTTACAAAATATATATATATATCATCAAATCAAATATACTTTACAGTATTTTAGAATACCAACTTAGAGTTAAATTATAATACATTCTTAGGGAATGCCTCTAATATCAGATGATTGATTATACTATGTGTTTCAAGAAAAATAATGTCGTTAAAAGTAGTACAACACCTGCTAAATTAATTAATAATTATTTCTTATTTACAAAAAAATAAATACACTAAATATTATAAAATTTAGAAATAAATGAATATATTTTTTATTAAAGACATAAAAAGACAGACTGAACTACGTTCAAAAGAGAACTCCGACTTTAGAGACAAGATATCATATTCCTTAGTCCGTCATTTACTCTCGCTACTTGCACCTGTAGCTTTCAACCATGACAATTTATCAACAAGCCAATGATAAAAGCTGACCCACTTTTAATCAGTCAGTTATTATAGTATTAAATATTGTCCCTAACTTATTCTAGCCAAATATTATTATTATTTAAAATCTATGAATCACTACTATAAGTTTTCCAGAAAAGTATTTGTCAAAAACTATGTTCACAGTTTAAATGCGTAATCCGTGTAATGTAGAACTATAAACTCACGCTTTTATCCCCGAAGGGATAGGCAGAGGCGCCACTAGGACACCCACATTTCGCCTTGCATGTTCTGACCCACGATGTGATAGGGGACGAGCCTATCGCCATATCGGGCACAAATTCCTGACTCCGGGCTGATAATGAATAGAAAAATGCAATATTACTTTGCCTGACCTGGGATTCGAACCCGAGACCTCAGCTTTGTAACCGTACCGTAATACAACTAAGCCACCGAGGCAGTTTGTCAAGAGTAATGTAGAACTATCTTGGCCTAAATTAAGAATAAGAGAAGAAAAAGTCAGTATATATGGCATTTTTGGCATGACTATGAAAATATATAATTATTATTTTAAAAGTTTAAAATGTATATGTACAGGATATTTTTAGGACTACTGAAATAATTTTAAAAATGTTGCATTAACAGACATCTCTTTGCTGTCCTTGAGTAAACATGCGCTATATTTTATCACAACACAAATAAGTTATTTGTTAAAAAGTCTGAAATACGGGTATAATGTGACAACCAACCGAATCAGGATTTACTCAAAACTACCGAATACATATAACCTCAATAAAATTAACCTTATATCCTGATATAAATACCATTAGTAACGTAATATTTATGGGGAGTGTGTGTGTGCTGGAAGTTTCCTTTCTTGACCTTCCGATCCTTGTTGGTGGTGAACCGAGCTCTGCAGTTGGTACTCTTGCATCTCCAGGAGTCAGTGGTCCGACTGCAGGTATCGTGGTAGTACACGAAGTCGTTTACAATAGCCAGCTCCTTGCCTTTACTACTGTGCACCCATTGAACTGGAAAGAAAATAATGTTAGAGATTTAAAACCACAGAAGATAAAAGAAAAGTACTTGGCTCTGTTATGATCTTAATAAAAAAGTTAACTTTTAATCCTAAAGATATGACAGTTGTCAACATGAGTGATGAGGTCACTCAATTAGTACTAAACCCTTTCTCCCACGATAATCTTTGCTGTTACATTAGATTCCATAGTCAACCTTTCAGTCTTCACGCGACATCATCAGTGCCCCTAGCCGGAACATTTTGAAGTATCGTATAGTAATTCTCGTATAGTAAAGTAAACGTTTCCCGCTGTGAAATTTTAGTTCCAAATACGCTCACAATGGCGCTGTTTAAATTCCCATACAACATTTTACTATTACTATTCTATTACGATACTGCAAAATGTTCCGGCTAGGGGCACTGTACTAATTATATAGTAACGATACATACGATAGATCCTTGATCAGGACTGAACACTTTGATCGTTTGCTATTTTATATGGGTCGAGTAAATAACCAGTTATTGTACGATCCTTCGAATAGCGGCACGGTTATTTATAACAGATTATAATAAAAAAAAACAATTTTAAACATAGTATATATTTAGTATGTTTCAGAATAAATAAATTAACAATAGAATACATTACCCTAAAATCAATAATAAACGTCATTGTTTCAAATTTAAATATTCGAAAATCCAATCACATTATTTTAGTACCAATGTTCGATCGGACTATATCAGTACATAATTATAAAGACAAATCTCATCATCATCATCATCATCATTTCAGCCCGTATTTATCCACTGCTGGACATAGGCCTCCTCTTTATTGCATCACTTTGTTCGGTCTTGCGCCAATCTCGCCCATGCCTTCCCTGAAGCTTAACGATGTCATCACTCCATCTAGCAGGTGGTCTGCCTACCTTTCGTCTGGCCTCTCTAGGCTACCATTCCGTTGCCGCCTTAGCCCATCGACTATCGTCTCGTCGAACCAAGTGTCCTGCCCACCTCCACTTGAGCCTAGCAATTCGTTGTCCGTCAAACAAATCTACGTTCGTATATACATGCCCTTGACAACCATAAATTTCGGTGGTGGGTGGTTATGGTGCAGCATGGACCGGTATATTCTCCTATCCTTGGTAGTATGGAACCTGGCCTTACACTTGGACCCAGCCGAGCAGTACCATAAATCTGAAGTCTTATTCCGTCCATCGCAGTAAAATGTATAGCTGTTTATAATAGGTATGACCTTTCCTGAAGGTTTCGTTACCCATTGCACTGAAACAGAAACATCACTTGAATAGTGAGTGATGCTATACATTTTTTCGCTGTCAAAAATTAACTAAATTATACTGTAATCATGGACGATATAATTAATTCGATTTTTGTAATACAATTGGTAGTTACAATGACATACTCTGTGGCGCAGTTGGTTAAGAAGTCGGCTGTGAAACGAGAGGAAGCGAGTGCTTATCGAGTTTTAAGCTAATATAATACATAGAGCAAATATAAATTGCGAATGGAGCCAAAGTTATTTGGAAATAAGGATAACTTCGGACCACCACCGTCTTTTAATGTAGGATTGAAAATAAATATAATATAATAAATATTTATTTGAGACAAAACATTCATACATACAGGAACTAACTAGCACTATACTTTCGAAATGTTTAGGTACTTGCAATGCTGATAAGTTAACTTGATATTTACAAAGTTGAAGGTGTACTTAAAATTAATAAATAATAAACCTTATACAGGGTGAATTTTTCAAGTGGACGTGGATGGCCAAATCCGAAATTATGTGGAATAGCGAAAAATACTGAAAGGAGTCACAAGCCCAATTTTGATAAAAACTATGACTGCATACTTGGATTTTTGATAAATTAATATTCCTAGCGAGGATTTTGTATTGGTACCTGACATCCTAGTACCGTAAGATCTGCGTCATTTTGACAAACTAAATAAATAAATACTTAATATAGCCAACAGTCACCTATGTACGTAGTCCTAACCCCACACTAAGATCTAGTGTCTAAGTGTTGGTGAGAACGAAAAGTCTTTCGTAGTTTCTGATACTCACGACACAAGACTTAATTGATCTAAATGTGGGGTCAAGACTATGTATGAGACTGTTGGAAGTATTTATTATTATTACTCTTATCATAACTTCAAATATTTTTAACAATTTACACATTATGACTATGTTAATTACATTAACATTAGAGACAAATAAAAATCCAAATCATCGGTAAACAATTTAATTTGCAACATCAGTATCAAATAACTACATTATAAAAATAAGAGATCAATGTGCACTATGTTTGCAAAACCATAAAAATGTTAATTTATAACAACCATAGTAATAAGAACTGGCCTTATACAAGTAAACTAAAATCACTGGGAATGCCTAATATATATTATACTATGTAGATCCAATTTTAGTACTAATTATAAAAGGCACAGTACAAGAAAACTTTTATGTTCACATATCACCACAATGCATACCAAACCCTTGAAGACAGAAGACACAGTATTATATTTTACTGGTCACCAAGAACCCTCTGATATAATATTATATTTATATACAATAAAATTCTTATTCAAATAATAAAAGAAGAGCCATACATCAGAGACACAACCGCTGAGAAAAACATATTATAACATTGAGATCCATTTATAATTATATTCCAGCTCGAAGTGGAATGCATTTTAAGGTGTTAAGCAACAAGACAAGGAGGCGTTCACAAAGCTAAAGGTTAACTTTAAAAACTGAAAAGGCTTGAGAAGAAAAAGAAGAAATAGCACCTCAGCTCCAACCGATAAATAAGACCAATTACAAAGGATATATACAGGCGTCCCACGCCGTGGCAGGAGACCCTGTATACGTTAATTACATGTATACTGTTATTATGAAGGTAAAGAAAAAATGGCAGGCAGCAAACATTTATTAACTGCCACCCACAAACAATAGACGCTGAACAATAATATCACTGTTTAACGTATTTATGTAACATCAAAATATGACATTACGTATCTAATATTATTTACGTATATACTAATCCAACGCTGCAAAATCGTATTATAAAACATAACTGTATCCGTTTCGAATTCGCTCCGAACATAATATTGATTGATGCGTTGACCAAACTACTATACATTGTATGGCATACAATATCTAAATAGAAAATGTTACATTTTGACGAATGCTTCATCAACTACTTCATGATCTAAACTTCGAATATGTTTTTGCATACAACATGTATGTAAAATAAAAATTACAAGCCTGTCAAACCCACTGGTTATTAATAGCAACAACTGCATATACAAGAATATGAACGCGACGCGATCCAGCGCGGCGGTGTCTCCGAAAACACTGATGGCGTCGACCGTTCAAATGGCCACGCGCGCACCAACCCTGCTTGGGCGCATTTTAATTATTGTGGTAGGAGGTACCATACTTACGTCGAATGACGACCTCCTTAGACGAGGGTGGAAAACCACTGGACTGAAGACAGAAGTAGCGTAAGCCTGACAGAATTTAAACGCATGGGTCGCTTCGTGCAGCCCATTTTTAACAATTTAGTTTTTGTTTCACAAAAACTACCTTTATATCCTATAACAAGTGCCCCTTCTAATGATCATGTTAGGAGGCGGGTGGTTATGTTCCTTCAGATCCACTATGAACCCTTCCCTGCTGAAGATGAGCCTTGCGAAGCACCTGCCCCATCGAGTACACCTCCACACTTCGTTCTTCAGACCTTGGCTGGCGCGGTAGAAGGAATAACGGTTCACTATAGCCAACGGCTTCCCCGATGTGTTGCTCACGAAGAATACTGCAAAGGGACGTTGCATTATTTATATTATTTACATATATGGGGATGGTAGTTGATGTGTTTACCTTTGAAGTAAATCAGATTACCCACTGCTGCAGTTTCTTCTACAATCGGGACGGGTTAGATATTAGTATAACGTACACATTGTTGAATATACCCAATGTTATATCACTTCTGGCCATTAAATTTCCCTGAAATCCCTTTGCAACCCTTAGATAATTAACTCTCATCACTCAAGCGAGAAAATATTGAGGTTAGTGGTATATTTTTGTTCATTAGATAGGTTCTTCGTATAAATAAAAATATAAGACACAAAATTAAATCTTTGACACTATTAGAAATATATATATCACATTTTAATAACTGGCTTTTATTAAACATTTATTATTTTCAGAAATATAAACAAAACATATTCATTTTTACACTATTTACATTTACACATTTGTCAACATTAATTTAAAAATCACATTTAAATGCATTTAAGTCATTTCAATAGAGTAATTTTCACAAATGGTTGTGACTGCCAGTCAGTTTGACTATGACGTCTTCTATCGTCGTAATGGCGGCCTTGCAATTATTTTTTTTCTTGGTACACCGCCATCTTGTTTTGTTGCCAATTTGATAATCTTTTACGAATCTAAAATGGTCGATCTGTATGGCAGTCTGGCTGAGAGCCGTCATCACGAATTTCGGCACTGTAAAAATGAAATATGCGTTGTTAATTTTTTCTTATGTATTTTCTTTTCTTTTTTACATTCAGCCATGCTTGTACCCACACAAAAATACTTAACAGATATTGTTTTAATATGTATAGTGTCTACTGTCCACCTACCTGCAATGAAACTGTGAGATTCACCGCTTTGGTAGAGCAATATAATTTAAATTAGTTAAGAGGATCATTTTCACACGAAAAAAGGTTGACAGTCGATCACAAAAGCATTAGTCAAATATTTCTCTCACATTCATAAAAATAATATCGCCCTGTAAGACTGTATACAACATAAAACGGACCAAGAATATAATATTCACATGGTCAATTGATAAAATACAACATAACAATAAAATGTGGCTTATTGTCTGTCGTTAGCCTATAGCCTATTGGACGATATAAAATTTTCTTCTTCTACCTGGCGTTAATCCCGGCTATTGCCAGGGTCCGCCTTCCGATTGAGCTTCCTCCACTTTGCCCGATCTTCAACATCCTTTTCAGTCAGGCCATTGGCTCTCATGTCGGACTTGACAACGTCCAGCCAGCGCTTGCGAGGGCGACCACGGGACCTCGCCTCAAGGACAGCCATATTCATATATTGGACGATATAAAATAGCAATAAAAAATTAGTACATTGATAAATTCGAGTATTTTATTATTTTTTGGCTACATAATCAGACTTGACGGTGTTTCAAATAAGTTCCGCTGTACGTACGCGTTAAGCTCGGAGGCTTATGGTTATGTTCGTTGGAGGTATTGATCACACAATAATCTAGGTTGGTGACTATGGATCTGGGACAACCTCGGTGGTAGTCGGAGCAATACCACCGCCAGCGGTTGTTCGTGGAATGCATCCGTCGGTTGTAGGTGAACTCCTGGTACAGCAGACTTGTTGAACCAGTCGTCATTTTGATTAGCACTCCTGCAAATTGAGGTACGTTAGGTATATTATTGTATTGGAGACGATGGGCTGAAGATTGAGCCCAGTGGCGTGCTATAAGAGAGGGCTATGTCCAGCAGTGAACCCAGAAGGGCTGATGACGATGAGGTATAGGTATTGTTTAAAACGAACATGTAGATCAGTTTGAAGGCGCGGCTAAAACCTTAGGAGCAAACTCAGCAGTAGACTTACTGTGTCTCAAAATGATGATACAGAAAGAAACCGAATTAAAGGCCATTGGTGTGAACTGTGTCAAATGTTTGCAGAATTCTACTGCTTAAGACTTTCCTCATAAATTTTCACAAGGAGCTGTTGGAGTAGTCTGCATCGTACTCATTGTGCTATGTATGTATGGCAAATTGCTTCAACGAAGAAAAACAGCGAGCAAACCTGAGCTTCGATCTAAGTAGTCAGTCAGATATGTTAACATTTTCCTAGCTTTGTACAATAGTTAGAAATGGTCAAAAAGTAAAGTAAGGTTATAAATTTTAAATAAGAGATTACTGTGAAAATAATTTGGACCACCTGAGGATTTCCAGCAAGGGCTTCTTGGAGGTGAAAATGATGATGATAGATAAAAAAAGCATTTTTGAAAATCCCCCTCCAGATATATCGCTCTTAAAAATACCTTGGGCAATGCTTACCCCCACAGTGAGATGATTTTCATGTTATAAGCAGGTATAGGTTATTCAAATAAAAGTTTAGTATAATTTAATAATTGTTATTATAAATTCGACAATACATTACTAAACAACTTTCAAAAATATGCAAATTAGTTATTTTACAATTAGATAATAATAAATATTAATTATATTCCTACTCATTCCGTCTAAGCAATGATCACAATCGCTCCCGTTGTTGTAAGGCATCCTATTACAAAATTCCATTTCATTCGATATTTAAATGTTTCAATGCTTTATATATTATATTTATAATCTCTAATACATCAAATTGTTCCTTTGGTAACGTTATAATAATCATTACAAATATGACTTATTCTATTTCATCTTACAACACGTATATTATGTTTTATTAAATAAATTATTTGGAATGTATAAAAATTACAGTATAAATATACGCTACACGATTAATAATTATAATATACACACTTTCCTGCACCAACAAAAGATAAAAACATATATTTCTCATTTTTTATATTTTTTTCAATGCACCTAATTTAATTCCATAAGTTCAAACCGTTTAACATTTTTCAATTAGTATTTTTTTTTGTTAGTTCTACAAAATTTATCACAAATTCAAACACTATTTTCGAAAAATCATTTTATTTCTTATCTTATGTTTTTAAATACTATTTTACAGTTTCTAAAACATTCCATTAATGAATAAATAAATTTGATTTTTTACAATATATAGATTAATACTATGTATCATAATACTAAGTTAGAACCACATTTCATAAGGGTGTTAAATTGACAAAAAGAACATTGCAACTTTCCAAAATACAAAACCGATAGACAAAACACACAAAATAATATTTTTAGCCATATGTAGCTATTATAATTTAATAATGCATTTTGCATAAAAAAGCGAATGTTTTTAAGTTATTCAGGACTTCTGGAGAACGAAACGATGTTTTATGCAATTATTAATTTATATCCAAATTTTCAACCTACATCAATTATTATTTTCAAAGGTTTCCATTCCTTGTTAATAAAATGGTTAATTTAAAATCAGCTCATTATTTTTCAAAGAATCCTATTCAGATCGACCATTATTCATATAAAAATCATGGACTCATTAGCACATTTTGGAAGCGTAAAAATGATGTATGTATGTACTGAACCCACAAACGATGGAAGATTTATATCTCAAGAGTACGCAAAAACTTTGTGAAGACCATAATGTTTGGTACTACTTAATTTCTGTTTATCTTAAGGACATAGGTATAAAATTATGTAGATATGTTTTACAGGAGTATCGACGGTCAGCACCAATATTCCACGCTGCGCAAATTTATGTGATTTTCACCTTACTACAGATACGTCAAAAATTAAAATTATACTTCAGCGATCACTTATAATTTGATTGCTGATTTATTCATTTATTATATACAGATATAAATAGAATCGGTGACAAATGATAGACAATATATAACAGAGGCTTCTGACTTGATTTGAAAATACCGCCCTTAGTAAAAATAATTTACGATCTAATGATCTAAGAATCTAACGCAGATTTAACGCAACAGAATAGTAAAACGAATAAAATCAACTAGACATAGCAAGCAACCAACAATAAATAACAAAAACATATCTGAGAATACAAGATTATCTACCCCACACGCCATTGTAGGTCTTGTAAATTAGTATCAATCACACACTCTAAACCACTAAAAGACGAAATACCGGACGTACCGAAAATTGTACATCCAGAAATGAAACACAGTACATCTTAGCGGGTCCCTTGGGAACACCAGCTTCACAAAATTAAACAAAAACAAAAATAAATAATTATAAATTCGAGGTTACTTATACATCAAATTCCCTAATTATGCGAATGAAGTCCAGTAGTGGATATGACCACGCCGTCGACGGTAACCGCGGAGGCCTTGCATTTGAACTTGTGTTTCTTCGCGCAGGTCCATCTGATCCTGTTTCCGATGAGGGACCGGGAGTGCCTGAAGAACTTGTGGCCTCCGATGTAGATGTTTGTAGTCTCCCGGTATAGCCGCGAGCGGAGGATCGACGCCATGAGTGCTGAAATAAGTGCAATTCCATTAATGTTCTCGAACAGGGTAAAATTAGAGTAATAAATTATAAATTATGTTAAATTTTAATGCTAATATTTGTTAATGTTGCTGCACTATATTTGATGAAATAATAATAATAAATATTTTGGTCCACAAATAGAATAAATAATGTTTAAAAAATATATGTGACTAGACTTTGTGTAAAAGTCAGTGTTTTAAAATAAAGTAGTAATCAATGATAGAGTAATTTAAAGTGCTGGGACAAAACATTTAAATGTGGTCGTAATTTATTGTCTTTGATAAGGCATTTTAATGTTTACAATAAGTGTTATTAAATAAGCTTTACCCAAATAATTAATAATACATTATCACGATAGAAAATTGAAAAATTATAATATTCAATTTAATAATAAACATCGTAATTTAAAGAATGCCAATTTTTTACATTATCACAGAATTACGGATATTTCTTAGGAATGTTTATTAAAAATAAAAGAAAAATTTCTTACACAACATTTTATTCGCAAATACATTGAAAATAATGACATAAAATAATGTTAATAAAACAAAATTTCTTAGTCTACTGAAGTTCACTTGTGAGCAAAATGTATCAATTATAATAATTTTATTAATATAAGTAATTTTCTACGAGTACTAATCAGTTCATACTGCGCTTCAATGACAAAATTGAGGCTATCGTTGTGGACTCAAATTATATGCCTCTCTCCTGACATTATGAAAGCCCGTGGGAAGAAAAAGAACTTGTGTAATAATTATCATATTAATAAATTTCAGCTACAGAAACACTGCTGTTTAAAATAGATCTCCGAAAAAAATTCGACGGTAAGTTTTAAAGATTTCTGAACGTGTAATGTTGTACACTTTAACTACTTAATACTTGTAAGACATTTTACATATAGTTTAAATAAAAAAAACTCAATTATGTGATGACTGGTGGTTCTCTGCAAAGTGAGCAACTTTTTGGAAGAAAGTGCTTATTTATTTAATAGATCTTAATAAGGGTGTTAATATCTGTCTGTGGGTTTTAACGGATAGTGTCAGTAACCATGCAAACTACAGATTGTTTGCATTACATTACACTTAGAAATGCATTTGCTTAATATATATAATATGTGGCGCGTCATTTTAAATATCGACAGCGGGACTGTTGACAATATATGGAGAAAAACTTTACTTGACTTTTTTAGTAATTAAACAATGATATTTATAAAAAGCTCTCATTAACAAGGAAACAATATTGTTTAAACAAATCAATTTTATAGATTCCAATTATAATTATTGTCATAATTACATGTTCAATCACATAATCGTGAAAACCTGTAATTGGCTATCTATTTCTTACTCTTTTACCTATTGTGTTGTATGTAAGCTGTTGGTTTTCCAATAAATATAAAATAAAATAAAATAAAATAAAATAATTCATTTAGTAGGTACTAAGTTTCTATACTGCTTTTGTGACACGCCAGGGGACTGTTTTTCAGGGATTTTAAAGATAATTTTGATATAATAAAATTTGTTTTAATAGATATTGATAATTGACTAAAAGTAGAATACGTTATTATCTTTTAAAGTCACCTGTGATCCATTTATGTTATATTTTTTAAGTATTGGCATGAGACAACGAATGCCCAGTTTACAGAGAATCACCTTCAAAGAAATGAAAAAACACAATCCTGTATCATGAATCATTTTTCAGGAACTTGATGCACAAGCACCATCACTATTTTTATCATCATTCTACAAATTTTAGTTCAATTTAACATAATCTCCAGATTGTGTGATATGATAGGTCGGCGGCTTGTGATTGTGCTCCGGAATGAGATATCTAAGGTTCCCTTTTTCATCAGCCGTCCGGGCTCTGGCCTTGCACCCCATCTTCCGCTTGGTACAGTACCAGAAACTAGGACTGTACTGGGAGAAGGTGTACTTGTTGATCATCAACAACCGCTTCTTGCCAAATCTGCTCGGTATAAAATGTACTGCAAAGAAAGATAGCATTTAAATTTGTAATTTTAGAAATAAAATGGCAAAAAAAGGCTTTCAATTTTCCTGTCTGACGAATTTATTCTAATGATGAATTGCATAGATCCGGCTTAATAGTGACGTATGGCAGATAATTTATAATTTGTCATCAATCCATGCTCATGGATGGTAAGGAGCGAGTACCTATCATTTGAAGCAGTGTCGTCACATTGCCAAGGCTGAATTTAAGAAGATTTACCATAAATACAGAACTGTGTAGAGCAAACATAGAATACAATGAACGTACTTTTCATAAAATCAAAGTGTTTATGTTTACAAATGAGACCCTACGGTTACCAAATTTATAATTTGACAGTAATATCATTATTTTACAAGAAGTCACTTGTGTTGAATAACATCAACTTGTGTAAGCATTTTAAAAATATAGATGCTGATGGTTTTTTTAACTAACACAAAGTCAGTATTACTTTATTCTTTTCGCGTTTTTGGAGTAATTGCGAAGCTTTAAAATAGATTAATAAGGAAACAATAATCTAATAAAAAAGGTTTTATTCTTTGATCGTATTTATAGTATATAATGTTTTTAATTTTAATTTAAAAAATAAGTACCTATGCAGTTCACAGCAACATCAGGTTTGTGTAGTTAGCTTTTTACCAATAAAGACGAAATATAAAGTAAATATTGTAATATAATCCACGACAAAAGATTTTTTACAAAACCAAAAATAAAACGAAACACCAAAGGCTAGATAAAAACAACTAATACACACATAGTCCCAATCCAACTTCACAATACAAGTATAATTGTTGCATATCATAAATTTCAATACACTTTTCAGTCTCAATACCCAGACCCGAAACATACATTGTATACTTCTGAATCACACAAACTCTCGTTTCCCAGCCGACGCCTTAACCAACTGCGCTGCTTCGATGTATATATTCTAAATTATACATGTAATGATAATTTACTATGTATACTGTAAGCCTTATGCCTGCCACACACGTAACTATATAACTGTGCAAGTCTGAGTTTGCATAAATATACTAAGAACGTGTGTGGGCAAATAACTGCACAAACTTAGTTGAAATTTTCAATATGAGATTGTTGCAACTCGCGTTTGCGCAAACGCATGTGCGTAGCGGCCATTAGGCTAATGTTACATACCATTTTGCAGCTACACGATATTTGGCACAATACAAATTAGAAATAAAAATTGTACAAATATATTTTATTACAACAGATCATACAATAATTCAGTCATTATTTCATGTAACTGAGCCCCATATTAAATTATTGGTGCTGTTTGATCTCCATCGAATAATTTATATAATTATCTTCACTATTGAGATTCAGTATTGTCCCTTTTTTATTAGTCAATAGGTATGACCATAGGTTCGTGGGATCATGTCTTGAAGTAACAGGTTGACTCAATTAGTTATGCCCATGTCATTATAAACCAATATGTAGTCCCCAAAAAAACAAGCGATTAATCACTTCTTTGGCGTTTTTACTTTTGAAGTGACGTTACATTATTTATGGTACCTAAAACATGAAGGGTTAAGGTCCCTTCAGTTCGCTATAGAAATCTTAGAAGTATCCAATGTTCAGCAGTAACTGACTGTGGCTGGAGAGAAAGCAGCATAGTTGCCAATTTCAAAAAACGATATCACGATTACAAATCTGTTATTGGTAATTAAGATTTATTATCTTCGGCCACAGGAATTCCATTACTGAACATAGGTCTCTCAATATTATTTTCATAACAACCGATTAGAACCGACCTGCGTCAGGCGTCTTTTTGCAATGTCTTTTGGCAAAGTTTTTTCGGGTGGACGTACGACGCGCTTGCCGCTCTACTATTTGGCTGTTCGTAGATATTATCACAACTTAAAGAACCCTTTATATATAATCTAATGGTTATGTTCAGTAACGTTGATAAGTTTCTGATAATGCAGGATGGCGACAGCTTTGCAGCCGAGGTTCCGCTTTACACAGCGCCAGTGGCTCGTAAAGCCATTGATCCGATCTCTGTTGAACGCGTAGCCATTCGACACCAGGTTCAAATTGCCCGATCTATTTGTAGTAAATTTATAACCTTGAAAAAAATATTATTCTTTAGTATTCAGTTTTATTGTTGGTTAATTCGTTTTATTTAAGTAAATTTTTTGCAAAACACTTTCCGTGTAGGTAGCTCAAAAAGGCAAACAGGGACATTCATACGTATTAAAATTTTTTTTTCAATATTTACTTGATTGGTGAATATAAATCGTACTATCGATTGTTGAGGAGGCCCGTGCCCTGCAGTGGGACGTATATGGGCTGATACAATGCAGTTAGTGAAAATAAATGCAATATTTGTTAAGAAACATCTGACTGGATGTGACTATGATACAGTTCATTATATAAGTATTAATGGTAAATCAGTATACTGTAAAGTCCCTGTAACTTTATTTAACTCGTGGTTTATTTGCTTCTATATTTATCTAGCTATAAAATTTATAAAATCGTTTAAGTACTCTAATATTTAAATATTTTGACCATATTCTACAATATTGGGAATATAGCATATATTCCCAATATTGTCTTCGCAAACTGTCTACAAAAAGGAGCGCCTGACGAAAAAAAGAAAAAAACCTTTACAAGTTCTTAATATGTATTTAATACTAAGACCATCCATTAAATAAATAAATAAATACACCCATCAGTCACATACGTATTCTTGATCCCACACTAAGATCGAGTCGAAACTACGAGAGATTTTCGGTCTCACAAACATGCAGACCCGAAACAAATATATGTGGTTCACACAAACATTTGTCATGGTTCAGGAATCAAACCCGCGGCTTCTCGTTTCACAGCCGTCTAACCAACTGCGCCACGGAAGCTAACAATTGCATAACAATCATCAAATGATTTCTTAAATCAGAGAAATTTGACTCCTTTAAAATATAACTTATTTCTATATTTGGCAAGGACGAAACATCTATTTACAATTTTTAAATTAAGTACAAAATACATTGTAATAGTATTTATGAAAAATACTGAGCTAATTGATAATACACAATTATAAACGCTATTTTGAATAAGACATTAAAAAGACGGATATTAATAGGAAGGATATGTTTTACTGAAAACCGATAGAAAACACAGCTTTGCTGTTATTTTCGTGCCTTTTACATGTCAATTCGAATCGATTATTTTGTACTGGCACTGAGAATTAACTAAACTGCATCTGTTGGTAAGGCCAGATCAATTGGCTAAAAATGGCTATCCCTCGTCATTACAGATACAATATTAGCCCACAATCACATATTATTGAGCAAGGGATCATAGACCACAGCGGCCTATTCCAGTTTGGTGGACACCTTTAAATCAAAATTATTAATCATTAGAACATCACCACCACACCTCAGTCACATGATGTCTACTGGT
This sequence comes from Deilephila elpenor, assembly GCA_949752805.1. Taxonomy (NCBI): domain Eukaryota; kingdom Metazoa; phylum Arthropoda; class Insecta; order Lepidoptera; family Sphingidae; genus Deilephila; species Deilephila elpenor. Next base: position 11,513,350 of record OX457106.1, on the reverse strand, counting down.
ATACCTACATAGGCCTTCCTAAAGGATTTTCTTATCTATTGGAAGCCGCCTGCAACCAGCGAATCTCTGAAACCTTTGTTCGGTCTTTCGACCTTGTGAGAACGTCCAAAAAAATCCATATTCTTTTTGCCATGAAAAATGCAGATTTTCAATGATTATGCGAGGTATATCTCACAACAGAGTTAAAAACAGTGAGTACACTAGCTTTGCACCCGTCGTTCCTCTTCACACAACGCCAGGACATCCTCTTGAAGGTCCCGTGGTTCCTGTTGTACCGACAGCCGCGGAAGATCAGACAATGATTCCCGAAACGATTCAACTCGTAACGCACATCTGGAACAGAAAGGGAACTTTTTATTACAATTATTAATTATTATTATGATTGTACTCCATTACATGTTGGGACGTAAACAACCTCGGTGAAAATTACACCTCTGTCGACTCTATATGATTACACGCCTAAGACGATGCATTATTATGAGTTTATACTTTATAAAGTAGTAACGCTGCACTTCATAGTAGCTTCAGCTTCAGTCCAAGTAAGAGTATCTAACTATAGATTTTCTCTAATACCTATTGTATACATTCATTCATTCATTCAATTCATACATCCCATGGATGGGACAGAGGGCATCCACAGGGACTATCCATCTCTCACGGTCTTAAGCTGCCAGCTTGATATAGCTCCAGATTTTCTCAACAGTTTTCGCTTCGTCGATCATCGTGCGTCGCCAGGTTTGTTTAGGACGGCCACGCTTTCTCTTTCCTTGGGAAATCCACTTCATTGTCTGTTTTTTAGTACACATTCAATATAAATAAAAACATTTTTTACCTCAATATCCCCCTACCAGATGGAATCATTTTCATTAATTCTCTACACGAACTCCTGTTGAAAGTGCCCTGCGCCCAGTGACATAAATAATAGGTAAAAATATGTTGTCAATTTCAAATATATTTTTATATTATTCTATACATGTTCGTCTACGTAATTTATAGGAAACTTTGCACCAAAATGGAATCCTTAAATATATTCTACTATATCAACACAATTATATTTACATTACTCTTTAATAAGTTAAACAATCACAATTTTATAAATAAAAATAAATTAATAATACTCAATTCCGTAAAATATCAGACTTAATGTTAGAAATTAAATTCCATATACGAGTATACTGATTGAATCTATAGAGTTCTGTACTACATTCGATATTCCGCTGAATTTTGATGACCCATCGCACATATTATGATCTCTTTATTATTATGAAGGTGATTACATTTTGCTGACAATTAACCACCAAAAATATATGTACATTTTGTTTATATTATATTATTTATAATCATTGTCAGCCTCAAAATCCTTACTGCTGAATATAGTCTCCTATAAAGAATTCGAGATCTATTTTAAATGCCATTACATTTGTGCAACTTTGGTCCAATCGATCAATTGTCCATCTTTAGAAGAGAAATTATAAAACCGCTTTGCCGATAAATTCATTTCTATTCTAGAAACTTTTTGTCACATAAGCTATTGGCTATCTATGTGGCCTTCCCACTGCCATTTCGACATACACTCTTAAAGTTTATCATAAATAACTTGAATAATAGTTCCTATAACAAATCTAGATTCGTACACCCCATTACTCGTAACAAATTATCAGGACCAGCCTGGTCCTGCCTGGAATAAAATTGAAAACTTCTTCCAATAATTCTCTTATATCTAAAGGTAAATTATTTACAACTTCTTGTAATACTATGAGATTGACTGATTCTGTCACCAGTCTTTATGGCCTCTTCCCGTATCTTAAACGATGCATGAAATTTACAGATAAAACCCAAGTTACACAAAGATTTGGATGAAAAGTGAAAAATGTATTACCCTACTACATCAATTATGACATTGTTCAGTTTAAAATTTCCTACTGGCTGTTAGTCTACTAACAGATTTGATTTTTGCTTAATATTATTTCCTTCAACTTAGTCATTCTTGGAGGTAGAAAAGTTAGTCTTCTGTCTTGCATCAACCTAATTCTGAGTTATTCTTGTTTAATGGTTATGAAATCCCCTTGTCTTGATAATCACGTTGTTTATGGTCATGACGAAAGCGGGACAACCTGTGGTCTTCTTCACACATCTCCATCTGATCTTCAATCCTTCGTGCTGGTGGATGGTATATCTGTGACAGTCCATATCGAGACATCGCTTGCCTCCCGGTGTGAAACCAAAAAATGCTGCAAAACATGATCATTTATTAACAGGAGTTAAGGATAAAGACGCGAATTTCGTCTGACCAAAAACATTAAATTTGACGAAAATACCTTAGATTTCCTTTCCAGCTTTAGATATTCATTATTTCAATGATTTTTCAACAATTTGAATATAAGCTCTGAACATTATTTAATACGATAATCATATCTGCAATATTGTCAACCCAAGATAGCTAATTAGTACAAAAAAGAGCAATTGCTAGCTGAATAAAAAGAATTTTCTAAATCGAGATAATAAAACACCAATAATACAAAACCAGTAATATATTATCACAAACTAAGAAAATAATTATAAAATTATAATCACGGCAGCTTTATAAAAGGGAAATAAGAAATATATTAGTTTTTATAGAAGACATTTATTATTTATTATATTCAAATTATATTATTATTTTAAGTAATCATCTTAACTATACACTGTACAAAACATTTTATTAGTAAAATTAAAAGACAGTTAACGAACAACGTCTCTAATTATATAATTTCATAAAAAATAAAAAATAAGGAAAAATAAATTCGATTGTTCAGTCACCAAAATAGTTACCGGCATAAAACCGCGAAAACGGTCATTCCAAACTGCGTTTTCCTCAACGCAACTGAACATTTCCCTATAAGCTCCATACTACTTAATAATCAATTTGCGAGAGAGTCGTGCGGACAACCAAACGCGCAATTAAATGTGATCTATTTCGCTTTTCATGTAAATAAGATCCTGTGGGAACCACACTGGAATCGCACGATTAGCGCATTGCCTGAACAAGAGCTTAGTCTGGATAGTTTAGAGGGATTTTGGGCGAATGTGTTACAAATAATTAAAAGTAATTAAAATGAAGTAAGTATTGCCATAACAACGTTACGAAATTTAAGAAATTTTATTTAATATCATATTTTGATTATCAAACATAAAAATGTGCAGCAACATAGCAATTGCACCTTTTTTTTATATCTTTTGAGAAACGATTTATCCATATCTCTACGGTAAATCTCAGTGTCTACTCTCATCTGAATTGTATTAATGATTATGGTCCCCACTCTCTTTTACAATAAAATCTCGGTAAGTTAAAACAGTGGCTTTGCATCCTTTAGGTCGTCTCATCTTGCAAACCCAGTGTATCTTCTCTCCATTGCACCAGATTTTGTTTCTGATGAAGATATTCTTGTCAACTATAAGTTTTTTACTCCCTCTCTTCGTCGGCACTAGCACTGCATCTGTGTGAGAAAGAAGACTTAAGTAGTACAAACAAATTCTAAATGTAAAGTAAAATAAATAATAATTTGATAATAAAATGTTCACCAAGAGATGAAAACCGGGTAGCTGTCTCCTAGTTAAAACACTGATAAAAATAATGTACCTGTAGTCCATGTCAAAAAGATAATACGAAATAATGTACAATATCCCAAATGAAATGACGCAAGATATTGTTTTACATATGGCGGTTTCCAACTAAGACTATGAGAGAAGGCACAATATCTATTTCATTCTCCTGTCCTTGTCCACTCCCTTCCCCCTTTTATTATAAGCTGGTAAAGCATCTCCGATTCAAGTGTTCTAATGTTCATGAGCGACAAAGCAAAAAATCCTAGACATTAAAACGATTGCTCACATCTGATAAAAGAAATTAAAACATTGGAGCAAATATATTCTAGCCTGCCAAATACAAAATTGAATTATATACTACAGATTTTAGGAAACTTAATTATTTATTTCTTTTATAAGGTAGAAAACTATAAATAAAAATCAACAGATTGAAATTATTTATGTAATAAAAATAATTATTCAAATATAAAAACATAAAGCTATATTCATTTTTATTAAATTTGCTAAACTAAAAAAAAGGCAAGTTTTTCTTTGCTAATCATGACGAACATTGTTCATGGAACAAATAATTCTGTGATAGTTTCTTACTTCACAACAAACGAATTGTTTTTTTTTAAATGAAGATCTTTCATTAAAGCCACTAAGAGAGCCTCTATACATACATACGTTCATACTGCAAAATTCTTATCAAATATAATTAATGAACTTCAGCGTCTTCAAAACATTTAAATTTGGACTACGCAAAATATGATCACGTTTCCGAATTCCGCAACAAGCTCAAGTAGAATACACGCTCTATACTTTTTAATCCTGTCTCCCTCCCGTGCCTCAAAAACCCATTTCAATTTCTTCATGTTACGCATTCAAGATCCCTGAGGTCATCAGAGAAGAAACACTGAAGATTCCAGTACTATATTCTACTAGTATTTACGATATTTTTTTTACAGTTTCAGCTGCTAGACTGTGGAATACATAACCAGTGTATGCCCATATTTAAAAAAATTGTAATGCAGAATAATTTTCAATAAATAACTGAAGACATTGCATACATTTTTAAATTTTGTTTTAATGCTTATTCTTACAACTTTAGTTTATTTTGTTTTGAAGTCAATGCATTATTATTTTATTATATGTATTTCTATTTTATGCAAAATCTATGGATGTGTATTATCGCTTCGTGCGATAAGACCGCCATTGTACTCTTTTCTTTTTGTTACGTTTTATGTACATTGTTTTTTGGTTCACTGGTGTACAATAAAGTTTTTAAAATAAAATAAATAATATTAATTATTTTTAGGTACATAGCGAATCCCCAATACAGGCTGAAAACTAAATTATATTTTGTCCAACGCATAAGCATCATGGTCCGTATGATTTCCTCTAACTTTCACTACTATATTTTCGTATGTCAAAGCAGTTGCTCGGCAGCCGTATTGCCGTTTGGTGCACACCCAAAATATTCTCTTCCTGTCGCCCCAGGTTTTGTTCTTGATATAGGTATGGCCATCAAGCAGAAGCTTTTTTCCGCCACGGCTTGTCGGTACAATCATCGCATCTGTAATAGGTCGAAGCGGTAAAATAACAAACTCGGGTGTTTTAGAAAATAATGCTGTCAATTAGGCGCATCGATTGGGCCTCAACACTTCGCAAATATTTCTGAAATTTATTTTTGCACTAGGATTTAATCAAAAGAAAACATGGCCAAGTGCGCTCACTTATATTATTTAAATACCATGAGCGGAAGCCGTTGGCTACGTTTTTGATATTACATACTCTCCCATTTATTAATTGTAGGTAATATGAATCTACAATTACCTGTAACAATAAAAGCTCATGTTACGGAAATTTATAGCAAGTAAAATTTACCCTGCAACAAAACTAGGCTCTGCAACATTACGAAACTGACCAATCGTAATATACACAAATATTTGCACAAAAAATAAAGCAAAGTTTTAAGAATTCAGCGAATACAGTTTTTTATATTTATTTCTGTCCAACAAACTGATAAGTAGTATAATAATATAACATTTCACACTCAAAATATTCGACAGAAATAATATGAAAAATAAGGCAAATTTAATTTTGGTCTACGAAATCACAGACTTTTTACGGGAATTTAGATTAACTAATTATATTATTCTATAAGAATGACAATATTATTTTCAGATGTGGGAGTCTTGTGTAATGATTAATTTATTTTCTAGTGCCTAGTAGCAATACGTGACAAAAACGCATTTTCACTAAAATATCCCAGTGCATCTTAATAATAATACCTTAATTCATACCGAGTTGAATTATTACATAAGTACTAACGAATTAAGAGTGAACTGTACAGGGTGTGATTTCAAAATATAGAATTTTTGTACAATTATTTCTTATAATAATTGAAATGGATTCGGTTCACATCCAATAGTTTTCTCAAACATCCATGTGGGGGATATCTCTACCATCCATATAATGTAGGGTACCTTGCAGTATTTTATAGAATAAAGAGCAAACGAACAAATGGGATTTGACGGTAAGGTACCGTCGCCAATGGACACCCACATTAGAGAGATCGTTGATCGTCAATTGATCTCCTTTTGAAGGTTATTTATTTGATTCCTTATTCATGGTTATGCTGATTGTTCATTTTCACAATCTCGCCGTCAACGGTGATGGCAGTGGCGCGACATCGCTTGTCCTTCTTCACACAAACCCAGCTGAAGTGAGGCCCTTTGCAATCGCTCCGGCAGTTGAATCTGTACGGGCCGATAACCATCACCGGGTTCCCACGGCGAGTAGTTCCGAACATCGGCTCTGGCAAATTAAATAAACGATATTTTATAGGAAAACAATACAATATTAATGATGTGGATAGTGCAGTACAAAATTGAATTACCTCTGTATGAAGCATGAGACATCAATGAAAAATATGTATATACTGTTTTAGAGTTTATTTGTTACATAATATGTATACAACAGTTATCTATCTTTTAAAGCTACACAATATACCTTCTTGCAAAAAGTACCTAGATTTGGTAATAAAATATGTTCACATGAGAATGTCGGACCCAATGCAGATACATACATATAAACACAGTGGCATCGAGGCTCAGGCGATAACCATCATATCCATCTTAAGAGAAATAGACTTATTACGATCAATGGCATCACCACCAGTAGTAAGTCTATGATCGCTGGGACAATGTTGTCACGCTCAAATAGCATGGTGCTCTGTGCCGCGGCTTACAGCAATGCGTTTATACACAGCTCTAAAATCAATGTTTTGCTGTAAGATGTCCGTAGGTATTTTTATTTTATTTCAATGAGAAAAACTAGGAGGTATGTATGTAATATACCACTCATTAGTTATCATCCGAAGTTTCCACACAATCTGCCGTATTTTGGCAAGGACGTGGTCGCAATGTGGTTTCGCTATTTGATGAGCTACTCCCAAAATGATCACCAGATTTATTGTAAACCTACCTAAGTGTGTTTGTTCTTTACTCGATTGTCAATCCAAAATTCGACTTATAGGTTCAGTATGCAAACTACTGATCACTATAAAAGCAGCCATGGTTATGGGTGCCAGTCCTCTTGATAATTACACCTTCGTAGGTAAGTACGGAAGCGGTGCATTTCAATGTCGACTTTTTCACGCACGCCCACCTCGTTCGAGCCCCGTTGGCGCGCTCCTTTAAGAACCTGTTACCGTCATCCAAGATTACAGGGTTTCCACGATTTGACAACGCAAACTGCGGTGTATCTGAAACGTATGTATTTAATAATAATTAATTGAGCAATAGTAGAAGGACAATAGTAGCAGGAGCTAAAAAAAACATTTATATCCTTTTCAAAACATTTATTAATGTGTTACAACCTTACAACACACAGATTAGTCACATAAAAGTCACGTTTTGTCTAACCTTTAACAAAGAGCATGGTCAGTGCAACGTTATCTAGCTGTCAATTTCAAATTATGAATCCATGCTGATGGATATGATAAGCAATCAATTTTATAATGTTTTCACTCATTTCAAGCTCTTTGTCTATAAGTCCACCGCACATTTTTCGACAGATTAAACTAGTAATCCTTACTACAAACTATTTAGAATATCGATTCCATCATTGACATATAAAAATAACTGAGATAAAACTTTGTTTTAGAATTATAAATGGTTTTATTTTTACAGTGGGCTTAAATAGAAAACAATAAAATCTAATGATAAAATTGTTACACTTTTTATATAGGCTTTAACGCGGAGTACTTTTTTTATTTTTTTTATCGCATAGGTCCAACTAAGAAGCGAACAGACCACCTGATGATAAGTGACCACTGCCGCCCATGAGCATCCACAATGCTTTAATCATGGATGTTTAGCTGGACCATCAAATTGGGAGGAGAGCGAGAAGGTAAATAGATGGGAGGAAGAAAAGGGAATTGGGCATTCGACAATCTAACTCACGGAAAGACACGTACACATGAAACTTTACACACTAAGTTATTTTATTACCAAAACATTAGATACGTAGCAGCATACAACGTAGCAGCCAATTAATATCTAGGCACATAAGACACAATTCCGATTCGAATCAAAGAAAATAAGTATCTTAAACACACTTAGATATATATAATAGATTTTTCAATAGGACTAAATATAATGCGAAAAATGTACAAGTTGCTTGAAAATTTAAAGTCAATAAAATTACATTCAAGAATTATTATTAGTCGTATGTTGTGTTATCAATAACTTTTAAGTCGTTATTATTTTTGTAAAATAAAATATATTTTATCATGTGATAGCCTTCGTGGCGCAGTTGGTTATACGCTGGCTGTGAAACGAGAGGCCGCGGGTTCGATCCCGAAACAAAAGTTTGTGTGATCCACAGGTATTTGTTTCTGGTCTGGGTGTTTTGGGACCGAAAAGTCTATCGTAGTTTCTGATACCCACGACACAAGACTCGATCCTAGTGCGGGTTCAGTGCTATATAAGTGGCTGTTGGGTGGGTTTATTTATGTAGTTAAAGTAAGAATTAAAAGTATTGTTACGAAAGTGGCACTAAATGTGTGATCTCATTTTTTTTTTTTTTTTTATTGCTTTGAATGGCGAGACGAGCATGCCATTCGCCTGATGGTAAGCGATACGACCGCTCATGGACAGTAGCAAAACCAAACAACACCATGAATTACAAGGCAATGCTTGGAATTCCACTGCGCTCGCCATCCTGAGACATAAGATGTTAAATCTCAATATGTCCAGTAGTTACTCTGGCTACAATTTCCTTCAAACCGGAACACAACAGCGCATTTACACTGCTGTTTGGCGGGAGAAATAGACATTGCGGTGGTACCTACCCAGGCGACCTCTTACATATGAGAGACCTACCACCAGTAAATACATAGTATAAGAATTGCTACGACAACCGCGAAACGTATTCTCGCATTCACATCGAACAAAGTGGGAAAGTACATTTAGGCAAGAAGATTCTTAAATTACAGTTTTGTTATAGGAACATGTAATTAACATCATATTTTATCGGTCACTATACAAATAATTTGGTCGGATGATACCAAATCGTTGCTTAAGTTCCATATACGAGTATACGTATATAAACTGCATGATATAAATTCCTAAGTTTCACTCCTTGCGAAATCTAAAGGACCACAAATACTCGTTAAAGATTATTTTAACTACCCATTTTATGTTAAAAATAAAATGGTGATAATACCGATTAGATTATTTAAATAGCGACAGATTTCGAATTTTATAAGATCTACGTTATTTTAATAAAAACGATTTTTTACTGCTAAATTGCTTATACTTCCATGTTAACTACCCGTAGGAGCTGCAGTTGCTTGAATATTACTCTACTATAGTATAATATGAATAAACACAATCTAAAGCATAGGTATTCTAAACGAACAATAGCAGAGGTTTCTCTCTTTAAAAAATAATAGCCTTATTGTTCAAAATATGATATTGAATAATGATAATTTTTATTTTTTTCTGTTTTTATATGGCACTACATTCTACACATCTAAGTGAAAGGAAAGTACTATCATTAATATTACCGTCCAAAAACCTTATAATAGTTACTTCTAATACGATTGCTTAGGATTTCATTACAGTTAATACTGATACTAAATCACACTTAAATTGTAAATAAAATGAGATTTACTTTTAATCACACTTGAGTATTTTCGTATTCACTTATAACCTGTGGGTATTAGAAGTGATCATGTGATATCTATTACTTTATATTATTCATAGTACATACTTTTATAAATACTTTATGATGATGAATATTATATCAGAATAAAAAATACATTTGATTCCGTTGCACAACCACGTTGGGCGCCAAAAAGTCCTCAGGCAAGAAAAGCGTCATATGTCTTAGGGGTATGTAAAACCTAGTTAGATAGTGGCAAAAAATTCTAATACTACACAAGCCAAAAAGTCTCATAATATCCATTCTAATGCCTAAACCCCTTTTCAAGATGTAAAGGGTAGCACAAGACATACATACTATAACATTGAATACAACAAAGTTAGATTCAAAGAATCTTCTCTATAATAAACGTTTAAACAATTGCCAGAACACAACCAAAATATTGCTTTAAGATTAGTAGTTCTTATGAGTATGTTTCGAGTATATTTCAATGGCCTTGTTGTCGAAGGTGACCATGGTCGCAGGACATCGTAGCGATTTCCTCCTGCTGCACACCCACCAGATCTTGTGTCCGTCTGTACGATTCTTCGAGTAGCGATACCCGTGATACCACAAGAACGTCCTTCGTCCCATTTCAACGGTCACCATTTTGCCGCCTAAAACAAATATAAATTTAGTACTAAATTTTGGGAAATTATTCTAGCAATGCTCTTAATATTTTAAAAGTAAGGAACGATAATTTAAAATACAAGCGAATAGTCTATAACCTATATTTCAGAAATTTGAAATGAAACAGTTTCTATTTCAATACATTTCAGATATTAACACAATACAGAAAAAACAAAACGTAAAAATATCCAATACACATGATTAGCTTCAAGAAGGCCGCCAAGCCACATCGAATCAACTGGGTTTCTTATTTTACAATATTGTAATTATTGAGACATTGAACCACCTTATAAATAAATGTGTACTTAATACTTATTAAGCGATAAATGTTCTAATTATTATTACAATTTTATTAGTAATTTAATTCTAAATGAGTATTCTAGGAATTAAACAATAGCGTCTTTACTACAGGCATACTTTTTGGGGTAGCATAAATATAGTGCTTATATTTTCACATAATTGACCAGTTTCTGATCCTATTGTCAATACTATGAGACAAGCAGTAACCGCAATGTTACTTTGTCTCTCTCCAACTTGTGCACCAGTTTTCGTTTAACAGCTCCATAGGAATGCGGTCGTGTTTGTTCATAATTTAATGTACTTATCTAAATTACAACATAAACATAAGAATAATTTCTGTGGGAGTTTATTAGACTTAGGTACGCCCGAATACTGCAACGACATTCAAATAATAAGTTGCTCTTAACAGCGCACGGCTCACTTAGCCAGTACATATAATCGGGATTAACGTAGTTAAGCGCAAGTTATATTTAAGTTGCGTTCCAGTATTTGGGCGTTAGTGACTTAAATGAGCCTCGAACAAGTCGTAATATTTTTACTGAAATCTTGATTATGCCTTTTGTAGGAAATACATAAATACAATAGCGCAATTATAGGTCACAAATAGCGCAAGATTATAAAATCTTGGGAGGAGGCCCTTGCCCACCATTGGGACACTAATGGCGGAAAATTATAATGATCAATATGGAGTTTGGTGTGGATAAGTGTGCGGTTATCCATGTTAAGCGGGGGAGAGTTGCAGTATCTGATGTATCAGCATATAAGTCTCTGAGAGTGTAAGACTTGGATCCCTCTCTGGAACGGAAACCTACAAATATCTGGGTATTCCGAAGGCACTGGGTATTTTGAGTGCAGACTAATACCAAAGAGCCTCGACCAACACCTCCAGAGGTAAACTTATTGTTTTTTTTCTTAATATAAAATGTGTATAAATATGTATAAAAATGTAATAAAATACTTAAAAAATAAATAGAAAAATAATAAAAATCGTAGGAAATAAAAACAATTTTATACACAGCGTAAATATATTAAATTATCGTTGGGTCGACCCGGTGACCAATATTTTAGTTACTATAATTACTATTGATTGACGTGAAAAACATTCAGGACGGATGAATCCAAAAAATAAGTAAACAACTTCATACCTACAGCTTGTAATTTACGGTATATCAAGAGATTACTTATCTTTATTATTATTTAAACATCCTATTTTACACTTATTTACTTAATGATTATGCTATATTATTATTATTATAAACATAAATTTTATATTGTGACACGATATTTCAGTTTAATTTCTATGTACATAATATATGATAACTACATTTTTTTGTTGCTAGTATAAAATCGACAGCGACGCTATTAGTGCCTCATTTTTCTATTTCATGCTAACTACAAAGTTTCCTCAACTTGATTATTGTAATGGCCGGTCAATGACGAAGGCTTATATTATTTTCAATATTTAACCTTCTGTGACTGATAATAATAAGCATTGAACGTATCGTGGTAAAATAAGGAAACCTGAATCTGTCTCAATTGTAGAGAAAATGTGTACCTACTATACTGTGATGTATACCGTTGCGTATTATTATGTATACAGTTCTTATATGTATAAATCAATCATTTAATTATTCCTAATTCTATACCTTTGAAATATTAATCTAGAGAGGACACCGTGAACAAAACTGCAACAAATATATCGTTACCGTGCCGCAATTTCTATTTCCATCCTTATAATTCCTACTCGTTCATACTACCTTCTCTCTCCTTCTACCTTGCCGCAAGCTTAATACGCGCTCTCATACCGGGTATATGAAAACTGCGACCGAAAACGAAGCCAGGTGGTAGTTTTAGTGGTTAGACACAGTGCAACAAAAAAATTCGATATGCAATATTTTAAAAATCATTGTGTTCGGGTGGTAAATACCTAGTTATTGCGAGAATAGTAATTGAAACCCATACGTGCCATTGCGTTTTAACAAGATGAAAATAATAAGATGTACATCATTAGTTTAGGAAAACTACGTAGATGACACGCAAATACGACGATAAGCAAAATATTACAAAAACAAACGACAATTTTTAGTTGCATTGTGTGAAGTCACTAATACTACCACCTTCTTCGTTTTCGGTCGCAGTCTCGCAATGACCGCTCTAACCTCAAGTAAATAGCCCATGCAATAAAAGTTTCAAGATCATTTACTCAGATGAAAACAATGCTTGCTGTCCCCATTCATATCTCACAATATCCGGCGCGTGTATATGCGGCCGGCCCACTTTGATCACGTTCTTGAAGTAGGTCGTGAGTGATGCTGGGCACTTCGTAGATGATCTCTTAGAGCAGACCCACCACATTTTAGGGCCCATTGTCTTGTTCTTCGTGTATCGATGGCCGTTGAATAATACGTACTGCTTGTCTCCCAAAGTCTCGAATATTACTGCAAATAAAAAATTGATGGGATGTGAGTATGCATAATGGATTCTTAGATTGACGCGGATGTTACACATTGAAATAAAACTAATTTTTACGGATTTTATCGCAATTTGGTTTCATTTTTTAACTTTAACCGACACGATGTTAAAAAAATTTAAAAATTAAACCAAGTCGCGTTAAAATCTGTAAACATTAGTTTTATTTCAATGAGATGTAGGTATATTACTATGATGTATGAGGCAAGATATTTTTTCCCTTTAAATTACTCTCTTTCGATGTAAAATATTTTTAAAGGACGTAATCAAGTCTATATCCTCTCGGCAATATGCAATCGTAATAATGCGTAAGAGTATTCAATTTCTTCATCGTGCTCAGAATCAAACCTTAGTACCCCTTTGCACTTTAGTAGCTAAATATAAAGTACGGCATTTATTGCACTGAAAGGAAGACTTATTTTCTGGAATATATTTACATGTACGCAAAATTACACAAAAATATTTAAAGACATCATTTTATTATAGAATAGAGCTTTATTCTAATCTAAAATTAGCAGTTTTCAGATTACTTTTAGATTATTCCATAATTTCAGAACAAATTTTTATTCATGTTATGGATTAAATAAAAAAAAAACAAATTGGTATTAATTTTCAATAATAAGATGTATAAAATTTTAATTAAATTTAGTCATGCAAAAAGACATCTTAATCAATACTCATAAACTATAAAATTCCATTAGTTATAATTAACAATACCATATAACTACAAAAAATAAAATAAAGGAACCATTTTAATGAAAAATATTAAAACATACCTACCCAAAAATCTTATAAAGACAAATTGTAAAAAATACTGATTTATGTTTTATTTTGTACTTATAATTTGTGATCATATTCTTTTATATAATGCTGATATCTATATAGAGCTTATAATATATTAACGACAGACAAGAATAACACAATAGCCAGGGTTGCTCCTTGAAACAATAACTTCTATTTACTACACGAAAATCACAAAACGATTTGCTTAATAACCAAATTTAGTACCTATCCAATCCCCAGGCCATACGTATCTACTAGGCGAAATTCAAAACACTATACAATGTAATGAGTCAGTGGGATGAGTAAGGAATTCTAATATACATATTTGCTACTCTTTCAAACTCGAATGTATGGGACGGGACAGGAGATGACAGGATTGCATGGTTTTCGTCATGGGATAGAATGAGACGGGACAGAACGGGATATTACGGGAAAATCAATATAGTCGACGGTGGTCACATTGAGTTTAAATATTAAACAGTTAGTAGACGGAATAATATGTCGTTGATGTGGACTGGACTCAAAAACTATCTACACCCAGGCGAAACCGGGCCGGGCCTATAACATTTTATTAAAACACCAAATAACACGAAATGCACAACAAAAATAAGACATTTACAAGTTTGATGACTTAATAGTCGGCCTTATCCCTAAGAGCGATCTCTTCCAGACAAACATTTACTTTTACAAAGTTACTTAATTTGGTGTTATTAATTTATAGAATTAAGTGATCCTAGTCATACTTTGCTGGTCGATATCTGGGCGATAAAAATATTGCCAGCCTACCTGTAGCTCACCTAAAATATTATCTAAACTCATTATGCGTATGAGGGTGTTTTCTCCTAACAATGACGTCATCGTAAGTGACCACGGTCGCCTTGCACCCCTTGAAGGCCTGGTTGCAAGCCCAGTAAGTCCTAGCGCCGCCGGTATTGATCTGATTGTATTTGGAACCATCCAGAAACAGAAAGCGTTTGCCTCGCTTGGTAAACCCGAATACGGGACCTGGAAAGGATATTTCATTATTAGTAATGAATCAAGGGTTATACAGGGATTAAGGTGAAATATTTCTCTCAATTTCTGTCTCTAAAATTAATGTATGCCATTTAAATTAAGCGCATAAATCCCTCTTACCTGAACTCCCGTTAATGACGAGTCCTCTATTCAGGAATGGTATCTGGGCTCATGTAATGTACCCACATTATATTACTCAAGTGCCTATTTGAGTTCATTTACAATTAGAAATGTGACTTGCACAAGGTAAACTAAAAAGTAGTTTTAAAAACAAACTGATTTTAGTTATAATCATTGTTTATGAATCTGTTAATATAATTGAATAAATTAAATAATTATAATTGTTTATGTTCAAAATCTCAATAATTTTGAATTGCCTTGTACTTATTTATTTATCGTACAATTTACTTTATCAAAACTTTTAAGTATTCATAATATACTGAAATTAAATTCAGAAAATAAAACCACAGTTCCAACATGTATTCATATCTATTATTTTTCTATTGACAATACATAGCGAAAAGATTTAGTATATTCCAGATCGTATACAATGCCATAAATTATTTTTATAAGACATTTGGTCCTTGTACAAATAATAACTGCCGTAACGCAATACAATATTCAAATGACTAGTAAAATGCTTGATAGCCTCCATGGCACACTGAAATGAAAATATTTATTGAACCCATGAAATGTCATACATTATTTAGATTCAGTCACTTTTTTCCACTACCACCCGGTTCACAAGGCTGTTTTCGCCAGAGAAGAACGGGCAAGAAACTCTAGCGTTGCTCTTTTTAAAACAAGTTTACAATACAATAATTATACAGAGGTTGCAGCGCAGTTAAATTCAGAGCAGTTCATAGATAATTTAGAAGAATAATGATGAATAGTGTTATTGATCAAGTGATTTTGTACGGTTGAGTTAGGTAAGTAAAGTCACCCAGAACGCGGAATCAGTGCACTGCTTCACCAAAGCAATGAATAGTAGTAAAAGTTTTAAAGCAATTAAAAGTTATCATTATAAGCAAGTCGAGCAGACCAGTCCACTGACATATAAATCGACTATAGCACGAAAGAAGGTTCAATCGCCGCACTTGTGTGCACCACTATTATTAGAGGTCTTATTTTGTGACTCTTATCATAATTGCGTATCATTGCTAATATTCAAGACACACAGTGTGATATCCTATTATATGTGTGACTTTATCTGTGACTATGTACTTAATGTTATTATTTAGTTAATATTCAGATAATATAAACAAGGAAGGGTAAGGCCCGGTCAATATGAACAAATTCACAGCATTTCTTGTATATTTGTTAGGAAATAGGAAGTATGCATCGGGATACTAGGCAGTTATCATACCACTTGATATTTAAATTTTAAATGTAAACTACCACTCCTTTGTAATACTATTGACTACATCAAAGATCATTCGAAACGGAAAAGATTGAACAGGAAGACTGAGTCATAGAAAAAATACTTAATAACCGTTTTACGTCGAAGGTTTATGAATAGCTTTTAATTTACATATTTACATATTCTACTGTGTAATTGAATGTACATGTATCAGGACTAAAGTATTACACTAAATTATATTTAAGATTATATCCGGGCTTCCAGAGTCCAGGAAGGTTGTAAATACCAACGCCAAAGTAATGACCGGCACACACGTAACGATATAACTGTGCATTTTACGCACAGTGCACACGCATTGAACGTGCATAATGGATAGAATTCTTCTACCGCAATCTAATTCTACGGTGGCGCCTTCTCTTAACGAGCCGCTGTAAACTTCCTGATACAAGATGAATTTAAAGATGTACTAGAAATCATAGCAACTATCTATCAGATCCGATTGGTGTTACAGATCTTTTGAAAATTATGCACTTTGCTATTATGTCTCGAAGTCATATCAGTCTGCTACTTAAAATTCTACAGCAATCTATTTAAAATAACCTTAATTTATGGATGATTATGTTCATTCCTAACTTTCACAATGACGTCATCGAAGGTGATGATGGATACTTTGCATCCCTGGGGAGCTTTGTTGCACATCCAATAGGTCCTGAGTCCCAGGCTGTGCTTGAAGTTGAACCGGTGCCCATGAACCTGCAACAGCGGCTTGCCTTTCTTCGTGTGGGTTATTAATACTTCCGATCCTATGAAAATCATAGACTATATTGAATATAGGTATTAAAGAAAAAAAAATAGGGTGTATTTGTAGCAAAATATGATTTTAAAATAATCATATTTTACTATGTCATCACCTTTAATGAAAATATATGTCTAAATGAAACTAATGTCAAATAAAACGATATAATTATACATTTAAACGTAACAAAGTCGTAGTCGTATAATACACTTATCTTCACTGCAATAAATGAAGTCTACGTCAGTTGGCTAGGCCGATATAAATCTCACCGGTGGTACCTCTACTGGGAGGGTACTACACATAAATTAGATGCATTTTGATTGTTGTCATATCGATATCAAAAGGATATTCCAATTACATTCTCGACCTACAAACACCTTGATACAAATTCATTCCAAATACACATTATCAGGCTCGGGATGATTATGATCATTGTTAACCCTCAAAAGAGCATCGGCTAGGGTGATAACAGTCGCTTTGCAGTTGGACTTGTACCTGGAACAACATCTCCAATAAACCCGTTCTCCTCTGCTCTGATTTCTAGTGAAATGATAGCCTCCGTACACAATACGTCCCTTACCACACCATACAGCGTTCGAGTCACCAGCAACTGTAAATAAATGCGGACAGTACTTTAAGTTAATACTCTACACAGTCCTGAACCCATATTGGGGTAAAAATCTTGGTGTCGTGTGTCAGGAACTACGAGACGCGTTTCGTTCTAAGAACATTCAGATACGAAATAAATACTAGTATATCAGACGAACATTGGTCTCGGTTTAGGATCGAACCCGTAGCCTGTCGTTTCAAGGCCGGCGTCTAACTAGCTGCGCCATAGAGCTTGTCGTAACAATCATAAAACCAGCAGTCAACAGCCTTCCAAAGATTTTATTTCCGTGCCAATAGTAATTCCGTAGTAATATGTCAGCCTACCGACATACAAGATGCAATTTGAAGTCTTAGGCAACTCATACGAATAATTGGTCAAACCGAACAAACCACAAGTAATCGATTGCCTGACTTGACGACCGAACGAAACCGTCACAGTTTGCAAATCATGTATCTTTTATTACCTTAAAAAGGGAATGTTTGAAGTTCTCGTAAATATATTATTGTACTCACCTTTGTTAACCTTAAAATAAGAAGGACCGTAGTTATAAAGCACAAATTATATTTTAATATATTTTTTATTTTATTATCTATATTAATATATAAAAATGAAGAGTTTGTTTGTTTGTAGCCTCTTAATCTCAGGAAGTGCTAGTTCGAATTGGAAAATTATTTAGTGTTAGATAGCTCTTATAACGAGTTATCAATATTTTAGGAGTTTTATCAGTTATTAAATATCCCGCACTAAAATAATGTTTAAGTACCCAGTGAGCATTTTTATTATGAGAAATTAACAACACGGGACAGAACGGGATATAACGGGATGGGATGGGAAAAGCAGTAGAGACGACGGTAGTCACGGTGAGTTTGAATATAAAACAGGTAATACGCGAAATAATATATTTCTGATGTGCAATGAAGTCAAAAATATATCTACACCCGGGCGGAGCCAGGCCGGACCGCTATAATAAATAAATAAATACACCCAACAGTCAAATACATAGTCATGACCCCACACTAAGATCGAGTCTTGTGTCGTGGCCCGTTTGTCTGAAACTACGAGACACTTTTCGGTCTCACAAACACCTAGACCCGAACAAAATATGTACACACAAAACATTATTTTTGTACAATCGTAGTCACTATCTTCAGTCCCAATTATATGGGATGTTGTTTAACAATGACATTGATAATTTTACAATATTATTCATTATTTCCACAAACATTTATACCGATACACACTACATGACTAGGTTAGAAAGGTAGGTAAATTATGTTGCACCAACTCCACATCATTGCAACATGGAATAGAAACTTGTATTACTTATTCTCATATTGTATTATTAATTATGTTAAAATATCAAAGTTCCTTCAAAAAAATGGTATAAAATCCATTATATTTAATTTTTAAAGCGAAATTATCACCAGAAAGAAATGGCTTCTTTTATAGACTGTTAGAGTAAAATTATGATAAAGTAAAATTACTATAACATGGTATGTGATGTCTGCCATCCTACTACAGGCTACCATGGTGGAATATGATTTAAACCCTCCTAAGTAGTTTTATTTTTAACCCCCGACGTAAAATGGGGTGCTATAAGTTTGGCTTTAGCGTGTGTATCTAAGCCATCGCAAATCCTAAACTGCTAATTGGATTATTGAAGTTATTTTTAAACCAAATATTATTAATTGCCTTGATTTAATCATGGTTGTGTTGATTTTTAGTTTTGTAAACGCTGTTTTCGATCACCGTTATCGAAGCTTTGCAACCTTGGTTCCTCTTGACACACGCGTATCCCACTTTGAAGTCTCTCGCGTACCCGGGACGCCGATTATACCTATATTTCCCTAGATTCACGACAGATGTCCCGTACCGTGTCGTAGAAATCACCAAATCTGAAAATTGAAAATAAATCAAAATATCATTTGAAAAAATTAATACAACAGTCAAAAACATTGCCGAAAAAAATATTAATCAAGCACACAAAAAAGTCTTAGTTTGGTTGGAGCCCGCAGCTTCTCCTTATACAGCCGACTTCTTAAGTAGTGTTATGTGCGTTGATTGACAACACATCGTTTTTATTTGCATAGGTGTACATTCCCGAATTATAAAATAACAAAGTATCCAAATATTAATTCCATAATTAAAGTAGAGGAAGAACAAAATATTTTCAGTAATATTCATTTATTTAAAATCCCTAATACCATATATGTACATATAAAAACATTGTTATAGATGAATGTAGAGATCTATTAGTAATATATTAATTAATTATCTTTCGCCGAGACAATTACACCGACTTTTGTCATTGCTTCTTACACCCCATTGAAAGGTTCTAAAATGATATAAAGGAAAAAACCAGGAAACTACTTCACATCTGGATGATGCAGTCCTCTTGTAGCATCAGATTTAATGACTGTTTTACCCAGTATTGAAGGAAAAAGTGAATACTTGTACCAGCGAGCCTTGTACCTGTTAGTGAGGTCTTATCTTCGCTTGCAGCATCAGATCTAATGGCTATGTTCATTAATAGCTCTGACAATAATGTTATCGACAGTGGCGAGTCTAGCGTTACAGCCAGTGCTGTGCTTGTTACATTGCCAAGCCACCTTCCTGGTGCCTTTCGACCGCTTAGAAACCTGGTGGAAACGATAGTCGCCGATGGTGATTATTGGTCTACCGAACTTGGATGTAGTGTATACGGGTTCTAAAACAATAATATTTATTAATACACTACGCAATATTATTAAATTGAGATAACCATGCTAGGTTTTATGTATTATGAGTGTGTGGTGGCCTGTTGGTAAATGGACCAGACGCGGCTGCCGACATGTTCACAGTGGTGGCGGCATCAAATCCCAGGGCACACCCCTGACTTTTCGGACTCACGTGTGTATTGATAGTCAATCACCATTCACTATAACAGTGAAGGAAACCTGCATCCCATAGCGATTTGTAATAATTTCTATGATATATAAAGTCCACCAACCCACACTAGGCTAGCGAGGCAATATAGCCTAACCCGTCTCAATCGTAATCTCAATTGTTGAGGAGGCTCGAGCCCTGCAGTGGGACGTATACGGGCTGACACAGTGTAAAAAATATACGCTAGGGCCTAGGAGAACAATGTCTAGACATGATAGAAGTATAACACCGTAATGGTAAAATAACAATTCTCTAAAAGGATTTTGAAACAATGGTCCTTAACACATTCAGTTGTTTAGGCAGCCTGAACTCTGCCGGACCCAACTTGGCTATGGCTATGGCTTATACTTATGGCTTGATCTTAAAGTATGTCACACACATATAAATACAGTATGTCACAGACATATAAAACATGGAAAAAATAGTCACAAGTATAAAAGTACACTTTATTGTCTGTTATGGGTACACACAAAATCAATTACAATACCAAATAAGGAGCAATTTTTTTTGTAATGTCTTATTAATGAAATAAAACTATTTTTACGGATTTTATTGCGATTTAGTTTTTACAATTAACCAAGTAAATTTTACTGTTTAATTTAATAATTGAAAATTAAGGGTAGTTAAATTGTAACAGTCACTGAGGTATTAGTCACGAAAGCTGTAAAGCAATCGAAACGTTGAGAAGTTAAAATATGTAATAATTAAACCAAATCGCGATAAAATCCATAAAAATAGTTTTATTTCAATGTGTAACATTCGCGTAAATCTAAGACACCATTATCTCTTATTAACTAAACATAATAAATGAACCATCAGCATAAGAATGTCCATTGACGAAAACAAGTCATCATTTGAGTTTTTATCATTACAAATTTTGATGATAATAAAAAATAACATAACAAAAACACAAATCTAGGGAAATGGTAAGTTCTAGGAATAAAGTTAAAATTTAGAAAGGCTGGTGTCTCCGAGATCCTACCTAGTGAAAATGAATCGACAAACAGCGCATGCATCATCTAATACTATCATGAGTTGCCAACTCATGGTTGACATACGTGACGACTTTCCTGAAGAGTTTCAACAAGTAGTGGACATCAAGAGTGATTCAATCATACATACACTCGTCCTTAACTTATTCATGGTTATGTTCTTTCTCCATCATGACGATCTCGTTGTCTATGGTGACCACGGTGGCTCGGCAACCCTTCTTATGCAACGAGCATTGCCAGTTCATCCGATTGCTGTTTTCGAACCGCGAGCACAAGTGGAATCGATATTTCCCTACATCAAGTACTTTCTCGTAGTAGCGCGATGTTGCAATATATAATTCTGAAACAATAAACCACTGTATTATAATACCAGATTTTAGAAAAAAAAACACATGTTGACGGCCCCCACGTAAACTATCGAAACTTTAAATACTCTACTCTACAGTAGAGCGATTCAAAGTTTATAGTTCGATTTTTACTAAGCAATAAATTCGATTATTTTTCCGACCCAAATATCGACCAATAGAATTGCACCATTCGACGTCACGTGGTACAACCTACATGGTATTATACTGATAATTTTTTGAAAATTTTCTCTGGTCGTTGCTATACATAAAAACAAAACATGATCCAGTCAAATTAACCACACGTCAAACTGACAGGTTGAATTCAATTGTGAAAATTGGAGATTTTGCATGAAAATGAGTCGATTTGGAGTTTGTTTGTATTCTTATTTGTTAACTGTACATTTCGTCTCATGGTGCAATTCTATTGGCCGACATTTGGGACGGAAAAATAATCCCCCGAATACCACACGAGCTTCAAAATTATCTGGCATTTCCCTCAAGGTTCCCTGCAAACAAATAAAGTCGTCAAGTTTTCAGGAAAAATCACTCGCGCTTCGCGCTCGTGATTTTTTAACCTGAAAAACTTGACTCCTTCATTTGTTTGCAACGAACCTATCGAGAAATACCCGATAATTTTGAAGCTCTTGTGGTATTATAAGTGAATATTTAATGTTACTGCTGTGTCATAACTGGAAATATTCAGTTTTATACTATCGACTTAAGTTTAATATATAGCCTTAGATAGTATACTCGGTTATCGGTGGTTATTTTTTTATCAAATGTACCACTTTCAATAGTATTCTTTGACAAAATCTTCTTGTATACTATTGAATGTGGGACTTTGGATTGCGTTATTTGTAACATTACTCAAGACAAAGTGACATTAAATCACTTTCGATATCTTCATTTTCTCTATGTCAAGCTTTTATTGCAATTTTTGGTATTTATGACGAATGAAAAAAAAAACAATCAGACTTTGTTAATCAAAAAATATGTAATTTTTTATTGCATAGGTCCGCCAAACGAGCAAAAGGGTCACCTGATGGTAAGTGGTCACTGTCGCCCATGAACATCCACAACGCTTGGATAATGGATGTATTGCTGGTCCATTTACATTATTTTTTTCTTTTGTGAGACACGGTTTACCAACCATAAGATTTATTATTATGCTCCGATTCGCAACATTCTACATTATTAATTCGGAACAGGTAAATAGTAATGAATAGTAAACTTCCATCTTGATGGTCTTTCCTTTGTTTGTCACCTTTTTTTCTATTTTCTTACTAAATTTGTTAATATACTCCCATTGCTTAGAGTGGTCTGAGAATGTCCAAAAATTATCGAAAATATCTTGTCTTATTTCTACTTTAATGTTAATGGAGCACTGCAGCCTGCAAGTCAAAGGACATGACCTCTTCATAGTTTTGGCCAGCCAAAACGAAAGAAATGCCAACATTTCTTTCCCTTTTTTTATTTATGTGTTTTTGACGGGAATTTTTAAGAAATGTTCTCCGAATTTCAACATGCCTTTTTGTGTTATTACCTGGATCATTTTGTACAATAACTTCATCCACCGCATCCCTTTTGTCGTAAATATCATTTAAGTATCTCCACTTTTCGTCGGTAAATTGATATAACACCGGAGATACTGAAAATATATTTTTTAACCAAATATACCATCTACATCCACCGAAAATACATGACTTTCACGTAGTAAAGTATCGAAAATGCTTAGATTATATACACGTCTATAATCTAAGCGAAAATGGTACATTCGATGTGTTTTTGTTTATTTGCATTTCTCTCGAAAAGAATTCAAAAATAATATTTCAAACCAGGATTGAATTTGCCTGCGATATAACTATATAATATATCAGTATGTTATAGTTACTAGTTACTAAGTAAGATTTAAGAATTTTTAGGACATACATACCCGAAATATTAAGGTGACAATTCTCCAATAACACTCCCTAAAATAAAACAACGTTATCATCTCAGGTATCTTTGTATTAGATAAATGCAATGACTAGACAAAAACCACACTCTATCATTTAAAATTAAATATTATCACATAATTCTATCAACTACTAAAAAGGCGGGTATAATTTTGGTAAAAGACAGAGAATAATCTATGTGGACTGCACCGCACAACATCAGGCGCAGTGTAGTCAGATCGATGAGACATTATACAAAATAATTACAATACTGATCACGGTAACAGACACACATCCATATTGATAAAACCCTACATTTTAAACAACTTATTACTAAGCACTGCTTGGCATTGCACAGTGCACAGCGCTATATAACTCCTTAAATTATTATCAATAAATCGATCTCAGCTTTGAGTAGCGTCTTAGGCAGCCCCCAGACGAACATATTGCGCAATATTACGAATTGTGCAACATTAATGACCACATAGAGTTAATATTTAAGATTGCACAATGATTAATCGTTTGGATCCTAGTCTCTTTCAATCTTATTGTACAATATAATGTACAATGTTATTGTAAGTCTAGGAGCCGACTTAAGCAGAGATTTGATATTCTGAACTACGAAGTATTTAATAAACGAAACTTGAGATGTAACTTGAGCTCCCAATATCAGCTAAGATGGCGCTATTTACGTCCGATGCGCTTGGTTGTCAAAATTTTCAAGAACATTTAATATTTGTATTGTTAAATTGATATTAATTAAATTATTTGAGTACGCCTCATATCAATGTAGTACAATGACAGTACAAATGTGCATTTAATATTACATAACTGCTACTCAAAATCTGGCTATTAAGAAGCACACATCTAAAGGTGCTGACGTCAATTTAAAAACATATCGACTAACATTGTATTAAGCGCAAACTTGGAATTATGTTTATTAATGATCCTATTTATGGCAATGCTCGTTTTTGGTGTATACAACGACGTTATCGACGGTAGTGGCGACAGCTTTGCATCCATACTTCTGTCTTTGGCACTGCCATCGCACCTTGGGCGACTGGTGTCTTTTACGCGTGGAGCACATATTGAACCTGTAGCAGCCGATGTCCATCACAAACTTGCCTCGCGGTGTATTTGTGAACACGGGATCTGGAAGTATAATATATATATTTTAGATATAATTAATTATATACTCATTGAAATTAAAATCAAATTCTATATGACACGTTTAATTTTTAAAGTGAAGATTTTCAGAACAGTGGCGGCATTTACATATCTTAATCAAATTTATACAAAACTTGGAGACTTGGTGTTGATAAACTAACAACACATTATATTGTCTAGAATCCTCGTCTTTTAACTATGATAAACATCCTGAAATAGATTTTTAATCCTAAAATGCGTCATTTAATTTCAGTTTATTGATTCATTTGGCCTAGAAATTACAGCCTATAAATATTTTTTAAATCGAACTAGTAGTTCCTGAGATTAGCGCGTTCAAATAAATAAACTCTTCAGCTTCATATATTAGTAATATTAAGGTACCCATTATTAAATAATAAATTAAACACAAAACAATATTTATGATACCAGGTATCTTTGTATTTGAAAATTGCTATGACTAGACAAAAAGCTACTGTATTATTTAAAATTAAATACTATCACATAATTCTATCAACTACTAAACAGGCGGTTATAATTTTGGCTAAAGACAAAGAATAATCTATTTGGACTGCAATGCACTCAACATCAGGCGCAGTGTAGTCAGATCGATGAGAGATACAAAATAATTACAATACTACTCACGGTATCCATCCATATTGATAAAAACGTACATTTCATACAACTTACTAAGCACTGTTTGACACTGCACAGTTATTTTAATGTTATAAAGAGCAAACGAGCATACAGTTCACCTGATGGGGGGTGATCACCGCCCCCCATGAACATCTACAACACCATTGGGTATAGAGATGCGTTGCCGGCCTTCATGGTAGGAATACGCCCTTTTTAAGTTCGTCAATCACCTTGAGAGATTATGGGTGGTATTAATAAACCGATCTCAGCTTTGAGTACCATCTAAGTAGAGATTTGACATACTGAACTATTTAATAAACGAATCTTGAGATTTAACTCGAGCTCCTTTTATCAGCTGAGTTGGTGCTGTTTTGCGTTAGATGCATTAAATTATTACATTAATAACGGATCGTAGACTTAAAATTAAAAATTTCCGTTTAATGTGACATTACTACTCAAGATCTGACCATTAAATAGAGAAGATCTTAAGGTGCTGACGTCATTTATTATTAGAGCATAGTTACTAGACCGTATCGACTAATACCGCACTAAGTGCAAACTGTTTTTTTTAAATTAGGTCTACTAACAATCACATACAAATACATTGTATTATTAAAAGAAAACATTAAAAAAATACTTTGTCTGAGTACATGATTACACTAAAGCAGTGTTACATATTTAAAATTTGGCGCCTTTTTAACGTGCATCATAGAGTGCAACAGTCACTTGTTTTATTGTTACTATTTTGTTTTACTCTGTGCTCTCTGCTCTTTGCAATACGCGTCCATGTACTATAAGTATTTTTGTAAATCCTCAATTAGTGTTAATATATCAGTTATTATCTTTCAATATAATCGTTTAATTTATCAGGTTATGGGCCCAGTATGCCATAATATTGAAAGAATATATATTCAGTGAATAGTTTTGAATTTGCTTATAACTTCACATTGCATACCGGCGGCACATCGATCTTTCGAGAAAATCATGGGTTCGAACAATATGACTTTCATAGAAAGATTGACCGGCAGAGATAATTTTGCAACCTGGAAGTTTGCAGTGAAGACGTATTTAGAACATGAGGATTTGTGGGACAGCGTATCAGGCACCGGTGAGATAGATCCAAAGATGGACGTCAAGGCAAAGTCAAAATTAATACTTCTAATGGATCCCATTATTTACGTCCACGTTCAGGAAGCAAGTAGTGCCAAGGAAGTATGGGAAAAGCTCTGTAAAGCTTTTGATGACTCGGGCTTAACACGTCGAGTAGGATTACTACGAGATCTCATAACGACAACACTTGAAAATTGTCAAAGGATCGAAGAATACGTAAACAAAATCATGACAACAGCGCACAAGCTTCGGAACATCGGGTTCAAGGTCGATGACGAGTGGCTAGGCACGTTATTACTAGCTGGACTCCCGAATGAATACAAGCCCATGATTATGGCTATAGAAAGCTCAGGTGTCGCTATAACAGCAGACTCAATCAAAAGTAAACTGTTACAGGAAGTCAAAAATCGTGATTCAGGTGTATTTTTTTTGGTGTATGAAAATATAATCCTTATATTGCTCTATTTGCATACCAATAAAATGTAGAAGTAGCAAAGGCAACACTTGTTAATAATATGTACAAGCTGAATGTTGTCTCCGTCCAAGCATATTTGTCAACTACTAATGAGTTTTATCTCTGGCATCAGCGACTAGGTCATCTGAACTATAATGACATGAAGAAGCTGAAAGACCACACTGAGGGTGTGAAAATTTTATTTTTTATTTTTATTTTATTATTAAGCAACACTAACATTATGCTTACAATTATACAGAACATAAATATTGTACTATATACATGTATTTTTACTGGTAAACATAACAATTATGAGTGTTGACAAATTAGCTTAACAGAAAAATCAACTCCATACAGTATACACGGACACAAAAAATAACTGTAGAAGGTAAACATAACTGAAAACAATAGATAAAAGTAATGAAATATTAAAACAAAAAAAAATTAATGGTAAATGTAAATTAAAAAATACGAAATAGAAGACGAAAACAAAATTAAATCAAAAAATAAAATAATCGTAAAGTCAAAATTATGTGGATATAAAATTTATGAAAAAAATACAAATTATAATATGGAAAATACAAAATATCTCAGAATAGCGAACTAACCTGCATACCTTGTATCAAAGCTTCGGAACATCGGGTTCAAGGTCGATGACGAGTGGCTAGGCACGTTATTACTAGCTGGACTCCCGAATGAATACAAGCCCATGATTATGGCTATAGAAAGCTCAGGTGTCGCTATAACAGCAGACTCAATCAAAAGTAAACTGTTACAGGAAGTCAAAAATCGTGATTCAGGTGTATTTTTCGTAAACAAGAGCACGTTTAGTAAACAACCGTTCAAACAGAATAAACAATCAAAAGGGCCAAGATGTTATACTTGTAACAAGTATGGACATGTAAGCAAGTACTGTAAAGTAAAAAAGATCAAGAGACAAAGTGATAACTCTTTTGTAGCCGTTTTTTCAGCCACAAACAGCGATGATTCCGGGTGGTATGTGGATTCAGGTGCGGCAATGCATATGACAATGAATAAGGCTTGGATATATGATGAAAAACCACCACCAATCAAAACTATCCGAGTAGCCAACAACAAAGAACTGCAAGTTGAGTCCTGTGGTAAGGTGAACATTCATGTCAACAGTAAAAATGGATCTACAAACAGAATACAGGTAAAGAATGTCCTTTATGTACCTGAGTTATCAACAAATCTTCTCTCAGTCAGTAAGATTGTCAGTAATAAATGCAATATAAAGTTTGACAGTAAAGGTTGTTATCTGTTTAACAAAGAAAAGCACAATGCTTGAGAATGAAAAATATTTCCCTTACAGAGAAGCAGTAGGATCGCTTATGTTTGCTGCCATAGTCACTAGACCCGACATTATGTATGCAGTGAGCACTGTTAGCCGCTTTCTCAACAGCTATGATCAAAATCACTGGAATGCTGTCAAGAGAATTTTTAAATATTTAAAAGGGACAATGTATTTTGGACTCTGTTTCAGGTCAAATGAAGGTAATACTCTGGAATCCTATTCTGATGCTGATTATGCCAATGATCCAGTAACAAAGCGATCAACCACCGGCTATGTCTTCATGAAAAACGGAGCAGCTGTGACATGGAGCAGTCAACGACAAACAACCGTCGCGTTATCTACCACCGAGGCCGAGTTCATCGCGTCATGCTGTGCCACCAAAGAAGCTCTTTGGGTTAGACAATTAATGTTAGATATTGGTGAATTTAAACAAGATTGTATAACACTTAATATTGATAATCAGAGTGCTATTTGTTTAATTAAAAACTCAGAATATCACAAGAGATGCAGGCATATTGACATCAAATATAATTTTGTAACAGAAAAGTATGCTCAAAAGATAATTGATCTCAAATATATTAGTACTGATAATCAGTTAGCTGATATTTTTACAAAACCTTTGTCTAAAGTTAAGTTTGAGTTCTTTAGAAATAAGTTAGGTTTAGTTGAAAACCCAAAAGAATATAAAAACTAAAATTGTTTTAGTTTATTTGTGTGTTTATTGTGTTAATTTAGTTTTAAACTGTCTGAGATATTGTTTTATGTTTAAAGGTTTTTTTTGTGCACTGGACTAATGTAATGTATTGTGACTGTATTGTGACTGTGATAATACAGTAATATGCACATCATTTATATTTTATATTAACTTATACTAAATAAGTAGAACAAGGCTAAAATTTAGAGGGAGTGTTACATATTTTAAATTTGGCGCCTTTTTAATGTGCATCATAGAGTGCAACAGTCACTTGTTTTATTGTTACTATTTTGTTTTACTCTGTGCTCTCTGCTCTTTGCAATACGCGTCCATGTACTATAAGTATTTTTGTAAATCCTCAATTAGTATTAATATATCAGTTATTATCTTTCAATATAATCGTTTAATTTATCAAGCAGACATAGAATTCAATAAATCTAACTACATACTTATCGGCCTATTTAATTATAATGCCCAAAATAAATTAGCAACTTAAAAGTACAAAAATATAGCGCCTATTATTTTATTAATACCACCCCGTCTCTTAACGCCTTAATGACCCTATTGATGACAATGCGCGTTCTTAGTGCAAATAAGGACATTATCGAAGGTAATGGCGGAAGCCTTGCATCCATACTTCTGCCTCTTGCACTGCCACCTCACTTTGGGCGACTTGTACTGTCCCATTCGCGTGGAGCACATATGGTATCTAAAGCGTCCGAGATCCATCAACAATTTGCCTCGTGGTGTCTTTGTGAACACGGGAACTGAAATAAGTAACCAATTTTTTATATACAGCACATTATAGTATATACTCGTTTTGAAATAAAAAGCAAATTGAAAATAACACGTATTTTTTTTTAATTTTCGAACGGCGATGAGAGGAGAATTAATAGTAATAACTGAAGATTACTCTAAGATTACTGCTGATTCATTCTATTTTCTAAAAATCTCTGAGTCCATTTAAGAAAAACACTTTGATATGAACTGTTAATCTTACAATCTCAGCTTGATGATTTATTTACCAGAACGGCATCTACTTTTGTTGTAATGTGTTACTAAAATAAATTTAAATTTGAAATAATAATGCTCATATGATATTTGAAATAAAACCCATTAATTTATTATTTATATATAAACATAAGAACATAATAAAATTGTGAAGGCATACATATTAACATATAATAAAAGAAAACAAAAGACCTAACATAAAATATGTAGACTCAACCATTTCAGTTCAGAAATAAATTTCATAAGAACAAAAACATTTTATCTCTAGCAATAGGATTTTATAAAAGAAACTATTAATATATTCAATTAATGTAAATATAAAATAATCAAGTTTGGTTTTTATACCATTGACTTGTGATTCTTGATAAATTAAAGGTGAAGAAAATGACATTCATGCCAAATATATACATAAAATTATAAGTTTCATAGTCCAGAGTCAGTCCATATAAATAAAGCAATATCTCAATTTATAAAATATCTCACTTTATTGAAATGAACAAGTAGAACTGTTCTAATTGACGGGAATAAATCAATTTTATTGATTGTGCAAAAAATGTATTGTTAAACAACTAAAATCAGAGGTACATTCTTATAGACACTAAGCCGTATTCTTACCCGCCTCGGCAATTCCTGTAAACTAGGATCGACATTAGCCCGTATTGGAAAACGAGCACTGAAGCTCAGCTGGTCTGTGGCAATCATTGAAATATTATACCAGAGGATAAACCAGAACGTGTGTAATGACAAAAAGCGGTACATGTGCCGATATTTTTATATTTGCAACTCCTACCCGATACAAAAACTGCGTTGCTGATAGGTACATACATTGCGCATAGATTTTGTTCACAATATCGGCTCCAGTATAATATAATTCTGGCTATATAACAAAATAACCGCGCACTTTAACGGTGAAGGAACACATCATGAAGTAACTTGCATACCATGGAGATGGTAACAATATTTTCTACGGTATGTTACGGCCGGCAACCCGCACTAGGCCGTGGACTATAGCCTAAGTTCTCTCAAATGAACACCTGGTTGTAGAGGAGGCCCTTGGCCAGCAGTGAGCGATTATGGGTTGATACAGTTTGCACCTCGTCTTCATTCCGTTATCAGTGGTTGTGCACGGTTTTCTCCTTGATGATGATGTCGTTGAAGGTGGTGATGGTGGCGCGGCAACCAGAGCTGACGCGGCCGCAGACCCACAGCGAGCGGGGGCCGTTGCTGCGGTTGTTCCGGTTGAACCGGTACCGACCCATCTGGATCGCCGGCTTGCCGTACCGACTCCTCGTGAATCTGGGCACTAAAAACATTGATGGCTGTTACTAAACTGCTGTGAAGTGGAACCATTTCATACACGTGATTTTTTATACGCCACGAGGGCATCAACATATCTGATGATATATGTAGTTGGTTCAATATAGAATATAAACCAGCGTAAAATAATAATCAAATATCGATTTTGGGACCATTTAGATTTATTTTACACATTTAGACACTTTTATCACGACTTTTCTCAATGGCCTATAATTCACTTCTATTCCTACACATATGTATATTTTTGAATTATTATTTTTAATTTACACTGATATAAAATATCTACGTGTTGTAGATTTATGAATATTTAAGAAACTACTTTGAATATAGTTACGAGTTGTCATGGAAATATGTAGAAGTGCGTGCGCATCTCAAAAATTTTACTGTCATAAATTTCCAAATATCTTAAAAGAAGTACCTAAAAAAAGTCGTAAAATGAGTTTGCATTGGATTCAATACCTTACCTTATAACTCGAACATATTATCCTAAGGCTCTTAGATACCATGCTTTGGGAAGAGCTTCCTTGAATTTATCTCTAAGATGAATTATGCTTTTTAAATCTAGTAGCTATGGACTTACCATGAGATACGTTTTCGTGCATGCCATAGCAGCCAGGATATAAAAATAAAACACATAGTATATTTTAATCATTCTATTAGATGCCAAAAAATAAAATATAAAAATGTTAGTATGTTAGTTAGACACGTCTTATATAACAAAGAAAAAAATTAAAAAAGGAATTAATTAATCCATTACATTTTTCCTACACGCTATATGGAACACAGGATAATAACCATCAGAATTGTGAGCGTATACCGGGTGATACTTTATATTGATATTATATGGTATATAATTTAATTTTAAACTACATGTTCCTAACTACCGCAGGCAACATTGTGCCATGTTTGAAAAAAAAATCGCCCGATAATATTATCAAAAATTTTATCAAAAAAGTTTCAAGACCTTTGAACAACCCGTATAGTCTTTTTACCGCTCAGGTAAGTTCCTGAACCGAACCAAGGTTCAGCTAAGCGATATAAATACTCATATATACAAGGTGCCTCAAAATCGTGGAAATAAATCGTCTCGTATTTTTATGAATAATGGGTAATGAGAAAAATGTAGGTTAAATGGAATACCATATATCAATATGAAAGTCGGATATTATACAACACGTAATTTGTTAATCTTCGCCTCCACAGTCTATTACTGAAAATAGCTCTTCGCCAAAGAAATGGCGCCTAAGTGAGAGTCAATCTGTAATTTGTAGTCTTATTTGTATGATTTCAGCCGCAAACGAATATTCCTCTCCTAAATCAAACCCAACACCACAACATTCGCGGCATGTGAACGGAGCCCCTAAACGAATGAGAGCTTTAGAATTAATGTAATTTGAATCCCCATAGCTTTATCAAAAAAGGCACTACAACCAACTATAATAACCGTGGGACGCCCTCTAGCGAGATGGCAGGACGACTTGCCTAAGAGGGCCGGCAGCAGACCGGGCTCTGTGGCCTTGGGAGAGGCCTATGTCCAGTAGTGGATTGCAACGGGCAGATGATGATGATGATAATGACCCAACTATAGCCATGATGAAATGATACGTAGGTAATATGTTGCTTAATATCCCACCCGCATCCATTAAAAGCTAGTTACTAACAATTATTTCAGTTAGCAAAGCTTAAAAAAATATTTTATTATTATTTTAAGTTTAAACTATCTACTATTGCTACATTACCTTATATTAATAATACACAATAAAGTAATTCAAAACAATTTTCGGAAGCCTTCCTTGAATTAGTTGTGATGTCAAGATCACATTAATACCGGACATAACCAGATTGCGACCGGAAACGAAGCTACGTGGTAGTTTTCGTGATTACAGACACGATTTTTTAAACATCATCGTGTTTGGGTGGTAAATGCTTAGTTTTTGCTAAAATAATAATTTAAACCCTAGCGTACCAACGCGTCTTTATAAATAAAAATGTGTACATTATTATTTTCGGAAAACTCTGTATTTACCACCCGATTACGACGATAAGTAATTAAAAAATAGTTGACCGGTTTTTCTGCGAAATTTTTAGTTGCATTGTGTCTGAAGTCACTAATACTACCACCTGGCTCCGTTTTCGGTCGAAGTCTGGATATACCCTGTATTAACAAACTCAAAACCAAATACTGCAGTATTCTTTGCCATAATTTGACAGCCTTCGCGGCGCAGTTGGTTAGTCGCCGGCTGTAAAACGAAGGCGACGGGTTCGATCCCCGCACCGAGACAAATGTTTGTGAGGCCCACAAGTATATGTCTCGGGTCTGGGTGTTTGTGAGACCGAAAGGTCTCGTAGTTTCTGATACCCACGACACAAGACTTAATTGATCTTATTGTGGGGTCAGGACCATGTACATAATATGTGACTATTGGGTGTATTTATTATTATTAAAAAAATCTAAGTATTAGTTTGGGTTACAATTCTAAATAATACTATACTAGTATGTGGTAAATAATCTTATATTATAGAATGAGAACTTCAATTGAGACTCTCCCACAGAGAGGGAAGGAGGGAAATAATATAATATGAAATTTTATCGCCCAAGAACAACAGAAGCGTTATAGGGAAGCTTCGTATGATGAGTTAATTCAAAATCAATTTCAATTATTTACCACTAAAAACTGTCTGCATCTGTATCCGCTGTATCAGCCACGTTGTATTGTATTGTACGTACCACTGCAGGGCACGGGCCTCTACAATCTAGAATACGATTGATTGGGGGTTAGGCCATATAGTCCACCACGCTGGCCTAGTGCGGGTTGAACACTAGTGAACACGAACATGATTAATGATTATGGTCATTCTTCATGTACAGAATAGATCTATCGATAGTGATGACGGAGGCTCTGCAGTGGTGCCTCGGGGCCCGGGAACAGAACCACGTAGCCTTCGTTCCGCGGCTACGGTTGTTACGGTAGTACCGATACGGACCGATCATCAGTATCAGACGACCCCTCTTCGTTTCAACAAACCTTGCACCTGGAAAGGAAATGAGATTAACTGAAGTTCGTGGTAAGAAAAACGAATAATTTGTGGCTTCTGAGTTGTTTGGTCTTATGCTTATGTAAAATAGTCTAACACTCTCTTTCTTTAACTAAAGCAAGGCAATTGCTGAACGCAGGCCTCTTCCGAGGACTTCCATAGCTAGATGTCAACTCCACTGGCTCAATATTAGTTAAAGAAAAAGAAGCGAATCTAATATCATGATTAATTACAATAATAAATCATCAGAAATAGGGGCTAAGAATAAAAATAACAACTGCACTTCATGATTTATTTTAGAAATACAATATTCAGAACAAATCTTAAACAAAAACAAAAATATGCCAGAAACTGTTTGAATTTGTGAAATTCTGTTGGCGTGTGGCGAAATTTATAACTACAAATAAAAATTAAAAATATCGAATTAGCGTATTGTTTGAATATGTTTTCATAGTATAAACCACAAGCATTTATACTCGTTAACTAATTTTATTAACGCGTCCAATATAATTCAATATGAAGAGAGTAAAACTGTTCTTTACACAACAGTTTGACAACAACGCATTTGGACGCCAAGAGACCGTAGGAAGACTATCTATATTACATTTTACATTTTACAGTAGCCACTGGTCACTCTGAAATACCCGTTTACAAATAATACTCGTACTTGTGTCAGTACGATTGAAGGATTGAGTAATATGAATAAACATTGTAATAATTGTTATCTATATAAACTATCTCAAATAAATAACACTTATTTCAATTATTCAGATAAAAATCTATAACCATAATTGTTTCTTTTTAATGATATATTGTTTTTCACTGTAATCTCAAAACTTGAAATAGTTGGCTATTTCAACTAAAAAACCTCATTACTATGCAATCCCTACTTTCTCCCTAATCTAAAGTAGCTCTTGACGCAACGCCGAATTGACAATTGAGAATCTCCGGAAATGTTGGTTAAGGCTCTTTGGTATCCCGTACTTCAAACATTATCCAACGATACAAGATTGTGGCTTAGTGTAGGGTCGAGACTACTTTCAAGTTTCTGCGATATTTGCTCCAATTTAATAAAGTCAAAATATAAAATTACCTCACCGTAGGTGTTTTAATTGCCTATTATGTCATTAACCCCTTAACGTCTTTATGATATTGTCAGAAATAGTCCCATAGGAGTGCCGTTTATGAACAATTAAGGCAAACGTTTGCAAAGAACACAAATATTTGATCCAAATGTTAGTATCAATCCCTACAATTTTCTAACATTAATGATTATGTTCATTCTTCATGAACATGACAGATCTATCGACAGTCATGACGGAGGCTCTGCAGTGGTGCCTCGGGGCCCGGGAACAGAACCAGGTAGCCTTCGGTCCGCGGCTACGGTTGTTCCGGTAGTACCGATACGGTCCAATGATCAGTTTCGAACGACCCGTTTTTGTTACAACGAACCTTGCACCTGGAAAATAAATGAGATTTACCGATGTTCTTGGTATTTTAGGAGTCTAAATTTTTTATGGATTTATACTTACACTTTTGTAAAATAGTCCAACACTCTTTCTCTCTCTCTCTTCAGCCATAGGAAGTCCACTGCTGAACATAGGCTTCCCTCAAGGATTTACATATCGACCCGTCCACCACATTGGCTCAATATTAGTTGATGGACACTAGCTAACGCTATTGGCAAGTTTTTGTTTTGATGAACTCGACCCACATAAGAAAATTAATAAATCAACAAAAATTAAAACACGAATCAAAATAAAATACGTGTAACACCAGCGAATAGAGGCATTACTACAATGGGTTAACAAATTAATTAAACTAGAAATTGATGATAATAATTTATTTTACAATTTTAATATTTCTAGAACGACTTGTTACGAAATCAAAAGAACACAATATGATGATATAAAAGCTGATATCAAGTTGAAAATAAACAGCTTTAAGAATGGTTTCTTAGATTTACGCGAATGTAACACATTGAAATAAAACTATTTTATACGGATTTTATCGCGATTTGGTTTAATTTTTGACCACTGGTGACCACGAAAGCTGTAAAGTAATCGAAACGTCGGGAAGTTAAAAAATGTAAAAATTAAACCAAATCGCGATAAAATCCGTATAAAATAGTTTTATTTCAAAGCTTTAAGAATGTTATGTAAGAGTATAAACAATGAGATAATATTACCACGTATAGAGAATCCATAAATCCCATACAAATGTCATGTTCCATTTTGGTAAAAGTTGAAACTAAAGTCCACTGCAGCGTGGAACAAATAATTATTCGTCTAACCGAACAGTTTAACAACGCAGCGCTAGAGCGCTCTCAGGGTGTATTTTTCCCGTGACTAGGTAGACCGCCCTTTCCATCTATAAGGACGTTGCGTTCCCAAACTTAAAAAAATTGCAAAAGTAACAAATAATATATATTTAATTGCACTTGTAAACGTTGATTAATTTACTTATTGGCTTGACTAGCCAACCAACCATAATAAATGCGTAAATTATTGGATGCGGGCCGCCGTATCATTGCTGGTAGCCCTTAACCTCTGTCGGCCCTTACACAGTCGCTATGGTAATATCGGGACCAAAAATACATATCATTCAGATGTGATTTACGAATATGTGGTGTTACTAGCTTTCAATCGCTATGTATGCTACCTTGACCTACACAAATTTTGAGTTAGGTAATAAATATTTTCAACTGTGATAGGAAAGGATAGCAGACCGAGAATGCTAGATTCAATCTCAGCTCGAAATAATAATACCTAAGGATCAGGTATTTTAGATGAGTTAGTTACGACTTTATAATAGCATCTACGCCAAAAAATCTACGAATTTGTGAAAACAATTGATAACAACTTTTTACACTACAAAAAACGTGGCGAGTTTTATTAACAATCTCTAAATCGACCCTTGGGGCAGACCTAGATTCAACAAGCGAATTACCTGTCTGTGCCTAGCTGAATAAGATGAATCTCGAATTATATACAAAATTCTGCGCCTAATTATGCGATTTTTCTTATGATTCTTACAATTTATGTTTTTGGTCTGATCTATCAATGGTTCAGGATATTGTATATAATCCGACTCAACGATTCTAGAATTTAAGGTGCGTTTTTCCCGGGAAATGGAATTTTCCTCGCGTGTGCCAGTGTTGGTTGCGGATGGTGACCACTCTGTCATTGACGGTGGTGACCGACACCCTGCAGCCCTGTTTCCATCTACAGCACCTGTATATCTTCTTACATCTGTTTAATGATCCGGGATCATTCCATTGCTTATTGTGGCTCGAGTAGTACTTAATGCCCCTGTACACCATGAATTGATTTCCTTGATATGTTCTTCCGAAAATGAGATCTGGAAGATAGAAAATACATAAATATTGATAAGAACCTTATATAAAATAATTGATTACAGATTATTATCTCATAGCCACACAATCAAAACAAAACATTACGAAGTCTCGTTTGTTCTTAGTTTCGATATTTTTCATTGTAATATATTTTAAAGTAGAATAACGCAAATAATTCATATTTTCGAGTGACAACGTGTGAATCTTCAGACAATCTTCAATATGTTTGTTTGCGTCTTTATGCTACATTTACATACTTGCTGAGGTTCGGCAAACTCTTGTGACACAAATGCGCCAATGGGACGTGTGCATCCAAAACGGTTGCGGAAAACCTCCTTTGACCTGTGTTCGAATTTCAAAAACCGACACTCGCCCCGAACGACGAGTTCACGCAAGCCTAGCCAAACGCCCTGTTTACACGCTTGTGTCTCTGAACATTTATCAGTTTCCCAAGCGTATAAATGCAGCATTAGATGTATAAAAAATAGCACCAAACACAAAATTAATGTTAAAATGGCGGTAGTATAGCCAGCTGAGTGACATTTATTTTAAATTATTTGTATAATACGTGTAAGGCTAGCAAATAGAGACACGGCTACATTTTACCAATATAAATCGCTTGAATTAAGTTGCGAAATATAATATCAACAGAAGACGGCTATCTCACAATTACGCTCATCTACAAAAAAAGGCATTTATCTATACCAGCCCATACACATTCCGATGCACGGGCGTTCTTTATTATTCAAATGTACTTTCAATTTTACTACAGAATTAAAATAACTAATCTATATGGCTATGTGAGTTCCTATAAGCGATGATTGTAGTTCCGTAGACCAGGAGTGAGGCGCGACAGCCCAGCCGCCTCTTGCTACAGAACCACGTGGCTCGGGGTCCACTGCTCCTGTTGTTTTTGTAAAAGCGACATCTGCCGAAGTTTAACACCGGTTTGCCAAAGCGGGACTCCGTGAAAATCGGCCCTGAAATATTAAAACACAATTAATTATACTGAAGTATAACTTTAGTGTAAAATACTACGCTTACCTACCTGCATCTACATATCACAATTATTATCATTTCAATTTAAAACATTTCATTCAAAAAGGTGAAATCATACACAATTACAATGATAAATGCATTTTATTGAAGTATTGTTTAATTCTTATAACTATAAAATAATTGTACATAAAAAGCGAGAACATAAAATACATTTTAAAAATGCACAGAATTAAATAATCATTTAATGAATATATTATTTATAGATTTTCTAGGTAATAGTCAAGCCGAATTGAGGCTGAGACTATATTTTTTGTCAAGTGGCCATCGACGCCCATAGACACTTAAAACACCAGATCCAGAGGCGCATGTTATTTATAGGCGAGAACAAAGTTGTTCAGCTCCACTTTCGGTACCTCGGGGGAGGCCGTAAGTGGTATATCAATGCTACTGGCCTTGCAGCCCGGCCCGCTGCGGCCGTTGTGGCCGAGCGGGGTCCTATTATGGACCTACGCCAGCAGACTAAACTCTATCCGAGCTGCTATTTTCAGGCGTCCAGAAATCTCCAGGTGTTCTATGTGTCTATAAGCGACCAAAATCATTAACCGCGCCTCGCGCTTTCGCCAATAAAATATAAATAAAAAAACTCTTTATAAAAAAATAGTTTTAAACCACATATATATTATCGATTACAATGCATGATTATGACAATTACTATATTTAATTATTTCATTGCGAAAAGTGGTTACGGATGCCTTGCATCTATTCCGGGTTCTGGTACAAAACCAATATGAAATGGGCCCTCGGCTTTTGTTGTTCCTGTTGAATCTGAAGTTGCCTATGAGTAGCACTGGCTTGCCGAGTCGTGATAATGTGAAAGTAGCCCCTGGAATGTGAACAATATGTTAGCA
Source organism: Deilephila elpenor (assembly GCA_949752805.1). NCBI lineage: Eukaryota > Metazoa > Arthropoda > Insecta > Lepidoptera > Sphingidae > Deilephila > Deilephila elpenor. The sequence continues at coordinate 11,473,414 of OX457106.1, read as the reverse complement.
TAGGATCCGAACTTGGTCAGCGCAGTGGAGCAATGCTTTAGTGTTGTGATCGGAACGCACAAGGCAGCGTCATAAATGTCTCTCACCAAGGACGGGTACTACGACGGAACAGACGACGTTTAATGGTAATCAAAGCCGTGGCGAAACACCATACCGCTATCCACCGCGATAAGCGTTCACTCACTCAATCTTGGAGTAGATCCTTACGCAGCAAATGGGGGTAAAATAGACTAATATGAATCAAATAGTAATAAAAACGCAAGTAGCGCCCAGTGGTTACTGGAACCACTACAGACGACGGTAACCAATGATGACTTACCATCAGGATGCCTGCTGATTCATCTGCCGTCGTCAATAAAAAATGCAAATATAATTAAACCTTTATATTTTTTTCACACGTCTAAACCAAATTTCTACTCCTGAATAAAAAGAAAATTACAAATATGCCAGAAAAAACTAACAAAATAAGATATCGCGGTGCTGTTGCAATTTCAATAATGCACACTTTTACCTTATTTTGAATGTAAATGATACTATAACAAAAATGTTATAGTAAATCAAAATGAAAATATGCATTATTACAAAAACCAACATAATTTAAAGTATTTAATTAAAATTAAAACATAAAACACTCAAATAAAATCTGGGCAATTTACAATTTATATTTAATATACAATTCAAACATTAATTATATTAACAATCAGATTTACAATGCACCTAAAGTAGAAATAGCGAAGTTAATTTCTGCGTATACAGTACAGTTAGGAAACAAGATATCGTGAAAACATGTCTACAGTAATTATAATTATAAAGACACCTCTTCACACTTATATACGAGAAGTATCCAACATTAAGATACAAATCTTGTTTCGTGAGTATAAGAAACGTAGAGACCTTTCACCACAAACTTTCACTTTCAAAAAACCCAAACTTAAAACAAACATTTGACAATCATACAAACATTTATCTCGAAAAATTCTCAACACCTACGCCATAGATTCACAGATAACGTTCTACGGAAGCGAAATGAGTTTCTAAGCCACAATTGCATCAACTATCGTTAAATGGTTCTAGATTGCTCAAAATTCAGGAAATCAAGAAAATTTCTAAACTATTGATTGTAAAATATACTCAGAAATATTCATATAAAGAGCAACATTTTGTCTACCACATTTTTATTGGAAAATCAACATTACGAAGTATTTTATTATACAAATATAACACTGAATAAGGAGCGAAAGTTACCCATTGACATGGTATCTTTGCGCCCAGATACAATTGTCAACTGATCTCAACTGTGAAAATATTTGGAGCAAATTTACACTTTCCTAATTCTAAGTATGCTCCAGTATTGATACTTGCCTTTTTGCCATTATGGATTGACCGAAAACAGGTAAAATTTTCATTTATTCATAAATTTTTGAACAATTTGTTACACATATTAGGCGATAAAAAAAATTACAGAATTTAAGCATAATTACCCATAGGGGAGAAAAGTAGGACCATTTTAAGGTAACTTTAATATTGACAGTGTCAACGTCATACATTTGCCATCTCAAATATATGACGACATTGTAAAAGTCTTTTATAGTCCATGTTACTTGATGCAACTTAGCCTAAGAATCACAGTCGGATTTTTATACAAATTATGGTGATAAAAAGTGAAATAAGTCCCGTATTACCTCTAATGGTTATGTTCGTTCTTGGTGGAGACGACCTTGCCACGATCAGTCTTGACAGAAGCCCGACAGCCCTTGCTCCACGCGTTGCAGATCCAAGGTATCTTACAGCCTTGGAAATAACTCCGCTGGTAATACCGGTACCTTCCGATCTGCAGCACCGTCTTGCCGTATTTCGACTTGGTGAACGTTACTGAAATGTAATATAGTTATTAATATTTTGGAATATTATTTTTAAAGGGCTCATATAACTTATTTTGCTAAAAAGACGCGACTTAACTACATCTTTAGCAAAAATAAAAGTCAAGAATTTGTTAAAGGGTGTACTAAATCAAATATAACTCTTTGTTCATTTCGTAATGTTAATATTATTATAAAACGAAAATAAATAGTACAATATGGCCTTATACCAAAATAATATTAAAAAGTATATAAACAAAAAATGTTTATTCTCAAAGGTCAACTCATTGGTTTTAATACTTAAAACTTTAATAGGAATGCTTGTACAGAAAACAAAACAAAAATGTGAAAACAACACATTAAAATAAAACTAATTTTACGGATTTTCACGGTCACGGGCCGAACTGACCACAAAAGCATTCAAAACGTCGGGAAGTTAAAAAATGTAAAAATTAAACCAAATCGCGATAAAATCGGTAAAAACTAGTTTTATTTCAATGTGGAACATTTGTGTAAATCTAAGAAACGATTATTAATAACACATTAATACCACAATAATTTAACTAACGACTAATCTTTTTTTTTTTAAACACCCTACTGTCACATACGCCTGAACCTACACTAAGATCAAGTCTTGTGTCGTGGATTCTGATACCCACGACACAAGACTCGATCTTAGTATGGGGTCAGGACTATGTATGTGACTGTTAAGTGTATTTATTTAATTAAGACCTAACATGGTGATACATTCGGCTACTTTCCATTGTGGAACGAAAACAAGATTCACTAACATTAAAAAGCGATGACGACTATCTATCCCCTCGAAGATACAGATGTAATCTGATGCATTAATGATTGTGTTTCGCATTTATCTTGATAATCTCGTCTTCATACGTGGATATTGAGGCGCGGCAGCCTCTGCTCCAGAAGATGCAAATCCACAAACATCTTGGGTTGCCCTCCTTGTAACTACTGTGCTGATAGAAACGATACCCGTCCAATTGAATCATCCTCTTTCCTTGCGCACTCGTTGTCCATACTGGTCCTGAAACCCAAACATAAAAAATTGACGTTTGCATCCAATTAATTAATAAATGAAATACTGAATTGAATTTGCGCGTATATATTATGACCTTTTTAAAAAAGTGTTTTTCAGTATTTTTAATTAATCGCAACATTTTGGATTTGGAAATAGTCACAACGGTGCCAGGAATAAAGGCTAGAAAACATTAAATCCATTTTGTATTTACAAAATATTTACAATAAAAAAATGCAACATTATACAATACAACATAACTTATAAAATATGTAAAAATCCGATGTCTGTTCCTAAAATTTTTAAATCGCCAGCGGGTTTTTACGTATTTTATAATTAACAATAATAAGACTGTATATAACTATTTACATAAAGGACGCGATCATTTATTTTTGTTTAATCACTCTCGTCTTGTCTCTTGACAAAATATATCTCTTATTATTCTGTATTGGACTGTATAAGTTATTTGATTACGTAATTGCATTATAATTTTATATTGCTTATATAATTTATGTTTCCTAGTACGTGACTTTTTTTTGTTTTTAATCTCACATTTTAGTTTAATTTTCTTATTTTACGTAAAAAATAAGTAGTATCTGTCTTGGTGTTTTACTTTTTATGAGATCATTTGGACTCGTTTTCGAATCAATACTTTAATTTTTTTTATTGTTATAATTTAGTTCAGTATATTAATTTTCGTAATAACCTAGTACTAATCCCACTATTAGGTGTTTTCGACAATGGTTGTTGGTCTTGTCAATCAATACTACTATTTTTACATCATTTTCATTAGTTTCAACATCAAAAATATATTTTGTTAAATCCCACTATTGTGTTCAATCATGATTATGCGGCTTATTGATAGTAACAACAGCATTGGCGAGGGTAGTCAGCGTGGTCCGACACTTGTCTCGCCGCCACCGCTCGCATCGCCACACAGACTTGGGCCCGATCGCCTTGTGTATGTTGTACCGATTGTTACCGATGGTCAGCACCGGCTTGCCAAACCGAGAGAGGCTGTATAATGCACCTGAAACAAATACCACATTAATACACTTTCTTCCAATTGTATTACGCCAAAAAAGTTAGAATAAAAACACATCTAATTTGTTTAACTCCCAATGCAATAATATAGGTGTTGTATGTCTCCTTCTTTCTTTTTTTTCTTCTGTTTTGTTTGAAAAGTGATTGTAGTCGTGAATTAAAAAAAAAAAAATTTAACCAATTTATCGTATTACCTTTGCTTAAAAACACTCTTCCTCTTAAAAAAACATTGGATAACGTCTTCAATAGTAATATGATTTTAACTCGATAGATGCTAAATTAGGTAAATCGATGGAAACACATAAAAAAACTAAAAGGAAGTTAGGTAAATCAATGATCTTACAATTCAGGTCTCTGAAAATCCGACCAATAGAAGGCAAATAATTAAAAATCTAAAATAAATGTTACAATACTGTATTTTTATTAATATGTATAATGGAAAAAAAGGCTAAACATTTTTTATTAATTACATTACGCAACTTGATAGGGTAGGGAATAATTACAGAATACGGTATTCTCGAAATGAAAAATAATATCTAAATGATTCCTTGTTCACAAAATACTGTTAAAAATATTTCAAGCGGTTTGTTACACCTAGAGGCCCATATAACTATCTCAAATTATTTTGCACGTAAAGGAAGTCTTTTTTTATTTTTATATATTCACAAAAACGAAATTAAAGCTCCGTCACTTTTAAACAAGTAAATGAGAAATTCAAGCTGCTATGCGATGTTTATAACAATATTAACAGTCATTGGAAAAAAAATTTGTTAACATATAAAACGACATATATGGATCAGATATATACTTACTGATGTATACAAATTCACTGGTGGTAGGTCTCTCATATGTAAGAGGCCGCCTGGGTAGGTAGCACCGCAATGTCTTATTTCTCCCGCCAAACAGCAATGTAAATGCGCTGTTGTGTACCGGTTTGAAGGACATTGTAGCTAGAGTAACTACTGGACATATTGGGACTTAACGTTTATGTCTCAGGATAGCGAGTGTAGGGCAATGCCAAGCATTGCTTTCTAAATCATGGTGTTGTTTCGTCTTGCTACTGTCCATGAGCGGTCGTATCGTTTACCTTCAGGCGGACGGAAAGCTTGTCTCGCCATTCACGGCAAAAAAAATTAGATAAATCCGTGCGTTTTCTTATCTGTTAGTCTGTACTCTCTACACGTGATTATGTAAATTTTTTACACAAAGAATTTCATTTTGGTGCGTACGTATAGAGGCCCTGCATCCAGAGCCCCATTTGACGCAGACGTAGTATCCCCGGTCTCCCCTCGTGTTGCTGTGCTGGTTGTACCGGTGCCCTCCTAGGATTATCACCGGCTTCCCGTACTTGGACCGGGAGAACACCGCGCCTGGAACGGGACAGATGACAAAATACTGGAATAATACTGGGTGATATTTACATATATCATTAACTACCATTCAACCCACATGTTTCTTATCACACCAGGTAACATTGTACAAAATTTAAAAACAATCCGAAATGATTTAATGTCAAAAATCGTGATATTAGTTTTGACAATCAATAAGAGTATTTTTACCGCTGAACTTCAGTTCGGTTCAGTAACTTAACTGATACGTTTTTCCACACATACACACACGGCAATTAATAATTAATAATACGTCTTTTCGGACATAGAAAGACACCAACAAGAACCACTGAGTTATTTAAGACATTTATTATGTCCATACAAAATTTTACACTGAATACTATTAGTTATTATAATACATATTTCATCATAGTTCACACAAAAATAAATATATTAACTATTTAAGCAATAAAATAAATCATATTGTATTTAATAGGGATGCACTAAATGTTGCTTATCGACATTCTTCCGAAAGACTCTACAATGAATATCGACTACAATATTGCATTATTGGATCGGTTGGATAAAACAATCAAGCAGTAACCTCACACCGTAAAGAAAAATAACTGCTTCAGAAGTCAACAAAAACAATTAATATATTGAACGATTTATTTGAAATTAATTCCCCCACTTCTATTCGTCTTTTACTTGTTCGCAATTTTAAAAAAGATGCTTCTTGGATAGATTTTTTCTGTAATGATTAGGATACTTCTGCAACTGATGCGTATTTTGTATCCAAAAATAAATTGTTCTGTATGAAGGGAATCAAAAGCGGACACTTCGGAATCATTCTATCGCTATGGACCATGATTATCTTGAATAATAAAATATTATTTTCCAAAAAATGTTTTCGATAGTCTCGGGACTTACTGACCCGCGTGTACACTTGCGTAATCAAACAATTACTATCGAACAATAAATAAAAAGTCGGTGTTTAATCATTCATTACATTTTATTGACCACACACTATAAACAAATCAAAATTAATCGCATCATTTAATTTCCTTCGATTTTATACATACCTAGATTACAATTTAGTTGAAAAATCCACCATAACGCACACACACTGCATTTAATTATAAAGTCAATCTATAATTAAAACACATTTTTTTTTATTTCAATCATTTTTCCCGAAGAATTAAAACGCTGAATTAATTTCAACCCTTATAATATGCTTACTGCTGAGCACAACAATACACAACTGAGAGTTCAATTTAGTGGTCTCTGTAGGCTAATTCACGTAATTTCTTGACGCGCCGATCAAGTTACGATGCAGTTGCGATTAGGTTTACGGCTTAATGGAACGTACGTCAAAATGGTATTCTTGTAATTGTTTAGCTGCGCCTAAGATATGCATAAACTGCGCATGTGCTGCACGTTGGTCGGACTAAACTGTCATTGGAGACGTCAAATGAATAGATAAATACCAATCAAGCTGCGATCTGAATCACGCATTTATAAAACGTGCAGCAGTAGAATACGCTAAAGCGCTCGCGTGACGCGAACTTGATGCGAGCGTATCTGACAGCAGTTGTCTAAATTACGAGAATACAAAAAGGGTTGTTTTGATCGAAACTTAACTGCAACTGCACTGCAACGGAACTTATTTAAATACGTGAATTAGCCTACAGGCCATTGTTCCACGCTGATTTTGTAAGGTTTTGCAAACTTCAAATACCTTAGAAACTCTTGTGAAACAAAAACAACTTGACAACAAGACGTCATGACTAAAAGTCAAAGTTGTGTCACGTTTTAACAGTCTCGTCCGTTTCATTGCCAACACACGAAAATTCAAAATGCACCCAATGACCACATACATAAGTCTGACCTCAGACTAAGACTAATATGTACGTACCTAGGTAGAAGTATGAAACCGGATTTTTTTCGTACAAATAAACGTGTTTTTTGAAAATTATTGACAATATTAAATTCAAATTAATATCCATTGATTTGTTTACACCTTTCCGTTACTTTATAAATACCATGCCATAAAAATAGTTCTTCTGTTGAAGCGAATCAGTTTAGGAGCCATTTTCCATTTTTTTTTTAAATGTCACGATACTTTGCTGTTGTTGCGAAGAGATGATGATCTGGACAATCAGCCGCATGCATTAGTATTTTAAAATAGAACGATTTGTCAATCATATCACAGCACCGTCGTCATTTTCGTCGAGCAAAATGACTTGGTTTTGCTTGCTTTTTCCATATTCCGGTTATTTTTCACACAATGCTCGATATAAATCGAAAATTTAATGTTAATAGCGATCGGTGTTAACGGTTTTTTTCGATACGATTTTCCACACTCTTCATTTCCCGAGTCAAAATCACTACTTTTGAATGTTGAAACACTGTGTTTTCCAACTGATTGATTTGTAAACCAGCTGTAACCGTGGCATGGAAGCTGTCACAATTATAGATAAAAGCAATTATTTTAGATTGTACTTTTTATACCCCATTGTCTTCCTTAATTTATTTGTATCCTTATATCTATACTTCAAAACTATGGGTGAGTGTGATTATCTCTTGTTTTCATGATGGTATTTTCTACGGTGTAGAGGTAGGCTCGGCAGCGGTACTTGGAGTAGTGGCGAAGGCTCCATGGAAGCCAATTCCCGCCGGGTTCCCTTTTGTAATTTATCATTACACTATAAACAAGCAATATATTCAAACTTATTTATTTAATATCAAAACTCAATTATTATTTTTTACATTCAACGACATCTGTCGGCCAGATACGTAAATATTACTAGGAAGCGGCACAGTAAGCCCTTTTTACATTGCGACGCGCTGCGACCTCTGGCGAATTCCTGTAAAATTGTTCGGCTTATTCAATAACACTAGCGCGGCCCGTGCGCCGCCGCCCGCCGCCGCCCCGCCGCCACCGCGCCGCCGCCGCGCCGCCCCTTACGCATTGTATAGTATGCAACAAACCACGCAAAATTGTACCTTAAATTTATAATGATTTAAGGTTCAATTTACGTTAAAAAAGCAAGAAATAAGCCGGAGCTTCTCCGGCATTTCGTGTGTACTTACGTATAGATATTACTTAAATGCGGAGTCTAATGTATTTATAAGTGTTGTATTTACATTTTTACAATATATTCATGGTTCATGCAATTAGTTTTAAATGTTTTTAATTACAAACTGTGTAATATTAATATTATGGTTTTAATGGAAATTACTAATCGTTAGGAGCGTACTAATATGTTTAGATTGTCGATTTTACAAATAAAGTTAGTGTTTAGATTTTAGGACGTGCTCGACCCTCGCCTGATTAATACATTGTCTTACTATTGTTACAACTGATTAATGCGGGGCTACCGTACTTGTTAACATTGAGTCTAGGTTTTTATTTCTTTTATATTAATCTTATATTCACGTGCGGTTTAGAAATATACTTTTTTATTTTTCTCATTATGTAAGCATGGTTTAGTTTTTATTTCATGGACATTGTAAATATTGTATAAGTACATAGGTAACGAAAATATTAAAATTTAATTGACGGCCGCAATAGGCAGATGCCACAATATCACTTACCAAATGAAACCCAATAATTTGGTTTGGTGAGTAAGATTCTCGGAGCAATAATTTGCTGTTGGGAGGATATTTGCAAAGGTCCGAATATAAGGACACACGTGCATAAATGTGTCGCGTTTTGCGTTCATTCTGTGAAACATCACACAGTAAATTTGATCTCTATTCGGACTGCACTACGCTTACTATCAGTCGCATTGTAGTCATTTCGTAATCCCTTAACCCTACTAATATTATAAATGTGAATGTAAGTTTGTTTGTTACGCTTTAACGCAAAACCACTCAACCGATCATCATGAAACTTTGTAGACATATTCTTGGATGTATAAGAAGTAACATAGGCTACTTTTTATCCCGAAAAGTTTAGTGTTTCCGTGGGATGAAGAAGGAATTCCGATATATTTGCTACTTTTTCATAAGTACTCAAAAAGATGGGATGGGACCGGATTACATTCCATTAGTGAAAATGAGACGGGGCGGGCGGGATATAACGGGATGGGACGGGACGGGATGGTAGATTTCAAATAAAATTAACCACGCAGACGAAGTTTGCGGGCAGAAGCTAGTAACAGGATAAAGAAAATAAACATATTTTGTGACTTGAGCTTCGGCTTCCCTTTTAAAAAATGTCACCCTTCGCCACTGACTTGGAGCACCACTTAACACATCGCCACAGCTTCTTCACGTCTTCAATGTTGGAGGCGAGGTTGTACCGTATTCCCTTGTAAACCAACGTAGGCTTACCGAACCGCGATGTCGTCAACTCCACATCTTAAATAGAGAATAAAGTATAAATAAGAAGCGAGTCTATAATTACGATATAATTAAATAACACATAATCAAAACACAATCAAAATGTATGAAAAAATAATCAAAACGCGGTTAAAAATATAAGTACCAAAAGATTTATTTTTCATAAATCATTTACAAAGTAAATAGAAATTACAATACAGATAAACATAAACGTGCCAAGGACTGATAACAACTCCTAAAATGATTCTTGGGACAGACCTATGTTCAATGATGAATTTCTTGAAGCAGAATAAGATAAATTACAATTTGTGGACAACCTAGGGACACAATGTGACTTTTACTTGTGATTACTATCAACTTATCAATTGCTTAGGATATTTTTGTAATATTTGTGCGATTTTTTAAAATCATATATCGTCCTCTGAGCGGGCCTATCGAGTGGCTGTGTTCGTTGTGGGTGGCGACCACCCTGTCTTCGATAGTGGTGACCGTCACTCTGCAGCCTCGCGCCCATCTGCCGCACCGGAATACCTGCTTGCGTTTGTACTCCGAGGGAGAATCATTCGCTCGCTTTCTGTGACTCGAGTAGTACTTGACGCCCTTATACACGAGGATTCTGTTGCCATGAGAAGTCCAGCCAAAAGTTGCACCTGGTACATAGAAAACACATTAATACTGATGAAGAGATCACATTAAAGTGATCTTAATTTTTGTTAACTATCGTAAGAGAAGCTTTACGAAATGAATAAAAATTTTGCGGGTCCCATACGACCTTCCTCTCGGTTCGATTCAATTTAATCATATTTATAAAAACAGAAAAAAACACAATTGAGAATAAATATATTTTATTAAAAGTCATTGCGTACAAAAACTAATTGCTATACATAAACAGATACTCTGTTATTATACTATTGCTACTGGTCACGCAAATATAATATGTATGAGAAATATATCACAATGTGATAGATATTTTACTGGTGGTAGGTCTCTCATATGTGAGAGGCCACCTGGGTGGGTACCACCGCAATGTCTATTTCTCCCGCCAAACAGCAGTGTTAATGCGCTGTTGTGTTCCGGTTTGAAGGACATTGTAGCCAGAGTAACTACTGGACATATTGAGACTTAACATCTTATGTCTCAGGATGGCGAGCGCAGTGGAATTCCAAGCATTCCCTTGTAATTCATGGTGTGTTTTGGTTTTGCTACTGACCATGAGCAATAAAAAAAAAAAAAAAAAAAAAAAAAAATTTTGGTGGTTCAAGAAGATTTTACGAACTGTTGTACGTTGATACTTGAACTCCATTGTTGCTATTTTAATCAGTCTATATAACTGCTGGGCATGGACCACTGGCCACCTTGTACTATGTTATAAAAACATGGTATTTGAAACAATATATGGGGCCTTACATCATTAGTTGGTATATTAACATTCTTAAATACAATGTAATACTGTTTAGTATACCAATAGCCAGTGAATATAATAATTACTCTACTTTTTTTCACATAAAATTATTAATACATACGAGTGCCATAAGTAACTACGTCGCCTCGGCTATGGCGTCTAAAATCAAATTAGACCAAATAATCTAGTCGTCGCGTCTTCGATATTTACCAATATTTTTCGATGGTTACCAATAAGTATTTCTACTTTCAACCCGCCCTTACATTCGCTAAAGATATCTGCCGTGGTCACTTATGCAACCGAAGAACTTAATATACTGGTGATAGTTTAAAATATCGTTTTAAGGACTAGATCCAACGTAAAATAAACCTACGTCTTGTATAGAACTATACTACAAACGAATTCCAGAGATGCTATAGCTTAAGTATTTAAAAATCTACTCAAAAATGCCAATGAGACATTTTGTCAATATACCGTATATTGTTATTATAATACTATAAGTTGAAAACACGTATTTACTTACATATAAAAGTATTATATATTTGGTTATTTTAATGCATATGGATACAGCAGTATATCAGCTGAGATAAGAAAAGACCAGAGTGAAATGCAAAGGGGAATGCCCATTTTACTATAAAACTTGGTATCGGTGCGAACTTTTTTATCCCTCGATGAAACCTACTTTTTTGTGTAGGGAAAAATATTATATATTTTCAATAAAAATAAACATAATTGCGACCCAGACCCGGAGTTCTTGGAGAAATGAACTTGAAGTCCAGTCACTCTGGTAGCCCTAGTAATGGCTGATATATCTTAAAATGTGATGATAATTATGATCGGCGGTGATCACTTATCATCAGGTGAGTCGTATGATCGCTTGCCCCATATAATATAAAAAAAAACTCTAATTTATAAAAATCGGTCGCCCGGTATAAAACTGGAAAACGATTAAGGACAATCCATAAAAAATGCTGAAGCATTTAAAGCAGTATCGGTATCGGGGTCAACAATATTTTTACCGATACCATAATTGGGCATTCTCTTTTAGCTCTCTTAAGCTAAGAACCTATAAAAACAACTATTGAATATAATAATCTACTACTTTTATGCTTATACATATTAGAAATTGAATAGAAACAAGAAAGGGCTTCATGAATACTGATTGCAACGCAACATCAATTTAGATCTACGATTTTATTTTTAAATTTGGGCTCAAAGACTTCCCCTTGTTTAATACAATTTAACCAATTACCACAAAACTACATACCATTTTTAATATCTCAGTTAGGTATCACGAATCACTTTGTTACATAAGTGTAGCTGCTACACCATAGTCAAATTAACGTATTAGTAGCTAACCACATTTATTCAGCTCAATTGATGTTTTGTACATAGACAACACCAGCTCTGTATTGCCACGCGTACGCACGCATACATCTTTCTGTATCAATTCAGCTTTCGCAGTTAAGAAGCATATAGTCAGGAGTTTATAATTGATATTCTTTCGCATGCAAATGTTAATATTCGGGACTAATGTACCGCAAATGGAGCTGAATACGTGGAGTTACTGCTTTAAACATCAAATTCATACATTCCACGCATTATTAGTCACAGTGCAAGGATGTGTGTGTTCGTTTGTGTGTTTGATTATTACATCTTCCAAGGTAAATACAGCTGCCCGACACCCCAGAGACCATTTGCTGCAAACCCAGCGTTTTTTAGCTCCACTGCTTCCATGCTTATACAGGCTGAATTTGTTCCCACGGTGCAAGATCATCGGGTTACCCAACTTCGACATTATAAACACTGGAGCATCTGGAAACAAGTGACAATTCAGCAATATTATTATGAGTACCACAATAAATATGCAAGAGAAAAATTATAAGCAATGAAATGTAATATTTACAAACCAAGAACCGCTAATGATATAAAATGTTTGAAATGACGCTTTACCTGAAATTCATTTTCTATGATGGATAAACTCAAAGCTAATGAAATGCTACGACAAAAGTGATTAACCCTTAGTAGAACGCATTTTATTAGAAAATGAACTGAAAATATTGAACATTGAAAATAGTTTGTGCGAGTGGAAAACTCACCAATCACATGAACATTTATGTGCAAGTGTTAATGTAATCGGTGTATTCTCCTCTAAGGAGGCAAATGCATTTGGCGCTGTCTATGAAGAGCTAATGATTTATTTATGTAAGGTAAAATATTTTGAAATTTGATAGATAATCAGAAAAATGAGAAATGATATCTATCAATTTTCAAGTGGGGTAATAATATCTGATTTTTAATCAGATGCAACATAAATGAACTTTCTGCGACTAGAATATTTTTTATTTAGATATGTACACATAAGATTTTCAATTTTACGAACGAACATCGATTTTGAGTAATAAACCAAATACATACGCTTTTAACATCGAAGTGACACTAATATACCACAACTGCTGTATTTTATTCTTCGAGTAAAATTATTATACAATTTATGCAGTTAAGTGTTTACGTCCTATTTATTTGAACATCGTTGTAATTTTAATGAAATAGATGAAAAATAACTACTGCTAGAGTTTGATACTACTGCTAAATATGGCTACTCAAATCAGCATAGTTTATAGCAGAATAAATATTGTAGATGGGAAAAGTCGACCGCTCATGGACAGTACCAAAATCAAACAACACCATGAATTACAAATAAATTATTGGCATTCCAGTGCGTTCGCCATCCTGAGACATGATAAAGTCTCAGTAAGTCCCGTAGTTAGTCTGGCTACAATGTCCTTCAAACCGGAACACAGCAGTGTATTTACACTGCTGTTTGGCGGAAGAAATAGACATTGCGACGGTACCTACCTAGGTGGCCTCTCACATTTGAGAGGTCTACTACCATTAGTTAAATGCCTTAAGATTCACTGATATTCTAATTTTACTAGAAGAAAATACAAAGTTACCAATGCTCGTAAGAGTAAGTAAGAAGAAAGGAAGTAAGAAACTGTGATTCGTAATAATCGAAATCTAGCCAAGTCTTTGTCAAACGATCACACACGCAACGTAAATATTGTTATTGATGCCGTCAAGAACAGCAACTAACAGGACACTTGCTGCGCTTCAAAAAAAGCAAATGGAGCAAGAAAATCACTTCATAGAGAAGAGAAGAGAAGGCATCAAAAGGTTACAAACCCAAGAAACATGATTCGTATAACACTGGCACAACGTAAGGCTAGTTTTGCATCATTGTGTAGCTCGGGTATTGATTATCATTGTATATCCAACGTTATTCTGAGTTTTGACTATCGTGCGAGTTATGAGAGTTCTCCACCAAAAATAAAATATGTTAAATCTATTAACCTGCATTGACGTAACATGATATACTGAAACCTAGCAGCTTCTATTGGTTATAGACTCGTCTTCAGCGATGAAGTTTTAAATACGCGAGGGTATTTCTTCTTCTATAAACTATGCTTAATATGACATGCGCTACGCTATAAAATGGCTTACAAATTCTATTTCCCTATAAATAGCAAGTTTTATGCTTATTTAATATGCGCTATGGCTTGTAAAATCTAGTGGTTATGTCTGTTCATACGTCTTACAATGACACCGTTAAAGGTGATGATGATGGCCTTGCACCCCGACTGACTGCATGTCCATTGCTTCTTCGGAGTCTGAGAAGGATGTTTCCCGGTGCAGAACTTGTGTGGGCCCACAACAAGCACATCTGAATTCATAACAAGCATTTAGTCGAGTTATAAGCTATAAGTTATTTTATTAAACAGAATTAAAAAAATAATTAATTCTTAAATTGTGGATATAGCTAGTGACGCAAGCAGAAAATATTTTTCCATCGCTGGGCAGAATTATAACGTGATTACTGACTTAATAGTAGTGTAATAACTTGTAGTTTCTAAATTCGCTTAATATTCTGGGAATTCAAGTATGCCAGGCAGATTCTTACAAAGGTGTAATAAATATAACTTAGGAACATGTCTACCTAACGTGAGTAGAAAAAAAAAGTAAAAAAAATAACTCTCGTAAAACATAACTTTTTATTTTGTGCTTAACGAAAACATTTCTTGACATTTCATCACTAGTTCACATTTTTTCTAGAAATTTTAACTAAATTTCCTAACATTTGTTTTTCAATAATTGTTGCATGACCAATAATACAATAATTACTCAATAGTCCCGTCAATGGTTATGTGTGCTGTTGTACTGTAAAATTTCATCGTTTATGGTGATAATGTAGGCCTTACAACCTGTACTGATCCTTGAGCATCTCCATCGTCTTCTGGCTCCATTGTATTTTGAGTGCTTGTTGAACCTGTATGCACCGAGCAGAATCACTGGCTTCCCGAACCGCGACGTACTAAACAAAACTGTAAGTGAAATACTTTAATTAATACATTACGGTTCTAAAATTTGCGGGAATGTTACACATTGAAATAAAACTATTTATTACGAATTTGATCGCAGATATGATTTCATCTTACACTGACCCGTGACCACGAAAGTAGGAAAGCAATTGAAACGTCGGGACGTTATAAATGTAAAATCAAATCCGCGATACAGCCCGTAAAAATAGTTTTATTTTTATTAATACATTCCTTTATGAATTCTCTTTAGCTGGAGGCAACTTCTCACTTTATAGTCCGAAGAAATCGATTATCATCGTGAAAACTTCTCACATAGAATCGCTAAATAACTGATTTTAACACTGAAATTTGAGATCGCCATGGATGGTGATAGCTACGCTGTCTTTCACAACTTGGGTCAAAAGTAAGCTTAAGAGCTGTGGGTATTACTATATGCACATCTGTCCTTGAAGAAAGGATAATTGCCACTTCAATTCAATTTTTTAATGAAAAAATAGGGATTTATCAATATCCACCTAAGTGACAAAATCAAACATACAAACCAAAATATTTTATTCTCAGTATTATTATATTTTTATTTTATTATGTATGGGAATGTTCGCCTCTAAAGGAAATAATTTCCTCTTCAATGGTGAAGACGGTGGCCCTGCACCCCATACTGTTCTTGGTGCAAGACCAGCGCGCCCTAGGGCCTTTGCACCAAGCGTTTTTGTTGAACCTGTAGTCTCCCACTTGCAGAACAGGCTTCCCGTACCGGGACTTCAAAAACGTCACTTGAACATCTGGAAATAAAAAAAAAACATTCGAAGTTATATAGATTTTGGTACCAAGTTTTTTGTAAGATTTTCATTTTTATTTAATTTAATTTAATAAAATTTATTTTGGTTTAAATTAATCTCAAAGTAGAGAGAAAATATATTTAATGATCAAGAAGCACATTTTTACAAAGACTATAACATCAAAATAACCAATGAAAATGGGAATTATTTCTTGAATCCATTGAAATGTTCAACATCATTTAGATTCAATCATTTCTTGATCTACCACCCGGTTTCGAAAGCGGTTTTCACTGGAGAAGAACGGGAAGAAATTCTGGAATAATTGTGAAAGCCTTCAGCAATGTATAAATCAGTTACAATGTAAGCAAATCGGATAGACCAGTCCACGCAAGCAGCACCCGTTCACGAGTATGACGCATGTGCCAGCCATTGGCTTCTTCAACCATGTAACAGGGAAATGACCGACTCGGCACACTATGCCACCGCAAGCATTTCACTATAATATAGTGATTTGATTACAAATAAGATTGATTGATTACAATTAATAGGAGAATTGATTACAAACTTCTAATGATTCTATTCAATTTATAAACATATAATTTTGAAGCAGTTAATTATAGTAAGCATTAATTCCATGAATGTTTTGTCTTTTAATGAAAAATTAAGTGACTAAAAACATCTAATGACATCGCCTAATTTTTTTTTAACCCGGAGAAATACTACAATTAATAAAGCTGCGACTGTTATAATACGCTCTACCGAAGCTCGAATGCTATCATTTTCAATAAAATATATTTGGATTACTTTTGGTATGACAGCAATAAATACAAATACGGTATCTCATAAGTTTTACAAACTTCAAGAGCATTTTTTTGGAATTTTTCCTTACATAACTCATTGCATATGGAGGGATATAAACTTAAATTACAAATATATAAATAACATTTCTGATAAAAATAAATACATACCCGCACTTGTATATTAGACGTGTATGTAAAAAAATGGGATGTTATTTAATCCAATTATATATTTTTCTACCCAAAGTTACAGTTCAACCAATGCGTTTGTTTTTGGAACAAACATATTAAGCTCATTAATAGTTATGTAAAATAAAACAAAACAAATTGTGGTTAAATGTTATTCCAATAACATTAAATAACAAAAATAAAAATAATAAAAAATAAATAGTTGGAACAAAAATAAATAATAAAACTCTATACGACTACTACTTACAATTAAAGTGCAACAATAAGAATGTAGCAGATTTGTGATTACTGAATATCACCAGAAATAAAGACTTAAAGCTAAAAAAGTAACTAATTTAACATAAATAACGCTATTTAAATATATAAGACAAATAGATTCAAATAGAGAATACAGTATTACTCGTAATCAATATATATTTTTATTGCGAATGGTAATCAGCTTTTTTATAGACAACAAAGAGAGAGCCTTTCCAACACTGTTTAATTTACTACCATTCTAATAAATTCTATTCGTACGACAATTTACACATTGTGACAATGTGATGTCTAGTTGATCTAATAAATAACCTCTTACCTAATAGTAAAATATATCTGTATACACTGGATATATTATAAAAATTTTAAATAAACATTCATTTTTTAGAATTGTTATACATATGTATATATGTGTACTAGTATCATTAGTACCAGATACAAAGACTTTTAGTATTACCATCTAAACCCGAATCTAATATTTGTCAATCACACCAACATTTGCCACACCCTACAGCCAATCCAAGATTTCACAGCCAACATCAACTACGTCACTGGGATCAACGATTTAATGGTTATGATTGTTGTCAATATGGATGATTTTGTTGTAAGCAGTAACGACCCTGGCCTTGCAGCGTCCAGGGCTCGACCTGGTGCAGTACCACTGCGCCTTGACGCCCTTATACTTGTGGTAGCGATTGAACCGGTACTTGCCGATCTGGACTACCGGGTTCCCGTAGCGAGTCACCGAGAATACTGCTTTAACTGCAAAAAAGAAACATTTAGTTAAGGGGAAAATAATAACTACCTATTTGGATGTAAAATGTTATTAGATGTAGCTTTGACTGCCCTGTTAATAATTAAATTAAATTTTCCATATTGAGACGGCGAACTGACAACACAACTTGGTTATATATACACTATAATATAAAGCATAGCAATAATAACTTACGGAACTACACAATTATATCGACCTGCTCAAGACGATATATAGCCTCACTCCAGAACGCGACAGATTTCCATGACTGATTAGTCATGGAAATATGTATATCTATAATGTGTAATATGTAAATTTTTAGAAAGCAGGACACTTCACAAAATGTTCACACACTTACATTTAGTGAACTTCGATCGCTGAAGTCATAATTGATTTTTGTGTTAATTAATGAAACGAAATAAAACAATATTTTCAAATGTAGCAAGTATTTATTATGTGGACATAGAGATTCGAACAAAGCAAAGCTTTTTAAACTTAAATTATAATTGAACCTACACAAAACACTAACAGTTTCATCCAATGAACTTCGGTCACAATAAAATAAATACAAATATGTTTAAATTGTTACGAATCTATTACAATCACAAGTAATAGAGGAGTTTTACCTACCATTAAAACTCATATTATGTCTGGAGCCTTATTCGAGGCCTTTAAACAATATTAGAGATGGCGTTCTTCCGTTTCCTGCCGAATTCCATAGTAAATAGTCGGTAGTTCCGCTAGGTGGCGCTAGGTCTGCAGAGTTTACCAGGTTTTGCTCTTGTCCATATTTCTTCATTGAGTCTCAAATTAATCTATTGTTCTCATAATATGTATATATAATTTAAAAAAAAAATTACATATTGTACAGTAGGTAATACCAGGCAGAACTTAATGTAAGGCCTCGAATAAGGCTCCAGACATAATATGAGTTTTAATGGTAGGTAAAACTCCTCTATTATGTCCTTCCGCCGTTATTCGAGGCCTTTAAACAATATTTGAGACATTGTTTGTTTTCGCCTGGTAAACAAGACGCCAATGTGATAAGAAGATGTATAAATAATAAAAGAGTATGTCCAATTGTATAATAAATTGTAACAAAATATAAATAAAAACAAAAACATTAAAAATTATCAGGTTTTACAACAAAGGTGTGAAAATTGATTATAATTATGCCATTAATGTACATATCTTTTCAATCAACCTACTCAAAATAATCAGATAATTTATGCCTTTTTAATTAATATTATAATTATGTATATAATGTATATAAAGTTAACTCTGTAATGGTTCAAAAAGCTTAGTCAAAGAACAATTTTTTGACTTATTATTTAAATTTGATATAACTTCTTTTTTATAGAACTTTGTGAATGTATTTTCGGACCTCCAATTAGCTCTAGCTAAGATTTTATCTATAGGCTCTTTATCTAACCACCCTCTGGAAGCAACAGCAGATCTGATACTTCCAGGTGTGGCCTCCACGCCGGCTTCTTTTAATACTGATTTTACCCAACCCGCAATTATAGTTCTAGATGCAGCTATAGCTTTACCTCGCGCTGTGATAAATAAATTATCTAACTCTGCCTGAGATCTTCTAACGTTACTAACTTCAATTAATTTTCTGACCCAAAACACGGGATCAATATTACGACATTCTAAATTTGAAAACAACTTCCATCCTGACTGAACATAAGATTCAGAGTCTGTTTTGGAGCCATACTTGGGCCAAAGAGTCAAACAATTATCTTTTTGATTATCAATATAGGAACCTTCTGAAACACATAAAAGGGTTAGATCATGAACTCGTCTACCTGAACATAGCAATAACAGTACAGCACAACGTCTTGATACTTCCCATAAATTGTGTTCATTAATTTTGTTTTTTATTAAATCATTGATTAATATTTTAGTATCCCATATGTGTTTCGGATGTATCTTTGGTTCAGAATTAGCTATCGATTTTAGAATTTGCCTAACTAAAATATGTGAGCTTAATTTCCCTTCACCAGCACTGCAAAGCGTCGAAACGGCAGATTTATGTACCAGGATGGTCCTATATGATAGTTTTTCGACTAGATGTAGGTCAGCCAAAAATTTTGCCAACTCCGAACCTGTGGGGCTCGTAGCTTGAACATTCACCCTTTCACACCACTTAACCCATCGTTCCCAAGCAGGTTTATAAGTATTCAAGGTAGATTTTCTCCACCCTGATCGCAATAGGGTTTTTTTTTTTTGTTGTGACCATGATTTTACCGCTTCCGACCACCCCCACATTTCCAAATTTCTAGAGTCAAGTCTTTGACTTTCGGTGGCGGAAGTAGGGTTGATAGGTCTATCAACCTGCATTCTAGATTTTGAATGGTGAAGGGTGGTGCTATTGCTCGGCTCTTTAGATCCGCCCTCCAAAAGGCTTGCGGCCATTTGGGTGCTACTACCAGGAAAGTACCTTTGGCCCGATTGAGGTGCATCAGGACTCGTGGCATCAGGGTTGGGGGAGGAAAAACCCAAGCTAGATCGAACTCCCAATCCCAAGCAAACGCGTTGTGTCTCCAAGCTGCTTGATCTTTTTGATCCAAGCTCACATACTTGTTTACTACATGGGCTCTGGCCGATGCGAACAGATCTACTTCCGGGACACCCCATTTTGTGAATATTCTGTCGGTCAACTCTGGCAATAAGTGCCATTCTGGAAGCTTCGACTTCCGTGATAATCGATCGGCTACAATGTTGTATCTGCCCGGAATGTGATGAGCTATTAGATGAATGTCGAATTGGTCCATAATCTGAAAAATCTGGTAAGTAAGATTCATTAGATCTGGAGATTGACATCCTCCTTCGTTTCTTAAATACGCTACCACGGATTTGTTGTCGCACTGCAGAAGAACTGACGATTGTTTCAGAAATGGACCGAATTCGTACAAACATTTCAGGACAGTTAGCATCTCTTTGTGGTTCGAGTGAAGATGCTCTTCCTCTGTTAACCAATTGCCTCTCACTTGGACCCCGTTTAACTCCGCTCCCCAGCCCGTGTCGGCTGCATCTGTTGTAAGGAAGTGTGTTGTTAATGGGGGATGAAGCCGAGAGTGCTTGGTGCAGTTCACCATCCACCATCTGAGTTCCTCGATTACTTGTAACGGTAGTGGAAACTTTTGCGAAGGTATTTGAAGCAGATGCTTGCAAAAAGTTAACAGGCAACGAAAATTGATGCGACCTTGAGGAACAACTAGCCGAGCGAAATTCAAGGTTCCGGCAAGGCTCTGAATTTCCCGAAGGGCCGCTGACTGACACTTTAAAAGATTTGCTATCATTACTTGAATGCCTTGCACTTTCTTTACTGGTAGGTATTTTCGGTTTTGCCATGTGTCCCAAACTAAGCCGAGATATTGTAGTGATGTTTGGGGGACCAGAATGGATTTCTCCAGGTTCAATTTCCATCCCAACTCGTGTAGAGTTTGACGTACAATCTGTACTTGGGACAGCAACTGCGACCTGTCCTGGCAAGCAATCAAATAATCGTCCAGGAATGCTACTATACGGATACCCTGTTCGCGCAGTATTTCCGCGGTCCAATTGGAAAGGGATGCAAAAACCTTGGGTGCTGTGGCAAGCCCAAATGGCAAACAGGTCATTTGTAATAGTTGATTTCTGTAAATCAATCTCAGGAAACACCGATGAGCTGATGTCACAGGAACGTGGTAGTATGCCTGTGTCAGGTCGATTTTTACCATCCAATCGTTCGGTTGCAGAAATTCCGGAATACGATGGACCGGAATTAATCTGAACTTCGTTATTTTTACGAATTGATTTAATCTTTTTAAGTTGAAAATCGGGCGCATGGTTCCATCGCTTTTGGGAGTTAAGAAAAGAGTTGAAAGAAAACTCGGTGTTTTGGGGGCATATTCTAAAGTGTTCTCCAATAACATTGTGTTTATAATTTGGTCCATTTGGGTAGAAGGACAAGTAAGGTAATGACCTTTGATTAGTCGTGGTAGAACCAAAGGCGGTTTCTTTACAAAAGGGATTTTGTAACCTTTCAATATTTGTACTAAAGTACTGGGTGCGCCTTTGCTCGACCAAACGTTTACGTATTTCATTAACCTCCCCCCCTGGAACATCTCTGAGTCAAAATTTTCTTTCTCCTCTGCCACTGCCACGAGATGTGGAAGGCTGATTAAATTGCCCTGGTCTATAGAATTTCCTAGGGAACGTTGAGGCTTGTCTTGATAAAGGGCCAGGTGCGCCTTTATTTGTGGGCATTCGTGGTCTAAATTGAGATCGAAATAACTGCTCCTTATTTTTGTGGGCCATATAGTCATAATTCTGGGCTGTATGTATATAATCATTGGTATCAAACGGTGCCATGGAGCGACCGGTTTGAGCATAATGGTTATTATAAAAACAACTACTACTACTTCCGAGTCCGGGTTGCGCAGCCCGAGACCCAGGTACTCTCTTCTCTTGCGCAGAGAAGGAGGTTTTACCAAAAGCAAATATTTTGTTAACTCCCCCGTTCGTTTTCACAAATTCAGAAAATTGTTCTTTTTCAAATAAATATTCACAAGATGGAGATACTTTCTTTAAAGTATTTCTAATAAACTTATCTTTTACTAAATTTAAAAATAATTCTCTTCTTTGTTCAATTACATCCGCCCTACGACCACAGATCAATTGTAAACAATCAAGAGAGATTTTCTGAAAATCTCCCGAAAAAATATCTTTGATTTTTGTTAACAATAAATCCTTATTAATGGTGTCACTACTTTGACAAAATTGTAATAAATCATTTACACCCTTTTTCATAGCATCACTTTGCATTATGATACCACGTGTTATAGCACCTAGTGATTTATCGTTTGCCACTAAACTACTATGCTTCTCTAAATGTTTTATTTCGTCGTTAATCTCCAAATCGATAAAACCCGGTCGAGCATTGTACGATTTTTGAATTTCAGCATATCGAACATTTGTCCAGTTTTCAGTATTAAAATATTGTAGGGTATTTAATAATTTCAAATGTTCTTGCGAAGCATTTGAATATGTAGGCTCCTTGACGTGGGTAGCCAAATTGAAATCGAAAGATGGAGCCGTCTCGGCGGGCACTTCATTATTAAAATCGTCATCACAATTATAATTGTCAGGAGTTACACTATGAGCACTTTGTTCAGGCGGATACCACCCCGGTGGCGGGTACACATTAGCCAAAAAGTTTTTGATTTCACTGACCTGTTCGAAAAGGTATTTCAAACCTTTTTTGTCCTTACGTGACCGTTTCCGATGAACAGCTTTGTTTGAAGCGCGTGCACGTTTTCTTTTCTTGGTGATTCCTTCGCCTGCCGCAGGATCCGCCACAGGAACATCCTCGTCGCTGGATGTCGATGAAGACGAACCAGAATATTCCGAACTACTATCGTCACTCATTTTCTTTTCGAAAATTACTTTAAATATAGTCGCCACTTATTAATATTAATATTTAAATGTTAAATTAAATACTTTCGAACGCTAACAGCGTTAGATGATTTCGGTACGAAACTTAAGACGCCAATGAAGAAATATGGACAAGAGCAAAACCTGGTAAACTCTGCAGACCTAGCGCCACCTAGCGGAACTACCGACTATTTACTATGGAATTCGGCAGGAAACGGAAGAACGCCATCTCTAATATTGTTTAAAGGCCTCGAATAACGGCGGAAGGACATAATAATCATATTAAACTAAAAAATATATATAGGCAAATGGCAAACGGTAACGAGCTCCATATTAAAGCAATTTACGAAACATAATTTTTCAGTATTGCAATATTAATTACCTATAGTGATCACTATTAAGACAAACGGAACTAATAATCCACTCCACTATGCCGACCTCAAATGCGGGTGCAGATCTGACTTGTTCCGTGTCTTCCACCAGAATGTCGGTACTGTCAACTATCCTCACCCGTGGTGGGATACATGAGACAATGTACTATATCTATTTAAGAGATACAAACACTACAGTACCTAAGGTTAATTAATGTGAAATGGATAAGAGATGGCCATCTCTCGCCGGTCTTGCTAGCTTATCTTAAAGACACAACGAAATCAAAAATAATATTATTATGAGTTTGAGCCACATACAAGTGGTATTTAACAATGATGGAGACTTCCGTGGCGCAATTGGTTACACGCCGGCTATGAAGCGAGAAGCTGCTATGATCCTCGCATGTGTCTTTGTGATCCACAATTGTTGGACTCAGATGGTTTGCCAAACCGAAATATATGTCACAATTTTCGGTACCCACGACACAATTAGTATTTTGTACTAATTGGTATTGGGTTGTATTTAATAACTAGTAATACTGAGATTCAACCTTCGGACAAGGATCATTGAACCATTATTTTATTTTCAGTATTAATTAATACTGTTGAATGTCTCATGGTTGTGTTCATCATTATGGAATATAACTTCGTCAAGTATAGTGACGACGTAGGCCTTGCACCCGCCTCCCTTGGAGCAGCTCCACCGAGCGCGAGGGCCCTTACTAGACACGTGCTTGTTGTATCTGCTCCCGCCGATCACGATCACCGGCTTGCCGAACCGGGAACACGTGATCTTGGCCTTGCAATCTGAAACCGTATGGGTTATCATTATTTTTAACACGATACAGTTCATTTTGTGACTTCATTGAATGTTACCTTAGTAAAGAAAATTTTCAGGAAATATATCCAACGAACACAATAAGATCCTGTTAAAATCTCAAACGCAATTATTCACAGAAAAGGTTACAAGTAGCCTATTGACTTTACTTTGACTAAAACATGAACCTCGAAATTGTTTACGACATTAGAAACTTGGAGACAAATGACTCTATTATATAAGAGAAGAACAAAAGTGACCAATGTATTTCGTTCGGTCATAATACCCACCCATTCCAACTGTTCTCATCAATACGCTAACAACGTACATACTCTCTAACCTGGTGTTACCACGAGATGGTAAACAGTTCAGATAGGCATCTTGTTCAAAACATCGAGACCAGCGCGAGAATACCATTCAACTTCAAAATACATAATATGTAATTTATTATGAAATATGGTACAAAAAAATAATGACTAGGGCTAGTAAAACCACAGTTAATTTTAAAATATAGTACAATATAATTCAAATTACAACAATAGAATAGGGCGTTTAAAAATGTATAAAAAGATTATATATTTAACAATATTAATAGACTAACTGTTAATTACTACAATAGATCATTGTAAAAATAGCTAAATTTAATATATACCAAAATATAAGACCACGTATTTTTTAGAATAATATTCGACATCAACAAAGTATAATAAAATACAGTAATATTAATAACACGTTAATAATTGCAGAACACCTACGTACTTTTTATGTACGTTATTTAATGCTAACAACTTTTATTTTAACGAATTAAATTAAATAATAGAGTTATTTTCCGTCACCTACTTATGAATAACAAAAAAATATAACTGAAAATATGAAATTTTTAACATGAAATATCGTTATCAAAATAGTATTCTAGACTTCAACATCGAATGAAATCATTTTTTAACAATTCCCAATTGATAATGAATTGAGAAGTTATACATAATAAGTATTAATAGACATTACAAAAAAAATATTCATAACACTGCCGATTAGTTAATATTGTCAGTAAATCTTATACCATTAACATTTATTTTTTTATCTCAACTAATCATGCAAAACATACTATGCGACTACATCATTTTAAATGATATAATTATCTTCATAACTTTTGTATAAATTGGACTGCACGGACGGCAGTGTTAAATTTTCACATATACCTAATATATTAGTATTAAAAAATCATCCGTAAATCAATCGACTGCTCCCAGTACTTTAACATTCCTTGTAACAATATTTCAACAAAAAAATACTTGAACGCAGTGTCACCGCGGCAAATGGTTATGATTATTCTTGAAGAACACGACGTTGTCTCTGACAGTGACCAGGCCCGCCTTGCAGCCCGAGCTGGACTTGCTGCACTTCCACCTGGCCTTACTACCCTTGCAGTGAGTGTACTTGTTGAACCGATAGTCGTCCACCACGATCACCGGCCGACCGAAACGGGAGCTCGTGTAACGCACCTTGTACACTACAATAATATAAAAAAAATTATATGCTGAAATATTTAGCAAAAAAGACTAGTAACATTTGAGGAAAATAATTATGGTAATGCAACTGAAACAAAAACATATGTACATACATACATAAGCTCACGCATATATCGCCATTGGGGTAGGCAGAAACTATTGGGCGCCAAGTGCTACGGTCCATACATAATCTCTTCATACACGCTCGTTGGTTTCGAGGAGTTATTTTTTCTTGAATAGGTCTTCTATTTAAATTTTATAAGACCGCCTGAGACGCCCTCGACCGACACCACCACCCATTGGAGCATCATTAATCTCTTTCGTCAGTCTCCTTGCATCCATCCTTTCAATATCGCCAAACCACCGAAGCATTCCTTTCTCAATCTTGGTCACTACATCCTCTTTTAATCTATTATTTTTCACTTTTTTTTAAATCTATGGACTATTAACCAGTTCGACGCTACACATAATCCTCAATGCTCTAATTTCTACAGAATTAATCGTACTTTCGTGCTTCCTATGCCACACCTAAGATTCACTGCCATACATTGGTTGGCACCAAAACTCCTGATCGAACACGGCGCGAAATATTTTTACTAGCCGTAATCGAGTACAAGGCGCCATTTTCACCATTCTTTCGTTCAGTTGACATCTCATCCTCATTCTCACACCTTGACTGCCTATTTGGGATACCTCAAAAAAATACATGAGGAAAAGAATTCAGACAAAGGGATGCTACAGTTACGGAGGAAGAAGTTTAATGTAAATATAAATTACATCCTTCTTTCAATCTATGGAGATAAATAGTCTAAAGAACCCTTAGATAATTTATCGAGTATTTAGAATCATAATTATTTATTTGTTCATCAATTTGTTCCAGTATTATTTTTAAATTTATTTAGGTAAATAAACAAGTCATACAAAACATATTAACTATTTACAAATATATTACAAAGTATGACTTAATTATAACCCACACCTTTATCCCCTATTTAACTATTAAAGGTAGTTTATACACCACATAGTCGATACAAAACTAAACAAAAAATAAGTAAGTGTTGTTTAAGTAACTACATAAGTCAAAATAATTCATTAGGCGTTTCTATTGCACGCTTTGTATACAGGAAAGGGTTTGAAGCTTTAGATTTGGAGATTTATTTTGTTACATGATTTAGGATACTTAGAATAAAGTAATAAAAAAAGACTTACTTCATGAAAAAAGAATCTTATTGTGTACTCGATACAAGATTCTGTAATGACGCTTTTATAACTTTATATCGTTGATACAAATTCTCTTCTAACAACAAAAGTAACAAAATGTTTATTTCGTTTCACAAAATTCAAGAGATAAGGTAAGATCGGGACCTTCTAGTAAGCATTAAATATGCTTGTAGCAGAAATGCCGCTCTCTCACAGCAAATTATACAATAGTAAAACAATAATTGTGACATGTACAAAATAAACAACACTCAATATATAAGATACCAAGAAATAAATAATTATTAAGTCTTGTGATTTATGTTGGGTTGTGTGTACATGTTCATAAATTCAATATGTGTGTGTGTGTGTGTCTGTGAACAAATATACCTAATATTTCTTAACTAATTGGAAAATATTTTCTCTCTCATATCTTATTTTTAATTTCTTAATAAACCGATTACAAAAATTTCGGTATCTCTTATACGTGATCTTTAATATCTCGTTAAGGGGATCATTACGAAGTTTAATTTGCACATATTTTTTGCAGCACAAAATACCAGTAGTAATCCACGGCTTCTCAGAAATTCTTTTGATATCGTCATTGCCCTTTTAAAACGACAGAAAATTGATAGTCATAAGCACAATTTTTAATTCCAATCTCAGGGTTGTAAGTATTTAATACGTAAATGACAAGTAGAAAACTGCCAACTATTATGATCTACATGTGACGTTGAAGTTAAGGATGACGTCATTACTCACTGACATTAGTGATTATGATTGTTGTTGATGCAAATGATGGAATCGTGGATGGTGACGAGGCTGGCTCGGCAGCGCCGTTTCGTCATGGTGCAGCTCCAGCGAGCCTTGGGTCCCTTGCTCTCGCGGGACTGCTTGTTGAATCTGTACCTCCCTATCATCACTACCGGGTTGCCGTAGCGGGACATCGCGAACACTGGCTCACCTTGAAACAAAAGTAATTAAATAGCCTTGATTATCTAATGGAAGTGTTGTATAGTTCTTGAATAAAGTGTCAGGGCTGTAATGTAGCTTACTTAAATTAACTAGGCACTTCAAAATAAAATAAAATTAAGCGTCGTAAAAATTATCAATGTATGAAATTATTCAATTTCACGTCTTATTATGAAAATAAACAGTTTGGTTGTTTAATTAAAAAACAAACAATTGGATAATATCTATGTATATTTGGACATGTTATAGGAAATCTGTTATAATATGAAATATACTAAATCTCAGATATTTTAACGTGTCCCTCATACAACTATTTGTCGCTCAAACTATCGCCAGACTGTTAATGATTATGGTGGTTTTTCATGGAGACGATGGTGTCATCGATGGTGACGAGGCTGGCCCGACAGTGCCGGTTCTTCACGCTGCAGGCCCAGCGAGCCGTGGGACCCTTGTTCTGGCGGGACGCCTTGTTGAACCTGTACCTCCCTAGCACCACCACCGGCTTGCCATAGCGCGACACCGTGAACACTGGCACATCTTGAAATAAAATTAATTCAATAGCCTTGATTATCTACTGGAAGTGTAGTAAAGTTCTTGAAACAAACGTCAGGGTTGTAATGCAGGTTACTTAAGTTACCAACAAACACCTAACATTAAAAAATATACCGGCGTTATAAAAAACATAAATTGAAGAAATTATTAAATTACATGTCTTATTGTGAAAATTTATAAAATCATTGCTGAAATAAAAAAATATGGTCGTAACATCTATGTTTCATTACTTATGTGGTAGAAAATCTGTCATAATGTAAAATAATTTAAATTTCAGAAATTATACCGTATGCCTGAAACAGCTCCACTAGTCTCTCCAATAAACTGCCGCCACATTGTTAATGATTATGGTTGTTGTTCATGGAGACGATGGTGTTGTTGATGGTGATCAGCAAAGCCTTGCACTGGCGCGCCTTCATGGTGCAGGTCCAGCGAGCCTTCGGGCTCTTGCCCTGGTACGAGTGCTTGTTGAATCGGTACCTCCCTATCATCACCACCGGCTTACCGTAGCGGGATACCGCGAACACTGGCTCATCTTGAAAAAAATAAAAAGGCTTGATAATCTTTGGAGAATGCGTATGTTCAGCAGCATTCCTGTGGCTGAAGAGAAAGAGAGAAAGGTAGAGAGATAATCTAGTGGGAGAGTTCATTATCGCGAATGTAGTAAGGAAAATTCATGCAAGTGTCAGGCTGCAGAAGTTTATGAATACAAATAAAGGGCTGGTCGGAAACCGCTCAATTTGTTTATTTATTGTTCTGATAATACATTTAGGTATGTTCCATCTAAACACTTTGCCACTCTTGATATATGAGATTTCCTGTTCCATGTTTTATGGGGATATAGTAAAAATACACTACCATCATAGATCTATGATAAAAACGCCATTGTAAGTTTTAGCCTAATGATTAAAATTTCCTAATTTCCCTAATGGGAAGTGTGCGGCTACTGCACAGTACTCAATATTCTTTGAACCGAGATAAAGTACGTTTTCACTATTTAACAAACTGGAACACATTAATGTCATATTTGAAAGTCAAATCAACAGCATTCAAACGAGTGAATATTTGCCAAAGATATTTTGATTAAACAAACACATACACTTTTGAAATACGGTTCACAAATATTTTGATATAAGGAGATGATAATTTGTCGCATGAATAGCCTGCTCAAACTTAAATGAAATAATTATTTTGCTCCATAAAATAAGTATTAAGCAGAGCATAAATAAAAATATTATCTATTCTTTACATAATTTTATTTTCGTAGAAGTACACCACCGATGACTTAAAATGTAAAAAATCAACTACATAGCTCGTGGGGAAATTATAATACTTTAACGGCATAATCATTTATGTATAATTTATATCTTAATATACAATCAATTGTTCACAGGATATATATGTATGTACCTATACTTAAAAATGTCAAAATTTTAGTCCATATAATTGGTATTCACAATTTTGTTATCATCAAATCTACGATCAAATTGCTCTTACAAAATATCCGCATATTTACATCAGATCTACAGTATTTGTTTATAAAACGTCATTTTCTACCGGATTTCATAATAATTATGGTGCCATCTAAATCTTTTGAACACATTACGTTCTACTGATATTTATAAAGGAGACATTAAAATCTATTTTTTTTCTGTTTCTGTATGTTATTTTACTGTGTACAATAAAGATTTAAATAAATAAAATCCTGACCCACCGACAAGTCACAAACAACATTTTAATTAGCTAGATAGTGACACTAAAAATGAAACAAAATTAATCACTGTTTTTTAATTAGTCAATACAATTGAATGCTTTATTTCGTAGTTCTTGATGCCCACGACACAAGACTCGATCTTATTGGTCAGGGGCAGGACTATGTACCTACATATATATATATGACTGTTGAATGTATTTATTTATTCATGTTTTTGCCATGTCTATTATTTCTATACTCTTTAAAGGAATTCCGTTATATCACGAGACGCGTACAACTCACTGAAAATCAACATCTAATTTTAATGTCTCCTTAAAACAACATCATTTACTCTCCAACAAAGCTTCGCCAAATTAATGATTATGATTATTATTCATAAAAACAATGGTATCATTCATAGTGATAAGCAAGGCTTTGCACTGCCTCGCGATCTTGGTGCAGGTCCACCGAGCCTTGGGTCCCTTGCTCTGCCGCGAGTACTTGTTGAATCTGTACCGGCCTATCATCAGCACTGGGTTGCCGTATCGGGACACCGTGAAAATTGGCTCATCTTGAAACAAAGTGCATAGTACTTAATATCGTTTTTTTTTATTTAAGATCTTGTTTTTATAAGTCAAAGAATTGCATTAAGATATTCTAGATTAGACATCCTAAACAACATCTGTGCGCGTATCAATTACGTGGGAAGTCAGTTGAGCAAGAGAGAAGGCAGTTGAGGAGTGAAAGAGACAGAAATATAAGTGACAGTAAAATACCGCTTTGGTGTTTTTAAATTATTTTGTTCGTGGGGTCCGCTCTTGTATCATATCTCAGTAGCAATACAAAACTAAGTAAATCTACTCGTGTTTCCCAGGTTAGGCACAAAGAACAAAAATATGTGTTCACAATTTTGCAATTTCAGTAAAACAGAGGTATTAAAATAATATCTGCACCATGGGGAATATACCTACCTTGGCACCTAATATACCTACCTACTTAGGCATTAGGAGTAGAGAAATAACAATTCTTTAACGGCAAAATAAAATCATTTAATTGTGTTAACAAGGTGAGATAAAAAATACAAAATAGTAGTAAAAATATTATGTCAGTATTCACAATTGCATTAGAAACAAAACTAATGTTCTTTTAAGAAAAACACATCACATCACAAACAATAACACTAAATTAATTCTAGACGTAATTCTATTTGCAAAGAAAATATTCTAAAACTGGCGCACTTGCAAACTAAATTTTAATTGCCCACAATATATTCCTAAGAAATAATATTGAAAATGTGTTAAATTTAAACAATTTTTTTTTTAGAAACCTCATACCTCTTGTCGATTTTTTTTTACACAATTAGAATTAAAAGTTCATAGAAAATAATCGTATCTTTTATAAACATTGCTCCCTGTAAAGGTAGCTAAATTGTTAATGATTATGGTTATTGTTCATAAAGACGATGGTGTCTTCCAAAGTGACGAGCGCGGCCTTGCACTGCCTCGCTATCATGGTGCAGTTCCACCGAGCCTTCGGTCCCGTACAGCGGTAGTACTTGTTGAACCGATACTTGCCAATCTGCACCACTGGCTTGCCGTAGCGGGACACCGTGAACACCGGCTCATCTTGAAACAAAATTAATTCAATAGCCTTATACATCAGCTGATAGATAAATTTATAGATTTGTCACAATTTCTATGGTATGCAAAGACTGCCAATCCGCAACAGGCTAGCGTGGATGAATATATGGCCTAACCTCTCTCAATCGTACTGTTAATTGTAGACAAGATCGTGCCCTACAGTAGGACGTTTATGGGCTGATACAGTACAGTACATAAATCAGCCAGATAACACAAACACCTTTGTATATTCGACGGTAAACATTTCAAGAATATTATACCGGGTATATCAAGACTGCTACCGAAAACGAAGCCGGGTGGTAGTTTTAGTGGTTACAGACAAAATGCAAATAAAAATTTCGCAAAATAAGCGACAGTTTTTTTTTTGCAATGTTTTAAAAGTCCTTGTGTTTGAGTAGTAAATACCTAGTTATTGCGAAAATAGTAATTTAAAGCCTATCGTCCCATTGCGTCTTAAAAAATAAAAAGGTGTACATCATTATTTTAGGAAAACTATGTATTTACACCCAAATACGACGATAAGTCAAAAAATTCCCAAAAAAAGTTCACGATTTTTTTTTGCGAAATTTTTCGTTGCATTGTGTCTGAAGTCACTAATACTACCACCTGGCTTCGTTTTCGGTCGCGGTCTTGATATACCCTGTATAGAATAAAGGTAGAGTTTACATGTAAATTAGAGTCTAAACTGGGTAGAGACTTTTCTGATAATCATTGGTCTTAGAACAGAGGTCGCCGATGATGAGACTACTGGCGGACACTAAGCAGGAAGGCGGACCCTGGCACTGACCGGGATATTACCAAGTAGGACGAACAAACGAACGAGCTAACAAGAGACGAATATCTTTGGGTAGTCGGCATTATACCGATCTCCTCGTTTCTTCTTTCTGTTGATTATTAATTTGAGCGGTTCTAAGATGTTTTAATTTGTTGCTGTATATATGTCCTTTGATTACAAGGCCCTAAATATCATGAGATAGAAAACGTTTTGTCGATACATTGACTTCTATTTTTATTTCCTTCAACATAAGTATCAAGGTACATTTAAAATGTGTTTAGTAAATCCGTTGGTCATTTTTCTACTTTAAAGTTTAAACATATTTTTATATAGATAACCAAATGGGTACGATGTACATATATATGTATTTGAAATATTTTATCATTGATTCATGATTATAGAAAGTGTGGTAAAAGATATGCAATAAAAATAAAGAGAAACTGCAATTAATTATTCTATGTATTTTTTTAATCTACACATAAATACATTTTAATGTCTATAACATAAAGTAATTTTCTATCTATTATTTTATATAAATAGTATGAAAAAATAATAAACAAATACACCCAACAGTCAAGCCAAAAAGCCTGGCATAATACGTATATACTCGATATTATTGTGTGAATAATACTCATCATCATCATTTCAGCGCGTATTCATCCACTGCTGGACATAGGCCTCCTCTTTACTGCAACAACTTGCTCGGCCTTGCGCCAATCTCATCCATGCCGTGCCCTGAAGCTTGACGATGTCATCACTCTATCATCGGTTCGCCTGCTTTTCTTTTGGCCTCTCTAGGCTACCATTCCGTTACCGCCTTCGTCTATCGACTATCGCTTCATCGAGCCATGTGTCCTGCCCACCTCCATCTAGGCTTAGCAATTCGTTGTCCAACGTCAAACACACCTGTCTGCTGTCAGATCTTCTCATTGCGGACTCTTTCTCTCAAGTATATGCCTAA
Organism: Deilephila elpenor; assembly: GCA_949752805.1. NCBI lineage: Eukaryota > Metazoa > Arthropoda > Insecta > Lepidoptera > Sphingidae > Deilephila > Deilephila elpenor. The sequence goes on along the minus strand of OX457106.1, from coordinate 11,439,335 downwards.
CATGGAGCGCTTCATGGCACGTTGTCACCTTTACATTGTGCATATGGTCTCGGGTGAGCTCCATGTTTCGGCTGCATAAGTGTGGGTTGCTAGGTCACATTGATTACAAACTTTAGTCTTTAGACTTTGGGGCATTTTAGACTAATGGAAGACATCCTTAAACCTCTTGAACGCAGTCCAACCCAATTGGATACGTCGCGAGATTTATTTTGCTTTTTCAAACAATTCGTGCATGTTGGACAACCTATCAAATGTCAGCCAATAGTAAGGAAGAAAAAGGTGGCACCACCATTTTTATCTACGTTTATGAAGTACCATCACTATGTTATATGTATATACTCTAAGACGTGAATCTAAAAAAGAGTTATACCGGGTATCTCAAGACTGCGACCGAAAACGAAGCCGGGTGGCAGTTTTAGTGGTTACAAACACAATGTAAATAAAATTTTCGCAAAATAGGCGAAGCTATTTTTTTGCAATTATTTAAAATTCATTGGTTTTGGGTAATAAATACCTAGTTATTGCGAAAATAATAATTTAAACCCTAACGTACCATTACGTCTTAAAAAATAAAAAGGTGTACATCATTATTTTAGGAAAACTATGTATTTATCACCCAAATACGAGGATAAGTAAAAAATTACAAAAAAAAAGTTGGCAATTTTTTTTTTGCGAAATTTTTAGTCTGCATTGTGTCTGAAGTCACTTATACTACCACCCGGCTGCGTTTTCGGTCGCAGTCTTGATATACCCTGTATCATCATCCTACATAACTTCAATTAAATGCGTGCTACTCGAAAGTCCGTTGCTGGGTTTCATATTCAATTATCGATAGCCGTCGCTAGAGGGCCCCACCAGCCCCTACGCCTACGCAAATTCGGCCACTTTCGGATAACCCGAAGTCCTTCAACCAATAAAAAACGGTCTGGAGGCGGGCAACGAGGTGCTAACGGACGAGTGTGGATAGAACATTCTATAACAAGCTCTCCAGCGTTGGTCCGGACATGCAAAAAATCCAAAACCGTTACTAAACTAATTTATCGCAAGTTTTTAACTATCGCAAGAATTCGAATTTCCTGTGTTGTCGACTGCCGGCAGCCTCCAGTGTTGAAAACTAAAGTTGGAATTGGCGAAGCTGGTGAACCCGGAAGCTACGGTGAGTGATAGTTGGATAAGTACCCAGTTCTGGAACCCCGTGTGGCGCGTATTAGTTGAAATTCAGTGGGATATTCTCTCCTCGGCAGCTGCAAACCAGCTGAACACCTTGTCCAGCCTCATCGCTGGTACATGTTTTGGTGCCGAAACCCGGGAACTCAAGTACTGGTTGTATAAGAGTTCCATTATACACATTATATATTGCTTGACCTATCGTACATTCGTTAATTTCAATTTTCCCATTCTAATTCCAATTATCCACACTTAATCACTAACATGAGTTATGCAAAACGAAAACTTAGTGTAGCAAAAAAATCGCGTTCTAAGGATTCGTGGAACTATACGTCGGACGATTTGCCATCCTTACGTCGCAAGCGCACGCTAGCATATAATCGCATTACAAAGGCTTACGATGTGGCCACACTTGCAATTAATGACCCCTCTCAAGTCGAACTATTTTTTTCCTATCACCAAGAACTAAAAAAAAATGTAGGTAGCTTTGAGGAAGCACACTTATCGATCTTGGACTTGGTGGACGACACAACGGACGACGAATCCATGTGCATGCGTGTCGATGACATGCATTATGAAATCATTCGAATTTACCGATCGTTAACTAAGACCACTGTGCACACGACTCAAAGCACTGGCGAACAAACGCCTACACAATACATTAACTCCCACGTTAAGCTGCCCAAAATCACCCTTCCTTCGTTTTCGGGAAATATAAAGGAATGGCCGAAATTTATTGCTACTTATAACACCTTAATCCACGATATGCCTCTTAATTACACCGATAAATTCAATTATTTACTATCCGTATTACAAGGCGACGCGCTGGCACTTGTTCGAACATTCCCGGCTACAGGTGATCATTACTTGGACGCATATGGGAAATTGGTCACTCGATATGAAAGCAAACGAGACCTAGCCTTCACCTGTTGGCGCGATGTACTAAATTCTAATTTCAAACTAAACAACGCACACGAGTTTCGTCGTTCTCTCGATATGTTTGATGAAAATTTAACCATCCTAAGACATTTGAAATTACCTGTCGATCAATGGGATTTCGTGCTATCCTATCACATTTTGTCAAAATTGGACCCAAAATTGCGCAGAGAATTTGAAGAAAGACAACCTAACATCGAACTACCAACTTACGCGGATTTAAAATCGTTCCTACATTCAAAATGCGAGGCGCTTATACGCGATACACACTTCACTGAATCGGCACAAACAAACGTTAATCAAAATAATAGTTCCGCATTATATCGTAAGGACCAATACCAAAGACCGAACCCAAACTTCAAAATATTTACACCGAAAGCAAGTCATTCGTTAGTCGCTGCGCAGGATTACACTAATGACACCGACACGTGCAATACTCTCGTGACGTCCCACTCATTGCCGTCCCCACCTATTAGCAAACCGGCTTGGAAGTGCGCGTATTGTTCTAATGACCATTCAATAACAAAGTGTGAATCATTTTTACAAAAACCACTCGATGAACGCATTGATATAGTTCGCAGTAAAAACCTATGTTTTAATTGTTTAAGAGCATCTCATTCAATAAAAGATTGTAAATCAATGTTTTTCTGTCAGAAATGCAAGCATAGACATCACACGTTATTACATAAGGAGCTTGGCCCATCTTCAGAGTCAGTAAACCACACTACGTTAATTACACAGAACGAGTTTGCCTGCATTAGCCCTACGGTTTTACTTGCCACGGCAATTGTATATGTGCAAAATGCGAACGGAAAGTCATTAGCCTTTCGTGCCGTTTTCGATACAGGTAGTCAAAACAATTTTATCACACAACAAGCAGTCGACCGCCTTAGTTTCGTTCCGCAACCTGTATCAGTCAACATTAATGGCATCGGAGGCACGAAGGCGGCCATAAGTGGTATAGTACGGTGTAATTTAGGCACGGAGTGTGCGTCTTTATTCAATTTGGACATGCTTGTCATTAGTAAAATCTGTGGCGATCAACCTATTGCCAAATTAAATTCACACAACTGGTCTAATATTAAAACATTACAACTTGCGGATCCTGGATTTGATGTTCCGGGACCGATTGATATTTTATTGGGCGCTGACGTATTTGCTGAATCGTTATTAAATGAGCGGATGAGGAGCCAAGGCTCGCAACCCCCGGCTTTTAGTTCCGTTTTCGGTTGGCTTGTATTAGGTAAAACATCTATAGTCCATGACTCACTACTTGGTATTAACGCGGCCAATGACAATGAACAGTTAGTGCAAGCCGTTCAAAGATTTTGGGAGATAGATAGTGTTCCTCGAGCATCTACGTTGACCCCTCTAGAGCAGCTTTGTGAGCGTAAATTCATGGCAGAACATTGTCGTGAGGCGACAGGTCGTTACGTAGTAACCCTTCCTTTCAAGGACGATTTAGTTCCAGTATTCCGCGGATCCCGTGATGTTGCATTGAGACGATTTCTTGCAATCGAACGGCGCTTATCTCGAGACCCTAACCTAAGGGAAAATTACGTGGAGTTCATGGATGACTATCTTAATAGCGGTCATATGTCTTTAGTTCCGACTACCCAATTAGCCCAAGGTAGATACTATATACCACATCACGCTATTTTAAAACCCGACAGTGCCACCAGTAAGTTTCGAGTGGTTTTCGATGCTTCCGCAAGGGATTACGATAATAAAAGTCTAAACGATGTGTTGTTGACAGGCCCGAGACTACACAATGATATATTTTCAATTCTTCTACGATTTCGAGAGCACAAAGTAGTTTTCATGGCGGACGTTCGTCAAATGTACAGACAGATATTAGTGACTAAGGATCAACGGGACTATCAACGTATTTTGTGGAGACGGCATTCAGCGGAACCCGTTAAGGAATACATCTTGAACACCGTAACCTACGGGACATCAGCTGCCCCATTTTTAGCGTGTCGTACGATACAACAACTCGCACATGACGAAGGTGACGAATTTCCAAACGCTAAACAAATAATTCTATCGGACATTTATGTGGATGATGTTGTGACCGGGTGCTGCTCTATTGCGGAAGCACGTGAAGCCAAATCACAGTTGATTAGTCTTTTTCATAGGGGCCATTTCCATCTTCGAAAATGGGCAAGCAACGTCGCGGAATTATTGGATGATATACCAAACGATCACAGATTGGTGAAAAATAATGTTAACTTTGATGAAACGCGAGACGTCACTCTGAAGGTGCTAGGGTTGCGTTGGGAACCGTCGTCCGATTCATTTGTTTTTAATGTCACACCCATGCAACAACCTTGTACAAAGCGCAATATTTTGAGTGAACTAGCGAGAATATTTGACCCGCTGGGATTTCTTTCTCCTCTAACTATCCAAGCTAAGTGTTTGATACAACAACTTTGGATAAATGGCGTTTTATGGGACGAGAAGCCACCGATCGATATTATCGACCAGTGGAAACAATATTTATTGCAACTGCCGCAACTTAAACATATACAAATTCCTCGTTGTATAAACATGACCTTGAATCCTACCTTCGAACTCCACGGATTCTGTGACGCTTCCGAAAAGGCGTACGGGGCTGTAATTTATATTCGAGTTGCTGATTCTTGCGGTAGTATTCGAACTTTTCTATACTGCGCAAAGGCTCGCGTCGCACCAATTAAACGTATAACATTACCTCGTCTTGAATTGTGTGCGGCAGTTTTGCTTGCTCAGTTGACTACCAACGTAAAGGCATCCTTTGGATTGCCTTTACAAGGCATATACCTATGGTCGGATTCGACAATCGTTCTCTCTTGGCTTCGTTCGCACTCGTCTCGGTGGGTTACTTTCGTCGCAAATCGGGTGAGCTTAATACAGGACAGTGTGCCTACAGAATCTTGGCGGTATGTGCCGACTAACGATAATCCAGCCGACATCTGCTCCCGGGGGCAAATGCCAGCCAACTTAGTCGACAATATCTTATGGTGGGCGGGCCCGGATTGGTTAAGGCAGTCGGCAGACACATGGCCTCAAAATATTGTGGAACCTAATACTAAGGATGTTGATGTCATCCAACAAGAACATCGGTCCAATAATACGACATTGATCGAGTCTACTTCAAGGTCGCCACCGGCCGCGTGGATTGATCAACTTTTTCAAAAATATTCCTCTTTGAATAAAATTCTCAATGTTATAGGGTACATATTGAGGTTTATAAATAACACGCGGAGGGTTGACCCACGCCATAATAGTGTGGTCCTAAACGACATCGAGCAACATAAGGCATTAAACATTGTCGTCCGATTGTATCAAGATGAATTTTTCAGTGAAGAGATAACCAAACTGAAAACCCACAAATCGTTGCCAAAATGGTTGCGGAAATTAAATCCGTTTATCGACGATAACGGAATTCTCAGGGTGGGCGGCAGAATTTCTCGCAGTGGCTTAGAATATGAACACAAACACCCAGCGCTGTTACCTGCTCAGTGTCCACTAACTTCTCGCTATATCGTATGGATACATCGCCAGCATTGTCATACTGGCATAAACACTACTCATTATTTGATACTACAACAATTTTGGATAGTAGGCGCAAAACGTATCATTCAGCAACAGTTAGCACAATGCGTACGCTGTTTTAAAACTCGTCCTCAAACACTTCAGCCGATGATGAGCGATCTGCCATCTTTTAGGTTAAACCAAGTGAAGCCCTTTTCCGTGGTAGGTGTTGATTTCGGCGGACCCTTTCGCATAAAACTCGGAAACCATCGCGGTGCTAAGTTAGACAAGGCTTATCTTTGTCTATTCGTTTGTCTGACAACTAAAGCAGTGCATTTAGAAATTGCTTCCAGTCTATCCACGAACGCATTTATTGCCGCATTAAGGAGGTTCATCTCACGTAGAGGTAGATGCTCCGTTATCCACGCTGACTGTGGAACGAATTTTGTAGGGGCAAAAAATCAACTGTGTAGTTTGATGGATCAAGCCTCCCAAGCCGAGCGCATTGAATTTAAATTCAATCCACCATCCGCACCTCATTTCGGGGGCGTGTGGGAGATTCAAATAAAATCTGCCAAAAGTCACTTATATCGTGTGGTGGGCGAGCAGGTACTTACATTTGAAGAACTTACCACATTATTCACTCAAATCGAAGCCGTCCTCAATTCGCGACCGTTGTGTCCACTAAGTTCAGATCCGAATGATTTAAATGTTCTCACTCCAGGCCATTTCTTAACCTTAGAGCCATTAAATAGTGTGCCAGATTATGATTTTACAGACACGAATTCGAATAAATTGAATCGCTGGCAACTTTTGCAATCATTTCAACAACATTTTTGGATGCGCTGGAAAAACGAATATTTGAATTCCTTAACGCAACGAGCGAAGTGGACCAAGGAGTGCAAACCACTGCCATTAGATTCTGTAGTGATTATTAAAGACGATAATCGAGTACCACTACAATGGTCTATAGGCCGTGTCGTCCAGCTTCATCCCGGTCCCGACGGAGTTGTCAGATGTGCGTCGATAAGAATGGCTAATCATCATATCATAACGCGTCCTTTAGTAAAGATTTGCCCCTTACCATCTGCATGACTTTCCTTATCATCTATTTATATGCTTTTTAGTTTTATTGTATGTTATTTGTATAATCTACACTGTTTGTATTTTATTTCCGTATTGATTTGTACTGTATTTGTATATTCTTATCTCATATTCGATTTATTAATACCTTATAAGTTAACTTTACTAATCTAAAAAATACATTCATATTTTGGTGGGCGGTATGTATCATCATCCTACATAACTTCAATTAAATGCGTGCTACTCGAAAGTCCGTTGCTGGGTTTCATATTCAATTATCGATAGCCGTCGCTAGAGGGCCCCACCAGCCCCTACGCCTACGCAAATTCGGCCACTTTCGGATAACCCGAAGTCCTTCAACCAATAAAAAACGGTCTGGAGGCGGGCAACGAGGTGCTAACGGACGAGTGTGGATAGAACATTCTATAACAAGCTCTCCAGCGTTGGTCCGGACATGCAAAAAATCCAAAACCGTTACTAAACTAATTTATCGCAAGTTTTTAACTATCGCAAGAATTCGAATTTCCTGTGTTGTCGACTGCCGGCAGCCTCCAGTGTTGAAAACTAAAGTTGGAATTGGCGAAGCTGGTGAACCCGGAAGCTACGGTGAGTGATAGTTGGATAAGTACCCAGTTCTGGAACCCCGTGTGGCGCGTATTAGTTGAAATTCAGTGGGATATTCTCTCCTCGGCAGCTGCAAACCAGCTGAACACCTTGTCCAGCCTCATCGCTGGTACATGTTTACAATAGTAATTTAATTACATAATAGTTTTTAATTATTTAAATTAATTGACTTCATTTACTAAACTTATAAAATTGCTTGAAAAAAATTCCGCAGCGAATTTTTGCCAACTGCCTATATTTCCCTTCCCCCTTCAACGTGACCTTTTGTCAACGGACTTTACCCATCGACTTCCCACCACCATAGGTCACCCGATCATCTTATGGACGTCTGATGATTTTTGTGTCAGAGGAAAGCTATTAACCTCCCCTTTCGGTACTCCAGGGGACACCGAAAGGGGTATGTCAGTGTCACTGGCCTTCCAGCCCGGCACACTGTGGATGTTGCGGCCGAGTCATTAACAAAACCTGCGATGGGCATCGAATGCTGCATTATTTTCTAATCTTCATGATTATGATCTCTTTTGATGCTGACCACTTGGTTGTTGATAGTGGTGACTGTAGCTTTGCAGCCAGTCGAAGTGTTCTTGCAAATCCACCTCGCCTGAATGCCTTTGCTCTTGCAGTACTTGTAAAATCTATGTGGGCCGAGAATTATCACCGGGTTCCCGTACCGAGATGACGAGAAAACTGGCTCCGGGTTTTCTGAAACTTTTATACATAGTTAGTAATGCATAATGTTAAAGTTAATATATGGAAAAGTGCTAATAATATGCGGGATGCTTATTAAACAAATAAACTAGATTTTTTTAAAAGTATATGTAATTGAGGTTATGAAAAATACATTTAATTGATAAACTTTGTATAAACAATAAAATAAGAATGTAATGAGATCCATGTGTATTATTCAGTATTTGGTATCTTTGTGAAATTTTATCTAAAAATTAATATTACTGTACATCAAACGGAAAGAAATCTATTATTGATTTTATAAGTATAAAAGTACAGAAGCGAATAATATAAAGGAATAATATACTAATCTCTTGTTTTGAAGTAATTGACGTATATTATTAGGCCAATATAGCCAGCAGGCCAGCCTGCCTACGACTGTTATTTAGTTATTGCAGACCGAAAAGTACATATTTCATATTTCACTTGGGTATTCAATGATCATGGAAGGCCAATTTCTTTATCAAGTTATTTTCGCAGGTGACGAGTCCCGCGCGGCACCTGGTTTAAATAGCCAGACAGCATCAGCACCGGGTTGCCGTACTGTGTCTTAGTGTACACTGGTTTGAATTCTTCAATCATATAAAAACACATACACAATATATTATAAAAGTAATAGAAAATAGAAGTAAATTTAAATTTTTTTTTTTTAAAGTAGATAAAGAAATAAGAAGATTTATTTGATACTATAGTTTTGCATGCCTCACTAAATAAGAAATGAAAATAATATAGAGAAATTAAAGAAATAAATGAACAAATTAGATTAGAGATAATCCTAACATTATAAACCATTTGATACAATTATACCTACACAAAAGGATCGTCAGTGGTCATGGGTCTGGCAGTGAGCTATAATAGTATTGTCATAAGTGACTACAGTAGCTCGGCATCCTTGGGTCTTCTTTACGCAAACCCAGCGCATCCTACCACCGGGTTTATTTTGTTTCTGGTTGTACCGGTACCCTCCTGTCAATAAAACCGGCTTCCCATACCGTGACTTGGTGAATATGACCTCGCAATCTGCAATTACAATGTCATAAATGAGTTAGCAGCGCTTTCGTTATGAATGAAATCATTTAATTTAACACGTTAGCTGCGGCACCAATTTTTGCATACTTTCCGTTCCTGCGGCACGAGGTATAATCGGCCCGTACCGTGACCAGACGTTAGGGCGACACGCGTTCTATTAGACCCCACCTCCTTTTACAGACTAAAATCCATTTTCTGGCGCGAAATCAAAGATAAATGAGAATTTTGGTCCTTATTGATATAGACAGTGAATTGATGAACCCTAATCCACCGTCGCCCCGGGATCTGACGGCTAGTTTAGGAATTATTAGCAAAACAAAATATGGGATCTTATACACCTCGTAACGCACTGAAATAGGGCAAATTTTCGCTGCGATTAGTGATGGGAAAAATAATATCGACGTTTTTAAACTGTCTTAACTACGCAACGACTTGACCGATTTTGATCAATTATATCTCATTAGATCGTTTTAAGGGCAAAACCTGGCAAAACAACACAAAGCTATCAAAGGATACATTTTTTTTTGAATAATCTAAATTGTGCTTGAAGGCGCCATAAAGAAAAAAAAACCGGCCAAGTGCGAGTCGGACTCGCGCACGAAGCGTTCCATTCTATACCATTAAGAGGCACCTATTACAGACTTATTATTGGAAAATAATAGATTACGTTTTATGCATAAGGTTTATCTTTCTATTTGTATATGAAAATCTTAATGCGGTTCACAGAATAGAAAAAAAAGGCAACCAGAAGTAGAAAAGAAACTGTCCTATTTATTCTGCCTCGGGCTTTAAAAATACAATTATTAGAACTTGAATTAACATTAAAAAATCAGTATCAATATACTTTTTTTATAAAAATCTCAATATATATGTTGTACTTATTTATGAGTGTTTTTCATTGAAACAGGGTAGACAATAAGATTTTTTGCACTGAGTGCACTGAGTCAAAATCTTTTTGGATTTTTTATCAGCTTCACGAGATGGTAAAAATGTGCGTAGTTTTTGGTAACAACCAACACATCTTCTCCTTTTTTCACCCTTTTCGAGGCAATGGCGTGCGCTTTCAGGTGCTGAAAAATAACAAAAATGTAAAGATAACGTAATAAAACTGACATTGTTACTTAGGTTAGATCGTAGATGAGAATAACAATGATAATGTAGGTATAACTGCATCAAATGAATGTGTTTGTTTTATACTTAAAATGTTGAAAGTGTAGGTAGGTAAGGTAGCTTAAATTCAGAATAATTAAAAGGAAACAATAATAAATAACTTAATAATGACCAAATGTCAAGCTTAGTTTATGAAAGCTTCAACACGTTGACTGTCAAGAAATATATTATCTAAGCATTACATTACCTGGGGTCTCATCGATTTCCTTTTTTATTAAAGATTCTATAAGTTTCTCCACAAAGAGTCTTTTTGGTAACTTTTTTCCATCAGTTTGGATTGAATTAAACACAATCCAGGCATTAATTAGCGCCGTACCAAATATTAGCTCCATTACAACTTTTCTCCACCATTTGATTCCTCTCTTCAAAGTTGTATAATAAGAAGACATCTGGTCAGAAAAGTCAATGCCTTTTTTTGTTTTATTGTACAGCAAAACACATCCCGGTTTTTTTATGCATTCGTCGGTTCCTCTCTTCTTTTTTCCAGTATCTATCAGGTTATCATCGTGATCTTTGCACGTAGTCAACATCAAAACATTCCGTTTATCCATCCATTTCATTACCTTTACGCCCTTTTTGTTCATTTTTCCAATAATTTTGCCTTTCTGCAATTTGTAACTAGTAACTTGCTTTGGCAGATATTTCCGTATTTTATTAAGTGTTCCACATAAAAATGTTTTTTGTGATAGAAGATCTTCTGCCAGGCCCAACGAAGTGTAGTAATTGTCTACTATTACGATTCTACCCATTTCTGTCAGATTTGTCATCAATCTTAACACTACTTTTTTACTGTGTTCTAATTCTTTTTTCTGATTTGTTTTCCCTGTTTAAACCTCTAACTCAGAAGTATAACCTTCGGGAGTGCAAAGCTTATAAAGCTTTACGCCGTACCGGTGTGATTTGTTTTTTATGTATTGGCGAAAACCTAGTCTTCCTCTCCATGGTATCATGGTTTCATCGATTACCACATACTTTCCAGGATTTGCAATACGTCGAAAGTTTTCTGTAATCTTTGTGAACATATTTCTAATTTTATATAGTTTGTCAGTTTGGTCTTCATTACTTACATCACTGACATGCCAGCATTTAAGTAGCAATAAAAATCTGTCTCTTGTCATTACTGAAGAAATAAATTCGTTTCGATACAATTTGTTTCTGCTCCAGTATAAATTTAAATTAGGAACTCTACACAAACCCATTGCCATTAAAACAGCCAAAAATGTTCTCATTTCCTGAGAACTGGTGTCACTCCATTTTGTCATGCGTGAATTACGTTTCATATTTTGTTGATTTATTTGTATATACTTTTGTGCGTTAGCATTTGTTTCAGATACCATTATATCAATCATCTCATCTGTAACAAACATCTTGTATATATCTTCAGGTGTAACTCCCACAAACGGGGGTAAATTAAACGTACATTCTCCAGCGAATTCATTAAAAGTTATGGGACTTTCCGATATATATTCCCACTCATCGTGATCTTTAGCTTGCGTGCCGGGTAATGTTTCGTCCGTGACTAAAATGTCATCTTCTGTAGCTTCTTCATATTCACTATCTGGAGATAAATCCTGATCTGAATGAACGCAATTTTCCATTGAAGCATACTCTTCCGAATCACTACACTCTTCCTCCGAAGGACTATAATCATTGTCAGTACCGCTAAAATTATCATCTTCCATATTATTACTCTCATCCAACTCAGGTGATTTTCGAATATTCTGCACACTGTGACATATTTTGTTTGTTTGTATTATATTATTGTTTTCGCAGTCTATATGTTCAATAATATCATATTCGACAATATCAGGTGATTTTAGAACAGTTGGCAATTTGTTATTCATGTCTCGTTTTCCTTTAACATTTTCATCAGGAATACTTTCTATAATTACAGAGACCTCTATTTCATGACGTTTTTTGGATTTGGACGGATTAAAGTCTTCTGAATATGTACATTCGGATGTAACATTTTCTCTCGGTCTTTTTTGTGTCGGAGTACGAAGTAATTGTTGAATGTTGTCCTCACTAAGTGATATATTACAATCCAGTAAATTGGAGCGTGAGATTTCTGACAAAGATCCAGCTCTGCTCTCCGTAGTTATATGAGGAAAATCTTTTGAAGGGGAACCTATAGGATTTTGTTTTTTTATTGGTGAGGTTGAAGCACTAGAAGCGGACAAGCGAACATTCTGCAATATTTGACAAGTTTTTCCGGTACTAGGACTGAGATACACTGTTTCTTCTTGTGTTTTGAGTTGAATAGTTTTTCGGATGTTTGGACTGAGGTTAACTGTTTCTTCTGGTTCTTTCACTTGATCAGGATAAATTGAATTTTTTTAGTGGCAGTCTGAGCACGTGTTTTTGCTTTGTGTTGTAATGTTCTTGTATTTGCAATAATTATAGAGCTTGGGTGCCCATGTAAGAAAGTATATTGTTTTGTATTGTCATACTGTTGTTTATTAATGACACATTCTTGTTGTGAGCTAAATTCATGTAAAGGTACGATTTTTTTCAGTTATATTTGGTTCAGTAGAAAAATATGTTTTTTGACGTTTATTTGTTGGAAAAATCTCTTCATCACTCTCATCGTCAAACACATTTTCAATTGGCAATGTTGGCCGATTGGTTGGTTGGACATCACTTCACGGTGGACTTTGAAAAAAATGACTCACATATTGTATTTTGCATAAACAGGCAGTTCTCAGCCACCAATAGCTATTTATTGAGTGTACTGATCAAAACACGGTAAAAAAATAGAATAGAAATTACAAGAAAAAAAAACGATACGCAAATAAAGCTGTGTGGTGCCGGCGGCGAATAGTACCAACCCATTTCATCCCGTGGGTGTCGTAAAAGGCGACTAAGGGAATATAGGAACACAGAAGACGGGCAGCAGCGTCTCTGAACCGTTTGACATCTTACTGCGATCGCCAACCCGCCTGCCAAGCGTGGCGATTATGGCAATTCCTCCCAAATGTTTGGGAGAGGCCCTTGCCCAGCAGTGGGATCCCTACGGGCTACAAAAAAAAAAAAAAAAGCGGGCTCACCGACTAGTTTAGGTATTATGATATTCAAAGTAGGTACTTTTCTTTATAGACTATTTAATAGATCGCCAAAAATGTCTCTAAGTTCAATCATTTTCATATAAGTAACCAGGTTTGTAAAATATCAAAATGTCTTCGTCATAGTGACAATTCAGTACCTAATTAAAAATATTGGCTTTGTATGACCGGTACACTTGAAAATAGAATTAATTAATAAGCTGCTAGAGAAAGCCTTTGCTTGGTGATAGTTTAAACAAAGTGTTATTCTTAAATGAAAACCCTCTTTAGGTGGTGATACAACTCGTGAAAGTAAACAAGTTTCATCAAAATAAAAGAAAGAAAAAATATAATACTTCCTATACAAAGTCCCAAGAGTAAGTTTTGTGTGACAAGTTAATTTTATTACCAATAAGTATAGGTATCATAATTAAGGCAACCAGTTGGAACAACTGATATTACCTGTATACAAATTTTCTTAAAAAAGTATTTTTACGTATTTACGTATTTTTAAAGTATTTTTCTTATGAAAGTTGTTCTATTTCGCGAGTGGTTACAACCTAGGAGGGTTCGCTTTATCAGATGTAATATTATTATTCATGTAAGTGGTGCAAAATATAAACAGCAGTTTAAAAATAGAGATGAATTTGGCATGCTTATTCATTACAAAAAACAAACTCACACACACACACACCACACACTTTTAAAGAAAGTTTTTAAGATTTGTTTTACAATAAACACTTAGAATCCCAGTCCCACACCGTAAACGCTTTATTCATGAACCGATAGCAGATTTAATCGAGACGCATTAAGCCTAGATTTCGAGTGAAGACTGAAGCGAGTGAAGCTGCGGTATATTATATATAATATACTGTCATTTTATACCAAATAGTCTGTATGCTACATCTTTCTTCTCAAGCTTTATTATGGTCCAGATTATTTACATGCGATTACATTTAGCAGCACCTTATGTTGTTGAATATTATGTTAAAGGCTTAATATAAAAACGGTGTATTAGTTAGTGCAAAATTAATTCTCGTATCAAGCTTTTCACACAAGTAATCTTATAGATAAATGTTAGAAATATCATATCCACGCATGCTTATACAAAACGTACTTACAAACACTGTAATCCTTTATTTAAGATGGCTAAAAACAAAACATTTCATATTAAAATATTGAGTTTCTTAAATTACTAACACAATAATTTCTGTACTTTTACCATCGTACAATAATATACTCCGCCTGGTGCTCTCTTCCGACCACGTGACATATATCGTAAAATTTACATAAGTCGAATCTAACACACTTAACAAACTTGGTGATTAAAAATATCCCTTTACATAGGTATTTTGTTGTTTTTAACTTTTTAGTATTATTGTAATAGCGGCCTACATAATTTGAGAAAACTTCAACTATCTATCTATCGCGACAAACGGACAGACAGCGAAGTCTTAGTAATAGAGGGTCCTGTTTTTATCCTTTCGATACGGAACCCTAAAAATCTTTAATATTTATATACCTACTTTCAAAACCTAGACAAAGAACTACTGAAATATTAATTATATTACTTACCTGTTTTGTCAACGGCTGCTTTGCGTTTCTTGTGGAGTTTTTCACTACCTACAAAAATATCAATTAAGTGTTAAGTCCTAATAATAATAACATTATTATCACGATATAGAATAATAGGTAATTCTAGATATGTTGCAAAGTATTAGGTACGTCAATAATCGTTATTACCAATAATATCTTTAGGTATAATATACTTAAGTAAGAATATCTTACACTTACTTTAGGTACATAGCTACCAAGATAAGAAAAAACTAGGTACTTACTGAAGATTTTTTCATTAAAAACTTACCTGTTTGGCTCTGTTTCTGGGTTTTTTAAAATTAACTTCTTCCGACATCGTTTAGACATGTTCGGCGCTGTAAAAGGACGTGCTCTCCAATCGACGTGATGCACAACACTGGTCGCGGGAAGCTCGCGTTGAGTGCGGTACGAGGTCAGGGGGGATATGGGACGTTTTAGCCTCGTTCCGCACTGCATTAAAATTATATTAATTCAGTGTGGCACGAGGCCTAAGACATCCGGTACCAAGGTAGGTACACCACCGAGTCCGGAACCATCAGTGATATCAAATATATATTTATCTCTTTCCTACACTGGACCAAACCAAAGCTATGCCATTCGCACGACAGAGACATTCACTTTTTTGCTTGCCGCACCACAGGGAAGTTGCTCCAGGGGTGATTTAGGCCTCGCTTCGCACTTAACGTGTTAATTAACCCATATTATTCCTCTTGCTTTCATATTAAATCAAAGAGTGCGGATGAATTCAATAACAAAACAAAAATGCTTGAATAATAAATATTAATAAAATAACACAATAATATGTATTAAAAAAAAAAGATTTTATCCAACTCTTGCTAAAAGAATATTATCCTACAAAACTGTTAAGAATAACAACAGAAAATGCACCGTCAGTCAGATAAAAATATCCAAATATGTATAATTAAAGGTGTAAAGCGATGAAATAAAATCTGTAATTCACCAACAGAAACATCATTTATAAGTATTTATTGAAATCGCTCAAAAAAAAATTATGAAATTTAAATGATATTCATTCTATTGTGATATTCTACAAACTTACAAATTATTCTAATTAATTTTATATTTATATGTGGTCGTCAACACCAGATGAGGTTTACATACAGGGTATATCAAGACTGCGACCGAAAACGAAGCCAGGTGGTAGTATTAGTGACTTCAGACACAATGCAACTAAAAATTCCGCTAAATTAATCGTTATTTTTTTTGGTATTCTTTTTACTTATCGTCGTATTTGGGTGATAAATACATATTTTTTCCAAAATAATGATGTACACCTTTTTATTTTTAAAGACGCAATGATACTTAAGGGTTTAAATTACTATTTTCGCAAAAACTAAGAACTTACCACTTAAAAACTATGATTTTTAAAAAAAATTAAAAAATAATCTATCGCTTATTTTTCGAAATTTTTAGTTGCATTGTGTCTATAGCCACCAAAACTACCACCCGGCTTCGTTTTCGGTCGCGGTCTTGATATACCCGGTATATATAATTAAATCTGTACCCGATAATATCTGTATTGAAAAACAAAGAAAACAAATTAAAACACCGATTGTAATATTTTTTTTCACATAATTTATTCGCTCTAAAACAGTCAATAAGTTATTCACATCATCACACACATACTATTTACAAATCATATTATTTGCATTTCAAATATCATTAAACATGAAAATTTAAAGGACACTGCCAACATCCGCTATATAGATAATCTTTCAATAGAAGAGCCAATGGTTAGAGGCTGTCCCGTCCTCACACCCGCCACTGCAACTTCTATAAGCCAGATCAACTGAAGGATCAACGCATTTTAATGACACCCAACACTGAACCTCAGCGAGTCTCCTGGAATGTCTAACTTGTATTTAACCCACAACGAAATAAATCATATAAACTTATAAATTGCTAATGATTATGTTCATTGTTGTGCTTGACGATGACGTCATTGAAGGTGGTGATGGTAGCTCGGCAGCCTTTGAACACCTTGCCACAGACCCAGCGAGCCTTGGGGCCCTTGCTGCCCGTCCACTTGTTGTATCTATATTCCCCGATCATTATCACCGGCTTGCCGTACCGAGATGTCGAGAAAACTGGCTGCATATGTATTGTATCTGTAAATACCATTGTATTATAAGTGAAATAAAATCTTTTACAAAAAATGCTTATAAATTGAGATCTTATATAAAAAAAACCTATAATTTTAAAATATGTTTGAATTTTGATTTTTACATCCAACGTGGCCAAATTAACCTTATTTATTTGTGGCAAAATATTTCGAGAGAATTTGCAAAAGTACTCGTATGTACACAACATGGCTAAAACCTAAAATGTACTAACAATATCACGAAAAACAGCCATCTTAAACAGGAAATAAAAAAGTGGTAATTTAAAATGATTGCTTGTTGCTTTATTAAAATAAAATATACAATGCAATTCTTAATTAAGTAATACTCCAAACTCTGACTAGGTTAAAATCTAAATTACATAAGGCTTCATAATGTTACTACTTTGTAAACAAGCGATGGTACAACACAAGCTTAATAAAACGGCAATTTACCATTATTTATAAATAAAATATTTGACTTATCATTTCATTGCTGTATGGGAGGATTTTCCAATTGTCGAAATTACCTCATGTTTATATTCAGTCATTATTTACCTTATTTTACGATGTTATTACTCATCATTTGTTGACCCGCTGTCTACAGTCAGGCCCCAAATCAAATCCCCAGTAAAATTACAGTGGTTTTTATCCTAAATATATAGCTAACGGGAGCTAAATCTTGGTCTGTCTGATTACAACTGTTGAAACTGACAATGTAAAAATATGGTACGTAAAAATATATTCTGTTATTGCGTACTGTAAGGCTTTCATGGTTATTTCTTTTATGATACAAGCGTAACATTTACAATCACATAGACAATATTTGCGTTCTACAATTACAATAATTGATCTTGGATAATGACACCAATGATATTCCTAATATTCCATGACACGATAGAGGCAAGCTATGCCAAAATGCAGGCCGATTATAATTATTATTATCACTATATCATTAGAACATACTGCCCTTCTTAATTGGAAGAAACAACCATTCCATATTTATTTAATACATTTATTCGATATATGGAATTCGTCAATCTTTACAATTTTAGCGAAAATGGCGAACTACAGTCTAAGCCCCATCATACAAAGCCATACATTATAAAAAACGTTCGCAGCGTTCAAATTTTACAAACCAATAATAAAGCAGAAGTTACGTGCACTTTCAATAAGGCAGAGAAACATTAAATCTACGAAAAGCACCCCTTAAAATACTTAGTTATAATAACGTGTCAGGTTATCCAAAGATCCATAAATAATTTTAATAAAACACGAGATAGATGGCCTGCCCTTGAGAAAGACAGGGTGGGCAATATCATTCTATCCCTATTTAACGCACGGCTCGAAGCATTTAGATTATAGTCAATTTTAAAACCAATTTTAGTGATCGAATGTTTGTCCCTTCCGAATGATTTATGAATTTAGTTTGAGCGAAGAAGACAAAACATTTGATAACTAAAATAGGCTTTAATTCCGTCTATAAATAAGGCGGTAACCATTTAAATTATAGACAGTTTTCATAATCCACGTGCTAATGTATGTGAAGATTCTTCGTTTTAAGGATCATATTATCGTAGGTGGTGATGGTCGCGCGACAACCCTGTTGATTCTTGATGCAGATCCAGCGCACTTGAGGTCCCTTACTGCCGCTCCACTTGTTGTACCGGTATTTGCCCACCACGATCACAGGGTTGCCATAACGAGTTTTCTCAAATCTTATTTCTGAAAGAACGTTTCGCATTTTATTGTATTAACTGTAGTAATTGCAATAAAATATGCGTCCAGTTAAACCATTGGCATTTTAATAAATGTTAATTTTTGTTTTGTAACACCATGCTAAGCATTATCGGTTTTCATTTGATTTTAATACTAATTAAGTAAAAAGCGGCAAAATTTAAGTAAACTCAATACTGATACTACAGACTACATAATAAGTTTTAATTGAAAATATTAGTTGAGTGTATTTATTTAAAGAAAAATTATGAACTTATATTAACAATACAAACTTTGTTACATTTATTTCTGGAATGACTTATCAATAATGCATGGAACATACAATCATTCAATTTATTACATATGACAAGCATCGTCTTCTTATCCTACACTTACAAATACATAAAATACAAAGTAAAAAATAGATGCTATAGAAGTAAATTCAGCGATATTTTGTCAAACAGATCAATTACGTTAGCTACACATCCAATATACCCTCATATTATGAAACCTTTAGTTGATCGTCGAACATTTAGGGACCAATTGCTTTTGTTCAAATAAATGAGAAACCATCGCTTCTTTATCTGTTAAGTTGTTTAAGGTTCAGATGTCCAAATTTACGTACACGTAACTCTAGTAAGTTCTCGTTTAATGTACCCCATACAAGAACTTACTTTGTTCAAAGCACATTTATCTTTAAGAGCCTGTAATGAGTATAATAGAAAGTTCTCTCATTTTGATCTGTTTATAGAATCCCACTCAAAGTTTTAAAAGGATATATCAAATTGTTTGTGGCTCTGATTTTAATGTTTGCTAATCTGAATGTTTTTGTTTTTTGTTTTTGTTGCTTTTGTTTTGTTAATTGTAATACTAATTTTGCTCCGTTTTTAATGTTGCGGTGTTTTTAATATTTATCCGTGAAAACTTTGCTGGGTTATATCTATTAATTAGTACTTAATGTTATATGTATGATTGTGGTACTGTTTGTTTTCCAAACATGATAAAAATAAAATACATATAATTATTTGGTATCAGCCAATACACTACAATACACATTTTATACACATCATTGCTAAATGATTTATGACTTTACAACCAGACATCACACTCTTAAGAAAATACTCAACCTAGAATAAATAATTAAAAATAACTGGTATTGATAACACAGCCTCATTAATCATTACAAATAAAATATTTAGCCAAAATTATAATAAAACTATTTCGATATTTTTTTCTACAAGTTCGAGTCCTTGTGAAGAAGTCACATTGTGGCAAGTTGACAGGAGACATGCACCTAAATATAATATCATTTTTTACGCACAAAAATAATATACATCTTATATTCTAAATTCAACATTAACGTATAGGAGAGGAGCCGTGGAAAATCGACCTTCACCCATCTGATAACCAGATGAGACATATTTTTTATTAAATATTATTGATTAATAAATATGCGTATGATCATTTTCGTATCGAAAAGTGTTCAGGGTGCAGGTCGATCTTCACCGGTTCTTAGACTAGTACTTCTTCTTATTTTTAAAAATATTATCTAAATAATTGTGCAAAATCGAATAAATATTTTTATAAAGTGGTGAAGTTTAATAAAGAGGACAATCAAAAAAAGAAAACAAAGAAAATAAATTTTACAAATAACAAATCCTAACATTGTTCCTGTGGATTTGTATTTTATTCATTCGAAACATTTCAGTGATTATGTGTTTTACACATCTTGACGATCTCGTCGTCGATGGTGACCAGTTTGGCCTTGCAGCCATCAGCGACCCTCACGCAGGTCCACATCCCTCGCAACCCTTTGCTGTCAGTCCTCCTGTTGTACCTGTACCCTTGAAACTCTATCACCGGTTTTCCGTATCTTGATAGTAGGTGTCTCGGGCCTAGAAATACATTGAGGGAATATTTATTAGTAAAACAAAAAAGATAAATTATGACATTCAGTCAACATACATACATACGTTCGGCTGCAGGGCACGAGCATCGTCACTAATTACTACTGGTTAGGTCTCAATGTACCTCGCTATACTAGTGCGGATTTACAGACTTAACATAAAACTAGTATAAGGTTAATATGAAAGAGTATTGGTTTATAAATAACGTTCGTAGGATATAATATCTGCCTTTGTGATCCATGTATTTGTTGTTGCAGGATTAACCAGTATTCATTGGATTTTCACCACGCCGGCATAATCCTGTCGATGTCAATACTTATCTCCCGTTGGTTGTCACTCATTTATAATATGAGCAATCCTTTTCTCGGTGTCAGTTTATAATAAAAAGAAATATTTGATAATAAACACAAAAATATTAATAAAATAATGTTTTATTACTTTTTGGCGGGCATTGTTTAATATCTATATCTAAATAATTGCTGATAAATTACAATCAATGGTTGTGATCATTCTTAAGTTTGACGATAGTATTTTCAAACATGACAATGGTGGCTCGGCAGCCATGCTTGGTCCTGACGCAGATCCAACGAGTCTTCGATCCTTTGCTGCTGCTGTGCTTATTAAACCTGTAGTTGTTCACACACAATGCTTTGCTGCCCCCTGGCAGGTCCTCGAAATACGTATCTATAACACAAGACAAGCATATTATATTATATACTTTGCATTCAGTTACAACCTCACAGATCATCCGTACAACAAAAGAATCTGCCCAATGAGCAGCTACTTGAAATGTCAGTGAGCAGGGCACTTCAGATGGTGGTCTAATAGTCGATAGAGCCGAAAGGTCCTTAGATGGAAGCCAAGTACCGGCAAGAGTAGCTTATAACGCATTGGCTGGATGGGCCTTAAACGGCGCTATGGAAAGCCTTGGAGGAAGCCTATGTTAAGCAGTAAACTTCCTGTGGGTAACACTGATGATGATGGGCAGATCAATAAATATCTGTGGAAACCTTTGTCGGAGGCATATATTTAAATAAATAAATACATCTAAAAGTCACATACGTAGTCCTGACCCCACACTAAGATCGAGTCTTGTGTCGTGGGTATGAGAAACTACAAGAGACTTTTTCGGTCTCACAAACACCCAAACCCGAAACAAATACCTGTGGATCACACAAATATTTGTTTCGGTACGGGGATCCAACACGCGGCCTCTCGTTTCACAGCCGGCGTCTAAACAACTGCGCCACGGAGGTTCTCATTGTTACTTGACAGAAGATTTCCTGTGATTAAGGATGATGAATGATGATAGTCGTAAATTTTATTTTATTTAGAAGAATGTTATTTAGCACTTCTTCCCAACATCGAGAGAACCCGGAATAGTTTTAGCAGTACTAACCTTTCAACGCAGCTTGAGGACAATACGACCAGATTGAGCCAAGAACAAATATATAATTCGGTATACGGGCCAACGCCTTACTCAGCGTCACACATATAAGAGATTTACGTGCCCAGTTTGTCTTCTTGACACTGGCACGACAACATATATGCTATAATGCACGTTATGATAAATCCAATACAATGAAGATTGAGTTTCCTTCGCGAGAGATGGTTATAACAGGCTAAACACGAAAAGCTTCACACCTGTTTAATCACACAGGCGTTTTCTCTCTGGCGCTAGGCGTGCCAGCTGAAATATAACTGATCGTATATCGTTGTTTAGCTCCAAATATCAATTAGTACATATTGCTATGGCCCACATAATACATTGTATAAAATGGAGAGACAGCAATGTCGCGATGCCAGTATAGTCTGTTACACATAACTTAAGTAATTTCAAGTTCATGGCAATATCAATCAATTTCATCAGATGGCTTTACCAACACCTAGACACAACCCGAATCTTTCCTACATGACCCGAAATTAAAATCCACTGTATTCCAAAACAATTATATTTTAACAATTCAGCTTAAAGTACAATACGCTAACTCTTTATTTTTACATATCATACAAATAGTAATCAAATACATCTATTGTAACTGGTAACTGCC
Organism: Deilephila elpenor; assembly: GCA_949752805.1. NCBI lineage: Eukaryota > Metazoa > Arthropoda > Insecta > Lepidoptera > Sphingidae > Deilephila > Deilephila elpenor. Next base: position 11,416,654 of record OX457106.1, on the reverse strand, counting down.
TTGACCGTTAAGGTATATCTTGTCTATTTAAACATAAAATCAATGCTATATTATATTTAGCAAAACACGAGAAATTCATAGGACAAGATACCAAAAAGATACCACATGAAGACATTAGACAGTTTACAAATGACAGTGGGATCTTATTGATAAATGAATGCAAAAATTCAAATAGGATATTTGGTCTTCATAAAGATGTTGTTACAATAAAATAAACAAAGAGTTCACTACATTAGGTAATATACCCGTATACTTGGTTTACTCGTTGAAATTGGTGCAAGTGTAGTTTTAGTATCTACAGAATAAACTGAACTAATTTTACCCACTTTAGATTTTTCCCCGATTCTGATTTTGTATGTCTTTTTGTATAACGTAATAAGACTTTATTACATTTTGAAGCTGAATCAATATCAATTAAAAACTAACCATAATTAATCTAGAAAATTATACCTTATTATGCGTGGACTATATGTTCTAACCCCTCTCGATTGTGGAGGAGGCCCATGTCCGGCAGTGGGACGTACATGGATTGATTGATGCAGATTATGCGTATTTTTATATTTTTAGTGATTATGCTCGTGCAGAACTTTCATAATAGTGTTGTTAATCGTGATGACGGTGGCGCGACAGCCGCGGCTCACCCGGGTGCAACTCCACCTGGTCTTCCCACCCCTAGTGCTGCTGTGCTTGTTGAACCGATACTGGCCGACACACAACGCTTTGTTCCCTGATTTCAAGTCTTCGAAATATACATCTAGACAACATATAGCACATGTTATTAAGGATAGAGGAGTAATATTTTGTGTGTAATACAATAGGATGGAAAATGAAACATCTTGTATACAAAATGATTTTAATCTTTTCAGTCATCGTGTTCTTGTCACATTTTTTTTATGTTTTAAACTATGAATTTGGAAATGTTTATGCTGGGACTAATCAATTAAATTTAGTGCCCAATTAATAAAAAAGGATGACTATTAGATATTTTTTAGTAATAGGAAAAAATATTTACCAGTTTAAAACTGGTTTAAGTGTATAAATTGCCTTAACCTAAGTAAACTATAATTGTTTCTAACTACGTAACATGTCATAAAAAACAAAAACTATCATATAATTTTACTATCGAATAAAAAAATATTCATGTACAACCTCACAGAGAAGGAACATTCTATAGAAAACAGAACTAAATAGTCGATTTCACAAGTTGACATAGACGTTTAGACAGAGAGCTTTAAAACCGTTGGTCACGAATGTAAATTCTACTTAATATTTAACTATCTAATCTGACCATAAAGTGTACGCCCATCGAACCACCTTTGGCAGGTTCGGAAGACTATGACTCCAGCTCATCTCGATCTGAAGTTAGGCCAGTGCCCACTTGTCTGTGGGACATAACATGGAACAAATTATTTCAAAGGGTATATTTGTATCCAGCGCAAATCCCGGAAAAAATTAAAATTACCAATGATAACACGAATGTGTTAACATAAGTACACGTATGAATAGGCACAGGGCACCACAAACTTTTTACCATCTTTATAGCTACGACCTAGTTTTACATTTAACTATACTAAATTATACCATAAATCACAAAACAAACATAAATGAGAAAATACAATATAAACTACAGAAAATATTCCTACAACAATTGGAATAACGATATTAAGGCACAAAAATCTGGACTCTCCTTTGGAGCTTTTGGTCTACATTTAAAGCCTATAATATTAATAGTAATATGTATACACATTATTTGAGCTGCAAACTTACTTGCAAATATTACTTACAATTAACTACGACTCAATCTTATAATGTAAGACAGTTCATATTTTAAATATAACTTCAGTTGGTTTAATGGAATACTTTAAGGAAAAACTTAAAATACCTAATTAATATTACTTATTATGTTTTTCGTTTCAAGACATTTACGATTCAAACCCTATTTAGGAACAAATTAGAAAACTCGCATGTTTAAGGGCCAAAAATATTAACCTAACAGGGAAAAGAACCTAAGGTATGGTAACAACATATCACTATGATTGTATGTATGTAGCTTATATTTTAAAACTAAAAACTATGACAAGTACAATATTATTAAACATTTTAATAACTAATTAGAAACATCGCACCGTTATATCTAAATTTATAAAACTTTACGAAAATAGGAATGATTTCTTAAACACATTATTTTAAATTTGCCTTACAAAATCAAGCCTTTAAAACAACCTTGAAGAAACAAAAATTTTAATTACTTGGTTAACAAATATATCGTCACCTCGGAACTCAAAGGACGTGTATCACATTTATAGTTTATGAAGTTCTTACGCTAAGTGAAACATGCAAAAATCCCGAAATAAGTTGTAACAGCACCAAGCTGTAGAACAATTTAACGGCCCACGTTTTCTATTTTCACGTATTCTGAGTCCTCCGACCATAGCGAAAAGAATCAAATACATACACCCACATCATATCAAATGGGAAGGGATATCTGTTTGTTACCAATCGATATTCTGTCTTGCATACTTTGCACTTGCCATCAGCAGGTGTACAGTTACTTTGCCGAACCAAAATAATAAAATAAATAAGCTAAATTATGCTCTTTGAGTTCCGAAACATTGACAGACCACTCAGTACTTAGGCATGCCTCGATAGATTATATGTATTGATTGTCCTAAGCCACAATATTTCACTAATGATTATGTTCTTCTTTAGTGTTCACTATGACGTCATCTTTGGTGGTAAGAACAGCCTTGCAATGTCTAACACTGCAGATCCATCGCACGCCACCCTTCTTGAGTTTGGCATTCGCCCAGAACTTGTGCCCGCCCACCAAGATAGTCGGATTACCATAACGAGTCTTGCCAAACACTGGCGCTAAAAAAACGCAACCAAACCATGCCATCACTACAAATATTCATCTATTATGCAAAAACTGTTTACTACAAGGTCAAATAAGAGAGCAAAAAATACTACTATCTAGCGAGCTTTTAATTGCCACAACATACTTTACATGCACTAGGTACTCGGCATTATTACATAATTTAACAAAGGCAGCGAAAGAAAACTACAATGATTGTATTTAAGCATATCACGATATATTTACAGAAACACACCTCTATATATTATACTTGTCACAGATTTATGGAGAAAAAAAATATGTTTAATAAATATATTTTTATTTGTATATAAATTATAAACAAAAACAGAAATTTGAAAAATAACAATCAATTTTAAAAATATCTGTAAAAAAATAACAATTTATGGTCAACTTGGGTAAATATGATATATCAGAGGAAATACGAAACGCGCATACTTTTAATTTTATAATGATGGCGCTTGAGTATTTTTGTCGACTTGACATCGAACATAATTAATAAACTAGCGTTCTGTCTTACGTAATTTACAGTGGACGTAAAATATTTTTTTTCCATTTAGGCTAATTTACTGTTACCCTAATTCACTCTATATATTATAAATAATGTATTTTTTTAAAACAATCAAAGCACATGGGAGGTTGAAACGCGCAACCTACACAGAAAGTGCTTACAAGTTTCGTTCGAATTCCTGCTATTTTAGAGTTCTGGTATATCAAGTACTGTCGCTCATAGCAGCCCACACATCGCCTTCTTTTCTTTCTGTTGTCTTTGGTTCGCTCAGTAAACACTTCCAGAACATGTGAGGATTTTACTAAAAGCAAATCGTTTGTTATTGGACTTGGTTTTAACATGAGTATTTGATAGTTACAAACACATACATGTTTTGACCGCCGACAGATACATTGTCTTCCTTCAGTGAGTTGCTCTGTTGCATAAATCCGTAAATGACCTAGACAACGAGGTTAAAATCGCATGCTACGGGGCATCAGGTACGCAGCACTATGCATGCGTTCTGTGTGCCAAAGTCTTTTGAACAACCTATAAACTAACAAAATAAGTTAAAAAATATTTAAAAATCAATTTAAGTGTGACTTGTTAATGTCTATTTCTCAATCATGAAATACTTACATAATCACATGTAATTCACAAAAGATGTAGACAACTTGCATCGACTCGAATAAAGTGCATTTTGGCGCGCTCTTAGATAAACTCATGATAATTCTGCTATATTGTAGAATTATTATAGATTACCTCGGTGGCGTAGTTGTACTACGGTATGATTACAAAGCTAATGTCTCGGGTTCGAATCCCGAGTCGAGCAAAGTGATATTGGATTTTTCTATTAATTATCAGCCCGGAGTCAGAAATTTGTGCCCGATATGCCGATAGTCTCGCCCCCTATCACATCGTGGGACGGAACATACAAGGCGAAATGTGAGTGTCCTGGTGGCGCCTTCGCCTACCCCTTTCTGGGATAAAGACGTGAGTTTATGTACGTATGTGTGTATTGAAGGTTAAAACACACGATGGTATATATTCGTATGTTAAGAGCTAGAGAGACATACACATGACCCAATTATAATGGTCTAATAATTATCGAGCAGGATTGCGAAACTGGGTAGGATAAAGCAGGTTAAAGAAAAAACCATGTATTCATTATGAACTTTATAATGTATGATCATTTCCACAATATAAGTATATTCCCCGTCCCCAAATACTTTTATATCACATTGACTGGATGAAAATTACATTCATCTCTCGTTTTTCAATAAATACAAACAAGTAATTAAATTTATTTAATAAAGAAATTAGGAACATTGAATTTCCAAAGGACTAAGTAAAAAAAAATATACGCTATAAACAATTAAACTTATACTTAACAGAAAAACATAAACGAAAATGACATGAAAATACTGTTACAGTACATGTACTTGTAACTAGAATTTTAAAAATATATTACTTTTTAAGTATTAACATATTTTGCTTAGAATCAATTGGGTAGACATAAAAACTAATTCGGACAACTGCTGATCTAAATGATTAACGGGAAACTCCAAGCTGCGTCCTACCATACTTATTAAACAAACATTATAGTATAAACATAGAGTACAAACTATTTTAATTTTTTTTTTTTAATATAACTCCCGAACTTAAATGAAATGGACCCTTTTTTTACAAGTGATAGGGTAAATGCTGTAAGGATAGCCCTATTTTATGGCAAGGTACAGTTATTTCAAGTTACTTTTTCTTGAACAAAATATTTATTTTTGTTTACAACATTTCCAATTAATTTAAATAATGCTTTTAAACATTACAAAGAACCTAGTAACGACATCTAAAGCGACAAATTCGAACTAATACTTAGCAACAGCGAATAATAAGTGTGTCAAACATCAAAAATGTTCGGGTTCTAAGGAAACATCTTTTGATCAGTTGCCTTAACAACTTAAATAAAATACAGCTTTTATACTACGAGTATAACGGTGGCAAAACTACATTTTATTAAAATTTGAAGATATCTTAAAATATGATTTTGCCAGCTTTATAGTACAAAAGCTGGAAATGCGCAGAAAAACTTTCAGGTTAAATAACATGACGAAAGTCTGGCGGCCACGGGCTCTTGGTCTATATCATATTTAAACATAAGAAATTACTCATTATTTACTATACTAAATCAATTATTATTTCACATACTTATACAGGGTATATCAAGACTGCGACTGAAAACGAAGCCAAGTGGTAGTATTAGTGACTTCAGACACAATGCAAGTAAAAATTTCGCAAACAAAATCGATAACTTTTTTTTTTAATTTTTTACTTATCGTCGTATTTGGGTGATAAATACATAGTTTTCCTTAAATAATAATGCAGATCTCTTTATTTTTGAACACTCAATGGTACGAGAGGGTTTAAATTATTATTTTCGTAAAAACTAGGTTTTTACCACCCAAACAAGATGATTTTTAAAAAATTCTAAAAAAATATCTGTCGCTGTTTTGGCGAAATTTTTATTTGCATCGTGTCTGTAACCACTAAAACTACCACCTGGCTTCGTTTTCGGTCGCGGTCTTGAGATACGCTGTATACTTAGTACTAACGTGACCGAATTTAACTTGAGTCTTAAGTGATTTCAATTATCATTACAAATATTACTTGCGAACTTAAAAAGCATGAACACGTTAAATACTAATATTACATTGAACTTATTTAAAATAAACTGGTAACAAAAAATATCTCAAATTAAAAATGACAATTATATTATTTATTTATTTATTTATTTAATATGATAACAAAAGATGGATAATTAAGAGTTGTCAATGCGTATGTTCATTGAGAGTTTTCACTATAACCTTGTCCAGGGTGACTATTGTCGCTCGACATCCGGAATCACTCTTGTTACACAACCATCTACTGAGTCTTCCGTTTACCGACATGAAAACGTGCAGGAACCGGTATGTACCCAAGTCTATCACTGGTGTTCCCAGCAGAGTTTTGCTGAATGTTGGCACTACAAAGCAACCAAAAACCAAAATTGTAGTAACTCAAAAAATGAAATAATATTAGTAAAATAACCGAAAATATACTATTAATGCGCTAAATGTAAAACGAACTAAAAACTGAGAAATTAAAAACAAAGGAATTTTCAACTTTATTTTAACACAAATACATTTAAAAATAAAACGACACCAGTAAATCAATAACTTTAATAAAAAAAGGAATTCCACAAACATACAATATTTTGTTCTTAACACAAACTGTGTAATATAGAAAACGTACTCCATTTGATATTGATAAAGTAAAATATGCCCAATGAGCGTGATATATTTTTATAAATAATATCTTTAAAAAAACAACGGTCAAAAATTAAACTATTATTTAATTATACACAAACAAGTTTTGAACGTTAAATACTTTGAGAAACTCTCTGATGATCGATTCCCTAGCGTATTTAAGGGACATTTAAGTCGGAAGAAGAATAATGATCTTCAGCCAGTTGCACGGAAAATACACCGGATAATATACGATTTGAAACCGTCGCTACCATAAAAAAAAAACAAAGGCTTTGCACGCCTAATGTGCACTCTTTATGTGCGAGAGGATTTATAATAGAATCAATTACCAAAAAAAAATTTAGTTTTAATTTGCTTTAACTCACACATACTTATTAGGGTAGACAAAATGTTGTACGTTGTGCATATTTTCAGAAACATACAATCATTTTTATATGCGTATATTCCGCAGTATTTTTGAGTCTGTGACTGAAGATAATGATGAGAAAAATATTAAAAAACTATTAACTAATAATAACCAAATTATTTTACACAACAGCAACTAGTATAATGTACCATAATTTGCACCAAAATTTCTATCTAGATTTATATATAATATGTAGAAAATACTCTAAATGTGAATCTAATAGGAAAGGGTACATACTCCCATATCACGTATGTAACGTCTGAAGGGACTCGGATCCAATTTGTTGGTGCAATCCAATTTGCAGTGCATATTGGCCAATTAATTTACTTACTTAATTAAGTTTGTATATGGCTAAGACAAGGTCTACACAGGTTTAAGATAAAAATTATCGGGTATTCTTTATTGCTTTGATAATGCCGTATAAACTCAAAGTTCGAGAATAATAAAATTTGCAAAATTCATTTTTTTAAATTCAGTATTATAAATATTTTAAGTTAATTAAGCTGCCTAAATACAAGATCATCAATTGCAAAATGTGCTGTTAATTTAAAGTTGATCATGTCTGATGAAAAATCTAGCTCGATGCCAAATGCCTAAATCTTGATAATAAAGGATGACTTAGTCGTCAAACAAGGCTTGTAATGGACTTACAGTAAGTTACCTAGCCTAAATACTTCCATAGCGCCATATTTTAGATCTCTTAGCCCTGATCAATGTTTATGACAGTTCAGTTCCTTCACAACAACATCATTGTAAGTGATAAGCGACGCCCTACACCCATAGGGGTACTTGATGCACGTCCAGCGCACCTTGGGCCCCTTGCACTTGCCCACCCTGTTGTACCTATACGGTCCCATGTTTATCACCGGGTTGCCTGCGTGGGTCATTCCGAATACCAGGCCTGAAATGTCAAACCGATGCGTTGAATGTTAGAAGTTAATACATAGATATGAAGTAAATAATTGAACAAAGATGATACACTGAACAAAATATTTTGGGATATAAATTCCAATGATGTATGTAGATCACCAAGGATTTTGAGAGTAGCCCAGTAACTGATTAAGCCAGTGTACAATATTTTATAATAACATAAGTTAATAAATTACTTCAGTTCTTTAAGCGCTTCTTTCTCACTATAATAATATTTTTGAAAAATACTTACAATTTCGCATTCCGTTTTCTGGTCGGGTATAAAAAAAATACGGAATCATTAAAATACATTTGAAATACCACCCACTGTCACATTAAAATTTACAGAAATAATTAGTTTCATAAAATCGTGGGTATTTTTTGGAACTACTTCGCTAATACTTTCCATACATCAGAAGCGAAAACAGCCCTTCCAGAAAGAAATGATATATTAATGCCACCCTCGATTAAACCACAAAAAGCCTAAGGTAGTCGAGAGACGCGCAGACGGAATAGAGTTTGTCAGACTGAGGCAACCTCTGGTGTGATAGCAAGAAGAAAAATCATCATCATCAGTCCGTTGCAGTCCACTGCTGGACATAGGCCTCTCCCAACACATCCAGTCGCTGCCGACCCTCTTGTGCAAACCGTCCCGCCATCTGGCCAGAGGACGTTCCACGCTACGTTTACCAAGAAGACAATATAAAAGCTTATTAATAAATACACCCAACATACAATGTCACAGTAAAAATATTTTTGTAAATGAATAGGTAATTATGAGTATAAGGGGAATAAAAATAAAATAAAACGATAGTACCATAACATTTTAACACAGTATATCAATAAACTTTTAAACTAATATAAATTACAACATATAAATTGTTCTAATCTAATATAATAAAATATAATGTTCAATTGACAAAAATATATTAAAATCCATAAAATCATGTATCTGTGTCGATAAATCGCAATAGTGGTAACAAATATATGTAAAAAATCTATAAACGCTTGAAATATTTTGCAGTTTGTATAAACTATTATCTCTATTTACAGTTTAAAAAAATGAGAAAAATAATTAAACCGAAAGGTTCAAAGCAAAAAAAACACGTCCTGTGATTATGCACCTTGACACCGTTTTCCATTCCCATTATCCCTACGTTTGTGGACGTTGCCAGATTTACCTAATCTTTCACTTGCCTCAACTTGTGAATTCAATAAGCTTATTTTCTCAATTATAAGATCAATCAATTATTTTGCCGCGGGAATCAGAGAATATGAGACTTTTCGCTAAACTCTGACCTATTATACATATTCACTTGTAATAACAGATAATAATGAACTGTAGGTACCTTAAAACTGATTGAAACACTGAGCATCATTATCTTATATAAAAATGGGCACATGAATTGGTAACTAAATATTTCATTTTAAACGATCGATATATATCTCATACAAACCAAATGCGTTTTATTATATTAAGTAGTATTAGAAAGTGCGTGGTAGCCTGTTGGTAACGGACCAGACGCGGCTGCTAACATGTTGAAGGTGATCGGGGGTTCGAACCCCAAGGCACACATCTGACTTTTCAGAGTCATGTGTGTATTGATAGTCAATCACCAAGCACTATAACGGTGAAGGTAAGTATCGTGAGGATACCTGCATAGTGCATACCGTCGCGCTTTGTAGGGATTTCCATGGTATGTAAAGTCCGCCAACCCGCACTAGGCCAGCGTGGTGGACTATATAGCCTAACAATCTAAATTGTACTTTCGATTGTAGAGGAGGTCCGTGCCCTGCAGTGGGACGTATATACCTATGGGCTGATACAGACAAATACAGATAATTCGTAAATCACTTTGGTGTCATTAAGTTTTCTACTGTACTTATAAACCTAGGGCATTTATAACATTTAATTATAATTAATAAAAACTTAAAAAATAATTCTGTTTAATTTTACGAATGCTATTTTTTTTTAACAACGAAACATTACAGCTTTGGGTTAGTTATAACAAACTATACATTGATTCGTTGTCACCAACAACAATACAAAATAGTCAACAATTGCAGTGCGGCCAGTCCTACATAATTAGGATAACTGTTTTTTTTACGAATTTTATATGTTCGCGTATACCAGGCTTGTAGGAAGTTGCTTGACGCAGGCAGCTTCCAAAACCTAGCTCTGGAAATCCTTTGCGGAAGTCTATGTGGACAGTCAGCGGTGGACTTCCTGTATCTAAAGATAGAGCGAGAGAGACTTCCAGGTACGAGAGGAACTAGTGAAGCTTGAGAAGTGAAAGTGACTGCAGGAATGACAGGAACATGAAAAGAAATTGTAGACTGCTATTTGCAATTTCTACTAAGAACGATTTATTGGCGGTGGATCGCCTTTAGCAATTTCTATTACATTTTGTTTTTCGCGGTGTCCTCCGCATCATAATCGTCAATGCAAAATGTAATATGAATTTCCAAAATGTCAGCGTTGCTACAATCACATAGGAGTTCTGGAATATTATTCAGAATATTTCCATACGCCACAACAAAATTGCTAGTCATGATTGTGGCCCAAACTACCTCGGACGACCAAGCCATCCAATGTAGTGATGAAAGCCTTGCATTTAGTTCGGGTCTTGGTAGTACACTGCCATCTCACTTTTCCGTTGAGTCCAGTCGTGCCAGACCGACTGAAGCGATGCTTCCCAATCAGATACATTACGGCGCCTCTACTCGAATACGTACGTCTCACTGCAAAATAATAAAAACACACACAAAGCATATAAAGTTAACAGTCTATTTTTAATAAATATATACATGCCACAAAGTGCTGACCCCACAATAAGATACCACGTTTCGTTTGATGGGTATCAGAAACTAAGGACAAAGCCTATTACCAGTGATCGTATACAGCGGAATTTATCTCCAAATCATTTATGAACAAAATAAAATAAAGTTATCGAAATGTCGGAAAGTTTAATTCGCGATAAAATCCGTAAAACTTGATTTATTTTAATGTGTAACATTCGCGTAAATGTAAATAACCATTATTCAAATAAAATGAAATCATCAACATAACAATTAATTTATTCAAACATTTCTTAATTTCCATCAAAAATACTCGTTTCAGAAAAAAACATTATAGATTATAATATTATAGATACTTCATTTTTATAAAGGCCTTATTCAATACTATCGCATGATTGACGTACGTAATAATATTTTTTTATTTCATCGTGTAGGAAAACATTAATAAAAAATATATTTAAACCAAATCTGATAAATGTAGTTGATCGTTTATACTTATCATCTACTTAACATTAACATTAAGCAAATTACTTCTGGGGATATTATTATACTCCATTACATTTATATAGATGTTTTCTATATTGTATGTGAAACTACCACTGTCAAACTCCATTATTATATATTAATCCTGCTTCTGGACAAAATCAATGTCAAAATACCATATTATGTTCAATTTGACATTTAGGTTCATTAGAATAGAAATGAGAGTTCTTAAAGACTAAGTGTTAACGAATAAAAAAGTATTAATGTTTCACACCATTTTATTAGACACCAATAGTTTTAACAAAGAATCTAACATAACCAGACAATAAATGTAACAAAAACACTTACAAGCCCACACTGGGCTGGTTTTTATTATATTATGCTATTTTATAAAATTCCTATCCTTCTTTTTGAGGTAGGTACCCTAAATATAGACATCTAAAAACATTGTATAAATATAATATTTCACAATATCAAATATTGTATTTTAAAATATTTAATATTCACAACAAAAAAACAATCAGTACTGTGCACTAAGCACGACCCTCGCAAGGATCGAGAGACTTTGGATCCATCAATAAATAAGTCTAGCGGGGAGAAGTTTGTCAATTTTAAAGTATTTTTTTCACTCGTAGCGATATTATTGTGATTTAATAACAACCATGTTCCTACTGGTCTATAAATATATTCAAATTTATAATACTTAGAAACACAAAATATAGTAAGTAATAAAAACATAGGTACTGAACATTCTAGTTATACAGAGCGGACACCGCGAACAAAATACTTCTACCAGAAAACTACGCCACGTACCGCAATTTCATTATCCGCTCCTTCTCACTCCACTGACTTCCCACGTGGCTGGTTTACGCGCATATATTCTGACCGCGATGCCCGTTCAACTTTACTTCAATGGTTATGAATAAGTCCTTTGCGGATGACTGTCCCGTTCAGTGTGGTAACGAAGGCTTTGCATCTTGTTCGAGTTTTAAGGGAACATTGCCACCGGATCCTACGATTCGGTCCTATTTTCCCCGATCTTGTGAAGCGGTACTTCCCAGCCACATAGTACTCGCAGCCCGTACTCAAAGAAAACATTCGTAACACTGCAAATATATACCAATAAAAGAATGCTAATAAAAAATATATCAAAGAACTGGAAAATAAATTACGATCAGCTGTGTCTCGAGCGACTAATAAAACAAAAAATATTTTACAAATGATTTATTTTTTAACTTATAACAAAAAAGTATTGTATTTGTTGGTGGAAAACTGCTATTAATTTCAGTTTTGCACAAAAAATATTTATTTGTAACAATGTACTAGTGATAAAAGTCTTCTATCGAAAACTCTACGTAGCGCATAAAGGTAAAATGAACTTTAAAACCTGTGTATTATGAATGGCAGGGCTATTGGCAGGGCACTTCATAAGATCACCCAGGCCTCAATGCACAAATAAACATTTCCTATAAATAAAAAAAAAAAACTTAGGTATTTATACCGTTTAATTTATTTATGTATACAAATATCACGGCTCTCGACAAATATATTGAGTATTGAAAGCTTTTTGGACAAGTCTCCTTATTATTCTTTTTGCTCCGCATAATTATAGTGGTCGAGGCAATGCAAAATTTAAACATGTATTAAAACACCTTCTACAAAAAATCATCAATGTATTGAAAATTATTAACGTAGTAATAAAACAACAAATATAAATGGTGTGAAAAACCACGAACTATATTTGAATACAATATATGTTGTTATATAAATGTATACTCGTACACACAGATCTTAAATAAAAAAATAAAGTTGTGTTATTTTACCCCGAGTATTAAGAAAACATAATGACTAAAAACATCAAAAATAAATTTCCCTTATTCACACAATTCATTGTCTCATTAAGCAATAGTTTTTTATCACAATATCTTCGAGATCTCATTAATGAGCGACGGTTACATAATTAAATCCTTTTTTATTACTTAGATATTTTCGAATCATTTATTTATGTAATAAAACTGCAATAAAAAAAAAAGCCACATTATAAAAAAAACAAAGCACCTTCGGACATATTATAATATACTTTAAGGCAGGTTGCGTTCAGCAGTGTTCACTGTGCCTGAAGATAAGTGACGGTGACGAATACATTTTATTACACCTCTAGGCGGTGTTCAGTTTTTATTACACTACACAATCGATCAATAAAAGCTTACATATTAACTATTATTAAAAAAAATTAACTACTCCAAAGAAATACTATTGATTAAACAGAACTTTTGTCTTTTATTTTCAGTGTATATAAATCATAAGCTCCGACTAATACTTTCTATTTTCAGTGATTATGCTGTAGATTGCTCCTGATGACCTCAGCGTCGAAGGTGATGATGTAGGCTGTACACTTGGTGCGAGACCTGGTGGTGCACTGCCACCTGACCTTACTCCCGGAGCCGTAGGACTTGGAGAACCGGTAGCCGTCCGACATCAGCATCTGAGTTCCTCTCGACGTGATCAACTCTGTAACTAAACCATCAGATCAATGTCAGTGCAGTTTGCAATCAATAGCTCATGAAGTGTATCATTATTATCTTTAGCTTCATCAAATCATAAAATACTGAAAATAGGTCTAGGATTTCCGCAGTGGGCTATGGTAAGCGGCCTGTATTCAAAGGCTTCCTGCAATCTTTTAAGGCCGTGTACACGCTTTGTGCGTGGTTGCCAGATGCTGCGCTTGGCGGAACCTTACATTTTTTTCTACATCCATCAAAATATATTTGCCATGCAGTATTACATCAAGCTGTACCTATCCTACCAACGATACCTATCCTTCACATTCAGAAACTGCTTGTCTGGTAATCTGTTTGAATATTAGCCGTTTAGTAGTAGCCTAGCCATATAGTACACTACTAGATATAGATCTAAAACAAGATTATATTCAACTTATTATGGACCTTACTCTATACATAGGCTGATTAAAGTTAAAATGAGTAAATTTTGAAACGCTAACGGTTTTTGACCCAGCTTAAGGAGAGCAGCCGGTTCCAAATAGGAGCAACAAAATCTTAATATAAGTCATAACCTTACTATTCCGTAAGACCAATCCTTAGAATAGGTAGATATAAAACTAAATACAAACCTTTCTACGCTTCTTCCTTTATTTATTCGTCTATTGCTCTTTTCCATGATATCAGAACAACATGAATCATCTTACGTGGATGAAAGAATTGCCTTACTGAATCTTCCAATCTCAGGCAAAAAAGGGAACTAGATAAAATTAATAAACTTTTTAAAGGTTGTATACTGTAATGTAAAAATATACCTTTATATATACATACATTTTTCTTCAATGCACAATACCCTGAACATGTTACCGAAAGAACAAGACATATACGAGTATTAACAAAAGTAATAACAATTTCATCTTAACCCAACATCTTATTTCAATACTACAATAATAACTTTAAACTTACATACATTTTAGAGGACGGAGTATTTTTAATAATTTTAACACAGTAATATCATTAACCTGTTATATAATTCTGGAATTATCAAATAATATAAAAAACAAGTGTAATCTCTTGGAAATATAATCTTTTCAGATTTCTTTACTTCAAATGCAGATACTACTCGTATAAGTTCTTACACAACATTAAAGAAATACATCATGTCATTCATACATGATATTATCTGAATGACAGCTGAAAATTCTACAAAACATATTCAACATAAAAATCAAACTGGATTTCGCAGTTCATAATTTCGTAGCTTAGTAATCATTTTTAAGGTGATTGAAGGAAGGTGTCCACATATTCGGATCGTACGCAACAGCCGAATTGTATTAAACGGATTATTTTTTTTACAATGCGTCCACAGTATCAGAAGCAATCGGATTTGCCGACATTATAACTCAATGGTGTGAACAATCCGTTTGATGCGATGCGTCCGATACGTACGGTGCTGATATTTGGAGGCCTGCCATCAAACTCCATTCCCGTAGTTTAACATAAGGCTCACGAAATTGTAGAAGCTAGTCAAAGAGACCATTTTATGATTTACTAGTATATTAAGTTAATATTGAAAGATAAATAAATAAATCTGCCACCATTAAAGTAACACAAAAAATAAATACTATAAGCAATTGTCATCTATACATTCCCTAACTCAATGACTTGTACGATTGTAGATTATTACGAAATTTATACCCATCGAATATGTAAAGGAAAAGTTGCCGAACTTACAATTATTGCACGATGCGAATAATTATGTTATAGATTTTTATAAATATGGAAATGCTTATTTACAATGTTTTGTACCAGGTACTATACAAATATATGCTATATTCTTGTTTGTATTTTTTTAATACTTAAATTAGCATCTAATCATCACAGTCTAAATATAATTTTCTTAAGACTATAGCTTATATTAAAGCTGTTAGACAGTGAACATACAAACGAATACCTATTAATATCAAAAGTAGTCACAATTTTCCGTCATGGTTGTGCACCAAATAGCTCTTCAGGACTCGACCTTCCAAAGTAGTGATGAATGCTTTGCACCTAGTCCTGGACCGCACAGAACACTGCCACCTGGTCTTCAACCCTATGGTCTTCTCCCTGGAGAACCTGTGACCTCCCACCAGCAGCATCAAGGTACCACGACTCGTCATGAATTCCACCACTGAAAATACATACCAGCAGTAGTTGAACATCGATAAATTACCGAGTTGGTCGGTGAACGATTTAACAGCAGTCTTTAATTTAGAGCTGATATTTCAATCATCAGAAAATTGCTACAGGGAGATTAAGTTTGAGATTTTTTATAGAAAATACATTATAATTATACCATTATTTATCGAAAACAAATGAACCGACCATTGTAAAATCGGCCATTGGCGACATAAAATATCAAGGCACAAAATCGTTTAGATCTCCTCATATTCTTTTTAAAATTAAGAATACTGATTTTTTAATTTTTCTCGAGGTTGCTCTCTCCAATTGCCCATTTAACAAGATGTTTACGGAAGTAAACAACCGGAGCCTCTATTCTCTAATAAGCACTACAGGGCATAGCAAAGCGTAAATTATTACTCAATTGGACCGGACTACATTATTTGGCCTTGTTATAATGTTCTGGAGTGGTAAAAAGTCTCACCTGATCAAAACCGTTGCATTAAATTGTTGTACCAACCGCCAGAGGTACTTTTGTATTCTTTTGTTATTATTCCTCAATAATTCAAATTCCTTAATTTTAGGGTTCGAAAGCAGTTTAACTTGGGGAGTTTTATAGTACCTAGCATGTATTATTTGTGTACCCCTGCTGGTTTCAGTAATATATATATTTTTTTTTAATTAAAAAAAAAATATGTTTAGTAAGATAATAAGATAATTATTTAAAACCACGTATCTTTGTTGAATACTGAAATATTAAGAAAATAATTATATGAATACCCATATTGTATATTGTCATTTGAAGAGGTCATAAAGTAAAATACACAGGCGGAGTTTTAGTAACAAAATGTTTACTCCATGTATTTTTGGGAAGAAAGCCGATTCTTCACACAAAATACTGTTTTTGAAGAGTTAGTCAACCCTTCAGTACTTTAGAGCCTGAGACTGAAAAGAAAACTTCAAACATCAGACGAAAACCAGATTAAAGTCCTGTTTTAATTCACTTAATGAACTTAAAAATATAAAAAATACCTTTTAAAATGTAGTAACTTTAATTTCTTCGCTTAATGATATTATAACATTTGACAGATTTGTGTTTGGATACAGAAAAGCACATCTTTAGAATTAGACAATACATCTGTAAGGTGTTGTTCACGTACAAAATTTTCTATATCTAAATTTTATTCAGTATTTTTTTGTTCTGAAACATTTCAGTATTGTCTTTCATCCATTAAACTGAGTAATATTTATTAATCCAAAACTATACGTTTTAGTGCACATTTTTAGGAATATTGGAAAGTATATGACGCTGTTCGGGCTATCATGAATATTAATCATTTTATTTAAATTATTATGCATTTTTATTAAACTACAAACGTCGAACAAACTATCAAATAAATAAGTATAAATATTAATATTTGTGTAAACATATGATTTTATTCTAATTAGCCTAAAGTCGCGCACACTATTACGAGTATCTGTATACATATACCACGAAATAAAATATTTATATTTAATGTAACAAAAATGGCGCGAACAGCGTCACAATTTCAAAACGTAAGGGATCCAGGACGGGTAAAATAAAACAACGTTTAAAAATCATAAATACACTGATTTGAATCTAATAAGTATTAAAATATTGAAGATAAACATTACTCATGATTAAATACTGAATAAAAGCTTCACTATTTTATCCACCACCAAAACCCAAGTAATATTTATGTTAGTAACGAACCGCATGCGGGAACTATGTGCTACATCGTTTGTTAGTCGCTAGTGAGTTACACTTAACGTAACGTAACACTTACCCTAACCCCCTCCCTCATAATAATTATTACTTAACTCTAATATACTTCTTTATCATAATTTCAAATCTTCCACCAAAACAATGAAGCCTCAATGTGTAAACTCTTGCAATAAGCAACATTATTGGAAAATCAGCACCGAATTGTCATGTTTGGAGATTCGCTTCAATCAATGCCGTTTTCGAAAATATTTCTTAAAGCGAATTGATTCCCGTCAACGATATAGTAATCACGTTTGTGAAGTCAAATAAAAACTGGAGGAAATATTCGCTATAATAATTGATCCTTAATATATGAATTAGTTTAGAAGGAATTTGCCTTTCCGGGCGTCCATGCAATGACTCGATATCTGGAATGTGCCAGCCCTCAGCGTGAGTAGAATAGTATTATTAAAACAAAATACATAATGTAAAACAAAAATAATACATTAAATTACGAAACCGTTTGAACGACCTTATGAATCAAGTATCGGAAACAATAATAACTCTAACTAATTAACATATACGTACATAATCAACACTCCTTCAATATGTACAAGAAATGTATATCTTTAAATGTATAAGAAATGTTTCATGTAATTGAACCGAGCCACGCTTGTAAAAAAGAATGGTCCTTTCGAGACATGCTGCTATTTAGGAAAAGTGATTCGAGATATACGGTTTTGGAAAACCATATTTTCCTTGGAAGCCTATATATGCATTTTGTCATTCTCAAACCCTATGTCGCTCCCTAAGATATAAACTATGTGTAAAATATAATTAGGGGTAGCAAAATAAGCACAGATTATATTAATTTATACTGATTAACTATTTGTTCTCAACATTACTGCATTTAGTTATTATAAATAAATAAAATTAGTTATGTACATGGCAATAAAATACCAAACATTACATTAGTAATATAAGTAAGTACTGCAACATCCAAAAGTCAACGCTATACTAAAAATACATCATATATTTAATTAAAAATACAAATATGTTGGAGATCGTTAAAAACGGTTTCGGTTATTTAATTGACATTCCATTAAATAACATTAAACAGTGCACAAACGTTTCGTAAACATAACATCTAGCTTTGTATTGCGTATCATAAGAATTCATTTCTAAAATTTACAAAATATTTTACAATAGTTATTTAGTAAAACATTCAACATGTAAATCATTGATTAAACATAAAACATGTCCAACACGTGAACTAAAATACATTATAACTTTTAATATACACGCCGCGCCTCTGCTTTTCGAAAATGGTTATGCTAATTGATTTCATGTCTTTTGGTGAAATATTTTTTAACATTATACAATAGTTTATCTTAACGCAATTAATACATTAATTTAGTCTTATACAAATTATTGCTCATATCAAGAAAATACTTTCTTAAATCAAAGCTTCGTTGACTAAAATTATATTTATAAATAGCAGTGGAAATGTTTTCTTTTTGTCTAAGTATTAGCAAGAACTCTTATATTTTAATATGAAATTATGTAATCTTTGAAATTGTACTTCTAACACACATAATGTTACCCAAAGAAATTTGGAAAAATAGAATTAGAAACCAGCGCTTTGTTCATTATTCTACAGGCTGCGACATTACTAATTAGCCAATAAAAAATGATTTTCGAAAAGCAGCGACTCCGAGCTGCTGAATAAGGCCATTTGTCTATCTATACATGTGATAGTTTAACCCACACCTATCTAGAAACGGTTGGCGCTGAGGTGCGCCGAGGGGTCGTGGAAGCCCCACACGCGCACGATCGCGTTGTCCATCGTGTGCAGCGACGCCCGACAACCCGCCTTCGCCTTCACGCACACCCAGCGCGTCCGACTGCCTCGCTTGTTAACCCGGTTGAAGCGGTACTGGCCGATCATGATCACTGGGTTCCCCCGCTGGGACTGCGCAAACACCGGGTTAAGATCTGCAAGGAATTCTATAGTCAATGTCGTATCGGGTCATTTTATATGTTGACAAAATATTTACGTAATAAAACGCAATTTTTATAAAAAAATATAATTAAAGGAACTGAAACGATATAAGAGTTACATGATCATAGTCTATGATTACAATAGTGTTCATTAAAGTAGATTAATGTATAAAGCGTAAGCGTTATGTTACAACTTGCTTACTAATATGTAGAGTTCAAACATTAAATAAACGGAAAGGAACTGAAATGCTTTTACATCAGTGGCTTATAATTTTAAGATGTACCGTATTGAGTAAAAAATAACAAAATTATTTTTAGTCGCCATTTTCACATTTAGTCTATCCAAGATAGCCCTTGGCCTCTATAGTCGTAGGGCATACACCACTGACATCCATGCAAATTCCAAACATATCACCAAATGGAATAAGGAAATTATTATATGAGCGCATATTAATTATTGCAATACACACTTATCGTATAAGTACATTATTTTACAATTGGTTCCTATATTCGACGATGGGATAAGCCTAAGGAAGATTTAGGGTACCAATTCATTAGAGAGTCATAATAAGTTGGCAAATTGTTTAGACACTCATCTTTAAAGTTGAAGTCCTTAAACACACCCATAAAATGGTTATTATACATTTAACATGCGCACGCATAAAGTCTCATTTATCCCACACAAAACACTAACTTATCGATAGATTAATTAGAATCGATACTGATAAATGAGTTAGTTGAAACCTAATCCACGCCACACCTGGGATTTTATTTAATCGCAATATTTTAATAGTGACCTAAGTTATAAAAGTCATAGTAAAACACGTAACCATCGAATATAGAAACCCAATATAGGTATAACATTTTCTACACATTACACAACTACGTATCTTCAACATGCATTATTGCGTGGAATTAATAATTATCAAATACTTAACACAATTTAAATTTTATGATTCATATAAAACCAGTAGTTTGGATGCAACCAATAAGTCACTTCCTTAATATTATAGAACTATAACTAGAACTTAAATATTTAAATGTAACCTATTATTGCTATATGCTTATAAAATCAGATCAAGGAATTAAAACTAAACTAGGAATCAGTCAAATTATTATTGATTTATGAAGGTCCAAAATAATATATAAATTAAACATGTATGAAAAAATATCTTAAATGTTATATTCAATTAATTTATGAAATGCAATGCGACTACTTAAAAAAAATAGTTTAAAAAACTAAAAAACACGCTAAATATAATCGATACCTAATGAATTTAAGATTAGACAATGGAATTAAATATATTTATTTTATGGTTAGAAAGCTAGTCACATACTAAGTTCAAGGCGTTTTGAAGTGCTGTAAAATCGTCTTTACATACATACATTACAGACGTGAGACGAAGCTAATAAAAGCGCGTTCAAAACTTATTATACAACCAATTATTAATACTGCGACGATGAAACTGTTATTTAATAAATTAATTTTAGTATCATCACCATCTTTACAAGGAAAACAGGCCTCGCTTCAAAATGTCCACGCCGACGCGACGTGTAGGATGCGGCCTGCATCCAATAACTTCCTACAACTTCTACAGGTACGACTATTTAATATAATATTATAATAAAACAAAAATCAGCTTAAAATGCTCTTTACAAAATTATTTATAACGGTATTCAATATTTATCATGTCAATCATAAGATACATTGATCTAATTTTATCAATGTATTACATATGCATAATGTTTTTGTCTACTCATACGATTATATCAGACGCCACATTATGTGTCGCAATTCTTTATTTAATATCATATCAACTATAATTTGACCTTACATTAATATAATTAGTCAGGTATTATTTTATGACACTTCCATTTTTATAGAAATTTTGTACGGTTATACTATGTATGAACAGCGATATTGACATAAGAAGAAATAATCAAGGCTTTTGTCCACAGCTTAGTAGCCATCTTTTTTTATTGCAGTGAATGGAGAGACGAAGACGGCATCTATTGAAAGATAGTACCAGCCTTTGTGAAAAGATTTTATAATAGCTCGAAATATTGAAATCACAAATATTAGATGAAGTAATAAATTAACCACAATATATCGATAAATATATTTAAAAGTTCAAGCAATATTGTTACATGTTAGGTATTTAAACAAAAAAAAACGAGTTAAAAACGTCTTTCGCCTCTAGATAAAAATATACTGAATTTAAATGTTTCGTATAACTACTAAATGTTTATTAAAAGATATTCTATTTTATAGGAACACTTATTATTGCTAATTGCAAAATACAAGTGCAACAGAGAGGCAATAAAACCTCTTTCCTATTAGTATCTTTTTTTCAGTACACTTTTCGTTGGTGTATTACGCTCACCTAGTATTGAATTTTTCTTAGTGGACTTTATAGCCACTTTTCATTTCCTGCGTTTAAATAATAATTCAATAATAATGATCTCAATCGCTGAATGGCTTAACATGAAAAACATAAACTTGAAACTGGTGAGTGTTGGTAGACCCACACAGCCACTGAATAAAACAAGTTCCATAAATAAGCTAAAATCATCTGAAGGACACACAATTCCACATGCATTCAAAATTAAACAATGGCAGTATTAATTACATATAAGTAAAAGTAGGACCAAAAATAAAGGTCTATGTCCAGCAGTGGACTGCAACGGCCTGATAATTATGATGATGAAGTAAAATAAACCTATTAGAGACAGAAGGGGCCTTTCAGCATTGATTTAAATACTATGTTAGTTAAGCACAATTTGATGTACCACGTGTAAATCTATCCCAGGCATGCTGTGTTCACTTCAAGTAGATGTCAATTAGGCTAAGAAATAGTATTATGTGAAATATTGTATTATTTTTGTTAATTATACATCAGTTTTTTTAACCAATGAAAAAATCCCTTAATGGATTTCTTAATAATACAATGTATCATTTTCAAATCGCGATATAATAAACAGTTTTAATCATTGAAACTAAACAGCAAACAAAATTGCATGCACCTTTAAATCCTTTACATTCCTCTAATCAAATGTTTTGTATATCAATGAGAAGTTAATGGTTATGTTTCCCAAGTGTTTTTACTATGACACTGTCGACAGTTGTGATAGCCGCGGTGCATCCACTCTTCTTCTTGATGCAAGTCCATCGAATCTTGGACCCCCAGCACGCGTGTTTGTTGAACCGCCACTCGCCTATCTGCACCACGAGGTTGCCGCGTTGAGATAGACCGAATTTCGGCTCTGCAACAACGAGACAGGTCATAATGTGCCCTTGAAAAACTACAAATGTCTTAAAGTAGTCATGTCAGTAGCGCTACATAATAATTTGATTATAACTTCCTTAATATTTTCCATGGATATATTGTGTCATGTGATTCTGTATATAATTAAGTAAGGATTAATTATTTTGCTATGTGTCATTCTAACAAAAAAAAAATAGTGATGTTAAGAGTGTATAAGTACATAGGTAGAGTTCTTATAAGTACAATTGAAATCACACACAAGTATTTTAAACAGATGCGTTTATTATAAGCAAGCTTAATTCTATAATGGTACACATACTAAAACTACATGTTACAGCTGTAGCACGCATTCCATGATTAAATGCTCTTCCAAACGTCTCTTTTGGGAATGTTCTTTTTTTTTCAGTGTACAGTGTACAATTTACTACAAATAGATTATGCCATTAAGAGTAAAATACTAACAAATTATACATGATATCTCACATGCGATAAAAACTCATTATTATTTGCCAAATTTCATTCCTCGAAATAAAATCTCTATATAAATGATTGCACAAAATTAAGACATAAAATATAACAAGCAAACAGGTCAACTTGCAAAAAGTTTTCGGTACCTTTTATCTAGATTGTAAAGTGAAAATTAACTTTATAACTAACCTATAGTGCCTTCATTTTTTTTTTATAGGTTATAAATAATTTAATAAACAATGCCTTTCTCAAGACGATAACAAGAAACTGGCGAGTCAATATAAAAAAATATGAACGTGGCAAAACACAAAACAATAAACAGCATTATTAAAACTTCAAACCCACAGTTTGAGATTTTTATTTAATCAAGTCCCCATCAGCATAACGCTACCAGCTGATCTGATCAAGGCATGTATGCTGCAAAATTTAAATAACATCTACCATAGAAATATAAATAAATACACATTGGATACATCGATTAAACACATTACTTTGAATATATGTCGGTGGCAACCAACTAAAATTACATCATATCATACAGGCTATATTAAAGAGAAAGACAAACATTGATTAAACGACTTTATTACACGAACTAGATTTATATTACACAAAGAACCTGCCTATAACAAGTATAAAATTACATTTCTTAACATTTAATAATTTTAGCTGACTTTGACGCGATAACTATATTCTAATAAATAAACCAAATCGTGAAGGAATCAACGGACTAGGAAGAGCGAATGAACTCGAGAGGCTAAAAATTTCAAATCTGCGGTATTATTTTTATTGTGCATCATACAAAGAATGATGTCCCGTCCCAGTAGATAACTATCGACTTGCCTGGCCTGGCGTTGTAGTACTTCAAAAATATCCGCAAAACAATTCAACACCTTAGTTTTCTTTCAAATACTGGAAATACCTAAAATTTTGCAATATACTTATGCAATATAGGGCTTGATTCTATTTAATTAATGTTATTTCTTAAATCGAAAATGAAAACCCAAACACATTAAAATAGATTCCATGGATCATCGGCTAGTGCATTTCGCTGTGACGTCATTTACATATTATAGAAATCCGGGCTAATGTTTTTGACACAGGTGCTGCAACAAGCAGAACAATCACCGTCTACCAACTTTTGCCTTTATTATTTATATTTTTATGAATATTGCTGATCTCTCAAAGTTCATCCCTAGTGTTACCAACAGACACGCTGTCAATATGGCAGCATCGTGTTAATTAACATAATTACCAACTATCTACCTTTTATTTCACACAATTAGTACTACACCTACTTCAATATACATATTTGTTTACTCTATAAACAATTAATTTTTCAATATATGAACTAATTCGATTATTTCAAACGCGCCTTGCTGCCTTGTCGGAGATACAATAGATATAAACGTAACTTTAGCAATACACATTTGCTTTTTATAGTAATACGCTTTATTTCAATTGTAACTGTTGGAAAAACAGCCCTAAATTAAACTTTACAACTAGAACTAACTAAATTGATCTAGTATAGTATGTCAATTTTTGGCCCGCAAAAAAATATTCACTGGTTTTTCTATAAAATTTATCATTTTCCTATTCGTCTTATACTTAAGAAATATTTAGTGAATTATTTATTTAATTATTGTAATTACAACATAATTACAAAAGGTACTAATAATTTATATATGGCAATAACAGTTTATCCATTGACTATTATTGATCTGATACAAAACAATGATTTTAAAGGCAATGTCTCAACAAATTCAACAATCAACGAAAACATAATAGAAACTATGAAAATTGTGAAAATTATGGGGAGAAACAATAATGCACTAATTGGCACATATCTTCATTTTCAGAACTACATGACAAGTGAACTCTAGAACTGACCCCGGAGAGCCGTCTATTTATCAATATTTTTTTAATTGACTGCGATGCATTCATTCAGCTTTAGCTACATAAATTCTACGATGTTAAAGTCAATCCTCAACCAAAATAGGATATAATAGGTTTGATTGTATGGCTACAACTCATAATAAATTCAACAAACTAGGTTGGATATTGTAGCTAATCAACAATCAAACTATCAACCAGAAAGTTACACAACTTGCTAAGACTACATTTATGTGATTTCACATCGCTATTCAAACTAAGGGAATTAGAAGGATTCCAAGTCAAGAACAAACTACTATCAAGAGTGTTCAATAGATGTTGTAATTAGGCATCTATTCAAACTTTGTGATTATGCCATCCATTCAGCTTCACCAAGCGGTCGTTGACGGTGACAGCAAGACATCGACAACCACTGCTCTTCCTCGAGTTACACTCCCACCAAGTCTTATCCCGTCGAGTAAGCTTCTTGATAAACCGATAATTGCCCCAAGTTATAATGGGGTTGCCGAATCTGGTCATTTCAAATCTTAGAGCGCCTGGGCTGGAGACACCTACAAATTTCAAATGAGTTATATACCATAATCAAGAAAAGTGAGTACTAAATATGGGCTACATAATTCTAATTATTCTTAATTACAAACAGAAAGAAAAAGACTTAAGAAATATTGATGAGCTACCAATGTGTAAGGTTACCTTAAAACTTCCTTTACAGGATTCATTATTACCATTCCCGCAGGAACTATTTCCGAAGTTACTTTTATATGTTAGATAGGAATATGTATAATGAAAACAAAACACAACCCTCTCAAATTCTTTAATAAAATATAATTCAAATATAACTTATAGTTTATGATACAAAATATCATTTACATATTTTGTAATTGAATTTCATTTAGCGTCATGAGATTCTTCAACTTACTCATACTGATATGGCTTATGTGACAACAAGTCACTTCCCTTATAACCACGTTATAAACATAAAACAACTAGAAATCACAATACTTGTTTTGTCTTTTGGTATACATCTGTTTATTTTTTTTTACTTCTTTCAAGAGCTATCTTAGTCTAAATTAATAGTAATAGAAGTTCATGTCTTTAGTGGAAATCGAATCTTTGATAAAATCAGTACCTTTATATTGATCAGCAACTTCATTTATATTAAAGCTAACTGTACAAAATATAATGTGTGAAGATTCCCGCGGTGATATGGTTTTAAACACACCAGATTACATACACAAAAACAAACTGAAGTACAAAAAAAACAATAATAACGGAATGTACATTATAAATCCATCAAAGCAACAGTCACTGGTGGTAGGTCTCTCATATGTGAGAGGCCATCTGGGTAGGTACCACCGCAATGTCTATTTCTCCCGTGAAACAACACTGCGTAAATGCACTGTTGTGTTTCGGATTGAAGGAGATTGTAGCCAGAGTAACTACTGGACATATTGAGACTTAACATCTTATGTCTCAGGATTGCGAGCGCAGTGGAATGTTGCTACTGTTTATGAGCGGTCGTATCGCTTACCATCAGGCGAACGGCTTGCTCGTCTCGTCATTCATTGCAATAAAAAAAAAAAAAAAAAACAGTCACAAGAAACTATTTTTGTAAAACTGATTCTTTTATATTTACTCGTTTCCTATCCTGGGACATAATAGTATAATAATCCTGCTCTTTTTCTTATCGCATAGGTCCGGAAAACGAGTAAATAGGTCATCTGATGGTAAATGATCACTGCCGCCCATGAACATCCACAACGCTGGATCATGGATGTGTTGCCGCTCAAATGGGAAAGAGAGCGCGAAGGTGAAAGGATAGGAAGAGGAAAGGGGTATTGGGCATTCGGATATCTCACTCAACGAACGTAACACGACAGCAAAGTTGTCGCTTTTCGTCGATTTCCAGTGAAACCTGCCCATTCAAGCTAAGGCATGACTGACAACAGCGTAGCTCTAACTCATACAAATCATCTCCTTGTATTCAATAAAAAAAATACTATAAAACCCTTTTTTCATAACTCTGCCTTTGCCACAAAATGGAAAACTATAAATAGCTAATGTGTGTGGCTGTAACTCATCTTAATCACATTAGAATTCTCTGTGACAACAAACGCGTTACACCGTTCTCTCGTCTTGATGCAAATCCACCGCTCTTTCTCACCGTCCTTCTTCATCAACTTGTATCGGTGACCACCCAGCACCAACACAGGGTTTCCTCGCTTACTCTTGCCGAAATAATAATCAAGTGATGTTTCAGATTCTGAACCTAAAAGTTTCGTACAATATCAACGTCAAATAAATACAATGTATCTCAAAAAGGGTTAGTAATCGATTGTTGAAAGAATTATTAGATATATTTCACTTTAATTCTGACATTTCGTTGTAGAGGTACATACATAAGTATTCTTACATTAAATCAAAGTGACTGACATCTAATTTGTTTCACATTACTGAGATCGTTTTTTAAAACTAAATATGTTAATTTTAGTACACATAAATTAAGTTCCATCAAAATAGTTTACATCAAAACAAACTAAAACTATAAAATAAAAAATCTTTGGTATGAAAAATCACAAAACGTTAAAAATCACACATTGAAAAAGTACCACCATACTTATAAATAATGACTTAGAAACTTTATGTACTATCACGGTACAGCTCACTAAACCAACTTCATCACACAGATATGCATCAGACACGCTAGTTATCTCAAGGTTTATGGTTGTGGATACCGGAAGCCCTGACAATTCTGTGTTCCAAGGTGGTGACAGACGCCTTGCAGCCGTAGTGCACTTGAGAACAGATCCACCTGATCTTGTATCCTTTGTGCCGCTGCCTCTTGTACCGATGAGGCCCTAGCAACATCACCAGGTTACCACGACCTGACTCCGCATACTTAGGAGCGTAGGCTGCGAAGTAAATTTAAAACAGACATTAACATAATTTTAAAACTTACTACACCACAGATATTTTTATGAACCCATGCATTAAAAGTAAACTACATTTTTTATAAAAGAAACATTTAATTTATAAATTCGTGCCAGGATACTTTATTGATTATGGGCTTCAATCATACGATGTTTTAAAATTACTTGTTTTATTTTTTCAAAATTTACCTGCAAACATTTAGACAATTGACAATACCACATATAATTTCTGGATACATAATCATGAGACACATTTGTTTTCATGCAATTTACTTGTACATATATCGGCTGTGCAATAGCGATCGTGCTCTAATTCTTACACCTCTTTGTGTACTAATTGCTATTAAGAGTGTAGATTAATGGTTATGCTCGTTAATCCGACTAATGATCTGGTTTTCGACAGTCATGATCCTGGCGCGGCATCCTCGCGATTGCGTCGTGCATCTCCATATGGTCTTCACCCCGTGCTCCGAAGCCTTGCAATAACGGTACTTGCCCAACCGTATTTGAGGGTTTCCAAACTTTGACTCGCAGAAGATTGGCGCCGCTTCTGTAAATCACCCTTAATTATATTTAACATTATCTGTTTCGTCAAACTGAATGACTCCGAAATGTATTCAGAAAATTATGCCATTCCGTCCTAAAAAAATATTTATTTGTTTTTCTTAGATATGACAGATAAATATATTATTTAATGATTTTAGACTAAGTTCTACAACTTTTGCCGCTAAAACTTGATGTAGAAGCATTAACCATTCAATGAAGCACAACCGGTAGCGTGCTATCGTGTAGAAGAATCACCTTTGCAGGCGTGCATGATTGTACCGAATGGTATGGGATCAGCCGCCTAATGTCATTTGATGCTCTTTCTGGGCAGCATTTGCGCTTACGATCAGATGCAGTGGAGTCACTATGCCGTGCTAGGATCACAAAAAATGTGAGTTTCAGTTTCGGTTACTAATAAACTTAATTCCCACGCCGAATTTAAAATGAATTAAGTTACCAGATTACTCATAATATTATGACAAAGCGGCTGGTTTAAATATTATAATAAAATCAATTTAAATTTTGCGTGACAAAAAATAATTATTCTGAAAAAAATTTTGCTTTATCATTTAATTTTCTACATTCTACACGCCTAAAGAGATTTTATACAATTTATATTACATTATGAGCTACTACAATATCGAGGTATATGTAATTTCTATAAGGCTATATACTCCAGACAGTTCGAAAGACTAGGTACTACTTCCAATTAATACATTGTAATAATATAATATATTAGTTGCTACTGAAAGCATCGATGAGAGCGAAATCTATTCATAAATAAAATACACCCAACAGTCACATACGTAGTCCTGACCCCAAACTAACATCGAGTCTTGTGTCGTGGATATCAGGAACTACGAGAGACTTTTCGGTCTCGCAAACACTAAGACCCGAAACAAATTCCTGTGGATCACACAAATATTGGTTTTGGTGCGGGGATCGAACCCGCGGTCTCCCGTTTCACAGCCGGCGTCTACCCAACTGCGCCACGGAGGCTGTCATAAATGATATCAAATAAACGTCAAAGTATAATTTATTTTAAATACATTTATGTAATGGTATTGAGATATCATATTCAAATATAAGCTCTCTTGTATTTCAAAAATATGCTATTAACTGCATAATACTTATACTTAATTGTGTTTTTTTCTACATTTACTCTTTGAAATTACTCAAGAATACTAAGAACTTTACAGTATGTAAATTAACTTGGTTTTGGAAACGTCTGTAGAATTTAGAATGAGATCGTTTTTAAGCTTAATATTAGACTAGATATGATGTTTAATTTCCTTGGCCGAATGTTACGTGATGATGGAAGTTCTTTGTGGCAAGCACTGTATTCTTGAAAGTGGTAATACGAGCATTACATCCCGATTTATTGCACTTCCACGATACCTTGTCACCATTCTTGTAGTTCCTCGAAAACTTCTTTCCCTTATAGATCAACATCGTGTTGCCTTTCGGAGTTATTACGAACTGTGGTACTGTAAAATTATTTCAAAGATCATCTTTGTTGTCTCTTACTGAAATATACCTACATACAACACACAACAGAGATTGCATGCAAAAAAATAACACTAACAAAGTCTCACCTTATGTTTCGAGTCTTATGGATTTCTTCTAAATATATTCCTTAATAAATAAAACGATAATTTACAAGTCTCTGTATTTAATTAAATAATATAATCACATTGAGTCATAGACTAGACACCGTCAAACTAAACAATAATGAAATGCCAAATTGAAGTATTTACTAGAGTAGATTCCACGAACAAAATCTGTGCAGACCACGCATGTACCAACTAGATCCCCACTCCACAGCCGAGAGCCCAGTGGAGCGAGAACACAAATAGTGTGCCTACATAAGAGTAAAAGAGACAGCGACATAAAGTGGTTACCGCTCTTTTTGATACACACATTTCGCCCTCGGTGTCCCCTCTCGTTCAATATCTCAAAATGAAATCCAGATACAAGATTAACAAAGGAACGTTTAATTTCTCAGTCCAAAGGCATGAAGATGAAGATTTTTGGTACCGAGCACCGTATCTTTATAAGTAGTGACGCGCGCATTGCATCCTAACTTAGTACACCTCCATGAAACTTTGTCACCGTTCTTATAGTTTCTCGAGAAACGGTTGCCTCTGAAGAGCATCATGATACTTCCTTTCGACGTTTTGATGTAGGTTGGCACTGTAAACATAAGATAATTTATTAAATTCTTAGTGGAGATTTAATAATAAAACATCACAAACGTTTAGACAAATATTTACTTAACTGATCCTCAAACTGATATTATTTTGATACTAATTATGTTAATTGTAAGCGTTTAAAAACAGCTTTATTTAGAAAGCTTAGACAGAAGACCTGGTAAAGGTTGAAAATAGTCACTGGTTAAAGAAGGTTAACAACAGGTAATTGTTTAAACTTTAAAGGGTGGCATATGTTGTGGCATGAATGACGTAAAATATGAACCACAAAAACAAAAAGAAAATGTATTATTTCTCTCTCCAAAATTTGGAATAAATGAGAACTTATCTTATAATTTACTTTGAACTTCTAGAATGGGTTTCAATATCGCAAATTCATAAACAATATATTTTTTCTTCTTATGAATTATGACTTCTAAACTTCATAAAGAATTGAAATGCGTTCATGACGATAGGTCATTACCGGAAAAAATACAACAAATCACTTAAAAATATAAGGTTGACATTCACGTTGAATACAATCATAATTACCTTCAAACACGTCAACCCAACAGAACCATTCCAACAGTTTAACAATACAAAATGAAATGAGGGTTAATTAAAGCGCAAAATAATTCATAAAGAGAAATTTCTATATTTAAAAATAAGATTTTATATACAAACTTAATATAGTAATAACATCTATAAGTAGAACATTAACGTAGAATATAATAATAAGGCTCATAATCATTAACCTAGAAAATATCACCGAATTACGTATCGCGTTTAGAATATCACTGAGAAGCGAAGCTTAGTCTTACTTATCCAAATATAGATAATTTTTAGAGATCAACAAATTCAAGTAACGTTCTTTTCTAATAACAATAAAATAGCTAAATCTAGACTATGTCATATTATTGCTCTGTAACGGAGATCTCGGGCGGACCGAGACCGAATTAGATTCTTCAAGGATCTTTTTTTACTTCAGGATTGGGAGGTCGCAACCATAAGTCTGTTTTGGGCAGTATTCTAGGGAAGCTCAGGGCGTGGAGGGCGAGTGCCGCGGCAGTAGGAGAGACGATAGGAGAGGGAAGGATTGTGGACGCTGATGATGTTAAAGAAGATAGTCCTGGTATTTGGCTTCTGGGTCGAAGCTGGACGAAGGCGCCGTTGCCGCAGCGTGCGTGGGAAGGCGGTGCGTGGTTGTGCGCGTCTCCCGAAGCCACCAGCTTGCCCGACATCATGCGCACTCTGGCACGGCAGCCCATGTGCTTGGAGGAGCAGTAGAAGAACCGCCCGCCGACCTGCGAGTACGTGTATCCGCGCAGCACTAGGATGTACTTCCCCTTCTCCGTGGGAATGAACTGCACGTCTGGAATATTCGGAGTGTTTAGTAAGCATCCAAAATTGTACGACATTAACCAACTCTTAGAATACGCATATTTACAATTTATCGAACATTAAATGTAAGGGAAAGCTGGTTTAAGATAGGTAATTTATTACATATCGTGATAAGGATCGTAGTTAAGTTTAAAAATAAGATTTCCATAAAGACAGAATACATATATTTTACAGTTTGACATATCGTCCATTACGCAAGTAGTATTTGGGAGGAGGGTGGACATGCTCCACGTTGACGCGCAGGATCTGTCCGTTATCGAAGCGGCGCACCCTGGCGGGGCAGTTTTGGGCCCTGGCGGAGGAGCACACCCAATGGCGGCCATAGTTGATCTGTGAGTACGTGTAACCATCCAACATTAGTATGAACTTCTTGCTGCTAGTCCTCGCTGACGGTATCAACACTCCTTCGCCGTACTCTGCAAGTTGTTTAAATGTTAATACTGTTGTAACAATAATAAAACTGCATTTCAAATAAAGATTGAAATAAAAAGATGTTGACTTGTGCCAAGACTCAGGTTGCCTCTTATTTAGCGCTGTAAAGCAACTTTTAAAAAAAGTTTACATCTCTGGGCGTAAAATGTTTTCGTGGCCTAGTAGGATCCCTAAAAACATAAGATCCTGGATTTTCAAAGTAACCGACGAAAACCGTTTCCTGTGCTTTGGCATCTAATTTATTCCTGTGATTCGAAGGTATATGGACAAGAGCTCTACATCTAAACACTTTTAGATACCTACGATACACCATCTGTCATAAGGAATTTGTCCACCTAAAGCTCGATGAGGAGACCTATTTTTAAGTATTCGGCAACTTTGAATGAATCTTCCTAGAATGCTTTCGGCAGTGAGCAGCCAGCAACGTGCTCGCCTTTTCTACAATCGAACGATGAGTGCGTTCCGCTACTCCTACTTGATGTTGACTATAAGGCGTCGTGGTTTGAACTTCAATACCTTTTGAAGCAAGATAATCAACAAACTCCTTATCCACGAACTCGTTACCCCCATCAGTCCTAACCGTTTTTATTTTCTTATCTAATTGATTTACAACAAAAGTTTGAAACAAACAAAATTTATTTTTGAATTTTTGTTTTGGAAGAAATGAAATAAGCAAATACCTTGCGCGTATAATCGTCTACTATTCTCAACATATACCTATTTCCCTGGAAAGAGGTAGTAGACATCTTTCCCTTCAAATCCATATGGGCTAGTTCCAGCAGGGTTCCATTTTTTTATTATTATTTTTATTATATAACTACTGAAATCTTTACGCCTACCTCGTGATTCCTCAGTTGTTTCATGCCTATGCGACACAAATATCCTAACCTCTTCGCCAAATATGATAATTATCCTGACAACCAGATTGTTCATCCTATGTCAAATAATTTTCCGCCACATTCTCGTAAACGTTAACAGGAGCGTTGAAATAAAAAGATGTTGAGTGACACGAGTGTATATTCGAAGTACGGTAACCAAGGCTAGAAACAAAATAGAATATCAGAATTAGAACACAAAAAATTTATTACAGTGTTATTAAAACAACCACAACAGAGGTTACATTTCTCCAACAAATACTGTTATAATTTAACTTACTAAAATCACACAACCATTTGTGTAATGTGATTTTTAATAGTGTTAAGATGAAAAGACATCAAAGACTATCTTGTAAAACTAATGTTTAGAACAAAAATATTTTGTGAGGTGTACTGTTTGAAAAATATTAATTCTCGGAACTGGAAATCAAGCCCCCAATGATGATAGGCACACCCGCTATCACTTCTTGGGATGGAAATACCTCGACGAACTCTTGGTAATATTAATGGCCCTAGCTACTACACCCTAGACGGTACAGGTGACGGTACAGGCTTGCGTATGTGTAAAAAAAATAGAATAAATAAAGCCTTCTAGGTTCTCAAAATTTAGAATAATGCGTCAACAGTGCAATAATAAAACGAAAATAATTTATTCGTGAAATTTTATTTCATGTTTGTAAACAAGCTAATTTCACTGAAATGGATACTTAAATGTATATATCAACAGCAATTCATACTAATAAAAACATCACACACTATCATAATATTGACTCGCAAGTATATTTTATTGTTCATAATAACAGCCTTGCCGCATTTAAAATAAGTTTTATAATATAAAAAATGTTTATCAATATTGTTAAAATCGTACATACAATTATACCGTGTATTTTAATACTCAGGTATTTATTAAGTAAACATTAAGCATGTGTAAATATGGCAAGCTTATAGGAACAAAAATCACGCTATACAGGACGTAAGGAGAACGCTCCCAGATTATTGTAACTTAGTAGTATCTATTACTTCTACTAAAGTCTTGAAAAGTATAAAAGATTTTAATATTTTTATACAGCACCAAAAAATCCACATTCGATTACCCAGTGGATTTTGTAAATTTACGCATTTTATACTCGTAGATATTAAAGACCGACTGCCTCGGTGGCGTAGTTGTATTACGGTACGGTTACAAATCCCGGGTCCGGCAAAGTGATATTGGATTTTTCTAAAGATAAAGGATAAAGGCGTGAGTTTATGTATGTATGTATGTATGTTTTATACTATAACGCTGAAAAAAATACATTTTATTTAAGTTTGAAGATATCGTAATATATGATTTAATGGCTAACGGCCACGGGTTACAGGTCAACAAAGACATGCGCAATCTATCTATCTATCTATATCAGCCCATATACGTCCCACTGCAGGGCACGGGCCTACTCTACAATCGAGAGAATCGATTGAGAGTGGTTAGGCCATATAGTCCACCACGCTGGCCTAGTGCGGGTTGGCGGACTTACATACCGTAGAAATTCTTTAAAATCGCTACGGTATGCAGGTTTCCTCACGATGTTTTCCTTCACCGTTAAAGTGCGTGGTGATTGACTATCAATACACACATAACTCCGAAAAGTCAGAGGTGTGCCCTGGGATTTGAACCCGCGACCACCGTGAACATGTAGGCAGCCGCGTCTGGTCCGTTTACCAACAGGCCACCACGCACTTTAATGCGCAATGCATTATAGCAATAAGTATTAAATTTTAAGTTTATTAAATTTCAAATAAATAAATACACCCAACAGTCACATACATAGTCTTGATCCCACACTAAGATCCAGTTTTGTATCGTGGGTATCAGGAACTACGAGAGGCTTTCCGGTCTCACAAACACCTAGACCCGAAACAAATACTTGTGGTTCACACAAACATTTGTCTCGGTGCTGGAATTGAACCCGCGGCCTCACAGCCGGCGTTCAGCTGACTGCTGCAAATTATTATAAGTAATGACAGTGTGGTACCCGTTCTTATCGGGAGCGTCTCCGTTCCACCCCATATTTTCTTATTACTTAATATTTAAGCATTGGTGTAGCACAACACGCAATTCATAAATTTTATCTGTAGGCTTTTCTGAAAACCTTATTTCTATTTACAATTCTAAATAAGGCACCAGATATAAGAGAACGTGCCAAATATTTTTGCAATGTGCAGTAAAAGTGTTTGGATTGGTTTCATTCTCGTTTTAAATGCCAAATTAGACCGCGTGGCTACTACTATTTTCTTCTGAACTACTTTACGCCAACAAATACTGAGCTGCCTCATGAGGTATATGGTACGGACAGAAGAAACTCTAATCGTTGGAGCAATTGTGCAGAGCTATCTCAAGATCGTAAAACGAGTACAATCTGTTACGATACGGTTTCTTCGGGTCGTCTGAAATTAAATAAACCTTTTATTATAAAAATAGTTAAAACAAAAAGTGCAAACCCACGCACTTTTTGTGCACATTGAGAAAATAAAAACAAATAAAATTATATAAGAAGTTATATTTTTCTAAAAATCTTTTTTTATAAATTGTTTTAACATTTGTTTTCCTTTCATATATCTGTGAAGTATACGTGTATACATATTTATCGTTCAAGATAAATATATAATGTATGACGATAACATTTGAGAAACATGTATATGGAAATATTGGATTTAATCTTCACACTATAAAATATAATTTATTATCAAAATATCTTTAACTTTTGTATATTGAAATCTCTTCAACTCGAGACAGTATACTGTACTCATCGCGTAGTTACTGGTTTAACATTATTTATGCTATCATAAACTTACACTCGTATGTACATATGTAAGGTAACTTATATTCAATATTACGTACATAATTTTCCTTAATAAGGCACCTTATCAGACTATGGAATACTTGTTGCGCAGGCCACATACAAAACACATCGAATTCGATTCATTCATCATTGTATAAACAACATTTATCAAAACAGAAATAACATCAAAATATTAAAGACCTGCGAACGAGGTAGTATGACGAATATGTACATGTAGGTAAAGATTTTTTTTTTATACATTAGGTAATATTTACTATACTATACTATACCCTACACCGATTAAAAATACCATGAAATGGTGAGGATACACGCACGTCCATAAACAACTATTGGGATGTTATCACTAAATTCAACAACATTTTAATTAACAAACACGTAAAATTGCTGCGAAACTTAAGAAAAAACATGCCGAACATCCTCGAATAGAAGTTATAACAAGTTCATCATTTGTATTATTTTTTTTATATTGCGATGAATAGCGAGACGAGCATGCCATTCGCCTGATGTTAAGCGATACGACCGCAAAGAAAAGTAGCAAACCAAACAAAACCATGAATTACAAAATTCTTGGCATCCCACTGCGCTCGCCATCCTGAGACATAAGATGTTAAGTCTCAATATGTCCTGTAGTTACTCTGGCTACAATGCCCTTCAAACCAAAACACAAAAGCGCATTTACACTGCTGCTTGGCGAGATAAATAGACATTGCGGTGGCACCTACTATGAATATCTGATTTCTTTCAATTAAAAAAACTTAATTATTGTATATGAAAATGATCTAATAAACAAAACTAATAATCAATAATCTAAATAAAACAAACATTAATTCATTAAAACCAAAGACACTCGAAACCTTTGGAGTGATTTGGCACCATTTTTTTTTTATTGCAATGAATGGCGAGGCGAGCATGCCATTCGCCTGATGGTAAGCGATACGACCGCTCATGGACAGTAGCAAAATCAAACAACACCATAAATTACAAAGCAATGCTTGGAATTCCACTGCGCTCGCCATCCTGAGACATGACGGACGCGCAAGATGCGTCTTGCAATAACTGGCAAAGCGATCATAACTCCCACTCTGCCACTGTGTATTCTCTCCATTGTACAATACTTCCCAAATATACATTTAGCTAGCTATGGTTATGGTGCCCGTACTTCTTGACTACTTGATGGTCGAAAGTGGTAAGCGAAGCGATGCACTGCATCCTTCTTTTGCGTCCGCAAACCCATCTTGTTTTGTGGCCTCGGGACCTCTCCTTGATGAAATTCATCCCTTCGTAAATTATCATCGGATTCCCGCGACGTGACGTCACGAACACTATACCTGCAAAGTAGATTATGACGTGGAAATTAACAATAAAAAAATTAAAAAGATACCTGAATTTTAATGTTGCATTTTAATGTTACCTATCTGAATCCGGTGAATATTTTAGTAAAATGATAATGTAAAATATTCATTGAACTACCTAATGTACCAACACGATTCCCATTTATCTTTTTATATTTATAAAATGGATTTTAATTTTAAGCTTTGCCGTTTCGGTTTTAAGTTTAAGTTTTTATGATTGTTTATACCTCTTTATATTTTAATAAATTCTTCATTCCAACTCACTCGAAATATATTAATTTACCATGGCATAAAACAAGCTAATTAAAAATGCTTATAGAATGTGTACATCTCCGATGTTATAATGCTCTGCGAGTATAAATGTTGTAATGCTTTATAAATAGCATCGTGGCGCCATCTCTGATTTCATTAAATATACCTTTCCGCTAGGGTGAATTTCTACATTAAGTCATAACATCAAGGAGAAGACATAATTTTATTTTAAAGCCAGTATTTTGGTAAACTTAAAATTCAATTATAATGAACGTACAAATTCTGACCAGATATAATATAATATGTACTGATTTCGATTATATTAATCACCAAGATTTTTTTATTAAAATGTTCGATATGTCTATAAGAAAACTTGTAACTCCTATTCGAAAGTAAATAAAAATGTAACTCCAAGAACACTAGTTCCAAATATAGTTCACTTAAGTTAAATTTAGAACAAAACTACGCACTTGATAACTCAAAATTAAATACCATTGTTAAAAAGCAAATGTGTTTCAAATCTTATTTCGCAAAAAAACCATTTCTTAGCACTTCAATAGGCTTACGACAGACTCTTCCGCCTACTACCGCCATCTGTACATTAATATCAAAAAATATTTCATGACCAAGAAGAGCATCGTCTTGTGACCCATAAAAGGCGCGGCTTGCTACGCCGCCGCGCGCGAGGGCGCTGTGTTCATTTTTATTTTTTTTACCAGTAATATTATATGGAGACCTCCCATTGTATGTACAAACATGGTTTCGATAGGTCGCCTTATAATTGCGACGCACGTGAGCTGCGTTATCGATTCGAACTCGCCCGGCCCCAGATGTGAGAACTTGGGAGCGATGTCAAAAATGCAGTATACCGTTAAACAGATTTACATCGCGGCCGCTGTACTTTAATATTTGTAATTGGGCAACATTTTATTGCTGATTATGAATTATATTTGATTCAAGTTAAGTGATAGAGCGTTAAATGTACGGTTATTGAAAAGTTGTCATGAGCAGATGTATCTGGTTAGGCGTTTACATTTAGAATACAATAAATAATATATGTAGTATAATATGGAATATTAATGTTTTATTTCAATATTAATGTTAGCATAAACCATGCCTTTAATCTCATCTTTCATAGTGCACAAGTATTGTACTTCTTTTTAAGGACCTACTATTATAATTATTAATTATAATCAACGAAAAATACATAGCTCCGAAATCTTAAATATTTCAATAATTTTGTAATCAAAGTTATTGAAATAATGTGATAATTCACACAATAATAATACATTAATTTTATCACAGACGCCCAGTCACTTCCACTTTTAATTATTTTGATGTAAACAAGAAGTCTTCCCAAATCAACCTTGATCCGCAACGTGACCTAAAAACCCTATTTATATTCGTACAAAAAAACCCAATGGAAATGAAAAACCAAGTACACGCTAGTGAACCTGTATTCGTCACAGACCTTACGAAGGTATAACCTGACGAATTTTAATAGTGATATAACAAAAAAGTTAATGATCGCTGCCAGGTACCAACAATAACTAACGGATTCTACGATGTGAATGAGGTATACAACTATAATAGCTCGTCGGCATTCTCACGGAACGATACACACACTACGTGTTACATTCGACGAATATTCTAAGAATTCTATGATATCTCCATACGTAGAAATCAACGTCGGGGCCAGCCACGGAGAAAATACTATCGCTCTTTCAACATCTCACACGAACCAAACAGATTTATAGAGAATCACCAGAATACATTAGTAGGACAGCAAAATTTCCAATACTAATGTCCAAAGCGTAGATTAAAACTTAATTTGAAAAGCAGGTCCGGCCGCATTCCTCCAAAATTACTGGTAGTACTACTAGTGGTACCTGCGATTGCCTCGAATATAGAAAAAGCGTAAATTGATTTGATAAAACAGCTATAAAATATGATCAAACCTCAAGTAAAAAGCTATTAAGAATCATAAACGATATGAAATTTGAAGAAGTAACTCGATGAATGTTGATAATGTTAAAAGGGCATACTTGTTTATATTTTTAATGGACTTTCAAATAAATTTCATGAATTGCTAGTATGGTAATGCTTATATTGAAACTAAATATTAATTATCTCCAATATAAAAAATGAAAAACGGCAGTGTAAAATAGTCGTCAGTTTGAGGAGAAGTACGGTACAGAACTATTTTCTACTACAACATAATGTTAACTACACTTTGTATCTCGGCAATTCTAAAAATCTATGTATGTTAACTATTTGTTTTAAAGAACTAGTTCTTAATGTCAAACTGGCTCGTTAGGAAACATTTAATGTAAGCAGTATATTATGTAAAAATAAATCTTATTCTAGTGCCATCAATAATGCATCATAACGAAATCATCATGCAATAAAATAGTGTCATAATAATGTAATATGGCAAATTAAATACAGTTTAATATTTTCCTATTTACTTATTTTATTCTTATTGAGTTAATAAATCTATATTTATTTGGGTATAATGCTTCCTAAGCGATTTTAAAAACGCGTTGCTTTTTTAATATTTCAGTCCTTAGACTGCATTCAAAGCATATTAAAATTCCATTGCCTCATTCAATATACCACGTGAAAATATCTAAAAATGAAACGATCTTGACAACCTTTCTGTTCGTTTTATTTACACTTTGCTCTTCCCACAACATATCATTTTGGCGTTTGCGTAAGTGGTTAACGACCTCACCGCGCCACGTAGTTTACTGAATGTTTCTTTTAGCCTCATTAGTGCACCTGGAGAATCTCCAACATAATAGCGATCTTATAAAGGTAAGTTCAATCATAAAGGTCATTTACTATTGAAAATCTTGATGGGAGGATAAAATTGGCGATATGCGGCGTCAAGAGGTTTTATTTGAATCGTAAATAACTGAACAGTCTAGACAAAAATGTGTAGTGAGAAAAGCAACATCAGCGGTGAACATACGTTTAGCACGATAATTTTAAGGTCAAGAAGTATTAACAGTAAGTGAAGTATCTCGCCTTCATTCGACAAATCTCTGTCTGTGACTGCAGAACACATTTAGTCTTCTTCTACAAATATATCAGCATTCAATGGATAGAGAGTCTTGAAACCACTAACAATCTTTGTCGGGCTAAAAAATTAAAGCAAACTTGACTACCAGCTCTATAATTAGGTTTCATCGCACTTGTAAATGTTTTGCAATCGAAACTTATATTTTTCTCGTGCAAGTCTTAAAGAATCAAAACATTAGATTACATTTCTTTTTAAATTAAAATCTGTCATCACACTTATTTCAAAATTTCTGCTAAGAAAACCATTAAACCAGTGTTTACCAGCTGAACTATTTTTTTATCACCATTTTCAGGAAAAACTGTCTTTTCTGTTATCGTAAAAACCTAAGAACTTTATATGCAATGTCCATTACATCAATTTTTTCAACTTATTTTTATTGTAAAAGTACCGATGCAATGTGGTCCTAATCATTCCAAATTTAATTGCTTTTTTCGAAGAGAGACGCCAGATTTCACTTCCCTAATAGCTTCTTTTATTTCTTGCTTTGTCTTTGCTGCGGTAGAACTTTTTTTCTCTTACACTCATATAGAACGAAGTCGTCGGTATCTACAAGTAAATAAAAAACCCATTATATTATCTTTCTGTTAACCAACACACAATAATCGCAATATTCTTATCTACTTTATGTCTCCCGGATTTCCCCTACATTATTGATCAATCAAATACACGCATTTATCTGCCCGATGAGAAGTAAGGAAAATATCGGAGTAAAGACGTGGGTATCTAAGAGCTCTTTGTATCCAGCTCGGGTGTTGCGCAGGTAACCGTTGCCATGGCACTCATAATAGATATCGTCGCCCTTCAGTTTGTTTTGCTCCAAACTGACAATTCGTACTTTTCCGAGGTCAATACATTTTATCCATGATATTACACAAAATGGATTGAGAACAAACCGACTGTTAGAATACTGAGCATTTACGTCATATTTTTTACAAATGGTACATTAATTATAATAAACGAATAATTTATAGCTCGTGGAGTTCTAGAAACTTGTATAGTGTATGAAAAAATTATGAACAGTTAAGGTGTTACACGTTACGTGCTGGTAGAGCGATCTCCGCACACGTGTCGTCATCAAGGCGCTTAGTAATCGAATTAATATTTTAATCTGAGTTAAGTCAGCGAGTAGTTACCTCGGTTCCAGTTTGTCCGCCCTAACGGTACATAGAATACCTGAGTAACGCCGTCCACCTGTTGTTTACTGCTATGCGCGCAATAGGGCCGCGCCGAACCATCGCCCTTCCTCCCACGGTTTTACTTTAATATCCGTAAAAGATATCTTTCATTTACTTAGCAAACAGTAAAAGAGAAATCAATGTTAACGAAAGCATGACTTATAGAAAACAAATGCACTATATTTAATAAATGCAATCATAACGTTAGAAGAAATAAAAATGTATCGTAAAATAAAGTGATGTTCTAAATTTTTATTACCCTTCTATTTTCAATAACTGCTAAACGAAACGAGATCCCAACCGTGCCCATGGCAACAGGGATTGGAACACCCCAAAAAAACTATACATTGACGAGGGCTAGCCCCCAGCTTACTGTTTAGAGCTGTGCGCATAATGTTTATAAATATCTTTGTGTTACGTGAAGCGTTATTTGAATGCAACTACCTGCACCTGGCCTGACTAGACCGATGAAAGCGATCAGACCCCATAAAAACGTTTCAAATACAAAAACCACCGAAAAGCAGGACGTCTAGACACGGGTTTTTTTAGTTCGAAGAACTCGCAGGTAGAAATCTGTACAATGCAGACACCCCATTTGATGGCAGATAACGTTGAGAACTAGAAAACATTGTTCGGTGTTTGAATTTATTTATTTTTTTAAAAAGTATTGGGAACAATTTTTGGCACAAACGTTTCATAGAGAAGTCAATGAATACAGAGCTGTGTCGCCGCTAAAGCCATTTACAGTTTACAACGTACGCGGCATTATGAAGCCAACAAATTAATTAACATGTCTCGTTTTGTACTCTTACATGGCATATAAAGGCGGGTTATTTAACACGCCATGGCATCAATTTATGGCGTGATAATACAATTATACCATTATTCTATTGCTTTCAAATAACCTACGACACCTACGGAAAATCTATACTACAGTAACAATGTTTAATAAAGCCTAGATTCTAAAATAGGCAACAACAGTATGAGCCTAAATATGATACGACATATTATCACTTCTAAACATTAATAGACTAGAACGTTTTCAAATAACTTACAAAAAAACACTAGAGATTCAATTTTTTTCTCACATTTTTTTTCAATATTTTGGCACATAACTTTCACAAAGATACTAGATCTTATTGAACATAACGTACATAACAAAGAATATATGTA
The DNA here is from genome assembly GCA_949752805.1 of Deilephila elpenor. Taxonomy (NCBI): domain Eukaryota; kingdom Metazoa; phylum Arthropoda; class Insecta; order Lepidoptera; family Sphingidae; genus Deilephila; species Deilephila elpenor. The sequence continues at coordinate 11,373,131 of OX457106.1, read as the reverse complement.
CTATATTATACGTTGTTTCAATATTTAATGCATTTTACAATATTTTATTATATTTGAGATAGTTGTGGTGTTAATATTCGTCCCACTCTTGTTTCAGTTTGTACGTGCTCGACATCTTGGGCGGATGCGTGTGTACGGGCGCCTGTCCGAGGACTCTGTCGTGTATGGTGAGGATGGAGGCGGGGCAGGCGCGGGACTTGCGCGACGAGCAGTACCACAGCAGCCGAGGCTTGTACTGGTTCTTCCGAGAGTTGATGAAGTACGTGTTGCCCTGGTACAGCAGCAGTCTCGCGCCACGCGACGTCGCGATGTAACGCGCTACGAACACAAAAGAAATATTAAAACAATAGCTGCGCTGAACAATGAAAACACTGTACACAGCTTCAACGAAAACACCTACAATCTCTCGTACCTACTCAGGGTTACTACTTTGTGTCAAATAAAAACACAGATAACTTTAGGATATTATGATAAACAAGCCCATTAAATAATTATAATCATTACTACATGTTCCGTCCATGTTGGCATCGTGCTTCTTGTAGATTGTTTTTAGTTCCTAAACCTTGTGAGTTCGTGATTAATATCTTTTATTTGGAGTTTAAATACAGGTTGTCGGAGAACCTTGGTTGAGCCCTTTACAAAATATAGTCGATTGGGTTTAGTTTAAAAAAATAAATGACTTGGCTTACGTAACACCACTATTTTAATATATGTTTAAAATACATTAGAGTACTTAAGTTCTCAAGTCCTTCACAAATATTTAATTGAATCAACGACATAAAAAAACAGACAATAAACATGGAATAACTTTATTTATAAATCAAAAACACTACATAACCAAACTGTAGGTAAATATAATAAACATTGTTGTAAATATTAATACCACTACATGATATAATGTGCATTATTCAACCACACATATGTATGAGAATTTATGAAAAAACTAAAACATTGTGGGAATGCCTTATTATGAAAATATCACAAATATTTCACTATAGTCTCAGGTCACTGGAAAAGTAACAAGTTTGCTTAATACATAATGTAACATAGTATAATTGGTACCTAGTACATTTTATTACATACAGTTTCTTTAAATAATGCATTTGTATCACAATAAATATTTCAATAATATATTTTAAATGCACATTAAAACTAACAATGATATGGGGATATGTTCTCTATGAATTTGTAACCAAATTATCACAAATCTTATTGTATATTGGAACTGCAAGTCATTTTTACGTGTATATCCAAGATACAGTCTACTAAAATGCCTAGTTTCGTGCTCAATGCACTGCAAGACAAAACACACCTGCAGAGTTTAAGTGTTTTTATACGTTTAATATGGAATGCTTTCACTTTTGTACTTAATATAGATGGCTCACGACACGCGTGTTTGTCACTAATAATACATTTTTATCGAGGCGCGTTACTATTATTGCTCCCCAGATAAACTCTCCGTACGTATCGCCTCTAGTTACGCTAACCTGTGAAATAGGTCACTAAATAACTAAGTAGAAGCGTGCTCCGCCGTCCCTACATTGAGATAAATGTGTATTTGAATAACATTACGTATCGTGCTTTCACCTCCACACTTCCTATAAACAGACAGTCTTCTTACCAAGGCAACAAATACTTATTTTATAAATAGTTTAAGCGGTTCTTAACCCGCTACGTTAAGTGTTTTGTGCTCGTGTTTTACGAAGAAAAAGTGGTATTACAAATACACTAAAACATCAATTTGAGTATTGAAATTCGGGTTAAAAACCACTTGAATAACAACCTAATTGGACGTGATTAATCTCGTTTTATCTTGCAATAAATATACTAAATACTGCAATTGCAACATTTTACGACTATATTATGCTCTCTCAACCAAACCAGCTGTATACTCGTATATTGGCATGTGTATGCGTAATATAAGAACCAACGCGACACATATCTACATCCATATCCATCTTACGCTGGCCTTTATAGTTGAACTGATTTTTCCTAACGAAGTGCCAATTCCGAATAAATAAAGGCTCTCGTCAACTGAGCAAGGCAAGTTTCCTAGGGGCGGTTTTTGAGGAAACAATCGCAGAGGTGTCTCGCATGGACGCTGACCAGGCAGGAAGGTGCGTGGGTACTCGACACAGTCTTGTACTTCCACACCAGCCATCGAACCCGCAGCCGCCACGTCGTCCCCTCCCAGCAGGCAGCTACAACCAACAACAAACTTACTACATCAAGTAAAATGTATAATACATCCGGACACACACATCTAATGAAAAGGTAAAGGCTATTTGCGTGGAATAGCTATATATAGAAGTTCCGGGAAAGCCGTGAGTGGGTGAAACCAAACTACTTGTGTCGGTAATTTTAGGGGGTATTGAATAGTCTCCACGAATAGCTTTTATTGCGATCTATTTGTGTTAATTACGCATCGGTTTATTATATTACTTTGGACGAATATTTATATTTTGAAGTTAAATTGTGATCGTCATCAATCAGTTACGGTCGACTGCTAGTAGAAACGGCGTATGTTCCGAAGATCAAAAGTTTTTATGAGCTCATCCCATTGCTGCCAGCTACTGAAATTCATCGCTACAACCAACTGAAGTTGAATTGTTGAGATCGCAGAAAACAATGTTAACATAATTATTAACTTAAATCATACATAATGTTTTAATTGCAATGAATGGCAAGTCGAGCATGTCGTTCGCCTGGTAGTAAGCGATACGACGCACCTAATTAGACAACAATCATACAAGACAACGAATTTAACTCTATCATACTCGTAATTACTATGTATGCGACTGTTGGGTGTGTATTCAATTCCTGTCTTCTAGAGCCAATATTACTCACACAAGTATATTGGTATTTAGATACCAAACTAAGATTTAACAAGGCAGAAAGCTGCATTCAATTATTCTGCCTGTTAGCAAAGCGTTTTCGTTGATGCGGACATTAGCAACACACAAGGCATTGGATGCACGTAGCTGCCTTCTTAACCTTTTTATCAAATTTGTAGCTATGCTCTTTCTGCTAACTTTCGATAGCTCTTTACAAGAAAATTTTAGATAGGAAACAACCAAAATTTTACATCAACGTAAAAATAATAAACATTTTTATGCGAACACTCTAACGGACAAATTTAATGTCTCATGAAGGGTCTTCCCCTTACATTTACTTTTATTACTTAGAGTATCCTCTTTCAGTGTATGTTGTTGTGTACCAAGCCTATTGTGCTTAAAAGTAGTTCCCGTATTCTGCTTTTCTATAACACAATGAAGCAAGATCTGAAGCTGCCTCCTTTTCAGCATTGAATTAAAAGACAATAACTGTATACATCCTACAACTAAATTAAACAGTAGAAAAGTATCATGAGACAAAGCGGTGCGTCCTCAAACATGTAAATGCATTTGTTTTGGCTAAATACCTTGAATTTGTATGTATGTATTTTAAGGTAAGACATTTAGCGGAAGATCTCGATTTGTATCAAAATATACTCTCATTAAGGATACTCCAATTCACCCGGAAAAAACGGAACGGATATCGAATAATATCATTACACATTTATAAATAAGCGTTAGTTGCCAGGTCGCGTCGCGTCGTCACGAAAAAACAAATATAAAAGTGATTCAATCACATCTGTACATCGAACTGTATCGACAGTAACACAAACTGTTACAAGAATATCATAAGCATACAATTAGCCTACAACATATCATAAAATATGTACACATTACTTTCATGTCCTTAAACATTCTAATTTTGTTTATCATATTGTATTTTAGTCCCCTACGTCATAATATTTCATACCCACGTCTTTTATACCAAGACGTTGAGACAACACAAAACTGCGTTGTAAGTGTACAAATCGATAGTTCCTTATAAATTATTAATAAAAATAATATCTCCATTAAACGTATAAAGAAAAGCGATGGCCCTAAAACCCACACAGACACAAGTGCCCAGTGTAACACAAAGAAATAGTCAGCATCAAAAGATTTTTATAGCGGCCATTAAGCATAACGGAAACAGTTGCGGAAGTGGGATTGTAAAAACGACCTTATTACTACAATGGGATGTTATAATTTGACAGGCATGGGAGTTAGGGCATCGGGAGAGGAGAGAGGGGCATTTGGGAGATTCTGGGGCATTATCGATTGGAGGCAGGCCCCATCACCAGGATGCGAGTGGCGCCACGCGCATGTCCCTCGTGGCGTGGCGCGGGGCTCGCTCGGCGCGTGGTAGCGCGTGCCCCGCGACCCCCGGCCCGCACCGCGTGCCACTGCCGCCTTCTCTGGCCTACAGTTCAACCGCTACCATACGTTTAATCTTATGATATCAACCGCTTCTCCGTACTCACCATTATGTTTCAAACATTTAGGGAAACGAATTTTGCATTAAACATATTTTTCTATAATAAATAAGTTAACGATACAGATATTTATAATGTTTTATTTTGCTAGCTGGAAGTTTTTGGATGGCATTTAATATTGAAGGTCTTTCGTTCAGATCTCGTCTTTTAATATAATTGTATGCTACAAAAACGAATGCTACAAAATTTTATTAGTTTTATTAGTAATCTTTTGATTGTTTAAATGATTAAGTAATCAAGTTACCTTCTCAGTTAAATGCTTTTCATTTATTTCACTAATGAACACAATATCATCTTGATCCATTAAATTATATCTTTTACTAAGAGCATTTGTAGCCGGCGTTTAAATAAATAATACCTTTGTAGTGTAATTTTATTTCAGACACGTCCCGTTCGAACAGAAGGGCCACGAGTATCGCCTGAAAAATAACGTTGCTTTACTTTAGTAAATAAAAAAATATTTTTACGTAAATGTTATTTAATCAATTTTTTAAATCAATTAAACCACGCCATCCAGTCAACATACGCTTATAAACAAAACAA